>BSBM01000372.1:31595000-32887500 GCA_027924585.1 Larix kaempferi
TTCACAAGACCGCGCAAATGTGGGAACAACCTTGAATAAATAAGGCCATTAATAGCTAGATCTCATGATCTTTACAGTAGTAGATCTAGGGGCATAATGTCCACCACATATTCCAGAATGCATTTCCTTTGTAATTGTGATAGATTCTTCGAGGCTAACACATCGGAGAATTATCCCATTCAAGTTCCTCCAACCAAGACCACCTTTAGTGATTACATACTCAGTTTCCTTGAGTCAAAGGGATCATCTTTGATGTGCAACCAAATGATTGGGACACATCAAATTCTTCAATTAAAAGATGATATCCATGTACCACTCATGGTCTTCGTTAATCATGAAAATATTAGTGATGTTTTCCCCATTTCTTCCCCTAGTTTTATGGCATTTTCATTCCCTTATGTTAATAGTTTATCCATGCCTTGTCCTTTGATAATTTTGATTGGTCTTATCTTCAGGTCGTACTCATGAATATTTGATATCCATTTCCCCCTGACCCCCAAACAGTCATGTCAGGATAGGACATATTTGACAGTTAGGTAAGGAACATATGCTAGAGCCTTAGAATATCCTATATAAGTTCAAAAGTGTTTCAAAGATTTCACCAAAGCGTAAGCTTGTTTTTCAGTAGTCTTATAATTTAATTGAACATCTCTCAATATTTGATTCATAAATACAATGGGTTTCTCATGATTGTCGGTATTTTTTTGTAACAAAACCCATGTTATTGTATCTTCAAAAGTGAAGGAGAACATGATAAAATCCTTGGTATAGTCAAGGATGACTAGAACTAGATAAGAGTCCCTTTTATATTTTGAAATGCACATTGGCGAGATAGGTTCCACACATAATCAATATCCTTTTTTAAAAGAGAATTCATTAGCTTTACCAATTTAGAAAAGTTAGGGATAAACCTTTTAACAAAATTGTTTTTTCCAAAGAACGATCTAAGGGATTTAAGATTGTGTGGGGCAAGAATGGTCTCGATGGATTGAATTCTTTCAGGTTCAATGTGGATACTATATGACCCAAAAATTTCCCTTCATCAATACCAAACACATATTTCTTTGGATTCAACGAGATCCCATGTTTGTGACATCTGTCAAAAACCTTTCTTGGATGACTCACATGGTTGCTTCTCTACTTTGAAAATACAGTCAGATCATCCTAATAAATAACAATAACTTTCCCAATTAAATCACTGAAGGCATGATCCATGGATATTTGGAAGGTCAATCTGGCATTTAACAGTCCAATGGGCATTATAGCATACTCATAAATTCCCTAAGGAATCGTGAAATTTGTTTGGTCTCATCTTCCTTCTTTACCAACACTTGATTGTATCCTGAGAATCCATCTAACATAGACAACATACCAACTCTTATAACTCTTTGCAGTAAGTTTTCCATATTAGGGAAAGGATAATAGTATTTTAGCGAAGCTTGGTTTAAATTTCTAAAATCAACACAAACTCATATTTCCCTATTCTTTTTTTGAACAATAACCGGATTTGAAATCCAAGTGGTATGTCTAGCAGGATTGGTCATTCTAGCCACCAACATTTTATGTTTCTCCTTTTTAAATAAAGGGGGAAACTTTGGGTTAATGCTTTGTAATTTCTACATGTAAGGTGTGGTTCCTTCTTTAAGTAGAATTGTGTGTTGGATGACATATTCTCTATAAGTCTTGAGATCATCATATGACCATGAAAAGACATCCCTATATTCTCTGATCATATTTTCAATGGCTCTTCTTTCTTCTTTGGAATCATTTTTACCAATCTTAATTATCTTAGGACTTGTATCTAAGCCAATATTAACTTCTAGAACTCCATCCATAGTTTCAGCTCATTTACCCTTGTATTCATCATGCCTATTAAAAAATTTCTCTAAAGGGATGGCCATCTCAAAGTTCCTGGTATCATGAATTTCATGTATTTTCATCTCATCCTTCTAACTGACAATATTTCCTTCAAATTCTCCCATATCTTTTAGGAAGCAGATGATTTGGGAATCATTATCAAATACTTGCCAATGTTCCAAGTTATCTAACATGGAGGACCTAAAAATTGCTTCCATCCTGCAATTCTCGAGAGAGAGAATTTTTTTGGGACTTCAAGAGTACTAGCTGCAACGACTACGACAACGGCAAGAGTGTTGATGTCCCTAAGAATTGTCTTTATAGAAAAAGAATCAAACATTTTGGTTGTGTCTGATACAATGTTTATGTATGCCCTCAATTTATCATTCTTTTTCGAAAACTCATTCTTAACTTGGTAGACAGTTAGGTCTAAATCCCCTATAACACTTAAGCATTTTGTATTCATGTCACGGCCAATCTTTAGGCCTAACAACATGGCTTGATACTCAACAACATTATTAGTACATTCAAATTATAATCGGAATGAAAAGGCCTTTACTTCCCCTGATGGTAAAGTAAAAACAAATCCAACTCCAACACCATGCCTAGACCTAGTACCATCAAAATGCATTTTCCAGACTTGATTGACAACAAGCTTATTTTTCCATCCCTCGGTCCAATAATTTATTAATACCATAAGATTTCCTACTTCATCATTTATGCATAAAGCATCATCCAATGATTCTATGGGATCTTCCACATGATGTTCCATAGAGGGCTCATTATGTAAAGTAATGTAGAATCCCTTGTCTATAGGAATGGTGACATAAGAGAGATCCATTTGAATACTCCCTCCTAGTTTTGATGATCATTTTCTTGATAACAACATAAACCATGCATTAGGAACATAAATTACAACCACATCCATGGGCATCACACCTATATTTAAATGGCTTGCTAAGTTTACTTACAAGTTTTCAATAATCCCATGGGCTTTGACAATTTTTTAATCCAATCCACATATGTTCCTATAGGGACGAGAGATATTCAAATCTAATTGGTTCATTATTGATATGGGTATGGCATTGGCAGGGGCACTCAAGTCAAGCATATTGTTGTGTAAGGTTATCCCATTGATTCGAAAAGCTATAAATAAAGGTTGGAAACCATCACGTTCTCTTTCATCCATACTCTAGAGCATGATTGGGGGGGTTCAAGCTCCCTTTCTAGTGGTTTGAGAATACAATTTTCTTGAGGATCAATCCCAAATAATTTTGCATCCCCCCTGTGTATTGATGGTAATTTCATCAATTATCCAAGTGGAACAAGAATGGTTATTTTAGAAAGATAATCCACAATATCTATGTTCAAATGATCAACACTTTCAAATGGATTTGTTCTAACATCATTTCCAAAATATTCCTTGACTCTTTTGTTCACTAAGGGTATCTTATTTAATTCGTCAAGGGGATCTGGGACGACACCCTGGACTTAGAATGGTCAGTTGGTTGAAGTTTAGATATGGGTCTCATTTTGAAAATTCATGGATTTATTCTCCTAGAGTATTGCATTTTTTTAATTTTCTAGATTCATTTTTTATACTAGCATAGATAGACTTATTCTTATAGTCACGAATAGTCTCGGGCCATGGAGAATCCTCTCCATAGTTTTGTATAACGTGAAGGAAATATTTTAGTACCTGAGAGTAAATTTGGAAAAATTGTTCCATGGTGTTTCATTCAAGACCAATGGAGTCGCTAAATGGATTTTTCAGGTAAAGAGATTAGAGTCTTCATTGAAAGGGTATGTCATTACATCTTATCAGGGAACTCCTTTCTCCCCCCAACAATGACGCAAAAATTGTTATCGCACAAACTAGCAGCCCTTGGATTTTAAGGAGTAATCAACTACTAACCTAGTGGAACCTCGAGACACTACCCCTAATTGTCACATGGGTAGAATCCTCTCTCTTTAGGTTTCCTAGATCCACTTGAGTAGACCTAGACTAACCATGGGAGGTGTCCCCCAACCAAGTTTACCTAGGTTCTTTCTAGAGACTTTCTAGCTCTCCCACAATACTTCCCTTGATCGATTTCTAGGGTTTGACATAATACCCAAAGTAAATTAGAAGGATGTAAATGTGTTACTCTATGGTTGATAAACTATGGGTTTAAATGTAAATACCCCCTAGGAGAAGATGGCCATAATAACTTTGTGAGATGGAGAGATAAATACAAGTTACCCTGAAAAAATGAATTGTGACATAGTTAAGGTCTAGGCTTTGAAGTTAAATTTGCTACCCCAAAAGGTTAAGATAGTGAGGAGACTAAAGTTTGAGAGAAATGGAGTTAAATGTTCGAACTAAAATAGGTGTCACAATTGGTTTGTGGTGTTGAGTTTGAAAGCAACAAGCACTAAGTGTATCGTCAGATTAGGTAGATTACTTAAGTTTTGTGTTCAAATTTGCAAGTGTATGTGAATTAAGGTGTTGGTCTGGTGTTTTATAAGTGTATGAACACATAGAGTGTTTGTTGGTTTAAGGTGTTTTTTAATGTAAAAGTGTATAACAACAAGCAATAAAATGCACTAGGCCAAACAAACAATATTAGACTATGTACATTGCAGAGATTTGGGTTTTTAGTGTCTTTCCTAGGGTTCTCTAAGCAAAGTTTAGTTCAGATTTAATTCATTAAATTCAATTATATTCATATGTATGCCTAAGAAAAATAGTACTCTAACCTAATAATGCAATTTTATCCTAGTGGCTGAAAACTAAAATAGTAGAGAAATTAAAAGAGTGGAAGAAAAACTGGAATAAATACCTAGTCAGGTGCCTTGATCCGTTGGGTGATGGAATCAATTCGCCCCTCCGGGATGGTGATCTAAATGAAATGGCTCCCCGACTTCGCAAAGGCTAAAAACAATCCACGAAACCTTTCTAATCTGAAGTCACCCTAGAATCCCCTTTCGCTCCAACTTGCTCATAAACAAACTAAGATAAGAAGGTCATTCTGACAACCCAAACATCAGTAACTTAGCCACAAACAAGCTAGAAAATCATATGATGGAAAAGAGAAATAAAACTATAAATAAATGATTTCTCAATCTATTTCTAAATCCTATATTCTTGCTAAAATCTCAAAGGTTAAACAACAATTTGGTATTTCAAACCCATATACGAGCAAGTATTGCAACAATAATACCTCAGATCTTCATGAAGCCACCATAGGAACACCACAAGAGATCAAGAATTGGTAGAGTCACCCATAATGATGCAATGGATAAGGTTATATTCCCTTGTTAATATCCATCCCTTAGCCCTTGTCTTTCGAAATCTCAACACTCCAAACACAAGGTACACAAGAGAATAATGCAATAAATCACAGCTTTGTTATTATTCTAGAAATCGACCCCTTACAAAGGGGGAACCCTCTGTCTTTTATAAATCAAGAGAAGAGAAAAATCCCCAATCCTAAATAGATGGATGGCTAAGATCTTCCGTTTGAGTCTCATTTGGAAATCAATGGTTCAAATTACATATTTACATTGTTGAGTTTGCAAATGGCCAAGTCGACCTCCTCAAGTGGGGCGCACTTGACTGAGTGGAATCTCTGTGGGCCACAAATTGTTGATTGAGATTAAAATATTTGATTGTATAAGTGATGAATTTACCTAGTTGAAGTGGAATGCTAAGTTGGAAGGATAAAAAAGCAAGTGGCAAGCTGAAAAATAAGCAATTCCCCCCCTTGAAGTTGAGTGTGCCCTCCCTATTTTATCCTTGCTAAGTGGGCCCCCAAAACAAGTGAAAAATCATCTATAAATTCTAGGTAATTGTGCATGTCACATTTTAGTAGGACCCATCATGCGAAATCGGCCATAAAAGTTTCTTTTCATTGGTTGAATTTCGACTCTATTAAACCTAGGCATTTTTAAATCAGACTTTAGAAAGTGTGATTACTAGTAGCCTATTAATCCATGGGTGATGAAATCATGAGAAAATGTAGGGGAAATTCCTTGGATGATGTTGAAAATGCCTTTGAAGATCATACCAATCAACTCCATGCAAAAATATGATTTGAAGATGCCATTTATAATCTTATCTAAATTATTAAAACTGGACTTGGGATTTTTTAATATGAAACTTAGGAAAATATATTAATATTTTCCTATTAGTCCATACATGCATGAAACTAAGTTTGGAAGGATCAAATTTTCTTTGAAAATATCTAACCAGTTGAATGATGATGATAAGAGTGTATGCTAGGTTGGGTGTTCTTGTTGACCAACTCAAACTGTCCCTTTGACCAAGTCAAACTGCTAAAAAATTAACTTTGGTCAAATTTGGTTAAAGTTGTCCAATGGATATATGGACCTTTGTATGACTTTGGAAGGATTATTTGTTATCTTATATGCCTTCGGAAAGATATATTATTTGAAGTATATATTTGCATACAATGATTGTTCACATGACTCAGAACATAGCTTAAAACGTAGATCATGCTACATAAGTTTCATTTAGAGGCTTTGGTACCTTATCCCCCATTTACATCACAGATGGGAAGACTCAAGTTGGGTAGGGAGAGACATCATTACTTGTTGACTTAATTATTTCTCAAATGCTCGGCTTCAGCACATTCTCGCATCATGAATATCTCTACATTGGTTCTAGTTTATCAACTCCAATTGAAGACCACTAGGCATGTGTCATTATTTTCAACATTAGCTTGAGCCATCCCTTAGGATACACCCTTCATGTAACCCTTACATGTTCTAGCCAATATGCATTGGTAATTACAGTGTTCCAAATCTAGTTGAAAATCCCTAAACATGCATAACCCTTTTCGACATGTTCAGAGGAACCCTTAAGTGGGCACTTCCCTTCAAGTGACTCCATGCATGTTTCGGCCCCGCACCCTTGTGGGCATCCTTTGGCCACGATTCTATGCCCCCTTGTTCCCTCACATATCAACCATGTCCCTTTCCTAGTAATTGAAGTTATCTTCATGTGTGAGGAAAGAGGATGTATACTCTTCAAATCTAGGTTAGGTTGTGATAAAAGCAAAATTCATTTTTCAAATGTAATCAGATATGGATATGTTTCCATGATCTCGTATCATAATTGTATTTGATAGTTTCATTTTAATAGGAATTCCCATTTTTGTGTCTTGTTACATACCTTAGGTAACGTGGCAAAAATATTTGAGCCATTTGGTGCATCCTTGGGGGAAAGTCATGCTTCAAGCTTGTTGTCACTTAACACTTGACTCCTCCATCTGGGCCAACTCCTAGAGAAGACAAGGGGGGTGTTCCCTAATAAAAATAAAGGTAAGTTGGATTAGACTAAAGTAGAAATGAAATCTAGGAGTTTAAATTACTGAAACAATAAAGCAATGTCAACAAAATTAAAGTAGCAGTGTGCAATAAAATCCACCACGACACATAAATTGATTTAAACAACTGATTGCAAAGAAGACCAATGTAAAAGTGAATTAAAATAATTGTTTTTCAAGGGAAAATGTGTTTGCAGTGCTTGTTGACAATTTTAATTATTATGGATGAGTGGATTAAGGTGTTTTTATTCTTGGTTTGGCCTACTTAGACTTGTATCCTCGCTAGTAAGTGCAAAGCAATGGTACCAAGTGTCCAACAGGGTGAGACATAATCTACTTAAAGTAACCCCCTAACTCTGTAGTATGTTCAATGTGAATCGCTTACTATGATGATAAATTTTAAACAGATTATCATATTAAACTATTGCTAAGCATCCCATTTCTGATTGTTGTTCATCGACTCAGGCAAATCCCGCAGTGACTACAAGAGCATACTCAAGGAATACTAGAAAAGGTTCAATTACTCTTTATTGTGAAATGAAACAACTGAAATGAAACTAGCTACTCCAATGCAATGTGTGTAAGTGATTTAATCTACTTTGAGAAATTGAAATTTATCTAAGGTTAGTCGATCCAAACAAAACAAAAAGCATAAAAAGTTACACCATGAAAATGACGCAAATCCCCCAAGGGGATGGAGTGTGGGTGCTTGGTAACCCACTTAATTTTATTATTATTTTTACAATTGTATGGGTGGATGGATTTGTTCCTTAATAAATCAAGATCAAAAGGCTTACAAGTTTCAAAGAATTGATTTCAAGAAGAGCAGGATGCTCTTGGGGTCCCGGATGCCCTAAATCTTCGAATTTTCGGCAGCACTTCCTCTTACCTGTTCATCAAAAAAGTAAAACCAGCCACCTGAAAATCACTAAAAAGATAGATAAAATTTTAGAAGCATAAAAATATTCCTAATCTTAAGTACTGAAAGATAGGAAATAAGCACAAGTACTTAAACATGAACTAGATACTAAAGATAAGGATTGAATAACTAGATCTAGTTAATCGAAAGAATACTTAAACAAATAAGCTTTAGATCTTATAAAAAGGGGTAATTATCTAAGCATGCAAGATCGTAACCAAAGAATAATTTTGAATTTAAATTAAGGAGAGAGGGAAAGAAAGAAACTAAAAGCTTGGAAACTTTTGGGCCATGGAGTTTGTTGGTGGAGAGTGGAGGGACTATGCTCCTTCGTAAGTGCTTGGAAAGATGGAAGACTCAAACTAGATCATCCATTCCTCTCAGCTAGGTACCTGCATCTACTTAGAAATCCTTGCAAAAATTAATGGTTAAACAACAAGGTGATGTCGACAGCATAAACTCAAAAGGCATGCAATTAAACTAAATATACATGCACCTCTAAGAGATCTACAACAAGCAAACAATAAGAGAATAATCAAGCTAGAAATTCCCTTACCTATTGGTAGATACCTCCCTTTGGAGGCCAAAATATAACCAAATGAGTACAAGAAAATAAGTAGCACGAGTTACCTCATAATCCAAGCAATGGTTATCCACACATATTGATGCACTACACCACGGGTTTGCCTCCAAATCCTTTTTTATTCCAAAGAGTATTACAAGTTACAAGAGAAAAGCTTAGGCAGCATTTCGATCCTCTAACCATGAATAAATGAGAGGAAAAGCCTTGCTTAAATAAGAAAAATGAGATCAAAACCCTAAGGGGGCGAATTTTCCAATTGTACGAGAGATCCTAAGTTGAAGAGGAGTGAGCTTTGAGTGAATTGAGTGTTGGACTTAACGTTGTCATTGATGTCAAAAAGGTTAGATTCAATGATTAATGTTAAAAAGGATGTTGGCCTTGTTGGTTCTGTGAGATAGGATGTTGGAATATGAGATTGTTGGGATTGGTGCTAACCTTGAAGCTAGTTTGAAGAAGTATATATAACAAGGCTACACAAAAATAGTGCAGTAACAAGAAGAATTGCAAGAAGCATGCAGTTACAGAAAGCAAGTGGCACAGCCAGAACGACACAAAATATAGATATCAAGCAAATGTCAAAGTGCACATATAGTGGATATGTCAAAGTAAATACAAATGACAAGCAAGTGGATATAATTCGAATTGTGCATGTCGAAGTGAAAAATACAATCGATAAGTCGATGAAGTGTTGAAGAAAGATGGGGTTTTCCCGACTTAAAGGAGCCCCTCATTGTGGTACAAAATCATTCTTGTTCTGATAATCGTTGTGGTCAATTAATTAAATTAAGAAAATAAAATAAACAAGTTGGCCCTTATGTGGACATTAGGAGTGATATAAATAAACAACTACTAATGTACTTTGTAGTGAGAGTGGTTGTGTGAATGTGGATATCTAAGGTTTTAATTTTCCATGGATCAATGACTAGTTGATCAAAAAGAGAGCAACGGAATAAGTAGAGTCAGTATACAACCAAATCGCAAGTTGCAGTTGATAAGTCATAATTCGAGACCAGTGAGAATAGAATCAAAGTTTGGCGAAGTGAAAAACTTATCCCTACCAAAGAAAATTCATATGATACAGGAAGAATGTAATGTCCCTTTTTAGAAATTCATTAAAATGGTGAAATTTTCAACTTTTTCCACTAGTTCGACCTTTGACTAGTATTGGTCTCTTGGTCTCCAAATGCTCCCAAATTGTTACAAAAGGTGTATGGATGATATTATTACATAATTATGAGGTTCAGGGATGCTTTATATTCTTCAAGAGGCTTCTGCAACTCTCCTTTAAGTTCTGGCCAAAGTAGGGAGTTTGACTAGCAATTTCTCTTTGACTAGTATTAATCTCTTGGTCTCCAAATGACTCCAAATGCTTGTATAATGGGTCTGAAGGTATTTGATAGGTATTAAGACATATAAAAGAGGCTTATGGATGCTTAAAAACCCTTAAAACACTTCTGCAACATTCATTTACAATCTGGACAAAGTAGGGAAGATTACTAGTAATTTCGAGCTTCAAATCCCCCAAGGGTAGTGGACAAAATGGCTTCCCAAATGCTGTTAAACCCTTCCAAATTTATGAACAGATTTATGGTTCTGATAAGTGTCTTTAATTATATCCCCAATGTATCCTTAATTATTTCTTATTTCCTTCTTCAACTCCTTAAAATCATATGTTTATATGCAAGATTTCACATAGGGGGAAAAGCTAGTTATTTTCACCATGACTTATGAAATTCGAATTTTAGGTGCCAAGAGATTATGCTCTGTTAATGAAACTTCTTAATAAATTTAATAACGCTCCATACATCAACAAAATAATAGAGAATAACTTATATAACTCGAAATAGTGTCTTATCAAACTCCAACAACAAGATCTAGGGGAAATGGCATCATTTATGCATTGTTTGGTATTTTTACATAACAACACTTAGTATTTATACCTGAGAGTCTCATGAGTAGTAAAAACAGAGTATATATATCAGATTACAAATATATGGGGCCTCAATATCTATCCCAAATATTTCATCAACTCAACAAGTGCACCTCTCCTCAAGGAGCAAGAATATGCCAAGAAATAGAAGAATGGTTGTAGAAGCAAGCTGAAAGAGATGTGACCATGAGCTTCCCTCTAGATTCAAATTGTAACAAAATAATCCATTAAATCTCCAAATGAAAGTTCTGAATGGCCTTTCCAATTACCAACTAGGATGGGAATCTTTCACCCTCGAAATTGGTGCTAAGGCAAGTAGAGTAGCACTCCACTAGCTCTCCTCTCCCAAATGCAAAATGCAAATTCTAAAGTGATCAAAAGTTACCATCCTTCTTTTTTATTTCCTTTTATAAACTTCTAAGGTCCTCCATGGGTTGAATTCCTCCCAAGAGCTTCATGCCAACTCAAGTTGGGAAGAGATTCCCAAGTATGCCACTTGTCCTTCCAATTCTAGCCCTCTCCTTCTCCAAATTCAAATTGGTGTCTCTTTGGCTGCCCTAACACACTTGAGCACCCTCTTGGAGGCTATTTTTAGCCCTGGCGTGTCATATATGTCAGATGTCAGCCTTCAGGTCTGATTTGTGTCATAGGTGTCATAGCATCTTCATCATTGTTGTCATAGAGCTAGGGAATCTAGTCCAAGTGTCTCACTAGCTCCAAAATGCCTCTTCCTCTTCCATGGGAGTTAGTATTCCACTCCAATTTGACCTTAATTGATTCATGCCAAGTATATTGACCTTCCAACTCATCCCAAGAACCTTGGGATTCTTATGGATTCGAAATGACAAGAGGATGATGCCATGTGGCATAGAAAATCTAGCTTTTGTGGGTCCCACATCCTCCATGTGTCTTCATGATCAATTGCCACTTTGATTTTCCCTTGTATTTAGTTATTTAGATCCTTTATTAAATATTTATGCCATTCTAATGTTCAAACATCATTTATTATCCCCCTTATTTCAAATCCCAAAGCTTCCACCCCCCAACCTAGGGAACTAGTAATTTTCCTCCATGGCAGTTCACTTGGATGGGTATATTACAACTTTGAATTGGGAATTTCTCTTAATGTGACCCACCTTGTACATTTGGATCTAATTTCACATTATTACTAACTTGGAATTCATTCTTGGCATTTATTTGACCCTTAGCATCCATTTGACAAACTATCATGAGTATGGCCAAGGGGCTTAGTCCATTGTGACCCAATGCAAAATTTTGGGGCATGACAAAGAAGGGAGTGCGGAGCTATTCAAGAAAATTCATAAGACGTAGGGGAAGTGAATGATCAAAACCTGGTGCGAAGCCATTCAATTAGAGAAAAGTACGAAGCCACAAGAACGACAAGAAGCAGTACCTAGAACAGGTTGACAAAAATAAAAGGAAGGAATTACTTAGTCAAAGTATAGTGAAGCTAAGACATAGTTGAACAAGAGAAATTGCATACTTCTCAATTTGAGTTGAGAACAACTAACAAGTTAAATCTTGTTTGCAAGCTGGGTCTTGCACTGAGGGTTGGATTTTGTCCACAAGTTGGGTCTTGCACCGAGGGTTGGATCTCTCACCTCTCAATTGGTGCTGAGAAACCCGAATATTGGTGTCTTATGAAACCGATGTACTGAAATATTTATCAAATATTCAAAATTATTCTTGGTGTCTCTGACTTGTGATGTTCATTGTTTTATAGTGCAATGTTTATTATACATAACAACTATGACATACAAAAGAACAAAAACATTTAATTGAATATATGTTACATTGATTCATCCCCCCCCTTAGTGTACTTGATGTGTTCAACAATGGAACCGATTTGGAGTGATCCAAGGGGGATTGGCGCCACCTCTAAAGAGGTTGTATACCATCTTAAGGAGAATTCGCCACCTCTACAAGAGGAATGCACCCTCTTCATGGAGAAATGAGCCCTCTCTAAAGAAGATCTTCAATCACATCAATTAAGTGTCGAATCAAAGGACTTGTCTCTCTTCTTAACTCTCCTTAGACTCCAAACTAGATTTCCACCACTCCAAATAACTAAAACATGTTCCCTGATCTATGGAATTGTTGATTTTCCCATTTAATTAATTTTTTATGTCATTTTCGAGAGAACCATTTTAAGTGATTAATAATCACTAATTTAACTCTCAAAGTGGGTACATGGGTAAAGTGGGTGCTCTAGGTTAGAAAATGGGCACCCCCGTGGAGAATTTCACCCTCTAGTACCACGTTTATGACTTTTTCAATTTTTACAATTAAAATATCCCATTTTATGATAAATTTATTAAATGACAGAAAATTAAAAAATCCTTGGGGGGACTTAACACATGTCCATAATGCTCTAGGAAACTAGCTAGCATGGTAATATACATTAGACACCATGCTCTAATAGCCTCCTAAGTCCTAACCACCAAGACAATCACTCCAGCTTTGGAGGATTTGAGTGAAAAACTTGAAAACTATAAGTTGCTAAAAAGCGATATACAATTAACAAAGAAAAAACACTCTGGAGTAACGTATCGATGACTAAGTCCTGGGAATTCCAAGCATGTTACAATAATTCATCATGTTGTTGTAATATTCTAACCATCTCATCTTGGTTTTGCATGCATGCATGCATTCCATGCAGCACTCCATGCATCCATGCATTGGTAGTTGAGTCTCCTAGCACCTAGTCGTTAATTTAGGCCCCCTAGAGCTTAACTTTGGTCATCATTATCCCTCTTATCCACTCAGAGCGCCTTGGTTACATCACTAAAGTCCAAAGGTTCCCTCATGCATGATTTTAGGAGTTAGTACAATCAGTCCCATGATTTAGGGCACCTTGTCCCCTTAATTAGTTAGTTAACTGACTGTTACACCTAGTTTCACTACTATTGAGTGTAGGAGTGCCTATTTTGACCACTACAAGTCAATATTGTGCATCCTTGGAATCTCATCCCCTAATATCTATCCCCAATGACTCATTTATGTACCAATCCACCCCAATTGACTAGTCATTCATCATCGGTGGCCACTAGAACTTATCGGGAGATGGTTACAATGCAAACTAATCCTGCAACATGTGTGGATTCCAACTACCTCTTTGGGCTCTCGAATTTCTCCTTTGGAGATGTATTATTTGTGTACACATTTTACTTAATAATAGTGGTAATGGAAGCTTTTCCAATTATTCTTCATTCTCTTGTGTTGCAACATAGTTTTTCCTTCTCTAATTTTCTTGCTCAATTCTTTTGATCTCTATTAGACATAGTGTGAATTTTATCTTTGTCTCTAAATAACTGTAATAATTTCACAAAATCTCACATGGTATCAGATATTTGCTAAGCAAAGTAATCTTCTGGAGATTTTTTCAGATATTTTTTGTGTAGGTATTCTACAACAGCTTCCATGAATCTAAAATAAGTTCCTCCTCTCTCTCCATTCAACTATGATGAGTGGAAACCAAATATGATAGAATATCTGAAGAGACAGGGTCTTTTTGAGATGTGCATTGGTGTTATGAGAGATTTTTCTTCCTAGAAGAGAAGAATGATTGGCTAAATGACTGTGACAGAGCCTATGGAGCAATGTGTCTTTCTATATCTCCTAGTATGTGCTACCTCGTGGAAACTGTTGAATATCCAAGTGATCTCTAGACCCAATTGGACAAATAATTTGGCAAGCAGAATGAAGAGATTGGTGCAAATCATTTGGAGAAAAATCCAGTGATACCTCCTAAAGTGTTCTCTCTAATTATGTCTCGGCCTCAAGTATCTCTCATAATGAAGTTGTTCAAGATGAAGAAGAAGCTGCAGATTCAACACAGAAAGTTCTTCTTGAAGACATTCCTTCCTCTGTTGCTCTAGAAGTTGAAGACAGTTCCAAATTGTCCCCTTCCCATGTAGTTGATGCAGATGAAAGTGATACAAGTAATGAAGATGATCCTTTTGGAGAGATTATCAATTCCTCACTCATGTTCTTAATGTCTTATATTTCGAATTATGAGCAAGATATGTCAGTTACTACCCTAGAGGTTGAAGAAAGTTTCGATTTTTCTACTTCCCATGAGCTTACTAATGTGCAATATTATGATATATTGGATGATTTGGAGGCTAGATCAATATTTGGAGTTGCTGCATATGCTCTCCTTGGTTCCATGCCTCCTTCCTATTCCGTAATGATCAAATGCACACTTCCTCAAGCTGCAAATGAAGTTGGAGGCATTCTGCATTCGCTTGGACACTTGCTCCTCCCACTTGGAGCTGATTTGAAGTCCAAGCCACCACCATCATGTCATGGCTCATTTGGTTTTGATCTCACCTATGTTGGTTCAAAGGATATATCAAGGAACCATCTACACATTCCTGTAGTTTATCATACCTCAGCTGGTTAGAATTTCAAGTTCCGGGAAGATCTTCAGATTTTTGGATTTGTTCTCACCATGTTTGGTCTGAAGACCAAGTTTAGAGAGCCTCCAGATTCACTTGCATCCAATGAAGGAGAATTCAAGCACGTGTTTTTGGAGCATGATCCACTTCTTCCCAAAAGGAAGATAACTCCAGACACTAATTCAAGTATCACACCTACTTGAATTTTGGAGCAAGCAATTTTTGGTGTGTTTCATGTCCATCTTGAGGGGAGGTTTTGTTCCCACAGGGTTTTCTCTCTTTCCTCACTTAAATGGACTAATAAATTTGTAAAGGGTGACCTTTTGTCTCAGTTACCAGGGCCCTATTTCTGATCTTTCCTCACATAGTCAGGCTTAAGGGGGGGTGTTGTTAAATTTTCTGAATTTACTTCAATATGATCTAGGATCTTAACTGAGAGAACAACATGTACAGCATATCTACAGCATATCAATCATGGAGACAATAATGAAATCACACAAGAGACACAAAGATTTACTTGGGGAAAACCATAAAGGTGAAAAACCCCAATAACTTCCTCAGAGATAGATAGAGCAATGATACAACCAACCAAGAGAGATAGCCATAACCTAGCAGCAGATCCTCCTCCTCCATAAGTGCGCCACTCCTCCTTGAGTGCATGTGTGAGAAGTGAGTGTGCAAATAGAGTGCCTCCCGCACTCTATTTATACTTGACTTGACTTGCCTTTTTACCTAACTCATGTAGGCTCGAACTTAACCACATAATATAATGCTGACTGGGCCGACCCCCAATAGGGTGGTCTAATAACCCTTTGACCCACATGGCCGACCCCCAATAGGGTGGTCTAATAACCCTTCGACCCACATGACTTATACAGGGCCGACCCCAACAAGGTAGTCTAATAACCCATCAAGTATAAGTTACGACACTTACAATATAAATAACGACACTTCCGTATAGAGGAATAATAACATCTCTATAGGAATACAATATACATATATGTGAAATACATTCCGAAGTTACATATACATCAACACTCCCTCTTAACTAGGAAGGTATTTCTCAGCACAGTTCTTCTAGCACAATTCATCTTCTCTGGATCATCGTCACTGGATAATCATCATCGAGTCATCATCATCGTCACTGCTGCTGCTATCTCAATCAATCTCTGAATCTACTCGTCATAGGAAGTTCTACAGAGCCAGTCCTTTTTCATACTGGATGTAGGCCCACCACCTGCAGGTCTTCGTCATCACTGGCCATACTGTGGAATCCTCAGGACTTATTACGTGCGTCACAAAACCTCGAAAGAGCATCTGCCAGATATCCCAGGGAACCGAATTACATGCCATAGGAAAAACCTCGAAAGACTATCTGCAGATCTCCCAGGGCACCGAATTACATGTGACCTCACCACAAAACCTCGCAAGAGCATCCCAGGCTGTTACAAGCACACAGCTCTACCTATAGGATCTCCCAGGGCAACGAATTACATGTGATCGTGGCAAAACCTCGCAAGAGCATCCCAGGACTGATTACGGGCACACAGCCCAACCTATCGGATCTCCCAGGGAAACGAATTACATGCCATAGGACAAAACCTCGAAAGAGCATCTGCCAGATATCCCAGGGAACCGAATTACATGCCATAGGAAAAACCTCGAAAGACTATCTACAGATCTCCTAGGGCACCGAATTACATGTCCTCCCAGAGCAAAACCTCGAAAGAGCATTTGCCAGATGTCCCAGGGCACCGAATTACATGCCATAGGCAAAACCTCGAAAGACCATCTACAAATCTCCCAGGGCACCGGATTACATGCTCATCTGCACAACCTGATCCACGGCCACAGAGTATCAACCTGATACTCACCATACATCATCCCGATGTATCCATGATCATCCTGATCATCATCACTGCAACGTCCTGCTGCATGTCATCTAGAGCAACATCCTGAAGCTCGTCATCTATGATCATCTTGATCATCACTGCAACATCCTGCTGCATGTCATCTGGAGCAACATCCTGAAGCTCGTCATCTATGATCATCCTGATCATCACTGCAACATCCTGCTGCATGATCCACCTGATCATCAATGCATCTACCTGATGCATACCAAGTATCTACCTGATACATATCATCATACATGATCCTCCTGATCATCAATGTATCCACCTGATACAAATACATGATACATATCATCATACATGATCCTCCTGATCATCAATGCATCTACCTGATGCATACCATCTGGAGCAACATCCTGAAGCTCGTCATCTATGATCATCCTGATCATCACTGCAACATCCTGCTGCATGTCATCTGGAGCAACATCCTGAAGCTCGTCATCTATGATCATCCTGATCATCACTGCAACATCCTGCTGCATGATCCACCTGATCATCAATGCATCTACCTGATGCATACCAAGTATCTACCTGATACATATCATCATACATGATCCTCCTGATCATCAATGTATCCACCTGATACAAATACAGATACATGGT
This sequence comes from Larix kaempferi, assembly GCA_027924585.1. Classification (NCBI taxonomy): domain Eukaryota; kingdom Viridiplantae; phylum Streptophyta; class Pinopsida; order Pinales; family Pinaceae; genus Larix; species Larix kaempferi. The sequence continues at coordinate 31,612,554 of BSBM01000372.1, forward strand.
CCAAGCATCCAACATGATGCATACATACATACATAAAATGATCCAACTGATCATATCCAGCATCCACATGATGCGTACATACATACATAAAAATGATCCCACTGATCATATCCAAGCAGAAACCAGAACATCATCCTGATGCTCATCATCCAGCGCTTACATCCACAGCCATGTGAAGGATCCTCCTTCCAACATGCTTGGAATGGCTTCATCAAATGTGTCCATCACTTCTTCCTTGAAGTGTCCTCGATCTGAAGAACGCCAAGCCTCTCTCTGAAGTACTCGAACTTCACTCTGGCTAGTGGCTTCGTCAGCACATCTGCAATCTGCTCGTCCATCGCAACATACAGAAGCTTCACAGCTCCTCTCTGCACCATATCCCTGATATAGTGATATTTGATCTCTATGTGTTTCAACCTGTCATGAAACACTGGGTTCTCAAACAGCTTCACACAACTCTGGTTATCACAGAAGATACCAGTAGCCTCCAACAGGAGATCAAATAACTCAGACAGTAGCTTCCGTAGCCATACTGCCTCGCAACTAGCTGAGCAGGCTGCAACATATTCTGCCTCAGCTGTACTCAGTGCTACGCAGGACTGCTTCCTGCTAAACCAAGAGATCACACCTGATCCCATACTGAAGCAGCACCCAGATGTGCTCTTCCTATCTGCAGCACTGCCAGCCCAATCTGAATCAACATAACCCTACAGGTTAAACTTTTGATTCGCCTCATACCTGAGCCCATAATCCACTGTACCCTTCAGGTACCTAAGAATATGCTTTACAGCAACTAGGTGAACACTCCTCGGATCCGTCAGGAACTGGCTCAATGTGTTCACAGCAAAGCAAATATCTGGTCTCGTGTTCGTCAGGTACATCAAGGACCCAATCATCTGACGATACATAGTGATATCAATCGGATCAGATGAAGCATCACACAGGCGCTTCAGGTTCGATGCCATAGGTGTGGCCATAGCCTTGTAGTCCATCATCCCGAACCTCTTCAGGATCTCTACTGCATACTTCCCTTGTCCAAGGAAGATTCCTTCTGCACTCTGCCACACCTCCATGCCAAAAACAAATAGTGCATCATCCCCAAGTTCTTCGTCTCGAACTCGGTAGTAAGCTTCCGCTGCGTGTCGGCAATCAATCTATCTTCACCATACCAAGTTCTGCACATATATGATTTCCTATCATGTGTCTCAGAACCAAGTGGCTGCTCCACATACACTTCTTCTTCAACTACACCATTCAAGGAAGCTGTCTTGAATCCATCTGGTGTATTTTATATTTCATCACTTTTATATTTCTCTATGCTGCCATCTGCAACATGCTTGATCTGATAGTTCCATTTGGAAGTCATAGAAAACTTCCCTTCATGTATTGGGATTACATCCCAAACATCATTCTTCATGATCGACGGATCATGGCATTTCATTTCTTCATCCCAGATCCTGGGAACTTCAATATCTTCAATATCTTCAATAGATATCTTTGTTGCTGGAACAAAATGTTGTAGTTCTTCTTTTGTAGGAGATGGCATACAATCTTTCCTACACAACAAGTTAAATTGCATGATTAGAAAACATCTCATAGTTTTCAGAACAAATTCTTACACATAAAGAAATATGCCATACAGTCATGCAATTATCTTAGCCAATGCTTCAATACAACATTTATCCATATTCCGTAACTTTCTAGATGCCTTCCAATCTCTACCAGAACATTGTTAAGAGTGTGCACAACTCCCAACATGTCAGCAAAGAGGTTTCATTCTAGATAAGTAGCAATGGAATGTTGTACAGTGCCATAGGCCACTTACCCATGCATATTAGGAGTATACTGTTCATCAATGCAATTATTCTAATATGCATAATACACAACCTAATTCTAGGAACATCAGTATATACATTATTGAACAGTATTATTTAAGAAATGACAATTCAAATACTTATCTTTATTTGTTCGTTGGGTGGACTCCCTCTGAGTCTTCGCTTCCTTGCAGGAGCTGCTGGAGTCCTAATCTGAAGTAGCTTCTTCTACACCTTTCTGTTGTGGGATGTAGAGAGATGGTCAACTCCCTCTGAATATCTGCATCCTTGAATAAACCACTGGAGTGTACTCTCTTTTGATCTTTGCTTCCTGGATTACCTGTTCTTGAATCTCATATTCATCCTTGGTCCCTATGCATGCTTATTAGTATCATGAATGTGTTATCCTTGTGATCTCATATAAAATCATACATTCATTAGTATACTATTAAAACACAATAATCTCAAGCATGTATAGTCATGATCATTTCAAACATAAATAATAAGCATTAGCATTCAAGGTTTATGTAGGATTCTTATGGTTAGTCAAATCATAAGAAGCATAACATGTCTAAACCTGTAATTACTCAAACCTATGACTCTTCAGGTTAGATGAGTCATCAATCAAGATAAGAGATATAATATGCATAAAACCTGTGATTATTCAAACCTATACCTTCATGATTCTTCTGGTTAGTCATATCATCAATTATGGTAAGAAACATAATATGCATACAAACATGATTATTCAAACCTATGACTTCATGAATAATCATTATCAACAACAGTATAAGATCCTAACACAAGGTAGGATTCTATCTTGATATAGGAAAAACATACCTGGATTAGCATGCTAGCTATTTATGTCTAACATACTCACATGATGTCTTCTTGTTCTTCTTCAATGACTTGTGCTAGTAACCTGTATATCTCATAGGTTAACTATTACAAAACCAAGTTATACATACCTCGTAAATGGATCTTCTATGAGATCCATGACAATGGATGAATCTTTGTCCTCATGTTATCATGATCATATGTTCTTGGACCAGAACATGATTTGTCTTTCTTGGTGTACCTTTCATGTTAGTAGACAACATAAACCTCATACAACACCATAATGCATTAGTACAATCATAAGTGTCAACACCCTAACCAATGAATATCTTCTATCATGCATTCATAATTTTGTTAAGGTGATATGACAAATCTAAAATCAAAATTGTACTAACCGTAATAACATGAAGACAAACATACCATAAACTTAATCATGGACAAATATTAAAACATACCTCGATGAGTCATACCTGTCGAGATCGCTTGTAATCTTCTTATGTAAGGCCTTAGCCTGATCTCCCTCTGAAACAGGAACTTCTTCACTCATGTAGATGATCAATCCATCTTCTTCTAGGATTAACCCAATCCACTTGATTTGCAAGAACTGGACTTGGAGCTGGATATGGGTTTGTCAGAGAAACCCCAAAAATTCAAACTTTGAATTTCAAACTTCCGAAAGGATAGAAATATGCGCCTTGATGAGCTGATCAAACTGGTATATTCAGAATTTGAAAACTGCAAAGTTTCACTCCTCAATTTTGCCTTTGAAACTTTCGGATTCACTGGACGTGACCCTGAACTGGGGTTTGATGAAGCCCACTCTTTTTCCCCATCAAAAGGTTTGATCCAAAGCTCTAAGCTTCTATTTTTCTAAGGAGCTTCCAGACGTGGTCACAGATTTCAAAAATTCCCATTTTTACAGAAGCCCTAATTTTCCACTTTTCTGATCAAAGTCCCGAACTAGGGTCTAATCAAGCCCGGCCTTCTGCCCAACCAAAAATTCTGATCTTGGTCTCTAAATTTCTATTTTGATGAGTAGCATCCATCCGTGGTCTCCGATTACAAAAATTCCAACTTTCTCCAAAGCCCTAAATTCCGGAAGCCATGAATAAAGGTACCAAAAAATAATTCTGTTTTGACATAAATATGTACCTGATTGTTTCTGGTGTAACTCCAAAATTTTTGATCCACAGGGTCTGAAAAAGTTTCCTGAGATAGCCTGACCTGTTATCTTTCCATCCTGACAGGTCTGACCTCAATTGGATTCTCTGAGAGAGAGTTATGCCAAATGTCGCAACGTGACCTGTTTTGGGATAAAACAGGAGAGCGAACTTGTACGGCGTGCCACGTGTTACTGTTTTAACTTCGGCCTCTGAAAACGTTTCCTGAGATAGCTTGGCCTGTTAACTTTCCATCCTGACAGTTCTGACCTCAATTGGACTCTCTGAGACAGAGTTATGCCAAATGTCGCAACGTGACCTGTTTATGGGATAATACAGGAGAGCGCACTTGTACGGAGTTCCACGTGTCACGGGTTCAACTTCGGCCTCTGAAAAAGTTTTTTGAGATAGTACAGACTGTGTACTGCCTTTCACTTTTTACGAAATTTTATTTGGATCTTCCTAGCCCAAGATATGACCTTTTTCCCAAGGTCACCTGATTTTGACTCAGATCTGGAAGAGGCAGAAACCCTATATTGTACAGATCATAAATCACAAAGTACAACGAATTAGAGGTTTTCCTTTGGACACAAGGTACCTGGAGATTTAATCTTCATCCTGTAACAATTTCAGATCCGAAAACATCGCCAAAACGGATTTATAGCGAAAGTGCTACGATGACTGGTTTTTTCTATATCAAGCCCTAGCATCGTAAGTGCAACAAGTGTCATACATGCCATATCATGCCTTCTTTCAGGCTAGCTCTGATACCATGTTAAATTTTCTGAATTTACTTCAATATGATCTAGGATATTAACTGAGAGAACAACATGTACAGCATATCTACAGCATATCAATCATGGAGACAATAATGCAAGCACACAAGAGACACAAAGATTTACTTGGGGAAAACCATAAAGGTGAAAAACCCCAATAACTTCCTCAGAGATAGATAGAGCAATGATACAACCAACCAAGAGAGATAGCCATAACCTAGCAGCAGATCCTCCTCCTCCATAAGTGCGCCATTCCTCCTTGAGTGCATGTGTGAGAAGTGAGTGTGCAAATAGAGTGCCTCCCGCACTCTATTTATACTTGACTTGACTTGCCTTTTTACCTAACTCATGTAGGCTCGAACTTAACCACATAATATAATGCTGACTGGGCCGACCCCCAATAGGGTGGTCTAATAACCCTTTGACCCACATGGCCGACCCGCAATAGGGTGGTCTAATAACCCTTCGACCCACATGACTTATACAGGGCCGACCCCAACAAGGTAGTGTAATAACCCATCAAGTATAAGTTACGACACTTACAATATAAATAACGACACTTCCGTATAGAGGAATAATAACATCTCTATAGGAATACAATATACATATATGTGAAATACATTCCGAAGTTACATATACATCAACAGGTGTTGTGTCATGTCCCCACAAAAATGAGCATTGGAACAAGTTCCTAACCCAACCAATCTCTTAGGTTGAGGAGGCAGTTGCATAACCATGGGGTTAAATTTTGTATTCCAAGCTATTAATTAATTAGGAGTGCATTTAATTTTATCCATAGTTTTCTATCCAGTTGGAATAAATATTTATGGTGCATTTAATACTTAATTGTTATGCTGAATAAATGGAGAAAATGCTCCACTAGGGCGCATAAATGGATAAGGTTAGAGGAGAGACTTGAGGAATAAGTTAAGGAAAGCACATGAGTCCAAAAATGATTCCAAAAATGAGAAAAGAGGAATAAATTAGGAAAAGCAGCATAAATTAGAAAGCGGCATAAAACAAAAAAAGCAAGAAAGTTCGGAAAAGAAGGAAAGTCTGAAAAAGAAGGAAAGCCAAAGCAAAGCAAAGCAAAAGGAAAGGAAGGAAAGCAAGTTTTCCTCATCCACTCAAGGAGGGCGCATTCCTCATGGAGACTTGCTCCCCAAGTCATCCAAGATCTATAAATAATTCCATGAGCACCAAATTCATATCTTTTGTTAATTTGAGAAATTGTATGAGTGCAATTGTGCATCTAAGACTTGGGAGATGTGCCCCAACTTTATGTGAGAGGATGATGGAATTCATCCATTTTCACTGATTTTAATTGAATTTCCTATAGATGATCAAGTCGAATTTGAACTTCAGAATCATCATCATCCAGTTCAGAGTTCGAATCTTCAAGCCTTCTATGAGTTTCTACATCTAGTTTCTTGTGTAGAAGAAGAGAGATATTTATATAACTTTATGAGAGTAATATTGGCATATTTATGATGTAATAAAAGGGTATTTAATGTTATGATATCATTCCATTCAATAAAAATTACAGAACTTTGATTTATTCTCCTGTTTCTCCACCCCTTCTAGATTTAGCTAGAATTTGACTAGCTTTCAGTGTGTATTTCATTATTCAATGAGTATAAGTCCAAAGGAAGTAATTCTTGTTTCTGAAGTTGAGTAACCTGTTATGTGTCATGATCCAATTCCTGTTTCATAAATTTGTGAGCCTTTGAGCATAGTTTGGGAACCCATAATTTGCACTAGTTGAGCAGTCCTAGAATGCATTTTCACTAGTATAAGTGTGAGACTTTTCCAGATATTCATGAAACTTTATGAAATGATATTTTCTAATGAAATTACTGTAAATGAATGTGAATAATCCTATATGATGTCTGAAACACCCATCCCCGTCCTTCAGTCCATTTAGCTTCCACAATCACTGTTTTAGTCAATTTGAGAAGTCTAGAGTTTTTGTGCCACAATCCTAAGTTGGTATTACAATAGTATCATATCATGGTCCTCTGAGCCTGCTCTTGAATTTTTCCTATTATTCCAAGAAGACATTCAGATTACAAGAAGAAAGATCCTTTGTCAGAAGAGGAAGAAGAAATTAATTCTACTGAATGGAAACTACAAGAGGAATCAAATATGTTTCAAAATGATGACAATGATATCAAACACTTGGTTCATACCATGATGAAGGGGATGCAATATATCTCACTCAATATTGATCAGACCGGAAAGGAGACTAGAGAGTTCTTAGCCCAGCAGCTGGGAAGCAAGTTAGGAGAAGGGAGTAGCAATGGAACCCCACAGGGAGAGAGGAGGAGCAATGGTGGCCATATTTTCTCAAATACTGGGCCTCACAATCACCCTAATGACTTCAATATGGAATCACCATCATACTCTAGGCCTACTATGCCCAAGTTCATTGAACAAAGAGAAGAACCTGAGGTTCAAAATTGAAGTCTTGCTCTATTGGAGGACAAGTATGTTGAGTACCCCGCACTGAATGAAGAATGCAGAAGAGATTTACCATTCAAAGACTTCTGTGATCTACAGTACAAGCCCAAAGGAGGCCACAAAATGGACAATCAAAACTATGAACTCAAAAATGCTATGGGTAAATTTTATTTTCCCTACTTTGATGGTTCACAAAAATGCAGTGCTAACTCTTGGATTCAAAAACTTGACACATATTTTCAGTTGAATCCTATGGCTGAAAGAGATGCCATCTAGATGGCTACTCTACACTTAGATGGAGAAGAAAATGACTGGTGGTTTCATGGCCTAAAGACTCTTGGTCATGACCAAGTGACCACCTATGAAGAGTTCACAAGATGGTTGGATGAAAGTTTTAAAAGAAGAGATCATCAAATCACCTTCGGGGAATTAGCGCATGTGAAGCAAACAGGAACTCCTGAAGATTACATCTCTAAATTCCCAAAATTAGCTGCAATGGTCTCTGAGATTTCAGAAACAACGTTGATCCTATTGTTCATTGAATGGTTATTAGAACCTTTGAAAGTCATGGTGAAAGCTTACAGACCCCTTACCTTGCAATATGCACTAAGTCAAACCAGAGACTTGCAAGACTCTATTCCAAGAACTAGATTTTCTCCAAGGACTGTTGGTCCTGCTCAGTTCAAGAATCACGAATGAATATTCCTACTGGAAATTTCATAAAGGATAGCTATGCTAAGGACTGAGATGAGCTGAGAAGAAATAAGTTGTGCTTCACCTGTCAGGAACCATGGGTTCCAGGACATAGATGTGCCAAGGGAAAGTCACACTACATTGAGGTCTACTCAAAGAGCGAACCTGAGGAAGAAGAAGGAGAAAGACCAATAGATGAAGAAGTGGCCTATGAGTCTACAGAAGTAGAACATCACCCTGAGGTGGGAAATATTGCAGTACTCTCAGGAGTACCTCGCTACCATAGACTCAGATTCAAAGGAGTGGTCCAAGGACAATCTGTCACTGTGTTGGTGGATGGATGAGCTACACACAACTTCATTGATTCAACCTTGGTTGAAAGAAGGAAGCTACATGTTGAAAAATCATTGTTATCATCCCATGTAATCATTCCATGAACTGTTTTAGATGGATTCCTAAATTGCAGATTTGTGTAGGAGAGGATACCATTACATATCGCTTTTATTTTGTTGATGTGGCTGACACTAACATGGTTTTGGGAGTACAATGGTAGCACTCCATTGGTAAGAATTCAGTAGACTACCAAGTCCCTCAAATGGTCTTGAAGGGAGAAAATGGAAAAGAGATGGTGTTGAAGGGAATCAATACTTATCCCAAACAAGTGGTAAGTGCACAAAGTATGATATCCATTCTAAGGCATGGAGACATTGAGTGGGTTGCAGAATTCCTAGTCACCACAAAGGGAAACTCATTCGAAGTGGCCCATTATCCTAAAGATATTCAAAATTTGCTCCATAAGCATAAGAAGGTGTTTGGGGACCTTCCACATGGTAGGCCTCCAGATAGAGGATTGGAGCATAGGATTGATTTGGAGATAGGAACTTCACCTATCAAGGTGCATCCCTACAAGCACCCAAAAAGATTCAAGGATGAGATAGAGCGAACCATTAAGGAACTTCTTGACTTGGGGTTCATTAGATCAAGTTCAAGCCCTTTTGCCTCATCAGTAGTCCTTGTGAAGAAGAAAGATGGGACCATGAGGATGTGCATAGATTATAGAGATCTCAACAAGAATACTATCAAGAATAGATATCCTATTCCAAGGATTGATGAGCTTATGGATGAGCTACATGGGGCCAAGTAATTTTCTAAGATTGATCTTCGATATGGATACCATCAAATCAGCATGAAGGAAGAAGACATACAGAAGACTGCTTTTTGGTGTTACCATGGGCACTTTGAGTTTTTGGTTATGCCTTTTGGCCTAACAAATGCACCTACAACTTTTCAATCTTGCATGAACAGGGTGTTTAGCAAGAAGCTCCGTAATTTTTTACTTGTCTTCTTTGATGATATTTTGATCTATAGTAGGACTCGAGAGGAGCACTTGCATCATTTGGATATTGTACTAACAATCTTGGCTAATCAATCTTTTTATGCAAATCTAACCAAGTGTGAGTTTGGAATGACTGAGATTTTGTATCTTGGTCATGTGATTGTCCAAGATGGAGTCAAGGTTCACATGGAAAATATCCAAGCTATTCTAGATTGGCCTAGTCCTAAAAATCTCTCTGAACTAAGAGGGTTCATTGGGCTATGCACCTACTATCAGAAGTTTGTCAAGGGGGTCTCCAAGATGACATCTCCTTTGGTAGATCTCACTAAGAAGGGAGCCTTCCATTGGTTGGAAGAATCTGAAAAAGTATTCAACGAAATGAAGGAGGTAATGAGCACTTGTCATGTTCTTGCACTTCCATATTTTTCTCAACCTTTTGTTCTTGAGTGTGATGCTTTAGGGAATGTTATCGGGGTTGTCTTGATGCAAAATAAACATCCATTGGCCTTTGAGAGCATAAAATTGCAGCCACATGAAAGGTTGTATTCAATTTATGACAAAGAGATGCTAGCCATCATGCATGCGCTAGTCAAGTTCAGACAGTATTTGGTGGGAGGTAATTTTATCGTCAAAACTGACAACAACATTTTGAGACACTTCTTAACCCAAAAAGAGATGAATGATACACAACATAAGTGAGTAATAAAGGTCCAAGCATTTGATTTTCATATTGAGTATAAGAAGGGTAAGATGAATATTGTAGCTGATGCACTTTCTAGAAAACCCACATGCACTGCTGAAATTTCAAGATGATTGGAAAATACAGCTTGGAGTAGAATACACCAAGAATTGGTTTGCTTGTGATTTATTTGATGGATTGATTCATGATGATGCTTATAAGATTCTTAATGATTTCATTTATTATAAGGATAGAATCTTTGTAGTTCTAGAATCCATACTAAAGAAGAAGATTCTTGAAGTTGCCCATGATGTGCCTTTGGTAGGGCATCCGAGGTTTGTGAAGAGCTACAGGAAAGTGAGGGAAAGGTTCACATGGAAGGGGGTGAAGGTGATGGAATATGTCAGATCATGTGTGTCATGTCAGAAAAATAAAGTAGTAGAACATACTCATCCAGTAGGGATCCTACAACCACTCCCCATTCCTGAGCAAAACTAGGAGAGTATATCAATGGATTTCATCACAGGGCTTCCCAAAAGCCAAGGTAAAGACAGTATTTTTGTTGTGGTTGATAGGTTGACTAAATATGCACATTTCTTTACTGTCAAAACTAATATTGCATCCATCCAAATGGCTGAAATTTTTATCAAAGAAGTCTTCAAACTTCATGGCATACCCAAGTCCATCATCAGTGACAGGGACAGTAAGTTTACTAGAATTTTTTGGCAAGAACTGTTCAAGCTAGTAGGTACAATTTTGGACATGAGAAAAAGATACCATCCACAGACTGATGGCCAAACAAAGAGAGTGAACCAATGGTTGGAAGGGTACCTAAGAAACTATTTCACTGGTCAACAAAATTCATGGACCACTTGGCTCCATCTGGGAGAATTCTGTTACAACACTACCTTTCATCTTTCGATTGGTATGACTCCTTTCAATCCTCTTTATGGATATGATGAAATAACTTTTGTTGATCTGATATTTGGTGATTTTAAGACATAGAAATAAAAATATTGGCTCCAAGAGAGTCAAGACATACTCAGGACTCTCAAGGACAACTTGCAGGTAGCACAGAATCGACAGAAAGTACATGCAGACAAGCATAGAGTTGAGCGAGCCTTCCAAGTGGGAGATCTGGTGTATTTGAGGTTGCAGCCCTATAGAAAATAATCATTGAAGTATAAAGGGGCTAAGAAGTTGCAACCAAGGTTCTATGGCCCCTACCAAGTTTTGAGGAAGATCGGTGAAGTGGCTTATGAGCTAGAGTTGCCTCTGTGCAGCCGGATTCACAATGTTTTCCATGTGAAAATCCTCACAGCAGATCTAAGAGATGATGTATACCTCACAAGAAAGATTTAGATTAAGTAGAAAAATAGAAGAAGATTCGTCAATGCAGTGTAAAGGAGCAATAGAATTATGATACATCAGAACTCAGATAGAAGCAGAATAACATCACACACTAATTCATTAATCACAATATGGAAAAATAAATAATACAATGGTGAGGATTCAAATTCCAAGGTGGAAATTCGAATTAGCCTTCATGGAGTGATCATCAGATCAATGGAGTGTCATCAAAGCACAACTAGAAGTCTTGATCATCATTAGTGGAGTCATCAATGCACAAGTAACTGTCAACCAGATGTCAAACTGAGTCTAACTGAGTGTGGTAGGTGTAACTGGCACATGGAGACACTAACTGAATGAAGGAGGCTCAGTGGAGGGCGCATGAGGAGATAACTAGAGTCAGAATAGGAATTATAGTCTCACTGGAGGTCCATCGGAGTGATACAATCAGTTGAGGAGTCAATCTAGTTTTAAATCAAGGAAATATCTAAAGATAACTCAACTAACTGAAGTGCAACTGAGTGGTAGGTGAGAGAGGGTGCCCTTCACAAGTGGTATCCTTAAATCAAGGAAGGAGGCACACTAAGCACTAGGAGGGATAAAACTGATCTAAAAGAAGCTCCCGAGGATAGATAACTGAGGGCTAGGTGCTGGGATTGATGACTGGGATGCATGCAATTGCATGCAAAATGCAAAATGCAAAAATGGAAAATGTTGTTAGGACTAGGATGGAGTATAGGAATATCCCAACACCCCCCCTTAATCCATCCTGGGCCCTGGTAACTGAGACCAAAGGTCACCCAATACAATGAATAATAATAACAATTAATAAACCGAGGAAATGGGGAAAACCTCATGGGAAAAATACCCCCCCTCAAAATAGATTGTAGGGCACACCAAAAATAAATGCTCCAAACTCAAGCAAGTGTGATGCTTGGTCATATGTTTGGAGGTATCTTCTTCTTGGGAAGAAGTGGTTCATGCTCAAAAAGCATGTGCTTGTACTTGCTCTTCAGATCGAATGTGATGAGAACAAATCCAAAAATATGAGGATGATCCTGGAATTTGTGATTCGAATCAGCTGAGGTAGGATCAAATCCATGAATGTGTAGATAGTCTTTTGTTTTCTCCTTCGAACCATCATAGGTGAGATTATGCCCAAAAGAACCATCACATGATAGTGAATGCTTTGAATCCAAATCAGATCCAAGACTTGAAGAATGGTTTCTTGAGATCTCCTTTGAACCATTAGAGGTGAGATCAAAACCATGATATGCATGAGAAATTATCCCAAGTAGTGATTGATTGGATTTTAAATCAGCTCCAAGCCTTAATGAATAGTTTCTTGAGATCTCCTTTGAACCAGTAGAGGTGAGATCAAAACCATAAAATGCATGAGAAATTATCCCAAGCGAATGGAAATGCCCTACATCTTCAATAAACTTCTGAGAGCATGTACAAATGATCATATAGTAGTACATAAGAGGTGAGTGATCAAGGAGAGCAAATGCATTACCTCCAATTGCTGATTTGACCTCCGAAACATTCGATAGATCATGATGAAAACCAACATACTCTTGTGCAAGAGAGGATTTAAGAACCTCTGCAGTTTCTAGAGTGTGAGCTAGCACATAATTTGAAATAGAAGAAATTTGGAGCATGAGTGTAGAATCTGCAAGTTCTTCTTCTTTGTGGACAACTTCAATATGAGATATGTTTAATACTGATTCATGATCAGAGAGACCATCAAGGAGGGAGAATGCAACAGTGAGCTTGCTCTCGAAATGGTTTGGACCAATCCCTTCATTTTGTTTGCCAAATATTTCATCCAGATGGGCCCATAGCTCTTTTGGAGATTCAACAGAAAGGAAGTGGTGTACCATCAACGAGTCATAGCAAACATCATGGTTGCAGAGGCTCTGTCACCTTCATTTAACCAGTCATTCTTTTCTTCAGAGGATTCAAACTCTCTTTCAAAACAATAATCAAAGAGACCATGTCTCTTCAAATCTGGTTTCCATTCATCATAGTTGAATGGAGAAAGAGGAGTAATTCCTTCCAAATTCATGGAAGCTATTTCAGAAGACCTGCAAAAAACAATAGAAAATGTCTACAACTGCTGCACTCAAAATCTTGATAATAAATTGCAAAAAAAAACTCTCAGGAATGGAGATAGACTATACTCTCAACATGCTCTGATACCATGTGAAAATCCTCACAGCATATCTAAGAGCTGATGTATACCTCACAAGAAAGATTTAGATTAAGCAGAAAAATAGAAGAAGAGTGGTCAATGCAGTGTAAAGGAGCAACATAATTATGATACAGTAGAACTCGGATAGAAGCAGAATAACATCACACGCTAATTCATTAATCACAATATGTACAAATAAATAATAAAATGGTGAGGATTCGAATGCCAAGGTGGCAATTCGAATTAGCCTTCATGGAGTGATCATCAGATCAATGGAGTGTCATCAAAGAACAACTAGAAGTCCTGATCATCAGAAGTAGAGTAATCAATGCACAAGTAACTGTCAAACTGAGTCTAAGTGAGTGTGGTAGGTGTAACTGGCACATGAAGGCACTAACTAAATGAAGGAGGCTCAGTGGAGGGCGCATGAGGAGCTAACTGGAGTGAGAATAGGAAGTCTAGCCTCACTGGAGGTCCATCGGAGTGATACAGTAAGTTGAGGAGTCAATCTAGCCTTAAATGAAGGAAAGATCTAAAGATAACTCAACTAACTGAAGTGCAACTGAGTGGTAGGTGAGAGAGGGCGCCTTTCACAAGTGGTATCCTTAAATCAAGGAAGGAGGGCGCACTAAGCACTAGGAGGGCTAAAAATGATCTGAAAGAAGCTCCCGGGGCTAGCTAACTGAGGGCTAGGTGCTGGGACTGATTACTGGGATGCATGCATGCAAAATCATGACTGCATGCAAAATGCATGCATGACTAAAAATCCAAAAATAGAAAATGTTGTTAGGACTAGGATGGAGTATAGGAATATCCCAACATTCCATGTGTCTTGTTTGAAGAAAGCAGTGGGGAAGCAAGTCAAAGTTTCACAAGACTTGCCACCCCTTGATGATGAAGAGAATTTGGTACTGATCCCTGAAAGGATTATTGAATTCAGAGAAAATAATCTAAGGAGCAGAATCCTTAAGGAATTTTTGGTGCAGTGGGAAGGGCTACCTAGTGAGGATGCTACTTGGGAAGGAGAATATATCTTACAACATCCTAGTTTGAATTTGCTTGAGGACAAGAAATCTTGGGTGGGGAGGACTGTCATGTCCCCACAAAAATGAGCATTGGAACAAGTTCCTAACCCAACCAATCCCTTGGGTTGAGGAGGCAGTTGCATAACCATGGGGTTAAATTTTGTATTCCATGCAATTAATTAATTAGGAGTGTGCATTTACTTTTATCCATAGTTTGCTATCCACTTGAAATAAATATTTATGGTGCATTTAATATTTAATTGTTATGCTGAATACATGGAGAAAATGCTCCGCTAGGGTGCATTAGTGGATAAGGTTAGAGGAGAGACTTTAGAAAGAAGTTAAGGAAAGCACATGAGTCCAAAAATGATGCCAAAAATGAGAAAAGAGGAATAAATCAGGAAAAGCAGCATAAATAGAAAAGAAGCATGAATCAGAAAGCAGCATAAAACAGGAAAAGCAAGAAAGTCTGAAAAGCAAGAAAGTTCAGAAAAGAAGGAAATTCATAAAAAGAAGAAAAAGAAGGAAAGCCAAAGCAAAGAAAAGCAAAAGGAAAGGAAGGAAAGCAAGTTTTCCTCATCCACTCAAGGAGGACGCATTCCTCATGGAGACTTTCTCCCCAAGTCATCCAATATCTATAAATAATTCCATGAGCACCACATTCACATCTTTTGTTAATTTGAGAAATTGTATGAGTGAAATTGTGCATCTAAGGCTTGGGAGATGTGCCCCTAGTCAAGTTTGGGAGATGTGCCCCAGCTTCCTGTGAGAGGATGATGGAATTCATCCATTTTCACTGAGTTTAATTGAAGGTCCTATATCTGATCAAGTCTAATCTGAATTTCAGAAGCATCATCATCCAGTTCATAGTTCAAATCTTCAAGCCTTCTATGAGTTTTTGTAGCTAGTTTCTTGTGTAGAAGAAGATAGATCTTTCTATAACTTTTTGAGAATCATATTGGCCTATTTATGATTTAATAACAGAGGATGTAATGTTTTTATATCATTACATTCAATACAAATTACATAAATCTGATTTCTTCTCCTATTTCTCACCCCCTTTTAGATTTAGCTAGAATTTGACTAGCTTTCAGTGTGTATTTCATAAGTCAATGAGTATAATTCCAAATGAATTCATTATTGTTTCTGGATTTGAGTAACATGTTATGTGTCACGATACAAGTCCTGGTTCAAAAATTCATGATCCTTTGAGCACATTTTGGGAACCCATAATCCGCACTAGTTGAGCAGTCCTAGAATGCATTTTCACTAGTCTAAGTGTGAGACTTGTCCAGATCTTCATGAAACTTTCTGAAATGATATTTTATGATGAAATGACTTTGAATGAATTTTAATGAGCCTCTCTGATGTTTGAAACACCCATCCCCATCCTTCAGTCCATCTAGCTTCCACAATCATTGTTTTAGTCAATTTGAGAAGTATAGAGATTTTGTGCCACAATCCTAAGTTTGTACGTTACATGTTGGAATATTATAACCATATCATCTTGGTTTTTCATTCTTTTCATGCATGTATGCATTCTATGCAGCACTCCATGCATCCATGCATTGGTAGCTGAGTCTCCTAGCACCTACTCCTTAATTTATGCCCCTTAGAGCTTAAATTTGGTCATAATTATCCTCTTATACACTCATAGCACCTTGGTTACATCAATGAATTCCTAAGGCACCCTCATGCATGATTTTAGGCGTCAATACAGTCAGCTCCATGATTTAGGGTGCCTTGTCCCCTTGATTACTCAATTAACTAACTATTACACCTAGTTTCATTGCTACTGAGTGTAGGAGCATCTATTTTGACCACTACAAGTCATTATTGTGCCTCCTTGGAGTCCCATCCCCTAAAATCTAGCCCCAATGACTCAGTTATGTGCTAGTCCACCCTAGTTGACTAGTCATTCATCATCGGTGGCCACTAGTCCTTATCAGGATATGGTTTCAATGCAAATTAATCCTGCCACATGTGTGGATTCCAACTGACTCTTTGGGATCACAAATTTATCCTTTGTAGATGTATTATTGATGTACACATTTGACTGAATAATAGTGGCAATGGAATTTTTTCCAATTGTTCTTCATTCTCTTGTCTTGCAACACAGTTTTTCCTTCTCTATTTTTCCTACTCAATTCTTTTGATCTCTGTTCGAATATGTGAATTTTATCTTTTTCTCTAGATATCTGTGAGAATTTCACAAAATCTCACACATGCTACGTCAATTATTACAATTCCTCCAAGGGGGTATGAACAAGCGAAAATTGAAAAAAGGGCCAAAGAATGGGCTGCATGGACTTATGAACACTAATACTGAACAATTGACTTGTTCAATCTTCGGCAGCTCAACTGCAAGTCCAACTAAGTAAGACTTAGTGGTTAACATATGGCTCCTACTTAGGTACATGTGCTGATCTAGTCTTCAAGCAAGGAGAGGATGCGAGAACTCTAGAATCTCTAGTTTCTATAACCTGTAAAAACATCTCAACTTGACAAGCCAACTTTCAGTAGCACAAGTTCTTATAAAATCCAATGAAACATAAGTTGCATTATTCGAACAAAAACGAAAATAACTAATGAAAAAGACTAACATTTCTAAGTACAAAAAGTAAATGCTCAATTTAAGGATCTTATTTTCCTACTCTAAGCATGATGTAAAGCAAAATGTTAAGTGAAATAAAAAATCCAATGCAACCACCTTAACATTTTATCAGTGATGGATTTTTCC
Organism: Larix kaempferi; assembly: GCA_027924585.1. Classification (NCBI taxonomy): domain Eukaryota; kingdom Viridiplantae; phylum Streptophyta; class Pinopsida; order Pinales; family Pinaceae; genus Larix; species Larix kaempferi. The sequence goes on from BSBM01000372.1 coordinate 31,629,618, forward strand.
CCTTGTCTTTGGTTATCAACCAAAGTAAGGACACATTTATTAAGAAATGAAAACATGTATGGCAACTCAGGATGGGAGGGATGGATGGGAGATCATAATCATGCAAAATGTCATTAAGTTGCTTCCAAAACTAGAAAATTCTCCCACAAGATTGGATAGGACTGATACACATCTATATGATGAGGCAGATCAACCACTCCATCAAAATTATCCAAAAGGATTCGAATGATAACTCTTTGTGTAATCCCCGGGCTACTCCAAATCATAGGAAAACCATGTATATGAAGATGAAGTTTGGGATTGGTCTTCATTTGACTACATCCAATATGTCTATTTTGTACACTACTTCTCCAGGTATTCACCACTAGTACTCGTATATGACTTTGAATGGTGATATGGAAAATTTGAATTTGCATCTTCCATACATAGACTTTCAAAGGTTTAAAAATCCACACTTCCTTCTCTGGATATATCAAAGATGGGATTTTCTAAATCCATATAATAATCATTATTCCCATCCTTTTCAACGAAGGTGGAATATTCATCTATTGCATTGTACCCTTGGCTATATTTTTCCTCCTCATGTTCACAATAATCATCCTTGGAAGGTCTAGTTTCAAAAGTGTTACAAGGGAGTAAAATTTCCAAACCTTCATCATTGTGTGGAGAACATGGAGGAGTGCCATCAGACACAATACAGACTTCATACAAAATATAGGCTTCATCATGCATTTCCTTATAGGCTTATGTAAGGGTTTGTTCCTAAGGAAACTCTGGAATATAAATGTGATCATCTTCACTGAAACAATCCTGAGGACACTCCAAATATTCAATGGCACATGAGGTGGATCTTCAACAACATCTTCAATAAAGGTCCATTCATGAACTTCAATGAGGTCACTTGGGATGTGCTACTTAATGGTGGAAGATATGGGATCCTCTAGCCTTACCAAATTGTCAAGTTGTTCATAGTTATCATCAAGGGTCTCCCCATGATACTCTGATTAGGAAGGATGGCAAGGGGATCTTCAATGAAATTGTCCATATCACCCTCATCAAGATACCATCTCTTAATAAACATCCCAAAGAAACTTGAAATGGAGTTAATGCATTTACTCAGAATATCATCATAATACCAATCTTAAGCATCCTCATCCAAAGTACTAACAAATATATGCATCCAATTATCTTCATGTAATATATTGAACTTGGTTACAACTTCGATGAAGGATGTAATGTGAAGGATGGTTGAATCTCCTTTCCCACGAAATATTGGAGTATAATTAGACATATATGAATCAAGTTCTTCATTTGGGAATCCAGGGTTGTTTGATAAATCGATGGGAGAAAACATACTAGCCAAACTAGCACCATACTATTCCTTTTCCTCATCCATATCAGGAATTAAAAGCATACATTTGAAATAACCATGGGATGTATTTGGTACTGAATTTGTGGACTTGTCAAACAACGAGCTTTAATTATTTTCACTGTGTCACATGTGCTCATCTCTATACACAAAAAATCTCAAGAATTTATGAGAAACAAGGTTTTATCCCTTCAATGGAGTCACCATGTGAGAAGAAAAATATGCAACAAATATCCTCTCACAAAAATTTATTATTTTTTCCTTTTCTTTGTTTTAAAATTGAAAAAGGTTAGTGGAGTCGCCATATGAAAAAATTAAATATCTACTCTAAAGGTTTCATCAAACAAAGTAAAAACAAAAAGGAGAAAACAAAAATTGTATCTCGGGAATAAAAAGATTTATCATCGTCAACGGTGCAAAGAATGTTGTCGCCTGATATGCACATTGGGTAACATGGCAGAAATATTAAAGCTACTATGTGTGTTTTGGGGGGCAAGTCATGAGCAAGTATTTCTATCAACACTTGACTCCTCCATATAGGCCAACTTCTAGAAAATCCAAGGGAGGTGGTCCCTAATAAAAATAAAGCTAAGATTGATTACAATAAAGCAGAAATGAAATCTAGCAGTTTAAATTATTGAAACAAGAAAGCAATGTCAACAGAATTAAAGTAGCGAACTAGGTTGGCAGGTGCGAGAGGGGTCATTTTTTACCTCGGGGGTAACAGATTGAGTGACTATGCTTGGGGGATCGGAAACAAGACTAACAATGATGCCTGTTAGAAAAACAGGATCGCAGAGCAATAACAATAAACAGAAATGCAAATATAATCACACATACACATTACAAGAGAGACACAGATATATCGTGGTTCACCCAACTTGGGCTACGTCCACACTGAATTTGCCAGTCCTTATTATTATTACCGTCCAGCAAGATGAAGGGATACAACCTGCAGCACAACCGCTGCACTTCCTCTTCTCTGTTTCACAGTCTCTCTCCAGATCTCAAAGATCTTTACAATGCATAAAACCTAATACATCAACCCTAGCCGTATTACAATGTCCTTCTTTTATAAGGGAAATACAATGGGAAAATACCACGGGATACCCAAAACCATGGGCCCGCAAAACAGTTGTTGAAAACAACCCCAAAAATTTCCTTCGGGGGCGTTGCCCCCGAACCCCCGCTGGACCCCGGACCCCCCAGCCAGGGGGGATGGTCCCCCCTGGAACCCCGTGGGGGGGCGATGCCCCCCGCTGGGGTGAGTGTACAGTCCACCTACATATCATATAGAACTGGGGTACAAACACGGCTGATACAATATCATTTATGAGACTAGAAGATCTAGCTCCACAACCAACAATGCCGAATGGTTAGCCTTACTTAAAGGTTTAGAAATTGCCATTAGCGCTAGAATTAAAGATTTGATAGTCGTTGGGGATTCCCTTTTGATCGTCTGAGAAGCTCGCAATCTCACCAGAAAACGCTCCACTCCTTCAAGTAAGTACCAACACATTCTCAAATTCACCAGCAGATATTTCAACTCCATTAATTTTCTCCATGTTCTCCACTCAAACAATCATTATGCCGATGAAATGGCCAATAAAGGCGTGCTGCAAACCTATGGTATTTTGGCTCAAAATGATGACCCCCCCTTTCCTTGTTGGGTCCCCTAACCCTTTCCAACCTTGGGGTGTTTTCTCCCCCTTTCTACACACTCCTCACCTTCTACCCCTCGCCACCTTTGGGTTTTTGATTTGCAAGTTTACATTTGTCGTTGGTTTCGAGGGCCAATGGAGGCATTTAATGCCATCACATGGCCTCACCTCATCTACCTCCACTCACTCATACGCTTCGTCTCATCCTTCCTTCAGATGATTCTCAACCTCGCCCTTGTTCTCTCCTGTCCTAAGTATGGATGCTCATTGTTTTGGTCTCATTGCTTCCTCCCTGGGCGCCAGCTCCGTGCCAAATTTGCTTCCCTCTTCCTGCTTTCTCTGTAAAAAGCCCCTGCACAATCCTTTAGCCATCTCTCCTCCTGAAGCAAGCTTGTTCAAGCCTTTACGTCTTCTGTTAGAAGACCTTTCATCCCTCAACATGTGTGAAGAAGAGCCTTCTCCTGAAACTCCACCCTCTCCGCTTTCTCAAGGCTCCGTGGTTGACGATATGGAAGCACAGGTGTGCAAGATTAGGATTGAGGTTGCTGATATCAAGAAAAATATGACGAGAATGTATACACTTCTGCACTCTCTCAGCACTGAAATAAGGAATAATAATGACCTCATGAATGGTCAAATCTCTTCCATGTATGAGGCGATGGATTACACTGCAAATAATATTTCTAATGTGGACTCCAAGGTGGATGACAACTACAGGAACATCATTGATTTGGAAGGCAAGGTGGATAGACTGTGTGAAGACCTAGCTCATTGCATTCCAGGGTTCCAGGACACAACTGGATCCAACTCCAATCCGGACGACTCCATGGAGAGCCCAGAACCTCCTCGCCCTCGCCAGAAGTAACGCTGCATGTCGGTTCTCCAAATTTTTGCGGGTCATATGTTTTACTTCTGCATTAGCTTAGAAGAAAATTTGGTTTTTAGCAGTTTAAATATGGGTTTTTATCAGCTCTTAATGGATTCCAAATCCAATTTTTGTAATGTATTGTTTCTGCAAGTTTATTTTGGGACAATTTGTAAAGGTTTACAGCCACCATAGCACTAGACTGTTTAGAGTTAAGAGAATAAGTAGTGAAGCAAGCAAGAAAAACTTGAATTCTGGTTTCTCACAAAGGAAAACCAGACGCTTATTGTCTGTATTTTTGAAGACTCTCTTTTAATATAAATTCTACAACCGTTCTTGTTAAAAAAAAATTAAAGTAGCAGCATGCAATACAATCCACCACGACACATAAATTGATTTAAACAAAAGATTGCAAAGTAGACCAGTGCCAAAGTGAATTAAAATAATTGATGTTGAAGGGAAAATGTGTTGCAGTGCTTCTTGACAGTTTTAATTATTATCGATTAATGGATTAAGGTGGGTTTATTCTTAGTTTGTCCCACTTAGACTTTTATCCTCTCTAGTAAGTGTAGAGCAAAAATACCAGGTGTCCAACTGGGTGAGACATAATCTATTTAAAGTAACCCCCTGGCCCTGTAGTATGTTCAATGTGAACTTCTTACTATGATAATAAAAGTTTAAATGTATTTTCCTATTAAACTATTGCTAAGAATCTCGTTTCTGATTTTTGATCACCGACTCAGGCAAATCCTGCAATGACTATAAGAGCATACAGAGGGAATACTAGCAAAGGTTCAATTACTCTTTATTGCGAAAGGAAACAACTGAAATGAAACTAGCTACTCCAGGGAAATGTGTGTAAATGATTTAATCTACTTTGAGAAATTGAAATTTAACTAAGGTTAGCCATCCAAACAAAACAAAAAGCATAAAAAGTTGCCATGGAAATGACGCAAATCCCCCAGGGGATGGAGTGTGGGGAGCTGGGTATCCCACTCACTTTTATTATTATTTCTACAATTTTATGGGTGGATGCCTTTGGTCCTTAATAAATCAAGATCCAAAGGCTTACATGTTTCAAAGAATTGACTTCAAGAAAAGTAGGGTGCTCCTAGGGTCCCAAATGACCTGAATCTTCAAATTTTCAGCAGCACTTCCTCTTACCTATTCGTCAAAAAAGTAAAACCAGCCACCTAAAAAGCACTAAAATGCTAGATAAAAAATTATAAGCATAAAAATATTCCTAATCTTAAGTACTTAAACAGGAACTAGATCTACAAAAGATAAGGCTTGAATAACTAGATCTAGTTAATCTAAAGCATACTTAAACAAATTAGCTTTATATCTTCTAAGAAAAAGACTAATTAGCTAAGCACTGCAAAATTTTCCCTTCAGCAATATTTTATTTACTTTTCAGCACTGGTTTATGTTAAAATCATCTTATTAAATCAATTTATGTGTCAAGAATGATCATCTTGCATATTGTTATCTTAAATTCATTGTTGTTGCTTACTTGCTTTAGTATTTTTGAAACTCCTAGATTTAATTTTTGTAACTTAGCTTACTTAGACTTAGTTTATTTTATTAGGGACCACCCCCCTTGGCTTCATTAGGATTTTCCCTAAACGGAGGAGTCAAGCAGTAAGTGACAGTAAACTTGACTCGTGACTTGCCCCCAAGGATGCACCCAGTGGATTGAAGGTTTCTACCACGTTACCCGCGGTGCGTATCAGGTGGAAACACCCACATCACTTTACTAGAGATTACATGTATGTATCACTCTTGTTTTGCTTGTTTTGCAAGTGAGTACCATCATCTCTTTCTAGTCATCCCCCCTCCTTAAATTTGTCTCTCTCTAGTCTCTCCATTAAAACACTTGGTTAAATCAAACATGCCATTTTTTGGCTAGATGTGATGCTTCTAACTTCACACATCAAAGGGAAAATTTCGTACCTCTTTTTTTTCTCCTCTATGGCATTCAAGTAAGCATAGTTGGAAAACTCACAAATAAGCAATAACTCATACAAACACAATCAATTGCAAGTTCTATTGGATATTTGTGTGGTATCAATCAATGATCCGGATTTATGTGAGAATGAAATTAAAGAGTATATATATGTTCACATACATAGATATATGGAAAGAAGCACAGTAATACAGTAAACTCAGATTCTATTAAAATAAATGAAATAGAACAAACTGTAAAATAAAAGCAGCTAGAATGGTGGGTAGCTATATCTCTAAGAAGATATGTGGCGGCTACGCTCATTCATGACAAGTTGAATACAAGAAGAGGCTTAAAGATCCTATTTATCATAATCATGAGGGAAAGAACCCTAAACATCCAAAAACCTAACCCTAGAAAATGAACCGTCATAAAGTTTGCGACCCCAAGGTGGTCAGTTGAACAGTCAACTTCCGGGGTCATAACTTTTGCATACGATCTTCGCTTGGGGCACTCAATAGACCCTTGGAAAGGTATATCCTAGATTTACAACTTTAGAATGGTGACCAATCCATCCCATTGGAAATCATCCCCCCCCCCCCCCCCCCGCCCCCAAATTCCCAAAAAAAGTCATTTAGGGCCTCAAAATGGCCCCAAAAGTTCGGGACCTGAAAAACTGTAGAAAAATTACTAGAAAACTACCAAAATGTAAAACTGTTTTGAGCCAGTGGAGTAGGTGGGTGTCCACCTACATTCATTTGGATCGGTCCTCCTCCCTTAGGAAGCAATGGTCTCCATTTAGTTGATTTCCCCCATCAAATGGGGGAAACTTTTGCTAAACTTGGCTCTCAGTGAGCCACTTTCCTTGGTGGAGTAGTTGCCCTGCTTTGACAACCCGATATAGTTGGATCTGCTGCTGGCGGGTGCCCTTAACCTGATATCCATTATATGATCAATATTTTCTTGTTCCATGCAGTCGGGATTAAGATCTGTAAGTGTCAATTGCTCTTCCACCTCTGAGGTGTCCAATAATGGTGGAAAATATGGGCGAAGGAGCTCCACATTGAATACTAGGTGCAGGCCAAGGAATGGAGGAATGCTTAATTTGAAGGCATTGTCACCAAATTCTTTGGTGATGGTGTACAGCCCACATCTAAGTGGACGAATCTTGTGATGGGGGTCCTATGAGCCTCTCTTTCTATAAATGCAACCAAACCTTATCACCCAACTGGAACTTGTGTGGAACCCGATGTTGGTCATGTCGTTGCTTGTACTTAGTGTTGGCCTTTTCCAAAATGTCATGGACCTGTTGGCAGATGTGTTGGATTCGTTCAACAAATCTGGTGGCTTTATCAGCCTCAGTCTGAACATGGGAATATTTCTCCTATGTGGATGCAATGGGAAGAGATACATAAATTGGTGCCAGTGGTTGGAACCCTAGGCATACTTGAAAAGGGTCGTGGCCAGTAGAGTTATGAAGGGCTATATTATAGCTATGTTGAACATAAGGAAGGATCTCATCCCATGTGCGGGGATGTTTAGAATTGTACATTCTCAAAATATGCACAATCATCTTGTTGACTACCTGTGCTTGTCCATTAGTCTGGGGATGGAATGATTCAGGTGGATATCGGTGGCCACCCACCTATTCCGCTAGCTCAAAATAGTTTCCAATTTCGGCAATTTCTAGTAATTTTTCTATGGTTTTTCGGGGTCCTAAACTTCTGGGGCCGTTTTGAGGCCCTAAACAACCTTTTTTGGCAATTTGGGGGGGCCAAGTGGTTGCCAATGGCATGCACTTGGCCCCATTTGAAAGTTGTAAATCTCGGATAGACCTTTCCAACTGGCTACAGAGCACCCCAAATGGAGATCGTATGCAAAATTTATGACCCCGGGAAGTTGATTGTTCAACTAACCACCTTGGGGCCGCAAAATTTATGACGGTTCATCTTCTAGGGTTAGGTTTTTGGATGTTTGGGATTCTTTCCCTCATGCTTATTATAAATAGGCTTTTTCGACCTCTTTTTGTATTCAGCTTGGCATGAATGAGCATAGAGGCCACATCTCTTCTCAGAGATAGCTACTACCATTCTAGCTGCTTTTATTTTACAGTATGTTCTATTTCCGCTATTTAATAGAATATGTGTTTATCGTATCACTGTGTTCTTTGCAATATATCTATGTATATGATTATGTATCTGCTCTTTCATTCCGTTCCCACATAAATCTGGATCATGGAAGGCAGTCGATTTAGTGAGCTTGGTATCCATGAATGACCATAGGATGGACCAGAAAGTGATTAGGAACTTGTTATTCCAATCGGAAATGATAGTCTGTGGCAGCCAGAAAAGAACCAAAACACGCTTGAAGAAGAGCTTAGCAATGGCTCCAGTAGAGATGTTCTTCTTGCAATCTATCAGAATGGCCATCTTAGAGAAGCGATCCACGACCACAAACACATAGTCATTACCATGTGTTGTCCGCCAGATTGCACACCAGCAGCAGAAATCTTTCGAAAGTTGTCTCCCTCACTGGAAGTGGGGAGAGGTGTGGCCTTGGGGGCAAGCAATGAGCCAGGTACTGTCACCTGAATCCCAGCTCCTCCGTTTAGGCTAACTCCTAATGAATCCAAGGGGGGGTAGTCCCTACAAAGAGTTTCACTAAGGCTCTTATGTTTTATATGTTTTAAGTGTGGGGTGATGCGGATGAGTGTTGTTTAGGAGTTTTCTTAATGATGAGAGATCACAATTTAAATAATTTAAATAATCACAAGATAAAGCAATCCACGTTGCGATTACACATTATGATTTGAAGAAAAAGCCACTTTGTAAGATTAAAGCAAGACAACCACGAAAATAGAAATGCTCCAGATAGATAATAAGCAAAATAAAATGATGACAAGGACCAGTGCCTCATGGAGTCAAAAAGTCTTGAGTGCTTAGGTTGCTTAATACAATATTTCAAAGTGGTAATGTTCGTGAGATCGTCCTGCGAATTAATCTTGGTTTATTGAATATTTTAATGATTTTTTATTATTAGGCTAAGGAAAAAGGATATCAAAAGAGTAGACCAAATGGGAAAATAAATGGAAACCTCTTAGATGATAGGTCGGGAGCACCCAGATTCAGAGGATAGGTGTTCAATGTTTGAACTGCCCTCGAGTCTGACCAGTGGGATTCCCGACACCACCTGTTTCAGGAAGCAACCTCAGTGTTTAACGCCGGTTTGGATTGGGTAAAGTTTTAATTAGATTATCACTTGTAAGTTTAGCAATTTCAACACCTTTCTGAGTACTAGCCCAACCTTTTCAGGTTGGCAGAGCATACGGGTGTTGAACAATCGACCAAAGTAAATTAATTAAAAGGGGAGTGTGAGTTGAAATGTTTTATTATTTTAAGAGCACAGTTCAACTCTCTAATAGAGAGTGCTCTTGACTTAGTCTTAAGACCAAAGTTCAAGAGACTTTTCTAATCTAATATGCATAATGCAGGGGGGAAAATGCAAGTTTAAAATGCTTTCCGACAGAGAGTGCTCTTGACTTGGATTTGGCCAAGTTCAAGAGGCTTTGTTTATTTTATTGAAAAATTAGAGCACTTGTAAGACTTGAAGAAACAGATATGAAAATTTGTAAATGACTGAAAGTAGAAGATGATAACAACAAGATACTACAAGATATTAAAAGATAACTGAAAAGCAAGACTTAGTGTTCTACCAAACAAATATTAATCTAAGGTGGGATCAACCTCCGAACAAGGTCGATCACTCAGAACCGTTATTCCTTGATACTTTCCAACTAGCTGAAACTTTGACAAGAAGGCTAACGGGGGAACAAGAAGCTACCACAAAACTATGTGGCCTTTGGAATACAATCCCAAAGTTCGCTTGCTCTGGTCAAAACTTGGAAGAGAGAACAATGAAATATTGAGCTACTCTAAAGCATGAAATAAGAGATCTAAGTTAAACAACCACAACACACTTCCCCAAATGGGGGAAGAAAACCAAAAAGTGGAGGACTCCTCCACTTAACCTTTTATTAACTTGATTACAATTTGCCTTGGGAATTTACCCTTGAAGGAATTAGCAAAAAGGTAAAGACTTAGAAAATTACAACACTCTTATGAGTATACAAAGGAGAGTGAAAAGATCTAGCCTTCTTGGTTCAATAAGTGGTTCAAGCCTCTTCTTGGTTTTGTGTTCCAAAATTTTGCTTTTGCTTAAGAGGATTTTCCTCTTGCTTTCCTACACATGAAACCAACTCAAGCACCCATTATTTTGTTAATCAAATCAAATGAAATTGAAAACTACTAAGTCTAATATCGAAAACTGAGATCTAAAATGTGAAAGACATGAGATTTTAATTTGAAATTGTTAAAATGGTAAAACGGACCAGCAAACAGACTATGCCTAAAAAGTGATGGGGAAAGAGATCTAAAATGTAAAAAATTTAAGATATTTTTTGCATAAAATTTCTATCTTTCAAATGGAAACAAAAAATTAAACAAGTACAAGCTCTACTAATGCAAAATAATGAGATCTAATTATTAAAAGAGAACTAACTCTAACAATTTACTTTTGTCTTTAATTTAATGTTTTTTGTACTTTGTAGGGCTCTTTTTGAAGTGGACGAGAGGAGAAGGAAGGCTAAAACAAAGGTAGGAGAGGGCTAGGGCAAAATGAATGGAAGAAGGAGGGGGGAAAACGAATGGGAGCTAAAGGAGGGAGACGAGGGGTTTAGCAAATCAAGCCAAAAAGGGAGATTCAAAGGACAAAACTAGATAGCTAGAGGATGGAAGCTAGGGTAACCAAGGTAACTAAGTTGAAGTAGGATTTTTTATTGATGGAAAACTTGAGAAGAGCTCTTCCTAGCTTTCTTAAGATGAAAGACTTTGAGACTCTTGTAGATCCTGCAAGCACAAAATGTTAGGCCAAAACTTGAAGATGAAGCATGGGCTTGATGCAACCGAGCTTATACCCTTCTTCACTTAGGCAACACCTAATCACAACCATACAACTCAAACAACAAGTGAGATGAACAATGCTAGTATGTTATAAAAATCAAGATTTAATCAACAATTTTGTATAACCTACTACTCATGTTTATTTAGATCTTGACAAATTTTGCATAAATAACCAACTTGAACTGCAAATGGTTACTCTATTGTGCTAAAGATAGCCTTCACAAGCTAGCAAATTAATAAAATACTATGCATAATTGAGAGAAAGGTTTAGAGAAGATATCACCTCAACAAGAGATGAATTTTACACCCACAAATGAGAGCTCATGGACCTCCAAAGTCAAAATCTTTATTGAAAATGTGAAGCAAAAGATATTACAAAATGTGCAGAGTAATCTTGCATCAAAGTATCCACGAAGAATGAGGAAAGAATGCCTCATTATATAGCACAACAAGAGCCCATTCTAACCTAGTTCGAATTGGCATGATGGAAGCCAATGTACCTAACACAAAATCGAATTGCCATTCAAAAACTCAATCACCACGATCTTAGAGTGGAATACCACCAAACAACTCGAGTTCATAGTCTACATGGATGCGGAGGTGGCCTCCACCTAGGCAAGGATCCCCCCATCCTCTTCTTGGAAGTATCACCACCCATTTACCACTCGCCATGTGTAAAACTCGAGCTCCATTGAGGATTGACGTGAGCTAGCATGGAGATGGCGTGAGGATATGAGGGAGATCACACATGAGTTGTATTGAATGCTACCACGATTTTAGAAGGAGCCAATGCCTTGGTGGTTGCACAAATTTAGGAGGGCTCCCACCTTAGCTATCAATGCTACTTCAACAACCCATTTACCATGTGCCACATCACTAACTCGAGTTCTTGGTGAAGGAGGGCGAATTAGCTTGAAGGAGATCTCATCTGGTGACTGGATAGTTGACTGAGTGATGACTGAGATGATTGGAATCTTCATTAATGCCAGGTGCCATGTCAATTAGCCTTTTACTTTATTCCATTTGGATTATTTTGGAGAGATTTGGATTATCTCCAAAATAATCATTTTTATTATTTTAATTAATAATTTCTCTGTAATTGGGTTTTTTGAGACATTATTAATTATGAGGCATAATTGACATCCGAAACTTAGGATAAACTGGTCTGGAGATCATGAATGATTTTTCGCTTAAGTCTGGAGCCTTCAATCATCAAATTCGGACCCCGGATGACTGACATATTACAAATTGATATTTCTCTATTCAAACTATAGAAAAATTTATTAAATTTAAAAAATAATTAAAAACCCAAAACCGGAGGACCCGGTGAAAAAAAAATTGAAAATTTTTCTAAGGGTTCTAGGGACCTAGGACATGACCGACACTTATTATAACATTGCCTAGTAGGCTTATATACATTAGTTGGACTCTAATAACCCCCCATGGCTAAAATTTTCAAAATCGGGCATTCCAGCTTTGGAGGAAGCGGGAGAAAACCTCATCGATTATAGCTCGGCTATAGGAAAAGTATAATTGACAAGGGAAAAAACTCCCTGGAATACCTTAGTTGCTTAATCCAATCATGGGGAACCAAGCCACTCAAAATCCTACTAGTGCACTTTATTACAAACCCCAAGGGGCCATGGTCATATCAACTAAAAACAAAAAAAACGGCTAGCCAAAATTGGCTAACTGCTGAAATCTGAAACCCAAATACTCTAGAAGTGAACACTGATGTGTTCCAACACTGGCGACTCAATAAGGTTTCAACTATTTGTACAAAATAGGTGATAACATCTGGCTCCAACTGCAGGACGTGTGCTTGATCTAGAAATCATGCAAGGAGAGGATACAAGAACACCAGAATCTCCGGTTTATATATATAACCTGTAAAAACATCTCAACTTGACAGAAAACCTTCATTAGCACATGTGTTATGGAAAAACCAAAATGAAATATGAACTATATTTTATTTCTTGGAAATAAATTTTAAATACTCAAAAATTAAAATGCAGAAAGTAAATGCTCACTTTGAGGAGCTTTATTTTTCCTATTCTAACATAGCATAAAAGAAAATGTTAAGTATAATCAGAAATCCAATGTAACCATCTACGCATGTTATCAATATAATATTTTTTTACCTTGTCTTTGGTTACCAGCCAGAGCAAAGGCAAGCTAGTCAGAAAGTGCAAACCTGTCAGGATATTTTGGATGGTAGGTTTGGATAGGAGATCATAAAAAATATTCTTGAGTTGATTCCCCAACTGGTGAGTCCTCCTGCAGGCTTCTTCTATCCATGACAGGATAGGGTTGAGCAAAAGCTCAGAATGATAAGGCAGTCCAAGTACATCATCATACTGATATGAAAGGCTCTTCTAATAGTAACTTTCTATGAAAGTGTAAGCTCCAAGCTGCTTCAAATCATAAGGAAACTCCGTGTAAAAATAATGGCTGAGATTGCTCTTCAATAAGTTGTAATTGCTCTGATTCTTTACTACACTGCTTTCCCAAGTCCTCATTGCTGATACTTATGCATGGCTTTAACTGCTCATATGAAGAAATAGCATGCTCCTCTTCCATGTCTAAATGTCCCACACTTTCAAGATCCACACTCCCTTCTCTCGATACATCAAAAAGGGGTTTTTTAATGTATGTCCAATAGTAATCACCCACATCTTTGTCAAATATGGGGGGGTCTTCATGATTTTCATCATATTTCATGTTGTGTCTATCCTCCTCATGCTCATAATCCTCTTCTTCAGAAAAAGGATCATTAAGAAGGAAACCTTCCAAACTATCACTATTAGATATATTGCAAACTTCTTTATGAATTTCAACATGGGATTCTGCAATGGTTTCTTTTGGAGGTGGATCGGGAGTACAAATGTGCTCATCATCACTGAAGTAGTCTTGAAAAAATTCCCATTTTGTAGCATCTTCTGCTGCGGTGATATGAGGAGGGTCATCAATAATATCTTCAATGAATGGTTCCTCATGTTGTTCTTCAATGGGATCATCATGAGTCTCTAACAAAGGTGTGTCATACACCATATTGGTATTGGATAACTTAGGCTTTCCCTCATGAAATTCTTTTGAAGGAAAGAAGGAAGAAAGAATGCATCTAGTGTAAAACTCCAAACCATTATATTCATGCCATTGACTCAAAAATACCTCAAAGAAGTTAATGAGGGAAGTAATAGATTTATCAGGAAGACCCTCATAAAACCAACATGAGGCATCCCCCTGCAGAGAACAAGCAAACATCTGCATCATATGATCTTCATGGCGTATGTCATGTTTCCTCATTTGTGTAAGGAAAGTCAAAATATGGAATCTGGATGAATAATTCTCATTATGATGATAAAACTTAGGAAGGGAATAAGATGTCTTTTTATCCTCAAATTCATTTGGAAAGGCCGGAATTCTGAAGTAATCAATGGGCGGATATGCAAGGGAGATTCGAGCAGCAATTTCTCTTTTCTTAATATCCATGTCATAGTAATTCGGATCTTGGTTTGGACTGATCATGGAGAAACTTAAGTACTGGAAGAACAGAGCTATCCAACAATGAGCTTAAATTTTTTTTGTATTTGTATGGGCTCATCTACACACAAATCTCAAACAAAATATGAGATACAAGGGTTTCATCCCTTCAATGGAGTCGCCATGTGAGAATAAAAATATGCATTTGAAATACTCACAAAAGTTCTATGTTTATTTTGACATTTTATCAAAAGAAAAAAAAGGTTAGTGGCCAAAAAAAATTTATTTTGACATCTACAAAGAGGACTATGGATGTCTAATACAGACTCAGATCCAATATCTTCAAGGATCCTACAAGAAACTAGCTTATTCAATCTCCTCCTATAAACCTTTTCAGGTTCAGGGATGAAACTGAGTAAGCCTACAGAGTTTCTTCTAGTTGAATACTTTGGTAAATGATTTGACAGTGGAGTCGCCAGGTGGATTCAAGTCTAATATCAGAGAGTGATTGGACTAAAAATCTACCCAAAAAGAAAAAACCAAAAAGGGCAGTGGACTCGCCAGATAGATTCAGAATCTATCAAAAAAGGTAGAATAAACTAGAAAAATTAAGGTCGTCTAGGAACAAAAAGATTTGTCCTCGGCAACGGCGCCAAAAATGTTGTCCGCCAGATTGCACACCAATAGCAGAAATATTTCGAAAGTTGTCTCCTTCACTGGAAGTGGGGAGAGATGTGGCCTTGGGGGCAAGTAATGAGCCAGGTACTGTCACCTGAATCCCAGCTCCTCCATTTAGGCTAACTCCTAACGAAGCCAAGGGGGGTAGTCCCTACAAAGAGTTTCACTAAGGCTCTTATGTTTTATATGTTTTAAGTGTGGGGTGATGTGGATGAGTGTTGTTTAGGAGTTTTCTTAATGATGAGAGATCACAATATAAATAATTGAAATAAGCACAAGATAAAGCAATCCACGTTGCGATTACACAGTATGATTTGAAGAAAAAGCCACTTTGTAAGTTTAAAGCAAGACAACCACGAAAATAGAAATGCTCCAGATAGATAATAAGCAAAATAAAATGATGACAAGGACCAGTGCCTCATGGAGTCAAAAAGTCTTGAGTGCTTGGGTTGCTTAATACAAGAGTTCAAAGTGGTAATGTTCGTGAGATCCTCCTGCGAATTAATCTTGGTTTATTGAATATTTTAATGATCTTTGATTATTAGGCTAAGGAACAAGGATATCAAAAGAGTAGACCAAATGGGAAAAATACTGGCAACCTCTTAGATGATAGGTCGGGAGCACCCAGATTCAGAGGATAGGTGTCCAATGTTTGAACCGCCCTCGAGTATGACCAGTGGATTCCCGGCACCACCTGTTTCAGGAAGAAACCTCAGTATTTAACGCCGGTTTGGATTGGGTAAAGTTTTAATTAGATTATCACTTGTAAGTTTAGCAAATTCAACACCTTTCTGAGTACTAGCCCAACTTTTTCAGGTTGGCAGAGCATACGGGTGTTGAACAATCGACCAAAGTAAATTAATTAAAAGGGGAGTGTGATTTGAAATGTTTTATTATTTTAAGAGCACAGTTCAACTCTCCGATAGAGAGCGCTCTTAACTTAGTCTTAAGACGAAAGTTCAAGAGACTTTTCTAATGTAATATTCCTAATGCAGGGGGGAAAATGCAAGTTTAAAATGCTCTCCGACAGAGAGTGCTCTTAACTTGGATTTGGCCAAGTTCAAGAGGCTTTGTTTATTTTATTGAAAAATGAGAGCAGTTGTAAGACTTGAAGAAACAGATATGAAACTTTGTAAATGACTGAAAGTAGAAGATGATAACAACAAGCTACTACAAGATACTAAAAGATAACTGAAAAGCAAGACTTAGTTTTCTACCAAACAAATATTAATCTAAGGTGGGATCAACCTCCAAACAAGGTCGATCACTCAGAACCGCTATTCCTTGAGACTTTCCAGCTAGCTGAAACTTCGACAAGGAGGCTAACGGGGGAACGAGAAGCTAACACAAAACTATGTGGCCTTTGGAATACAATCCCAAAGTTAGCTTGCTCTATTCAAAACTTGGAAGAGAGAACAATGAAATATTGAGCTACGCTAAAGCATGAAATAAGAGATCTAAGTTAAACAACCACAACACACTTCCCCAAATGGGGAAGAAAACCAAAAAGTGGAGGACTCCTCCACTTAACCTTTTATTAACTTGATTACAATTTGCCTTGGGAATTTACCCTTGAAGGAATTAGCAAAAAGGTAAAGACTTAGAAAATTACAACACTCTTATGAGTATACAAAGGAGAGTGAAAAGATCTAGCCTTCTTGGTTCAATAAGTGGTTCAAGCCTCTTCTTGGTTTTGTGTTCCAAAATTTTGCTTTTGCTTAAGAGGATTTTCCTCTTGCTTTCCTACACATGAAACCAACTCAAGCACCCATTATTTTGTTAATCAAATCAAATGAAATTGAAAACTACAAAGTCTAATATCGAAAACTGAGATCTAAAACGTGAAAGACATGTTATTTTAATTTGAAATTGTTAAAATGGTAAAACGGACCAGCAAACAGACTATGCCTAAAAAAGTGATGGGAAAGAGATCTAAAATGTAAAAAATTTAAGATATTTTTTGCATAAAATTTCTATCTTTCAAATGGAAACAAAAAATTAAACAAGTACAAGCTCTACTAATGCAAAATAATGAGATCTAATTATTAAAGAGAACTAACTCTAACAATTTACTTTTGTCTTTAATTTAATGTTTTTTGTACTTTGTAGGGCTCTTTTTGAAGTGGACGAGAGGAGAAGGAAGGCTAAAACGAAGGTAGGAGAGGGCTAGGGAAAAATGAATGGAAGAAGGAGGGGGAAAACGAATGGGAGCTAAAGGAGGGAGACGAGGGTTTAGCAAATCAAGCCAAAAAGGGAGATTCAAAGGACAAAACTAGATAGCTAGAGGATGGAAGCTAGGGTAACCAAGGTAACTAAGTTGAAGTAGGATTTTTTATTGATGGAAAACTTGAAAAGAGCTCTTCCTAGCTTTCTTAAGATGAAATACTTTAGACTCTTGTAGATCCTGCAAGCACAAAATGTTAGGCCAAAACTTGAAGATGAAGCATGGGCTTTATGTAACCAAGCTCATACTCTTCTTCACTTAGGCAACACCTAATCACAACCATACAACTCAAACAACAAGTTAGATGAACAATGCTAGTATGCTAGAAAAATCAAGATTTAATCAACAATTTTGTATAACCGACTACTCATGTTTATTTAGATCTTGACAAATTTTGCATAAATAACCAACTTGAACTACAAATGGTTACTCTATTGTGCTAAAGATAGCCTTCACAAGCTAGCAAATTAATCAAATACTATGCATAATTGAGAGAAAGGTTTAGAGAATATATCACCTCAACAAGAGATGAATTTTACACCCACAAATGAGAGCTCATGGACCTCCAAAGTCGAAATCTTTATTGAAAATGTGAAGCGAAAGCTATTACAAAATGTGCAGAGTAATCTTGCATCAAAGTATCCATGAAGAATGAGGAAAGAATGCCTCATTATATAGCACAACAAGAGCCCATTCTAACCTAGTTCGAATTGGCATGATGGAAGCCAATGTACCTAACACAAAATCGAATTGCCAATCAAAAACTCAATCACCATGAGCTTGGAGTGGAAGACCACCAAACAACTCGAGTTCATAGTCTACATGGATGCGGAGGTGGCCTCCACCTAGGAAAGGCTCCCCCCATCCTCTTCTTGGAAGTATCACCACCCATTTACCACTCGCCATGTGTAAAACTCGAGCTCCATTGAGGATTGATGGGATCTAGCATGGAGATGGCGTGAGGATATGAGGGAGATCACACATGAGTTGTATTGAATGCTACCATGAGTTTAGAAGGATCCAATGCCTTGGTGGTTGCACCAATTTAGGAGTGCGCCCACCTTAGCTATCAATGCTACTTCAACAACCCATTTACCATGTGCCACATCACTAACTCGAGTTCTTGGTGAAGGAGGGCGAATTAGCTTGAAGGAGATCTCATCTGGTGACTGGATAGTTGACTGAGTGATGACTGAGATGATTGGAATCTTCATTAATGCCAGGTGCCATGTCAATTAGCCTTTTACTTTATTCCATTTGGATTATTTTGGAGAGATTTGGATTATCTCCAAAATAATCATTTTTATTATTTTAATTAATAATTTCTCTATAACTGGGTTTTTTTAGAAATTATTAATTATGAGGCCTAATTGACATCCGAAACTTAGGATAAACTGGTCCGGGGATCATGAATGATTTTTGGCTTAAGTCTGGAGCCTTCAATCATCAAATTCGGACCCCGGATGACTGACATATTAAAAATTGATATTTCTCTATTCAAACTATAGAGAAATTTATTAAATTTAAAAAATAATTAAAAACCCAAAACCGAAGGACGCGGTAAAAAAAAAATTGAAAATTTTTCTGAGGCTTCTAGGGACCTAGGACATGACCGACACTTATTCTAATAGTGTCTAGTAGGCTTATATACATTAGTTGGACTCTAATAACCCCCCATGGCTAAAATTTTCAAAATCGGGCATTCCAGCTTTGGAGGAAGCGGGAGAAAACCTCATCGATTATAGCTCGGTTATAGGAAAAGTATAATTGACAAGGGAAAAAACTCCCTGGAATACCTTAGTTTCTTAATCCAGTCATGGGGAACCGAGCCACTCAAAATCCTACTAGCACACTTTATTACAAAACCCCAAGGGGCCATGGTCATATCGACTAAAAACAAAAAACCGGCTAGCCAAAATTGGCTAACCGCTAAAATCTGAAACCCAGATACTCTGGAAGTGAACACTGATGTGTTCCAACACGGGCGGCTCAATAAGGTTTCAACTATTTGTACAAAATAGGTGATAACACCATGCTTGGTTGAAGGTAGTCCAGACATGTAATCCATGGAGATGGATTCCCATGGCCCATTAGGAGTGGACAGAGGGGTGTACAGCCCCTGCTTTTTTATGGCACGTTTCATGATGGCGCGGGCAGTGCAGGATCTGATGTATCGTCCAACATCTTGTCAGAGCTTGGGCTAATAAAAATGATTTTGCAATATGGCCACCGTCTCTTTGGTGCCAAAGTTCCCTACCACCTGACTGTAATGCGCTTCCCAAATCATCTTCGCATGCTCGCTTGAAGGAACACATAGATGGCCCAAGTGGCATAGCAATCCTTCCTGGAGATGAAAGTTCTCTACGGATGTGCCTGCACATAGGGATTCATAGATGAGAGAAAACTCAGGATCACTACTATATAGTTGGGTCCACCCGGAGGTCTCGTGGCCATAAGAGTTGAGCACCGTGGTCAGTGCTGCTACTGGAGGTCGAATGAGGCAATCGACAACTCGATTGGTGCTGCCCTTCTTATATTTAATGTTCAGGTGTAATTGCCGCAAGTAAGTGGACCACTTCTGGTGGCAGTCATTATGTAACTTCCCTTGGGTTTGCATGAACTGCAGAGGCTTGTGATCATTGTGGATGACCGTTTCTTTTCCAAGGATGTAATGCTTCCATTGGCGGCAGACTTGGACAATAGAATACATTTCCTTGTCATAGGGTATTTGTGGACTATATCCGAAAGTGTCTCATTGTGATATGCCACTGGATGGCCATGTTGAGTGAGGACTACACCAATAGCATAGTCTAAAGAATCTATCTCAATCTCAAAGGGTTGTTGTAGATATGGTAAGGAAAGGACAAGCATTGAACATAAGCGTTTCTTCAGCTCCTCAAATGCTTGTTGTTGTGGCTTGGACCAAATGAACTTGGCCTTAGATCCTCCTTTGGTCCCTTGGCTAAGGGACCAAGCAATATTAGAGAAGCCCAATGCAAATCTACAATAGAATTTGGCAAGGCATAGGAAGCTGTGAAGCTCTATGAGAGTTGTCGGGGTCGTCCAATCGTGAATGGCTTGGATCTTGGCCAGATCCACATGAACACCATGTTCATCCATGATGTATCCGAGGTACTGAACCCTCTCCATTCCAAATGAGCAATTCTCTATATTGACGTATAACTTGTGTTTTTGCAAGGTGTTGAGGACCTGGTGGATATGCTACAAATGTTCCACCCATGTTCTATTGTAGATGAGGATATCATCTAGATATACAACCACAAAAGAATTGGTGAATGGCTTTACGATATCGTTCATCATTCTCATGAAGGTTGTTGGAGCATTAGCCAAGCTGAAAGGCATGACCAACCACTCAAAGAAGCCTCCGTGGGATTTGAAGACAGTCTTCCAAACATCAGTCTGCTCAATTGGAACTTGATGATAGCCAGACTTCATATCAATATTGCTGAAATATTTGGCACCCTTGAGCTGGTCAAGAAGGTCGTTGATCCAGGGAATGGGATACCGATTCCAGACTGTGATCTTGTTTAGATCTCGATAGTCAATACAGAGTTTCCATTTCACATCCTTCTTCTGTACCAACACAATTGGGCTCCCACAAGGTGAGGAGCTAGGTCAAATGTGCCCATTTTGGATTAAATCTTGAATCTAGCGTTTGATTTCTTCATTTTCCATGAGGAAACGCCTATATATTGGCTCGTTAGGTAAAGGCGCACCGGGTATCAAATCAATAGAATGCTTGACCTGGAAATGTACTGGCACCCCGGCAGATGTGGTGAAGATGTCTTTGTATGATTCCACAATCTTGTCCACATGTTTCTCCTGCATAAAGGAGTTTTGTGTGGAGGTGGTGTATGTTGCTGCAATCATTCGTTCACCTTCAAAATGAACCATGAAGAGGACGAATTTCCTTGTATGGGAGATTACCTTTCTGCACTGCTTAGCTGCGATGAGGGACACTACTGTAGTTGGAAGTGTCTCTGGTATCATGTAGATTTTCTTTCCCAAATTAATAATGGCATTAATAATGGCACTACAAGGTCTAGACTCATACACAGCATGATGTTTCCACATATATGGTTGTCCTAAAATAACATCACAAACTTCAAGTGGGGAAACATCACACATTACCTCATATTTGAAGGGATAGATGTCGTAGGAAAGGCAGTATTGTTGACTTACGCGGATGACTCGTTCTTGGCTCAAACAATCGATGCTGTATGGTTGGGGATGTGGAACCATCGGAAGCTTCAATATTTTGAAGACCTCGACCAATATGAGGTTCTTCTAGCTACCACTTTCAATAATGAAATGTAGTGGAATCCCTTGCACCCACAGTTGTGAATGGAAGACGCCCTCCCCTTCCTCTGGCTCCTTTGACTCTTCTAGTTGGATCTTTGCAGGTTCAATGGTGGCACTAGGTTCTGCGTCAATGATTTGCTTTCACTTTTCTCTCTCTGCATCAGATTCCAAGCCACAGTCTAGATCCAAGGATTTAGTCTCGGCTAACAAGGATTGTTTTTAGTGGTATTCATTAGTGTTGTGCCAAGGACCCTTGTGGAATTCACACCACTTTCCAGTGTCTTTCTTCGATTTCCCACTATCCTTCTTGGCCTACGGCTTGGGCTGGTTGTCGGGGATTTGGCTGTCCTTTGCAGTGTGAATTAGGGCTACCTTTTCCAGGCTTCTGCTGCTGATTTGCAGACCCAAAATCACACTTATTCTTTTGCTTAAACTTATGCTTGATCTTGACGGCATACCGATAAGTGGCTCCTTGTGAGGATATGTCCAGGAAATCCATCTCCATCTGAATGTACCTATGCAGGCCACTGCAGTACTTTAGGACCAAGTGCCATTCAGAGCCTCTAATACCTAGTTTGGAGCGTAGGGTATGGAACATGTTGGTAAACTCTGGTACTGTCTGGTCTCTCTCCTAGCTCAAAGTTGTCCACCTGGTGTATTGGTCATCATAGTTTCCGACTGGGCAGAGCTACTCCTTGACGGCGTCAACAAAAGCTTCCCAAGTGGAGTATGTCCTGAATAGTTCAGAATCATCTCTTGCATGCCTCTCACAGTACCCGTCCCACCAATCTTTGATATGAGGAAGGGACTTAAGGAGCGCGAATGTGATATTTTCGCTGTCAAAAAAAAATTGAACAGAGAAGTAACCCTCTAAAATATTTAACCATTTCTCCAAAGAATCTACATCTATATTTCCTTCAAATAAGGGAATGTCAAAGTTAACTTGTACCTTGAACGGAGTCACACTCCTGAAACGGTTGCTCGTTAAAGGTGCACCCGTCGCCGTCGGCATTCTTAGAAGGATATGGGCGAAGTTATCCATAATCCCATTCATCTGTCGCGTGATGGATTCCTCAAGAAATAGATTAATAGGATCTCCTACTCTATAATCTCTCTTTTCTTCCCTCACCCTCCATGTGAGCCTGCTTGGGCTGACGAGAGGGGTTTTCCCCAAGCTCAACTAGTTAGAGACCCAACTCTCGATATTTAGATCTCGTCGGGAACATGCACTGAGAAACCACAAGAAAAGAAGGATCTGATACCACTTATCCATATTTATGTGAGAACTAAATGAAAGAGTATATATATGTTCACATACACAAATATATGGAAAGAAACACAGTAATACAGTAAATTCAAATTCTATTAAAATGAAGGGAATAGAACAAACTGTAAAATAAAAGCAACTAGAATGGTGGTAGTTATATCTCTGAGAGGAGATGTGGAGGATATGCTCATTTGTGACAATATGAATACAAGAAGAGGCCGAAAGATCCTATTTATCATAAGCATGAGGGAAAGAACCCTAAACATCCAAAAACCTAACCCTAGAAGATGAATCGTCATAAACTTCTTGGGGTCATAACTTTTGCATACGATCTCCATTTTGGGCTCTCAATAGCCCATTGGAAACATCTATCCAAGATTTACAACTTTTGAATGGGGGCCAATGCATGTAATTGGAAACCATTCCCCCCCTCCCCCTTCTCCCTAATTTCCAAAAATCATTGTTCAAGGCCTCAAAACGGCCCCGAAAGTTTGGGACCTAAAAAACTGTAGAAAAATTACTAGAAAACTGCCAAAATGGAAAATTGTTTTGAGCCAGTGGAATAGGTGGGTGGCCACCTACGTCCATCTGGATCAATCAAGGCCTAATAATCAAAGGACTATTCACATGAATCGCATGGGTGATCCCCCAATACCTACACAACCTTACATGGAAAAAACCCTAATAGTCCTGCAACCTTGTCATAAACAATTAAAAAACATGTTTCCACGGTGTATAAATGCTTGAGAACATATCCAAGTCACAATGCGGTGGCATATTGGATCATTATAACTCCCATCACTTCCATCACCCATAATTTAGCCATTTTTCATCACATAACATTCAATTAGAATTCACGGTGGTTGGTAATGGACAGTGGTTCTCCAACATGCTTTAAATAGATGGGCCTTTTCATGCAATTAAGATGGAAGAAAACCATAATTTGTAGAGTTATGTTATTGGAATCCAATGATAGTGGAATCAAAGACTCTTTTTCATTTCTTCCTCCATTCAATAAGCTAGTTTTCGTGATTATTGAATGCATGCCTTCTACAATGTCCATCCATAGATGTTTTTGTTGTCTACATCTTCACAAAGAGAGATTGAGTAGATAAGGAGGCCAAAGGGCCCTCCCATGAAGAGATTTGGATCTCACCTACTACAATATATTCTTCCTAAGTGATGTTAGGATAATTAATACTACATACTTGTCCTACTTAGCATTATTTACCTTTTCCTAGTAGTTGATGATGTTATTTTCCCCCCTATGGTTTGCAAATGTCATCTAGGACCCATTATCCACCTAATGCGCCCTGCATGTATGATTTTAGGCCCACCAGAGTTAGTTCCCTACATTTTAGGAGCTAACTCTATGTTCTGGTTCAGTCCACCTGAGTCCCTGAACTCTACTGGGGGTTTTAGCTCTGATCATCATTGATTGTGGTCAAATGTGCCCTTTTTTCACCTGCGTTGCATGCAAAACTCACTAATGCGCCCTCCTTGGTCAGTTAACAGAGTTTTGGTTGAGTTGAGTTGAGTTTGGGACTTCCGGAGCACTCCAGTGGTGACAATTGCTATGCTAGACTGAAATCGATTCGAATTCTCTCCATTGTAACATATATGTTGAATATACTTATTAATGGACCATAACATATATTTTTGTTTCCATCAGAGTTCCAATGCATGATTAATTTTACTGCTCATTTCACTGTAATTCATCTATTTTGTTCATTATTTTCACTATGAGGTATTCTCAACTCTATGATTTGTTGTGTTCTTGAATTTCACATGGTATCAGAGCTCAGAGAGCATAGGTTGAGCAGCTGCTTTCAGTAGTGCACCAGAAGCCTCTGGATTTCCACAGGAAATCCTGCTGCCATTGCATTGAATTCATTGGAGAAATCCTTTGAGTTCTATCTAGGTGTGAAGGATCGTGATAAAAGTTCCTATTGTCCTATAGCAGTGCTCAGTAGTATTTTATCTCCAAAATTGAGATATTTTTGTAGGATTTTGAAGGTTTTTCAGTGCAGCAGTTTCTTTTTGTACTCACTCCAGCAATTTCACATGGAGAATTCAAATGTTCCTTTGTCCCCAAGGATCCTGACACCTTTCAATTATCTTGATTGGAGGGATGATATACAGATGGTGTTGTGTGACAAGAGTATGTACAGGGTCACAATGGGAAAGGAGGTTGAACCTTAGGTAGCTATTGAGAAAGCAAAAAATTAGATGAAGAGTTTGGTTTCATGTGTATTCATATTTCCAGATATTTGCTCTTCGACCTTGATGGATTGAAGACTGCAAGAGAGGTTTGGTTGAAGCTTGAGACACTCTTCGGAAAGCAAGATGAGCTGAGAGGCCACATTTTGGAGAATGAATTAATTTCTCTTCAACCCAACAGTTTCGAAACTATACAATAGTTCTTTTCTAAATTCAAATCCTTGGTCATGCAGTGCAAACAATGTGGCATTGAGAAGAAGGATGAGGAGCTGGTGCTATCCATCCTAAGCAAGCTTGGTCCGGAATTTTCAATATTTGTTTCTACCTTCCATTCAGGGAGATTTTCAATCCCCAACTGGAAAATTCCTTCCTTATATGCATTCATTGAATCTCTCATCCAAGAACAAGACAAACGGATTCAAATGGACGCCTTGAAGGCCTCCAAAAATCAATATTTTATGGATGGGGAGTCAAAAAGTGCGAATGCTAAAGGGAAGCGGAAAGGGAAAGAAAAGAATCGGTTTGAATCCAAGTAGAAGGATAAGTCTAATCCATTGGAAGGAGCCTCCCACTCCAAGAAGGATAAGCAAAATGGGTTTGAGAAGACCAAGTGTTCCTATTGCAAGAAAGGAAACCATCCAGAGAGATCTTGCATGAAGAAGAAGATAGATCAAATGACCAAACTTCTTGAACAACACAACATTTCCCTCCCAGAAGGCGCAAGGAAGACTGATTATGGAAGTGAGATAGATGATCATGAGAGCTTCCATGCACTGAAGGATGGATTCTCACAATCACAAGCCTTCCACGTTGATTCTGGAGCCTCCAAACACATGGTTTCCTCCAGAGAATCATTTTCTTCTCTAGATCTTACCGATGGCCCTATTCACATGGGATATTATTCTCAGATCTCTGCTGCAGGGAAGGGAACAATACAACTTGAGCATGGAAAGTTCAAAAATGGTCTGTATGTTCCTTCCTTGATAGAAAATTTGTTATATGTTTATCAGATGACACACACAAGTTCACCGAAGAAAGTTATCTTTGGTCCTGACACAGTTGATATTGCAGAGATATCATATGGGAAGATGATAGCGAAAGGTGTTGAAAACCATGCCTCAAAGGCATATGAATTCTCACATTTTATGCCATATTCTTTGCCTACTCCACTTTCACCTGATAAATATCATAATGATGTCTCTCCTGATGATATAGATTTAGATTCCGAAGATGAGGACCAAGTTGAATCAGATCTTGATATTGAGTATAAATTTCAAGAAGATCTAGATCTACCTCAGCATCGAGATGAAAACCTTGCACTATGTCATACAGATCCACTTCTCCTTGAGAGGTTCTACATGATGGTAGGGTCTGATCCACAGTCTTTCAAAGAGGCTTTCCATGATCCAAGATGGCAGGTAGCCATTGATGAATAATGAGTCACTACAAAACAATGAGACATGGGATCTTGTCTCTCTTCCCCCAAGGAGAAAGCTAGTTCAGTGCAAATGGATCTACAAAACAAAGCTTGCATCTGATGGATATACAACCAAGTACAAGGCTCGGTTGGTTGCAAAGGGGTACTCACAAGTTCAGGGTTTGGACTACAATGACACATTCGCTCCTGTAGCAAGAATGGATTCAGTGAGACTTGTTATGGCCATTACAGCTTCGAAACTATGGGAGGTACATCACATGGATGTGAAGAGTGCCTTCATGCATGGTGACTTAGAAGAATAGATCTATATGAAACAGCCTGACGAGTACACTGATGATCCATCCCTAGTATGTAGAATGAGGAGATCATTGTATGGGCTCAATCAAGCCCCAAGGGCATGGTATGCCAAAATGGATTCCTTCTTGTTATCACAGAAGTTTGAGAGATGCAAATATGACTGCAATGTCTGCATGCAGCAGTAGGGAGGTTTCCTATTGTTGATTGTTTTGTATGTGGATGACTTTCTCATCACCAGTGGTTCATATACTAGGTTAAAGAACATCAAGTCTGCTTTGAGTAAATCCTTCTCCATGACAGATCTAGGGCTGTTGAAACAATTTATTGGCCTTGAAGTAAATCAAAATGATTCAGGGATCATGATTTCATAGTCTAGGTATGAATCTGACTTAATCCAAAAGTTCCACATGACTGATTGCAAAGTTGTAACCTTTCCTTTCCTATCTGGCATCAGATTGGAAGAAGTTGTTTCTACTCCTTTGGTTGATAGCACTCTATACAGACACCTGATTGGTAGCTTGTTATACTTGAAACATTCGATGCCAGATCTATCATATGTTGTTGGTGGCGTGGCTAGGTACATGCAGGAGCCACATGAGCTACATTCGAAGGAAGCAAAGAGGATCTTGCACTATGTGCAGGGTACTAGAGAGTTTGGTATCCATTATTTTGTTGGTGCTATGTTGGATCTGGTTGGTTTTACTGACTTAGATGGGGTTGGAGACAACACTGACAGGAAATCTACTTCGGGATATGTGTTCATGTTGGGATCAAGACCAATCCGTTGGTCAAGCAAGAAGCAAGCACCACTCGCATTTTCTTCAGCAGAAGCAGAGTACATAGGGGTAGTGAATGCAGCTATTCAGGCAGTTTAGTTACATGGGATATTAACAGCGTTTGGAATTCACACTTCTCCTTCAGTAGACCTTTTATGTGATAATCAAAGTGCCATAAGGATCTCTAGTGATTCAGTTCAGAAGCAAAGGACCAAACATATTGAGGTTCACAAAAACCTTGTCTTGTATTAGTCAATAGATGGTTTTTGCACACCTATAACACAAAACCCCCAATCCAAGTATTCACATTATTGATAATTTATTCAGTACTTTCAACTAGGGTCCAAGTAAAGAGATCATTTCGAGCAAGTTGCCCACACTTTTGATACTAGGGGAAATTTTGTTTACGAGGACCCCTTGATGAGGATTCCTTGGCTTTGACTCTTACTATCTAAAAATTGACAATGATTGAAATTAAAAAATTGAAATCCAATCGCATTGTTTAAAAATATATCACTTTCACAACCATGTCCGTTGGTCCACTTAATTGAAATATAATTAAAGTGGAAAATTGCACAAAAATGGATGAAATTAATTTATTTTGGAAATTTTTCTTATGTTTTCTTAAGATTTCTTTTCCACATCCCCCTTTATGAAATGGTTAGAAAATCATGAATGCAATCAATACCAATTAACCCACCCTACTAAGCTTGTGCGTAACCCTAGTAGGTCGACTCAAGCTATCTTGGTATTATGAATTTACATTGAAATTGGGAATGAAACTATCTTACAAATCCCATATAAATGAGGTCAAGTCTCTTTGCAAGCATAGAGGCACCATGTGCAAAGAGATTTCAACTTAGTTCCTAGTTAGATGGTCGAAATATATAATGAATAATAAAAAAGTTACTATGATTGTAGGAAGAGCATGAAAACAATATCTACACTTAACAATTGAGAATTGATAACAATGAAAGAGAAAAATAAATAGAGATTTGAAGGCTTTTACATGGTTGTTCCATGTTTATACATGTTTCGTTCATGTGTTTGTGTCTATTACCCTGTTAGCTTCTTTTCCTAAAATATCTCTATAAGAGGTTCCCAACTACTTAGATAAAACAAAGAGGGAACCAATGTGTTTTCCCACATGGGTTAGTGAGTTTTTATGTTCTAGAAATGTTCTGCAAATGTATAAAATATAATTGATTGATGAATGATAATATGATTACAACCATCCTCGTGACGGTTTACTTATACACATTGGATAGTCACGAGACAAAGGGGTGCGTGCCCTTTGCTTTCATTAACTTACTAATCGTAATTATATTAACTAGTAATTATTAATTATTTCGTATTATTTTGTATTATTGATTATTATTTATAATTGTTACATTGCAACCCTCTTAAGGAATGTTTTGTCCTCAAACATAATAAATTGGGTTTTTTCTAGCTGAGCATGCTCCCATGGCGTCTTCATACTTGTCCTTGCCTGGTTTTGGGAGTTCGATTTGCTCCTTTGTTTGAGTGTTGGCAAGGCTCCTTTGTAATATATGTTTCATACCCTGAAGCTGTTTGATTAGGTTGTTTAACGTAAAACTTTTAGAAACCTTATGTACACACTTGACTTTCTTAGGTTGTTGTGTGTTTGTATGGGATCTTTTCAATTTTGTCATCAATGAAAATTCATCCCTTTTTAGAGCAGACCCTTCAATACCATATAATTTATAATGTTGGCCTTTCCAGTAAAACTCCATAAATTGTTCTTTAAGGTTGGTGGTATAAGTGCCCAAATGCATTCACCACTCTACACATAGCACCATATGCATCCAGTCAAGCAGTAGCACATAAAATCTTGATTGCAATTATAGTTCTTGTATTTGAACTGAGATTTTATGACATCTCCCTTTGTTGTTGACCTTATGTCCATCAATGACCTTAATAATGGGGTCCTTTGAAGGGTATGCAAAAATATTTAATTCCTTAGCGACATTGATGTCTATGCAGTTGTGAGTACTACTCGAATCTACAAGGATTGTTAGATCCTTATTTTTTACACTTCCCATGGGTTTCAATGTCTTAGTATGTGAGTTTTTGGTCTCAACTATAGATAACTTTGGCATTTGTTGTGCCTCTTTTTTTGAAATACTAACCTCATTAATTATTCTAAGATGAGGAAGGATACTTTTTTGGTTTCCTGTTTTTTTATTTCTTTGAATGTCTTCCCCTTTTGGCACATGATCCTCATTATTATTCAATGGTGTCCATCATGAAATTGATGATACTGATACTTTTCATGATGATTAGTCACTATCTGAATTTGAATTGTAGGTTACCATGATTTAATTTTAGGAATTTGAGACTTCTACTTGTTTCCCATCCAATATTCAATAGCAATGTAATGACACATCTTCACACCTTTCCCTGGAGTCCAATTTTTCCCACATTTATGCCAAGGGTTTTCCTTCTTCTTGTCCTTTTCTGAATGGTAATATTTGTTGTAATCTCTTTGTTGAACACATTGAGATACTGAGAGGGGGGGTGAATCACTATCTCTTACAAATTTATAGTTTCACTTCTTTATTTAGTCTTTCATCAACAAGTTTACTTCATCAAAAGAACAGCATGATCATATGCATGAATATAACACCAACAAGAGAGTACACAGAATGTATATGGAAAAATTAATAAAGTATATTGATAAAAACCATAATTTTGTACATCAATTGAGGAGACCCTAATCTCCAATATTTACCAGCTACAACTAGTAGGAGGCTCCAACTCCCAATTTTCTTCAGCTCCAAATGAAAGGATGCTCCAACACCCTGCTTCTCCAGGTCCAACTAGAAGGAGGCTACAACCCCATTTTTTCTTGGTTAGCTCCGTTGGTTATGGATCCTGATCTTCCTTATTCAGAGGTCGTCTAGACCCAGCCCATGAAGGGGTGGTTTGGGGGGGGGTTCCCCCAAAAAAATAGTCGCCATGGTGGTTCCAAGGGGGCGGTGACTAGTTTGGGAGCCCCCCCTGGCGGGGTTCGGGGGAAGCTCCCCTGTAGCAAAAATTTTGGAAAAAATGCTTTGTAAAATGTTGTAATTTCATAGTCATGACTTGGTCAATAATGGGTGATTTATAGGCCCATGGTATTGGGTGTTCCATAGTATTTTCCATGGTAATCGCTCTTTAAAAGGAAGGAATTGTAATACGGCTAAGTATTGTAGCATTGTAAACATATTTGATTGTGTGAGAAATACTGTGAGAGAGTGAAGAGGAAGTTGCAGCGGATGTGCTGTAGGTTGTATCCCTTCATTTGTTGGATGGTAAAATAATAAGTATTGGCAATTTCTGTGTGGACGTAGCACATCTTGGGTGAACCACGTTATATTGGTGTCTCTCGTGTAACGTGTTTTATGTGATTTATATTTGCATCTTGTTTATTGTTATTTCTCTGCGATCTTTTTTTTCTAACAATTGGTATCAGATCCAAAGGTCTATTTGGCAGATAAACTCGCAGGAAAGAAGGGTTCCTGGTTCGAGTGGGAGCAATGGTGGAAGAATGAAAGTTTAAGTTCGATAAATTTAATGGCCAAAACTACCAGTTATGGAAGATGCAAATGGAGGACTATCTATATCAGAAGGATCTATTCCTACCGTTGGGAGGAAAAGCAAAACAGTCGATGACTATGAAGGACGAAGAATGGGAGGTTCTTGACAGAAAGGCACTGGGAACAATACGATTGTTCTTGGCTTCGTCGATGGATTTCAATATTTCAAAAGAAAAGACAACGGAGGGTCTGATGATCACATTGGGTAAGCTATATGAAAAACCCTCGGCCTCCAACAAGGTATTTCTAATGAAGCGTTTATTTAATATGAAGATGTCAAAAGGTGGATCTGTTGTTGATCATTTAAATGAATTTAATACGATTACAAATCAGCTAAGCTCTGTAAAAGTGAAATTTAATGAGGAGGTTAGGGCTCTTCTAATATTGTGTTCATTACTAGAAATCCAGAACGGCTTGGTCATGGCTATAAGTAACTCTGTCTCTGGTTCAAACACTTTGAAATTTGATGATGTTGTTGGTGTTATTCTTAGCGAAGAAATGTGAAGGAAAAACACAGGTGAGACATCAGGTAATGCATTAACCATGGAGAGCAAGGGAAGATAAAGGGAGAGAGGAAAGAGCCCAGGTAATCACAGCAAGTCTAGGAAGGGAAGATACAAGTCTAGATTGGGAAAGATAGAGTGTCGGAACTGTGGAAAGACTACAAATCTATAAAGAAAAAAGGAGATGGATAACAGGAGACTACTCAGGAAGCAAATGTAGCAGGTGATGTGTTACAAGATGCTTTGATTCTTGCATTAGATAATACTAGTGATTACTGGGTAGTAGATTCAAGGGCTTCATGTCATGCTACACCCCATAGGAAATTCTTTCATGATTATGTTCCAGGCGATTTTGGATATGTTTTATTGGGTGATGATGAACCATGTAAAATTGTTGGAATGGGTAAGGTACGGATAAAGTTAAAGAATGGTGAATGGCTGGTGAAAGATGTAAGCTATATTTCTACTATGAAAAGAAATATGATCTCAACAGGGCAGTTGGGAGATGGTGGTTGTTTATCTACGTTTGGAGAAACGTGGTGGAAGATCACTAAAGGATTAATGGTGATAGAAAAAGGAGACAGTATAGGTATGTTGTATTTGTGTCCTCATAATACTGAATGTTATATCTCTTTAGATTCCACAGGAATAGATACATCATTGTGGAATCATAGTCTTGGCCACATGAGTGAAAATGGGATGCAGATTCTCCACTCAAGGAAGTTGTTGCCAGATATGAAGCAGGTAAGTTTGGAATTTTGTGAGAACTATGTTTATGGAAAACAGAAGAGAGTCAAATTTATCAAGGTTGGGAAACAGAAGAAGAGTGAAAAGTTAGAGATTATACATATAGATGTATGGGGACCGGCTCAGGTACAATCTCTTGGTGGCTCTCGTTATTATGTTACTTTTATTAATGATGCAACTAGAAAAACTTGGGTTTATTGCATTAGACAAAAATATGATTTGTTTGCTACTTTTAAGAAATGGAAAGATTTGGTTGAGAATGAGATGGGAAAAAGGTTGAAGTGTCTCAGATCTGATAATGGAGGTGAGTACCATGGCAAGGAGTTTGATAGTTATTGTTCATACCATGGGATTCGTAGAGAGAAGACAGTCGCAGGAACACCACAAGAAAATGGTGTGTCGGAAAGAATGGACATAACAATCATGGAGCGTGCAAGGTGTATGAGATTGCATGCAGGGTTGCCCTTACATTTTTGGGAAGATGTTGTAGATATTCTTGTTTACTTAATAAACAGAGGGCCTTCAAGTGCTTTGGATGGTGGTATTCCAGAGGAATCATGGACAGGTAAAAAGGTAAACTACACTTTTCTGAGAACTTTTGGTTGTGAAGCATTTGTCCATATTGATAAAGAAAATAGAACAAAGCTTGAGGCTAAATCCAAGAAATGTACCTTTATTGGATATGGGGTTGATGATTTTGGCTATCGCCTATGGGATTATGAAAATAAAAAAATTATTAAGAGTAGAGATGTGGTATTCAATTAAAATATCATGTATAAATATCAGTTGCAGGGAAAGAAACGAGAAAAGGAAAACACAGAGTACACAGTGCTTGATGAAATCAAAAAAAATTAAGTTCCAAAGGTGCCGAAAAATCAAGAACAACAGTAGGTACCTCAAACTCCTGCAAGTGTTAGAATATCTACCAAGTTACATAGACCCCCTGAATGATTCTTTCCTTCACTGTATTATTTATTGATGACTAATTCTGGTGAACCAGAATGTTATGAAGAAGAAATGCAGACCTGGAAACTATAAAAAAGTGGGAACAAGGTGTGACTAAGGAGATGGACTCATTGGTAAGAAACCAAACTTGGGATTTGGTTCAGTTGCCTGCATGTAAAAGAGCATTGCAGAATAAATGGGTTTACGGGTTGAAGGAAGAAGATGGAGGAAAGAAGTGGTACAAGGCCATACTTGTTGTAAATGGGTTTGCACATAAGAAAGGTATAGATTTTGATGAAATATTTTCTCTTATTGTTAAAATGACTTCAATTATAACTATTTTAAGTCTAGTGGCGGTAGAATATTTGCATCTTGAACAGTTAGATGTAAAATTAGCTTTTCTCCACGGGGATTTGGAGGAAGAGATTTATATGCAGCAACCACAGGGGTATGAGGTCAAAGGGAAGGATAATTTGGTATGTAGGTAGAAGAAGAGCTTGTATGGCTTGAAGCAAGCTCCAAGGCAGTGGTATTTGAAATTTGACAGGTTTATGACAGAACAAGGTTATAGTAGATGTCATTCTGACCACTGTGTTTATTTCAAGAGGCTAGATAACGAAAGATATATATATTGTTATTGTATATGGATGACAAGCTTGTTGCGGGGTCTTACATGCAAGATATAAATGTGCTCAAAAGGAAGTTAGCTAATTCATTCGCGATGAAGGATTTGGGTGTTGCAAATCAAATCCTTGGTATGAGAATAACAAGAGACAGGAAAATTCGCAAATTGACAGTGTCCTAGGGTGAGTGCATAAAATGTTGGAGAGGTTTAGAGAATGCAAAACCAGTTAGTACACCTTTGGCCAGCCATTACAAACCAAGTAAGGAGATGTGTCCCAAGACACAAGAAGAGATAGATTACATGTCCAGGGTTCCCTATTCATCAGCAGTTGGCAGCTTGATGTATGCCATGGTGTGCACAAGACCAGATATTGCACACACAATGGGATTTGTGAGCAGGTATATGAAAAATACAGGTAAAGAACATTGGAAGGTAGTACAATGGATTCTCAGGTATTTGAGAGGCACTACCACTCATGCATTATGTTTTGGAGGTTCAGACACTGTTCTAAAAGGATATGTTGATGCAGATATGGTAGGTGATAAAGATAGCAGGAGGAGCACCATAGGGTATGTCTTTACTGTAGGTGGAACAACAGTAAGTTTGATTTCTAAACTACAAAAGGTTGTTTCTCTTTCAACAAAGGAAGGAGAGTATGTTGATGCTACAGAGGCTAGTAAAGAGATGATTTGGTTACAGAAGTTCATGGAGGAATTGGGTAAGAAGAAAGAGAATAGCAAGTTGTACAGTGAAATCCATAGTGCCATTCATATTGAAAAGAACTCATCCTTCCATTCTAATACTAAACATATACAACTCAAGTACCATTTCATACGGTATGTTCTGGAAGATGAATTGTTGAAGCTGGAAAAGATACACACTAGCCAGAATCATGCAGACATGTTGACAAAGGTAGTAACCAGAGAGAAATTGAGTTCTTGATCGGTTTCAGTTTTCCTTCAAGCATGAAGGTGAATATGAGAAATTTTACAAATCCAAGGTTCAGAGCATAGTCCAGCAAATGCAGCAGCAGTGGAGTTGTTGTGATCAGTCTCCAAGTGGGAGATTGTTGGTTGTGGAGCCTAATCTTCCTTATTCAGAGGTTGTTTTTTATCCGTGTCTGGATCCCAGCCCATGACGGGGGGTTTGGGGGGGGTTTCCCCCCCAAAATAGTCGCCATGGCCCCCCTGTCGAGGTTCGAGGGCAGCGCTCCGATAGCGAAAATTTCAGAAGAAAAATAAATAAAATAAATAAATAAAAATTCCTTGTAAAATGTTGTAATTTCATAGTCATGACTTTGTCAATAATGGGTGATTTATGGGCCCATGGTATTGGGTGTTCCATAGTATTTTACCCTGGTAATTGCTCTTTAAAAGGAATTCATTGTAATACGACTGAGTATTGTAGCATTGTAAAGATCTATGATTGTGTGAGAGAGACTATGAGAGAGTGAAGAGGAAGTTGCAGCAGATGTGATGTAGATTGTATCCCTTCATTTGATGGATGGTATAATAATAAGGACTAGCAATTTATGTGTGGACGTAGCGTATCTTGGGTGAACCACATTATACTGGTGTCTCTCTTGTAATGTGTTTTATGTGATTTATATTTGCATCTTGTTTATTGTTATCTCTCTGGGATCCTGTTTTTCTAACAAGCTTCGACTGAAAGGAAGCTTCCAACTACAACTAGAAACAAGCTACAACCCCCTCATATACTTCCTCAATTTTTCCTGCTGCAATAGGACGGATGCTACAATACCCTTTGTCTCAAGCTCCAACTTGAATTCTAAACCAAATCTTCTTCAAATAGTATGACAATGTCCTCCTTGTCTTCTTCCAAAATCTTCTCTTCCTCCACAACCTCTGTTGTTGATCTTCAATAATCCTTTAGTGTACTCTGCCTCATCCACATCTCTGTTGCATACCTCATTCAATCCATGTCACTCTATCCTAACATCATTCCAACAACTACCATTGTAGCGGCCTCAAACCAACCTTTGTTGCCCCAACACAAGCAACCTCTGCTACTTACTTCAATGGTTATTAGTTCACAATCCTATGCTCTTCTCTATCTACAATATCCACATTTATGTACCTCAGCAATATCATTTTCCTGTACTTGAACACATCAGCATTCAAACTCTATCATTGTCACATTCCTTTACAAACTTTGTTTCAGTATCGTATCCCTTCAAGCAAGAACTCTATTGTAGGCAATCCAAAAATCTTCCTTTACTCTTCTTAATATCACCTTCTCATCCACATTCTTGCAGTTTCTTTTGCACCTAGACACTTAACACAAGAGGTCTTTTTGTCTTCCTTTCTCATTCAAGCGATGTTGACTCTGTATTTATGAGCTTCACACTAACATGTTCATGCATTGATTCTAAATGCATATGTTAGTTCTATAATAAAAGGGACCACCAACTAACCCAGACATTTCAAATGAGAGGAGCCATAAAAGAAATCTTCACAACACGTTAAATCCAGAGAAATGTATTGTTTGCATATTTCATCCTCTTCGTAGTGCAGAGCTCACTCTCCACCAATTTACATATGCATCGTCAATAATATCCTCAGACCTGTTTTGGAGTCTTCGAGATGCCTACTCATCCATATTCCCTTCAACAAATAGTTTTTTCTTTTATTTATACTCATGAGTTCATAGCAGCAAGATCCCAAATTCGTCGATTGGGTTTTCCTTTTGTTGGTTTGGACATTCAATATTTTTCTTAAGTGGTCCCAATGCATCTACCATAGCAATGCTTCGTTGAATTTTATACATGATTAGCAGGGTTAATCAATAGTGAATGAGGAAGGGACGACTTTCTCCTTATTGTTCCATTTCAGACAGTTGTATT
Organism: Larix kaempferi; assembly: GCA_027924585.1. Taxonomy (NCBI): domain Eukaryota; kingdom Viridiplantae; phylum Streptophyta; class Pinopsida; order Pinales; family Pinaceae; genus Larix; species Larix kaempferi. The sequence continues at coordinate 31,666,404 of BSBM01000372.1, forward strand.
GGAGAGAAGCCCTAATTTCTTTACTAATTTCTTTACAATGAGTAATGTACGTTTTCAAGTTCTTGTTTGTGGCACAATTAAACCAACAACCCACACCATAATTTACTTCACAAGACACGCACCATTGAAGAAGAATCCCATGTGAACTTACCATGGCGATTTCATATGCATTCAACAATTTCATTAACTTAATTTGTGTGGACCCATTAATGACATGATGATGCCACATTAATCCTTGATGGTTGTGTTGAATTTGCTTCAAAAAATGACCACATATATGGGTTAATTGTAATAGTCGTGGACCCAAACTCATATCTCCGGCCCTTGCCTTTCATTAGGTTGTCATATTTTTCATTTGTCTTGTACTGAAAATAGTACTGGAACCGGTACCAAAACAAGACTTGGTACTAAACCACAATCATATCATTATCATTGCCTCAAGCCATTCACTGTCATATCATTATCACTACTCTATCATTAGAGATCAATGAAATCACTACTACTTTGACATTAATGACCTCAGCAGGTCCCTTGATCCTATTGACATCAATGACAACTTATGTCAGCAATATCCCCCTTTGGCATTGATGTCAACCTACAGTAAAACATTTTCTCTATAGACTATTCATAACAATCTCCCCCTTAAGTTGTACTCGCCTCATTTTCACTATGGTTTTACTGTGCCTTCATTCTCCCCCTTTGACATTAATGACAAAGGTTTTTGACCTACTTGGATCCCCCAATCATCAAGATTGACTCTATCTGTGTTATTTTCAATGGAAATCTTTGTTCTTGCTCCCCCAATCTTGTATATTGGGCTTATGATCAACTCTTTAGCTTGTAGAGAGGTCTTTTGTCATTTTCTTCAAGTTTCTCCCCCTATCAACATTCCTTCTCTATTATGACGCTCCCCCTGAATTTGTGGATTCTATTCATCTGTTGTGATTTGAAATTTATTTCATCTACTCCAATTCTCCTCCTTTGGCATCAATGGAAAAGGTATCTACCATCTCCCCATGTCTTGTATTTCAAAAAGTTTAAAAACAAAATGCATCATGTGGATCTTGCTGCTACTTTAAAGAGTTTCAACTTTTATGGAATTGTTAAATTATTTATCACTGGTCCTTGCTCATGTTCCAAAGACCTTCATTCACCGGGACTTCATAGATTATGTTCACCACTAATGTAATTAAGTATTTTGGATCAGCTCCCCCTAATCTTGTGCTTCAAATTCTTCTGTACACGTCCTTATTGCTATGTTGTTCAACTTATCATTTTGAAATAATACTTAAGTTATGATATTATTGTATTAGGCATGCTTCATGTTTTTATTATACAATATGTCCAACATTGAGTTTTGAAAACTTAAGTTATGTCATTGCTTCGCTTGACATCATTGTCATTGCCCATTTTAGCTTAGCCTTCAAATCACTATAGCTTTTTCCCCAAGAGAATACTTCAAGTCTGTAACAAGTTCTTGAAAGATGTGTCATAACCTATTTTCAAGGGCTCCCTACAACCAAGATACAAGCATGCTCTTCAATTATGCTTACTCAATTAGCCTCAAATTCTAGTGCTATGGAATTTACTTCAATTTTATATTTCAATTGAACTCAGCTTTGCTTCAAGGGTTCTTAGATACAAGCTTGTATACATTGTTTTCAAATGTCGCTTACACCCTTGTCAATACTTTGTTCTTCAATCCTTTACAAGTTACCTTAAAAATTTGCTTACATGTCTTCATTTTTTATCAACCATTTTTCCTTAAACATGTCTCATCACTGTTGGAATAGTACATTTATAAATATTTTAACCCACTCTTTATTTAATTTATGATGGTGTTGGTGTATTTAGAGATGTTCATATCTTTCATAACCTTCATAAATGCAAACAACCCTCTAATATGACATTCATAACACTGTTGTTCATAAAATCTACTTTTTGTTGTTGGAATTACTGTGTTGAGATATGTTCTTGAGTAGTCCTCACATGCTTTAAAAAGTGTGCCAAACGTGTCCTCATATTTTCCCAAAACAGTTATTAACCAAGATGTCTTCAAAAGCATACTTACAAGATTGTTGTACTTATCAGAGAGAGTTTTTAATCAAACTTTCAAGACATTCTCTTATTTGATGTATCAACCCTTCCACCTGGAAAATCATGAGTAATTAAATTCGGTATTCTACTATGACCTTTTATGTTCCATTTTCCATATCTGCATCACTAATCCTATGTCTTGGTACAACACCATCATATGGATTCAGTATGTATGAATATCATGTTCACAAGAGCATGTGACCTCGCCTCAACTACGGGTTGACGAATCTTTCTTCTGCAACATTGTATTACTCTTTTAACTTGTAAAGTGCTTAACTTTCATGACACATCATTCAATTTGTCTTTTGTTGGTACCTTTATTTTGAGGAATATCCACTCAACAACATTCAAACTCAAATATCCTACCGTAACCCTTGCACCATTGATGACTCACAACTTCTCTTGCAAATATTATACACATAATTTTCAATCAAGGCTTCTTTCAAACGGGATTGGCTTGTTCATCTTCAAAACTATTCATACTCTATAAGAATTCTCAAAATATGTTCTTGGTCTTTTACAAGTCTTCTCAATATGTTTTTGAACTTGCTTCAATAGTTCATCTCTTAAAGGTTGTCAAACATAACTTTTGTACTTGAAGACAAATCAATAGACTTGAGTTTATATTTGGTCATCATAATAGACATCTTGGATCATAGTCATCATTTGCATCTGCTAGGGATGGACTGTCCATTTGCAACTTTGTTGTTTAGTCTAAAAGGTCTTCACTTATTCCAACAACATCTTCATCCCTTATTCTTGTTAGCAATTCACTAGTATTAACTCTATTATCACTATTTTGAACACTAGAACATTCCTCTTTAGTTGGTGTAGTAGAGGCTCTTACATTTTCCTTATCAACTTCATAAGCAATATAGTTATCATCATAATATTTCTTAGATGATTCTTCTATTATTTTGCTCTCATTTATTTGAGCAATATGATTCTCATGTCTTATATTGTTATGTCCTTCCTATTTCCTTTTCCAGACTTTTGTATTTATATGCACAAGGTCTTCATGTCTCGTGTTGCTTGAATCAAAAAAAATCTTTCTCTAAATATTTTTATAGCCTTTAGCTGAATGTCCATGCTCATGAAACTTGTAGCATAAAACGTGTTGAAATTCTTTCCTTTTGAATCTGACCATAATTCTGCTCTGTAGAAACAAGTCTTCAACAAGTTTATTCAATAATAGTTTTACAAATTCTTAAAAACTCTTCCTCAAGCCTGCTTTAGTCTCTCATGCAAGTATGCTCCACATTGTAATTGAGTCTACTCCAACTCAAAAATGCTTCCATTCATCTCTTTTATGTTCAACTCTTCAGATACTTTAACAACCTTTAGAAGGTTGTGTAAACCTCTGCCACAAGAACCGATTTCAGTCCATAACTATGTTAGACAATCTATACACTGAGTTTTCTCTCCAAACTATGCTTTACAAGAGGACATTTCGAAATGTTGATGTTGATCCCAATCTTCTTTCATTCACGTTATAGGCTCACTCATAGGTTTGTATATAAACAAGTCCTCAAGCCCTTGACACATACAACTCAATACCTTTGTAATCATTCATTTGTGGAGAATAGTATTCTTCCTTGAGATATTCTCTTGGAATTTCCTTTTCATTGACATGATTGAATTCATAGGCAATATCGTTGTCTCTCTTGTTTTGTACTTCTAGTTTTCTTTTCCATACTTTTGTGAGTCTTGACTTAGGAGGCCTTGTCATGCCACAATGATGTGTAATATGTCCATAGTTGTGACATTTGAAGCACTTAACATTGTGACCCTTCATACGTCCACAACGTCTTGCTATGTGACCATAGTTATGACACTTGTAACATTGGACATTATAGGAGGCCATATAACAATTTCTTTTTCTAACTTGATTATTTATTGCATGAGTTTTGCAATCAATAGCCTTGTTCCCATAACAGTTGCAAAAGAAACAATAACCATGAAAAAAAAAATCATACTTGGAAGCACATGATCTTCTTGGAGGTTCAGTCCTTCTTGTTCCTCGCTTTGCATCTCTTGGTTGATTACAGTCCTTCTCCTTAATATTTTCTTCATTGAGATTTCTCAAGTTGTTTACAACATCTAGAAGCTTTCCATCGTTCTTCGTTTCTGCCGATCTGAACTCTTTCTGTTCAATAGTGTTCTCTTGATTGGTACTGTATCCAATTCCAGGTTTATCATTTGGATCTCTCTGGTGATTGAGGATGTCTACTAAAGTTGATTAACTATTCTTAAACTTCAAGCTTGTGGAAGTTGTCCTTTCTAATTAATTTTTCAAGGAAACAATCTCAACTCTCTTGCTTGGCAAATTTCATTTTTCTCCTTTAGCTAACTTGTCAGGACCTCCTTGATTCTTGTTGCTTCTTCCACTTGGATTTTTAGCTTAATCAAAATCTCTGCAGTTTCCTTTCTCTTCTCTTCTTGAATTCTTACACTAACAGATATAGGCTTCATTCCTTTTATAGTGTTCTTCTAGCTGACTCTTGAGCATAGTGATTACTTTGAATTTCTTCTGGTTTTCTGCAACTGAATTTTCAAGTTCACCTTCTAATGAGGCAATTTCAAGCTCCATTATTTGACATGCTTCATCTTTTTCCTGCAATTGGCTGGTCACATATGCTGCCATTTTCTTTGCCTCTTCTTCTTTACTTTTCAGGGTTTTGTGGATCTTTTTATTAACCCTTTGAGTTGGTCTATGGTTTTCTCCTTATCATTTAGTTGACTTGACAAGGATTCCTCGAATTGTTTATCTTCTTCATGGTATCTCTCTTCTTTTTATTTAACCTTTTGGTTAGGCTCTCTTTCGCATGTTGTGCTCCCTTTAACTGAGTTTGAGAATATGAGTTTCTTTGGCTTGTTTGTTGGACACTTTTCTCAAGTCACCAATATCTTCGAATGTTGCTATTAGTTCAGATTTAAGATCCACAATTCCTTTCTTATCCATTTTCATTCTCTCTATCAAGTATATGCACTTCTTCATTCATATCACATTTTGAATTTTTTCAATCAGATTTCTTAGGAGAGTTCTTACCTTCATGGTTGTTTGAGTATTGCATTAAGTATTTGATAGGGATGGCTTATGTTTCTTCTATCTTCTTCTCTTTTTCTTCATATGTATCAACGACCTTTTCAACTAAATAATTATCCTTCAACTTGTCCTGAATTTCTTTATCATAAATACATTTTCCCATTCTTTCTTTGACATGACCTAATAGACCATCTAGGATGACTTCCATTGCCATTGAATTGTTCTTTCTTGATTATTTCTGAGCTACAGATTTTTCTTTCTTTGGTGGAGTGTAACCAAAAACTACTGAGTTCCAAACATCCAAACCCATTGACTTCAAATACACCTTCATTCTCAGACTCCATGACGCATAATCAGTTCCATCAAACAATGGTTATTCATTCTGTTAGGATATTTTAATACTCCATCCTTGTCCTCCTTGCATTATTTACCATTTGCTAGCACTTAGTGACGTTATTTTCCCCCTAGTGGTGTGAATATGTCATCTAGGACCCAGTATCCACCTAATGCACCCTGCATACATGATTTTAGGACCACTAGAGGCAGTTCCCTACATTTTAGGAGCCAACTTGATGTTCTAGTTCATTCCACCTGAGTTAGCTGACTCTTGTGGGGTGTTTATGCTCTGATTGCCACTTATTGTGGCCTCATGCACCCTTTTCTGAGTGATTTGCATGACAAACTCATGATTGCGCCCTCCTTGGTCAGTTAACTGACAGTAGCTTCAGTTAACTGAGATTTGGTTGAGTTTAACTAAGTTTGGGAGCTCTGGAGCACTGATGGAGGTGATAATTCCTATGCTAGACAAACTGAGACTCGAATTATACCAAGTGATTCGAATTATCTCCATTGTAACATCATTGTTGACTATGTTGATTATTGGATCATGTGACATTATTCTGTTCCTATCTGAGTTCTCATGCATGTTCAATTGTTTGCACATTTTTACTGCAATTTTCATTATAACTCAATTTCTCTGCTCATTCTTTCTTTGTGAGGTGTACTGAGCTCCATTATCTACTGTGATTTATAATTTCACATGGTATCAGAGATTAGTGAGCATAGGTTGAGTAGTTGCTTTCAATAGTGCACCAGAAGCCTCTAGATTTCCACAGCAAATCCTGGTGCCATTGCATTAAATTCATTGGAGAAATCCTTTGAGGTATAGCTAGGTGTGAAGGATCCGGAAAAATGTGCCTATTGTCCTAAAGCAGTGCTCAGTAGTAGTCTATCTCCAAAATTGAAAGTTTTTTTGCAAGATATTGAAATTTTTTCATTGCAGCAGTAGCAGTAGTACCACATTGTATTCGCTCCAGCAGTTCTAATGGAGAATTTGAATGCTCCTCTCTCTCCCGGGATCCTGACACCCTTCAATTATCTTGATTGGAGGGTTGATATACATATGGTGTTTCGCAACAAGTCACTATACAGGGTAACAATGGGAAAGGAGGTTGAACCTCAAGCAGTTGTTGAGAAGGCCAAGTATCTGAATATGTTGGATGAAGCATTTGCTTTCATGTGTATTCATATTTCCAGAGATCTACTCTTCCACCTCGATGGATTGAAGACTCCAAAAGAGGTTTGGTTGAATTTGGAGACCTTCTTCGACAAACAAGATGAGCTAAGGGGCCATATTCTGGAGAGTGAGTTGATTATTCTTCAACCCAACGGTTTCGAAACCATCCAACAATTCTTTTCCAAATTCAAATTTTTGGTCATGCAATGCAAGCAGTGTGGCATTGAGAAGAAGGATGAGAAGTTGGTGCTATTCATTATGAGAAAGCTTGGTCCTAAGTTCTCCATTTTTTTCTACCTTCCATTCAGGGAGATTTTCAATCCTTGGTTGGAAAATTCCATTTCTAGATGCATTCATCGAATCTCTCATCCAAGAACAAGACAAAATTATTCAGATGGGCACTTTGCAAGCCTCCAAAAATCAGGCTCTTGTGGCTGGGGAGTCAAAAAGTGGGAATTTCAAAGGGAAGAACAAGGGTAAAGAGAAGAAGCAATTTGAGACCAAGCAGAATCCAAAGTCTAATCCATCATAAGGAGCCTCCAGCTCCAAGAAGGATAAACAAAAAGGATTTGATAAATCCAAGTGTTCTTATTGCAAGAAAGGAAACCATCCAGAGAGTTCATGCATGAAGAAGAAGATAGATCAAATGACCAAACTTCTTGAACAGCACAACATTTTCCTCCCAGAAGGCACAAGAGAGACTGATTCTATCCCGGTGAGTTTGATGGTCATGAGAGATGCCATATACTAAAGGCTGGATTTTCACAATCACAAGCCTTCCCCATAGATTCGGGAGCCTCCAACCACATTGTTGCCTCCAAAGAATCATATTCTTCTCTAGATATCAATGATGGTATGATTATTCACGTGGGACATAATTATCAGATCTCTGTTGAAGGGAAGGGAAAAGTACATTTGGAGCATTGAAAGTTCAAAAATGTTCTATTTGTGCCTTCTTTGTCAGCAAATTTTTTGTTTGTTTATCATATGACTCACACAGGTTCACCGAAGAAAGTTGTCTTTGGTCCTGACACAGTTGACATTGCAGAGATCTCTTCTAGGAAGATTATAGCGAAATAGTTTGCAAACCATGCCTCAAAGGCATATGAATTATCTCATTTTTTTCCATACTCTATGCGTACTCCATTGTAATCTGATGAAGATAAAAGTGATATCTCTTCTAATGAAGATGACGATCAAGATCTTGATGTTGAGAATTAAGTTCAAGTAGATCCAGATCCAAATCCAACACCTGCTCCCAATACATGGCCAAGGCCAATATGGGCTCACAAAGTCCTTGTAGCTGTTGGGAACATAGTTGGGGATCCATCTGACCATAGAACCATTAGATCTTAGTATCATGCAAACCTTGCACTATGTCATGCAGATCCACTTCTCTCAGAGAGATGCTACATGATGGTGGGGTTTGATCCACAATCCCTTGAAGAGACTTTCCATGGGGGGTCTACAACCAAGTACAAATCTCATTTGGTTGACAAAGGGTACTCAAAGGTTCATGATTTGGACTACAATGAGCCATTCGATCCAGTAGAAAAGATGGTTTATGAAAGACTTGTTTTGGAAAATACAGCTTCGATACAATGGGAGGTACATCATAGGAGCATATCCAGATCTAGCACATGCACTACTATCCTACATAGGATCAGACTGCCAATATTTTTGCAAAGTCTTTCACTCACAAAGTTTTTTCACATGTGCTTGAGTTCCATACTCTTCTTTTTTAGGGGGGGTATTTTTACCATGAGGTTTTTCCCCATTTCCTTAGTTTCATGAGCAGTTCTTTTTATCATTTATTTGAGTGTATGGGTGACCTTTGGTATTAGTAACCAGGGCCCAGGATTCCAAGTTTGGATTAAGGGGGGGTGTTAGGATATTTTAATACTCCATCCTTGTCCTACTTGCATTAGTTACCATTTGCTAGCACTTAGTGATGTTATTTTTCCCCTAGTGGTGTGCAGATGTCATCTAGGACCCAGTAGCCACCTAATGCACCCTACATGCATGATTTTAGGACCACTAGAGGCAGTTCCCTACATTTTAGGATCCAACTCAGTGTTCTAGTTCAGTCCACCTGAGTTAGTTGACTCTTGTGGGGGGTTTATGCTCCAATTGTCATTGATTATGGCCTCATGCACCCTTTTCTGAGTGATTTTCATGACAAACTCATGATTGCACCCTCCTTGGTCAGTTAACTGATAGTAGCTTCATTTAAATGAGATTTGGTTGAGTTTAACTGAGTTTGGGAGCTCTGGAGCACTGATAGAGGTGACAATTCCTATGCTAGACAAATTGAGACTCGAATTCTCCCAAGTGATTCAAATTCTATCCACTGTAACTTCATTGTTGACTATATTGATCATTGGATCATGTGACATTATTCTGTTCCTATCTGAGTTCTCATGCATGTTCAATTGTCTACATATTTTTACTGCAATTTTCACTGTAACTCAATTTCTCTGCTCATTCTTTCTCTGTGAGGTATACTCAGCTCTATGATCTGTTGTGATTTAGAATTTCATGCGTTCATGGATAGAATTACTTGACCATCCATTGTGTGTGTTCAAGGATATCCTTAAAGTTGGTTAGACTTGTGTGAAGGACACCCTCTAGTACCAATTGTTGAACACACCGAGATACTTAGAGGAGGGTGAATCAGTATCTCTTACAAATTTATTGTTTCACTCCTTTATTTGGTCTTTCATCATCAAAATTTTTTCATTAAAAGAACAGTATGATCATATGCATCAATACAACATCAACAAGAGATTCCACATAATTTATATGGAAAAGTCAATAAAGTATATTGATAAAAACCATAATTGTGTACATCAAATGAGGAGACTCCAATCTCCAATATTTACTATCTACAACTAGTATGAGGCTCCAAATCCCAAGTTTCTTCAACTCTGATTGAAAGGATGCTCCAACACCTTGCTTCTCCAACTCCAACTGGAAGGAGGCTACAACCCCCTAATACACTTCCTCAAGTTTTTCTCCTACAATAGGAGGGATTCTACAACACCCTTTGTCTCAAGCTCCAACATGAATTCTAAACCAAATCTTCTTCAAATAGTATAATAAGTTCCTCCTTGTCTTCTTCCACATTCTTCTCTTCCTCCACAACCTTTGTTGATAATATTCAACAGTCCTTTGTTGTAATCTACCTCATCCACATATTTGTTGCATACCTAAGTCAATACCTATCACTCTATCATAACATCAATCCAACAACTGCCAATCATGTAGCTATTGGTTGTGGAGCCTGATCTTCTTGATTCAGAGGTCATGTTTTCAACCGTGTTTGGATCCCATCCCATGATGGTGGGTGTGGGGGGGATTTCCCCCCCACTAAAGTCACCATGGGGGGTCCAGGGGGGGCAGCGACTAATTTTGGAGCCCCCCTGGTAGGGGTTCAGTGGCAGTGCCCCCATAGCGGAAAAAAAAATAATAATAATAAAAATTAAAAAAAATTAAAAAATAAATAATAAAAAAAATTAAAAAATTAAAAAATTAAAAATAATAATAATAATAATAATAATGGGTAATTTATAGGCCCATGGTATTGGGTATCCCGCGGTATTTCCCCATTGTAATCCCCCTTTAAAAGGAAGGCATTGTAATACGGTTGTGTATTGTAGTATTATAAATATCTATGTGATTGTGTGAGAGATACTGCGAGAAAGTGAAGAGGAAATTGCAGCAGATGTGTTACGGGTTGTATCCCTTTTTGTTGGACGATATAATAAAAGGACTGGAAATTTCTCCATGGACATAGCCAATATTGGATGAAGCACCTATATTGGTGTCTCTCTTGTATTGTGTTTATGTGTTTTATTTTTGCATCTTATTTTATGCTATTGTTCTGCGATCATGTTTTTCTAACAGTAGCTACCCCAAACCAACCTCTGCTTCCCCAACATAAGCAATATCTGCTACTTAATTCAATGGTCAATAGTTCACAATCCTATGTTCTTCTCTATCTACAATATCCACATTTATTGTTAAATATACAGCATCAGGAGACATTCTCCAAACCAATCTTGTGTAGTCAAGATTGATGCTCCCATGTAGAGGTGGGCACTTTGATTTCCTTCTGTGTAGAGGTTATTCCTCCTGTATAGAGGTAATTGATCAAAGTAATGATGTTGTAAAGTCTTGTTGGACAAGTCTTCGAACTTGTGTGTATCAAGTCATGATTATCATGTGAACCTTCCGTATAAAGGTATCCATGAGATGGACCTCCCATATAGAGGTGGATCTTCCGTATAAAGGTCATGCTTTACTTGTTCAGAGCATTTAATGCTATGTGATATATTATTAACCATGATCGCCAAATTGCTATTAAGTCTCCTTTAGAGATTGATCACCTCTAAAGTGAATTACTTTAGCATATGATCATTTGGTTCGAAATAATATAATATGATCACAGTATCTGATAATTCTTCTTAGTATAATGTAATGTGATGAATAATTAAAGTTAGCACATATTGACCATGCAGTGAGATATAAAGAAATAAAAGATAAAGCATAGAGATCAAGAGAATTTGAAATTTCCCATACAGACACTTCAGCTAATCAAGAGAACTCGAATTATTAAAGCTTCAATTAAGTATCAATGCTTCAATTAAAGATATGTCTCAGTTAACTAAAGAACTCATAGTGGTCACTTCAAGTAAATCAATCAACATGATTTCAGTTAACTAAGTGTTAAATAAAAGGGACTAGTTAACTAAAGTATTTTCACTTTAGTTAAACTAAAAGACAACACTTCAATTAAAGAGAGTTAACTAAGTGACAACAAAGAATATCTAGTTAACTAAGTGTTATTGCATGACGACACTTATGTTAAACTAAAAATGACATGTGAGTTGTGACAATTGCATGTCGACACTTAAGTTAGCCACCTAACTAAGTAGGCAAGCTTTCAGTTAAGAGGCAAGTTCATCCTAAGTGACAGTTCAGTGAGATGAAGCACTACATGAGAAGTGGGGCGCACCACTCCATGCAAGATTAATACATCCATTTTAAGGGCAAGTTTATCCTGAAGTTAGAAGTTAAAAATGGAAGAGAAGAATGTATAAATATGATATACAAGATTGTTGAATCCAATGTGAAGTGAATTCTCTTCTCCATTGAAGGCAAGGAGCTTTTTTTGTGTAGGGTATTGTTCATGCTTGTTATTGTTGTGTTGGGCACACATCCGACCGATCTCTCTTCTCTATTGCTTTTGTATCTTCACCAAGAATTTTTGTGATCTCTTATATTCCGAAAGCAATCTGCTATGTTGTAAAAGAAAGCATTGTATGCTATCCATTATATTATACTGAGAATAATTGTTGGGGTTTTCTTCTCATAATTTTGAGGATTTCCCCAGGGTATTTCTTGTGTTATGGTTGTATGAATTCATGGATTGAATTGTCTCATTGCTTCAAGTCTCTACATCTAAAAGAATTAAAGATCAAAGCTCAACCAAATTTCAACATGGTATCAGAGCTCAAGGCGTGAATGAGCTCAGTTTTGCATGCCATCTAGAGCCTACGTAGATCCTGAGAATTTGAGCACAATATTTAAAAACTATGGTATCAGTCTCTGTACAATCGGAAGATCATCTTGAGGGCACCTAAAACTTCAACACTTGGAAGGATAGGATTCTCAACATCCTAGAGGAACATGACTTGTATGGCTACGTATCCACCACAATATCCACTGTGGTGGAGTAGCCTACATATAATGCAGGGTGCATCAATTCAAGAATAATCAATCCAAGGCTAAACGGATCATCTATGATTCGATAAAAGATCACTTGATGCATGTGATCACACCGTTGAGGACCGTGAAAGAATGTTATGATACATTGACTAATCTATATGAAAAGAAGGCCTCGAGTCAAAAGAGGGCATTGAATAATAAGATTCAAAACTTAAAGATGTAGACAGATGATACAGTGGCCTCCTTCTTCTCCAAGATCTCTCAAGTAAGATATCAGTTTGCTAGTATTGGAGTAGTGGTGGATGAATATGATCTTCTCCAAACCACTATTGATGGTATCCCATCCTCATGGGAGACATTCTTGGCTGCGGTAAATGGACGAGAGGTACAACCTAACTTCAAAAGGTTGTGGCATGACTGCCTCCAAGGGGAGGGACGAATCCAGAGAAATTCAGTGTGCATCAAAGAAGAAAATATTTCCCTCACGACAAGAATTAAGAAAGGAAAGAAACCCTTCTTCCAAAAGAAGTTCTCTCATTCAAAGAAGAAGAAATTCAACAAAGGCTTTGACAAGTAAAAGCTAGATGCTTCAATTGCAACAAGAAAGGCCATTTCTCAAGAGATTGTAGAGCAAAGCGGAAATGAAAGTTTCATGCTTCTACCGCCATAGAAGATGAAATCACTCAAAATAATGCATCCGGAGAAAAGGAGACAAGAAGGGAGTATTATCTTATCTCATCCCTTTCGAGATCCATCATCACAAATGCAAACACATGGTTGATTGACAGTGGTGCATCCAAACATATGACTGGTTACAAGAGTACCATCACCGATCTAAAAGAGAAATAATTCACATGCATGGTAGAGTTGGGGGACAACTCAACTTATTAGATCCAATGAGTTGGATCCACCTCATTCCAACTAAGCACTGGTGATATTCTACATGTGGAGGACATTCTATATGTTCCATGCTTGAAGAAGAACCTCCTATTAGTTTATGTTCTTGAAGACAAAGGATTCCGAGTTATCTTCATGGATAACAAAGCACTTTTATGGCCGAAGAACAAAAGCCTAGAATCTGCTGATGTGATTGGAGTTCAAGAGGGAGGACTCTACAAGGTACCCGGGAAGTACATTCAAGCTATGGTTCACAAAACTATCGGTCCATGCGAGCTATGGCACCGAAGGCTTGGAATCCTACACTACAAAGCACTGCCAGGACTTCAAAAGATGGTAAAAGGTATGCCCATATTTGATTTTGAGCATGATAGTGTATGTTGGGGTTATGCACTTGGGAAGAATGTTAAGAAAATATTTTCTAGCAGTTCTACTAGATCTAAAGGGATTTTAGATTTAATACATTCTGATGTATGTGGTCCCATGTCATCCTTCTCCCTGAGTGGATTCTTATATTATGTACTGTTCATAGATGATTTTTCTAGGAAGTCATGGATTTGTTAGGATATTCCTATACTCCATCCTAGTCCCACCAGTATTTTGATCATTTACATTTTCAGTCATGCATGCACCTTTAGGGTTTGCATGCATTCTAGGGTTTGCATGCATTTTTCATGCATCCCAGTCATCATTCCAGCACCTATCCCTCAGTTAGCCAGCCCCCAAGAGATTCTCACTATTCAATTTTAGCCCTCCAGTTGCTTAATGCGCCCTTCTTCCTTGATTTAAGGGAGCAACTCGCCCTTCTTCACCTACCAGTCGAGTTGTCTTCATTTTACACTCAGTTACACCTACCAGAGTTAGTTTGACTAATGGTTGACAGTTACTTGAGCATTGATGACTCCACTGATGATGATGAAGACTTCCAGCTGTGCTCCGATGATCATGAGGACACCTAGTTGTGCTCCGATGACACTCTATTGATTTTTTTATCACTCTGAGAGGCTAATTCGAATTGCCACCATAGGCATTCGAATCCTCTCTACCATTGTACTATTTATTTGTCCATATTGTGATTAATTAACTAGTGTGTGTGAAGTATTATTACTTCTATCTGAGTTTTACTGTACCATATTATTCTGTTGCTCATTATACTGTATTGTTCACTCTTCTTCTATTTTCCTGCTTAATCATAATTACTCTTGTGAGGTACACATCATCTCTTAGATCTACTGTGAGTATTTTCACATGGTATCAGAGCATGTTGAGAGTATTGTTTATCTCCATTCTTGAGAGTTTTTTGCAGGTTATTACCAAGATTTCGAGTACAGCAGTTTCTGCATTTTTGCAGCAGTAGCAGAGTTAGTTATTCTATATTGTTTTTGCAAGTCTTCTATAGCTTTAATGAATTCAAAATAAATCACTCCTCTTTCTCCTTTCTCTCCTCTCAGCTATGATGATTGGAAACCAAAAATGATAGCATACTTGAAGAGCCACGATCTCTTTGACTGTTGTTTTGAAAGAGAGTTTGAATCTTCTGAAGAGAAGATTGATTGGTTAAATAAAGTTGATGAAGCCTTTGGATCAATGTTGTATGCTATGTCTGATTGGATGTTATATGACCTCCCTGATTTTTCATCACCAAAAGAGCTATGGGCTCACCTAGATGAAATATTTGGCAGAGAGAATGAAGGACTTGGTACCAACCCATTCGAAAGCAAACAAAGTGATGCATTCGCTCCTCTTGATGGTCTCTCAGATCATGAACCAGTATCATCTCATATTGAAGTTGTTGACAAAGAACTTGCAGATTCTCCACTCATGCTCAAACTTTCTTCTCTTTCTGTACCAGCTCACACTCTAGATATTGCAGAAGGTCCTAAATCCTCTCTTGCACCAGAGTTTGTTGGTTTGCATCATGATCACATGATTATTTCGGAAGTCAAAATAGCTATTGAAGGTAATGCATTCGCTCCTCTCCAGCTATCTCCTCTTTTATACTACTATATGATCATAATTCCATGCTTTCAGAAGGTCATTGAAGAATATGGCCATTGCCATTCGCTTGGGATAATTTCTCATGCATCTACTGGTTTTTATCTCACCTCTCATGGTTGAAAGGATATCTCAAGAAACAATGATTCAAGTCTTGTATCTAAATTGGGTTCTAAGCAATTACTGCTTGGGATAATTTCTCATGCATATGATAGTTTTGATCTCACCCCTGCTGGTTCAAAGGAGATCTCAAGAAACTGTTTTGAAAGTCTTAAATCTTATTTTGATTTCAAGCAAACATGTAATAGTTATTTTTGGCATAATCTCACCCATGGTGGTTCGAAGGAGAAGACAAAAGACTATATGCACTTTCACAGATTTGATCCTACCTCAACTGATTCGAATCATAGGTTCAAGGATCATTCTCATACTGTTGGATTTGTTCTCATCACATTCGATCTGAAGAGCAAGTACAAGCACATGCTTTTTGAGCATGATCCACTTCTTCCCAAGAAGAAGATACCTCGAGACATATGACCAAGCATCACACTTGCTTGAGTTTGGAGCATTTATTTTTATGTGTGCCTTACAGTCTATTTTTTGAGGAGGGGGTATGTTTCCCTTGAAATTTTTCCACTTCCTTGGTTTATTGATTGTTATTATTCATTGTATTGGGTGACCTTTGGTCTTAGTTACCAAGGCCCGGGATGGATTAAGGGGGGGTGTTAGGATATTCCTATACTCCATCCTAGTCCCACCAGTATTTTGATGATTTACATTTTCAGTCATGCATGCACCTTTAGGGTTTTTATGCATTCTAGGGTTTGCATGCATCCCAGTCATCATTCTAGCACCTAGCCCTTAGTTAGCCAACCCCCAGGAGCTTCTCACTGTTCATTTTTAGCCCTCCAGTTGCTTAATGCACCCTTCTTCCTTTATTTTAGGGAGCAACTCGCCCTTCTTCACCTACCAGTCCAGTTGTCTTCATTTTACACTCAATTACACTTAGTTACACTCAGTTACACTCATTTACACCTACCAAAGTTAGTTTGACTGATGGTTGACAGTTACTTGAGCATTGATGACTCCACTGATGATGATGAAGACTTCCAGTTGTGCTCCGATGATCATGAGGAAACCTAGTTGTGCTCCGATGACACTCTATTGATCTTATGATCACTCTGAGAGGCTAATTCGAATTGCCACCTTAGGAATTTGAATCCTCTCTACCATTGTACTATTTATTTGTCCATATTGTGATTAATTAACTAGTGTGTGTGAAGTATTATTGCTTCTATCTGAGTTCTAGTGTACCATATTATTATGTTGCTCATTATACTGTATTGTTCACTCTTCTTCTATTTTCCTGCTTAATCACAATTACTCTTGTGAGGTACACATCATCTCTTAGATCTGCTGTGAGGATTTTCATAGGATTTATTTCATGAAGGCTAAAAGTGAAACTCTTAGCAAATTTAAAGAGTTTAAAGCCCTAGTTGAAAATCAAAAAGAAAATCACATACGTGCATTAAGGTCTGATAATGGAGGTGAATTTGATTCACATGCATTTAATGAGCTATGTAGTGATGCAGGAATATGTAGAAAGTTAACAAAACCATGCAACCCTCAGCAAAATGGGGTTGCCGAAAGAAATAATAGAACCATATGTGAGGCTGCAAAATCCATGATGCATGATCAAGATATTTCTACATCATTATGGGCAGAAGCCACCCATACAGTTGTGCACATACAGAATAGAAGCTCGCATTCCATTCTAGATGAGAAGACACCAAAATAAGTGTTTACCGGTGAGAAGCCAGACATATCACACTTGAGGATCTTCAGGAGCCCAGTATACATTCATGTAATGAAAGAAAAGAAAACAAAGATGGAGCCTTCTGGAAAGAAAGGCACCTTTGTGGGTTATAGTGATACATCAAAATCATACTGAATATATGTATCTGGTGAGAGACACATTGAAGTCAGACGAGATGTTACCTTCCATGAGGAATTTTCTTTCAAAAGTCGAAAGAGATTCAATGTGATTCATATATGGAGGATCTCGAATCTGATTCTCCCCCTTCAGAGTTAGAGAGGGAGAAACTAGAAGATGCCGTAAATTTGCTAGCTCCTAAAGAACCAATAGAACTGGTTGAGAGGTCACCTGATGAACCTCCCGCTAAAAGAATATCTTCTTGGTGCCAAGAAATCTTACAAAATGCAAAGAAACATGGAGCACAAGTAGGCCCATCTAGAGAGGGAAAGCAACTTGACAGATATTCAGGGTATGTTGCACTGATGAGTCACGTTAGTGATTCAGAACCATCCTCATATGAATAAGCTACAAAGCAGAAAGTTTGGAAAGATGCAATGACAAAAGAGTACAACTCTATAATGAAGAATGATGTTTGGGAGGTTGTTCCCAAACCTGATGGGAAGTCCATTGTGACTTCCATATTGATTTACAAGATAAAGCATGTTACGGATGGTAGCATTGAGAAGTATAAATCCAGATTCGTTGCCAGATGTTTCTCTAAAAAAGAAGGCATCGATTATGATGATACCTTTTCCCATGTGGAAAGGTACACCACAATCTGAGCAATGATCTCACTTTCATTTGTTCTAGGATGGAAACTTCATCAGATGTATGTGAAGACAGCCTTTCTCAATGGTGAGGTTGAGGAAGAGGTTTGTATTCAGCATCCTGAAGGATTTGTGGTGCATGGGAAGGAGTCCCATTTTTGCAAGCTAGAAAAATCTCTATATGGGCTTAAGCAAGCCCCCGGGGCTTGGTACTCCAGAATTGATAGATACCTTCAGAAACTGGGTTTTTGTAAGAGTGAAGTTGATCCAAATTTGTACTTCAAAGTAGTGAAGAACCAACCGTCTATATTAGTTGTGTATGTTGATGATTTGTTTCTCACTGGAGAGGAACATCTGATTGCTTGGTGCAAGAAGGAGCTCACCTCATAGTTTGAGATGAAAGACTTAGTTCTAATGCACTGCTTTCTTGGCCTTGATATTGTAGTGTCCCTTTTTAAGAAATTTGGATAAATTGGAAAAAATGCAATTTTTGGCCAATTCGACCCTTAGACTAGTTATGACTCCAATGCTTCCAAATTGGGTCTGAAGGTATTTTAAAGGTATTATGACATAAGAATGAGGATAATGGCTGCTTGGACACTCTCAAAACACTTCTGCAACATTCATTTACAATCAGGGAAAAATAGGGAACTTTACTAGTAAAATTGAGGTTCAAAACCCCCAAGGGTAGTGGTCAAAGATGGATCTCCAAATGTTGTACGACCTTCCCAAATTTCAGAACAGAGACATAGTACTGTTAAAGGACTCCAATTGGATCCCAAATACATCATCAATTAGTTTCTAAAGGCTTCTACAACTCCCATAAATCATAGGTTTGTGGACATGTCTTCACATAGGGGGGGAATGCTAGTAAACTTCACCACTTGCTATGAAATTCGAGATTTATGTTCCAAAGGATTATGAAATGTATATGAAACTTAAAGAAATTAATGACTCTCCATAAATCTTAAAAATCACAGATATGAACTGATGCAAGTCGAAATAAACCAACTTCAAGCTCTCACAACAAGATGTAGGGAAAATGGAACCATTTATGCATTGTTTGGTATTTTTACATAGTTCCACTTGGTATTTTGACCTGAGAGTCTTCTGAGCATTAAATAAAGAGTATATATATCATAATACAAATAAATGGGGCCACAATAGCTCCCCCAAAGAGAACAGCATCTCACCAAGTGCGCCCTTCCTCCAAGAGCCAAAATATGAAGAGAAAAGTGAGAAAGGTGTGGAAACAAGTTGAAGAAGAGAATGTCACGAGCTTCCATGTAGCTTCAACTTGCAAAAAATGACCTTATTTTATATCCAAATGAAAGGTATGAATGGCCTCTCCAATTTCCAATTAGGATTGGAATATTTCACTCTCGAAATTGGTACTAAGGCAAGTAGAGTAAACACTCCACAAGCATGGACAAGCTATGCTCTCCAATATGCAAAATGAGAAATGATCAAAAGCGACTCTCCTTCTTTGCTCTTGTCTTTTTTAAACTTCTCAAGTCCTTCATGGGTCTAATTCCTTCCAAAAGCCTCATGCCAACTCAAGTTGGGAAGAGATTCCAATGTGTGCCACTTGTCCAACAATTCCTAGTCTCCATCTTCCCTCAATTCGATGGGTGTCTCTTTGGCTTCCCTAACTCCCTTGTGCGCCTTCTTGGAGGCTATTTTTTGTTAAGTTTATCCTAATTTCACAAGCAATATCACTGAAAGAAACACAATCACAATACAGACAAAGATTTACCCTGGGAAACCCTCATGGGGTAGAAAACCCAGCAAAGATTTCCTCAATATAGATAATCAACCAATACAAGATGCAGTACCCAAACAAGAGCTCCTTCTCCTCCTAAGCATACCTCTCTCTCTCCTATGCGCCAATCACAAGTGAGTGAATGAATGAGATAAATGAGGAACACACCTCCTCTATTTATACTCATGTTCTAACTAACTTTTCACCCTAATGGGGCCGACCTCTCATAAGAGAGTCTAATAACCCCTAAACAGTTAACTCAGGGCCGACCTCACATGGGATATCTAATAACCCTAGTTACCACACTTCTTCGGAGGAATAAACATCTTCATATATACAATAGGGTCTCCTCGGAGGAATGGAACATCTCTGGAATAATAAAATACAAATATAATATTCTTAAAAGTTACAATATTTCAACACTCCCCCTTAGCGAGAAGGATATTATAACAACATCTGCAGGAGCAAGGAGTCATCAACTACATGATAGATGATACATCTATAAATCAATGGAAACTTTCTTAATACATCATCATCAGTAACTCAAACAGTTACTGGAACATAATCAATACTGAAATATCAGCATCATCAGTATTGAGCCTTCATCTTCTACGGCACTCGATCATCTACAACATCATCATCATCTCGATCTACAACATCTGGATCATCTCGATCTACAACATCTAGATCATCATAGCAGCATAATCTGCAATACACATGATCCAATTCCAAGATGATCAATCCTTATCAATTTTAGACAAGTCTCATGTCTATGGACGATGCAATCCAGATCTACTTCCAGGATGATCAATCCTTATCAATTTTAGACAAGTCTCATGTCTATGGACGATGAAATCTAGGTCTACTTCCAAGATGATCAATCCTTATCAATTTTAGACAAGTCTCATGTCTATGGACGATGCAATCCAAATCTACTTCTAGGATGATCAATCCTTATCAATTTTAGAAAAGTCTCATGTCTATGGACGATGCAATCCAGATCTACTTCCAGGATGATAAATCCTTATCAATTTTAGACAAGTCTCATGTCTATGGACGATGCAATCCAGATCTACTTCCAGGATGATCAATCCTTATCAATTTTAGACAAGTCTCATGTCTATGGATGATGCAATCCAGATCTACTTCCAGGATGATCAATCCTTATCAATTTTAGACAAGTCTCATGTCTATGGACGATGTAATCTAGATCTACTTCTAGGATGATCAATCCTTATTAATTTTAGACAAGTCTCATGTCTATGGATGATGCAATCCAGAACTACTTCCAGGATGATCAATCGTTATCACTTTAGGACATGAGTCCAAGGACAATGCAATCCTATCACGTACATTTTGAACCAAATGTCCAGGGACGATGTAGTCCTATCATCAATTCTCGGAGACAGATGTCTACGGATCAATTCAGGGACCGAAGTCCAGGTATGATACAATCCCCTCTTGTCCACTAGGGACCATTTCTCGAAGACATATGTCTACGGATCAATTCAGGGACCAAAGTCCGGGGATGATACAATCCCCTTATCATTTTAGACCAAGTCTAAGTACCACTCATCGACCTCATCGTCGGCATCATCAATAAAGGTATCCACATCATCGACCTTTCTGTCGATGCAGGCAATCTCATCATCAGTGATCACATCACTCCCTCTTTCGAGGAGGGTCCTTTTGAATCACGCCAAGATTGTCTCGAAAATACTCAAACTTTACTCGAGACATAGGTTTGGTCAATATGTCAGCAACTTGTTCGTCAGTGCTTACATACTTGAGTTTGATAGCTCCTTTCTGCACCATATCCCATATATAGAAATATCGGGTCTCTATGTGCTTTGACTTATCATGGAACACTGGATTCTCTGTCATCTTGATACAACTCTGGTTGTCACACAGGATCATAGTGGGGTCCATCTCTAAGTCAAACAACCCTGATAACAATTTTCGAAGCCATACTGCTTCACAACTAGCAGAGCAAGCAGCTATATATTCTGCTTCAGTTGTACTAAGAGCCACACTAGACTGCTTCCTGCTAAACCATGAGATCATGGCATATCCCAGACCATAACATCCTCCCTATGTGCTCTTCCTGTATGATACACTTCCAGCCTAATCAGCATCTATGTAGCCATACAATCTGAAGTCATGATTTCCAAGATAACATAGACCAAAATCTATTGTACCCTTCAGGTACCTCATCACATGCTTTGTAGCTATTAAGTTAACACGTCTAGGTTCCACTAGATACTGACTCAAGGTGTTTACAGCAAAGCATATATCTGGCCTAGTGTTCGTTAGATACATTAATGATCCAATAATCTGCCTGTACAGAGTTACATCCACTAACTCTGATGAGTCATCTGTTAACAGCTTCAAGTTGGAATCCATGGGAGTGGCCATGGCTTTACATTCCAGCATATAAAATCTCTTCAATATTCCCACAGCATACTTTCCCTGGTTGAGAAAGATTCCTTCTGAGCCTTTCCACACTTCCAGTCCTAGGAAGTAATGCATCAAACCAAGATCTTTCATCGCAAACTCTGCAAAGAGTTTCTTCTTGCATTCAACAATATGTTTCTCATTTCCAGTTAGAAATAGATCATCCACATACAACAACAATATGACAGGTTCATCATCCATAACCTTGAGATAAAGGTTAGGGTCAGCTTTACTCTTGGTAAAGCCTAAGCTAGTCAAGAAACTATCAGTTCTTCCATACCAAGCTCTGGGAGCTTGCTGCAATCCATACAAGGCCTTCTTTAGCTTGCATACATGGGTTCTTCTATCTTCAACTTCAAATCCTTGAGGTTGTTCTATGTACACTTCTTCATCAATCACACCATTCAGGAAAGTTGTCTTTACATCCATCTAGTGTAATTTCCACTTCCTTATAGATGCAAGTGCCATAATGGTTCTAATGGAGGTGTACCTTGCAACTGGTGCAAATGTCTCTTCATTGTCAATTCCCTCTTTCTGAGAGAACCTTTTGGCCACAAATCTTGCCTTATATTTTTCAATGCTACCATCTGCAGCATGCTTTATTTTTTATATCCATTTGGAGGATACCACACTCTTGTCCTTTGATTTTGGCACTATATCCCAAACATCATTCTTCGTTATTGACTGGTACTCCTTCGTCATTGCCTCTACCCATTATTTCTTATGAGATGCTTCTTCATAACAAGTGGGTTCTTGATCTACAAGATCACACATCAAGGCCATATAGTTGGAGAAAGTCTTTGGTTTCTTACTCACTCTGGTGGAGCCTTCAGTAGCTCCATATTTTTTTGCTCCTAGTATGATATCTCTTGCCCATGTTGGATTTCTCTTTTTTGATATGTTTAGGATAGGGGATTCTTGTGGTTCTATTATGTCATGGTCTTCAGGTGTTACATCTTCAGGGGTGGGTACAGCTTCTGAAATTCTGGAAGGTGTATATTCCTCATATACTTCTTCATACTGGCACTTCCTTGATCTTTTGAGAGCTGCCTCTTCATCAAATGTCACATCCCTACTTATTTCCATATGATGGAATACTGGGATGTAAATTCTGAATGCTTTGGATGCTTCACAATATCTAGCAAATATTCTTTTCTTCCCAGAACGATCCAGCTTGGTCCTATTTTCTTTTGGAATGTGAATGTATACTGGGCATCCAAATATCTTGAGGTGACTTACCTCAGGCCTCTTCCCTGTGAACACTTCTTCTGGGGTCTTGAAATCAAGAGCACTATGAAATAGTCTATTCTGTACATAGACTGTTGTCTTGGCTACTTCATCCCATAAGTACATAGGTAGGTCTTGATCGTGTATCATTGTCTTTACTGCTTCCATGATGGTCCTATTCTTTCTTTTTGCAACACCATTTTGTTGAGGATTGTAGGGAGTGGTTAGCTCCCTCTTGATTCCAGCTTCTTTACAAAATACTTCAAAGTCTTTTGAAGTATATTCTCCACCATTATCTGTCCTGAGTATCTTGATCTTCTTTTCTGAATGATTTTCTATCAAGGCTTTGAATTCCTTGAATTTTCCAAAGACTTCATCTTTTCCCTTCATGAAATATATCCAAGTCTTTCTTGAGTAGTCATCAATGAATGTGAGATAGTATTCATATCCACTCAAGGATTTGGATGGAATTGGTCCACATACATCTAAGTGAATCAATTCCAATGTACTCTTAGTTTTTGTTTCACTCTTTGGAAATGGTTTCTTGATATTCTTCCCTTTTTGCACAGCCTTTGCATGTGCCATCATGATCAATCTTTAAGTCTGGTAATCCTATGACTACCTTGCTTACATGAGGTAGTGCTTTGTAGTTAATGTGAGCAAGCCTTCTATGCCATAGCTGACTTGGGTTAGTGGCTTCATGAATAAGAAAAACTTCAGGATGACCCTTGAGTTTGTATAGACCTCCTTCCTCTTCACCAATAACAATTGCATTCTCAATTGATTTTCCTTTGGGCCACATAAGTACTTGTCCATCTATGAATGAAACCCTATAACCTTTCTTATCTAAAGCTGAGATAGAAAGTAAGTTCTTCTTCAAACCTGGTACATATAAGATTTCCTTCATCTTTAATGGAGTTCTTGAATCAAGCTTGTAGTTTGCTTCACCAATTCCTTTGATTGGATATTGATAGTCATCTCCTAGAGATACCTTTTGTGGGGATGACTTCTCTTCAAGTTTTGAAAGGGTCTTCTTTTGTCCTATCATGTGCTTTGAAGCACCACTATCAATGAGCCATGTATCTTCTCCAGGTGTTACTGACCCAGAGAGAGAAGAGAATAGAACATACTCTTCTGCATCTTCTTCTTCCACTTTAGCTCTTTTCTTTTGAGGCTTTTCCTCCTCTTCTTCTTCACTATCATCTTTTGCAAGATGTGCACGATGTCTTTTGTGAATATTCTTCTTCTTCTTCTGGTGTGAGTAGCCAAAGCTTGGTCATCCTCCTTGAGAAGGGCTTCTCTATTGGATACCCTAGCCTCTTCTTGAATACAATCCTCCCATACCACATCAAAATTCATACTCTCTTTTCTGGCACACATAGTTTGGATGAATGACTCCCAAGGTCTAGTGAGACCATTTAAAGCAGTCATGACTAGTTCATCTTCATCAAGGATATCACCAATGGCATCTAGTTGTTCCTTGAACTGGGAAACCCTTGAGAAATAGTCTTGAACAGATTCTCCTTTATTCATCTTGGTGCTCTTCAATTGATCTCTCAGGTTCATCTTCCTATTGATGTTCTTTCCCCCATACATTCTGGAAAGGGCATCATACATTTCCTTTGGGGTCTTCTTGGATGCCACTTGGGGAATCAAGTGGTCTTTGATATTGTTTGTGTCAGAAATTGTTACTAAGGCTAGGGTAACAAGCCAACACAATCTCAAAATTAAAATTCAAATCAAACTAGGGTTTAGGGTTTTGTTTTATATGTTTTTGGTCATAAACTTTCAAGAGCATAAAGGGAATACATTCAGCAGATAAGCAACAACTAAATCATACACATATATCGATGAAGATGCATATATATCACAGGAATCCAACAAAAGACTGTAATGAAGTTCACACATAAAAGACAAGCACCACTAGAAATTACACATCAACCAGCAATGAATTTGTCATTCATGAAACTAAATAAGTTCAAAATGAAGCCAACACAGATCAAATGAGGGGGAAAGAGTCATATATTCATAGTTTCATCAATAAATGCATATAAGAGTTTACAGTACCTATCACTGAATAAGTCTGAAAGTGCAAGCAGCTAGCAGACCTCCTAATGCTCTCCAAAATCAGAACCTTACAATGTTTTTCTTCTCCTTCTAAATAGTTTTTTCTTCCAAAAAAACAGTTAGGTCTTTCCTCCTAACTCCCATCGAATCACTAGGTTAGATAAAGTAAAGTTTATATTTTTACAAAATTTACAAGTCTGCTAAAAATAGCAAATTCTTTAACAAAAATGTTTATCTAAAATAACCCCTAACTAATAACTGCCTCATATCTCCTTCGCTGCCTCCACAAGAAGAGATATACCATCTGGACTTGAGGACTTTCTCTTTATTCTTTTATGCTTCTTCTCCAGCTCAGCTATCTTTTTCTGAAGGTGTTCATTTTCCTGTTGTAGAGTTTCAACTGTCTTTTCCAGCTCTAAACAGTGCTTGTCAGAAGCCCTTTTTCTTCTGAGTGCTTCCTTTGCATCAACCACTAATTCTTGAAAATTGTCATGAACATCCTGAAGATCCTCTCTTAATCTTCTATTTGCCATCATCAAGCCATCATTAACTTCCTGCATGTAATTCATTTGGTGCTTATATTGTTTGACAGTCTTCTGTAGATCTTCCTTGTCAGAATTAACCATTTTCTCCATTGCAGAATCTTGCTCTTCATTAGGCTTCCAAGGGATATCAAATTTCTTAAAAATTTCTGCTTCTTCTGTCAACATTTTCTCAGAAGTGTTTTCAATGATGAGCTTTGGGTTTTCATCTTCTGCTACTTTCACTGAACTAATCTCCTCTTTTTTACAGGGTTGCATTTTATCTATCTTTGATTTGTCATCCTCCTTGGCTTCTTCATCTATGATGGTCACTTTATCTGAGTTCAATTTAGGGTTTAATAACTTTTTCATGTTTAACCTTAGCTTATTTTTCGACCTAGTCTTAGGTCTCCAGAATGTAGCTGCCTCTCCCATCATCTTCAGTTTTCTGCCTTGGTACTGAACAGAAGCTAATTCCACCACTTCCAGCTTTTTTATTTTCTTGCCAGGCTTCATGGTTGTGTCATCTAAAACTTGAGCTTCTTCCAATTCAGTTTTGACCTTAATCTCAGGAACAGGCTGTTCCTCTTCTAACATGTATCCTTCATCATCCGAAAGGATTGTGATGGGGCTTCTTGGCCGAATAGGAATCTCTTCTTTAGCTACAAGAACTATTTTAATATCAACTTTCCTTTCATCCTGAGGATCTGCTACAGGTGATGATTTCTTTTCAAGCACTTCCTTTTTGTCTTCAAATAGTGTTAACTTGTTTTTAGTGTGATCTGGAATTTCTTGGGGCTGACTGTCATCCTGTCCTTTTTCTGCTACCTGTTTTGTCACCTTCTTAGCTTTAACATCATGTTTGCTTGTAGGTTTGACTGAATGGCCTAACTTTTGCATCATTACTTTCCCCTTGTCAGTCTGTCTTTTTGGTTGTTGATCTTCTCTTTTAGGATGAACACCTGACCAGAATAAAAAGAAGTCCCAAGTCCTTCCCTCATGCTGCAACACTGTAGTGATGATCAGTTTAATGAGACCATGGTGAAAAAGTGACTGAGAAGTGTGATCATCATGCTGTTTTATCTTGCTTGACATTTTCTGCAGGCTTTTAAAGAAAAAGAAGGGCAGATTCATCTTAGAGATTCCTGCCATATGTTGAAGGAACCTGAGATGATATTTAAATACTAATGAATATCTTCCTTCACAGGTCACATAAATTTGAAGTATTCTTATGGGTTCAATCCACTCCTTTCTGAAGTTTTGAATGAAAATACCCTTATTCCAGTCAGGAGTCACATTAGGCAACAAATACCTTTGGGGTTCAAACTCAAAAGGTGATTTTTTGAACCAATGTTCACCCTCATTGCTAATCTCAGTAGCTTCTGCTATTAATTCCACAGATAACTTGAATTTCAGAGCATCCATCATAATCATATCATTTTTAAGTGCTTTAGCAAACTTGCAGGTGACCTGTGTATCGAAGCCATCAATCTTTTTGAAAAACTTTAACCATCCTGCCTGCTGAAAAAGTTCTGCACAGTCAGGAAGCTTCTGAATCCAGGTTAAGTCTGTGGGTTCAGCCCTGTTGACCTTACCACTTTTGCCACTTTTCCCCATATTCTTCTTTTCAGTAAACAGGCACAATCTGTCTTAGATTTCAAGAAGTGTTTTGTAAACTGATTTCTTATGTTTTGGGCTCCTTTGAAATTTTCTACAAACCCTTGAACAGACCTTCAAGTTCAATATTCTCTTCTCTCAACCATGCAACTAAGTGGATATGTTCTCCAAGCAAGTGACTTCATGGAATTCTGATAACTTTCAACAATGTCTAAACCATTTTCATAAACCAATAACACACCTACTGTGTAAGAATGAACATAACAGATAAATCTGCGAGTCCTCTCAATGTTCTTTCCAGAATTTTGAATGTATAGAAGAGCAAATGATAAAAAATTTCATTCAAACTGTCATTTGCGTTTCCCAGACTGAATACTTTGAATTTGAGACTATTCCGCTGCTCTGTTCATGCATATTGCTTATACTAGCTTCAGATAATTATTTCTGTGGTGAAATGCTTATTTTATGATCTATTTTTTCATTTCCAGCCACCAATTTTTTCAAATAATTGTGCAGCGAAAAAGACCCAAATTTTCCAGCTATAAGGGTTTATATCGGAATACCTGTCAGCTACTCATCTGTCGTGGCTTACAGCTTCGTTTTGGGGTATCAATGGTCTCCTCTTATGAGAACAGGTGTCCTCATATCGTTTCTTTAACTGCTGGTGAATGAATTCGGAAGCCCTAATTTTCGCTGGCGATAAAACACACCTGTCTCCTCTCCACAGCAACACAATCCACCGTTTTTAGCAGTGAGCTCTCCTTCACGAACATTCCTCTTCTATAATGATGCGTGTAACAAGAGAAATTTGATAGCTAGACCGGGATTTGCTGGTTTCTGGGTAACTGATCCCGCATACCATGCAATGATGAGCTTGTTTTACTTCGTGACTAGCAACCAACTCAAATCATGCTCAAACTGCTGCAAACACGTGTTAAAACACTCACACAAGGCGATTAGACACTCCCATTCTGCATCATGATTGAAATCGGTTCGAAAATTGAAAAAAAACACAGGCCACGATATTCCTGTAGCGCGCTCTTTGTTAAAATTTTGCCTAGCGCTACAAGAATAGCTACCATGCCAAAATTTAGCAGTTTTTTAACTTTTTGCTAATTTGTCGGGATTCTAACAGTTATTTGGTTTAAGAAATGAGTTTAACCTTTCTCTAAACACATTAATGATTCTACCTTTGAAAATATGACTCTTATTAACCCCCTTTACAATATAAAAAATCACCAAAATCAAATCAAATCTGGAAAGAATGGGCTAAAAACTTATTCAATCACCCATAAAGTTTCTAAGATGACTAAAACTGAAACTTAAAATCAAAAATTTAACTGATGTAGATTCAAAAACAAACCAAAAACAAGAGAAAATAAATCAAAAATGGAGAAAAATTTACTGACTTAACAGATATAATCAGCAATGATTCTCTTTTCCCTAATCAGGTCCTTCCTATACTTCTCTTTGGCTTCATCTTCTTCAGGTTCTGCAACCTCATCTTTAATATATTGGACAAGATCATTCTCTTCAAGAATGAGACCAATTATATATTTCCATGCCTGAAAATTTTATATACCCTCTAACTTGTCTTCAAGCTTAGTGCTTGGAGCCATCTTATCCAGGGGTCAAAGAGATTGAAGTTTCTCAAGAGATAGAATAACACTTACTAGGAGATGAGCTTGATTGAATTGAGAATACTGGTGTGTTTTGCTTCTGGAAAATTCAACTTTTCACCTTCCGGATCTGCAACAAAATTTCTAGTTTTCTGGTCTTCTCTTTTCTAGTTTTCTGGTGCATAGATTCACAGCTTTTCTGGTTCACTGGTGCACAGGTGCGCATTTTTCCTGGTTCTCTAGTTTTCTGCACTTTTGGTCAAACTAGGGTTTGACTTTCCCGAAGTTCTACCCACTAAAAAAGTTCGATCTAGGGATCAAAACTTTGATTTTGAGAAGGGCTATCCATCCATGCAATCAGATTCCAAAAATTCCAACTTTTTGCAGAAACCCTAATTTCCACCGGAGGAGGAGAGAGAGGTGTTTTCACCTTGTGAAAGATGTCCTATTCAGGATAGCTTTGAACCCATGTTAAGTTTAGCCTAATTTCACAATCAAGATCACTGAAAGAAACACAATCACAAGATAGACAAAGATTTACCCTAGGAAACCCTCATGGGGTAGAAAACCCAGCAAAGCTTTCCTCAATATAGATAATCAACCAATACAAGATGTAGTACCGAAACAAGAGCTCCTTCTCCTCCTAAGCAAACCTCTCTCTCTCATATGCACCAATCACAAGTGAGTGAATGAATGAGATAAATGAGGAACACACCTCCTCTATTTATACTCATGTTCTAACTGACTTTTTACCCTAATGGGGCCGACCTCTCCTAAGAGAGTCTAATAACCCCTAAACAATTAACTCGGGGCCTACCTCACATGGGAGATCTAATAACCCTAGTTACCACACTTCCTCGGAGGAATAAACATCTCCGGATATACAATAGGGTCTCCTCGGAAGAATGGAACATCTCTGGAATAATAAAATACGAATATAATATTCTTAGAAGTTACAATATTTCAACATTTTTAGCCCTGACATGTCATATATGTCAGATTTCAGCACTTAGTTCTGATTTGTGTCATAAGTGTCATAGCATCTTCATCATTTTTGTCATAGAAGCTAGGGAATCTATCCCAAAGTGTCTCAATACCTCTCAAATTCCTCTTCCTCTTCCATGGGAATTACTCTTCCACTCCAATTAGACCTTCATTGGGTCATGCCAAGTATATTGACCTTCCAACTCCCCAAGATCATTAGACTCCGCCTTGGATTCGAATGGGTGAGAATAGAATGCCATGTGGCATGAAGAATCTAGCTTTGTGTGGGTCCCACACCACCAATGTGTCTCCATGACCAAGTGCCACCTTATTTTCCTATCATAAATATTTATTTAACCCCTTTTAATATATTTATTTCAATCTAATTTCCATTTGGGTTTTTATAGTCTCCTTATTCCAAATCTAATGTTTCCACCCCAACCTAGGAAACTAGTAGATTGGTGGAATTTTCTCTTTTGAGATTTATTTAAATGGGGACATTACAGTCCTCCCCACCCAAGATTTCTTGTCCTCGAGCAATTTAGAACATGGATGTTGAAGAACCTGCTTCCTTTCCAAAACTTTGCTTCCAAAACTTTATTTCCCGAAAATTTTTGAAACCAATGAGACTAAAAATTATTCCAGGGTCCCATTGCTTGTATTGCACTCCAACAATTAGGAGTGCTCTCCAACCCATACCATTAGGCAAGAGAATTCCTTGTATGCCTTATTCCAAACATCATAAGTACAAAATATAGATCATCAAAGTACATAACATCATAATAAAAATGTACATCAAGGAGGTGCCTCATCAAAGAATCATGAAAGTGCTTGTACCTCCAAGTAAGTAGACCACCATTTGCCAAGTGCATACAAGCATCAAGTGACCAATCAAATATGCTCCAATGACATAGGTGAGTATCCCATCTCCTATAATGCTGCTCCAAAAGGATGTAAGATACATCAAAATAATCAACCATGTATTCTTTCATCCAAGAAGTGAATGAATAATCTTCACTAAAATATGAACCAAGTAGGGAGCAAAGAAAACAATGAGCCGTCAAGGGGCTCACATAAGTACCATTTATGCATCCATGGATATGTGTATCACCAAGAAATAAAAAAGGATGTTTCTTCCAATAAACATTTTCTCCAATCATATATCTCTTCACCCAATTAGTTAATGAAGTTCCTCCAACATCAATTGAACTAAGCAAGGAGCAAGGAAAATCATGAGTCTTCAAGTGACTCAAGTGAGCATCATAGGTGCATCCATGAATATATGTATCATCATAAGGTAAAAAATTATTATTCTTCAAATGTAAATAAGAAGGTTCTTTAATCATGTCATCATCTAAAGGAGAGATAGGAGTTTCATACTCCTCATATGGCACCATCAAAAAGAAACGTTTCACCCATATCTCATTAGGATGAATGCTGCAAAATATGGAAGTGTAGGATGTAGGAGAATGAACCAACTCACCCAAATTATCAAAATATGAAAAAGGATCATCATGTGTAGGCTCCATAAGGGTAGGATCATGCACCTCCCTCAAAAGGGAAAAACTTTCCTCATAGGTTGGTTCCAATGTAGTGGAATCATACACTTCTTCGAAAATTGTGTCACCATTTCCAAGAGGCAACTCAAGTTCCTCTTCCACCACATCAAGTGATTGGATCTCATCAATCTCATCTTCAAACATATCTTGCACATGAAAATTTCCATGTTTCTCATGATCTACCATGTCATGAGAATCCTCCAAGCAATCTACCATCTGACAATTTGAAACATAGGAGGAAGAAAAAGTATATTGCAACCTTTCAAGAAGTTGCTCATTTTGAATTTTGAGTTTATGAATATCCTCATTATTATTCAAGTATGAATCATGTAACAATTCATTAAACTCAACCAAATTGTTTCTATCAAAAATCAAAGACATAAAATTACCTTTGATGTTGCACATTGCTCTTTGAATCTTCTCCATGTCTTCAAGGAAGGATGGATCCTTCAATGAAGAAACCTTCCAACAAGAATTTGACACTAATGCTTGAGTGTCATGGAACATGCTAAGGGTATCTTGGATATTCTTTTCATTCATATTTAATGACCCTTCAAGAAAAATAGGCTCTAGAAAATGAACCTCCTCATCTTCTTCCTTCTTGCTTGGACCAACTTCAGGAAGCTCAAGTGGTGATGGAGAAGTTGATCTTGGTTCTTCATCAACTGCTACAAGGTCTTCCTTTTCATGCTTAATGGAACTTTGGCTTGCAGAAACACTTTCAAAAGTGATCTCTATGTCACCAACATAGAGGTGTGAACACCCATCAGTAGGTACTCCTTCATAGTTCAATCATCCATCAGTAGATGCTCTTTGATTCATGTCCAAGATAGAATGTGTCTCGAAATGATCTTCAATATTTTCAATAGAATCTTCTTCATGCTCAGGTGATGTATCTTCATATTTCTCCTTCAAGTAAGCTGATGCACTTTTCCCCTTGGTTCCCTTAGGATCAATATATTTGGAACCTCTTTTTGAAGAAAACCCAAAAACTCTCTTCAAGTAGGAAATATATGCATTCCCTGAAGCTTCAGATATTTCACTACTCTTTTCATTCACACACATATGATTTTCTCTCCAAGGTATTTCGCAAGAAGGGCATAGACCTTTCTTCACTAAATCCACATCTTCATTTTTGGGCCTATTTTAAAACACCCAATCAGCAAAGTCTTCAAAAGGAATGGCCTTTTGTGTATCTCCCTTGCACACAGCAAGATATGCCTGATATTGTTGGGGCAAGGTTTTACATGTTGCTCTCAATCTTTGTAATTCATTCATAGAATTATCCTTTGGTAGTGTGACACACTCATCTTCATCAGGTTCAAATTCATAATAATAACCCTCATTCCTTATGAAATTGTAAGAAGTGTTGCATGATGGCACCTCTTCCTCGTACCATTCACAATCTTCTTCATATTACTCATAAGCATTGTACTCATAAGATTCATCATAATAGTAAGACATGGCTGAAAATTATTCTTCAATGTATGATATTAATTCACAGGTGCAAGGACCATGCTCTAATACCACTTGTAGTGTCTCTTTTTAAGAAATTTGGATAAATTGTAAAAATTGCAATTTTTGGCCAATTCGACCCTTAGACTAGTTATGACTCCAATGCTTCCAAATGGCTCCAAATGATTCCAAATTGGGTATGAAGGTATTTGAAAGGTATTATGACATAATAATGAGGCTAATGGCTGCTTGTAAACTCTAAAAACACTTCTTCAACATTCATTTACAATCAGTGAAAAAGGGAAACTTTACTAGTCAAATCGAGGTTCAAAACCCCCAAGGGTAGTGGTCAAAGATGGATCTCCAAATGTTGTACGAAATTCCCAAATTTAAGAACATAGACATGTTACTATTAAAGGAATCCAATGGGCTCCCAAATACATCATCAATCAGTTTCTAAAGTCTTCTTCAAGTCCCATAAATCAGAGGTTTGTGGACATGTCTTCACATAGGGGGGGAAATGCTAGTAAACTTTACCACTTGCTATGAAATTCGAGATTTATGTTCCAAAGGCTTATGAAATGTATATGAAACTTATTCAAGACATTAATTACTCTCCATAAATCATAAAAATAACATATATGAAGTGATACAAGTCGAAATAAAGCAACTTCAAGCTCTCACAACAAGATGTAGGGAAAATGGAACCATTTATGCATCGTTTGGTATTTTTACATAGTTCCACTTGGTATTTAGACCTGATATTATTATGAGAATTAAATAAATATTATATATACCATAATACAAATAAATGGGGCCACAATAGCTCCCCCAAAGAGAACAACATCTCACCAAGTGCGCCCTTCCTCCAAGAGCCAAAATATGAAGAGAAAAGTGAGAAAGGTGGAAACAAGTTGAAGAAGAGAATGTCACGAGCTTCCCTGTAGCTTCAACCTGCAACAAATGAATCCATTGTAGCTCCAAATGAAAGGTTTTAATGGCCTCTCCAATTTCCAATTAGGATGGGAATCTTTCACCCTCGAAATTGGTACTAAGGCAAGTAGAGTAAACACTCCACGAGCATGGACAAGCTATGCTCTCCAATATGCAAAATGAGAAATGATGAAAAGCCACTCTCCTTCTTTGTTCTTGTATTTTATAAACTTATCAAGTCCTTCATGGGTCAAATGTGATGCACCTGCAACAATTAATTAATACAAATATGCGAAATAGCAGAAATGACAGAACTCAGAATCACTTTTATATTGATCACAGGCCACTTCGAGGGGGCAACCTCCTATGAGCAAGCTCAATACAAATAACTTCACGCTGCCTTCATAGGTCTCAACACACACTTACATACTAAGTC
This sequence comes from Larix kaempferi, assembly GCA_027924585.1. Classification (NCBI taxonomy): domain Eukaryota; kingdom Viridiplantae; phylum Streptophyta; class Pinopsida; order Pinales; family Pinaceae; genus Larix; species Larix kaempferi. Next base: position 31,700,902 of record BSBM01000372.1, read on the forward strand.
TAGGCACCAATACTATGGGTCAAAACCATGGGCCGCTACAAACTATGGATCAACAATACTACGGGCGACTTACAAAGCATATGCGCCAACAACAATAACACAAACTATTGATCAACAAATACTACGGGATGACTTACAAAGCATATGCGTCCAATAACAACATCCTAACAAAGTAAAGACATGGGTTCCTAACATCCCCTCCCCCTTAAAAAAAGCTTTGTCCTCAAAGCTTTAGATGTGGAAATTGTTGTTGAATCTGAAGGAGTGGTTCCCATGTAGCATCCTCTCGTTGCATGCCGTGCCACTGAATTAAGACCTTTGTGATAGAGTGAGAGCGAAGCTGACACGTGCGCCGATTGAGGATGGCCTTTGGATCCAAAAGGATGGATCCTTCATTATCCAGTTCAGGTAAAATCGTTTGTCCACTGATGTTGGTGCCAAGAACTTTCTTCATACAAGAGACATGAAAGACTGGATGAATGCGGGAAGAAGGAGGAAGTTCCAATTTATAAGCAACGGACCCAATCTTCTGAAGAATCCGATATGGCCCATAGAACTTTGGAGTGAGCTTATGACGCCCTTTGAGTTTCAAGGAGGATTGTTTGTACGGATGGAGACGAAGAAAAACCATATCGCCGACTTGAAAAGTGCGCTCAAAACGGTGCTGATCAGCTTGATGCTTCATGCGATTTCTTGCCATGTGAAGATTGTCCCGCAAAATGCGAAGAATCTGATCGCGGTTTCGAAGGACCATATCAACTTCCTGAACTGGTGAACTGGTGGGGGTGTATGGAAGAAGAGCTGGAGGTGCCTAACCATAGACTGCTTCATATGGGGTCATTTTAGAGGCAGTGTGGTAAGAGGTATTGTACCACCATTCAGTGAGAGGGAGCCACTTTTCCCACTGATGTTGTTGTTCCGAGGTGAAGCAACGAAGAGAAGTTTCCAAGCATTTATTGATAATTTCAGTCTGACCATCTGTTTGTGGGTGATACCCTGAACTCATCTTCATTTTGGTGCCAGTGTGGCGAAATAGTTATGTCCAAAAATGACTGGTGAAAGTTGCATCACAATCCGAGACAATGGAAGAAGGGATGCCATGAAGACAAAAGATCTGGTCCAGGAAAATTTGAGCGACGGAGGAGGCTGTATAGGGATGGCTGAGAGCACAAAAATGGCTATATTTGGAGAGGCGATCAACCACAACGAGAATCACTGTCTTCCCACCAGATTTAGGGATCCCTTCAATGAAATCCATAGAAATATTTGTCCAAATCCATGTAGGTATGGGCAAGGGTTCAAGCAATCCTGGAAGGAGTGTTGTTTCACCCTTATTGCGCTGGCAGGTATCACATTCGGCCACCATCTGTTGAATTGTCCTTTTCATGCCCTGCCAAAAGAAGTTACGCCGTGCTCATTCATATGTTTTGAGGAACCTGGAGTGCCCTACCGATGGAGAAGCATGGATTTCATAGAAGACAGCCTGTTGAAGATCTGTGCTCTGGGAAGCACCAGACGACCCTTGTATCGCAGAGAAGCACCATCCCAAGAGTAATGTGGTACAGCAGAAGGGTTGTTGGTGAAGCGTTGGATGATTTGAGATAAGGAAGAGTCATTGACATAACCCTGTTGAACAGATTGAAACCAATTTGGAACAGGCATAGAAATAGTTGAAAGAGAACCTTGGGCATCAAATGTGAGAGAAAGAGCATCTGCCACAATATTGTCTTTACCTTTCTTGTAAGTGATCTCATAGTCATAACCCATGAGTTTGCTAACCCATTTTTGTTGCGCCAGGGAGGAGACACGCTGGTCCAAGAAATATTTCAGACTCTGGTGATCAGTCTTGATGCAGAAATGATTCCCTAATAGGTATGGGCGCCACTTCTGTACTGCATGCAAAATAGCCATCATTTCCTTCTCATAGGTAGAGGCAGCTAAATTCTTACCTGAAAGGGCTTTGCCGGTGAATGCAATGGGGTGTTCATCTTGAAGGAGAACAGCACCAAGTCCATTGCCGCAAGCATCACTCTCAATAGTGAAGGGCTTGGAAAAATCGGGCATAGCTAGCACAGGTGTAGTACACATAGCTTGTTTAAGTTTGTCAAATGCACACTGAACAGCAGGTGTCCATGTAAAAGCATCCTTTTTCAATAGAGCAGTTAATGGAGCTGCAATCTTCCCATAATCCTTGGCAAACTTGCGGTAGTAGCCAGTCAACCCCAAAAAACCACGAAGGCTCTTGAGTGTCTGAGGATGCGGCCAATTGTTCATGGCATCGATTTTGGAAGGATCCATGCGAACCCCTTGTGTTGAGATAATGTGCCCGAGATACTCAACTTCCTTCTGTCCAAAAACACATTTAGATTGCTTGGCATGGAGATGATGGTCAGAGAAAAGTTGCATGACAAGATCCAGATGCTGGAGATGTTCATCCCATGTTTTACTGTAGATGAGGATATCATCAAAGAATACCAGAATGAATTTCCGCAAGTAGGGTCGAAATATTTTATTCATTAAGGCCTGGAATGTGGAAGGAGCATTAGCGAGGCCAAAGGGCATGACCAAAAACTCATAATGGCCATCATGTGTGCAGAAATCTGTTTTAGGGATATCATCCTCATGAACCCGAATTTGATGATACCCAGAACGAAGATCCAACTTGGAGAAAAAGTGAGCCCCATGAAGCTCATCAAGAAGCTCATCAACAACAGGAATTGGAAACTTATCCTTGATGGTGAGGTGATTAAGTGCTCGGAAGTCAATGCAGAGGCACCATGACCCATCTTTTTTGCGGACAAGAATAACTGGAGAAGAAAAGGAACTAGTGCTTGGGCGAATAATACCTTGCTTCAATAAGTCCCGAACGAGCATTTCAATCTCTGTTTTTTGGTGAAATAGGTAGCGATAGGGCCTGATGTTGGGAGGAACGCTGCCAGGAAGGAGATGAATACGATGGTCTTCTGGCCTGGAAGGTGGCAATCCCACTGGTTTAGCAAAGACACCTGTATATCGATCCAGAGTTTGTTGTAGATCCAAAGGAGTAGTGGAGACCGCTGATGGTTGCATCTGAATGGAATGGATCTGAGCGATGACACCATGTGAATTCTTCTTGAGGAGTTTTTCCATGCGATGTGAACTGATGATGTTGAGAGAACCTGGTTGTAATCCTGTCAATGTGTGTTTTTGTCCATTGAGGGAAAACTACATCCAAAGTTCAGCAAAATCCCATAAGATAGGGCCAAGTGTGCGTAGCCATTGAGCGCCCAAAACCACATCACATCCACCTAAGGGCAAGGCAAACATGTCAAAGCGCGAGGTATAATCTCCCATAGAGATACGCACATTTCGACACTTCCCTTTGCAAGGTAAGGTGCCCCCATTGGCAACCATAACTTCAAAGTTGGAGCAAGGATGGATAAAACAATCAGCTTGTTTGGCGATCCGAGGGTCAATGAAATTATGAGTGCTACCAGAATCAATGAGTATTGTAAGAGGAAGCTTCTTGAAGTAACCCCTAACCCGCATTGTTTGGGGGGTGGTGATTCCAGCTAAAGCATGGAGAGATATCTCTGGCTGGTCGTCCTGAGACGGAGGGTCAATAGGCGGTTCCTGAATGTTGACCGGAGCATCCAATGTTTCTGGATCTTCGTCACCAATTTCAGAGGCAGGCGGAGACTCCACATCCAAGAGATAGAGCTTTTGCTGAACACATCTATGTCCCCGAGTGAATTTATCATCACAATTATAGCAAAGCCCCTTTTCTCTACGTGCTTGCATCTCTGTTTCAGACAAACACTTGATAGGAGTCAGTCGAGGAGCCTGCGGTATAGCTGGTCGCTGAGAACCCATATTTCGGAAGGGAACAAAAGTGGGATTGGAGTGTTGTTGGGATGCAATCTTATCTTCTGCCAACTTAGCCAACCCTTTGGCAGAAATTTCACCCAGCGAGCCCAAGAAAGTGCTCTGATACCAGATGTGATGCACCTGCAACAATTGATTAATACGAATATGTGAAATAGCAGAAATGATAGAACTCAGAATCACTTTTATATTGATCACAGGCCACTTCGAGGGGGAAACCTCCTATGAGCAAGCTCAATACAAATAACTTCACGCTACCTTCATAGGTCTCAACACACACTTATATACTAAGTCTAGGCGCCAATACTATGGGTCAAAACCATGGGCCGCTACAAACTATGGATCAACAATACTACGGGCGACTTACAAAGCATATGCGCCAACAACAATAACACAAGCTATTGATCAACAAATACTACGGGACGACTTACAAAGCATATGCGTCCAATAACAACATACTAACAAAGTAAAGACATGGGTTCCTAACATCGAATTCCTTCCAAAATCCTCATGCCAAATCAAGTTGGGAGGAGATTCCAATGTGTGCCACTTGTCCAACAATTCCTAGTCTCCACCTTCCCTCAATTCGAATGGGTGTCTCTTTGGATGCCTTAACTCTCTTGTGCGCCTTCTTGGAGGCTATTTTTAGCCCTGACATGTCATATATGTCATATGTCATCATTCAGGTCTGATTTGTTTCATAAGTTTCATATCATCTTCAGCATTGTTGTCATAGAAGCTAGGGAATCTAGCCCAAGTGTCTCAATACCTCTCAAATGCCTCTTCCTCTTCCATGGGAGTTACTCTTCCACTCCAATTCGACCTTCATTGAGTCATGCCAAGTATATTGACCTTCCAATTCCTCAATATCATTAGACTCCACCTTGGATTCGAATGGGTGAGAATAGAATGCCATGTGGCATGAGGAATCTAGCTTTGTGTGGGTCCCACACCACCAATGTGTCTCCATGACCAAGTGCCACCTTATTTTCCTATCATAAATATTTATTTAACCCCTTTTAATATATTTATTTCAATCTAATGTCCATTTGGGGTTTTATAGTCTCCTTATTACAAATCTAATGTTTCCACCCCAACCTAGGAAACTAGTAGATTGGTGGAATTTTCTCTTTTGAGATTTATTTGAATGGGGACATTACAGAGATATGGAAAAGAAAAGATGAAATTTTTCTATCTCAAGGGAAGTACAGTGTGGATATATTGCGCAATTTTGGCATGATAGATTTCAAATCTTTGACTACACCGATGGTTTCCAATTTGAGGAAACTTCATGAGTCAGGCTCTAGATTAGATCCAGTAGATCCCACTTTGTATAGACAGATTATAGGCTCGCTAATGTACTTGATACATTCGAGGCCTGATATATGTTACGCTATGAGCATTCTAAGTCAATTTATGTCTGATTCGAGACACAGAAACTGGACAGATGCTAAGCATGTGCTTAGGTACCTTCGAGGTACAATTTCATATGGACTCATACATGCCTCCAGTGGAGGAGTCATGTTGCTTGTTTATACAGACTTAGACTGGGGAGGAAGCATTTTGGACCATAAGAGCACATCTGTATACTGTTATAGCCTAGGATCAGCTATGATATCTTGTTCTAGCAGGAAGTAGGACTCCGTAGCCCAGAGCACTACCGAAGTAGAATACATAGCTGCTAGTGTTTCCTGTCGAGAAGCAGTGTGACTCAGAAAGATACTTGCAGGGTTTTTCAGTGAAAATCTTGAGGCTACAGTTATTAGGTGTGACAATCAGAGTTGCATCAAGTTTTCTGAAAACCCAGTGTTTCATGACAAGTCGAAGCACATTGAAATGAAGTATCACTTCATCCAATACATGGTCTAGAAAGGTACATCGAAACTTCAGTACATTTCTACTGATGAGTAGATTGCAGATGTGTTAACAAAGCCTCTGTCGGTGACAAAGTTCAAGTACTTCTGAGACAAGCTTGGTATGGCATAGAATGCCTCCCTCGCTGAGAGGGAGTGTTAAATATACAACATCAGGAGACATTCTCCAAACCAATCTTCTGTAGTCAAGATTGATCCTCCCGTATAGAGGTGAGCACTTTGATTTCCTTCCTTGTAAAGGTTATTCCTCCCGTATAGAGGCAATTGATCAAAGTAATGATGTTGTAAAGTCTTGTTGGACAAGGCTCTGAAACAAATAATTAAATATCAAAGCTAAAACAAATTTCAACATTTATGTACCTTGACATTATCATTTTCCTATACTCAAACACATCAACATTCAAGCTCTATCATTGTCACATTCCTTTAAAAAATACATTTCAGTCCCTTATCCCTTCAAGCAATAACTCTATTGTAGACAATCCACAAATATGCCTTTACTCTTCTTATGATCACCTTCTCATCCACGTTCTTGCACTCTGTCCTACACCCACGCACTTTACACAAGAGGTATTTTTGTCTTCCTTTTTCATTCAAGCAATATTGGCTCTATATTTTTTAGCTTCACACTAACATATTCATGTGTTGATTCAATGTCCAATGTATAGGTTGGTTTTTCAATAAAAGGGACCACCATATAACCTAAACATTTCAAATTAGAGGAACCATAGATGAAATCTTTACAACATGTTAAATCCGGAGAAATGTATCTTTTGTAGATTTCTTCCTCTTCCTTCCTCTTCGTATTTAAGAGCTAACTCTCCACCAAGTTAGATTTGCATATTTAATAATATCCTCACCCCTATTTTGGTTTTATCTTCAAGATGCCTACTCATCCATCTTCCCTTCAACAAATCATTTTTTCTTTTATTTATACACATGAGTTCATAACAAAAAGATCCCAAATTCGTCGGTTGGGTTTTCCTGTCATCGGCTTGGACATTCAAGATTTGTCTTAAGTGGTCCCAACACATCTACCATACCAATGCTTCATCAAATTCGTTGCATGCTTAGCGGGGTTAATCAACAATGAATGAGGAAGGGATGACTTGTTCCTTATTGTTCCATTTCAGTCAGTTGTATTGGAGAGGAGCCCCAATTTATTTACAACGAGTAATGTGGACATTTCCAAGTTATTGTTTGTGGCACCATTAAACCAACAACCCACACCCCAGTTTACTTCACAAGCCACGCACCATTGAAGAAGACTCTCATGTAAACTCACCATGGTGATTTCATATAGATTCAGCAATTTCATTAACTTGACTTGCGTGGACCCATTAATGACATGATGATGCCATACTAACCCTTAACGGTTGTGTTGAACTCGCTTCAAAAAATGACGACATATATGGATCATTTGTAACAGGAATGGACCCAAACTCATATCTCCGGCCCTTTCCTTTCATTAGGTCGTCATACTTGTCATTTGTCTTGTACCAAAACTAGTACCAGAATTGGTACCAAAACTGGTATCGAAACAAGACTTGGTACCAAACCACAATATGATCATTATCATTGCCTCAATCCTTTCACTATCACATCATTATCACTGCCTCATCATCAGACATCAATGAACTCACTACTACTTTGAAATTGGTGACATCGACAGGTCCCTTGACCCTGTTGACATCAATGACAACTTCTGCCAACACTCTTGATGTGCTATAACTAGTTGTATTTTTATGGGTTTCAGGGGCCATCTCATATAAAGTATTAATATTTCTTTCAAACATCTTTGCTAAGCTTCTGGATTCCACCAAATTCTTAGGTTTTGATAGTCTTAGCTCACTATGGATGATCGGTTTTAATCTTGAACCATACAATTTTAATAATTGATCTTATGTAATATCTGGAAATCTAGTAGCCAAGACTTCACAATCATGCATATACTCATTTATTGTTCTTGTTTGTATTAAATGAGTAAATCTAGTAAAGGTGTTGTCTTCTTCATCATCATGAAATATCTTAAGAAATCCTTGGTGAACATTTGCCATTTAATGGATAGACCATTAGTGTTTTTGGACCACCAAGTGAACCAAACATAAGTGTTACCTTCTAAATATATAGATGCCATCTATATATTCTCTAATTCATTTGCAGGTGTGTTCATAGCAAAAATTCCTTTATTTTTATTAACCCACATGATAGCTTTTCTTTCATCCAACCCGTCATATTTTGGGATCTCAATTTTGATCCTATTTAAATAATTTGTGCTATCTAGGCATATTTGATAACTTGTGCTTTGTGATTCTAGGCTTTGCGGTGACTTTCAGTGGACTAAAGGTTCTGCAAATGATGCATCTACTCATTCCATTAATTGCTCAATTATTGCATTATGATCATTGAGTACCTTTGATGTTTCCTCATTGTCATCATTCATTACTCTTAGTAGGGTTTTCCATCGAGTATCAGACTCTTCCATTATTTTGGTAAGACGCTCTGTAAATGTCTTTGTTACCTTATTAATATTCTATGTTATCTTATTAAGATTGTCGCTAAATGTTTTCCTCGTCTCTTCTAGTGTTTTATTTATTCTTTCTCTAGACTCTCTTTATTCTTCTCCTAACTCCTTTTGACTCTTCTCAATAGCCCCGAGACGATGCCTCACACTATTAACTTCGTCCCTACGATTAACCTCGACATGTAATTCGTTGTTGTTGACCATTTTGAAGTTAGGATTATTTATGGACCCCACTTTTTTTTTTAATTCTTTCTTTATAATTTTGACTTATGAGTCAAAATTTGTATAAAAAATTTAAAAGTGACTTTTATAAAGATAAAGTTTTATAAACGGTAAGTATATAAACCCTAAGTTTATACTTTATGACTTTATATAAACCTTATTTTTAAAAAAAGTGATCAACTTTGAGTAAATCGCATTTACCTACGGATGAGTAATGTGTTGTACGGACGCGATTTGAAAAGTGACTAATGTTGTACGGACGTGACTTTAGGAGGACGTTGTACATAGGTGTACGGATGGATTGTGGAAATTAAATGAGTGCAATTCAAAAAATCGCAGGGGCGGTGTGTGAAGCATGTGTAGCTATATGAAATGACACTAGCGATGAAAAATGGCGAAAGCTAAGCACTGAGCTGCAGAGCATTAAATGCGGCAGCTCAGTGCTTAGGGTCCGTTAGATCTGGAGAATCTCCAGATCCAAGGGACCCTAACCACTGAGTTGTCGCATTTAATGCTCTACAGCTCAATGGTTAGCTCTCGCCATGAAAAATGGCTATTGAGTATGGACCCAATTTTTTATGGTACAGACACTAATCTATAGCAAGTTATATGGAATTTACAATAGACAGTGTCGTTGGGTGATTTCAATGAGTACAAACAACAAATTCTATAGAATTTATGATTTCAGTGTAGCAGTTGTACGACTAGTTGGACATGTTTTAATTTGTTAGTGGAAGATTGGCTCTAATACCAATGTAGCAACGGAAGTTGTAAATAAATAGAAATCTTCTATAAATGTATAAAATATAATTGATTGATGAATAATAAGATGATTGGAAACCAGCCTCACGGGGATTTACTTCATTGCGGTTTACTTACATGCATTGACTGGTCATGAGGTGAAGGGGTACGTTCCCTTTGACTTTTCATTAACTTACTAATCATAATTACATTAATTATTAATTATTCTTGATTTTGATTTTGATTATTATTTATAATTGTTACACACAAGCATTCAAACTAGAAAAGAGATATCAGTGTCCATATTTCAATAAATTAATATAAGTATAGTCAAACATATCTATTAGGGGAAACAATGAAACAAAAATAAACCACTCAAAATAATTATACAAAGAGGAACAAAGACCATCACTAAAGTGAGAACAAGGAAGAGTAAAAATCATTAAGATATGGAGAAGTGACCAACAACAATTGGGTAATTATAAGTTCTAAAAGTTACATAAATAACCCTCCTTATTATAGAATAGGAGGAGGTGAAGTTAGGGTTACCATCCCTCATTCCAAAGTTACATAACACTTGTCATTTTGGGAGAACTGACAAGTAGCACCTTCTAGAAAGTTCCAAAAACATGTTTTCATAAACTGAAATACTATCTTGATTCCTTGTAAAATGGAGAAATTTACAAATGGGAGATGAAATAGCTTCAAGAAAATCCTCCTGGGAATAGTACTAGAAGGTGAGGTGTCACCCTCATTAAATGTTCTTTAGAAATATACCCGCAAGTGTAAGTGCTTCATTGTTATGTTTCCACCATTTACAACAACTTGTTTGTTGTTGTAAATTGGGTGAAGAATGGATGTGAAATCATGTAATCAATCATTGTTGAAGTTGATGGAAAGAAGGACCATGATTGCATATCTTACAATATTCTTATAAAGGGAAATAGAACCTCTAAATAAACTGAAAAATACCCCATTATGTTCTTATTGAAAAACATTTCATGTCTTAAAATGAACCTCTTTGATGCTTATGATGTTGCCCCATTGATTGGCAATTTGTGGCCACAAAATAGTCTCGAATTGTGTCTAATTTGGATAAAAAGGGATATGCCCTGAACTATTACTTGGTTGTTCCAAGAGAAAAACACATTTTGTATTTGGTTGTAAATAGAGCATATGTAGCTTTTTGTACCTTCAGATTATTTTTCTTTTCATTGGGCACAAATTGGGGTCAAATTAACCAAGATTTGACCTACAAAAACCCCAAGAAATTGTTGGGTTTATGCACAAATTTGGAAAAAGGATTAAAGCTTCAAAATCAAAATGGAAATTATAGTTTTGGGTTGTTTTAACCATGCATAAGGCTATAGGTGATATGGGATTTTCTTTGTTTAAAAAAAAATTGGCTATGATTGTGCCTAATTTGTTGATGTATATGTAACTTCGGAATGTATTTCATCTATGTATTTCATATATATTTATTGTACTCTTATTGGAGATGTGTTATTCCTCTATAAGGAAGTGTCGTCATGTGGATTGACAACTGTCACAAGTGTGTGTACTTGCCGATCGGTTATTAGACCACCATGTGTGGGGTCGGCCCTGAAATATATATATTATAATGTGGATGTACCTAGCTAGACAAGTCGGCCCCATAAGGTCACTGGGCAAACAGGTTAGTATAAATAGAGATCAGGTGATCTCTATTTGGATCATTCGGAAAGTCATATCTCTCTCACTCAGAAAGTGGCGCACTAGTGAGGAGGAGGATCATCTGCTACTAGGAGACTATCTCAGTGTATTTTGGTTGTACTTTGGTTGAGCCATTGCTCTCTCTATCTCTGAGGAAGTTGTGGGGTTTTTCACCTTAGGATTTTTCCCACGGAAACTCTGTGTCTCTTGTCTCTCATGCTTTTGATTCATGTGATGCTTGTCATGCTTATTGTGATTGTTATGCATTGATATACTGTACATGTTATTCTCTCGGTGAAGATCCTAGAGTATTGTGAGTTAATGCTCAAAATTTAACATGGTATCAGAGCTAACCTGAGAAGAAGACATTTTGCAGTGACGAAAACTTGAGTTTCTTGTTTATTGGGTTTCTCTCCACAGATTTTGGAAAATCAATATAGTAGATTGACTCTACTCATCAAGGAGAATCTATCTGTCCAATCAGAATTCAATTCTGAGCATTGTTTAGATTTGGCCCTAAAAATTAGGGTTTCCACAAAAATAGGAATTTCTGAAATTTGAAGACATAGCTGGAAGCTCCTTGCAAAAATCGAATTTTAGAGCTTTGGATCGAGATTTTTGGCTAGGTAGATCTCCGGGAAACTCAAACCCTAATTCAGGGCTCTCCCTAGTGGACCCGGGAGGACAAAAAGGAAAATCTGAAGGGTAAAACTTTGTTGATCTCAAATTATGAATGCACCAGGTTGATCAACTCATCAAAGCGCATCTTTCTATCCTTTCAGAAAATTGAAATTCACATTTTGAATTTTTAGGGTTTTTTCGATAAACCCTAATCCGGGACCAGATCTAGTTTTCAGCATTTCAAGTGGTAAGACCTAAATCTTTTCTATTTCCATTTGAAGTACTCTTCAAGATGTCTCACCACACCAAGCTTGAGGATAAGCTTGAAGGAGATGATAACTTCCGAGCTTAGAAGTATAGGATTGGGTTAATCCTGGAAGAGAATGAGTTGGACTCTTATATAAAAGAAGACATCCCTATCCCAGAGGATAAAGAGGCCAAGGTATTGCATAAGAAGAACTTGGTCAAGGCAAAGAGAATCATCGCTGATTCTATCAAAGACCATCTCATACCCCATGTGTCTTCTCTAAAGACACCCAAGGAGGTGTTTGACTCTTTGACCAAGCTATTTGAAGGGAAGAACATAAATCGGAAGATGACTCTGCGGGATCAATTGAAAGGGGTCAAGATGTTGAATGGAGAAACCATTCAATCTTACTTCTCCAAGGTCTCTCAGATCAAGGAGCAACTTGAAGCTATGGATGAAGTAGTGGGCAATGGTGAAGTTGTTATGACCACTCTGAATGGCCTACCTAGGTCATGGGACTCCTTTATTCAAGGAATCTGTGCAAGAAAGAAATTGATCTCTTTCAGTAAACTATGGGAGGAATGCTCTCAAGAAGAAGCTATACTTGTAGCTCGTGAGTAAAAGATGGGAGGTGAAGATCAAGCTCTCGCAACTCACACCAAAAGAAGCAAGCCCAAGAAGGAGCACTCTCGCTACAAAAGATCCTATCAAAAGAATAAGAAGGATCTAAGATGCTTCACATGCAATGAGAAGGGTCACTTTGCTTCAAATTGTCCCAAGAACAAAAGGGATAATAACAACAACTTTAGCAAGAAGAAGAAGGGCAGCAAAAGAAAGGATGATGAACCTCCAAAGAAGAAGGCTAGGGCAGAAAGTGATGATGACTCATCAAGTGAAGAAGAGTATGTTCTAATCTCTGCTCTCACAGGTACTATCTCCCATAGTTGTAATGATTGGTTGATTGATAGTGGGGATTCCAAACACATGATTGGGTTTAAGGAATATTTTGTGAATCTATCTGAACATGAATCACCCCATAAGGTGAAACTTGGGGATGATTATCAATACCCAATCAAAGGAAGTGGTGAAGCCTCCTACAACCTAGATTCTGGAAAATCTTTGAAGATGAAAGAAGTCCTTTATGTACCTGGGCTCAAGAAGAACTTACTCTCCATCTCTGCATTGGATGCAAAAGGTATGAGGGTTGCATTTGTGGATGGCCAAGTCCTAATGTGGCCAAAGGGAAATACCATAGATGATGCAGTAGTGATTGGAGAGCAAGAGGGAGGATTGTATAAATTGAAGGGACAACCTGAACATGCCATGGTGCATGAATCCATGGAGCCAAGTGAACTTTGGCATAGAAGAGTTGCTCATATGCACTATAGGGCACTTCCAATTGCAAGCAAGGCTGTAGAAGGTCTTCCTAAAATCAAGACCAAACATGAAGGTGTTTGCAAAGGATGTGCAAAAGGTAAGAACATTAAGAAGGCTTTCCCAAGCAGTGAAAGCAAGGCCAAAGATATCCTGGAAATCATTCACTCAGATGTATGTGGTCCTATGTCATCCAGTTCTCTTAGTGGGTATGTTTACTATGTCTTATTTATTGATGACTTCTCCAGGAAAACTTGGGTATACTTCTTGAAGAACAAAGATGAGGTGTTTGATAAGTTCAAGGAATTCAAAACCTTGATGGAGAATCAAACTGACAAGAAGATCAAAACATTCAGATCTGACAATGGTGGAGAATTCACCTCAGGTGACTTCAAGAAGCTTTGTAGTGATTCAGGGATTAAGAGGGAGTTGACTGCTCCTTATAATCCTCAACAAAATGGAGTTGCAGAAAGGAAGAACATAACTATCATGGAAGCAGCAAGGGAAATGCTGCATGACCAGGATCTACCTATGCATCTATGGGCAGAAGCAGCTAGAACAGCTGTATATGTGCAGAACAAAACACCCCACAAGATATTGGACAACAAGACACCAGAAGAGTTCTTTTCTGGTAAGAAACCTGAAGTCATCCATCTCAGAATATTTGGTTGTCCAATATACACTCACGTCCCAAAGGAAAAGATGACTAAACTAGATCCTTCAGGAAAGAAGGGTATCTTTGTGGGTTACAGTGAAAGCTCGAAGGCTTACAGATTATACTTTCCAGGGTTCAAGAAGATTGATGTCAGCAAGGATGAATATAAGTTCAAGGACAGGTAATCCAGGAAGCAAAGAACAAGAGGGAGCACACTCCAACAGCTCCTGCAAGGATGCATATTTTCAGAGGGAATTGACCATCTTCCTACATTCCACAACATAAAGGTGTAGAAGAAGCTACTTCAGCAGCTCCTGCCAGGAAGCAAAGACTCAGAGGGAGTCCACCCAACAAACAAACAAAGATAAGTATTTCAATTATCATTTCTTGCCTATTTTTGTTTAAATAATATTATGCTTAGGAGATGTATTGTGCATATTAGAATGATTGCATTAATGAACAGCATACTACTAATATGCATGTGATGGGTAAGTGGCCTATGGCACTGTACAACATTCCAGTGCTACTTATCTAGAATGAAACCTCTTTGCTAACATGTTGGGAGTAGTGCAAACTCTTAACAATGTTCTGGTAGAGACTGGAAGGCATCTAGAAAGTTGTGGAACATGGATAAATGTTGTATTGAAGCATTGGCTAAGATAACTGCATGACATATTTCTTTATGTGTAAAGAATTTGTTCTAAAAATTATGAGATGTTTCTAATCATGCAATTTAACTTGTTTTGTAGGAAAGACCGTATATCTTCACCTACAAAAGAAGGACTACAACATTTGTTCCAGCAACAAAGATATCTATTGAAGATATTGAAGTTCCCAGGATCTGGGATGAAGAAATGGAATGCCATGATCCGTCGATCATGAAGAAGATGTTTGGGATGCAGTCCCAAGACCTGACAGGGAGTCATATGTGTGCAAATTGAAGAAATCCTTGTATGGCTTGAAACAAGCTCCCAGAACCTGGTATGGTAGGATGGACAATTTCCTATCTAGTTTGGGATTTACCAAGAGTAAAGCGGATTCCAACCTTTACTACAAGGTTGAGGAAGGGAATCCTGTGATTCTACTCCTGTATGTGGATGACTTATTTGTAACAGGAGATGACAGATTGATTGCAGATACTAAGAGGAAGCTTGCTGCCAAGTTTGATATGAAAGATTTGGGAATGATGCATTATTTCCTAGGTATGGAGGTGTGGCAGAGTGCAGGTGGGATCTTCCTTGGTCAAGGGAAGTACACAATAGATATCCTGAAGAGATTCGGGATGATGGATTGCAAGGCCATGGCCACACCTATGGCATCGAATCTGAAGCTTCTATGTGATGCTTCATCTGAGCCGGTTGATATCTCTATGTATCGTCAGATGATTGGGTCCTTGATGTACCTGACGAACACGAGACCAGATATTTGCTTTGCGGTGAACACATTGAGTCAGTTCCTGACAGATCCGAGGAGTGTTCACCTCGTTACTATAAAGCATGTTCTGAGGTACCTGAAGGGTACAGAGGATTATGGGCTCAAGTATGAAGCGAATCAAAAGTTTAACCTGCAGGGTTATGTTGATTCAGATTGGGCTGGCAGTGCTGCAGATAGGAAGAGCACATCTGGGTGCTGCTTCAGTATGGGATCAGGTGTGATCTCTTGGTTTAGCAGGAAGTAGTCCTGCGTAGCGCTGAGTACAGCTGAGGCAGAGTATGTTGCAGCCTGTTCAGCTAGTTGTGAGGCAGTATGGCTACGGAAGCTACTGTCTGAGTTATTTGATCTCTCGTTGGATGCTACTGGTATCTTCTGTGATAACCAGAGTTGTGTGAAGCTGTCTGAGAACCCAGTGTTTCATGACAGGTCGAAACACATAGAGATCACATATCACTATATCAAGGATATGGTGCAGAGAGGAGCTGTGAAGCTCCTGTATGTTGCGACGGACGAGCAGATTGCAGATGTGCTGACGAATCCACTAGCCAGGGTGAAGTTCGAGTACTTCAGAGAGAGGCTTGGTGTTCTTCATATTGATGACAGTTCGAGGAAGAAGTGATGGACACATTTGCTGAAGCCATTCCAAGCATGTTGGAAGGAGGATCCTTCACATGGCTATGGATGTAAGCACTGGATGATGAGCATCAGGATGATGTTCTGGTTTCTGCTTTGTATGATCAGTTGGATCATTTTCATGTATGTATGTATGCATCATGTTGGATGCTGGATATGATCAGTTGGATCATTTTTATGTATGTATGTATGCATCATGTTGGATGTTGGATATGATCAGTTGGATCATTTATATATGTATGTACGCATCATGTTGGATGCTAGATATGATCAGTTGGATCATTTATATGTATGTACGCATCATGTTGGATGCTGGATATGATCGGTTGGATCATGTGTATGTATTTTTGTATATGCATCATGTTGGATGCTTGGACAATGTATCTATATATGTATCAGGTGGATACATTGTATGATCAGGTGGATCATGTATGATGATATGTATCAGGTAGATACTTGGTATGCATCAGGTAGATGCATCGTATGATCAGGATGATCATGGATGACGAGCTTCAGGATGTTTCTCCAGATGACATGCAGCAGGATGTTGCAGTGATGATGATCAGGATGATCATGTGTACATCAGGATGATGTATGGTGAGTATTAGGTTGATACTCTATGGTCGTGGATCAGGTTGTGTAGATGAGCATATAATTTGGCCCTAGGAAATTTGCAGATAGTCTTTCGAGGTTTTGCCTATGGCATATAATTTGGCCCTGGGATATCTGGGAAATGCTCTTTCGAGGTTTTGCTCTGGGAGGACATATAATTTGGCCCTGGGAGATCTGCAGATAGTCTTTCGAGGTTTTTCCTATGGCATATAATATGGCCCTGGGATATCTGGTAGATTCTCTTTCGAGGTTTTGTCCTATGGCATATAATATGTCCCTGGGAGATCTGATAGGTTGGGTTGTGTGCCTGTAATAAGTCCTGGGATGCTCTTGCGAGGTTTTTCCATGACCACATATAATCTGTCCCTGGGAGATCCTATAGGTAGAGCCGTGTGCTCATAACAGCCTGGGATTCTCTTGCGAGGTTTTGTGGTGAGGTCACATATAATATGGCCCTGGGAGATCCTATAGGTAGAGCCGTGTGCTCGTAACATCCTGGGATGCTCTTTCGAGGTTTTGTGATGCACGTAATAAGTCCTGGGGATTCCACAGTATGGCCAGTGATGACGAAGACCTGCAGGTGGTGGGCCTACATCCAGTATGAAAAAGGACTGACTCTGTAGAACTTCCTATGACGAGTAGAGTCAGAGATTGGTTGAGATAGCAGCAGCAGTGACGATGATGATGACGATGATCCCGAGAAGAAGACTTGTCTAGCAGATCTGTGTCGAGAAATACCTTCCTAGTTAAGAGGGAGTGTTGATGTATATGTAACTTCGGAATGTATTTCATCTATGTATTTCATATATATTTATTGTACCCTTTTTAGAGATGTGTTATTCCTCTATAAGGAAGTGTCGTCATGTGGATTGACAAGTGTCTCAAGTGTGTGTACTTGCCGATGGGTTATTAGACCACCATGTGTGGGGTCGGCCCTAAAATATATATATTATAATGTGGATGTACCTAGCTAGACAAGTCGGCCCCATAAGGTCACTGGGAAAACAGGTTAGTATAAATAGAGATCAGGTGATCTCTATTTGGATCATTCGGAAAGTCATATCTCTCTCACTCAGAAAGTGGCGCACTAGTGAGGAGGAGGATCATCTGCTACTAGGAGAATATCTCAGTGTATTTTGGTTGTACTTTGGTTGAGCCATTGCTCTCTCTATCTCTGAGGAAGTTGTGGGGTTTTTCACCTTAGGGTTTTCCCCATGGAAACTCTATGTCTCTTGTCTCTCATGCTTTTGATTCTTGTGATGCTTGTCATGCTTATTGTGATTGTTATGCATTGATATAGTGTACATGTTATTCTCTCAATGAAGATCCTAGAGTATTGTGAGTTAATGCTCAAAATTTAACAAATTTTACCTCTTTCTGACACTGATTTTGTTGCCAACAAAGGCCCCCTTGCACTTCCTAGCACTATGACTAAAAATAAATGTTATTTCATTGGTTCATACTACTATATGTGGATAGGGTTCTTTATTGGTGGTTCTTGGGCTCTTTCTAGTGTTAATTTGGGATTCAAAAGCTCGAGTTACACTCAATTTTGCTTATTGGCCTGTTCCACCAAAAGTCAAATTTATATAATTTTTCAAACTATATAAAATTTTGGGCTTATAGACTTGGTGGCATGCCAATGGTCACGAGGTGGCACCACCCTGCTGGTAGGATATCTCACCACCTTTGATCATAAAGAAAATGGTGTGGCAATGGAAATTCCATCGCCCTAGTGGTCAAGGAATGGTAGCATTGGTATAGAGTGGTTGTGAAAGAGGAGGTTGATACTAAGAGAAACATCATGGTGGTTCGGTGTGCACATGGGAGGGGAGGGTAAAATAAATGGGAGGAGGGGAGAGTAGGCTAGAAAGTAGGCTACGAGTGAGAAATAGGTAGAGGAGGCCATGGGGTGAAGCTTAGAGAAAGGGGAGAGTTGTGTTGGGATGAGAGGTGGGTTATAATGGAGTGGGGGTGTGACTCCATGAGGATGTGGGGGTGTAGAGGGATTATGGGGAAAAAATAGGGTGGGATATGCACTATGTGAGGGGACTAGGGAGTGTGGTGAGGGGGTATGGAAATAGAAAACAATGAGGTTTAGATTTGATTCAAGAGAGCGAAGGCCATGAGGTATGAGGATGAGTGAGTAGGGGGGATGAGGAGGACCTTGGAGACTTGGGCTTGGTACTCAAGGGGGTTTGAATCCCCCTACTCTATACTTTGAAAAAAATTATGACAACCACACCAACTCCATACACTTTAAACACATGCACCAACAAAAATTCAAACCATAACCAACAACCAAACCATTCAAATCTAGCACTTGTTTTAACCCATAATTGGCTCAAATAAGCCAAGGAAACAACTTTACAAATAAGGAAATAGCCAAGGACCAATAATAGAAGAAAATAACAATGATGGGAGAATGGAATTAATGTCAACACCCGCCATGAAACCCTCCAAATTCTAAGACAACTCCTCTGCAATCAATGATGGGAGAGGGAGGAATTGTGGAGAAGAATGTTTTTCCCCATAAATTGTGATTTGCATGGGAGGTTGCATATGTGACCTATTTACCCTAGCATGGATTTTCATGCCCAATCTTAATCTTTGTAAGGAGATCACTTCACTTATGCACTAGGGTATGTGTTGGGGTTGTTTTTCACCCTTTTATGAGCCTAACCCCTCAAAAAGGAGCCCTTGGGTTTATTGGCTAGCAATAGGGGCTTAAGTCATTGGGGGCTAAGAGGTCCCACATTAAAACTCCTTGGACATCCCTTTTGCTATGTTATTTTTTATTGAAATTTGTGCCACAATTGACAATCAATGCCCATACTTAGCTATTTTCCACTAATTTAGGTCATTTGCCCTCAATCTTCTCAAGATCAAAATAGGGCCATACATTCACATAATAAGACATAGAGCACACCATTAGAAATCTCTCAGAAATAACTCCTCAAATACATGATTGTACACCTAATTCAACACTAGCATGACCCTCTTTTAACCTGATAACACTTGACAATACACATTGTTATAACATTGAAAGCCACAAGTACACTATCTTTCAAAGCTTGCCACATATCCATATAGTGTCAAATTGCAACAAATGAGGCATTATTGGAAATGTATCAGTAACTACTTTTATGCTATCAACCCATAATTTTGATTCTCTACTACTAACATCTTATTGAACTACCCAAAAGTTATGTTATGTAAGCTTCTAGGACTCCACCCTTGAAACCTATTTAAAGATTTGCAAAGATCCTAAATGAGTCCTCCAAGCATGGAATGAGGCAAATGATATGTCATTGGAAATATCTTGAGGTAAGCTATAACCTAGAAACTCTAATTCACTTTGTTGGTGCCAAACACCAACATATTATAAACTCTAAAACTTTGGCACCAATATATTTCCCTAAAACTAGTTACAATTTTGTTAAAAGGATGTTCTCAATGATAGGTGGTGAAAACTAGGAATATGATATCGTTGGAAAGTAGAAAAACTAATATACATCATCACTAGGTCCCTTTTCAAATCTAGGTTTGGTTTAGAACATAATTTGAACTCTTGAGTTACAAAACTAAAATTCGGCCCCTGGGGGATACACAATGTATTCACGTCTTAGATTGGGAATACTAACTCATAATTGGGAAAATGGGGGATCATTGGAAATATTACCTTGAGAAGTGTCAAGTAAAGGCATTGTTTATGGAAAAAACTATTGTGTGTGTGTGTGCGTGCATGTTTGCGTGTGCGTGTGTGCATGTGCTTATGTGTGTGTGTGTGCACGTGCAAGACCTAGTCCTAGTGACCTAATGATAATGAATGATACCTTCTACAAACTAAATCATATTAATGTTGTTATCTATTAGCGGTTTACTTTAAATTGGACATAATAAAAGGGTTTCTTGGGGATCCTATATTCAATCAATGATGCAATATCATAGAGGCTAGTCTTTGGAACTAATATCAAACAAACCAAATCATCAAGAAAGAAAGAAAAAGGAAACCTATAAACAACACTAAAAACAAAAAATAAAAAATGAGAGTGAAATCGGTGAGAACAACTGCACCCATCACTAAAATAAAATAGGAAAAAATGGGAAATGAAATAAAGAGATATATACATCATAAAACAAAACACTTGAGGTGACATGAGTACAAATAACGACGAAGCTTCTTAAGTGTAAAATAATTTAAGTTGTTGATTATTCATTGGAAATTGAAGTAGTTCAACACCTAATGTTTTTAGCCTAAATGTGTTCATATCTAGAACTTTGAAGATGGTGTAAGTACTCAACCACAACACATCAAACTTCGTATGTTTGAATGAGTCTAGCATTCTTTGTCACATAGTAGTACATCATCTACTACTTTTTAGCTAATGCGAGTGGCTCTTTTATGGAATGATTTCTTAACAATGTCTAGTTTCTTTCAAAGGTGTTGGGATGCATATTTTCTAACCTCCTTTAGTTCAATTAAGGTATCAAATTATGTCGTAACATTTGAAGCCAGTTTTTCCTCAACAATAATGAGTCTCAAGGTTGGAATTTGTAAGTGGATAGGTGGGATACTATGAATCTCGTATACTAGAGTCTAGGGACTTTGGCATGTAGTGATTTTCGAGGTAATTGGATTTGCCCGTGAAGCAAAGATTAGTTTACTATGCCAACCTATTTTGTTTTTTTTCATCATCCTCGCAAGGATCATATTGGCATGCATAAAAGTTGACCCATTGTTACTTAGGATATCATTAGAATTTCCAAAGTGAGATAAGATGTCATGTTCGATGAATTATACCACCTGCTCTTTCTTATAATTCCTAAGTGGGACAAACTATACCCATTTCGTAAAGTAGCTAATAGCAAAAAGGATAAATATATGGTTGACACTAGAAGGTGGAGAAATTGTGATAGCGAATCCATGCCTCATTTTGCGAAAGGGACTTGAACTTTGATGGCTTTGAGAGCCATGGCAATTAACTTATGTTTTCTAACTAAGTGCTATCAAGATTTACACTTTTGTCCCAACAAATGGGCATTCTAGTGAATGGAAAGGAAACAATAATTAGCATGTTATGCTTTTGACCAAAAAATGGGCACCACATGCCCCAGAATTACATTGCCCCAAAATTACATTGTTCAAAGGTTATTTAGGTTTAGTAGGGGGAAGACAATGAGACAACACTCCATTAAGGATTCATTAAATAATTTGATCATGTAAGACATACCTAACTACTTGAAAGAAAAGGGTTATCTTGGCCCCACTATCCGTGTCCAATGGACATACACTATTGATCAAAAAATAAATGATAGGCCTGTACCATGTTTGCATGGTCAACTCATTATCATTATCAAAGGCTTTATAAGCACTCAAGTATTTTACCAAATATGGTTCATCTATGACAAAGAAATAGGACTTATTTTGTAATTCTTCCAACCCAATTCCCATTATGGTTTTTGTTGGTTTATATCCATGTCATACTCCTACATGTGCATAAGACATTTGGACCATTTACTATGCAATTTGGTTTGATGTAACGTAGTTTCATAGAGAGATGTTGGCATAAAAAATTGAACTTTGTGTCCTTGGATGGAGTGTTGCAACAACTCCAAGGCTTTATATAGTAACCATGTTTCTCTAGTCAAGAACAATTTGGTTGATTTGTCTTCACATTTTGGCCTAGTCTTTCTTCATTATATTTTTGCAAAATGGTTTCCTCTAAAGAGTTACCTTTGGAATGGTTAGGGCCAATCAACAAAGGTACAAAAGTGATTGCAAGTTTGATGGGATCGAAATCTTGGTGTGTTGGATGATCCCACTTAGACTTAACATCCTTATTCATTAATTGATTTAAAGGTTTGACGACATGTACAAAATCATGAATGAAGCATATTAAGAAATTGATCTTTCAAAAGAAAGATTGCATCCTTTTTTTGTCAATAGGTAGTGTAATACTCCCATTTTGACCCTTAGGAAATATTGGCTTTTAATGTAAATATTGTATACATGTTGTTGGCCCGGTTTTGCAACCAGGCTTAGTGCTATGGGCACCTGCTAACTAGTAGCAGCAGTTTCAATGAAAGCAAATAACAATAAACTAAATAAACAATACTATTTATGGATCTAAGCAAGAATCTAAGCAAATAATGACAATAATTTAAGATCAAGAACAAGAACATATAAAATAAAGAATTTGTATTGAAAGTATGGGGCAAGCAAGTGCTTGCGGAATCAATACCTCTAATGGTGAGGTTGAATAGCTCCAAGGATGAACAACTTCCAATCTCCAATGGTCTCTTCTCCAATGTGGTTTGCAATGGCTAAAATGCTCAGGGGAGATTTCAGCAGCATAAGGATGAGATAATGGATGGATGTGAAATGAGGAGCCCCTACCACCTTTTTATAGGTTTTGGTGGTGAGGAATACCATTTGTGGTTTTGTGGAAACCAAATGGTATTGACCAACATGGTTTAGGTACTTTTCCCTCCTTTTTCCTTTTTTGAATAAAAATAATATTTTAATTCCCTTTTTAATATTTTTGGGAATTTGGACCCTTTTTGAGGGTTTTTTATGATTTTCTTGGAAAAATAATCTTTTTTAATGGAAAAAGGGGTGTACTAAGGTCTTTTGGTGACCTTTTGTTGGTTTCGGAGGCTCAGATGGTGAAAAAGTGGACAAATGGGTCATGTGAATAGGGAAATGAGCTAGTGAGCACTTTTTGGGTGTTAACAGATTGCCCCCTGATGTGTGAGGGCAGGAGCTCATCATATGGCCGATAGACATCATAGTTCTTTTGTCCTTTTTTCTGGGAGTAGGGGAGAGAAGAGACCGGTTGGAGACTGGAGCCACGGCCCTTGGAAGCTGCAAAAACAAAAAATATTACATGGCCTCAATATGAATGAGGTATAATCTCTGATAAAGGACGAGGCGGGCATTCCCATGCTCGTATCAAGACATATACAAAACAATTAGTCCCAAGACGGGGGATCTAATACTTAAAGAAATATACTGGTACATCATAATGGTCGAGAGGGGACATTATTGTGGGATATACTCATGATCATGACTGATCTCAATAACTGATACACTGGAATAACTGTTGAACTGCTGAAACTGAAGGTGTCCAACATCTGTATGGACTCAATGACTATGAGTCATCTCTGAGAAATAATGTAACTGTATACTCAAGGGAGTATGAAACTGGGGTAAACCTGAATACTGTCGCCATACGCAACCCGGATATCTATAGAAAAAATGTAACTGGTTGTATCCATAGGTAGACCCTCAAATGTGGAGGAGTCAGGTGGTATCCGGGGTCTTCGACTAAATAACTGAACGGACCAATATCCTGTGCGAGTCTCAACGATGCGATCAAGGTGTTGAAGTCGAGCATGTGAGAAACAACCATTCGGAGAGGCACTGAGGATTCCTCTCGAAATGATTCGTAGGCACTCATCATAGATGGTAATGAATCCAAGACACAGGGACCTCTAGGTCTATCCTCTGGAATCAATGTGGTTGTCGTCGACAGAGGGAGACCAGCAACTAACAAGGCAATGATGTTTCCTTGATAGGAGCACGAGGTGTAAAACTGAAGTGTTGTAGTACTGATGGTAGGACTGACATACTTGTGGAAATGGGAAATAACTGGGTCAAAAAATGGGTAGACTCAAACTTCCTCTGTTCAGAGCATGATGACATGGTTGACCTGGCAGCGTAGGGACCTAACTTGTAGGTGTGGGGATCATCTTTTAGGTCCTGAAGGGTATGCACTGACTCTAGGTGGGTGAAGCTGATGGTAGCTGTCGAGGGAGTTTCAGGGTTACATACTGCAGAATACTCTGAACAAAGGCGACCAAAATGGGGAAGCTGCTATGTGAGTAGGCATGATGTGTTGTAGTGCCAAGAGGCACCATTGATTCCTTCTTTGTAGTTTTAATGAGCTCCAAGAAGGGATAAAAGTGTGCTCTAAAATGGTACGGTCCTGTGGATTTTATGAGCCCAGGGCGGCTCATGCTCATGGTTGCTTTCGTGTTTAGAGAGTCTGAAAGCGGTAAGTGGACTCTATTGGTGTTTCTTTTTCGTAAGTTTAGTCTCCAAGGCCCGAAAAAGCATAAAATGATGCGAATGGAGAACTCTTCTAGCCGGTGTGACTAGAGTATACCTTTTTCGTAATTAGTCTACAAGGTCCGGAAAAGGGGTAAACTTATACCAGGTAGACGCCCTTTCAGATACATTTAGCGAGCATGAAAGGAAGCAAGATTGCTCGGCGATCTTTTCATTGTTTTAGGAGTCAGAAAAGAGCTTAACAGAAAATCCCTAAGTGTCTTTTTCGTAAAGAGGGGTTGCTCGGCACGAAAAAGGGATAAAATTATACCGAACAAAAATGTATTGATGAGGGCGAGGAAAGGTTTCAAGCATCGTCATCAGCGCGGAAAACTGGATCCGGTGACATAAGGATTGTCGAAAACGGAGAACGGCCGATGTGGCACGCAAACCGAGGTGATGAGGGGGCGTGGAAAAAATGCCCGAAAAATATAAAGGTGAGAGCGAGAAATGGTCTCAAGCATCATCACGAGCGCGGAAAACTGAATCCGGCTATATAAGGCACGTCTAAAACGGAGAACGACCGATGTGGCACGCAAACCGAGGCGACGAGGGGGCGTGTAAAAAATGCCCGAAACATCTAAAGGTGAGAGCGAGAAAAGATCTCAAGCATCATCACGAGCGCGGAAAACTGAATCCGGCGATATAAGGCACGTCTAAAACGGAGAACGGCCAATGTGGCACGCAAACCGAGGTGACGAGGGGGGCATGGGAAAAACGCCCGAAAAATCTAAAGGTGAGAGCGAGAAATGATCTCAAGCATCATCATGAGCACGGAAAACTGAATCCGGCGATATAAGGCACGTCTAAAACGGAGAACGGCCGATGTGGCACTCAAACCGAGGTGACGAGGGGGGCATGGAAAAAATGCCCAAAAAATCTAGGCGTGAGAGCAAGAAATGATCTCTAGCATCGTCACGAGCGCGGAAAACTGAATCCGGCGATATAAAACTCGTCGAAAACAGATAACGACCGATGTGGCACGCAAACCGAGGCAACGAGGGGGCATGGTAAAAAATGCCCAAAAAATCTGGGCGTGAGAGCGAGAAATGATCTCAAGCATCATCACGGGCTCGGAAAAATGAATCCGATGATATCAAATATATAAAAAACAGAGAGCAGCCGAAGTGGTACGCAAGCTGGGGCGACAAGGTGTCGGGACACGATGTTGATATTGGTCCTGGTGAGAGCGAGAAATGATCTCAAGCATCATCACGGGCACGGAAATATGAATCCGGCAGTGCAAATGGTGTGAAAAACGGAGGTCATAAGGACTCCGGAATGGTTTAAAGGAAAGAACTAGGTTAAAAAATGGCTAAAAATAAAGGTGATCTCACCAAGCGAAGGATGCAGTGGTGGGGAGAAATGATGACCCATGGGGGCAAACTACTAGGTGTATCAAATCAACTGAAATATACAAGTGACACGTGACCTCAAAAATGGTTGAGATCACGAATATGAAAAAGTGAGCAGGGTTAATGACCTGCCCCCATGCTATGTGCATGGGGTTTGTGATTATGGATCACATATGTGTTGGTTTGAACGATGGGCTCATTGAGGTGTTGAGATAGAGATGATGGGGAAGGTTTAAAATGATTTATCATGCCCCCTATCCTGGGGTCGAGGTAATCTATTATGCCCCCTAACTCAGAGGTGTCAATGTGGTGCAGATGTTGTCTTAGAGAGAGATCAATAGGGCATTGAGCAACTGCTGGCTGGGTGTTATACCATGAGGCTGTGGGCTGTGGTGGCATACTAAAGTGATGATATGATGATGGGGGATTCCCTTTGTGGTGTGGATGCCCCCAGTATCTTCGATGAGGATCACGATGATGATGAGTAGGCAAGGTTTTGGACCTGCCCCCATGTTGTGGACATGTGGTTTCCTGGTCGATTTGAAAGGGTTGAACCTTTGTGTCAAAGGGATCAATGGAAGGGACCGACTGGACAGAGGGGTATCCAGTGGAGATCGTATAAATGGCGGGGTCAAGGCCAGGCATTTTGGTATCTGACCAAGTAAAGACATCAGTGAATTCTTGGAACAGTTGTTGGTATTCTCCGATCTCATGCTCACTGTGGGAGGTTCCTAATGTGATGGTATGAAGGGCACCAAGTGGGTCAGAGATGTCAATGTGGATGACGGGAGAAATATCGGCCATGGGATCCGTTAACCAGTCGATTTTAGTAGGAAGGAAATCCTTGGACTTAACCGCGGATTGGGTAGTGGTGGTGGATGAAGTCTCTTCCAGGAGGAAGTATGGACGATGGTGCATGTCTTCCCCGGGATAATCAAAGGTAGTAGGAGTCTCAAGAACCTCTTCATCATTGCGGGAGCTTTGAGTGGTCAAATCGAGCGATGAGGTAGTGGTAGTCGAAGAGATCATGTAGATGGTGTTAATATCTCCGGATGAGGATGATGGGGGAGGGTAGATCTCCTCGATAGTAGGGGGTGCCGTCTCAAGGTCCAAATTGTTCATCTCGTAGAGAGCTGCTCTGTAGTCAGGGAGATCCGGACAATGGTGAGAGTAGTGGCCGTAAACACTGCATATGGCACAAGGATGGTTGGTGCGCAGTGATTTGTCGCGAGGTTGAGGTGGTGGCTCAAGTATAACGACTGGGATGCCGGCGTCATCGTCCAACATATTCATATGCTCTTGGAGTGCTGGTAACTGTGGGAATTGATGAGTTGGATGGCCTATCTCATCGCACAACGAGCATTTAGGGGGAGCTCGAAACACCGGTGGGGGTTTAACTGCCTTAGGAGGTGGTATAGCAGTGTATGGTTGTGGACCTCTGCCCCCAGTGGGCTTGATAGGAGGGGGAGGATTCGTTGACGATGAAGGGATATTGAGGCTAGGAGGAGGTGTCGTTGACGACGAAGGGATTGCGACACCAGGAGGAGGCTGATTTGTGGTAACAATAGGTTGTACCGGTTGGAGGATGACGTCTGGTGTCGGTGGTCGAACGGGAGGCGGAACATACCACACGGGTAATCCCAATGTTAGTCCGGGTAGGCTAAGGGTAGCCATAACCGGGGCGCTTACTACACCTGAAGGAGGAAATAGGAAGGGGATGGTGTGGATGGGTGTAACACCAATGTGACTGGGGATCAATGGTGGTTGACCACCGGACGTTTGCGTATTCTGCGAAAGAGTACAGAGGTTTGCGACTTGGGTCTCCGGTGACGGTGGTGGAATGGCCTGGAATGTAGAGGTCATTGGTGTATCCGAATAAAGTCCGGGTGCCACAGAAGACACAAAGGAGGTAACTGCACTAGAAGCGGGTTGTTCAATCATGGGAAGAACATTCTCGGGTGCTGCAGGGGCGTTGGGATCATAGTAGGTGAGTTGGTCAATTTTGACCACGCGTCCCTCGTGGGGGAACATCATGGTGCGGAAGACGGAGGAGGCGACCGCTTTCATGGCGTACATGTAACTGCGGCCAAGTAAAAGGTTATAGTCGAGCTGGGCGTTAATGACCTCTATGTCGATGAGCACAGTTTTCCCACCTAATTGGACGGGTACCTTGGGTAATAAACCTTGAGGTTGAGCTGACCGGCCGTCGTAGGCCCGCAAGGCAGTGGTGGATTGCTGGAGAGCAGGGGATCCCAACTTCTGCCAAACAAAAGTGGACATGACGCATGTGGAGGCACCCTCGTCGATGATACATCGATGGATGACAAGATTCCGAATAGAAACGGAAACTTGGACTGCTATGGTAGAAGGCAGCCGTGGTTCAGATTGATCTAAATCAAAGGTCATCAATTTCGAATCATTTGGGTCAATCGCCCCAATGGCGAAAAGTAAAGTCTTGCGCTGAGTAGGACAGGTTTTTAAGACTTCTAACGCAGACATGGCTGCGGGAAATTGAGCTAAGTCATCTACAATGTTGTAATTGGACGCAGCCCGTGCATTGGGGTTGTTGTTGATTCGGCGTAGGGGAAAGCGAGGTGCTTTAGAAGCGCCGTCGATTGGAACCTGAGGTATACGCAATGTCTGATCAGTGGGATGAGCATTAGTATCCTTTTCAGCGGGGGGGGCTTCAGCAGTCGGTCCGTATTGGTTTCGACGGGTTTGGATATTGACGTCGGCAGTGGACATCATCAATAAGTGGTGGGTGCCTGAATCAAACATGGGTTGGTCAGGAGCTGCGTAGGTAATTTGTTGTGGTTGCACGTTGCCCTGTGGGGGGGCTAACGGCTGAGTGTTCACCACTCCTTGTGTTGGAAAAGGGTTTTGTAGTACCAAAGGTTGTTGTGGAGGTGGTGGGGGGTTGGGTGGTGGCTGAGGAGCTGCCTGCCCTTGACGATGGGCATCATTTGTCCATAGTTGTCGAGCTCGCTCGAGATGTGGGCAAGCGTGGGTATAGTGGCCATAGACACCGCAAATGGAACAAGGATGGTTTGTTCGTAAATTAGCATTTTTGGGTTGCTTAGGTGGCCGATCAGGATTCTGATGAGCGGGCGCCGTGTTATTTTCTTGCGGAGGATGGGTAGGTTGTGGAGCTTGGTTACGGTTTTGACTGTTTCCACGGTTGCGTCCTCTTCCGCGGTTTGGTTGCCCACCCTGGTTGCGTTGGTTATTTTGGTATTGGGGCTGATGTTGTTGTGCGTACACATGCCCTTGAGCATTGGGGGGATTCTGAGGAGGCGCAGGTGCGGGAGCAGGTTGCGGTGGATAGTATGCAGGTGGAGCTGGAGGTGGTCCAGTTGCCTGCTGGGGTTGTTGGTACCCCTGAGCTGGTGGAGGTGTGAGGTTAGCCGGGGCAACCGGTTGTGGGTAATGCATGGGCTGTTGTTGGAACTGCATGGGGTTTTGTACCGTAGGTTGAGCATAGTATGTAGGGGGTACATATGCTGATGGCGCTTGGCCATAACAATGTTGTGGACAAGAGGGTCCATGAACGTGGTGGGTCTGGTTTGTTGGAGCATAAGAAGTTGTCGCCCCGGAACTAGATGTAGCCCTAGAAAGGTCTGGGGCGGGCATGGTGCTCACCATACTGAAAGGTTTTGCTTGCGGTGTAATTTGGCCAATAATGCCATCAGCGGCATGTGATGCCCCCGGTGTGTCACCGCGTGCAGAGTCACCTCGTGGGGCGTCAGGTATGATCGTGTATAGGTAACCTGACTGGGCATAGATAAGATCAAATTGTTGGGCCTTAAGGATGGCCTCCTCCTCAGACTAGGGTCTTTCAGATGCTACATCCTTCGCAATGAGAGGAAGGAGGGATTTAAGGAACCAGTCTAAAAAGATTCGGTCGTCTAATTTGATCTTGCATAGGCTTCGGCGCCGACGCCAATCATGAATATGGTCAGTGATATGCGTGGCCGTGTTCTGTCTGCAAGACAGTAGGATCTCGACGCCCGCATCGTAGCGGACAGGTAGCTGGAAGAATTGTAGGAAGGTCGAGGCAAGGGAGGTAAATGTGGAATGCGTCCCATGGGGTTGCTCGATGTACCATTTGGCTGCGGAGCCAGTGAAGGTGCGTTGTAAAAGTCGTAGGCGGATTGAGTCATCCACTATGGAGTTGGAGGAACACCATAAATGGAAGGACATGATGTGATTTTGGGGGTCTTCTCCAGCCTTTCCCTCAAACTTGGGGATGTCAGAAGGAAGCTTAGTGGGCATATAGGGCCAAGTAGGATCATGTCTGATGGGGTCATTTGTGAGCCTAGCTAAATCTGGCAGGTTGAGACTTGCCATGTATGGTAGACTAGAGGATGTGGTGACCGGAACCGGGACCTTCCTAGCCATTGTGGCATGGTGTAGGGGTCCAGTAGCACCTATAGGTATGCTAGGTATGGAGGGTATGTGTCCTCCAAAAGGTGTGGCCTGATATGGGTTAGCGCTCCCAAGTGCAACTTGGGTTACACTTGGGTTAGGAATCGCACTAGGGATTCCCTGTATGGCACTGCCAAGTGCAACATGAGTTACACTTGGGTTAGGAATCGCACTAGGGGTTCCTTGGATAGCACTCCCAAGTGCAACAGGAGTTACACTTGGGTTAGGAATCGCGCTAGGGATTCCTGGGATAGGGTTTGTGGAGACCGAAGGGGGTATGACCCCCATGTTGGGCATGCCCATGACAGGTGGTGGTCCTGTGCTAGGCATTCCTGAATGTGGAGTGTTACCCATATTGGGCATACCCAAGGGGGTGGTTGTTACCGTTGATGGTGCTACCGCAGAAGGGTCTGCGGATGTCTGACCTATGGTTAATGTAAATAGTGGATCAACTGGTTTTCCAGACATAATTGTGGTTGGTGGTAACTCGGTGGGGTTTTCGGATTCTACCTCCAAATCAAAGGTGAAGAGGGGTATGTCAGAATCGGATGACCGTCTAATTGATTGACGTTGTGTCGAATCAAGGGATAATGCTCTGCGTCCGTGACGTGGAGAGCCAAGTGGACTAAACTCTGGGAGTTCGCCCTGTAGACGACGAGAACGTCTAGAATTCTCAATGGTGAGAATATGTTTTTTATGTAAAAATTTGTTTTAAGTATCAGGTGGTGATATGTATGTAAAAAACTCAAAACCCTAATGCAACCAAGGGTGCAAGAAGGGGAGTGAAAAAAGAAGGCTCACAGGCCAAAAAATCAATCCTCAAAAAATGCACTTATTCTAGCAGCTGTGCTACAATAAGTGGAGGAATGCAACAACTGGTCAGAATACCAACATGCAAGCGGCTCCTAGAAAAAATAGGTGTAACTAGACTCAAAAGGTGGTAAAGATCATGCAAACACCTAATCTAAAAGTATTGTGACTCAAACAGACGATATCCTCTGCAAGGTGATGAAATCCAAGTCAGACAATATGAATGTTGAGACAACGGCTAGATATCCCCCTACCGGGAGGGACACCGGGTAATCAATCCTAAAAGACAGGCTACTAGGATACTCCGTTCATGACGCGTCGAGAAAAGGTAAATCTGCCGTTTGGTCCTTTGATCGCAATATCCCAATACAGGGATATCCCGAGAACTGCGAATGGTAGCCCTTCGGTTACTGAATGGGTTTCGGTATCCCACTCAGG
This sequence comes from Larix kaempferi, assembly GCA_027924585.1. Taxonomy (NCBI): domain Eukaryota; kingdom Viridiplantae; phylum Streptophyta; class Pinopsida; order Pinales; family Pinaceae; genus Larix; species Larix kaempferi. The sequence continues at coordinate 31,732,536 of BSBM01000372.1, forward strand.
CTTCCGGAACCATCCTCGCGACTTCAACCCTCCTAGGGGAGAGGCCTTCCCACAAACCGGTTGTGACCGCGCCAAAAAGTACTAAGAGATTTTAGCTCCCTAATTGGACAACTTCTATGTCTCAGATGTATGAACTGAGGGGTGTTATTGGAACACCTATCCCCCCAATACTACCTAGCTACAAGAATTCTTTTAGTGTTCCCCAAGTGGGGTTAAAAGTGTGTTCAAATTAAGGTACGTTTTAAAGCTTAGTTCAATTAAGTGATCGTGTGAGTGCACGTGAGGTGTTGTAAACTGAACTTGAAAAAAACAAATTAAATGCTTTAAGGGAAATTTTCAAAAAATAAAGGATTTTTCGAAAATAAAAAGCAAATATTTAAGACTTTTTTCACTAAAAGGAATTAATATGCTTTTCAAAAAATAACTCAAAAAATAAAGGATTTCTTGGATTTATGAAAGCAAATAATAAACTCCTTTTTAAAAGAAATAAATGGATTTCTTCGTTTCAAGAAAAATTGCTAAGGGCAAGATTCTAAAGAAGTAAACAAGAAAAAATTTGAATCTAGATGAAAATGCAAAATGAGTCTTTCTTTCACTTTCTTGAAAATTTTTAAAAAGATTTCTAGATATGCACTTTTAAATAGTAAAAAAAATTTCAGAGCTGTAAAATATGCAGAATGCAATACTGTAAAAAATGTGCTATGGGCAGAAAGTACAGTAAAAAATATTTTTCAAAATCGGGATGGCCGAATGAAAAATTCAGCCGCGCGGGTTTTGGACGAACAGCCGCGATGGGCCGCGCGGGTTTTGGACGAACAGTCGCGATGGACCGCGCGGGTTTTGGGCGCACAGTCGCGATGGACAGCGTGGAAAACGGCCGCGAAGCCGCGGTGTGCAGCGCGGAAAAACGCAGACAAGTCGCGATGGACCGCGCGACTGTCTGAAAAAAGGCCGCGATGGGCCGCGCGGAAAAACGCAGAAAGGTCGCGATGGACCGCGCGACTGTCTGGAAAAAGGCCGCGATGGGCCGCGTGGAAAAACGCAGAAAAGTCGCGATGGACCGCGCGACTGTCTGGCAAAAAACCGCGAGGCGGAAGCCGTGCACGGAAACCGAGAAACGAACCCGAAAATTGAAAATTCCGGGCTGTTTATGGGGCCAAATCTCATAACAGCAATGGATCTGCTGTCTAAGATGGCAGATCTATGGATCTAAAGGTTAAAAACTCATAAAAACTAAGATTTAAATTGAAAACTAGAGATCTAAAGTTCAGTCCCCAGCGGAGTCGCCAAAAACTGTTGGCCCGGTTTTGCAACCAGGCTTAGTGCTATGGGCACCTGCTAACTAGTAGCAGCAGTTTCAATGAAAGCAAATAACAATAAACTAAATAAACAATACTATTTATGGATCTAAGCAAGAATCTAAGCAAATAATGACAATAATTTAAGATCAAGAACAAGAACATATAAAATAAAGAATTTGTATTGAAAGTATGGGGCAAGCAAGTGCTTGCGGAATCAATACCTCTAATGGTGAGGTTGAATAGCTCCAAGGATGAGCAACTTCCAATCTCCAATGGTCTCTTCTCCAATGTGGTTTGCAATGGCTAAAATGCTCAGGGGAGATTTCAGCAGCATAAGGATGAGATAATGGATGGATGTGAAATGAGGAGCCCCTACCACCTTTTTATAGGTTTTGGTGGTGAGGAATACCATTTGTGGTTTTGTGGAAACCAAATGGTATTGACCAACATGGTTTAGGTACTTTTCCCTCCTTTTTCCTTTTTTGAATAAAAATAATATTTTAATTCCCTTTTTAATATTTTTGGGAATTTGGACCCTTTTTTAGGGTTTTTTATGATTTTCTTGGAAAAATAATCTTTTTTAATGGAAAAAATGGGTGTACTAAGGTCTTTTGGTGACCTTTTGTTGGTTTCGGAGGCTCAGATGGTGAAAAAGTGGACAAATGGGTCATGTGAATAGGGAAATGAGCTAGTGAGCACTTTTTGGGTGTTAACACATGTGATGTATGTTTCCCTAGCGTGGAGCTCAAGGCCAAGGCCCCGCTAGTGTATGTTCAAATTTTATTTAAAATGGGCAAATATTTGATATTTTGTTATCCATGTGCTATTAAGCCATGGAATATTGTAGATTGATGTAAATATTAATATTTCAATAAAATACCAAAAACTGGCTATGAGAGCAACTAATAAGAGGGGGCCATGTGTATCCACTAGGGAGTGGTGAGGGGGATTGTGGGGTTGAACCATATGCTGCCAAATGTCATCTTGTGAACCCATTTGACTTTCCTTGCTGACATTTATTTATGTTGTAAGGAAGTAGTTCAAGAAATTAATCCATGGCTTCAATGGAGCATCGGCAGCCCAGAAATTCATATGGCGGGTATGGGATCTGTTTCCTTGACCCACAAGTCACTCTACCTCATGGGAATTCGTTATTCCTCATCCTCATTCCACGGTGGAAGATGGAAGCTTCAGTTTTCATCCATTACACAGTGCTAACAGTGAGAAAAACCAGAAATCGCAACTCTGAATGAAACCACGTTTTGAAATGTCAAAAATGTCTAGAAATTCGTGTGGACAGTGAAATCCAATGGGGGATCCATAGACCTGAACCTTGGGGTGAATTTGAGAGGGTTATATGCCCAGAAATCCATGGGAAAACCCATTTTTGATAGCCCGAAAATCCAATTATGGGATTGAGTCATTTGGTCACCGAATTGTGAGAATCCAAGTGTGAATGACAGAACAGAGGTTGGGATTGCTTGATAAACCTAGTGAAGGCTAGAATCTCAAGGAATTAGGAGCTGGACCTTTCTATGCCCACCCTGAATAGCACAGGAAGGAAGGGGCGCCTGAGGGACTGTTCAGCAGAGAAGGGGACCTTCCTTGTGTTGGGTGTGGTAGGTATTGTGGGTTCCATGACTGTTTGAGTTTAATTGAGATGCTTGTAGCTCTGTGGTTGAGCTCATTGGCTTAGCATCCTCCTCCTTTGTCTCTTTCATGCTTGATAAACCCAACTTTGTGTTGGCTTAGCATGACTGTTGGTGTGAAACCATGGCTGTGAGTGAACCTATTTAGTTCCTCCTTAGTCGATTGAATCTATGCATGTTGTTTCATCATTCTGCTTGGGATAAATATGTTGATGCATTCCATTTTGTGTGTATGTTAATATGTTTTAATTCCGTTGTATAATTTAATTATGCATTTTATTTTAATTGTGAATTTCGTTATATGGTTGTGGGGGAAATTAGACACCCCCATAGTGCGGTCATGTTCCCTCTGTGGGTTGGATGACGGGAGGGGACGTGACAGAGTGGTATCAGAGCCCATGTTGTAGCACTAGGGCCGCTTGGGCCAAACTGTGAGTTACAGGCATATATCTGAAGGTTTAAAAGAGGTATTGATGAAGTCTGGGCAGCGTTTTGATTGAGAAAATCATAGAATTAGAGTTCTCAGAAGTGGCAGAGGATCACACAGCTGCATAGTGCTCACCTAGATATTTCCAATGGTACCAAATTTTCCCAATTTGGACTTCATATGAGAAAGTTACGGGATTGAGAAGTTATGCGGTTGGGCTTCCGCATTTCCAATTTCCGCAGTACGGATTGCGGATTGCGGAAGTGACATTTTCGGAGGTCAAAAATTTGACGTTCCGCATTTCCGAGTTCCGTAGTATGGATTATGGATTGTGGATTGTGGAAGTGACATTTTCCGAGTTGGAAAATTGGCGTTCCGCAATTTCGAGTCCCGCAGTACGGATTGCGGAAGTGACATTTTCCAAGTTGGAAAATTGGCGTTCCGCATTCCCGACTTCCGCAGTACGGATTGCGGAAGCGACATTTTCGAAGGTTGAAAATTTGGCGTTCCGCATTCCTGAGTTCTGCAGTATGGATTGTGGATTGTGGATTGTGGAAGTGACATTTTCCGAGTTGGAAAATTGGCGTTCCGCAATTTCGAGTCCCGCAGTACGGATTGCGGAAGTGACATTTTCCAAGTTGGAAAATTGGCGTTCCGCATTCCCGACTTCCGCAGTACGGATTGCGGAAGCGACATTTTCGAAGGTTGAAAATTTGGCGTTCCGCATTCCCGAGTTCTGCAGTACGGATTGCGGAAGCGACATTTTCGAAGGTTGAAAATTTGGCGTTCTGCATTTCCGAGTTCCGTAGTATGGATTTCAAATTGCGAAAGTTGCGGATTGCGGAAGTTGCGAAAGTTGCGGATTGCGGAAGTTGTGCACTACGGGTTCAAAATAAAAATCGATTTATGGATAGAATGAGCATACAGAATCAGAATTGGATGGTTTCTGTGATGTTTTGAGGCCATTAACGAAGGCCATGAAAGATCCAGTGAGGGTCCCGAGACAATTATGCTCCAATTTCGCATAAAATTGGGATTAATGGATTTTACAAATCGGTGTCCCGAAGCTTGGTAGGAGGTCGGATTGAGATGAAATCGATATGGAGTAGGGACAGTGTTAAGTTTTGATGTTTGGAGTCAAAATCCAAAGGATGTGGAATCGGGGTGAGCGAGAAGGGCAAAAAGCACTATTTCGGGGCACTTTTTGAGGATTTTGAAATGCTTGCAGTGGATGAAAGTGACCTTAGATGTAGGATCCAAGAAATATACTGAAATCCACATTTCATATTCTCATTAATACATACATTTACCGTTAGACAAAGATGTTTCAGAAATGCACAGTTTGGAAGATAGCCATTTTTGGCCAAAATTTTGAAATTTTGGAAAAAATGGAAAGTTAAAAATAGTCAAACCCAAAATTTTATAGAAGATGAATGGTACATCGGAACAGAGATCTAAAGGTTGTTGAGTGTTCCTTGTTATATGGAATAACTTTTCCCGATAGAAATGTTTTCATGATTCTTCCTAGACTTGCTTCTATAAGTGGTTGAAGTTGGCATTTCAGAATAAAATACAGTTGTGTAAAAGTGCAGAATTTTTGGTAAAAAATTGTCATTTTGGGGGTAAAGTAAACTCCACACCCGAAGTCGGAATGAGGCATGTAGATAGGCATTGGAAATCTTATCTAGCAGGGAACAATGGTGCCTAACCAGAATTTGAATGAGGTTATCATGCATCATAGATATGTAGAGCAGAAAAGTGCCAGTGACTGTTTTGACAAAATTGTTGTCAATATTGGTAATTTCCATAATTGTATGAATGGGAAAAAGTGAAGAAGGCATAATAGATCTGAGAATTATTCCATGAGTTTAATTCTATTAAATATTGGTGTTTTATATTTCTATATGCATTCCTAAGATTTCTAATAAATACTTTCATAATGCACAGTGTTTGCAGCTGATAAGATTTGAATAGTTGTAGCAGAGGCAACATACAGGGAAAGGGGTCTCCAAAGGAAAATGGTGACCATGAATGATGCTCAGGATCCTTATGAGCATGATGAAGATGTGCTAGGAGAAAATGTGCAAGAAGAGAATGTTGAAACTGAATCCAATGAGAGAAGGGAGCAAATAACTCCTCGAAATTTGGTTGAGACCATGGTAAGCTTCAACGAAAGATTGATGAAGGCTCAGGAGGAAAACAACCAGCTCAATGTTGCTATCTTGTAGAGCCTCATTGATATGCAGAAGAGGATAAACCTTGGGTCCAACCCAAGCAATGTAGTCAAAGAGGAAAGAGGTGCAGAGAGTCGCTCTAGAGGTCGTTCTAGGAGGACTCCAAGCCCAAGAAAGTGTTTTGTGAGCAAAAAGCATAGAACACCCTCCTCAATATCTTCTTCCAGCAGGTCTTGTGACTCCAAAAGTTCTAGAAGAAGTCCAAGACATACTTATGGCAGACTTGAAGGAAGAAAGAAATTCAAAGGAATTCCACAGGGAGAATTCAGGAAGGCAAGGCCTCCCACATTTGATGGAGAAGACAAGACTGACCAAGAGGCAGAGACATGGCTTCTTAGTGTAAGTTTAAAAACTTAACAGTGGAGTACAAACATATATCGATTCTTAAGCATTAACAGAAAATACACAATGGCACACACATTACACAGAGAGTTTCACCTGGAAACCCTTAACCGGGAAAAACCAGCAAAACTTAGAGCCGCATAGCTCCTTTTTCATTATATGTTTATTTTACATGTACAATATAATAAATGGTATTCTGCAGCATCTAAAACCCTAATTCGTTTACCCGAATTAGGTTACAACCCTAATTCCTTTTATCGGAATTAGATAGAGTACAATGGGTCGAAAATCGCGAAAAACCCTGGTTCCCCTCCGGACGCGCCCGGCGCAGGAGAATCACTAGTGCCGTAGGGATCGTGTTGTACACGCAGCGACCATGTGAAGAGATATAACATACCCAACACTTAGGATGAAGAAATATTTCAGGATTCAGGATTACTCAGGGAATGAAAAGGACAGAATTTCCATTTACAATCTAAATGGAAGAGCTTCAACTTGGTGGGAACACCTCTTGCAAGTAAAAGGGATCAGTGAAAGAAGGATAAGCTGGGAGAAATTTAAGAAGTATTTCAAGGAAAAATACCTTTCTGCTAGGTATTATGATAGTAAGAGGAAGGAATTCAATGAGCTCGAGTTGGGACAGAAATCTATGGAAGAGCATGACCATAAATTTTTGGAATTGTTGAGGTATGTGGACTATATCAAATATGAGAGGGTAAATATCCAATGCTTCCTTGGGATTTTACCTCAAATTTTCAAAGATAGGATTGAGTTTGTTAATCCACCAAGCCTTGATGAAGCCATTAGGATGGAAATGAATTGCTATGAGCAGAGCAAGGAAAAATCGGAGGTTCACCCAGCATGGAAAGGAAAGCCAAGAGGGATATGTGATCAAAAGAAAAGTGGCTTCAAGCCACCATTCATAAATCATCCCAAAACCTTTCCATGGGGGCAGCAAGCAAGGAGTGGATTCAATCCAGCAGTAGCAACAGATAAAGCATCAAAAGGACCACTTCAGTGTTGGGGTTGTGGAGGAAACCACATGCTTAGAGATTGTCCAGCTAAAAGGGAGAACCCCAAGAGCTTGCACAACTTAGAAGAAGCAACTACAGTGGAAGATATGGAAAGAGAAACACCTAGAATATATGCAGCATTGGATGATCACCAAGCAGACCATCAATCAGCAGTGGTGGAAGTTGAAGGTAAGATTGCTAAGAAATCTATTTCTGTTTTGATTGATCCAGGATCTACTCATAGTTATGTGTCTCATAAGATAGTTGAAGGTTGTTCTCTTAGAAAAGTGAAGCATAATAATTCTTGGCTAGTTCAATTAGCCATAGGGACCAAGAGAAAAGTGAGTGAAGTAGTGATGGAGTGCCCGATGGAGTTGAACATGGATTCCTCGCAAAGGTGATTTTGAATGTCCTACCATTAGGATCTTATGATGCTCTAATTGGTATGGATTGGTTGGAAAGGCATAGAGCCAAGATAGACTGCTATGAAAAGGTACTTGAATGCATTGATGAAGAGGGAAGGCCGAGATTAGTAAGAGGAATTCCCAAGCAAGTTTCAATAAGGCAGATTTCAGCCTTGCAGCTAAAAAATATTTATAAGAACGCTTTCCAATTGTATGAAGTTCATATATCAAATTCAACAGAGAACAAAGGACCAAGGATAGAAGACTTCCAGGTATTGCAAGAGTTCAAAGATGTGTTTCCGGATGAAGTGTCGGGATTGACACCAAAGAGAGATATTGATTTTTACATCGATCTTGTTCCAGGGATAGCGCTGATTTCCAAAGCTCCTTATAGAATGAGCACGCTAGAATTGATCGAGTTAAAGCTACAGGTACAAGAATTAATGGACAAGGGGTATGTTAGACCGAGTGTATCTCCTTGGGGAGCACCTGTGCTATTTTTCAAGAAGAAGGATGGAACCTTGAGGTTGTGTATTGATTACAAGCAGCTTAATAAAGTGACAGTCAAGAACAAGTATCCATTGCCAAGGATTGATGACTTATTTGATCAAATGAAGGAAGCTAAAGTGTTTTCCAAGATTGACTTGAGGTCTGGCTACCATCAAGTGAGGATAAAGGAGGAAGACATTCACAAGACGGATTTCAGAACTAGATATGGTCATTATGAGTTCATTGTGGTGCCATTTGGTCTTACCAATGCACCTGCCATGTTCATGTGCCTCATGAATAGTGTCTTCAACAAGTATTTGGATAAGTTTGTAATTGTATTCTTGGATGACATTCTTGTCTATTCAAGGAACGAAGAAGAGCATGAGGAGCATCTAAGGATGGTGTTGCAAGTCCTTAGAGAACACCAATTGTATGCAAAGTTAAGCAAGTGTGAAATTTATCAAAAGAAGATGCAATAATTGGGGATGTTATTTCCAAAGAAGGTATTGCAGTGGATCCAAAAAAGATTGAAGCCATAATGGATTGGCCTACTCCAAAGAATGTTTCAGATGTTAGATCTTTTATGGGTCTTGTTGGTTACTACAGAAGTGTTGGCGGGCATTTCTACCCTATAGCAAGGAAACTACTGCTATCAACTTGGTTGGGGTGACAGGTAAGTGTATTGATGCTATTACAGAGGCATGTACAAAAAGAAATAGATTGTAGATTTAGGGAACACACCTTTTAACCGAAGTCTGATCCTAGCCTTGACCCGGTCTCGTGTCCAGCTTCCGAATCTACCTTTCCTTCAGCAAACCTGCAACAACAATACCTTTCTCAAAACATTTTGGGCAATATATAAAGCTTGACATAAACAAAAGCAATGTTTAAGATTCAGCATTGACCAAAATAAATCCAATTTAAAATGCCATTTCCTAACACATTCAAATTGGAACAAGAAAAACACTTCAACCTTTATTTGTCAAAAAGTAGAATGAAGTACAAGTATACCTGACAATGAAGCAGGCTCCTGCAACTAGATTCTGGGCTCTGGCTCTGCTCTGGCTTGGATGTCTTCTGCAACAACTTCTCCAATGTCTTGAAGTTTCTCCATTAACTCATCTTCTAGATTTTCTAGCAATAATTTCTAACTTTGCTCCTTTAACCTTCTTGGTATTTATAGGTTCAAAGAAACAGTTCAGGTCGAGATGTAGTTATGGAGGAAGTTGGGGGAGTTAGGAAACTGCCATCAACTAATCCTCCTCGATGAATTAATATATTTTTTAATCATCGTTTAATGTGTATGCGACTCTTCTTCAGTGGAGTAGCGTATAGGGCGCTACCCTAGTGTTTAACAACTAGCGCTCAATCGATTTTAAATGTCGAGCGCTACTTTGCTACACTGGAGTAGCGTATACTTGGATATGGGCGCTACTATTATACAGTGGAGTAGCGTATGGGCGCTATTCTCTTTAATTAGAGTAGCGCTCATATCTTAAAATGATATTTTTTGTGGTTTTTCAGTATTTTCAGGAAATGGAATGAGTTGTCATATCATCCAAGGTCAACATGCTCCTCCATCCAAGTTGTCATTTTGTGTGATCAGTAGCTCAGGGTGATCACGGACGGAGAGGTGCAAGTTTGACCTATAACAAATGCCCCCTAATGTGTGAGGTCAGAGGGAAATGATGGCCGACATACATTACAATCCAAAGCCAGAGGAGGAGCACAAAACCGCAGAAAACAAGTCACAAGAAACCTGCAACAAAGATCAAGGTCAGCGAGCAATTACATTTTTGACATCTTATAGATGTGTAGTGTGATACAACATGATCTCCGATACATAACAAGGAGATGTATATAAAGTATGGCCACTTGAAATACAAGCGTGGATCCATATCAAATGGAGAGATCATAGCCATAACAACAAACTGGATCTATGTCTCATGGAGAGCCGAATATAAGTGAGGCTCAGTCTTGCACAACTTGGGTGATAACAAAATCAGGTAATGTCATCAAAATCCCCAAGGTCTTCATCCCACAACAACCCTAGGTACAAACCCTAACCATGTGAATAGATGAGCTGATAGTCGAACATGGAGAGCATCGTTTGATTACCGGTCATTGATGTATACCGTTAACAAACGCGAGGACTTCCACCGATAATGATGATGGAGTCCAAGGTACCAAGTACGATTCGCCAAATGTGAATAGATGGACTTGGAGTCGAACACTTGGGAATCCTGTCGAAGAAGAGACATTGATGTATTCTCATCATTCAACAACGAGGAAAATTGCCACTGGTGACTGCAATCTCCAAGGTACTAACCGAAACTCTAAAATTCAATCCCAGAATAATGATTTGGTGTCGATGGGAAGAATTCTATTGGAAGGGAGGCCTTAAGGCATCCTCCATCATCCAACTCGAGGAACACTCAACTGGTAAGAGCTGATATGGAATAATATGCAACAAGACTGACACTAGGAAGGCCGACACATGAGGTCAAGGTAAACTGCAGAATGGTCGACACAGGGTATATCCTTGAACATTGAGCACGACACAAAGTGACTCAGGTAGTTTCTGACATAATGGGGTAAATAAGTCTGAAATGTAAGAGACATTAACAGACCCTCCATATGGTTGGAAGAATAACCAACCGGGGGAGTAAATAACTCGGAGGAAAGGTTCACCCTGAGGCCAAAAACTAAACCCAACCGACAAGATAGACTCAAGTAGGTGCTATGTTCAAGGATAGGACTTGACTGAAACTACCTTTGACAATGAAGATATGATATGTTTTTCCCGTTCCTTATTCTTTTTAGATAAAAGAATATCCTTCTTGTGGATTTAATGAGTCCAAGAAAGAATGAAAACTCAATAGGTCCAACCATGTAAATAATTTAACGAGCCCATGGGAGGAAGACTCAGTACCTTCTTCATAATTTATAGAGTTTGAAGAAGAGATAGAAGATTACTCTATATGTACTGATCTCTGGATTTTAATATCGAGCCGAGATCTGTTCTTGCTCGCCGGTGTTTTCAATTTTAAGGAGTCTGAAAAACTTAAACAATAACTCCATATATCTGCTCGTGGATTTTAATATCGAGCCCAAGCAGATTAATGCTCGCCGATGTTTTCCTATTTATAGAGTCTGAAAAACTTAAACAATCCTCTTTTCACCTATCCGTGGATTTTATATCGAGCCCGGATTGGTCTGTGCTCGGCGGTGTTTTCTTGTTTATAGAGTTGAAAAACTTAAACAGTCCTCTACTTACCCTCTCGTGGATTTCACATCGAGCCCGAGTAGGTGAATGCTCGCTTGGTATTTTCATGTTTAGAGAGTCTGAAAACCCTAAAGAGAGACTCCAAAAGGTCCTTTTTCGTGCGATTAGTCTCCTCCCCTGAAAAAGTATAAAACAATGAAAGGAGAACTCTTCTAGCGCATACAGGAGTATACCTAGAGTATACCTTTTCCGTAGTTAATCCACTGAGGCCCGGAAAAGGGATAATTCTATACCTGAGTGGATGAGCCTTCGGATACTTTAACGAGCTCGAAGAGGACAAGTTTGCTCGGCTATCTTGTTTAGGTTTAAATAGTCCAAACAAGAGCTTAAAATGACTTAAAGGTCAGCTTCTAGGATCGTAGCTTCATGCCCTGCCAAAACTAGGTTTTCAACAAAATATTAGTCGATGCGGAAAAAATCTCGAATGATATATGAATTTGGAATGTTTAGTTAATTGACAAGGTCTATCATCAAGAAATTAGAGCTTAGGAGATGAATCCGACAACAATGGAGTGAAAATTGAACTTGGATCAGTGTTATACCTTATTTTGTGTTTCAATTGATTAATTAGGGTTTTTTGAAAGTTTTTGAAACTATGGAAAATTAAAAATTATGGGTAAAAATCAAAATCCAATATTATATATAATTTCATTGTTAAAAAATCAATTTTCAATTTGTGTTGTAGGGCAAAAATTGGGGCAACTTTTGCAAATTTCAAATCTCCACTGCGATCAAACCGAGCATCCAACCACCAAACTTCTTCCACCAAGTAAGTAGAAATCAACCTATCTTGCATTTCAATGGTTTATTTTTAAATTTTTGAGCAAAAATGACTTGCAACGCGATGCTCATAAGGTTTTATGCGCGGGCGCTACTGTGTAAACACAAGAGTAGCGTACAAACTCGATGGGCGCTACTGTGTTCACACAGAGTAGCGCCTACACGCTACTGTGTAATATACACAGTAGCGTACATACTTGCAAAGCCACTTTCAAGCGCCGAGACTCAAAAATTTTGGGGTTTTTGTGCAGGATGGTCTTACAATGGAGGGAAAGGGAGCATGAAGACATGGATAGGTTATCTATGCAAGACCCGGCTACCCTCCATGCGCTCCGTAGATGCGGTTTGTTGAAATTTTATCGAACCGTAAACATGCGGGCATTAAACAAGTTGTTTCGGAGATTGATTCAGTATTGGGATGTCGATACTAATACCTTCATCATCCGCAGGCAAACTCTTGAGCTTACCATTGAGGACATATACTTTATTACTGGTCTCTCAAGGAGAGGAGACGTAATCAATCTGAAAGGGACTTCTCGTTTGGGTGCACGATCAGTGCAAGAATATGTAAATACATACTGTATTGCCGGAGCAGAAAAATCGGGAAGCCAAGTCCTGATTTCAACTATTGATGGTCTCCCGCTGAAAGTGATAGTGAGCATGATCAACTGGGTAAGCGGTAGTGCATCACAACACTTAGCTTCCAGGCATTCGATGCATATTGGTGTACAGTGCTTGCACGGTCATGTTTATGATTGGAGTACTAGCTTGCTGGCAAACATGAAATATCAATTAATAGGTTGCAAATCCGGCACAATGAATAATTTTGGGTACAGAAGTATTTTGTGTACTTTCTTCTTCGAGAGGATGCCTGCTATTAGTTTGGGGATGCCTCTACCACAGGTTAACCCCCGTGAGCCCAGACTAGGCCGTTGGGGTGACATTTTTCTCCGCCAGGGTGGTGGGGAAAGTCACTATTGTTACCACACTGATGACTTATGGGGGTGGTGGGAGAGGCAAGTACCCGCATTTGAGCAGTTTCCCTATGCTGGATTGGATTTCCGTCACGATCCAGAGCTGGTGCTTCCGCCAGGTGGAGCCTGGGGAGACATTGGTATGTTTAAATTTTGAGAATTTATTTAATTTTTCCAAACTTTTTCAAGTATTTGATTTTTATGAATGAGTTTCAAAGTTCTAATCAAGTGTCAAATGCAGATGTTGGGCCTGTTCGTCTTGAGGGCCATCCTACCATCTATGTGAGGCCAGCTGATATTTGCGCAGCGGATGCTATGTTGGGAACCCTGGAGAGGAAAATGAGTCGGTTGACTCATGAGATTCCTGCATGCCGCATGGACCAGATACCTGTTGACATGCAAGAAGATGTTGTTGGGGTGCCCCCAGCATGGCTTAGATTACTGCGGAGGGTTGCTAGACTAGTGATTTGCTATCGTAATGCGGTAGATGATGAGGAGGTTCCTCCTTCTCCATAGGAGAAGAAAACATTATATGTATATATTTTTTAGGCTACCATGCCCAGCTTTTGTACTTTTATGACTTGACTTGATGAACTCATGATCCAAAACTCATATTTTTTTATACGGTACCAGTTATATACAGTATCGGTTATTTACATGTGTATGCGTCTAAATTTTATGTGTGTAATGTTGTTTATGATAATGTGTGATGTAAATGCCAGTCTAACACATAGTTTGCTAATGAATTAGCTAAAGTGTTTAAACTTCTCGGAATGTGTTCATATCTGATAGAATGAAAATGTATTTCCAATAGTCTAACTCGTAGAAACTAACGTAGCAATCCTGGATCCCTGATCCGATAGACACCTGTTAACTGAAATACAATTAATTGTGAGTCAAGCCTTACTTCCAGGTACGAAATGCCATGACTGAGAGCATCTCGGAGAAGTTCTATAACTGCACTGTATTCAGCTACATTATTCGTGGTAGGTCCCAAACAAACCCCCCCCGAAGAGACAAGTTGGTCAGCGGGTGAGTAAATGACCCAAGCTGCTGCAGCCAACTGACAGGTGTGGCGACTAGCGCCATTAGCAAATCCTAAGAAATGTGCGGTTGACATCTGGTACACGACATGAAAAACACACATAAGATCACCTAACGAGCATAACAAAACTAGCTTTACAAAAATATATAGCTATGTTACAAGAAAAAGTATTTCAGCCTAGGCGTAGTACTTCTTCAGGTGGGGTCAATGCCTGGATCCTCTTCAGGAGGCCGGGCAAAGGTGTTATGGAACTCACGGAAAAGATTGGTATATGGGATGATCTCATCGAGATAACATCCCGTCTCAAAGAAAATATTTCCATTGACCCTAGTGAAAATGTTCACCAGTGAGGTATGTAATCTATTTGCTTCAACAATAGCAACTTGTGAAGGCGTTAGACCAGTATTCTCATCTGGTGGTGAACAAAATTCACCTCTCTCTAACAAGTTAAGAAAAGGAAACAAGAAGGACACGCGATTTATATGTTCACGAGGGTGGTCTGGGTCGTTCAAAGCTTCTAACATTTCCTCATCAGAAGGTAAAGTAATTCCTGAACTATCGAGAGAATGGATTGGGTCAGGTGTCTGAGTAGTGGCACAATCTATGTTTGACTCGACAGACACCAATTGAGTCGACATATACTCCGTTGTAGTTTGATGAGAATCCAAGTGGGTAACTTCTACAACAGGAGTGGGCACGGAGGGATTTGTATCAGTTGAGTGAAACTCAGGATCAATCGTTGAACTAACCATAGAAGTTTCAGGCGATGAACATCCCTCAGTCCCAACAAATAAAGTAGGAGCGGGTAGGTCAAAAGTGCCAATCAGTGATCCGAAAAGTCCTACTCCTAAACTCTCGCCAACTGGGGTGTTTTGATCAATCAAAGGAACTGTGGTTTCCGAAGAAGTCTGGTTGTTTCTCTGAGTGAAAGAAAGTTGATCGACTGTAACGATCTTACCTTCAAATGGGAACATGACCACTCGAAAAACTACCGATGCTATAGCTTGCATGGCATAAGTCCAACTCCTGCCCAATAACATATTGTAATCGAGCGGAGCATCCAGAACTTCTATCTCAACAGCAATTGTCTTACCGGCCAAAGTGACATTAAATGATGGCAAAACTCCATGTGGACGGAAAGTTCTGCCATCAAATGCAGTAAGCATTGTGTTGGAAGGGACTAACTCAGGAGAACCTAGAGCTTTCCAACAGGAAATCGACATTACGCAAGTCGACGCTCCCTCATCTACTATAGCTCGTCTAATGGTCATTGGACCATGAACGACCTCAATCTGGAGGGAAACGTGATATGGCAACCGGTATTTGACATCAGTCATGTCAAATCGCGCAGACATGTTGGAGGACTCCATACTCCCAATAGCTGCCAGAAGTGCATTTCGTTGCAATGGACAACTCTGCAAGACTTCTAGAGTAGACATGGCACAAGGGGTTTGGGCTAGATCTTCAACCACATTGTAGTTGGAAGCAGCCCGTGTGTTGGGATTGTGCGATGCCCTCTTCAAAACACCTTTCGGAATCTTGGGCATTGGGTCCACAGGTATGTGGAGTGGAGTGGAGGATTCAGCAATCTCCTTATCCTTTTTCTGCGCTTCCGGGGTATAGTTCCTGGCTCTAGTTTGCAAAAGTGCATCTGAATTAACCATGTTTATAAATGTTTGATCAACCGAAGCGTGCGAAGTGCCCCCAGTTTTGGAGGTGCCAGAAGTTGAGCCTTGCCCTTTAGGAAATGGATCTTTCAAGACGGCAGGCTTCTTTTCTCTTAAGAGCTTCTGGGATTCTTCAAGCAGAGGGCATTGGTGGGTAAGGTGGTTCTGCTTGCAAAGTTTACAAGGGAACTTAACCTTCTTTTCTTTCTTGTTACCCTCTTCGACATTGTCTTTTTTGGGCTTTTGTTGGTTCCCCTCTCCTTTCTTGCCCTTCTTTTTGTTGTTGGGCTGCCGAGGGCCCTTTTGATTGTTCTGAACCTGATTGACAGGCTCAGACATAGAAGGAGAGGTTGTGAGGGAAGCAATGTCTGCAGTCGAATGTTTGACAGTTAAGGCTTGGACCTATTTGGTCAGT
Source organism: Larix kaempferi (assembly GCA_027924585.1). Lineage (NCBI taxonomy): Eukaryota > Viridiplantae > Streptophyta > Pinopsida > Pinales > Pinaceae > Larix > Larix kaempferi. Next base: position 31,748,562 of record BSBM01000372.1, read on the forward strand.
GCTTCGAAGGCTGCAGAGTTAACTGAACCCACTATGCCGTCAGCATGTGGTCCAGGTTTGGGTCTACTCAGATCAGTGTTTGATCTCGGTGCGTCAGGTATAATCTCGTACAGTAAACCAAATTGTGCATATACAAGGTCTAACTGTTGAGTCCTTAAGATGGCTTCTTCTTCATTGGATACTCCGGATGTCGCTACTTCCTTAGAAATATAAGGAAGGAGTGATTTCAAGTACCACTCAAGCAGGAACTCTGGAGGAATGTTGGCCTTTATGAGCCTCTTCCCTCTTCGCCACTCCTGAATGTGGTCAGATAAGTGAGTGGCTTTGTTTTGTCTAAAAGTAGACAAAAGTTCTGTTCCGACATCATACCGAACAGGAAGCTGGAAATGGTTCAAAAAGACGGTTGCTAGGTCCCCAAAACTAGAGAAAGTAGCCGCAAGTAGTTCAATGTACCATTTGGCTGCAGGACCAATTAAGGTCCTTTGAAACAATCTCAATCTAATGGAATCCTCATTTAAAGAATTGGAAGAACACCAAAGGTGGAAGGTAGTGACATGGTCACCAGGATCTTCACCTGTTTTGCCTTTGAATTTTGGAATATACGAAGGTAATTTGGTGGGAACTGATGGCCACATGGCATTATGACACACAGGATCATTTGTCAGTTTAGAAAGGTCTGGCAAATTCAAAGTTGCCAGAAAAGGTAGACGAGGCCGGTAAGATGATGCTTGATAAGGGGAACCACCCATCGTTTGTCCCATGAATTGTTGGTAGGGGTTGCCCCCAGCCATCTGGTGATAAGGGTTGCCCCCGGCCATGTGCTGATAGGAGTTGCCACCTACCAACTGTTGATAGGGGTTTCCCCCAGTTAACTGTTGGTAGGGGTTGCCCCCAGCTATTTGTTGGTAGGGATTGCCCCCTGCCAGCTGTTGTTGTTGTACGAAAGAGTTATTAAAATTTCCCCACCCATACGAGAGTGGATTAGTGCTTTGCGGGTTCGTCCACTGTGGCTGGGTGTTAGCCCCGCCATATTGCTGGTTAAATATATTACTCCCTCCCCTGAGAATAAGGAAAAAGGGGTGTTACCTGCAGGCATGTTACCTTGATTCAAGTTAGGGCCTACAAAGGTGTTGAAACCAGTAGAAGCTGATGTGGACGGTGCAGTCATGGTACCCATGACTGGCATGTTTGCAGAAGCACTTGGTCCTACCACAGGTGTGGAAACCCAAGTACTAGGAATCTGATATAACGGTTGGTACGTAGAAGGTGTTGCACAGTTGGCCGTACTGTTAGGTCCAACAGTAGGTGTAGGAATAGATGCCATCGTTGTAAAACTAGGCATACCTAATGTACTAGTGTTGAAACTGAAAGATGGAGTAGGCACAGATGTAGTTTGTGCCTGACTAGGTGTAGCAGTAAAAGAAGGGTTAACTGTGCTGGTATTCATACCTAAAGTGGGAGTTTGGGGACCCCCCTGTTCACCTCCTGAGTTAGACATCAGATGATCGAGAAAGAAAAGATCTGCACTGAAAAGGGGCTGCTGGAAACCAACAGGTGATAGAAGCGGAATTCTAGTATTGGTTAAGGGAGGATTGAAAGGAGTGCTATACTCCGCGGAAGTAAGATCTTCCACCTCAACAGTACTAAAATGTTGCTGATCTGTGGTACCTGGTAGTGGTTCCTCAGGAACCTCAATTTCAAGGTTTTCTATTACAAGGATTTCTTCAAACAATTCTATTTCAGAGGTAATTTCTGAAGAAATACCGGGGTTTACCCGCTGTCGTCTGGCTAGTTGTATAGGTTCTGTCCTAACTGGTGGAAGGTTTTGAATCCTTCTCGATCTACGGAGTTGTTGATTCTCCGTGATTATAAATATAAAATAACAGACTATAACCTAGTGGCCACTACAACTAGGGGGCAAACAGCACACCAACTAAAAAAATTCCTAAGTATACAAACCAGTCAAACAAAGGTGCCTTCCGGAGAAGAGTATGGGATGATTAGGGCCCAGAACAGATCAACGAAGGAAGAAAGACAGTTACCCGGGGTCCACAATACAATGACTAAGGGTGCAAGCGCTGGAATCACCCAACTGCCCTCCCAAAGACCTGCACGGGGTTTCCTCCCACGTCTGTCTTAGGTACAGCAGATATACCCTCTGTTGTCACCTGTGTATGAACCTAGAAGTCTGATACTATGGATACCACAACACCGAAAATTCCTGGGAGAACAGTCACCGGTCGAATCAGAAAGCATGGGAAGGGTAGCTAAGCCTGAAACTCGAAAGAGTCCCCAATACGCAATCCGATCCTGGCGTATGCTCGAACAATAAGTAGGAGGAGTATTCCCACAAACTAATCTCGCAATGACCTACTGCATAGATCCCAGGCAAATTTTGAGTGAGGTGGGTTTACCTATGATAGTCTCACTACGATTTTTGCGCAATGTGTGATCTTGGGTGGTTTAAGGTGATTTAAACCCAAGACCCTAACCAAAACTAGTTGGTGTAGTGTAAACTAAAAAGAAAAAGTTTCTAGTTCATTTTATTAACAAATTTTAGGGCTTTTATTACGCAAAAAGGATAGTGGGTGTGTGAGCATGGTTATAACAAGAAAACAAAAGTGCAAATATAATTCAATCTTTCCTACAACAAAGATTTTTCACTTTTTATATCTACTTCTTTCCAAAACTGAAAATCTAAGCAAACTTACTTGAATTTTTTGTTTTCTTTTTTGAAATCATACTAAGCTATTTTGCAATAACCAAAACAAGTTCTACTTAAGCTTAAAATACCAAAAAAAAAAAAATTGCTTTTTCAATAAACGAAAAAGAACTATGCAAAAATGGAAAGCCAAATAAAACTTTTTATGCAAAGTGTGTAAGTATGGCTAAAATTTCTTAGGCCTATAGCTGTCGAAACCCTAGCTCGAGAAAGACTTGATCTACAGGTTTTTTACTAAGAAAAAGCCTCTAAACTTGGACACCAAGTGGGAGAAAACAAAGGAGAAAAACACCAAAGGACTGACCTAAAGTGTCTAGCCCTAGAAAGACCACAAAGCCAAGCACAAGTAGACAAGCAAGCTTCCCTACTAACACAAAGAAACTGAGAGATGAAACTAGCCTACAGCTGTTTAAAAAGCACTTGTAACCAGCAGAAGACAATGAGTCTAGGAAGAATGAAACTTGACCAAAAAGAAGACACCCTAGAAGCTCTACCAAATACCAAACCCTAAACAAAGGATGGGGGTAGTAGAGAGGAGACCACGTCACCACAAACAACAGATACAGGAGTACACAGGTTTGTAAACTGGCAATGAGTAGTCAGGGTCTAAAAAGTGAAAGTGTTCGTCACCAAACACCACCAAGTCTTCCAAAAAGTCAATAAAAAGTCTCAAAAGTTCCAAAGGTCAACAAGTGGTTTAAAATATGGAAAAAACTTCAAGAACAGGTTTTATGACTCAACCAAAAGTTAATAACCTCATGCAACCATCAAAGGGATCCTACAACAAAATCAGCAAATCATAAAAAGGGCTAAAAAACAAGCAAACCAAAAATAGACTGCTTTAGAAAGTGTACCCTACTGTGTAGTAGGGATACTCGCGCCCATACAGAAACGGGCGCTACTGTATATATAAGGCAGTAGCGTATGGGCGCTACTGTATATATATCAGAGTAGCGCTCATATCTCAAAGACTTGAAAACTGACCTTGGAAGGTATTAAAAACTGATGAAAGCAGGCAAGAAACAGGCAAGGGTTACTTAAAAAGTTTCTTGATACATCAAAGAAGTCAAAATAATCTGAGAAGACACACAAGAACAAGGTTTCCTAAAGCCAAAAACTCTATTTCCCCAGCGGAGTCGCCAGTCTGTTGGCGGGCATTTCTACCCTATAGCAAGGAAACTACTGCTATCAACTTGGTTGGGGTGACAGGTAAGTGTATTGATGCTATTACAGAGGCATTTACAAAAAGAAATAGATTGTAGATTTAGGGAACACACCTTTTAACCGAAGTCTGATCCTAGCCTTGACCCGGTCTCGTGTCCAGCTTCCGAATCTACCTTTCCTTCAGCAAACCTGCAACAACAATACCTTTCTCAAAACATTTTGGGCAATATATAAAGCTTGACATAAACAAAAGCAATGTTTAACATTCAGCATTGACCAAAATAAATCCAATTTAAAATGCCATTTCCTAACACATTCAAATTGGAACAAGAAAAACACTTCAACCTTTATTTGTCAAAAAGTAGAATGAAGTACAAGTATACCTGACAATGAAGCAGGCTCCTGCAACTAGATTCTGGGCTATGGCTCTGCTCTGGCTTGGATGTCTTCTGCAACAACTTCTCCAGTGTCTTGAAGTTTCTCCATTAACTCATCCTCTAGCTTTTCTAGCAATAATTTCTAACTTTGCTCCTTTAACCTTCTTGGTATTTATAGGTTCAAAGAAACAGTTCAGGTCGAGATGTAGTTATGGAGGAAGTTGGGGGAGTTAGGAAACTGCCATCAACTAATCCTCCTCGATGAATTAATATATTTTTTAATCATCTTTTAATGTGTACGCGACTCTTCTTCAGTGGAGTAGCGTATAGGGCGCTACCCTAGTGTTTAACAACTAGCGCTCAATCGATTTTAAATGTCGAGCGCTACTTTGCTACACTGGAGTAGCGTATACTTGGATATGGGCGCTACTATTATACAGTGGAGTAGCGTATGGGCGCTAGTCTCTTTAAGTAGAGTAGCGCTCATATCTTACAATGATATTTTTTGTGGTTTTCCAGTATTTTCAGGAAATGGAATGAGTTGTCATATCATCCAAGGTCAACATGCTCCTCCATGCAAGTTGTCCTTTTGTGTGATCAACAACTCAGGGTGATCACGGACGGAGAGGTGCAAGTTTGACCTATAACAAGAAGGTTCATCGAAGGATTCTCCAAGATAGCACATCCAATCACTTCATTGCAGAGGAAGAATGTCAAGTTTGTATGGTCTGGAAAATGTGAGAAAAGCTTTCAGCAAATGAAGGAGTTACTTACAAGCGCTCCTATTTTGAAGATAGCAGATCCAAGGAAGGATTTTGTAGTGTGCACAGATGCTTGCATTGAAGGGCTAGGTGGAGTTCTTATGCAAGAAGGATTTGTGATTTGCTATGAGTCAAGGAAATTAAAAGAGCATGAAAAGAATTATGCCACACATGATTTAGAATTAGCAACCATAGTACATGCTCTCAATATGTGGAGACATTATTTGTTGGGAAGAAGATTCGATCTTAGGACAGACCACATGAGCTTGAAGTATTTTTTTGATCATCCAAAATTGAATGCTAGGAAAGCCAAGTGGATGGAATTTCTCTATGAATTTGATTTTGAAATTAAGCATGTAAAAGGGAAAGAGAAGAAGGTTGCAGATGCTCTTAGCAGAAAATTTCATGTTGCGGCATTAAGTATGTGCAAATCAGATTTGAAGGCAAGAGTCCTTGAATCCCAAAACGGTGATGAAACTTACCTTCAAATTAAGAAAAATTGCAGCAGATAAATATAGATGAAAAGTGTGTAGGATATCAGCTTGGAGAAGATGATATTCCCATCTATAAAGATAGGTTTATATTCCAAATAGTGCAGATTTAAAGAAGCTAGTGATGGATGAAATACATCAAATGCCATATTCTGGACACCCGGGATATCAGAAAACTATAACAGCAGCAAGAAAGCAATACTTTTGGCATGGGATGAAGAAAGACATAGCTGAGTACATTGCTAGGTCTCAAAAGTGCCAACAAGTCAAGGAAGAGCATCAACATCCAGCAGTATTGTTGTAGCCCTTACCCATTCCAGAGTGGAAGTGGGAAGTGATTTATATGGATTTTATAATAGGTATGCCCATGACAGTGAAGAAGCATGATTCAATCATGGTAGGGGTGGACAAGCTATCAAAGGTATCTCATTTCATTCCCGTCAAGTCCACTCACAAGGCTAATGACATAGCAGATATCTTCATGAGAGAGATATTCAAATTGCATGGATTGCCCAAGGCAATAATTTATGATCGTGATACAAAGTTCACTTCCAATTTCTGGAAAGGATTGTTTCAGGAATTAGGAACTAGATTAAATTTCAGTACAGCATATCATCCTCAAACAGATGGCCAAACTGAGAAGGTGAATCAGGCTCTTGAAGACATGTTGAGAATGTATGTGATGGATAAACCATCCAAGTGGGAGGATTACCTACACTTGGTAGAATTTGCATACAATAATGGGCATCACGCATCATTAGGAATGAGTCCATTTGAGGCATTGTATGGCAAAGGATGCAGGACTCCAGTGAATTGGGACAACCCGGTGAACAGGGTAGTGCTTGGACTGGAAATGATTGAGGAAATGGAGCAGGAAATTGTTAAGATCGGGAAAAATTTAAAGGAAGCTAGGGACAGGAAAAAGAGTTATGCATATTTGAAAAGAGTTCATAAGGAATTTAAGATTGGGGATCATGTTTATTTGAGGGTGAAACCAAGGAAAAGTTCCATGAAGTTGGGGAGTTGTGCCAAGTTGGCACCAAGATATTGTGGGCCATTTGAAGTCCTTGATAGGATAGGACTAGTTACATATAGATTTGCATTACCTTCTAACATAAGAGCTCATAATGTTTTCCATGTAACTTTGCTTAAGAAGTATGTACATGATCATAATCATATGATTGATTGGAATGTGATACAGGTGGAACCCGAGAGAGAGTTCCAAGTGGAGCCTATGCGTATCCTCGACAAGAAGGTTACATTGCTCTGGAACCGAGCCATCGGACAGGTAAAGGTGAAATGGGAGCACCTTAGTCCTGATGAGGCTACATGGGAGCTTGAGGATTCCATGAGAGAGGCATTCCCATTTTTGTTCAGTTTTGAGAACACTGAGGACGGTTTTGTTCTAAGGGGGGGGGGAATGTAATACCCCCATTTTGACCCTTAGGAAATATTGGCTTTTAATGTAAATATTGTATACATGTATGTATGTTTCCCTAGCGTGGATCTCAAGGCCAAGGCCCCACTAGTGTATGTTCAGATTGTATTTAAAATGGGCAGATATTTGATATTTTGTTATCCTTGTGCTATTAAGCAATGAAATATTGTAAATTGATGTAAATATTAATATTTCAATAAAATACCAAAAACTGGCTATGGAAGCAACTAATAAGAAGGGGGCATGTGTATCCACTAAGGAGTGGTGAGGGGGATTGTGGGGTTGAACCATGTGCTTCCAAATGTCATTTTGTGAACCCATTTGACTTTTCTTGCTGACATTTATTTCTGTTGTAAGGAAGTAGTTGAAGAAATCAGTCCATGGCTTCAATGGAGCATGGGCAGCCCAGAAATTCGTATGGCAGGTATGGGCTCTGTTTCCTTGACCCACAAGTCACTCTACCTCATGGGAATTCATTCTTCCTCATCCTCATTCCATGGTGGAAGATGGAAGCTTCAGTTTTCATCCATTACACAGTGCGAACAGTGAGAAAAACCAGAAATCGCAACTCTGAATGAAACCACATTTTGAAGTGCCAAAAACGCTCAGAAATTCGTGTGGACGGTGAAATCCAATGGGGGATCCATAGACCTGAACCTTGGGGCAAATTTGAGAGTGTTAGATTCCCAGAAATCCATGGGAAAACCCAGTTTTTATAGCCCGAAAATCCAATTACGGGATTGAGTCATTTGGTCATCGAATTGTGAGAATCTAAGTGTGAATGACATAACAGAGGATTGAAAAGAGGTTGGGATTGCTTGATAAACCCAATGAAGGCTAGAATATCAAGGAATTAGCAGCTGGACCTTTCTATGCCCACCCTGAATAGAACTGGAGGGAAGGGGCACCTAAGGGACTGTGCAGCATAGAAGGTGACCTTCCTTGTGTTGGGTGTGGTAGCTATTGTGGGTGCCATGACTGTTTGAGTTTAATTGAGATGCATGTAGCTCTGTGGTTGAGCTCATTGGATTAGCATCCTCCTCCTTTATCTCTTGCATGCTTGATAAAACCAACTGTGTGTTGGATTAGCATGACTGTTGGTGTGAAACCATGGCTCTGAGTGAGCCTGTTTAGTTCCTCCTTAGTGGATACACATCCCAGCTCGGGGGTGGTCTCTCAGCTGAAAGAATATAGGTTGGACAGGGACCTATGGTTTGTTGGAACGTTGCTCTCACATAGCCAATTGTTTGGACAACTTCATCTTAAAGATAAGTGTTCTCTGTGGTTAAATTATGATCATTCTGTGTTCTGTTCTGAATGTTTAATTATTCATGTTATTTAAATGAAATGAACACCTTAAGTTTGTTGGCATGAAGCTTGTGCATAGCATGAGAAGGGGATTGAATCGCTGCAAGTTGTTTCATAATTCTGCTTGGAATAAATATGTTGATGCATTCCATTTTGTGTGTATGTTAATATGTTTTAATTCCGTTGTATAATTTAACTATGCATTTTATTTTAATTGTGAATTTTGTTATATGGCTGTGGGGGAAATTAGACACCCCCATAGTGCGGTCATGTTCCCTTTGCGGTTCTGGATGACGGGAGGGGACATGACAGGTAGAGGCGTACCTTTCATTTATATCATCCTCTTGGGATGAATCTTAACACCCTCATGAGACAATTTGTGACCCAATAGCTTTCGTTTAGTAGCATAAAAAATGGTCTTCTCAGGATTCAGTGATCTGATGAACTTGCAACACCTAAGAAGGATTTCTCTAAGGTGATAAAATTTGTTGCCTTGTTCTTTGGAAAATATTGTTAGGTCATCAAAATATACTACAATGTTTTTATCAATGAAAAATCTAAGAGTGAACACCGTGGCATGTTGTAGAGTACTTCCAACATTAATCAAAACAAAAAGAATATTGTGTTAAGTGTATGTGCCCCAATGAGTAATGAAGGTATTTTTGTGATTATCAAAGAGTTTGAGGAATATCTAATTGTACTTTGAGAAACTATATAACAGGGACATCATTTGGTATTGAGACTTATTCAGGTATCTCCTCCATGGGTGGGACAATGTAGTTGTCTTTCAATTGTCAAATATCAACACATAACCAAATTTCATCAATCTTCTTCCCATTCGACACTAACACCCATTGCGAATAGAGAATTCAATAGGTGACTCCCACAGCTTCTACTTTATCTAATTTGGCCCTAATGGTATCCTCTAAAGTTGGATTATCATTTCTTTGTTTATGTAGAAAAGGCGTTGAATCCATAATTATAGGTATGGCATGCATAATTTTCTCCATATCGAAGACTTTGATATCTTCATAAGATCACGCAAAAAAATCCTTGAACTGTAACAAGACTTCAGTAAACATAGCAATCTTGCCAAGAGAACATTGTGACCCTATGTAAACCCACTTTTGATGTTCTTCAGTTCCTAGGTTTATGGCAATGGATTCATGCACCTTCCTAATTGATTCATTGCTACTATTAGGTGCAAAAGTGGAAGCATTAATTGAATTGAGCATGGAATACAACAGAGACAATCCCATATGTAATTTATTGGTTTCACTTGGATAATATCCCTTGTTTCCTCTTCCACTTCATGATTGATATGTAGGTCTTTGGATCCCCCTTTGTTTTGGAGAACTCTATAAATTTTCCTGCCAAAATTGAATACTTTCTAAGAGTTAACATTATTAAGTAGAGTATGCCTATGTAAGATTTATACTTTGATATCATCTATGGACCTAATGAAATGTATTGTAAAACACAAGCCAACCAAGGCCAAATTGTGCATTACATGGTTTACAACCCTAGTAATGGCTTTAATTTTGAAAGAATATAACTTCTCAATGAGTTCCTTAGCCTCACTGACAACGGTTCATAACTAATTTGGAATCCCTACCAACTAACAATGGTGGATTCGTAGTCTAAATCCTTTTGGAGGACTTGAACTAGTGCTTTATATTCATCCATGTTATTGGTGTTGGGGAAATCCAAATAAAAATAGAAAGGAATTCCCTTGCTCTTAGGGTCACATAGAAGGACTCTAGCACCAGATCCCTACTTAGACTTGGCACCATCAAAGTCCATCCACCAAATCATTTCATCCTACTTAGGAAAGGGGACATAAATATATTCTTCACGTAAAATAGTATAAGTACCCTTTCTTGTGGCTTAGAAATACTTGTATAATGCTGTAAGAAGTAGGAAAAACCTATTCTCTATACTTAGGCTCCCTCATAATGGTATCTTTCATATGAAGGAAGGTGAAATGGGCTCCCTCCATGAAGTAGCAACCTTGTTTGACTTTGGTGGACCATTATTTTCCTAAAAGCATATTGTAAGCTTTGGGTATGTCTACTACGATTACATGAATTAACATGCCTACCACAAGGGCTTGGTTAAATGCAATGGACAAGTCCTTAATGTAACCAATAGTTTCTACCATCCTCAAATCTAAGTGAGTAAGTCCTTACAAAGGTTGGAGCATTCTAGGCCCAATCACCTCATAACTCAAAAAGACATGATGTTGTCTATTCTACCCATGTATATAACACTAATATAGACCAAATCATAAAAAAACATCAATGAAATGTAAAAGGGAGAAACTCCAAGGTATAATTCAACAACATAATACACCTCTTTAATTAAGAGGAGGCCTTGTTGGAATGAGGAGCTCTTGATTATGATCATGGGAGAGGAGGATATTGTAGGATGTGAGATAGATTCTCAAGATAAGTAGTTGTCTTGAGGGCATCTTACAACATCGTATGGATCAGAACCTTTGCTAGATATTCCACTACATTGCAATGTCCCAATATTAGGAAGCACAAAAGAGGTGCTTTATGGATGAGATTACCTTACTTGGAACCCGAGGATATCTATTCCTCGAGGGGGAAGGAGATCTTCCACTCATGAAAAATTTGTGTTTGTCATTGTCTTTGGGGTCAATTTTGGTCTTATCCCTTCTTCACAAAATTGGTCTTGAGGTTTAATTCCTAGTTTCTACAATAAAACTTCCAAAAGAGAAAGAGACATATCCATAAGGCCTAACATCTTGCATATTAATGTGATCATTTGAGAGGTGGGGGAAAGCTTGTTATTTGTCCAAGGAAGAGCATCATTACTTATCTTGGATTGTTCCAAATGATGGGTGTATGAGTGATAATTTTTGTGGTCATGAAAATCTTGGCAAAAATGGCACCAGCCTACTTCAATAGCAATATGTCTACGAGGAGGAGGAGGAGGTCCCAACCTTTAAGTGAGGAAAACCACAAGTGTTACACCCAAAATCTACTCATCATAAGATTCAATGTATACACCCCTGAAGATACCTGGACTAAGTAATCATCCTGGGAGGATTTGTGCTCAGTTGTGCTAGGTTTTGAAGGGTCATCGCAGGTTGCACACTAGCAACATGCGACGTCGCAGCTTGCTCCACTGCAGGGTGCGACGAGGTCAGTTAATGGGAAAAAATAGATTATTCGAGATCCTTCTCGAAACTTACTCATTTAGGGGATTATCCCTAACCTCTAGGAGATCTGGCACTTGATTCCTAGAACTTTGGAGAGATCCCTTAAGCCTCTCCTACCATCTCTCAACCTATCCTATCCATACCCTATCCATTTAGTCCTATATAAATGAAGCTCACTCCCATCCCAAAGGGGGGAAGACTATGGTATCTACATGCTGGTGAAATCTCTTAGAACACCTCCACTCACCTATTGGAGAACTCATACTTCCTTGGAAGGATATGGCAATCGGCTTTGTCGGAGAAGGGCTACAACGTTAAGCCTTGGTTGTGGTTCTATATCTCTATCATGTACTCCTCTATTTACAGTAATACAAATGCTTTCCACCAATGTTGTTCATGTGTGAAATGATATTGAGTAGTTTACCTGCTTAATTGTTTACTTAGATCGCTTATTGTATAGATGTCTTTTACTGGTTTCTCTTGTTTCTTGTCTTAACAGGTCTTGCAGCTTGGATCTGACGACTGTGAGACGTGGAGCAGCATTTAGGAGAAAGGATTGTGAAGTAAAAGGTAAGACATCTAGTACTCAATCCTTAAGTAGATCTAGGAGATGTATTTGTAGTCTGTTCTATTTGTTCTAGACTCACATTGAGCTAGGGAGATCCTGCTCGTGTCCGCTCGAGTGGATTGTTCGATAACAAATCTGGCGACCATATCGGGGAGTATTGATATTTGGTCAGTAGTTGTCAATTTGAGAGTCATTTTCAGTTGATTTCTTGACACAAGCCTTTTTATTTTTGCCATTTACTTCTTGGAGTTGATTTCACTATTAGATCTTCGTATTGAAGACTCTGATCTGCTTCCTCGATTTTATACAACTCATTCCCAAACCATTCCATGGTTCATTGCTGAGAGATTTGATTCATTTTTGAATCTAGACTTCACCTGTCGCACCTGGGCAGTGGAAACAGAGCGACACTGTGTCTTTCTGAGTCTTTGTTCTTTATCTGTGGCTTACTCGTCGTAGCCTTTGCATTGGCATACTGCGACATCGTCGCAATTCCCGTGTAGGAAACCTGCGACGTCGCACTGTGTACAAGCACAGAGTGCGCCGATCTGTCAAATTTTTGGCATGCCGGCATCTCCTCTCCATTTGACAGTCTGAACTTTGGTTTATTGTATGAACTCCCTCTGTGCTGCAAGATCCAGCCAGGGATCCCACCTATGATTTTTGTTTTGAGTGTTTGGATTGTTTGTATTGGTTTTTGGGTCTTTTGAGATTTGGATTCATGTTTGGCCCTTTGAGATCATTTTTGGTTTGGTGTGACTAGCTTGTTTTAAAGATTTGAAAAGTGTGGGATGCCCATGTCTTTTTGAGCCTCTTTCTCTTGGGTTAGGCATCTTGTTTTCTTTACATGCTAAGCTATCTAATGGTTATTGGAAAAGATTGATTCTTTGTCTCCACTTTAGTTCAAAGAAAAGCTTGATTTTGTCACTCTTTTGCTATATTCATGAAATTGGAAAACATAAGTATTGTTCTTGCTTTAATTCGATCATTTGGCATTCTTGGTCTTACACTCATAAGAAGAAGAAAAGATTCGTTTCACATTTGTATGCATTTGAGTTAGATAAGATGGTAAAGTGCTTTTCTTTGTCTTGCATTTAATTGGAAACGTTGGTGGGATCTTTCTTTCCATAGCTTAGATGTGTCTTTTTCAAGTGTAAAGAGATAGGAAATGAGTTATAATTATTGCATTTGGTAGATTCTGAGCCTTTCTTGAGTATCTTTGAGTTGTTTGGGTGCTTTCCATTTTTCCTTGGGAAATTTTGAATGATTAGAGTGTTGTAGATATTCTCTCACTTTCTGTATATAGATATGAAAAGCGTTTAGTTATCAAGTTCCATTTTTGATACATGCATTTGAAAATTGAAAGTGCTTCATCATTTTGTCTTATACATTGTTAAGATTAGTTGCATCTTTCATTTTCTTTACGCTTTTTGGCTGATTATTGCAAAAAGTTAGAATTATTACACTCTAGGAAGGAATTCTTCTTTTCGCTACTACTTAAGTACTTTTGGTTTGAAAGAAAGAAAAATCTCTCCTTACCTTAAGTAGTTTTCATTGAAAAGGAAAGGAAAATGTGCATTATCATGTAGTTGGGGATTTCATTATGTTTACATTTATGTACTGACCTCATGCATCCACCTAACCGTACAAGATAAAATTAATGCTAGCTTAGGTTAAAACCATTTAGTAACTGTGTGTAAGTTAGAGACGTGTTCCGACGTCTTTAAGCATGGCAGTTGTCGTTATTTGCCAGCACTGTATCTCGGGGGTATTGTAGTCTTCCACGTACTTATCGGTATATCGAGCTCCTTCACATACCCACCAAGTACCATAATCCATACTTGGCGTATATCGAAGGGTGTATCACATACCTGGTAGTATATCGGAAGGTCTCTTGCCGAACGGTTGTGCATTAGACAGAACCACTACGGATTTGAGCTCCCACGTACCTTGCGTATATCGGGAGACACCCATAGGAATCCTGAAACCATCTGAGTTAACCATTTGGTTGTCTTGGCAAAGCAATACACCGAGAACAGCACTCGGGGAGATTAGCAAGCACGTACTTTCCAGGTAATCGGGTATGCAGGCAAGGGTATGGTCCCAATCCTCCTTGTTGCGTCATATTGTTGGACCCTACAGTATATAGCAGTTTGCGATGCCTTGATAATCCTGTGAGGTTCCAGACTTTGAATCCACTCTTATTCACACAGTTTTCTTGTTGCTTTTAGACTTGAGTAGTGTTTGATTTGTGTGGTACTTTAGAGACTCTTAGGAAGCTTAGATATGGAAGACTCTTCCGGGACTACCAACCAAGAGGCCCCTTTCTAGGGTATGCCATTTGTTATTCCCCCTTGTGGAACTGTTGGTCCTCCCTTTATGGCTACGTTGAGTCTTCCTGGATTGACGATAGGATTACCGGTATGGTTATTCTCCAATCCAGTTACACCAAGTGAACCAATCGTGTCGGACCTAGGTCCTTCACCACATGAGCATCAATCTCATGGTGGCCTTTCTCCTTCTCCATTGAAAGTTGAATTGGCTTCCATCTCTTCCTCTTCTCCTACTGAAAACTCTGAAGTTAGTAAGAAGGCGGGTGTGAAGAACAAGAAAGGGAAGACTAAGAAGAAGAAAGATAAGACAGAGACCAAGTGTCAACCATCTGCCTCTAATGGCGCTCATTCTATGAGCACACCTCATAAGCCAAAGTTCCCTTGCAAACTTTGCAAGGGTGATCACCTTCTCAAGAATTGTCCCGGTCTTTCCCGTGTGTCAGAAATGTGGTCTAAAAACCCCAAACCGCTTGTATCGTCAACCTCTGACCATCATGTTGATGACACTCCCTCAACCAGTGACCCGTTGGTGAAGGGTCGGAAGAGTAAAGTCCTATACCCTTGTTTGATATGCAAGGGTATGCACCATACTTTCCTCTGTCCAAGCATGGATGAAGCTTCACGGTGGTTGGAAGATATTACTAGTTCTCAACAGGTGCTTCCAACAAGTGATAGTAAGTTGCCCCTCGACCCCCTACTGGTTGACCAAGTGATCAATTCAGTTTCATCTGTAATTGATCCCACTCTCCCTTCCGAGAGTGAAGAGATCGAGTCGATGTCATCTCCACTCGATCCCGCTCTTTCATTGGAGAAAGTTCGGACTGAAGCAGTCACCATGACACAATCTTCGTCTCATTCTTATCTTCCAAGTGAGAGTGAATTGGAAACCGCTGATGTTTTCCTAGTCAGTTCAGAATGTCCTAGGCAGGGGGAAACCCTGTCCATTCCTACAGGACCCCCCCCAAGTACTGAGGTCATTTCCTTTGATTGGAATGGTCTAACAGAATCTCGTCTTCCTTCGAGTATTCCTTTTCAAATATTTGTAGGAGTTTCCAATAAAGAAATATTTCATACGATAGTTGATGAGGGAGCTTCTGTTAGTATTTTATCCTCAACTGCTTGGCAAGCTATAGGTTCCCCTCAGCTTGTGCCAGTAACTGACTAGATTTTGGATTTTAATAAAAGGCCTACCGAACCTTTAGGGATTCTCCCGCAGGTACCTGTCACATTGAGAGGTAAAATTGTTTATGTTGATGTCATGGTTGTCCAAGGTCCTTTAGATTTCAATCTGCTCCTTGGACGTGATTATGTCTATGCTATGAAAGCTGTAGTGTCCACACTCTTTCGAGTGATGTATTTTCCTCATCATGGGAATATTGTGACCATTGATCAGCTTTCCTTCATGACACCCACTCATCATATGACTCCCAGTCATCAGACTTCCCTAAATGTTCCGCATGTTTTAGTGGTTTCTTTCCCCTGAAGATGGGGGGTACGAGCATGGTTTATGTTATGTTTCAAGCTCATTAAAAAATGAAACCAACCACCCTAGCATAGTTTCCCTTTGGTTTCAAGCTTGCATAAAAATGAAACCAATCCATTAGAGCACAATTTTATTCTATCTCAAGCTCGTTAAAAAATGAAATAGACCCCTCTAAGCATAGTTTACCATTGGTTTCAAGCTTGCATAAAAATGAAACCATCCCTTCGAGCATAGTTTTATTCCATTTCAAGCTCGTTAAAAAATAAGATGGGCCCCCTCAAGCATAGTTATTGTCTATTTCAAGCTTGTGTAAAAATGAAATAGATATCCCTCCCATCAGTTCGAGTCTCTCGTTAGAGTTAGAACTTGAACCTTCATTTCATCTAATTCTCGTTTTCCCCCCCTTGGTGAACATTTTCATATTAGTAGCCAGGTTGGTAGTTGGGTTAGCAAGCAGCTTTTTTAGACGAAATGAAGCTTGGGGGGCATGCCACATGTTGTACCGTCAACAATCATGTTGAGGGAACACTACCATGTTAAGCCGCTAGCAATCATGCTGGGGGCATTTACCAACCTTTGGGCATCATGTTGGGAAGGAACTCGTCAATGGGCCTTAACCTATGAGCATAGTTCCCTTTCTATGTCAAGCTCGTTAAAAAATGAAATAGGTTCCCATGAGCAGAGTTCTAATCTTGTGTCAAGCTCGTTAAAAAATGAAACATATCCTTTCCCCTTGAGTCGAGTCTTCTCGTAGACTTAGTGCCTGAACCTTCTTTTCACCCGCCTATGCCTTAGGCGGATGAAATGAAGCTTGGGGGCATGTCTTCAACCTCTAGAAGTTACGTTGAAGTCAACTCGATCGCCTCTCCACACCACGTTGGAGCTAAGTCACTTACTTCTAGCAATCATGATGGGGACATGCACCAACCTTTGGATTTCATGACGGGAAGAAATCCACCATTGGGAACATTTTCGAGCATACTTTCCTTTTTTAGGTTTCGAGCTCATTAAACCATGAAAATTATCCCAAGCATAGTTCATTTTCTGTTACAAGCTCGTTAAAAAATGAAGCAGACATCATGAGCATTCTTCCAACCTATCTTCGAGCTCGTTAAAAACAGTAAGATAACATTTGAGCTTACTTTTCACCTTTTTCGTGCTCTGGTTGAAACATGAAAAGTGGTTTGAGCTTACTTTTTCACTTTTTTTGTGCTCTGGTTGAAACATGAAAAGTGGTTTGAGCTTACTTTTTCACTTTTTTCGTGCTCTGGTACAAACATGAAAAAGATTCTGAGTGCTTTTGATACCATTCTCGTGCTCGTTAAAAATTTGAGTTAAAAGGTGTGTCTAACGAGTATAGGTTTATCACTTTATCCGGCCTCGCTAGACTGTTTACGGAAAAGGAACTGTGCCGAGTTTACTTTTTCCTTTATCGTACTAGGTCATCAACCATGACAAAGTTGTTCATGGAGTCCTTTTAAGCTCTTTTCAGACTCCCTAAATAGGAAAAGATTGCCAAGTGAACTTGATGCGTTCACGATTGTAAAAGAATTTGAATGGTCATCTGCTTGGTGATAGTTTACCCCTTTTTCGAACCAGGAGGCACTAATTACGAAAAAGGTATACTCCATCCAATCATGACTGGAAGAGTCCTCTCCCGCGTTGTTTTACCCTTTTTCGGGCGATGAGGCTAACTTTATGAAAAAGGACCATTGGAGTCTTCTTTAGTTCTTTTCAGACTCCTAAACATGAAATGACGACCGAGTTTACCTTCTATGGACTCGTTAAATTCTTACATTGAAGGGCCCTTCATGGGACGAACCCCTCCTATCCCAGGTTCGAAAAATATTTGGGATTGGACTCATCTATGAGATGAGCTATACTGAGCATCTGGTTACCCTCTTCAAGCTCATAAAAAACACATGAGGAACTCATCATTCATGATGGGAAAAAAGGAAAGTGTTTGTGTTACATGCCTTATTAGTGGCAGTATGTAGTCATTCTTGAACATGGCACTCATCTGCATTTGCATACAGCACTTGGATCATCCGTTTGTCTTCGAGTTCCACTTATTTCCTGAGTATTATTACTCCTTTGAGTCATTCAAAGAAAAGCTTCCATCATCAATCGCTTTGAGAATTTGTGTCGCACTCGTCGTGTCAATACTGCCAAGTCATGCCATGCCCATGTTCAAGAATATGTTTACCATCTATAGTCAGTACATCTGCCATTACGTCGGTCCACTCTGATTCAGTCTTGCATGTTACTGTACCATCTGATCTACCCTATACATTTTTGTCGTGTTTCGTGTCGATTGATGGGGGATTCATCATGGCCCTCCTTCGACGGATTCATCCTTGTCGACTTCAACACATCATCCAAGGATTGAATCTAGAAACCAGTCAAGTACCTTGGCCCTACATGCCTCAATGGTAGGTTACCTCGCTTTCATCATGAGTTTACATCATTGACTCTTGATTGAAATATTTCATCTCGAGTTCGACTTCAATTCATTTATTCACGCTTGATGATATGTACTGTGATACCTTGGGAATCATTGACATCAATGGTGATCTCCCTCGCACTTGTTAACGGTTTACATCAATGGCCGGTAATCAAGTGGTTTCTACCATGTTCGACGTCAAGACATTTGTAATCACATGGATAGATTCATATCATTGCGGGTTCAGCTTGAAGACCCTGGGGTGTCATGTTTTACCCAGGTTGCGATGGATTTTGTATTGAGTTATATCACACGGATCCACTTTTGTATTGGTTGTGGCTGTGTTATCATCTCATCATGGATCTACGCTTGTGTCTAGTAGCCATGATTGTGTTCAGTCGATCATTACTACCATGGATCTGCAATGTATTGGCCGGAAGCCATGTTGTACTTCATATGAGATTGTCAGTTCAGAGTCAGTTGTACTGCAGTAGTGTCCTTCGTCCGACGAGTCTATTGCCATTACTTCTTTCAAAGCACTTCATCTGTACATCCTTAACAGCTTCATGCTTTGGGGGGCATTCTGTTACACCCAAAATCTACTCATCGTAAGATTCAGTGTATACACCCCTGAAGATACCTGGACTAAGTAATCGTCCTGGGAGGATTTGTGCTCAGTTGTGCTAGGTTTTGAAGGGTCGTCGCAGGTTTCACACTAGCAACATGCGACGTCACAGCTTGCTCCATTGCAAGGTACGACGAGGTCAGTTAATGGGAAAAAATAGCTTATTCCGGATCCTTCTCGAAACTTGCTCATTTAGGGGCTTATCCCTAACCTCTAGGAGAGATGGCACTCAATTCCTAGACCTTTGGAGAGATCCCTTAAGCCTCTCCTACCATCTCTCAACCTATCCTATCCATACCCTATCCATTTAGTCCTATATAAATGAAGCTCACTCCCATCCCAAAGGGGGGGAGACTATGGTATCTACATGCTGGTGAAATATCTTAGAACATCTCCACTCACCTATTGGAGAACTCATACTTCCTTGGAAGGATATGGCAATTGGCTTTGTCGGAGAAGGGCTACAGCGTTAAGCCTTGGTTGTGGTTCTATATCTCTATCATGTACTCCTCTATTTACAGTAATACAAATGCTTTCCACCAATATTGTTCATGTGTGCAATGATATTGAGTAGTTTACCTGCTTAACTATTTACTTAGATCGCTTATTGTATAGATGTCTTTTACTGGTTTCTCTTGTTTCTTGTCTTGACAGGTCTTGCAGCTTGGATCTGACGACTGTGAGATGTGGAGCAGCATTCAGGAGAAAGGATTGCGAAGTAAAAGGTAAGACATCTAGTACTCGATCCTTAAGTAGATCTAGGAGATGTATTTGTAGTCTGTTATATTTGTTCTAGACTCACATTGAGCTAGGGAGATCCTGCTCGCGTTCGCTTGAGTGGATTGTCCGATAACAACAAGTCATGAACTTATTGATTTAGGAAAGGTATAGGATTGTTCATGCTCATTAGTAATTTTATTGTTTTTGAACTCTCCCTATCATAAATCTTCAAGGTTTGGGTAGGTGTGAAATAATGACAAGGTCCCTCATTTTGAAATATTTCAGTCCTAGGCTTGCATTAGAATAGGGCTATGTTACGAATGAGGAAGCCACACTAGATTCCTCCTTGTTTTTTTCTCAATTTTGAGGGAAATTATCTTGGACCCATATAAGGTGGTCATTAATTTATCTTTTTAGCATGTACTTCATGTTTGAATGCATGGTCACCATGTAATAATCAAACATATTATTTCCCAATGGTTTTGAACCTTGTGGCATTTTATCCATTGTGGTGCTAAAGTATTGGTTAGAATTTTGAATTAGTTCACCATCATGGATTGACATTGTGGTGAATTCCATGAGTAAGGAAACCACATCTTCCACCCCTTGGAAAATTTTCTTAAAATAATGAACCATAGTATTCTAATTTGAAATACTATCACGAAGAAGTGATATGATATTACAACCTCTCCTTCAATTGCTCTCATGCATAATATCATGATGACATTGAGGGTAGTGATATCCATGAGTGTCGTTGAATCATAGAAGTTTTGGGTATGTTCCTCTATGATCAATGGATCATTGCCACTAAACTTAGGAACCTAGTTTGTTGCATCGACAAGTATGTCATGTAAAGGTGGAGCCATGGTAGTGGGGTAGATCCAACAACAATACTTGTTATAATGTCTATGGAAACATCCTAGGGGTCTGTGAGTATCGATGGGTTTACTTGAGCTTTATTTTCTATATGACTAAACCAAAGAAGAGGAAGAGGGTGACTATACTTGTGCACTAAGAATGAGATGTTTCTCTAGTTTCAAAATTGTGCATGACATGTTGCTTGCTAATTTTTCTAGGATTTCGCTTCTCATAATCCTATGTGGCATTGTTTCCTTAGCCTTAGATATTTTTTCCCCGCTATCTTGCAAGAGCACCAAGTAAGACAGTTTAATTCTACTTCCTTCTAACTATATCTTAAGAGACCCAATAAAACAACAAGTTGTTTCAAATTGTCTCACAAGCAAATAAAGGCAAGGTATGAAAATATGTGATGCTTTCAACTAGGATTAAGAGGAAACCATACAATGACAAAATAATTGCAAAGAGATTTTGATGATATGTCTGGCTACCTAATCCAATAAATAATTTAAAAGGGAATTGGACTAGAACACAGTCCAGAGAAAATGAATGAAGGAAGACCTCCTTGTTATATCTATGTTTTTTGTTAAGAGATGATGAAAAACAATTGAGAAAATACCTAAAGAGAGTGAAATAATGATTTTGAATTCAATCCTTGATGTAAAATATAAGAATTAATGCAAAGAAATATATACTTACAAGTCCCCAATGGAGCTTCTAGAAAATGGTGTGTTAGAAGAAAAATCTATTCGGTGTGGTGGATCCTACCCCTCTAACAATCATGTTTGTTACATGCCTATTTAGTAGCGCAATAGAAGGTAGAGGCTACCCTCACTTTGAATGGTCATGTTTCCATTGCAATAAAAGAGAGAGAAAGAGAAGCAAGGGACTTGAGCGTGAGCCCTCTTAGGACCACCCAGTCAGGAATTGTTCTCTCTCAACTCCTTGGAGGGATGAAAGACCAAAAACTAACCAAAGATTATAAGGGGAGATACGTATAAGCCCAATGATTCTTAGACTAGTGAAATAAGGGGAGTGAAAAACAAGCTATCGTGGCTCTTACACACCCAAGAAATAAATTACAATAAGTTTTCAAGTTTAATCAAGATCTAAGTCAAATAAAAGATGCAAAAGATGTCAAAATGTTGATAAAAACCACAACCAATTTTCTAGTGATCCTTAATCCATAAATTGAATCACAATAATGATATATAATCCTTAAACATAAAAAATAACCAAAACAAATTTACCGTAGAATAAACACGAGAATATGGAAAGAACCCTTAAGGTAGGGTAACATCATCAATTATTCCTTATGGAAGGAATCACTCCACAAGCTATATGCTTGTTATAACTATTACATCCAATATACTTCACAAGACATATCATCCCATTGCTTCTACTTATTTATATTATTTCTATCCAACCTCCTAGGTACTTTCTAGAGTACTTTCTAGAGAAGGAACTTTCTAGCAGGCGGAACCTTCTAGGCACTTCCTAGAGAAGGAATTTTCTAGTAGGAAAAACCTTTTAATAAGCCCTATTACAATTATTAGTTTTCACAATACATGGGCCTTATTCAATAGAGTTCCCCGATGTGAATTCTATAGGTGTAGATCAATCAGCTTGAACAAACCTCACAAATATCACTCAAGAATTGCAGAGAAGAAGAGATAGAATTGAATCAATATTCACACATGAAACTCAAAGAATGATAAAAAAACTGTTGTAATGTCATTTATCAGCTGTAAGCTGGAAAAAATATGAGAGTACAATAGAATGAATTAGATTACCCCAAAGATGATTCGAATTCTCCTCAATGGATGGCTTGGACTGCATTGGAACCATCACCCAATCAGTGGTAGTGGCCACCGATAGTCAAAGATCAGTCAAATAGGAGTCTAACTAGGTATAACTGATGCATGTGAGAACTAATCAAGGGGAGGAGACTCCAAGGGAGCATGACAGATTTCCAGTAGTCAAGTGGCACTCTGATATAGACAACTAGGAGCTACAATCAGTTAACTAGGCAATCAATGCAAGAACTGATTGATCAATGTATGAACTAACTGATGAGGTCCTAGATATGTGTAGTAGGGCGCATTAGTATCTAGATGATGAAAACAATGCACTCTAGGTAGGTAGGAGGCCTATTGATGGCTAGAGACAGTCTCCAGGGGGCTCAAAACTAAGGACTAGGGGCTGGGAGACCACCATACTGATGACTGGATGCATGCAATGCATGCAAATACATAAATGATGGTGAGAATATTCCAACACCCCCCCGCAAGTTGGACTATGAGGAAACACATAACTGAAAAATAGTAGGGCCCTGGTAACTGAGACCAAAGGTCACCCCGTACAACAATCTAAATAAATAAAGTGAGGAAAGAGGGAAAACCGAGTGGGAAGAAATCCCCCCCAAGATAGACTGTAGAATTCTAATCAAGCATGTGCATCACTCACCCCAAAAGGTAAGTGAACTTCTTTACTGATAAAGGATCTATAGGAAATAAATGGATCAATGTGAGAAGGATGAAACCTTCCATTCTGAAAATCAGATCCAGTTCTCCTTGGATCAAGCGGATCTCCAACAAGATCACTGACAGATCTAAGAGTTGTGGTTGCCCATCTAGGAAGAGGAGGATATTTGAGTTCAAGATCTTTAGGTTCTTGTGGATTTGGATCTATCATTTGCTCATCTTCACTGTCAGGTGCTAGATCTTCAGGCTCTTGTGGATTTGGATCTAGCATTCGCTCTTCATCACTTTCATTTTCAGATTCAGAATATGAACTTTCTTGAGATGAAGCTTCGCTCTCTTGCTCATCAAGCAGTGGTGGTGTGGTAGGAAAGTTGTCTTTCTCAACAGGATGAGCATCTTGTAGTGGCCATTCCTCAAACTAAACACTCCTTTCAAGGAATGTTTGCATAGTAGAAGGATCAAGAAGTTTGTAGGCCTTTGCACTTAGTACATAACCCACCAGTATACACTCTCTGCTCTGTGGATATAGGGCTCTCCTTTTCTCTTTTGGAATCCTTTCCCAAGCGCTGGATCCAAATACTCTAATATGAGATACATCATGTTTGTAACCCATCCATTCTTCGAAAGGAGTTTTACCTTTCAGTCCTTTGTGAGAGACTCTGTTCTGGAGGTAAGCAGCACAATTGATGGCCTCTTCCCAAAGACTAGGATGCAATTCTTTCGACTTTAGCATGCAGGTTGCTATCTCCTTTAAGGTTCTGTTCTTTCACTCTGCAACACCATTTTGATGTGGTGTGTAGGGAATAGTATGTTGCATCTCTATGCCTTCATCAACACAAAAGGATTGGAAATCACTCTTAACATACTCTCCTCCATTATCAGTGCAGAGGACCTTGATCTTCCTGACATAAAACTTTTCTACAGAAGCCTTGAAAAACTTAAAGTATCCAAACACTTCTGATTTCAATCTGATAAAGTACACCCAATTGAATCTAGAGTAATCATCAATGAAATTTAGAATATACCTTGCCTTGTTCAAATATAGATCTAGAAGTGGTCCTGAAACATCACTGTGAATCAGTTCAACAGGTTGAGAGGCTCTCCTCTCCTTCCCTTTCTCAAACTTCTTTTTTGGATGCTTGCTCATCAAGCAACCTTTACAGTTTCCTTTAAAAAACTTGATGTTGGGTAGTCCTTCAACCATCTTTTGAGTGTGCATGTCTTGCAGATATTTGTAGTTGAGATGCCCAAATCTTTCATGCCAGAGTCTACTCTCTTCATTTGCATGTGTGTGAAGAGCAAACTGTTTGGAGTAAGGTAGGAAGTGAGAAAACTCATAGATTTTCGAATTGTGATCAACAACACCTTTTGCAATGATGTTTCCAGTTGACATCTCTTGTATTTCGACATCATTTGGAGTGAAGATCACCTTCTTGGGTACTCTAGTATGGTTCATCTGGTAGACAGAAAGTAGATTGGCAGTAAGAGTAGGAACATAGAGTACATCACTAAAGTACCCATGCTCAAGGTTGATCCTTCCAATCCCCTCAGAGGAGACCTCACAATCATTCCCCAACAAGATTGAAGGGCCAATTGTGGATTCGAAACTAGAGAAAAGATTTTTGGAGGAATACATGTGTCTTGATGCTCCAAAATCAATGATGAAGGAGGAATCTTTTGAAGCACCTATCATGAGTGCATGGAACCTCTCCTTGTCCTCGGATCTTGAAGATTCAACTTCTTTCCTCCTAGCACCTACAGGTACTGGAAGGTTGTTCTTCTCAAGAATTTGAGCCATTAGATCTATTTTCTTCTTCATGCAGGCACTCTCAGGATGGAATCCTCTGTTACAATAAGGACATTTGGATTTCACCTTGTGAGATTGCTTGCCTTTCTTAGAATTCGAAGCCCCTTCTAACTGATAGGGAACCTCTCTTGGATTTTGCTCATTCGACTTTATTTCTTTATCTTTTTGCTTCCCTTTTCCATTCGATCTCTTCCCTTCAGCAGCTGCAAGTGCTGAATCCATCCTTGGTTTGATCACTCCCATGTGCACCAACCTTTCCTCCTCTTGTGTGAGAGACTGGATGAAGGTTTCAAGAGTGGGCATTTTCCATTTTGGAATGGATAGCTTCGTTGATTGGAAGGTGGAGACAAAAACTAAGTAATCAGGCCCCAATTTTGACAGAATGGATAGGATTAGTTGCTTCTCTTCTTTCTCTATTCCATATGTCTTCAATTTTGAAATCAAATTTTTGAACTTGGTAAAGAACTCATTGATTGAGTCGAAACTGCTGGGGCTCAGGGAGATAAGCTCATTTTCCAATTTGTGACCCTTCAAATCATCTTTCTTCCCAAATAGAGATTCAAGCTTGTTCCAAACCTTAAAAGGAGTTTTGAGATCAATGACAGGAAAATGTAGATCATCGGAAATATTGAGTATGTAATGTCCCCATTCAATTAAGGTTATAACAGGAAAATTCCATCAATCCTACTAGTTCCCTAGGTTGGATGGAGACATTGGGATTTGCAATAAGGGAGCTATTAAATGATGTTTAGACATTAGATTGGAATAAATATTTAATAAAGGAGCTAATTAAATCAATGCAATAGAAAAACAAAGTGGCAATTGATCATGAAGACACATGGAGGTTGTGGGGCCCACACAAGCTAGAATTTATGTCCCACATGGCATACTCCTCTTGCAATTTCGAATCCATGGGAAGCCTAATGTTCTTGGTATGGGTTAGGAGGCTCGTACACTTGTCCATATGCATCATAGGTCGAATTTGGATGGAAGTGTAACTCCTAAGGAGAAGGAAGAGTCAAATGAGGAGTTATTGGACACTTGGACTAGATTCCCTAACCTATATGACAATAATGATGAAGATGCTATGACACTTATGACAAATTGCAGATCTGATTGCTGACATCTGACCATTATGACATGTCAGGCCTAAATATAGAATCCAAGAAGGCGCTCATGGGAGTTGGGGAAGCTCAATGGGTTCCTATTCGAATTGGTGAAAGGTGGAAGGCTTGGAAAGGGAGGACACATGGCAAATCTTGAGCCCCCACCCTAATTCGAATTGGATTGGAGTTATGGATGGATTGGGAACCTTAGAAGGCTAAGGATGTTTATAAAATGTAGGAATCAACCAAGAGAAGGTATTTTGACCATTTTGAGAATTTGCATTTGTGAAAAGAGCTAGTGGAAAACTAGTCTACTTGCCTTAGCCAATTTTGAGGGTGAAAGATTCCCATCCTAGTTGGTGTTTGGAAAGGCCACTCAGACATTTCATGGGATATTTAATGGAGTCTTTATTTGTAGGTGTAATATATAGGGCAGCTCGTGGTTTCTTCTAATGCAGCTCACTCCTTCAACCATTTCCAGTTTTGATTGCATATTCTTGATCCTTGAGGAGAGGCACTTTTGGTGAGATATTGTACTCTTTAGGGGAGATTATAATGTCCCACTTATTTTTTAATATGAATTAAATTCTATTTTTTCCATCTTCATAAAGTTTCAGGTCGAGATTCCAAGTGGAAATGTATAAATCTGATTTTTAATGAACAAATGGTGCCATTTCCCCACTATCTTGATGTATAGCAATGAAATATTGATGTATTCGAATGGAAGAGCATTTATTTGATGTATTTATGATTACTGGAATTTCATTAATGAGCTTCACAAGTTTCATGTTCATTACTTAAGCATTTGAAGTCATTTTGATCATTTTTATACCATTTGAAGAAGATTTGATGCCATTTTCCCCAAGGTCGAAACTAGTGATTATGTCGTTGTTGGGAGAGGGTTATAACAGACTTTAAAAACTGAATAATGATGCACATGAGACCTTAATATTGTACCTTATACATACCCTACCTATTTTCATAAATTTGAGTGGGTTTGGAAGCATTTGGAGAGCCATATTCAACATTTACCCTGGGGGGATTTGAACCTCAAATTGCTAGTAAAATTCCATACTTTGGATAGAATATTAAAGGGGTTTGCAGAAGTCTTTTGGTGGTCCTATATCATCCCTGAACATCATAATCAAGTAATAATATCATTCATACACCTTCTCTAAATATTTGGAGCATTTGGAGCAATTTGGAGCAATTTGGAGCCCTAGACCTCAAAACTAGTCAAAGATCGAACTAGGGAAAAAAGTGAAAATTTTGTCATTTTAATAAATTTCTTAAAAAGGGACATTACAAGTGGTATCAGAGCATGGTCTTGGTACTTGATTTTTTTGACAAGGATCCAAAGTAATAATCCACCACCCTTAGAACCTGAAGTTGAAGGTGTTTTTGTTGAAGAGGAAGAAGTAGGAGAAGAAGAGCAAATTTT
Organism: Larix kaempferi; assembly: GCA_027924585.1. Taxonomy (NCBI): domain Eukaryota; kingdom Viridiplantae; phylum Streptophyta; class Pinopsida; order Pinales; family Pinaceae; genus Larix; species Larix kaempferi. Next base: position 31,775,877 of record BSBM01000372.1, read on the forward strand.
TTAAGAAACCATGACTAGGGATGAAAAGGGAAACTCAGAATATAAGGAGGAATTTATTTTAGTCCTAAAAGCTTTCTTTGAATACATGAACAAAAATATGATGAAGGGATTCAAATTAATGGCTAGTCAACTTGGAGGCAGAGGAGTAATAGGAGGCAGCAGTAGTTCACATTCAGAGGGAAAGAAGGCAATGGGTGAGCACATTTTCTCCAACACGAGACTCCATAATAGGCCTAATGAATTCTAGAGCACACCAAGGCCTACTGCACCTAAGTTTCTTGTGCCAAAAGAAGAATCGAACACCGAATTTGATCTTGATGCAATGGTGAGGAATGGGAAAAATTGAGTGAAGATTGTAGAAGGACTCTAGCATTTGATCAATACTTTGTTGCTTCAAACAAACTCAAAAAGAAGGATGATAATAGGGCTCTATTACAAAACAAAGAATTAAATTCTGCTATTGGTAAAATCCCACTTCCTACTTTTGATGGTTCCTCTCAAATTTATGCTAACACTTGGGTGCAAAAACTAGATGTGTATTTTCAGCTGAATCCAATGGTGGAAGAGGATGCCTTAAAAATGGCTAGTTTGCATCTAGAAGGAGATGCCAATGAATGGTGGTTTCATGGTCTAAAAACTTTGGTACATTATCAGGTTACTCCTTATGGAGAATTTTTTGACATGGTATTAGAGAGATTTGAGCAAAAGGACCCTGAATTACCTTTCAAAGAACTAGCCCAATTGAAGCAAGTGGGAACTCCTGCTGATTATATGATGGAATTTCAAAAATTATCAATCAAGGTGGATGATGTATATATGGGGAGGTTAGTATTGTTGTTCACTGAAGGTTTGGTTGAACCCTTAAAAGGTTTAGTCAAATCCCACAGGCCAACTACATTAAAGGATGCTATGAGCTTGACTAGAGATCTCCAAAATGTGCTTCCTAGAACGAGGTTTCCTCCCAAGCCTAACTTCATATTTGAAAAGAAGCCTTAGCAAAGAGATACATTTGAAAAGAATAAGAAAGAGGGACTAAACAGGGAAGAGCTTAGAAGAAATAAATTGTGCTACACATGCTTTCAACCATGGGCACCGGGGCATAAATGTACTAAGGGAAAGGCTCAATACATCGAAGTATTTTCTGATAATGATGAGTATGAAGGGGGTATGGATGAATAAGGACATATTTTAGATCAAGAAGAAGCATATGAGACAGCAGAAGAAGGAAGACAAGAAGAAAATCATCCCTCACCTGACAAAGCAAGAATGGCAGTACTTTCAGCAGTGCCTCATTATCACACTATTCGATGCAAGGGTGCGGTACTAGGACAAAGAGCTTCAGTTTTGGTAGATGGAGGAGCCACACATAACTTCATTGATGTAGACATGGTGGAAAGAAGGAAGATGCCTATTGAACCATTCAATGACTTCACAGTTGTCATTCCAGGTCACAACACAATGGAGTGCAAAACATGGGTTCCAAAGCTGCAATTCACCATAGGTAACTATACTTTTGTTGATAGCTTTTATGTGGTTGATTTTGCTACTAATGTGGTTTTGGGAGTGAAATGGTTGTACTCTATAGGGGAGCATACAATAAACTATCAAATTTCTGAGATGAAATTTCAAGATTCGAAAGGAATACTAAGGGTTGTAAGCTACAGGGCAGCTCATGGTTTCTTCTAATGCAGCTCACTCCTTCAACCATTTCCAGTTTTGATTGCATATTCTTGATCCTTGAGGAGAGGTGCTTTTGGTGATATATTGTACTCTTTGGGGGAGCTTATAATGCCCCATTTATTTTGTAATATGAATTAAATTCTCTATTCTCCATCTTCAGAAAGTTTCAGGTCGAGATTCCAAGTGGAAATGTATAAATCTGTTTTTTAATGAACAAATGGTGCCATTTCCCCACTATCTTGATGTATAGCAATGAAATATTGATGTATTCGAATGGAAGAGCATTTTTCTGATGTAGGTCTGATTAATTGAATTTCATTAATGATCTTCACAAGTTTCATGTTTAGTACTTAAGCATTTGGAGTCATTTTGGTCAATTTTATACCATTTGAAGAAGATTTGATGCCATTTCCCCCGAGGTCGAAACTAGTGATTTTGTAGTTGTTGGGAGAGGGTTATAACAGATTTTACAAACTGAATAATGATGCACATGAGACCTTAATATTTTCCCTTAGATATCCCATACCTCTATTCAGACATTCGAGTGGGTTTGGAACCATTTGGAGAGCCATATTCAGCATTTACCCTGGGGGGATTTAAACCTCAAATTGCTAGTAAAATTCCATACTTTGGCCAGAATCTTAAAGGGGTTTGAAGAAGTCTTTTGGTGGTCCTATATCATCCATTAAAATCATAATCAAGTAATAATATCATTCATACACCTTCTCTGAATATTTGGTAGCATTTGGAGCAATTTGGAGCCCTAGACCTCAAAACTAGTCAAAGATCGAACTAGGGAAAAAAGTGAAAACTTTGTCATTTTAATAAATTTCTTAAAAAGGGACATTATAGAGTAGCAGTACAATTGCTTCATCAAGTTTATCAATATACTTTTATTTCTCAACTGCACTAGTGGGTTCGATTGTTGTCCCATTCAACACTCTAGAAAGGCTTTTGGACTTCATGAAGATGTCCATCTTGGCTTTCAATTCGAAATAGTTGAAGGAGGTGAGTTTTAGATCCATGATAGATGTTGAATTCGAATCTGATTGATGGAATAAACCTGCAAAACAAATGAAATTTTGATGGAGATTTGCTGCATAATCTAAAGAACACTGCTTTAGGACAGTGAGCACATGTAACTGGATCCTTCACACCTTGCTAGACCTCACTGGATTGCTCCAATGAATTCAAGACAATTGCACCAGGATTTGTTGTGGAATCCAGAGGCTTCTGGTGCTCTATTGAAAAACAGTTTTTCAATAAACTGCTGCAACTGCTGCAATTCAAATAGTTGTATCAAGCTTTGATACCATGTGAAATTCTACAGGTGTAGATAACCCAGCTTGAACAAACCTCACAAATATCACTAAAGAATTGCAGAGAAGAAGAAATAGAATTGAATCAATATTCACACATGAAACTCAAAGAATGATAAAAACTGTTGTAATTTCATTCATTAGTTGTAAGCTGGCAAAAATATGAGAGTACAATAGAATGAATTTGATTACCCCAAAGGTGATTCGAATTCTCCTCAATGGATGGATTGGAATGCATTGGAACCATCACCCAATCAGTGGTAGTGGCCACCGATAGTCAAAGATCAGTCAAATAGGAGTCTAACTGATGCATGTGAGAACTAATAAAGGGAAGGAGACTCCAAGGGTGCATGACAGACTGTCAGTAGTCAAGTGGCACTCTGATATAGACAACTGGGAGCTACAGTCAGTTAATTGGGCAATCATTGCAAGAACTGGCTGATCAATGTATGAACTAACTGATGAGGTCCTAGATGTGTGTAGTAGGGTGCATTAGTATCCAGATGATGAAAACAATGCGCTCTAGGTAGGTAGGAGGCCTACTGATGACTAGAGACAGGCTCCAGGGGGCTCAAAACTAAGGAATAGGGGCTGTGAGACCACCATATTGATGACTGGATGCATGCATGCATGGAAATACATAAATGATGGTGAGAATATTCCAACACTCGATACATAACATTATCCTCTTAGGTACCTCCCTATGTACCTTGTATTATCCTATGTGGGCACATTACAAATTAAATTCTAGGTTGGAATATGTGGATAACAAGAAAGAACAACATTATGCTCAAAGTGACCAAGAAAGCAATCCATATAAAGTGATGTGAGCATGATGAAAAGACTTGGCTTTATAGCTAAAATGATATTGTCAAAAAGTTCCTACAAACATAATAAATGTGTATCTATGGTTAGTGATAACCCACTAAATTGTATAATTATAAGGCCCAAATCACATCATAAATCAAATATGACATATATTGTTCCCTTAAGACTAAGGCTTCCTTGGAACTTTATGATTTATGATGAACATAAGACAATTGATTTATGCTTGTTTAAATTTATGTGATTTGCTTAAGTCTTAAGGTTGAATGTGGCGTGCTTTGGTTTGAACGTGATCATTGGATGGTTTATGCCTAGTATGCTCCATTAACTTATATTGAATGTGAACCAAAAAAATATAATTAGAGTTGTTGACCTCAATTACTCTTCTAGACAACCTCCTACATGTGTGAAAGAATCAAGGGATTGTATCCCTTCTCAATCCTGAAAGGATGCCAAGCATTAAAGAACAACAATAATGAAACTAACCATCTAAAATCATGTTGCTGAAGCATTAAAATTGTGTAAGAGGGAGAACAGTCCCTTGTAACCAATTGCATAATTTTGGAAGTCAAGGGACAAACTTCCATCAATCAAGGATAGATTGGAAGATCTAGTTAGGAGTCTCTTCAATTAGAAATATAAGTAGATAAGGTAGGATAGGGAGTCATGTTATTTTGTTGAGTACTTGAGAGCTTACTCAAAAGTCATAGAGTAGATTTCTATAGTCATGTTTATTAAATTTCTTTAAATAAAGGATTTGTGTTCATTGAAGATATGAGTATTCGTTAAAGTGCTTAGGTTTCTTGTAGCTACCTTGAGAAAGGGACCATTAGAGAGAAGGCATAGAACCCTTGTAGACTTAAGATTTACTTTCTACATTTCTGGGTTATAATTTGAAAACTCTTGTAGTTTTGAGATATGCATGTTTGCTTATGATTAGTTCACTAGTTTTATTATTTTGCACTTCCCGTCATTACAAGTTCATTGCTATATTTCTTGCAATGTCTTTGTGACTATGTTCAACACTTGAATGTGTTTCCACAAGTTAGCATATGATTCATGGTGGTGTTAGGGTTAAGAATCTAGTATCATCAACATATCATTAACTCGGGAACTTTCCTATTCACCCAACCTTTTAACAGCAACGTAGCGACCCTATAAATTCATATATCATGTGCATTTGATCATAGCAGGTAGGAGTGAAGTTCATGGATCTAATTGTTGGTTATGGAGCCTGATCTACAGATTCAGAGATATTATTATTCAGCCGTGTCCGTACCCCAGGTTTGGTTATGATCCCGGAACGATCCCCAGGGGGTCCGGGATCATAACGGCTGTTTTCGCCACCAGTTTTTGGGCCCATGGTTTTTGGTAACCCGTGGTATTTTCCCATTGTATTTCCCTTATAAAAGAAAGAAATTGTAACACGGCTAGGGTTGATGTATTAGGTTTTACACATTGTAAAGATCTCTGAGATCAAGAAGAGAGACTGTGAGACAATGAAGAGGAAGTGCAGCGGCTGTGCTGCAGGTTGTATCCCTTCACTTCGTTTATTGTTATTGCTCTGCGATCCTGTTTTTCTAACACTAATTGCTTGAGGAGTAAGCTAAGACATGTTATTCAAGTTAGGCACTTGATTTACAACAATTTCATTAGTTTCATATTTTACATCAGACTTCTGTGGTTGCATAAATAATGCATAGTATCTCACAAGTTAGCACATTCATGGCTTGATAATTAAAGTAGAGTTGAGGGATTCAACATTCTTAATGTAATTCTTCGGCCCGCCCCTTTTGACATTATTGTTGGGAAGGTGCTAAAACTACATTTAAGTTTATTTTAAATTAAAAAAAAATCAACACTTGTTGGATTGCATGCATCGACCTAGAGATAGATTTAGTAGATTTTTATCAAGAACACATGTTTCTAGTGTATGTTAAGTAGGTACAAGTGAAATGGACAACAAAAAGAGGAATTTGAACCCAAACATCCAATGAATTATGGAAGAATTTGTTGAGTTACCTCAAGAGGGAGCAAGGACTTTTCATAAATCCTTTCTATGATCTCGTGAATCCTTTTCCAGACAAAGAAGTTGAACAAAGTGAAGGATCTTCATCCCACAATATCATGGATGAAGAAGGAGAAGAGAAACCTCAAAATTTTGATTTCCCAATTTGGGAAACCAACCAAGAAATATGGATGAAAAATATTAATCATGCTAATGCCCCTCACTTCCAAGGTCTTACTGCAAAGACCTTGGCAGCTTCCTTTGCAAATTTGAGGTTGTCTACATAACTTATGATTATATAGCAGATGCTCAAAAGCTCAAGGTTTTTCCCTTTACATTGATGGAATCAACCTTGAGATGGTTCATGAACCTAGAGGGAAATAACAGTAAAAATTGGGAGCAAATGAAGCAAACCTTCATTGGTAAATATAGGGATTACAATAAGGCCAGAGACACTAGAGATGATATCTTCATAATGTTGAGTCCTTGGAAAACTATGAAGAACATTCCAACTCGGTTGCAAGAGGGCTCATAGTTGCGCACTGGATGAAGAATCCCTTAAACTTGTGTTGCTAAAAGGAGCAAGGGAAAAACTATTGGAGACTCTAAATATCCTTGCAAATGGAGACATCTGTAACAAACTTAGATTCATAAAACCACAGAATAACAAAATATAACCAGCATGCAAAGAGGATTTGACAAAAACAATGAATCTAATCAATAATAACATATTTACTACATGCATATCAAGGTGGATCTAAGCAACATGAAGAGAAGATCTAACATACAAAGTGGATCTAATAAACAATATAACAGAAAATATTCTATGGAGATTTAAGGAGCCATACCTAGTTAGATGACCTAGCAGCTACCATTACCTTGACAGCTCCAATGCCCGCAACTGAAGGTGGGGGGACGACTCTCCACCCAACAACCCCTAGCCAATGGTTGAGGCCCCGGAGCCCCCAACAATTAACCCTATGCCAGAGCTTTCTTGCTTTCCTCTTTGTTGGATCCTCCAGAGCTCTCCTTCCAAAATGCCAAAAGACCAAAAAGATCCCTCACCCTACTTCTTGTCCTCATTCTATCTCCCCCTTCTCCCATTTTTCTTAATTTCTTTTAATGCAATTTGTTTTCCATCCTTTTTCTTTCATATTCCCCATTATATTATTTACCCCTTATATTTATTATTTTACATTTCATTATATATATTCCCTTTTTATTATTTTACCCCTTTTATTTCATTATTTTACATGAGCGTTGTTACAACATCTTGTAACTGAATTATGATGATATCAAGTAAATATTCCAAAGCTACCCTAAATCTACAAGTAAGAAAAATATGGGTGATAGGATTTATGCCACATAATCGTTCATATATGCAACAAGAAATCTCACAAAGAATGAAATAGGAACTCTGTTGGAAGACATGAAAATTGATATATTACATTCATTGTTTATGTAGATCAACACAATGCAAATCAAGAGGAAATGAGAAGAAACATTAAAAAAAATATAGTTTTTTTTTGTTTCAAATGCATAAAAAAACATGCTAGAAATGTATGTTCACTCAATGTTGTGGAAGTTTGTGGAATATGTGAAGAGAAAAATCAAAATATCAAGTTCCCTTCTTTACCAGGACTCAAGGTTCTTTATCAAGGAGATAAGGAAAATGTGGAGCAATTGTGCTTCATCAATCCTCAATATTTTGTTAATTATAATACACAAATGCATGTTCAACCTTGGTATTTTCCTAATAAACCAATCTATCCAATAAAAAATCAGCAATGGCAATATCAAAATCAGCCCCAACCTTTCCAATTTCAGCCTCAAATGCAACCCCAACAATGGTTTAACCCTCACAAAGTTTGGAGGTCACAAAATCAGTGGCAATAAGTGTTGTTGCCACCTCCACCTCAACATACAACTACTCAACTAAGTAACAATTAGTAAATTCCAAAACAACATCAATTACCTACCCAACCTACACCCAATCCAAATAATAGACAATTCCAACAAGTATATAATAATGAGACGACCACTCATAAGACTTGCTCTATGGATCTTCAAGAAATAAACCACGGGTCATGAAGAGTGGTGACATATCCTCCTCTTGTCACTAAAATCATATAGAATTGACAACTATGAAGAAAAATAAATCCAAAAAATAGAACATTATCCCTTAACAAACACCCCCTTGCTTTCAAAGGTTAGAACAAGAAGGCTTATACCAATTAAGAAAAATGACCTTTTAGGAGAACTTAAAATTTTGTGTGTCGAAATTCCTCTCCTCCAAGCCATTAATAATGTATCCATCTACAACAAATTTATTAAAGTATGCATAAAGAGACCAAGAAGAAAAAATATAGACTCCCTTACAATCAATGTTGTCAGTTATGCACAAAGAGACCAAGAATAAAAAAGAAAGACTCCCCTACAATCAATGTTGTCAGGAAATTGCAAATATGATGTTAGGGAAAGTTTTCATTCCCAAATACGGATCAAAGTAGACCAGTTGCAGATGTTTACATCAACAAAATATTAATCCATAATACCCCATATACTTAAAGGCAACAATTAATGTCAGAACAAATGATATCATGTTAAAACTCAACCTAAGAGAGCTCTTGAGACATACAACAATTGTACTCCAACTTGCAGACAAATCAATTATTATCCTAAAGGAGTTTTGGAAGATGTTATAGTCTCCATTGATTCGTGGGAATATCTAATAAATTTCATAGTACTAAAGACCAAATCAAGAGTAAATGGGTACCCACTCATATTAGGAAGGCCTTGGCTAACCAAAACTAATGCATACATAGGTTTCAAGGCAAGGGACGTTACCATCGTGAATTGTTAGTCATAGAGGAAAATCACACTCTACCCCCCTACCAAACAATTCATTGACATCGAGACACCCATTTGGGTAGGTGAGGAGGTAGGAGAAGATATGTATTAGACCACAATACACCCTCTTCTCACAATTGGCACAATCTTAGCATTAAAGGATACAAATGAAGATACTGTCATTTCAAATTGTATGCAAAATATGTAGCCAGGTTTTGTCAAAATTAAGGAATATAGTGGGAAAGAAGAGATGAACAATCTAAAAACTCTATTGATTTAAAATATATTTATTGGCAATATTTACTCACTACATAAAATAAATCAACTTTTAGCTAAAATAGTGGATTTTTTTCCAAGTAAAACTCTAAAAACAAATAGGAATTTGAGTGTTGTTAAAGAACAACAATTGTTAGAAGTTCTCACAAAACACAGTTTAGTTTTGGCTTGGGATCACAAGGACATGAATGGAATACATCTAGACATCTGTAAACACCACATTTACATCAAAGATGACTCTTCACCCATTAGACAACCCCAAAGAAGAATGAATCATATTTTAAAAGACATAGTCAAAACATAATTGCAAGAACTCATAGATACATGATTCATATATCCAATTTCTGATAGTGAGTGGGTATCACCTTTGGTTATAGTGCCCAAGAAAAATGGAAATGGATAATATGTGTAGATTATGAAGAGATACATAATGCCACAACAAAATACCACTTTCCCTTTCCTTTGATTGGCCAAGTCTTAAATGCTTTGGTAAAATACCACTTTCCCTTTCCTTTGATTGGCCAAGTCTTAAATGCTTTGGTAGGTAAAAATCACTTTTCCTTTTTAGATGGGTTTAGTAGATATAGTCAAATACAAGTTAGCCATGAGGACCAAGACAAAACCACTTTTACAAGGTCCTTCCATTTGGCCTATGTAATTCTCTTGCAACCTTCCAACTATTTGTTCTCATTATATATGCATACTTAGTACATTCCAACGTAGAAATCTACACGGATGACTTCACTCCCTAAGAGAATTAATTTCAAGAAGCCTTGACCGATCAAAAAAATGTGTTAAAAAGGTGCCCAGAGATGACTTCATCATTGGGAAATGAAAAATGAAACATGCTCATGAATGAAAGCATAATATTGGACCATCACATCTCTAAATCCATCCAAAGTAAATCGCATCCAACATCATCCCATACCTCAAATACAAAAAGACGTGAGAAGCTTTTTTGGACATGTAGGCTACTGCAAGAGGGTTATCAGAGATTTTGGCAAATTGGCATCTCCTTTATTCATCCTTCTATCCAAATATGCAGAATTATGTTGGTTAGAATATTGTCAAAAAACCTTTGACAACATCAACGGAAAGCTTATCGCAATCCATGTTTTACAGGGTCCCAAAAGGGACATCCGTTTTACACACACAAAGATGCATCTATTAAAGCACTAGGGGCATTTTAAGGGCAATAGGAGTTCAAGGAACCATTTGCAATTTGTTTTATCAACCAAAACCTATATGGAGTGGACCTAAAATACATTTTCATTGAAAAATAATTTATTAATATTGTATCTGCCATAAACAAGTTTAGACACTACATCATTGGCTATCTAGTTTTTATTTGTATAGATTGCTACCTATACAACTGGCACATGTGATTAAAGTTCCAAAGAAACAGGCTAGCCCAAGGGAACTAAGAGGAAAAGGCCAATGTCACCACACCAATCCCCTTTTGTACTTTTGGTTGGTTCTTCTCCAACTCAAGGGGGGTTTCCCTAACTTAGGATTACCAGGGAAAAGACATTGAAGAGGTTGCCCTACCAAAATGATTTTATCATAAAAAAATAAAGGCAAAGGTGATGTGACGTTAGAGGGGATTACTCCAAGGACTAGTGCCAATCCAATCAAGGGCAAATATCCAGAGAGACAGCATGGTTTGTTGATATAGCAAACTACTTAGCTACAGGACAATTTCTCAACATTTTGCATATGGGGAACGTTGCAAGATTATTATGAAAAGTACACCTTGCACATTGATCAAGGGAGACTTGCTTAAACTTGGATCATATTAAATACTTAGAATATGTATAACAGAGTATGAGGTTCATGATATTTTACATGCTCGTTAAGCCCTAAATGTTGGCACATTACCCCCTATATTGTGGCTCATTACACAGTATTTATGTCGGCTTGGGTATATTAGTGGTAATTTTCATTATTATTATTATATTAGTTATGTCAAATTGGGTCCATTAGTTGTAATTGTACCTCTTTGTCTCCTATATATAGGAAAGAGACCTTTTCATTTGAATCATCTCAATTTGTCGTGTCTTGTGTACTTAGTACATTGTATAAGGAGGTTTCCCCCTCGAAGAGGCTTGCTATTCATATCTTTTATTCATTAATTAAGGCGTGGATTACTCTTTATGGTCTATTTATGCTATTTTCATGCTCTTTTGGGGAATTTGTTGCATATCATTTGGTATCGGAGCTTGGACACTTCCAAAACGAGTCATTTTGGCATTTTTGCTATAACGTTTCTTCTACAAAGTTTCAGACAATGAAAATTGGAGGAGACATAGAGGACATAGCAAACTATCTTTGATATGAGTTTCAGATCCTGATTCATTACCTATTCGTAGATATACCCTTTGGAAGTTATGGTTTTGACTAGTCCAAAAACTAGTCTAAAATAGGTGTTCTAGGAAAAACAGTTATATCTGGAGCATGCAAGATCCAAATTGAGTGAGACATTGTGCATCAGAAAGAAGATAGACCACACTATAATGAATATAAATTTCATTATCATGATGGAAAATTTGGACACTTGGCAGGCCGTACACTCTCACTCTTCTATAAAGGACAAAAATAACAAGTGTTGGGAAAATTGGCACGACTTTTTTTGGCACATCCAAATTCAATGAAACCTATGGCATTGGAAAGAGGACATATCAAGCTACCACAAACCAAGATTTCAGACTCAAAGAGGCCGAAATTTCAGGGTTACCTTAGTTGAAAGGTCGGCTAGAAAATCAGTCTTCAAATCAGGGTTGGAAAAAGGTACGCCATTTTAAATTTGAATAACTTCTAGTATAAGGATCTATTTAAGGCGAACCAAAGGTGTGATATCTATTTATATTGTTCAAAAAGCCACCAAAAGTTAGTGGAAAAAATTCACACTCCAATCAAACCACCAGAGAATTCATCCCTGGCCTAAGATGAAAGTGAAGACATAGCTTTTAGGGTGTCAAGTTGGAAGATGTGACTAAAGGGACTGTGAAAATGGTTGATTTAGATAACTTGGAAAATAAGATGGCTAGTAAGGAGGATCTAGTAAATATGACCAATGAGATTGATAGTTATAAAGAATATATTCAATATTTGAAGGTATTGATGAATGAGATAAGACTTAGCTTTCCTACACATTCGTCTACTCAAGAAGAGGATGAGGAAAGGGGGGACTTATTCCAGTCACGTATTGAGACAAATAAAAAACAATTGGAGAATAAGAGGTTTGAGTCCCCAAAATATAATGATCCACTACATCATCACAGGTTCAACTCGGGTCCAAGGAACTACTTTATTCCCAATATTGACATGAGAAATTTTGATGGCAATGATCCAATAACATGGATATTCCAGATGGAGCAATTCTTTGATCTACACTAAGTGCCAACTTTGCAAAAGGTAACTATTGCATCATTATATTTAGAGCATGATCAATTTGTATGGTACCAATGGCTTTGTGATCGTAAAAAGGACTCTATTATCTCTTGGTCTATATTCACAAAAGAATTGATTACACATTACGTCGATATTAATAGAAACACTTTCTTTACTCAATTGATAAATCTCAAACAAAAAGGTCCAGTTACATATCACATCAAGCAGTTTCAGAAGTTAAGTCTTAGAGTGAAGAATATTTCAGAAGATAATTTGTTGGATCTCTTTATGGGCACTTTAAAGGAGAATATTCAACATGATATCCATATCCTTGAGCCTAAATCATTGGAGAACGCTTTTAGTTTGACAAGGAAAATTGAAAGTAAAAATATGGTGATGACTACTATAAGGATACCTCCAACACATGTAGAGAGAATAATGTTCCTTCTTCTAACCCACCTTAAAGGTTGACAACTCAACAACTAGATGAAAGAAGAGCAAAAGGTCTATACTTTAATTGTGACACTAAGTATAGTAAGGGACATAATTGTGGTGAGAATAAACTATTCTACATAGATTGTGAAGAGGAAGAAGCAAAAGAACAAGAACCATCTCAAGTTGAAGAAATAGAAGAGATTACTTCCGAAGAGATTAATCCCACCATATTCTGGCATGCATTGGCTGGAATTAGCACTCCTCGAACTATCAAGATCAAAGTATATATCAAAAAGAAAAAGATAATAGTGTTGATTGATTTTGGTAGTAGTCATAATTTCATTCACTCTAGCCAAAGTTCTCAATTGCTTTGTATATCCAGCGCCATAGTTCAAGTAATGATTGTGGATGGATAAACTATCAATTGCTCAAGGAAATTCCATAATATCAATCTTACTATGGGGGAATATGTATTGAATAGTACAATGATCTATCCCAATGGGTAGTGTTGATGTTGTCTTAGGGGTTCAATGGTTACAATCATTGGGAATAGTGGCCTTTAATTTTCAAGAACTTTTCATGAAATTTTCTTAGGAAGGAAAATAATTTGAATTAAGGGGTATCGCAGGGAAGCCAAGCAAGATGATAAGCTCTAATGGTATGACAAAATTGTTGAAAAATGGACATCAAGGTGTAATTGCACAATTATTCTCATTAGATGTTCAAACATCTAAGCCTCGTATTCCCTTGGATCTCCAAAGGGTCATTGATAAGCAATCCAAAGTATTTGAAGATATTCCAAAAGGTATTCCACCTACTCAAGATTTTAATCATGATATTCACTTAGTTCTAGGAAGTGTTCCTCCTAACATTAAACCTTACAGATACCCCTATGTCTAGAAGAGTGAAATTGAGCATATGGTTGAAGAAATGTTAGAAGATGGCATAATTAGGCCTAGTCAAAGTTCTTACTCTACACCAGTGGTAATGGTACACAAGAAGGAGGGACCATGGCATATGTGTCCAGATTATAGAGAGCTCAACAAGATCACAATTAAATATAAGTTTCACATTCCTGTCATTGATGAAATGTTAGATGAACTACATGGAGTAGTTTACTTCACAAAGTTGGATATTCGTTCAAGGTATCATCATATTAGAATGAAGGAAGAAGACATCCCAAAATAGCATTCAGAACTCATGAAGGTCATTATGAATTTTTGTCATGCATTTTGGCCTTATGAATGCACCTTCCACGTTTCAAGAGCATGTTCAACATGTCAATAGAGTACTACAACTACTAAAGGAGCAACAACTATGTGAAAAACCTCCCAAATGTTTCTTTGGGGTAAAGGAGGTAGATTATTTGGGTCATATTGTATCCCATGAAGGTGTCAAGGTAGACCCTAACAAAATTAAATCCATGATGGACTGACTAATTCCCAAAACCTTGAAGAATCTTAGAGGATTATTAGGTTTGACAGGGTACTACCGCAAGTTTGTTCAGAACTATGGAAGAATAGAAACACCTCTAACAACATTATTGAATAAGGACTCATTTTCGTGGACTCCAGAGGCAACTCAAACATTTGAACAACTTAAAGAGGCAATGTGCAAAGATCCTATTTTGACCACATTAGACTTCACAAAAACATTCAATGTGGAATGTGATGCCTTGGAAAATGTAATCGATGTTGTTATAATGCAATAAGGATGGCCATTTGCTTTCGAAATTCAACCAATCAAGAGAAAGAACTTACAGAAACCCATTTACGAGAAGGAAATCATGGCAATACTACATCCACTTAAGCAATGGCGTCCTTACCTAATAGGCAGGCACTTCAAGGTCAAAACAGATCATGATAGTCTTAAATACTTATTGGAACAGAGACTATCTTCAAAAGATCAACAAAAATGGGTAACCAAGATGTTCGGACATGAATTTGAAATCATCTATAAAAAGGGAACCAAATGTGGTGGTAGATGCACTCTCTAGAAAAAATGAGGATGTTGAGGCATTACTTAATGTGATTTTGATTATACAACTCGATTTGGTAGAAGTAGCAAGGGAATAATGGAAGAATGACCTATCTGTGTGGACACTCATTCAAAATCTACAAAAGGATCTTAGTGTATAAAATACTTTTGTGTGGAAAAATGTATCACTATGGTATAAGGATCGCTTATATATATGTAAGAACTCCCAACTCAAACAAAATATCATTTTGGAATTACACACCTCTCCTATAGGTGGGCACTCAGGATTCCTAAAAATGTACCACATGGTCAAGAAGGAATTCTTTTGGAAAGGTCTTAAATATTATGTTCAAAGGTTCACAGCATAATGTTTGGTTTTCCAACAAAACAAGGTTGAAACAGTTAAGATCCCATGTATTTTACAACCATTAAAATACATTGTCGGCGCTGGGAGGAAGTCTCAATGGATTTTATCACAAGTCTACCCAAGTCAGAAGGGAAGAATGTTCTTATGGTGGTTGTTGACAGACTCAAAAAGTATGCACACTTTTATTCACTCTCTCACCCTTTTAATGCAAGTACAGTTGTTGCAGCCTTCATGGAATCAGTTCAAAAGTTACATGGAAACCTGAAGATTATTGTAAGTGATAGAGATCCAATTTTCACTGGAAAATTTTGGACTGAATTATTTTCTTGTTCAGGGACCCAGTTGGCTCACAATTCTTCTTAACATCCTCAATCCGATGGGAAAAATAAGATAGTGAACAAATGTTTGGAAGGCTATCTTCGATGCTTTGCATCTAATAAATAAACACACTGGATGAAATGTTTATCTTTGGCATAATGGTGGTACAATACTTCCTTTCATACATCATCAAAAATGTCTCCATTTATGGCACTTTATGGGTACCATCCTCCATCTATCACATCTTCCTTAAAAGGAAAAACTAAAGTTCAAGCTGTGGAATATCACCTAGAGCACCAGCAGGAAGTTCTCCAGTTACTGAAGGATAACCTGGCTATGTCAAAAAACATGATGAAACAACAAGAATATCAGCATCGCAATGAAAGGAGTTTTGAAGAAGGGGATTGGGTATTTCTGAGGGTGCAACCTTACAAGCATATGTCCCTCAAGCAACTAAATAAAGACAATAAATTAGCACCCAAGTACTATGGTCCTTATATAGTGTTGCAGAAGATTGGAAGTATGGCTTACAAATTGGAGCTCCCTTCATCTTCAAGGGTACACCTAGTTTTTCATGTTTCTTGCTTAAATAAGGTAATAGGAGACAAGATCCTAATTCAAACTATTTTTCAGATCTTGATGAAGAAGGAAAATTCATATTGGAACTTGAACAAATAACTGAAACAAGAACCAAACAACTACGCAATCACTGGCTATTACTAAGTACCTCATCAAGTGGAAGAACTTACCAGTTGAAGATTCGACATGGGAAGATGAGTCCGTCATACAAAAGCATCCACAAGTAATTAAGCATTGAGGACACCACTTGTCTAAATGGGAGGGGCATGTTAAGCCCTAAATGTTGGCACATTACCTCCTATATTGTGGCTCATTACATATTATTGTTTTCGGCTTGGGTCTATCAGTGGTAATTGTCATTAGTATTATTATATTAGTTATGTTGGCTTGGTTCCATTAGTTTTAATTGTACCTCTTTGTCTCCTATATATAGGAAGGATACCTCTTCATTTGAATCATCTCAAATTTTATTGTCTTATGTACTTAGTACATTGTATAAGGAGGTTGCCCCCTTGAAGAGGCTTGCTATTCATCTCTTTTCTTCATTAATTAAGGTTTGGATTACTCTTTTTGGTCTATTTATGCTCTTTTCATTATCTTTTGGGGAATTTGTTGCATAACAATGCCTATCGTGATGAGCCTTGTGGATGTTGTTATGTTGCAAAAAGGAAAACCTGGAAGGTTTGCAAGCATGATATTATTGCCCAACTCTTTAGAAGGATATTAAGCAATTTGTCTCCCATTGCGACGAGTGCCAAAGGATAAGTGAGCCTATAAAAGGATATGAAATGCCATTACAATTTCAAGTCTCATTTAAACCCTTTGAGAAATGGGGCTTGGACTTGTTGGGTCCATCAACCCTCCTTCAAACCAAAAGCAACATATCTTGGTTTACATTGATTACTTCACCAAATGGGCAAAGGTAAAGGCTATGAAGAATGAAACATAAGAGAAAGTAGAAAAAATGCTATATGAGAATGTCTTCACTAGGTTTGGAGTATCAAGAGAGATTATAACAAATAAAGGACCTTGGTTCACCTTAAATTCAATTGAGAACCTCATGCAACTAAACAATAATCAGCATAGAAAATTAGCAACATACCATCACAAGCAAATGGTCAAGTAGAAATGACAAAGAAGGAGCTAGAAAAAATCCTAACAGAGACAATTCAACTACATAGGAGAGACTAGGAAAACAAATTAATTGAATTTGTACGGGCATACTATACAAATTGGAAAATCATCATAGGATTTACACTCTATGAGTTGTTGTGTAGCAAAAAGATAATGCTCCCCGTGTAATTTGAAATACACACATTAAGAATAGATTTAATCCTAATTCTATATCCATTTACATCTCAACAAGAAAGACTAAAACCACTTAATGCATTAGATGAATATAGGTAGTAGGCCTTATTCCATGTTGAAATAGTCTAGCAATAGAGGAAAAGATGGAATACAAGTGTATTAAGATAAAGGTCTTCAAGGAAGGTGATTGGGTCATTTTCCATGATTCAAGGTTTAGATATTTCAAGGGAAAATGGAGAACACGATGGATGGGACTATACAAAGTTGACACATGATGATAATGACTCGGTCAAAATCAGGACAATAGACGAGGAGCAAGTACCTCTTTTGGTCAATGATTATAGGTTAAAGCACTACAGGTAGTTAATGACAAAAGAAGAGTTTACAAAACAACTCGATAGTTAACATGAAACTATAAAAGCTTCCAATACAAAATGATCATTTCAATCATTGTCAATTCTCATTGAAAAAAAGAGAAAAAAAATAAAATGCCTAGTTGAAAACCTCCCTTGAGGCATCTAAGATGAATATTGGTTTGAAAACCTCTTCTAAGGAAAACCATGACCTATAAGAATAAAAAAATAACAATAAGACCCAAATGGTGTTCAAATCTCTGTGACGCACCATCAGGAATCACTGAAGTGAAAATCGAGATTGACACTTCAATATTGAGTAAAAAGAAAAAATAAAGCAAAATTTTGTAGGTACTTTTTCAACTCTTCCATACTTTTATTCTAAGTTGTAGATATCCAACAAGGAGCATTCGAGGAAAGCAAAAGAGTTTAGAGCCAGGAGCAACACATTCTTGGAAGTTTAATTTCAACGAGATCACTACCAACTCACACTAAGTCTACTGCCAACATGCCTACAACAAAAAATGAGATTTTATAGACTCACATTCATATACAAAAAGTCATTGATCACAAGGAAAATCAATGTTCTATGGAATGGGTTGTGTTTCTCCATATCAATCAACTACTTATTATCATCATGATGCAAATTCAATATTTCCAGTAGTGGAGAACAATGATGCATTAAAGGTTTGTGACCTACCATGGCCACTCATTGTAAACAACTAAAAAGCAAGCTAGATCAAATTCCATCACTTTCATTCAAATACTCAATCTTACAAGTCAAAAAGATAAATCTACAACCTCATCAAAGAAAGACATGCATGACATCTCATGTCATGTAACAAGGCATCAAAGCTTGTAGACTTTTCAATATCCAAACCTCTAAAGTGTAGAGTATAATTGACTTACAAATGAAAGAGTTACCATCAAAGACATATTAACAAGGTTGCAAATTGGTCAAGAATCTCTCATTCATGAGCAGCATAATGATGACCAACATGACAAAGCACAAATGATGTTGTACATTAAGGAACATAGGGATCATTATACTGCTACTTTGTAGAGCAACGATTGACATAAAAATGGAGAATCCATTCAATCTATGAAGGAAAATAAATAGAGATCTCAAACACATGAAGTTGATTTTACACACACTCTACATATGTGTGTTCCTACAAGAACCTATAAGAGAGGACCCACTACATAAATGTGTATACAATGGCACATGATACTACAAAAGAGACTCGCTTCAACATAATGGAAGGGCTTGCAACATGAGACTCCAATTACAATACCAACATGCACAAAAAACACCACGATAATGCAAATCAACAATATAAGGTATGCCACACAACCCTAACTAAGCAATCATTTTATTCTAACATAGCATAACTCATGTAAAAAAGCTCACATAACATAAGGCTTTGGTTTCCAATCCAATTCATATCCATCATCGTGGGCGTTGAACCTTAAGTACGTTGAGTTTAAAACAAATAGGATTGCAGCTAATGGAAAGCCATAGAGGAGTGAAAGAATTAAACAATCAGATCAACTAAGTGCACTAATTATGCCATGAAAAACTCGTTGAGCGGCATTTATCCAAATTACCACATGAGTTGGGATGCTCAAAGTAATAAGTATGGATGAATAGGAAGTATGAGTTAAAGAATGAGGTCGAGATAAAAGAAGAATTGGGAGAAAAGTTAACCATTAGAAGATTACTATCCATCTAAAGCAAGTTTTAGCTTTATTTGTATTAGGTAGAAGAAGTTGCATTCTTGAGTAGAGAGACTGTGGTTGCGAGAAACAAATTCGAGGACGAGGAAGCCTTGTAAGGGTTTGTGCATATTACATACAATAAATTGTGTATGAACTCGTATAGCTCACTAGATATCCTCAAGGCTATAAAAGTCACCACGGAGAGCAGCAGCAGAGATAAGAAAAAGGAATACAAAGGAACTTCAACGTTCAATCATTCAACAAAGTTAAGTTGTTTCGAGTTCTTTTTCCCTATCATTGAGAAATTAAATATTCATAAGAATAAACCTCATTTATGTTATACCCTCAATTACCATAAGAAGAGAAAATATGTCATCTTCATAAAGATTTCATCAACAACGACTATGTAATAACCCAAAGGCAGTTGAGATATTTCAGGAATCAAATTGGCTAGTATATATCAACATATTGAAAGGTTTTGATGACAACGTGGCCATGGAATTTGCTTGAATTTTCCAAAATTTAAGGGGGCAATATTATTCTACAATGGTGAGAGGATTGGATATTTAGGTCAATGGACCTATCATACGTAGGCTGAGAGGATTTCCAATAGGGTTGCCTTGGTACAAAGAATATAAGCAACCAACTATAGATGACAAGAATTTATTCCTCCTAAACTATGATAAAATAGAGGAAAATAGGAATGGATTAAAGAGGAATAGCTTGCCATCACCCTAGGATTATGTGGCTTATAACCTTCTTGAGTATATTACCTGTGAGGGAAGGTTCAACATCAACCACTTTATATTTCTTCACCAGCTAAGGCACTTATTCCATCAAAAACCTAAAGAAAAATTAAGTGTGCCATATTTTCTAATACAATATTTGTGGGAGATGAGTGCTAAAGTTCAAATAGGGGAGGGGGATGTGATGGCCCATAATGGATTGATAAAATTAATTGTATGTGATGCTTTGAGTAGACATCCCTCACATATTTCATGGGATAAGTTTGTTACCACTCGCAGAGGGTAATTTGTAGCACTGCAGGTTGCAATTGAAGGACAAGAGGCAAATAGATAAACAAGCACTGTAAGAGAGTCGAAAAAATAAGAAGAAATCGGGTGGAAAAACATAGACTAGAAAGAAAAGGATTCAAAAAAGGATTAAAATAGAATGTGAAGATAAGGAAGTTTTCGCCACTTTGTTCAAGATGGGAACACTTGACACTCATCCCCTAAAACTACAAGTAGGAATCCCCTCAACACAAAAGAAGGAGCAACCCACTATTTGAAGGGTCAAAACCAGATCTTAGACACAAATAAAATTCGAGATTATTCCCAAGGACACTACCAAAATAAGTCTAGGTGAAGACAATCATTCCAGTCCAAATAAAGGCCTAGGAGAAACACAAGGGACAAATGACACAAGGAGAAATGAAGTTGAAATACAAGTTCTTATTGCTCAATTAGAGGATGCTACAACAAAGGCCCTCATATGGAAGGAACTTGAAAAGGCCATAAAATGAATTGAATGTACAAGTGAAACAGCTCCTGAATTGCAATATGAGCAACCAATTGCAAATCTATAGAAAAAATCCCAAATAATGAAAAGGAAACATATGGATAATAAGAGACAACTAGAAGAGGAAAACATGGTTTGAAAAGATGAATTGGAGAAGCATTCAAATGGTTTGGAAAAAACCCCTTGAGAAGATTGACATATTTTCATAGGCACCCATTGCCAAAATGGCTGAAATAGATGATGAGATGCTATCATGTAAACCTCTAGCCAATCATCTCCCCTACTAAATAGATACCCCAAAAGAACTTACTAGAACATGAAACCAATGTAGTGATGAGGAAAGGGATCAACTTTTTGAATTTTACCTTCATAATTTCATGTTACCTCACCCATATAAATGGTCACCTAATCCTTATGTGGGAGATGTGCAACTTAGGGATTTTTGCTTCTGGGTTCACAAAGAGGAGGTAAGAACTACAAAAATACAAAAATACAAGGAAGAGGAAATCAACAGCCATATAATGTCAAAGTAGAGGCAGAAAGGCCTGAAGAGGTAGTGGAAAATCACATAACCTTGACCTAATACATAGCTCTAGTACCAATGTTTGAGGAAAAACATAGAGGGATAGTTGCCCATTATGAAACAATAGTCAAATGTTCAGATATAGGGAAATACCATTTTGCCAAAATAGTTGGGAAGAGTTGTTCACTGCCCTTAAAAGTTGGAATCCCATTCTCCAAAAAATTGAAGTATGCCCTCTTCAGGGCATAACTATACACATAAACAATGAAGAGGATGAAGCTCGAGTGGATTGGGTTGAAATTCAAACATCCTCTATTGATCCACCCTATATACAAGGGAGATGGAAGAGGAAAGAGAGAAGAAGGTGGAAGGATGAAGATAAAACATCATGATACCATGGTAAGGACTTCATCACATAGGTTGAAACTTATGATTTCAAACAAGCATGCAAGGATACAAATTATGGGCAAGTAGGACAAATAATCAATTTTTTAGGGTGCATTTTGGTTGCACAAAGATGTGCAAAACTTCCAAGTTGGGGGGTGATGATGGGCCACTAAATTGTATAATTATAAGGCCCATATCATATTAGATATGACATATTTTGTGCCCTAAAGACTAAGGCTTCGATGGAACTTTATGATTTATGATGAACATAAGGAAATTGGTTTATGCTTATTTAAATTAATGCGATTTGCTTAAGTCTTAAGGCATAATGTGCCACACTTTAGTTTAAACATGATCTTTGGATGGCTTATGCCTAATATGCTCCATCACCTAATATTTAACATGAGCAAGAACATATTTTAGAATTCGAGTTGTTGACCTCAATTACTCTTATAAACAACCTGCTACATGTGTGAGAGAATCAAGGGATTGTGTCCCTTCTCAATCCTTGGAAGTTGCCAAGCATTAAATAACAAGAATAATGACCCTAACCATTCAAATTATTGTTGCTAAAACATTCAAATTGTGTAGGGCGGAAAATATTCTCTTGTAACCAATTGAATAAAGTTAGGAAGTCGAGGGAAATACTCCCATTAATCAAGCACTAAGTGGAAGGTTTAGTTAGGAGTCCCTTAAAATAGAAATAGAAGTAGAGAAGGTAGGATAGGGAGTCATGTTATTTTGTTGAGTACTTTAGAGCTTATTTGAACTATTATAGAGAATATTTATGTAGTTGTGTTTACAAAAAAAAAATAGAGTGGTGTTCATTCAAGATTTGAGTATTTGTGAGAGTGCTTAGTGTTCCTGTAGCTACCTTGAGGAAGGGCCCATTCAAGGGAAGGCAAAGAACCCCTGTAGACTTGGGATTTACTTTTTATATTTTTGGTTTTGCAAATTTCAAACTCCTATATTTTGTGATATGCATGCTTGCTTATGATTTGTTCATTAGTCTTGTTATTTCCCACACTTCCCTTCATTGCAATTTCATTGTTATATTAAATGTAATGTATTTATGCTTATGATGTTCAACACTTGGATGTGCTTTCACAAGTTAGCATATAACTTAAGGTGGTGTAAGGTTTAAATAACCTAGTAGCAACAACATATAATTGACTATGGTAACGTTCATGTTTCTCAACCCTTTAGTAGTAAGCTAGTGACCCTATAACTTCATTTATCCTTTGCACTTGATCATAGGAGATAAGAGTGAAGGTCACATACTTAGTTTATTAAGGGGTAAGTTAGGACATACTATTTAAGTTGGGCATTTGTTTTACAACATTTTCATTGGTTCCACATTTTAGATTAGACTTTTGTAGTTGCATAAATAGTGCATAATAACTCACAAGTTAGCATGTTCTTGGATTGATAATTAAATTAGAGTTGAGGGTCAAGCAATCATGCTATAATCATTTGCCATTAGTTAGAAACAAATTGTCAAATTTAACGACTCACTTTCTGATGATTTTCTATTAATTATGTGGTGAATCGAAGATGAGAAAACAAATTTATGGGTGTTGTTATTTTTCAATGGAATACACAGCACGGGAGACCCTTAGGCACTTCCCCTCATTTTGAGGATGGTACCTGTTGTGGAAACAATTGCACAAGTGTGCACTCATCCACTTGGTAAGGGGATAGGCCTTGTAGGATGCAACAAGGCCTTGTTCCTTGGAGCCCTTGTGGTGGTTGTATGGTTGTCCTCCAAATGATCCTGCAATATATTGTTAGTGGAATTCACATAAAACAAAGAAAATTGAACAAAATGTAAATAAAAAGGAAATGGGGGGAGAATGCAAAATCCAACAACAATCAAAGGTATGCCCAAACCACTTTGTATTGCCCAATGGTCAAGTTGTACAACACCTAGGAGGTGTGGGATTAAAGGGAAGCCAACAATATCCCTTAAGGAGGCCTTTTTTGTCCAAACTATATGCTAAGTGAGTGGTAGAACAATGGAGAGAAACTCTTGCCCCTTGAAGGAAGCTGACAAGGGAGCTTGGGAATGCTTACAAGGGTAGGAAGAGGTGGGCTATGAGGAAGATCTAACACAAATCCAGCAGTATAACCTTGCTCTTATTTTCTCTCTACCAAATGCATGCCAATGGATTCCTTGTATAGGCCAATAGGTGGCCAACAAATACCTAGATCCAAATGTGAACTCGTACACTCCATGAACTAGTTCCAAGGTACACCAAGGGGGCTATTTAATGCCACCAAGTGTGTGAGGAGCCAAATTCGGATCCTTGGATGCGATGGACCCTTCAATGCACCATGGGAAGTAGGCGGTCCAGTCATTTTAACAGTAGCACGACTATCGAAGGAATAGTCGCGCGAGTATCACACGGGCACTGAACTGATAACATGTGCTATGGCATGGGTTAACAATGGTTCAGCTGCATGACCTCTTCTTTTGAATAGTCTTGGGCACTTTTGGACTCATGTTGTCTTTTGGATTTGTTGAGGATGCTTTTGGTGAGCTGCATTCTTTATGTTGATGATGCCTTACTGCAAGAATCATCGAAATGTCGCATGTGAGCGAATTTTATGCGTTAACATATGCACCCTGATGTATGAGGTTCGGAGGGTACAGTAGAGCCAATAATGCATCATGTTTTCTTGTGTTTCTCTCTTGTTCTGTAGGAAAAAGCATCCGTGGACAATAGGGGCCTCCCATGGGGGAAAGATTGTTGGTGATGACAGTTGGAGATGTAGTAAAGAATAGTTTTTTATACAAACCAGGTGAGCATACCCATGCTCGTGAAATGATGTCAATGTGATTACAATAAGGGAGGGCCAAGGGGTCACTCAACTATACTGTTGGGACATGAACGAAGGAAGCTTTGGTCCATGTGAGAGTAAATAACCCAAGAATTGTTGCGGAGTGCTGAAGAAAAGGTATTGTTGATGATCATGATAAGCCCACAGGGGTGCAGGACTAGTGTGAATGTGAATCTGCCTTAATATAACATTCACAGTTCAAGATGGACTACTACCATGGTTTGCAAATGTGAACACTGCTACCTTCAATAGTATGTTTCCTACTGATGAGATAGATGTGTTGACGTCGAGCATAGGGGAAACCACTAGGTTAGGGAGCACTAAGGACTCTCCCTACCAAGTTTGAGGTGATCCCTTATAGTGATTGAAAGGGATACCAAGGTACAACTACAACTACTGCAACTCTCGGAATGTAGCATTTTGAAATCGATAAGAGCTGAAGTACATGATAAGATAAGGATCTTATCTTGAGAACCAATATCATGTTGTAACCAACTAAGGGACAGACATACCTGACACAAAAGTGGTTGATAAGAATGGGGCTCATAACGTCCTTTCATCGATGTAAACATGGGGGGATGGGAGCTTTCCTTTTGGATGGTATAGATTGAGATGGAGGGAGACAAACTGCAAATGAAAGGGCTTTGATGGAGACACAATACAGAGAGTAATGGTGACCAATCAAAATAGAGACTACTGAGGATAGGTGAGACTCAAATACATCGTTCAATAGGCGACCATGGGTTACTGCCAAAAGAATAAGGTGTTCCTGCAATGTGAGGTGATGGGGGAATTGTTTGTACATAAAGAACAATGGTGGGGTCCCCAAATTTTTGGGTGAGTCGGGGGACCAATTCGATGATGGGTGGAGTCCCCACAGTTTTGAGTGGGTTGAGGGACGCTTTCCAAGATGAAGTGGGGGCTAGTTTGCAGGTGCAAAGACGGGTGCCCCATGAATCAATGCCATTCAGTGCATGTCTGCGGGATAACTGAATAGAATTGGTTGCTTCGGTGGGTGGGGGGCCCATAGGTGTATTCGCAGGGGTGATGGTACGAGGAAGATTATGTGGGATAAAGTGCTCATGGAGGTATGAGTGGTCTTTGTGAATCTTTATCGTAACATGGGTCGAGGAATCGGATGGCGTCTACTTAGGGGAGTAAATGCGCAACTATCAAATGATAGGTTAGGGGCGATATTTTCAAGCTATATCAGATTCCTCAGACTCGTGGGGGGTCGACATCATTGGTGTCAATTGATGGCTAGGATGGAAATGGTGTGCACACCCATGGTGGAACATGCTATTCCCAGTGATGACATTGATGGTGTGTCGAGAATGGGGATGAGGGTCCTATGGTTATCAGCGGGAATACCGGTAAATGCATTATAAACGGTGCGAAAATATTATCTATATGCTAGTTTTGAAATGATACATGCGGTAGGGTGCCCAACACCGTTGCTATAGCATGGAATCTTGTTCTTATAATGGAAAAAACATAGTCTCCTTCTTGTCTTGGTTGAGATCCTGCACATATGGCGCACATACCCAAGTCTAGTAAAGAACATGACCAAGGTATTGACAATGCAAAAATCATGTAACAAAAATGAGTCGTACCTGAGGGGTACCTATGGAAAAATAGTTTCTAGATGAAATTATTGGAAACAAGTATTGGTTAGCTCCAAGTCGAAGAGCTTGAGGCGTTGATCGTGGTGGTGTGAACGGTTTGTAAAATGGAGCTATGGTTTTTTTGTGGGGTCAGTTTGAAATTTATGTTAAATGAATACAAATATGGGGTGGGGCCCACATTTTGAAATCATTTGTATTATTCGTTGATGACCTCCTAGAGTGCATTTTTGGTGATTCTGAGAGATTCAAGCATATGTTCAATGAGACGTGAGTTACAAGTATGTCGTAAACTTATCTATTTTGATTTGGGTCGGGTATGTTTAGGACAAGTGGGCCCCTGTGTTACCAGGGGCTTGATTTATCCCTTAAGTGGCTACCGCATGGGATTTTGGGAAAATACCGCACTATTGCGTGGAATTTTGGGAAAATTGCACGATACTGTAGCGCGGGTTTTTCCCAAATTCACACACTGTGTAGCACGGGCATGTAGTGCGGGAAAAATGAATTGTTCTGCGTTACGCGCGGTGCAATAGTTGTTCGGTCGTGCGCTGGTCTAGCGCGGCTGAACCTTGGTCAGCCACGCTATATAGCGTGGATGGATAGAGCATGTCTCGCACACTACTGTCATGAGGCTGAGCAAGGTTCAACCGCGTTGGGTGTGCTTTTACTTTGATATGATCGCGCTACACGCGGACCTCCTTAGGGGAGGCCACGAGTATAATGATTTTGTTGTATGTATGTCTGATGGGTGGAAATTTTAATTGTGTAGGTGATCTTGAGTTCCTCATGGTTGTTATGGGTGTTGTAGAGTGGTGTGAGAGGAACTATAATGAGGTCATTAGAGTATCTCATGTGGAGACCGCTAGACATGTGGGACCCTAATAGATGGTTCTTCAAGGTTGGGGGAGAGGACCTAAGAATCACTGCTCAAGATATCTATTTTATGACAGGGTTACCTCTCTAAGGGGTGCGAGAGCCAATCCCTCCTCAGATAGAGGGAGACACGATTCATGGTTTGGTGGATCAGTTTTGTGACAGTGACCAAAGTGCTCTGAACTCTGGTCAAATTCTAACGAACAATATGAGGGATCTGCCAGTGAGGGATGTTGTGACAACCATGGTGAGAGTGTCGGTGGTTGCATCCCCCAACCATATTACTGGAGGTCAGCTTGCACTTGTGGAGCGGGTACTTGCAAGGCGGCCTGTGGCATGGGGTCCAATGTTACTACAGACCATGACCAGGTAGATGACGGATATGCGGTGGAGAGGTTAGAGGAGGACATTCTGGTTCGAGAGTGCGTTGTGCTCATATTTCTTTGAGAGGTACCCTTCCCTGGGGCCACCCGTAGTGGTGCCTCAGGAGCCCCAGATGATGTATTGGGGGCGGATCATGCCCCGGTCTAGTGGTGGGCCTGTGGGGTCATATTACACCCTACATATTTTGGATGTGTGGGAGGGTTGGATCGGGAGGATAGAGCGGTACCCCTAGATTGGCATGGACTACAGGGGAGATCTAGAGTCGCCTCCTCCATATGGGGGATTTGACGCTTCAAGTATGATTTTATAGTTGTACTGTTTTGATAGTTACATATATTTGTTGTACATATTTTGATTTATGAACATTTGGTATGTGTGTGTGTGTGTGTGTTTATCATGGACTTGTGACAATTTTTCCTTTTTGATGCAGATATTGGTCATGTATGGTCGGCTCGTCAGGCGGGACAACGACGATCACGAGCTAGGGTAGATCGACTGGAAACTGGATCTACTCTAGTTATTGGAGGTGATGTTGCAGCTGGCAGAGCAACGGTGGGAGGGTCTCATGTTGGATGGACAAGTGCAAGAGGACTTCCTCCTGGAGAGGTTGTCGTACAAGATTGAATGGTGGTATTCGTGGCTGACCTAGAGCAATGGCTAGGTACTATGTCCGCAAGACTTGATGACCGGGATGTGTAATACCCCATTTTGACCCTTAGGATATATTAGCTTTTAATGTAAATATTGTTTACATGTGATGTATGTTTTCCTAGCGTGGAGCTCAAGGCCAAGGCCCCGCTAGTGGAAGCTCGAATTTTATTTAAAGGCAAGTATTAGATATTATGTTTCCCATGTGCTATTTAGCCATGGAACATTGTAAAAATGATGTAAATAAACATCATGCAATAAAATACCAAAACTGGCTATGGAGGCAACGAATGAGAAGGGGCCATGTGTATCCACTAGGGAGTGGTGAGGGGGATGTGGGATTGAACCATAGGCTGCCATATGTCACCTTGAGAACCCATTTGACTTCCCTTGCTGACATTTAATTCTGTTGTAAGGAAGTGGTTGAAGAAAACAGTCCATGGCTTCAATGGAGCATGGGCAGCCCATAAATTCGTATGGCAGGGTATGGGCTCTGTTTTGCTTGACCCACAAGTCACTCTACCTTTTGGGAATCCTTCCAATCTCATTCCCATTCCATTGTTGATCACCCAGCATCAATTCTCATCACCCACGAATTCCCAGCAGAGAGAAAAACCAGAAATCGCAACTTTGCAAGAACCCATGTTTTGAAGAGCCAAAAACGCCCAGATTTGGTATTGGACAGTAAAATCCAATGAGGGATTCATAGGTATGAACCTTGGGGAAAATTTGGGAGAATTAGCTACCCTGAAATCCATTGGAAAACCCAGTTTTGATAGCCCAGAAACCCAGTGACGGGATTGAGTTATTTTGTTGCCAGAATGGTGAGGAATCCAAGTGTGGATGTTTGCACAGAGGATGGGATTGCTTGAATTTAGTTGGAGATGTCTGTAGCTTTGTGGTTGAGCTCACTAGCTTAGCATCCTCCTCATTTTCCTTATTGCGTGCTTGATAAACCCAGCTGTGTACTGGCTTAGCATGACCGTTTGAGTGAATCCACGACTGTGAGTGAGCCTGTCTAGTTCCTCCTTAGTGGATACATAGCCCAGCTCGAAGGTAATCTCTCAGCTGAAAGAATACAGGCTGGACAGAGATCTATGGTTGGGTGGAATGTTGCTCTCACGTAGCCAGTTGTTTGGACATTTGCATTTCAAGATAAATATTCTCTATGGATTAATTTATTTGCATTATGTGTTCAACAATGTGTTAATCTTGTATGTTAAATTACTCATGTTACTTGGATGAAATGATTATCTTAAGTTAGTTGGCATGATGCATGTGTATAGCATGAGAATGGGATGGATTATTGTATGACCGTTTCATCATTCTGCCTGGAAGAAATAGGCTGATGCATCTCCTTCTGCTTGTATGTTATTATGATTATTCCACTGTGTTTATTAAACGAGTTGTGTTAATTCTATGTTCTGTAATGTTTTAATTAGTGACTGTTGTTTATATGCTGAATGCATGATGAAACTATGTGCATCTATAGTGTTTAATTCCGTTGTGCTTGTTGAGTACGAATATGTATGCACAAGTTTTTATTTAACCATGCATTTCTTAAACATTTCGAATGGGGTTGAGATTGCCAATAAGCCCGGTATGTCGGTTCATGTTCTCTCCCCTGCATTGGGATGAAGGGAGGAGACGTGACAGAGTGGTATCAGAGCCCAGCTTGCAGCACTGAGGCTGCTTGGGCCAGACTCCGAATTTACAGGCATGTAGCAGGACGTTTTAGCACAGTATTGGGAAGTTGGGGGCGACATTTTGATTCGGGAAAATGGCAAGATCATATTTCTCAGATGTGGAAGAGGATCACACAGGTGCATAGATCTCTCCAAGAGCTTTCCAACGATACCAGACTCGCCTCATTTGGCCAAGAGACGAAGGAGATACGGACCCCGCAAGTTGCAGGAAAACGCAGGTGTTTTCGCAGTTTTGGGATGTCGGGATGCGGGATGCGGGTTGCGGGATGGTTACATCCCCGTGACCGCAGCTTGACCCTCCCGAACCCACAATTTCGGATTGCGGGATGCGGGATGCGGGATGCGGATTGCGGGATGGTTACATCCCCGTGACCGCAGCTTGACCCCCCCCGAACCCGCAATGTCGGATTGCGGGATGCGGGATGAGGGATGAGGGTTGCGGGATGGTCACATCCTCGTGACCACAACTCGACCCTCCGAACCCGCAGTTTCGAGTTGCGGGTTACGGGATGGTCACATCCCCGTGACCTCAACTCGACCCTCCGAACCCGCAGTTTCGAGTTGCGGGTTGCGGGATGGTCACATCTCCGTGACCGCAACCCAATCCTCCGAACCCGCAGTTTCGGGTTTCGGGTTGCGAGTTGCGGGACGGTTACATCCCCGTGACCGAAACTTGACTTTCTGAACCGTCGTCTTTCGGGTTGCGGCCTACGTGTGGCGAGATAGATAAGAGCATAGAGCCTGAAATTAGAATTTTGGATAGCAGGAGCATGCAAGATCAGATTTTGATGAGGTCAGTGACATTCTGAGGCCATCGATGGAGGCCATGAATGAACCAGTGAAGATCCCGAGCTCATTATGCTCCAATTTGGCATAAAATTGGAATTATTAGCTTTTACGAATCAGTGTCTCGACGCTTGACAGAAGGTCGGATTGAGCCGAATTTAATGTGGAGCAATCATGGAGCAGGCACGGTGTTAAGTTTGGAGTTTTGGAGCCAAACTCCAAAGGATGTGGAGTCGGGGTGTGCAAGAAGGCCGAAAAGCACTATTCCAGGCCACGTTTCGGGAATTTTGAAAAGCTTGCAGTGGTTGAAAGTGACCCTAAAATTCAGAATCAAGAAATTTACTGAACTCAGCATTTCATATTATCAGTAAACCAGACATAGTCGGTTAGACAAAGATTTTCCAGAAATGCACCGTTTGGGAAATAGCCATTTTTGGCCCAAAATTTGGAATTTTGGAAAAACGTGAAAAGTGAGAAGTAGTAAAACCCATAAATTCATAGAAGATGAATGGTACATCGGAACAGAGATCTGTAAGTTGCTGAGCGTTCCTTGTTATATGGACTAACTTCGCCCAGTAGAAAAGTTTTCGTGATTCTTCATAGATTTTCTCCCACGGGTGGCTGAAGTTGGCATTCGGGACCAAAATACAACTGTGTAAAAGTATGCAGAATTGGGGTGAAAGTTGACATTTTTGAAATAACGCAGTTTCCACACCCGATCTCGGAATGGATCAAGTGGATAGGCATTGGAAAGCTTATCCAGCAGGGAATAATGGCACATAACCGGAATTCGAATGAGGGCATCAGACATCATAGATAATTAGAACTGAAAAGTGCCAGTGACTGTTTTTGACATATTGTTGTCAATATGGGCAAATTCTAGAATTGCATGCCTGGAAGTAGCATGCCATGAAATCGAACCAGCTACGATATGGAAGAGGAAGTTCATGCAAAGATGAGGAATTGGAAAGGGAGAATTCCTTAACCCCTGTCTTGCTAACTGCATTTATATTTTATAAGCTTTATGTGCATAAAATTATGGCATGAGAATGTTGAAAATGCAAGAGATTAAATGAGTGGCATGAATATGCATTGATTGGCATATTAATAAACATTGCATAGTGCATGAGTATATGTTTTGCATGCATATGACATTACATATTGGTAAAAGTAGTGAGATTTTACATATGCAGTAAACCACTAATGGTAAATATTGTGGTTGATAATCACTATAGGTGATTGGTTTTGGTTGTAGGACCAAAGACAACAGAAGCATGGCTAAATATGTTGAAGATGTTGTTGCATGAAACCAACAACCTTATGAAGAAAGGATGGTGCAACAAATATGTGATCATGAGGTTGGAAAAAGGACTGTGTAGCCTTGGTAAGAGGTCAACCGATCAGGTAACATCAAAGGTGTAAATGGGAGCCACGCAGGTAATGGTTTACTTATGATGATTGCATAAGTGTTGAAGGGGATTGGGTAAGAATCCATTGAACCATATTCGGTAATCATAAAATGGTATGCATTTAGAGTCGAAATGCATTCATGTGAACGCCATACTGCCACATTGTGGTGGAGCATGAAGTGGTGAAGGAAAGAGGCCTCATACCATGTGGCTGTTTAGAAATTTAGATTGCAATCATATAAAATACATCATGCCATGTGTATGTTGGTTATGAGCTTAATAACCAAAGTAAGTGAGGACCGGTGGTCCTAATTATGGTAATGCATGTTATATGAGATAGTCATGATTAAGTCATAATATGCTTGAATGCATAGTACTCATGAAACAATGCAAGGTGGCATTAAGTGGACGAGCATTAAGAGATTTTGTAAATCTTGTAGTTAAGCATTGAGTGAATGCATATGAAAAACTTGAGTAAATGTTGTGAATATACATGCATGTAGGTAGCTACACCTGAGGAGATGTATTGTGTGTATGCATGATTGTGATATATGTATATGTCCCATTATAATTGAGCAATAGATGAAATGATGAATTAATGATAATTCTGAGATCATTTCATGAGCTGCTATGAATGCAGGGGAAGAATTGCATGAAGGTAGTCATGATTGACAGGCTTCCAGAGTGCTCTGTTGGAAGGACAGAGTTGTATAAATGATATGGCTATGAATTAATGAGCATTTAAAAGCTTTAAGTTGATTGTATAAATGATATGACTCTACCTTGCAATTTTAGTATGATATTGATTTACGTGAAGTAAATGAGTTTGGTGATATTGACATGTCAACAGCTAGAAGTGTTTGAATTATGGGAATGTTATAATTCTGGAAATGCTTCAGTGACTGTTGCAGCAATAAAAATATTATATGCATGGAGACTTACAAAGTGTTTGGCTAATTGAAGTTTCAGATTTCAGGCAAATTGTTCTAGGCATGGCAATGTGGGTAAGTCCATGATGAAGGCTGGAGTCTACCATGTGCAAAAGCCAAAGGTTATGAGAAGGTTCTCATGGTTGTGAAATTTAACTTATGCATGAAACAGATCTGAAAATATTCTGATTTAAGTTATGAGAATAATATCATGGTTGCAAGTCTAATTTTGTAGGGAACAGATTTGCAAATTCGATTTAGAGCTTATGAGAAGGAATCTCATGGTTGAGAAATCTAAGCTCTGTTAGAAAGAAGAATTGTAAATCTCAGATTTGTAAATTTCCAGATTTGAAATTTTGCTTATAATTACTAATGACTGTTCGGCTTATGAAAAATTGTGTCAGAAAGACATGTTGTAGGTGGATGTCCATGTGTGGCGGAAAACATAAATCCATAATGGACAGAATGGTGCCACTTACAAGAGCCAAGCAATATGAGGATAGCCTTATGGCTAAGAAAATCAATTTCTGTAGTAGACAGAGTTGCAAATTCATATTGAATTTAATTATTAGTGCCATTGATTGGTTATGAAACAATCAGATTTGAATTTTGATGTTAAATGTTGCTGACTGTTTGGCTATTTAATAAGTGTGCCAGGAAGACACATTGCAATAAGACCAAGAGAGAGGGCCTGCAGAATCCAAACTTCATGAGAAGGGATTCCATGATTTGGAAATGGGTTTCGGGTGAAACGCCACTAGACATTATTAATGTCTCATCTGCACTGCATGATTGGTAAACAATATGAGTGAGATGATAGAGATTATGACAGTAAGACACATGAGAGTTATGTAACATCAAAAGGAGTTGGGATGGCAAACCGAGGGACTGTCAACTCAGAGAAGGAGCCCCCATTCCTCATTAGTGAAGAGAAATTACATTTGCAAAATGGATAAGTGTTCTGTAAACCTTGACTTATATATATATATATATATATATATATATATATATATATATATATATGTGTGTGTGCAAGTCTAATTGTTAGAATTACTATGCAGAACATATTCTATTTATGTACATTATTCAGACTGCTTGAAGTATGATTAGGACTTGCATAGCTCCCATAAGTGAGGAGTGCACGCCTTTCTGATGATGAGTTATGTTAGGGATGCCAATATTGATTACGCCCTAAAGGAATGGATGCATTCCTAGTGTTTCAATACTTGATAGTGAATGCTATGAATTATGGTTATAATTTTTGAATAACAGCGTTGACAAGTTTGCCTATACTACTTGTGTTATCACCTTAAACAGATGCAATTTGGTGCTACACACTAAAGGAACAAAGTAAAAGGTTGTTGTGAGGGGTTGTGGTGGAAGGGTTAATGTGTTGAAAGGATGTTGTGGAGGTTGTGGGAATTTTGATGAAGGGTTGTGAAGGTGTTAATGAAAGGGCTATTATATGCCTATGGCTCCATAATAGAGCCTTGACCTAGAAATGGTCATAGTGAAGTTTCCTTCCAAGTCGGCGTGAAGGTGTACTGGTTGGACATTAATTATTTGATGTTTTGGAGCAGCCTGCGTGCTAGCCAAACATCCCAGTCCGCAGGAGGATCCCAAGGCTTATAAAGTAAAAGCATGACCCTGTGGACTAGAGAGGAAATGCGCAATACAGATAAGTATTCAATTTCATTTATTTCTTGTTGGAAATAATGAAGATTTCAAGTATAAGTCTTGTAACAGTTAAGCTGATACACTATTGTTTCTTTTTTGGAAACATTGGCCATTACAGGAAGCAAGGACCCTAAAAGAACTATAAATTGCTTGGTAAATACAGAGAGTGATTGGCTGGGCATTAAGTATTGATGATTTGGAGCAGCCTGCGTGCTG
This sequence comes from Larix kaempferi, assembly GCA_027924585.1. Classification (NCBI taxonomy): domain Eukaryota; kingdom Viridiplantae; phylum Streptophyta; class Pinopsida; order Pinales; family Pinaceae; genus Larix; species Larix kaempferi. The sequence goes on from BSBM01000372.1 coordinate 31,810,806, forward strand.
GCCAAACATACAAGATTATTTGATGATTTGGAGCAGCCTGCGTGCTGGCCAAACATACAAGATTATTTGATGATTTGGAGCAGCCTGCTTGCTGGCCAAACATACAAGATTATTTGGTGTTGTGGGGCAGCCTGCGCGCTAGCCAAACATCCAAGTCCATAGGCGATTCCAAGGCTTGTAAAGCAAAGAAGGACCCTATGGAATAAAGTGAAGACATCCAATACAGATAAGTATTTGGTTATCTTGTAATTTCCTGCTTATGAATATACATGTGTATATGATTTGGTTATGATTTTCTATGAAAATAAACTAAACATGTGAATTAATTCAATGTTTAACTGTAGGTATTGCTAGAAGCAATGACTATGAAAGCATCTTAAGGATGTGTGTGGACATGTGACTGTCCTAAATGGGCTCAGCTGGTGCATAAATGAATGATGGTGCTATTGGACTTGTAGGGGTCCTAGAAGCCAAGGGAGTTGTAGACAAACCATGTGGAGGGACTCCATGGTTGAGAGGTCTGAAATAGACCATAGACACTAAGTGTCATAGCCAAGAAGGGCTAGTAAAGCATTCACATGGAAGTGAAAGAGGCTATGAGCATGAAAACCACAGTGGTGGTGTGGGTTCCAGAATGGAACAAGACTAAGAGAAGAAACTCTTACTGCTCTCTCTTTCCTATTTCTTGATGCATTTATAAAAACAGAAAATTGTTGAATGCATGTATGGCTGAAAGTGGAATGTGTTTATTTGCTTGAAATAAATTGTGAATGCTGAAGTAGTTAATTTAATGTGAATGGATGAACATGAAAGAATTCATGTGTATGCTGGAAATGCATGGAAAGTGTGAAAGTCTCATGAATAGAGCATGGGACCTCCATGCCAATTGGGGAAAAACAATTGACTGATTTTTAATGTTTAGGTTATGCTTGGCCTAACAAGATTTGTAATGATGAATTTCAGAGGTGGAAATTAAATCCATTGGTTGCAGCTGTACGAGCAAGTGCTGCTTGTGAGCAAAGTGAGAACCAGCTGTGCACAGTGACCATGGAAGCAGACCATAGGCTGTTGGAATTGGCTGAAAGTCTTCTTCAAACAATTTCCAAGACCCAAGAAAATCTTGGAGAGATGCTCAAGATATAGAAGAGGCAGAATGAGATTAACCACAAGGTTTTGCAAGACTCTAGTTGTCTGCAAAGGGAAGTAAAAAGCATTCTGGAAGCAATCAGCTGTAGAGGAGACATTGGGTCAATGAAGAGGCATTCATCCAATCGGTCCAATAAGAAATGTTCTGGGCATGAAGACTCAAAAGAGATTGAGTAGGTAAAGATGAAGCAGCCAATGAAATGTTAGAAATGTGGAGAACATCATTGCCTCCGCAATTTCCCAACAAGGGAACCTCAAGAGGGTAGCAGCCATAAAGTTTTCAGATTTGTGGAGGAGCTGAAAGATCAGAACCAGCAGGAGAAGCTCGTGGAAGTCAAAGGACTTGGTCCTGAAAGTTTAAAGTAAAGGATAGAATGCAGGGCAGACCTGCAAAGTGTTTTTGAAATTTTGGACATGTGTAAATTGTATATGTATTCCTAAGTCTTGGAACACCAAGGACGGTGTTATTCTAAGGGGGAGGGGATTGTAATACCCCATTTTGACCCTTAGGATATATTAGCTTTTAATGTAAATATTGTTTACATGTGATGTATGTTTTCCTAGCGTGGAGCTCAAGTCCAAGGCCCCGCTAGTAGAAGCTCGAATTTTATTTAAAAGCAAGTATTAGACATTATGTTTCCCATGTGCTATTTAGCCATGGAACATTGTAAAAATGATGTAAATAAACATCATGCAATAAAATACCAAAACTGGCTATGGAGGCAACGAATGAGAAGGGGCCATGTGTATCCACTAGGGAGTGGTGAGGGGGCTGTGGGATTGAACCATAGGCTGCCATATGTCACCTTGAGAACCCATTTGACTTCCCTTGCTGACATTTAATTATGTTGTAAGGAAGTGGTTGAAGAAAACAGTCCATGGCTTCAATGGAGCATGGGCAGCCCATAAATTCGTATGGCAGGGTATGGGCTCTGTTTTGCTTGACCCACAAGTCACTCTACCTCTTGGGAATCCTTTCAATCTCATTCCCATTCCATTGTTGATCACCCAGCATCAATTCTCATCACCCACGAATTCCCAGTAGAGAGAAAAACCAGAAATCGCAACTTTGCAAGAACCCACGTTTTGAAGAGCCAAAAACACTCAGATTTGGTATTGGACAGTAAAATACAATGGGGGATCCATAGGTATGAACCTTAGGGCAAATTTGCGAGCATTAGCTACCCTAAAATCCATTGGAAAACCCAATTTTGATAGCCCAGAAACTCAGTGACGGGATTGAGTTATTTTGTTGCCAGAATGGTGAGGAATCCAATTGTGGATGTTTGCACAGAGGATGGGATTGCTTGAATTTAGCTGGAGATGTCTGTAGCTCTGTGGTTGAGCTCACTAGTTTAGCATCCTCCTCATTTTCCTTATTGCATGCTTGATAAACCTAGCTGTGTACTGGCTTAGCATGACCGTTTGAGTGAATCCACGAATGTGAGTGAGCCTGTCTAGTTCGTCCTTAGTGGATACACAACCCAGCTCGGAGGTGATCTCTCAGCTGAAAGAATACAGGCTGGACAGAGATCTATGGTTGTGTGGAACGTTGCTCTCACGTAGCCAGTTGTTTGGACATTTGCATTTCAAGATAAGTATTCTCTATGGATTAATTTATTTGCATTATGTGTTCAACAATGTGTTAATCATGTATGTTAAATTACTCATGTTACTTGGATGAAATGATTATCTTAAGTTAGTTGGCATGATACCTGTGTATAGCATAAGAATGGGATGGATTACTGTATGACCGTTTCATCATTCTGCCTGGAAGAAATAGGCTGATGCATCTCCTTCTGCTTGTATGTTATTATGATTATTCCACTGTGTTTATTAAATGAGTTGTGTTAATTCTATGTTCTATAATGTCTTAATTAGTGACTGTTGTTTATATGCTGAATGCATGATGAAACTATGTGCATATATAGTGTTTAATTCCGCTGTGCTTGTTGAGTACGAATATGTATGCACAAGTTTTTATTTAACCATGCATTTCTTAAACATTTCGAATGGGGCTGAGATTGCCAATAAGCCCGGTATGTTGGTTCTTGTTCTCTCCCCTGCATTGGGATGACGGGAGGGGACGTGATAGGATGTCACAGATCTTGAGTACGATGAGCTGGCATTGACACTTCATCTGTCGGCGTAGTGCGTGCCGTCTTGGAGGCCCATTATGCGACGGTTAACGGTGGCATGCCATGTAGCGCAATAGGTGCAAGGAGTATGACTCATTTTCCACGACAGATGCCACGAATGGGACCACGATTGGCTAGAGGAACAAATCTGGAGGTAACACGAGGAGAGGTTGTGCGGTCATTGGCCATCATGTGACCCCGAGATCCACCAGCTGGCGGAGCAGCTTGATATTTTATAGGGCCATGAGCCCCATTTTGTATATGGTTTTGATGAGCCTATGGGAGGCAGTTTATATTTGATGTATCTCCATAAGGTTGTTGTTGGAATATTTTATATTCCTTAGAAGGTAATAATTTATTTGTATTATGTCGGAATATGTCCACAATCTTATGTAAAAGAGTAATACATTATATCCCATATTCATTATGGTAAAATATACTCTTGATATTCATTATTATGTAAAGAGATGTTATTATGGAGAATTATATTATCCCACATGTAATATGTGAGAGTAATTTCTCCTCATCTCTTAGTATACAATAGAGTCGAGGGAGTCACATCACTCATCATGATCTTTACTTATTCACACAAGTATTGCTATATTGTATTGGGGTTATTGGCATTGCTCTCTTGTAAGCTTGAGGGAGATATTTTGAAGATAATAGAAGACTACCTACCCATGGACGTATCACAATTGGGTGAACCACGCATATCTGGTGTACTCTTGTCTCTTGTTCTCTTTTTTGTACTTATTCTTTATTTATTATTGTTTTGCATAGATAGATAAGCTAGTTTAGTTAGATCCATGTCTCTGACATGGTATCAGAGCTAGTTGATATGATCTAGCACCTTCTATTGCTTTCAAAACAATATTTTATCATTTGGGCATTGTTTATTTTGTAGATTTGCTTTCTATCTGGTAGCCATTAGGCTTCTCTTCAGATTTGGGCATGTTTCTGCAATTTTTTGTCTAACCCTAACCTTGTTGTAAATATTTTTTTTGCAGAAATTTTTCAAGGGTTTCTTGATGTTATTTTTGTAGATATGGATTCTCCTTAAGGAGATCTATTTTTCGGTTGTCAAAACGGCAGTTTTCGTCCAAGTTTGGTAGACTTTGTAAAGGTTTCCGTCTTCGATAGATTCAACATTGTTTTTGGCCTTAAACTGGACACTCGTGACCTTTCTTCGCAGAGACCTGCGGTTAACCGCGACTGTTCCTACTACGGACCCGCGAATACAATGCAAACTCGCGACTTGTTAGTGCACAGACCTGCGTATGCTTCGGCATACTCGCGACTGTTCCAGTACCGAACTCGCGTTTACTTCGTTTTATTCGCAACCCTTCTTGTGTTGAGCTCGCGAATGCTTCGGCAGAACCGCGAATTTACAGTACAGAGACCCGCGAGTAGCCGCAACTCCATTACACCGCAACCCGCGAGTAACCGCGACCTTGCCGTGGAGAACCTGTGAGTATCAGTGTTTATTCGCAAGTTTTCTGTTGGCAGACCCGCGAGTGACTTTTCTTGGCTTTTTTCAAAAGGGCTGTAAGTAAAATTTCTTTTCCTTTACTGTTTTCTCTAACTGTGTTTCTGCAGATTCATATCAGTACGGTAAAGTATATTAGTTTTCTATTATTCACTTTTTTCTCTTTTCATTTCTAACATTTGGGTTTCTTGTCAATATTTCTCTCATTATGACTTCAGAAGTATCTTTTGTACTTGAACTTGTTGGTCCTAACTATCTTGCATGGAAGAGAAAAATGATTGATGTTCTTAGGAGTAAGAATCTATGGAGGATTGTTAATGGGGACACACGAAACCTATTGATGCTCAAGCTTTGGCTATATGGGAAGATAAATGTAATCAAGCAAGATGGCTCATTGGTCAAATCGTTTCAGATAGTCTTCAGGTAAGTATAGACGCAGAAGACAACCCCGTTGAGGTATGGAAAATTCTTGCTTCTTTATTTGATAAATCTGAACATGTTTCTGCTTATTACCTTGAAAAGAAGATTTTTGAGCTAGATCCTACTAACTTTGAAATAGTAGAATTATATCTTGCTGAAGTGAAAACCTTAAATGAAAAATTAAATAATTGTGGTAAAGATTACAAGAAAACAGACACTGCTCTTATAATTCTTGTAGAACAAAATTTGCCATCTTGTTTTGATATGTTCATCCAAACTAGGAATAGAGCTCTTGGATTGTCTTCAAATACCACGAAACCTACTTTTGATGATTTTTGTAAAGGGTTGATAAATGTGCAAGAAAGGTTAATTTTTTCAGGACAACTCTCACCTAATAAAGCTCTCGTGGCACATAATAAGTATCCTAAGAGAAGTTTTAATAATGTTAAAGGTTCTTGTTCACACACTTCAAAACCTACTCATAACTTTGGTCATGCTTCTAATGCACATCATGAATCTAGTAAGAAGAAGAAAGTGTATGATCCTTGTAAGCACTGTGGTAAAACTAATCATCCTGAAAAGAATTGCTTTAAATTGAAACGTTTAACGTCCAAGGCTAAAAAGAATGGTTCTGATGAATTACAAGTAGCTTTATGTGCATCTGTTGTTTCTACTAGTCATTCTTCTTCTAATGTGGAATGGATAATGGATTCCGGTGCTTCTAAACATATGACCGGAAATGCTTCTTTATTTACATCTTATGACAATAATAAAAATACATCTCAGAAAGTATCTATAGGTGATGGTAAACAACTTTCCATAATTAGTTATGGTAATGTTAATGTTGCTAATAGTCAATTGGAAGATGTTTTTCATCTTGAAAATATGCCCATCAACTTGCTTTCTATTAATCGTGTATGTCAAAAAGGATTTAAATTTGAATCTTGGCTTGATAAATTTGTTCTTAAAGATATCAATCAAAATTTCAAAGTAGTTTCTTCTGGTCCTATTGATCATACTGTTGGTTTATATAAATTTGTTGTTTTTAATTCAACTAAAACACAACCTTTTTATTCCTATGTTGTTTGTGCTAATGAACTAAGTAAATTATGGCATGAAAGATTAGGTCATTTGAATTACGGTAAAATGCAAATGTTAACTAAAATGGTACATGGCTTACCTCATATTTCATCTACTAACGGTGTTTGTGAAAGTAGTGTTCTTCGTAAACATCATAGAGAAATGTTTGATAAAGGCAAAGCTTGGCGTGCTAAAGAACATTTGCAATTAATTCATAGTGACATTTGTCGTCCTCTTGAAGTTCCTTCTATATCACATGCAGTCTATTTTCTTACTTTTATTGATGACTTTAGTAGAAAATCATGGATTTATTTTTTGAAACATAAAAGTGAAACTTTTTCTAAATTTCAAATATTTAAATCCTTGGTTGAAAATGAATCTGGTAAAAAGATTAAGACTTTAAGAACTAATAATGGGGGGGAATTCATTAAGAAATAATTTGGAGTTTTTTTATCTAAACATGCAATTCAACATCAAAAGGTTGTTCTTTACACACCTCAACAAAATGGTGTTGTTGAAAGGAAAAACAGAACTTTAGTTGAAATGGCTAGATGTATGCTTTATTCTAAAGGATTACATAAGAAATTTTGGGCCAAATCCATAAGTTGTGCTAACTTTATTTTAAATAGAGTTCCTAAAAAAATTGTTAAGCATGTTACCCCTGAGGAAAAATGGAATGGTAAGAAACCAGATATTAGTAACTTTAAAGTGTTTGGTTGTGAATGTTGGGCTCATATTCCTGATGAAAAATGGAAAAAGTTAGAACCCAAGTCTCACAAGTGTATATTCATTGGTTATTCTGAGGACTCTAAGGCTTATAGGTTGTTTGATACTTCTAATCAAAGTGTGATAATTAGAAGAGATGTTCAATTTATTGAAGTCTCTTCACCACCTAAGTCTGTTGAACCTCATGTTACTTTGAATATTCTCTTATCACATGTTACTCCTATCTTGATTACTCCTTCCAGTTCTGCGACTGATCTTAGTTCACCTTCTTCTTCTTCTTCTTCAAGTATTCCACCTGAATGTCTCAAAGCTCCTAAAGTGACTTTTGTCCCTTCTAACCTTCATGTTTGGGCCTGAAAAACTCTTGAATCTGCAGGAAGTGATATCAGAATCCCTTCCGAAAGTCATAGAACTAGATCTAACTTTGCTCTTATGACCAAAGTTTTAGCCACAGATGATCCTACCTCTTATGCTCAAGCTAAGGGTAAACCTCATTAGGAACAATTTATGTCTGCTGAGTATGATTCTCTTATGAAGAACAAGACTCAGTCTCTTGTTCCTCTTACTTCGGGAAAGAATTTAGTTGGTTGTAAATGAGTTTACAAAACTAAATTTACTGCAGAAGGACAGATTGAAAAGTATAAAGCTAGATTAGTTGCAAAAGGTTTTAATCAACTTGAAGGTATAGATTATAACGAAACTTTTGCTCATGTTGCTAAAATGAATACAATAAGAACCATTTTATCTATTGTTGCATCTTATAAAAGGGAAATACACCAAATGGATGTTAAAATGCTTTTTTAAATGGTGATCTTAATGAAGACATTTATATGCAATAGCCTCCTGGTTTTATTAATGCTGGCTCATCAAGTTTAGTATGTAAATTACACAAGTCTTTATATGGTCTTAAACAAGCACCTAGGGCTTGGTATAATAAAATTGATACATATTTCTTGAATAGTGGTTTTAAGCGTTGTATATCCGATCCTAACCTGTATGTTAAGCATGCTGATGATAATATCATTGCTATTGTTTTATATGTGGATGATCTTATTATCACTGGCAGCCAACCTGTTCTCATTCAAAGTATGAAAAGTGACCTTCATAAGCAGTTTGAAATGACTGATCTTGGTATATTGCACTATTTCTTGGGTCTTTAAATTTGGCATCTGGAAGATGGTATTTTTCTCTCTCAACCGAAGTATGCTACAGATTTATTGGCTCATTTCCACATGAGTGATTGTAAACCTGCTCCTACACCTTTCCAGTCTGGAGTAAAGTTTATTGTTGAGTGTAATACTCCTCTTGTTGATGCTAATGTTTATCGTCAGCTAGTCGGCAGTTTGATATATTTAACTCACAGCAGACCAGATCTCTCTTTCGTCGTCAATATGGTTTCACGGTTCATGCAGCAACCTCATGAAAGTCATTGGCAAGCAGCAAAGAGAATTCTGAGATATTTACAGGGGACATTGTACTATGGTGTTTTTTATTCGAGCAGTACTACAGTTTCACTTTTTGGATATACAATTTCTGACTGGCAGGTGACAGTTCTGATCGACGATCAACTGCTGGTTATATATTTCAACTTGGTTCAGGTCCGATTTATTGGTCCAGCAAAAAGGTGAAGACTCTTTCTTTATCTTCGTGTGAAGCAGAGTATAGAGCAGCAAAAGAAGTAGTTTGGTTACGGCATGTTCTCACTGAGCTTGGTCTGGTTCTGAAATCGTCCACTATGTTGAAGTGTGACAATTAGGGTGCAATTCAGCTTGCTTATAATCCGATATATCACTCCAAGACAAAGCATCTCAACCTTGATGCTCATTACATTCGAGGTCTCTTTGCAGATGGTGTTCTTTCTCTTGAGTATTGTCCTACAGAGCAGCAGGCAGTCGATATCTTCACCAAATCCTTAACAGCAGCGAAGTATGTGCATCTTCATTCCTTACTTGGGATGAGGGAAGTTCTCATCAAGGGGGAGCAGTAATGACTCCTTCCTTCCTTTGTTAGTGGGTTTTTCTCCCAGCCATTATTAAGGGGGAGTGTTGAAATACTTTATATTCCTTGGAAGGTAATAATGTCTTTGTATTATGTCGGAAGATATCCACAATCTTATGTAAAAGAGTAATACATTATATCCCATATTCATTATGGTAAAATATACTCTTGATATTCATTATTATATAAATAAATGTTATTATGGATAATTATATTATCCCAGATGTAATATGTGAGTGTAATTCCTCCTCATCTCTTAGTATATAATAAAGTCAAGGGAGTCACATCACTCATCATGATCTTTACTTATTCACACAAGTATTGCTATATTGTATTGGGCTTATTGGAATTGCTCTCTTGTAAGCTTGAGAAAGATATTATGGAGATAATAGAAGACTACCTTCCCGTGGACGTAGCCCAATTGGGTGAACCACGTATATCTGGTGTACTCTTGTCTCTTGTTCTCTTTTTTGTACTTATTGTTGATATATTATTGTTTTGCATAGATAGGTAAGCTAGTTTAGTTAGATCCATATCTCTGACAGTTGTTTTGTATATGCCCCAGGAGGGCCATTTTGTACATGACACATTTTTTGACGAGATATATATATACACCAATTTTGAGGCATATCTTGTGTATGTTGTGTATGTTGTGTATGTGTGATTCATGTTGCCTATATGTTGATGTGATGCATATGTATTAGTAGATACTAACATGTATGTTTGCAAATGGTTATATACTAAGGAGTCATGATGATGATATACATGTATGTGTAGTAGTAGGTGTGACACATAGATATGTATATTTGTTTGTTGGGTGTGTAGGACTATGGAATCAAGTTATGTATCAAGTGCCAATTCAAAACCTCGTTAGCGATGGAGTCAGCGAATGCATTGGCATTTCTCGATATATGTGTGAAAGTAATGGTTTCAAACTATCGGATGAGAAGGTGCACGCACAGGAACTTTCGGAATAGGAGTGGGTTGAGGACACTGTTGGCTTCCAACAACCCTCAGGTTTAATCTTCGTTGAATGCAAGTTATTTTCTGCCAAAATATAACATCATAACTTAATCATCAATTGCGGAGGATATTTTAAAGGATACATTTAAGGAGTGCCTTCAGAATATTTGATTCTGAAGGTACTTCCAATAAGGAAGTTCTCTAAGCAGAGTGTTTGAAACAAATCCCTACAAAGTGACCCTGTTTGATCAACTTTTGGGTGATTAGATGGTCGTTGATCTATATTAAAATTTTGCAGCTTCTAAAATCTATACTTAAAGTTTGGCTTAAATCAAAGAATTAATCTTATTGATACAAATATTGTGAAATTAATCTATTTTTGTAATTGATTTGGCCAATGATCATTTATAATATTTATTAGCTCTTAAATTTTCCCGACTTTTTACAAAATCATCTTGCTAAGGTTTATTCAAATTTAGGGATAGATAAAATATTTGTATATGATGGTGTTTGGGACAAATATTAATTTGATATCACCCTGACCCTAGACCTTTATGTGTCTATTTATGAATTTCTATCCTACCTTTGAATTTTATCCATATTTGATATTGCGCATGGTTTTTGCTAAATTATCATGCCAAGATGATTGATGCAGTGATCATATATTATACTTCACATTCAATGCTGGATGTTTAAAATTTTAACTCATGGTTTATATTTCGTATGATAATTAAAATTCATGAAATGAATCAACACTTGTTCTAAATATTTGACAGGTTGTATTAATCCAAGGTGTTGATATACTATGATTTTTGCATAACCATGATTTATAATTCCCACTTAATCTATGCAAGTCCAATAGGTGTCATGTGAATTCTCCACTTCGTATCTCCACGATCTTCAAATAAATCATGACATTTATTGTTCTTGGGAATTGAAAACCTTCCTTAGTTCATGAAGCTCTAATTGGAATTAGTTTCCTGGGGAAGTTTTGAGTATTCCATGTACTTGACCAACATGGAGGTGGTTTTCATTTTGGTAAATTTTCAGGGTTTGAAGGCAGCCTCATTTCACTACCTTACTGTGCTTTCGATCTGGTGTTCACTGCACAATTTTCACATGTATCTAATGGCCCCTATAATGTGCTTTGAATTATGTGGGACTGAGTATCTTGGTATATGTGAGGAATGTGTCAAGCCTGTAACAAAGGCTGGATGGTTTCAATGTTATAGTCATTACGGCGCTTTCCCTATCCTTCGATGGAAAAAGTGCTCTCATTGGTGATATTGATCTTCGTTTGACTGAAGAATTCATCTCTCAGTCAACCCAATTACCTCTTAACAATGAAAGATGGTTTAAAGGGAAACATATTAAGACTTAAGCGTGGAAACAATTCATGGTCAAGACTGGACAAGAAATCGAATCCAAGTACAGTTTTCCCACTCGTTTGATTAAGAAACAATGGCGGTCTCTCCTCGAATTGATCATGAGGTATGTTACATATGAGGGATGTTTTTCTCATACTTATTACTACCATTTTAGGTTATTACTAGTTTTTAAAGGGTAGGCTCTTAATATGCCTTATTATCTCCTCAACGGTCTTCAAAAGATGGAATATTCAGTTCAAAACAATACCGCCGATAGAGAGAGAAGTTTCTTCCATCATTGCTTAATTAAAATTCTCATCCTGCGTAGACTATCTCAGCTCAATGATGACTGGGAATCATTTATCCCCCGTAATGGTTTTGGGGTTAATCAAGAGTGGCCTCAGAATAGACCCAAAACTAGACGCAAGCACAAAACCCCTGCTACAGAGAAACCAAACCAAGAATTAGAGGTTGATAGTGTTGGACTTGCCTCAGTGGAACCCTCTCATGAATGGTGCTCTCAAGTTAAAAATGTTGATACTCAGCTAGAAACAAAGAAGTCCATAACCTCTAATGCAAATGAGGACCTAGATTTTCCTTTTTTCATGGAGATTATTAGTTGGTCTAATCTATATCACTCGAAAATTTTACAATCTGCGGCGTCGGGAGATTTTCAGCTACGATTCAGAGTCTTCTTTTTAGATATTTTATTTTCTTCTGAAGGGGGTTGTGACAATGTTGCTTGACGAAGTTGACTATGAGGACTCTGCATCCGAGCCTATCTTCTGCACAAATGAAGAGTTATGTAGCTCAGCAAATTTGGGTTTTATAGATCAACCAATCCCCATCATTCACAGGCCATCCCCCACAAAGAATGATGATGTCAATCTGAAAGTACAATCGCATCCACACGAGCCACAAACACTCAGCTCTGATAATAATGAACCCAGACACGATCCAGAGCAGCTACCTCGAGGACACAAGAAAAGCACCAGGCCCAAAAGAGGTTGTCTGAAACTTGCAATTGGAAGGGACATACAGTTAACTGAAATCCCAGACTATCTGAAATTCGCTCTGGTCGAACGTTTTTGTGGGAAGGTAACAGGTAGAGCTGCTTTAACATCCTGGATGGAAACACATTGGCTTCCCTATAATATGGGAGATCAGGGTAGTGATGTGAATAATGGTCGTACATGTCGCATATCGCACAAGGGTGGTTTGTGCGCAATGATTTATCGCGAGGTTGAGGGGGTAGTTCTAGTTTGACAACTGGAACGTTAGTGTCGTCATCCAACATATTCATGTGTTCTTGAAGTGCCATTAGTTGTGGACATAGATGGGTAGCATGGCTTATATCGTCGCACAAGGAGCATTTAGGGAGCACACGGGTTGGGGAATTTTTAGCTAATTTGGGAGTCACTGGGGGGATGCGAGTTGTGGGTGAATTGTTGTAGGTTTGTGGACCTCTGCCCCCAGTGTGGCAGGATTGAGGGGGGACGTAACTAGATGTCGATGTAGTGCCCCCTGTTGGAGTCGATCGGTTTTGGGGGTTCAAAACACCAGGTGGTGGGCGATTGTTGGGGTTTGGTATGCCAGGTGGTGGATGGTTTGAAATGTTCATGCGTTGTATCGGTTGTAAAACAATGGTTGGAGTCAATGGGGGAGTTGGGGCAGGTAAGTACCATACAGGTAATCCTAACGTTAAACCTGGAAGGTTGAGTGTAGCCATTACTGGCGTGCTGACAACTCCTGAAAATGGAAACAAGAATGGGATAGTGTGGATCGATGTTGTTCTGATATGACTAGGCACGGTGGGTGGTTGTGGTAGTGGTGGAGGTTGTTGAGGATGTTGTTGTTCGTTGTGCGATAAGGTGCACAAATCGGATACTTCAGTTACCCGGAGAGGGGGTGGGATAGAAGGGAAAATGGTGGTCATGGGATTATCCGAATATATCCCGGCTCCGACTGAGGAGACGAACGATGTGGGTGCACTCTGAGCGGGTTGTTCAATCATGGGAAGAACATTTTCAGGTGCTGCGGGGGCATTGGGATCATAGTATGTTATCTGGTCGATTTTGACTACGTGTCCTTCATGGGGGAACATCATGAGGCGAAAAACTGAAGAAGCGACAACTTTCATTTTATACATGTAGCTTCGTCCCAGAAGGAGATTGTAATCAAGTTGGGCGTTAATGACCTCTATATCTATGAGAACCAATTTGCCCCCAAGTTGTATGGGTACATTCACTAACAAACCTTGAGGTTGAGCTGCACGACCATCGTAAGCTCGCAATGCGGTAGTTGACGGTTGTAGCATTGGGGATCCAAGTTTCTGCCATACGAAAGTCGACATAACGCAGGTGGAGGCACCTTCATCGATTATGCATCGATGAACGACGAGGTTGTGAATGGACACAAAAACTTGAAAAGCTAGAGATGAAGGTAGACGAGGTTTGGCTTGGTCTAAGTTGAAAGCCATCATGTTGGAGTCGTTAGGGTCAATTGCACCAATGGCAGATAACAACAATTTTCTCTATGCAGGACAATTTTTTAGGATTTCGAGAGAGGACATAGCAGCGGGGGATTGAGCTAAATCCTCTACAATGTTATAGTTGGAAGCTGCATGAGCGTTAGGGTTATTGTTAATTCGTCTCAAAGGGAAACGAGGTGATTTGGGACCCCCGTCCATGGGCATATTGGGTATGCGAAGTGGTTGATCGGTTGGGAGAGTACTCGAAGATGGGTCAGTAGGTGTGGCCTCAGGGGTGGAGCCGTATTGGTTTCGACGGGTTTGAAGATTGACATCATTAGCAAATGGTGGGTGTTGGACTTTGTATGCTGCTAATCGGCTGCTGCATAGGTAATTTGCTGCTGTGTTGCAGCAGATCCTTGTGGGTGATCCATTGGACGAGTGTTGACTATTCCTTGGTTGGGTAGGGGATTTTTCAATATCATGGGTTGCGGCTGAGGCGGTGGTGCTGGTTGTGCAGCATGCCCTTGTCGTTGGGCGTCATCGGTCCAGAGTTGATGCGCTCGATCTAAATGGGGGAAATTATGCGTGTAATGGCCGTAGACCCCGCATATGGAACATGGGTGGTTTGTTCTCAAATTAGGATTTTTGCCCTGTTTTGGTGGACGATCAGGGTTTTGATTTGTAGGAGCAGCGTTGTTATTATTGGGAGGGTTATGTGGTTGTCCACCTTGGTTTTGTTGTTGGTTAATTCCGCGGTTTCTTCCTCTTCCACGATTCTGTTGACCTCCTTGATTACGTTGGTTGTGTTGGTTTTGAGGTTGGTTTTGTTGTGCATACACATGCCCTTGGGAAATAGGTGGGTTTTGAGGTTGTGCAGGCTCTGGAGTAGGATGCGGTGGGTAGTAAGCAGGAGGGTTATGAGGTGGACCGGGTGCTTGTTGCGGTTGTGGGTAACTTTGAGCTACTGGAAGTGTTGGAGCAAGAGATGCTGCATGTTGAGGATAATAAGCCGATTGGGCTTGTGGCTGAACCGGAGTCTGATGGGCTTGCTGCTTATAGTATGGAGGTGGTGCATAAGCTGATGGTGCTTTCCCATAACACTGTGGTGGACATGAGGGTCCATAAGTGTGGTGGGTGTGCGTTACTGGAGCATACGAAGTTGTAGCTCCAGAATGAGATGTAGCCCTAGAAAGGTCTGGGGCGTTGTTTGTACTCATCATGGTAAAAGGTTTGTTTTGTACCATAACTTGGCCGATAATACCGTCGGTGGCATGGGATGCCCCCGGCGTGTCATGGCGGGATGGATTGCCGCGCGGGGCGTCAAGTAAAATGGTGTATAGATATCCAGACTAGGCATATATGAGGTCGAACTGCTGGGCTTTTAAGATGGATTCTTCTTCCGACTGGGGTCGTTCAGAAGCTACGTCTTTAGCTATGAGAGGGAGGAGTGATTTGAGGAACCAATACAAAAAGATACGTTCGTCAAGCTTTATCTTGCAGAGACTACAAAGCTTATGCCACTCATGGATATGATCAGTGATGTGTGTAGCGGTGTTCTATCTACAAGACAAAAGTATTTCCACTCCTGCATCATAGCGTACTAGTAGTTGAAAGAACTGAAGGAAAGTTGAGGCGAGGGATGTAAACGTGGTGTGCGTCCCATGTGGCTACTCAATGTACCATTTGGCTGCAGAGGCAATGAAAGTTCTTTGTAAAAGTCGGAGTCGAATAGAATCATCTACTATGGAGTTTGAGGAACACCATAGGTGAAACGACATGATGTGGTTTTGGGGGTCTTCCCCGAATTTTCCTTCAAATTTTGGGATGTCAAAAGGGAGCTTTGTGGGCATAGGGGGCTAGGTAGGGTCATGTCGGATGGGATCATTGGTTAGCCTAGCCAAGTCTGGTAGGCTTAGGCTAGCCATAAATGGCAAACTGGCGGAGGAGTGTGATGCTGTCATGGGGGCATAAGTGCTGGTGGTGGCATTATGTATTGGGCCACTGCCTCCTAGGGGAATGTGTGTGAAAGGGATATGTCCTCCAATCAAAGGGTTATGTGTGGGAACTGTATTCCCAAGTGTAGCTTGAGTTACAAATGGGTTTGGATTTGGTATTGTAGACCCAGGATTTGGTATGCTGGAAGTGGTTCCAGTCAAAGGTATACCTATAGCAGGTGCAGGTCCTATGTTGGGCATCCCTATAGTAGATGTAGTTCCCATATTAGGCATGCCTAGAGTGGAAGCAGTTCCCAGGTTGGGCATACCAACATTGGTTGTGGGAGTGATGGCCAATGTAGTAGCTGGGATGGTGGAAGACGTTCCACCAACAATCCCCGTGTTGAAAGGGTTGGAAGAAAAATCAGCCATAGGACTAGTGGGTGCGGTGTATGTGGGATTTTTGGATTCTGCCTCAGAATCTGATGTGAAATGAGGCGCGTCAGAATCGGATGATGGGGCTCTATTTCGATGACGTGTGGAGTCAAGGGAACCGTACTGCGGGGGGTCTCCCCGGAAGCGCCGAGAACGTCTCGGGGAATCAATGGTGACAGTTTGATCAAAAGATTACCAGGTGGTGGTGAGTGGAAAGCTCTAAATCCCTAATGCAACCGTGTGTGCAAGAGGGGAGCGTCAAAAATAAATGGCGCTTAGGCAAAAAAAAATCTCAAAACACTTACTATAATAGCGGTGCTATAGTAAGTGGAGTAATCAAAAAATGTGGTCAGGAAACCAACATGCAGACATTTCCTAAAAATAGAAAAAGGTGTACTCTATGACCAAAGGGAGGTAATGGAGCATGCAAACATCTAACTAAAAAGTATTATGACTCGACAAGGTATATCCTCTTCAAGGTGACGAAATCCAATTCAGATAATATAAAATGTGGAATCAAAGGCTAGATATCCCCCTACCGGGAGGGACACCGGGTAGACAATCCTAAAAGTTGGCCACTAAGATACCCCGTTCATGACACGTTCGGTTGGGTGAATCTGCAGTTTGGTTCTATCATCGTTGTACTCCCATAAGGGTGGTACAACGAGAACTACGAAAAGTATCCTTCGGTTACTGAATGGATAGCGGTATTCCACTCAGACCTCCGGAACCAGTCTCGCTACTTCAACCCTCCTAAGGGAGAGGCCTTCCCGATAAATTGGTGTATAACCGTGTCAACAAATAATAAGGGATTTTGGTACCCTAAATGTCAATCACTATGTCTCAACGTGAAAAATGAGTGAGGGGTGTTATTTGGATACTTATCCCCTCAGTCCTACCTAACTACAAGATTCTTTTGTGTTCCCCAAGTGGGGTTAGAATATTGGTTGAGTTAAGGTAAATTTTAAGGCTCATTTGAAATTATTGTGACAGATTGTGTGATGGTGGGGTTGTATACTGAATCATTGTGCCTCACATGGGCGATTTAATTACAAACTAAAATGACGATTTCAAGTTGCAAAAAAGACGCTTTTAAAAAGTAAATGCTTTTCAAAAAGGTGTTTCAAAAAACATGGATTTTTGAAATTTTCAAGGGAAAGCAAATAACATAAAAGTAAAAGAAATAAATGGATTTCTAATGCTTTGCTTGGGCAAAATATTGAGCAATTCAGAATGATGGTTCTAACCTTGCAAAATGTGAAACTTATAATTTGAAAAAATGCTAAATAATCTCTCTTTCACTTAACTGAAATTTTTTAAAAAGATTTAATAAAGCAAATGTAACAAAAAAAAAATTAATAATGCTTCAAAATGAAACAGTAGGCTGTTCAAAAGTGCAGGGAAGTTGGCTGGAAAATATGGGCCGAAATGGGTGAACTAAAATGATAAATAACACTAAAATAAAATAAAAATTAGAGAAATTTCTATGAAAAAAATCTTAAATTTAATAGGATATTCGGATTCCTTGTTTGAAAACACCCAATTTGAAAGAAAAAAAATCATCTCAAACGGAGTTCGGGAGAGGGAGATATGGGCGTTTGAAAGTTGGGTCGCGCTATCAGGTGATTAGATCGCGGGTTTCGGGCTAAAACCTATGATCTAGATCTCGCCTTTTTGGTCAAAACCTGCGATCTGGATCGTGGCTTTCTAGTCAAAACCTGCGATCTGGATCGCGGCTTTCGGGTCAAAACCTGCGATCTAGATCACGGCTCTCTGCTAAACAGCCGCGATTGGATCGCGCCTGTGGGTTTAAAAATTCATGATTTGCGGAACGGAAATTGACCAGCAAAAAATGAACCCAAAAATTGAAATTTTGGGTTGTTTCGGGCTGCAGAAAGGGCCAATGGCTAGGGCAGCTATCAAGAAGCTGACTAGTATGGCAGATCTACAATTTTAAATGGGAAAAACTACTAAAATAAAGATCTAAAGCAAAGATTTAAAGTTCGAAACCCAGCGGAGTCGCCAAAAACTGTTGCTTGGTTTTTCAACCAAGCATGTGCAATGATGCACCTATTAACTTGTAATAGCAGTTTCAATATAAAACAAAAACAATTATGAATAAATTAATATAATCTGATCTAACATAAGCATGTGTAAATAAATAAAAAACTAGATTTCAAACATAAGCAATAAGATCTATAACAAAAACAAGAAATTAAGAAATTCAATCTTTTGTATTACCTCAAGTGGTGAGGATGGTGAGTGTTGAGCAGCTCCAAGGTTGAGAAGCTCCAATGTCCAATGGTCTCTTCTTCTCCAATGCTTAAATGGGGTTCTTCAAACTCGAATGGGAGGCAATGGCTCTCAAAGGGAATTTGGCAGCATAAGGATAGGATGAAATGTAGATGAATAATGAGGAGCCCCTATCACCTTTTTATAGTTTTTGGGTGATGGGTAATACCATTATGGTTTTAAGGAAACCAATGGTATGGACCAACATGGTTTAGGTCTCTTTTTCCCTCTTTTTTCATTTTTTGAATATTTTTTATATTTGTATTCCCTTTTAATATTTTTTGGGAATTTTGGACCCTTTTTTAGGGTTTTTTTGAGGAAAAATACATATTTTGAGGGGAAAAAGGGGTATTATGGTCTTTTTGGTGACGTTTTGAAGGTTTTAGAGGCTCAAATGGTGGAAAAAAGTGGACAAATGGGTCATGTGAATAAGGGAGTGAGCTAGTGAGCACTTTCTAGGTGTTAACATTCCCTCAATTGGATATATCCCAGATTTCGATATCCTCCCGAGGGGATGGTTCCTTTTCAAAGTCAGAGAGGAGGGGGAGGGCTCCAAACTGTTAGACCAGCGTTGGAGATGGGATCCGTCGGGACTAATCCTGAAGAAATGGAATGTAAGTTTTAACGCCAGAAAGGAACCCCACAATTTACAGCAAATATGGGTAATCCTTCTAGATCTGCCAATGGGTTTTTGGAAAAAACACATCTTAGAGGTTATCGGTAATAAACTCGGATAATCTTTAGCGTTGGAAGAGGATTGGGAATCCAAACAAGAAAGATGTTGTGCATGGATCCTAGTCGAATTGGACATAAGAGATGGCTTATTTGAATAAATTAGGCTTGAAATGCATGGAAGTGCCTAGGTTCAATGCTTGGACTATTGGAAGTTGTTGTTTAGATGCTTCGGATGCAGAAATTTCAGTCATCTGCAAAAAGATTGCACCTTGCAGCAAGTTGGTCCTTCGAAACCTCAATTTAAAAAGGTTTGGGTCAGAAAGAGTAAAGCACAATCCATAGCACCCCCAGTTCCTGCACAAGAGAAGGATTCTGAATGCGTAGAGAGGGTGGTGGACTCGAAAACATAAGAAAAAGAAACAGAACCTCCAGTTCCTGCAGCAGAGAGGGACGTTGCATTCGTAGAGAAGGTGGTGGACTCGAAATCGAAAGAAAAATAAATAGTAGAAAAAAGTGGTCGCTAACTCGACAAAGAAAAAGGCTTGTCGTCCGGTCCCAGCACCTACAAGGATGACAAAGGTAATCCTGTTATTAATATTGTTTTTTCATTTAATTCTACTTCTAAGTCCTCCTCCCATAACCCCAAAGATTTAGTTTTAATTCCCCCACAAGTGGAGGCAAAGGTTCTACCCACCCCTCCTGTAAAGTTTCCCTCTCCTTCAGCCAACGGAATTTTGGAAATTACACAGATAGTAAAACAGGAATATGGGTTATTCTCCAAGTCCAGGCTCAACTTTGAGTTGGACCAAGTCTCCTCGGGGGGTCTTGGACTTAACCAACCCTAGAAGTCTCAGGCAGGCCTAAAATCTCTCCACTTGAAGGCACAACTTCAAGCAGCTAAAGACATTAAAGAAGGGAAACAAACAACTATTGGAAGGGCACTTAGAGTGGAAAAAGCCCTGTCCATGGGTGCTTAGTGTTAGCCCTCTCCTTCAACATAAAGGGGCTTGGTGGGGCCTCCAAACAATTAGCCCTCAAAAGATTAATAAATACACTAAAACCAAAGGTGTGTTCTTTCAAGAAACCATGATGGAAGGAAATAAGGCGAAGGAAGTCTTAAGTGGTTTTTTAAGAGATTGGAAGATGGAATAAATATATGCAGAAGGCCACTCTGGTGGATTAATTTCAGCATGGAGACCAGATTTACAACTTCTCTCATCTACTTTTTACAATGCAGCTCTGAAAACTGAGTTGGAAGACACAAAAATTGGGCTCCATATAGCTTTCTTGAATGTTTGATGGGCCGTTTCACGGGAGAAGAGAATATTGGGAAACTCTGCGTAATTCTAGTGCGTTGGATCTTCCAAATCTCACACTTGCGAGAGACCTAAATCTAACCCTATTTTCAGGGGAATATTGGGGAAAAAACGTGCGCAGTGACTCGCTAAGCTCTTTCTTTAGTGGCCTTTTCGAGGAGAAGAAATTGGTTGATGTCCATCCCCTAAAACTAGAATCCACGTGGCGGAACAATCGAAGTGGGGAACAAGTGATCCCAAAAAAGACTGGATCATTTTTTAGTAGCAGAAAGTTTGTTTCAAGACCAGTTGGTTCTAAGATCCACAGTGGAATTGGGAGGGGTGTCGGATCATAGACCCATTTCTCTAGCAATATCAATTCCGGAAAAGAAACCTCCATCCCCCTTCAAATTTAACCCTGCTTGGCTGGAAGAGGAAGGTTGCCGCAACCTGGTAAAGGAAAACTGGATGTCGTTAACAAGTTCTTCTATGGCCACCTATATGCAACAATTGGTAAACAATCTGACCATAATAAAGAAACTCTCCAAAGATTGGGGCGAGAAGCATAAAGCTTTCTCTCAAAAATAAATAAAGGAAACAGAGTCTAAACTGCAGTTTCTCTACAGCTCAAACGAAGGAGGGGTTTTTACCAACGAAGAACTAGATTCCCTAAAGTCACTTGAAAAAAAAGAACTTCTCTTCTTTCTAAGGAAGAATAACACTGGAGATTAAAGAGCAGGGCTCTGTGGCTAGCTAAAGGAGACAAGAATACAAAATATTTCCATCGTTTTGCAACACACAGAAAGAACATAAATACCATAGTAGAAATTAAAGATGCACAGGGAAATCTAGCACAGTCCTTTCAGGACAAGGCCAAGGCAGCAGTGGAGCATTTCAAACTTCGGTTCACTGCAACTTCGGGATGTCCTGTTTTAGAAATTTTGGAGGTCATAAACCTTTTCCCCAGACTCATAACAGATGAAATGAAGGAGGATTTGACAAAAGAAGTACAGAGGAGGAACTAAATTGGGTCATCCATTCCTTTCAGAAAGGCAAGAGCCCAGGCCCGGATGGTTTCACACTGGAATTCTTTATTGGCTTTTACGAGTTATTAAAGGAAGACTTGCTGAAGGCAGTCAAAGAATCACAAGTTTTAGGAAAGGTATTGGGAGCCCTAAACTCCACTTTCATCACCTTAATTCCCAAGAAGCAGAAAGGAGATACCTTTGAAGACTACAGACCAATAGCTTGTTGTAATATGGTCTATAAAGTCATAGCAAAGATCAAGGTTGAAGCCCATACTCAGTAAGGTGATTTCATAAGAGCAAGTTGGCTTTCGGTTCAATAGACAAATACATGATGCAGTGTCTCTTGCGCAAGAAGCAATTCATTCTATAAAGAAGGACAAATTGTCTGCTTTTTCTCTCAAACTCGACCTCTCTAAAGAATATGATAGGGTGAGTTGGTCCTTCATCCAATTATTATTAATTCAAATAGGAATGTCAATAGAAGTAGCGGATTGGATAATGGGTTGCATCCAATCAACTTCGTATGTAGTTTTAATTAATGGTGCATCTTCCCTCTTCTTTAGACCTTGTAGAGGCTTAAGGTAGGGTTGTCCTCTGTCTCCATTTATGTTCCTTCTAGTAGCAGAGGCCTTAAGTCAACTAATACACAAAGAAAAATAGGAAGAAGTGATCAGAGGAGTCAAGATATCAAGTTCAGTGGATTTAACGCATACTTTGTTCGTGGACGATGTGCTTCTGTTAGGTGAGGGCTCACTTGGTGATATTCAATCCTTTGCAGCAATTCTGGAAACATACAAAAAGGCTACAGGAATGGTCATTAATACAGAAAAATCAAGCCTAGCTCACAACCTCTCAGAAGAACTTTTGATTATGATAAAGGAGTCTTTTCCATTCCCTCTAATCCCTATTTTGGAAGGCTTCAAATACATAGGTTTCTTCCTCAAGCCAAACGCATATGCCTTCTAGGATTGGATGCGGTTATACAAGAAAATAGAATCGAGGATTTCACATTGGGAAAATCGTAACCTATCTAGAGGAGGCAGATTAGTGCTGCTCAAAGCAGTACTCCAAAGCATTCCGGTCTACTGGGAATCTATAGCATACATCCCTAAAGGTATTCTGGTCAAAATAAGGAAAAAATGTTTTTCGTTCCTTTGGACGGCGAGTAAGCAAACAAAGGGCATTCCACTGGTCAAATCGTCTACTTTAACTCTTCCAAAGTCTTTGGGTGGATGGGAAATCAAGAACCCGGACCTTTTTTGAAAATCACTGACAGATAATTTGTTATGGAGGTTGACAGAATTTCCAAAATCCCTGTGGGGAAGAACCATGATCTCTAAGTATTGTCAATCGTCCTCAATCGTGGAATGGTTTAGACAACCCAACAAAAGCTACAAAAATAGCTACATCGGTTGGAAGGCCCTTGTTCTAGCATTCCCACTGGTTGGCAACTGGACTGCCTGGAGGATAGGAGATAGAAAAAGGGTGTGTCTACGAGAGGACCCATGGGCAGGAGCAAGCGAAGCTTACAAACTCCCAGACCACCTAATCTCATACCTTAGAGCCAAGAATATTGTAATGTTTGGAGATGCTTAAGCACAACAACCGGAGGTAAGAGGCAGAGTAAGTTGGAAATCGGCTCAGGATTTGGGTTTATCGGGCGCCAAAGCTGAAGCATGGAATCATCTACTAACTAATTTACTAAAAAAATTTATACATCTGGAAGAAGGTGAACCGGATAAGCTTATATGGACCAGAAACAACAAAGATGGAAGCTTCTCTACAAAACTTGGATATGAGGCTTCCATAGTCCCTCTTGTGATAGGAGAACAACTCTAGTGGTGGAAAAAAATTTGGACGATCCCATGCCCACTGAAAACATTAATCACCTCGTCGCTGGCCCTGAGCAACAAATTACTAACATGGGAAAACTTTAAAAAAACCAGGTTTTCAAGGACTGAGTGTGTGCGTGCTATGCAATTGTGCACATGAATCAACTTCTAATCTATTCAGTATTTGTCCATATGCAGGGTATGTCTAGGAGAAGGCTTCTGAAAGATTAAACTTCAAAATGACACCTAGCCCTGAGTCCTCGCTGGAACAAAATGTATCTGTTTGGTGGCAAGAGGCCAGGGTACATAGTTTTGAAGCATTCCCTACATTATTTGTCTACAGCATATGGGAAGTAAGAAATAAGGCAATTTTTCTCAAATCTAAGATCCCTCAAGATATAATTGTAATTGTTCTATTACAGAAAGTTAAAGAACATCGCTCTGAGCCTGTTTTGACCATTCAAAGAATCATCACAAGCCCATTGATCAATAAAAATGTTCTGTGGGCTTTTTTCGATGGTGCTAGTCAGGGAAAGACACCACTTGGAGGAGCTGGAGGAATTTTGCATTTCACATAAGACAAGAAGTTGTTCATAAAATTTGCACCAGGAAGAGCATCAAACAACAAAGGAGAAATTTCAGCTTTATGGGTTGTTCTAAGGGTGGCCATTTTAAAACAGGTAAGAAACATACAGTCGTTTGGAGATTAAAAAATGGTAATAGATGGGACCAACGGAAGAATTCGGATGAATGCTCCATACATCCAACATATGCTAAACTCAATCAAAGAACTGATATATAGCTTTGAACAAATCTCCTTTACACATATTTACAGAGAACTGAACATGGAAGCAGATAAGTTATCAAAATTGGCTCTTGCCCTTCCTCCGGGCCTAATAGAGGTTGAAGGATGGAGCAATGATCAACTAGAAGAACATTTTATGTTCATGTAAACACAAGAAATAAGGTTTTTGTGTAAAAACTGTCATGAAGCCATAATGGCAAGTTTTTTATTTGAATGTATGCTCTTATGTAGCAATTTTGTTATAGAAGCCTTCAAGGCTAAGCTAGTATGATGTAAGCTCCAAGTGAGCAGTTCAAGTTTATTCGATGAGAATAAAAAGATTTTTGCCATTGGAAAATAAAATTAAAAAAATTAAACAAAATATATATAGAGAGAGAGAGACTTCTTCTATACTTAGTTCATTTTTTGCATCTATATACTTAGTTGTTGTGTGTGGATTTGTCATTTTGGAAACTCGAGCATATGTAATCTTTGAAGTTTTGTGTAAAAGAATTGTTCAAATGATATTGTAATAATCTTCTTTATTATCATATGATTTGTTACATTCGTTATTGTTATCATTCTGACTGTATGTTTACTTGAATAACCATCTTATGGAGTGGTACTTATCTTAAAAACAAATCTTCAGATTGCATAACCTTAATTTATGTTGATTATGTGTCTTGAATTATATGTTGTGTATTTCATGTTATAATGATCTGATTTTATTTTTTTTGGAAATGCATTACTTTTCTTAACAAGCTATGTTTTTTAGTCCTAATGATTTATGTAGGCTAATTTCATGTCTTTTAAACATTATCAAGATTCAGAACAACATTTTATTAGTTGACTGTGCTTCTGGTCGGGATAGATAGTGAATTAGATTGTTAGAATTAGATGACTAAAGATGGTTAGGATTTAGCAGCTACTAAATTCAGTTCATAGGTAAAAACAATTAGCAATTCGAGTTTATTTAAGTTAAGCTTTTTAGTATTTAATTCTAGTAGTAGGGAATTAGTTACATAAAACAAAACAAAACGAGACTCTCTGTTTGAGAGCAAATCCCCATAGGTGACAAGGCCTTAATCCTCTGAAAGGTATCTATTTTAAACATATAAAACGTTGCTTTAAGCATTCTATGTGGGTTATCTTTCTATAGTTGGCCACTTGACAAAATATCTGGCCAACAAACACGAAATACATTGTTTAGCTGCGAGACAACTAGTTGTGACTCTAGGTGGACCCACATATCGTGAATTCCCAAGTGGGTGTCATTACTTAATAGACCTATGACGACATCATATTTTGTTTGGTTATTCATAAGTGTTTCCAAGCAAAATCCGTCAGTGTGGTGGAGTGCATGGGAAGGGGAGTATATAGCCCAGGCAACTGATGCTAGGTTCTTGGACTATTGACTTGCACCATCTGTGTAGCCAATGTAGATGTTTGTTTGAGATGTCATATGCACAAAGAGGAGATAGACTTATTCTCAAACAATGGAAAACTATAAAATGTGACACAAATAAGAATGACAACAGGGGATGGTGAGAGTCTTATTGTGTGTTTTGGGGTTGTTAAATGTCGGAATCTCTTATGGTACAAGTCGTTAGTACCATACATGGGAGGTTATCCTGTCATTTAACATGGGGAGCCCCGGACGATTTTTAATTATTTATGAATCCTTGCTGGTGACCTGCGTCTTCGTCAGAAGACGAGGAATCACTGCAAGTGAGGACACCCGCCAAGGGAGATTCATCATCGATGGTATCCGAAAAAGTAGGTATTACTTCCTCGGTTCGTGTCCCATGTGGCATCGCATGGAGGGGATCAAGTTGACCTTGCAGTATCATTAGTTAGAGGCAATATTCTCATTCAGCGAGTAGAATGGGGCATTGGAATGAGAAGTGAGAGTTCTTGCCACAAGACCGACAGGGTCGTGGTACTCGAGTGTAGAAGTGTTCTTGTACTTCCGGGGAGTTAACTTGTTCCAAAATGCAAGTGATGGCACTAGGAGGAATCATATGTTCGGAATGCCCACAGGAAGAGCATTCATCATGTGGTGCTATCAACATAAGATTAGGATATTGAGAATCTTGTGGCGTTCTAGGCTCCACGGAGGAAATTGCTACTAGGGGAGCTTGTGTGGGAGGTGCAGCTAGCGGTGTTGCTAATGTAATGACCATGTTGATATATGTTGATTCCTAGATTGAGGAGGAGGGTCCTCAATTGTCACTTGAGTGAGGCGAATGGTCACCAAAGAATCCCATAATCAAGGGAGATCGGGGCAATGGCATGTGTAGTGCCCATACTGAGAACACATGGCACATGCGTGATTTGTGCACAGTGTCTTGGATTTAGGTGTGGGTGAGGAAGATGTGCCCCCTTGTACAATTGGTGGAGGATGGGTTATGCTAACGAGAGTGTTAAGCAGGTTTCTTAGCTCCGACAACGTGGGACACAGGTTTGTTGTGTGGCCTTGTTGTCCACAAAGAACACATGGTGGTGTAACTCTTTGAGTGGGAGTATTAGTCATAATTGGGGCTTTTAACCATTGTTGGTTGATGCACCCTACTTTAGGCTTAGCGACTTCTGATGAGTTGGATGTGGGGTTCGGTAAGAGGGTACCTTTCAACTTTCATTGCTTGGTGCCCCCATTGGTGGTCTTTGTGACACTTGGTTGTGATTTAGTTGTGGATGTCATAGGTTGGGTTGTCGTAACTGACGGTGTTACGGGTCTTGTTGTTGATTTTTTAGTAAATATGATGAGCTTTGAACTTCAAAACTTAAAGTGCGGAAGTACTTAATACTTGAATCAATGAACAGTTCAATCACATGAAACATTCAACCATAACACAATATGTACCCTAGGGAAAACCCTCAAAACAATGAGGATGAAAAACCCCAACAAACCTTCAGAGTATAATTATGATAGATAACAGAGAATGTCTTTTACAAAAAAACATATTGATTTTGGCACCCCAGGTGCAATTACAGAGCAAGATAAAGATAAAGAAGAGAGACTTAAAATAATATCCTGCACAAATAGAAGCACCTTGCCTTCAAGGAAGAAGCGAATTCGCTTCACATTGAATTCATCAATCATATATAACATATTTATACATTCTTCGCATGCATCGACTTCTATTTTTATCTTTCGACTTCATGATAAACTCGCCCTCCATCTGGATGTATCAATCTTGCACAAAGAAGAGCGCCCCACTTCTCATGCAGTGCATTAACTCACTGAATCGAGTCTTAGGATGAACTCACCCGTTAACTGAAAGCTTTCCCACTTAGTTATGTGGCTAACTTAAGTGTCATCATGCAAGTGTCGCAACTCAAGTGTCGTCTTTTAGTTTAACATAAGTGTTGCCATGCAATAACACTTAGTTAACTAGATCTTCTTTGTTATCACTTAGTTAACTCTCTTTAACATAAGTGTCGTCTTTTAGTTTAACATAAGTGTCGTCTTTTAGTTTAACATAAGTGTTGTCATACAATAACACAGTGAACTACATCTTCTTTGTTATCACTTAGCTAACTCTCTTTAACTTAAATCATACTGATTGATTTACTTGTAATTACCACTATGAGTTCTTTAATTAACTGAGGCATGTATTGTGGCTTTAACTGAAGCTTAACAATTCGAGTTCACTTAGTCATCTCATGAACAATTCAAATTCTCTTTTTCTCTATGGATTTATCTCTATATCTTATCTTTACTACATGGTAAATATGTGTTAACTTTAATGATCTATCCTATCAGATTATACTCAAAAGATTTGTCAGATGTTGTGATCATATTATATTACTCTCGGACCAAATGATCATATGCTAAAGTAATTCACTCTAGATATGGCCAATCTCTAAAGGAGACTTAATAGCAATTGGTGACCATGGTTAGTAATACATTACACAACATTAATGCTTCAACATGCAAATCATCTACCTCTATAACTAGAGGTCCACCCCATGGGTACCTACTATAACTCGAGGTCCACATGAGAATCCGACTTGACACACAAGTCCTGAGCCTTGTCCAACAAGACTTTACAACATCATCACTTTGATACATCAAAGCATTCACCTCAACACACAAGGAATGACCTTTTACAAGTGAAGGCTTAGTTATTCTTGAGTCCAACTCAAGAATCTACTCCAAATTCCTGAGTCCAACTCAAGCTCCCTACCTCAACACATGAGGCCCAATCCCGGTTGCACAATATTGGCTTGGAGAATGACTCGTGATGTTGTGCATTTAACACTCCCTCTTAGTGATGGAGGCATTCTCTGCCTTACCAAGCTTGTCTCGGAAGTACCTGAACTTCGTTACTGACAGAGGCTTTTTTAACACATATGCAATCTTCTCATCAGCAGCAATGTACTGAAGTTTCATTGTACCTTTCTAGACCATGTCTCTGATGAAGTGATACTTCATTTCAATGTGCTTTGACTTATCATGAAACATAGCGTTTTCAAAAAGATTGATGCAACTTTGATTGCCACATTGAATGACTGTAGACTTAAGCTTCTCACCGAACAACCCAACAAGTAGCTTCCTAAGCCACACTACTTCTCGACATGTAGTACTAGTAGCAATATACTCTACTTCTGTAGTACTCTGAGCTACAAATCCCTGCTTCCTACTGGACCAAGAGATCATAGTTGAACCCAAGATAAAACAATAGTTGGATGTACTCTTTCAGTGCACAATGCTACCACCCCAATCAAAGTCAGTATAACCAAGTAACAACACCCCTCCAATGGATGCATATATGAGTCCATAAGCAATCATACCTTGAAGGTGCCTAAGCACATGCTTAACATCAACCCAATGTCTGTGTCTCAGATCAAACATAAACTGACTCGAAATACTCACAGCATAACATATATATGGTCTCGAGTGTATCAAGTACATCAACAAACCAATAAGTTGTCTATACAAAGTGAGTTCGACTAGATCTGATCCAGAATCTAACTCATGTAGTTTCCTTAAATTGGAAACCACCTGAGTACTCATGGATTTGCAATCCATCATGCCAAACCTGCACAATATATCAATAGAGTACTTCCCTTGAGAAAGAAATATCTCATATTTTCTTTGCCAAATCTCAAGGCCAATAAAGTAGTGCATAAGACCTAAGTATTTCATCTCGAACTCATAAGTGATCTCCCTCTTGGACCAAGAAATTAGTTACTCCTCTCTAGTAAGTAACAAATCATCAACATATAGAACCAATATCAACAGTTGGTTCTTCACTACCTTGAAGTAAAAATTTGGATTAGCTCCACTCTTAAAGAATCCCAATCTCTGAAGATAGCTGTCAATTCTCAACTACCAAGCTTTGGGAGCTTACTTAAGCCCATACAAGGATTTTTTCAATTTGCACACATGGGACTCCTTCCCATGAACCACAAACCCCTCAGGTTGCCGAATATAAACCTTTTCCTCAACCTCACCATTGAGGAAGGCTGCCTTCACATCCATCTGGTGAATCTTCCATCCTATAACAGATGGAAATGAGATAATAGCTCAAATAGTGGTGTACCTGGCCAGAGGAGCGAATGTCTCCTCATATTATATGCCTTCTTTCCGAGAGAAACCTTGGGCAACAAATCTGGCTTTATACTTTTCAATACTGCCATCAGTAGCATGCTTGATCTTGTAAAGTCGTCTGGATCCCTTCGGGTTTAGGAACAACTTCCCAAACACTATTCTTCATAATAGACTTGTATTCCTCTACCATTGCATCTTTCCATACTTGATACTTTGTAGCTTCTTCATAGGTGGAAGGATCTGAATCACTGATGTGACTCATATGTGTAACATAACCTGAATATCTGTAAAGTTGCTTTCACTCTCTCAAAGAACCTAATGGTGTTACATGCCTCTTTGCATCTTGTATTATATCTCGACACCATGTATACCTCCTCTTGGCAGCAGGTCCATGTTCTATTGGTTCATCAGGAGCTAGCAAATATGAGAACTCTACTGGATTATCCCTCTAAACATCTGAATGGGGAGAATCAGTATCTGTGTCCTCCATCATAGGAGTCTCATGCTCCTCTATGTCTATATCATACTAAAGCTCTTTCGATCGCTTAAATGTTGCCTCTTCATGGAAGGTCACATCTCGGCTGACCTCAATGTGTATTTCACCTAGCACAAATATTGTGTAGGATTTGGATGATTTGCTATAACCAACAAAGGTTCCCTTCTTTCTTGATGGCTCCATATTTTTCCTCTTTTCTTTCAACACATGAATGTATACATGATTCCCAAAGATCCTCAGGTGTGAAATATCTGGTTTTTCACCTGTGAACACTTCTTCAAGTGTCTTCTCATCCAGAATGGCATGAGGAATTCTATTATGGATATGTGTTGGTGGCCTCTTCCCATAATGAGGTAGACAGGTCTTGATCATGCATCATGGCCTTTGCAGCCTCACAGATGGTTATATTCTTCCTTTCAGCAACCCTATTTTGATAAGGGTTGTAGGGTACATCAAACTGTATACAAATTCCTACATCACTACATAACTCATTAAACACATGTGAATCAAATTTACCTCCATTGTTGGATCTCAAAGAACAGATGTGCTTTCCTGTCTGATTCTCAACTAGGGCTTTGAATTCCTGAAACTTGCTAAAGGTTTCGCTCTTAGCCTTTAGGAAATGAATCCATGACTTTCTAGAGAAGTCATCTACAAAAAATACATAATATAAATAGCCACTTAGGGAAGGGGATAACCTGGGACAACATACATCATAATTTATTAAATCTAAAATCCCTTTAGATCTAGTAGTACTACAAGAGAAAAGAAAATTAACATTCTTCCCAAATGCACAACCCCTACATACACTATCATGCTCAAAATTAGATACAGGCATACCTTTCACCATTTGTTGAAATCCTAGTAGCGCTTTATAGTGGAGGTGACCAACTCTCCTATGCCATAGCTTGCATGGACTAATAGTGTTGTGAACCATAGCTTGAATGTACTTCCCAGCTACCTTGTAGAGACCTCCCTCTCTAACTCCAATGACTGCTACATATTTCAAGTCTTTGTTCTTCGGCCATAACAGTGCTTGATTATCCATGAAGATAAATCAGAAGCCCTTATCTTCAAGAACCGAAACTGATAGGAGTTTCTTCTTCAAGCGTGGAACATAAAGAATGTCCTCCACATGTAAAATATATCCTGAACTCAGTTGGAAGGAATTGGACCCAACTCCTTGGATCGAATAGGTTGTGTTGTCTCCAAACTCTTTCTCCTTGCATGCAAAATTTTTCTCCTTGAGATTGGTGATGGCGCTCTTATAAACAAACATATGTTTTGATGCACCACTCCCAGCCAACCATGTGTCCTCACTTATGATGACGGATCCAGAAAGTGCTAAGACTAGGTAATACTCCCTCCTTGTTTCCTTTTATCGGTTGTATTCTTCTGTGTAGTTTCATCTTCTATAGTGGTAGAAGCATGAAACCTTCCTTTTCCCTTTTTCTTTGCTTCTCACTCCCTTGTAGAATTGCCCTTCTTGTCACAGTTGTAGCATCTAACCTTTGAAGTGTCAAAGTCCTTGGTGTATACCTTCTTCTTCGAATGGGAAAACTTCTTTTGAAGGAAGTTCTTATTGAATTTCTTCATCCTTATCGTGAGGGAAAGATTTTCTTCTTTGATGCACATTGACTTGCTCTGGATTCGCCTCTCCTCTTGCAGGTAGTCGTGCCACATCCTTTCTGAGTTAGGTTGTACCTCTAGGCCATTTACCACAGCCAAGAATGTCTCTCATGAGGATGGGAGACCATCAATAGCGGTTTGGAGAAAATCATCTTCATCCACCACTACTCTAATACTGGCAAGATGATCTCTTACCTAACACATGTTGGTGAAGAAGGAGGCCATTGTCTCATCCTTCTCCATCTTTAGGTTTTGATGCTTATTCTTCAATGCCCTCTTTTGGCTCGGGCCTTCTTCTCATATAGGTTTGTCAATGTATCAAAACACTCCTTTGCGGTCTTCAACGTAGTGATCACGGACATCAAATTGACCTTTACCAAATCATAGATGATCTGGTTGGCTTTAGCTTGGTTCTTCTTGAAGTTGATGTGCCCTGCATTAGATGTAGGCTCCTCCACCACAGTGGAAACATAGCCATCCAAGTCATGTTCCTCCAAGGTGTTGATATTTGAAGTGCCCTCAAGACAATCTTCTGGTTGAACAGAGATTGATGCCATGGATCTCAAGTATTGTGCTCAAATCCTCGGGATCTATGTAGGCTCAAGTTTGCTTGACAAATATTAGCTCCTTCACACCCTGAGCTCTGATACCATGTCGATTTTTGAGCGAATATGATGAGCTTTGAACTTGAAAACTTTAAGTGCAGAAATATTGAATACTTGAATCAATGAACCATTCAATCACGTGAAACATTCAACCATAACACAAGATGTACCCTGGGGAAAACCCTCAAAACACTGAGGACGAAAAACCTCAGCAAATCTTCAGAGTATAATTATGATAGATAACAAAGAATGTATTTTACAAAATAGTTGATTGCTTTCGGCACCCCAGGTGCAATTACAAGGAAAGATAAAGATAAAGAAGAGAGACTCAGAATAATATCTTGCACAAATAGAAGCACCTTGCCTTCAAGGAAGAAGAGAATTCGCTTCACATTGAATTCATCAATCATGTATAACATATTTATACATTATTCACATACATTGGCTTCTATTTTTATCTTCTGAATTCATGATGAACTCGCCCTCCATCTAGATGTATCAATCTTGCATGAAGAAGAGCACCCCACTTCTCATGCAGGGCATTAACTCACTGAACTGAGTCTTAGGATGAACTCACCCCTTAACTGAAAGCTTACCCACTTAGTTAGGTGGCTAACTGAAGTGTCATCATGCAAGTGTCGCAACTCAAGTATCACCTTTTAGTTTAACACAAGTGTCATCATGCAATAACACTTAGTTAACTAGATCTTCTTTGTTATCACTTGGTTAACTCTCTTTAACATAAGTGTCGTCTTTTAGTTTAACATAAGTGTTGTCATACAATAACACTTAGTTAACTACATCTTCTTTGTTATCACTTAGCTAAATCTCTTTAACCGAAATCATATTGATTGATTTACTTGCAGTGACCATTGTGAGTTCTTTAATTAACTGAGGCATACATTGTGGCTTTAACTAAAGCTTAATAATTCGAGTTCACTTAGTCATCTCATTAACCATTCGAATTCTCTTTTTCTTTGTACATTTATCTCTATCTCTTGTAATTACTGCATGGTCAATATGTGTTAACTTTAATTATCTATCATATCAGATTATACTCAGAAGATTTGTCAAAAGTTATCATCATATTATATTACTCTCGGACCAAATGATCATATGCTAAAGTAATTCACTCTAGAGGTGGCCAGTCCCTAAAGGAGACTTAAGAGCAATCAATGACCATGGTTAGTAATACATCACACAACATTAATGCTTCAACATGCAAAGCATCTACCTCTATAACTGGAGATCCACCCCATGGGCACCTACTATAATTGGAGGTCCACATGAGAATCCGACTTGACACACAAGTTCTGAGCCTTGTCCAACAATAATTTACAACATCATCACTTTGATACATCAAACATTCACCTCAACACATGAGGAATAAACTTTTACAACTGAAGGCTTAGTCATTCTTGATTCCAACTCAGGCTCCCTACCTCAACACATGAGGCCCAATCATGGCTACACAAGATTGGCTTCGAGAATGACTCATGATGCTATTCATTTAACACTTGCAATCGTAGCAGCCGAAACAGGGTCAAACTCATAATGAGCGAGTGGTTTGGAAGCCATTTCCGGGTAAGGTGGTGTAAGGTACCATGCCTAAATACCCAAAGTGAGACGAGGTAGAGTTAACTGAGCCATAATTGGAGTCCTTGTACGCCTGTGGGAGGGTTCAAGAATGGGATTTGGAAGGAACCGATGGACTCAATGTTTTTTCAATGCCATCACTCAACGATGGTGCTAATGATGGTGTTGAGGTGGAGGTGACTCCCTTTTCAGTGGTGAAAATTATGCACATTAGGCCATTGGTTGAGGTGGGGATATTGGGTGGTGGTTCCGAATATACTCCTAACAAATTGGAGTCCTTATACATCCCGGGGGCAATGTCAACATGCGGTTGATCAATGTCGACAACAGTTGGTAGGACATTTTCAGGGTTGTGGTGTTGGGATCATAGTAGTTAAGCTGGTTGAGTGTGATGACCTTCCCATTTAAGGGAAACATCATGATACGAAAGAGTAAGGAGGTGACCGCCTTCATGGCGTACATGTAACTACACCCCAAGAAGATGGTGTAGTCAAGTTCTGCGTCGACTACCTCGATGTCAATCATAACCATCTTCCCCCCCAACTCTATGGGGACATTTTGGTATAATCCTCTTGGTTGGGATGGTTTCCCATCATATGCGTAAATAGCGATAGACGAGGGGACTAGATCAGGTGACCCTAATCATTTCCTGACTTTTGAGGACATTACGCAAGTGGATGATCCTTCAACGATGATGCAACGATGAATTCATAATGTTCTTTACGGTGATTGAGACATGAAATGCGACTAACAAGGGTAGTCGCGGTTCACCTTTGTCAAGATCAAAGGTCATGAGATGCGAGTTAGAAGGATCAACGGTGTCAAGTGCATTGATTAATGAATTTCACTGGGTTGGACATGACTGTAGCACCTCTAACGTAGACATGGCTGCAAGTGATTGAGCCAAGTCATCCACAATACTGTAATTATGGGCGGCTTCCATGTGGGTATTATTAGGCAAACGTCGAAGTGGAACCATGGGAATCCACGGGATTTTTTCAATACTTAGGTGTGGTATTTGGAGAGGACCCCCCGAGGGGATAGGAACTTCTTCCACTTGGGGAGTTGCAGCCTTATCATAACCCCTGGCTTGAGTCTAAATATTAACATCCAACGTGTAGATATTTTCAAAAGAGCCATCGTCG
This sequence comes from Larix kaempferi, assembly GCA_027924585.1. Classification (NCBI taxonomy): domain Eukaryota; kingdom Viridiplantae; phylum Streptophyta; class Pinopsida; order Pinales; family Pinaceae; genus Larix; species Larix kaempferi. The sequence goes on from BSBM01000372.1 coordinate 31,845,906, forward strand.
GAGGGGAAAGGATCTTGTTGTTGTGTAACAACCCCTTGGTTTGCAAAGGTTTATTGTAGTACAACGGTTTGGGGTTGGGGAGGGTTTGCAACCTGAGGGAGATTTGCCACTATCTTCTTCTTGGCTTCCACTAACTGCTAGGAGTCGGGGATAAGAGGGAAAGATGAGTGGTATGACCGTATTCGCTGGAAATAGAGCAACATTAATTGGTACTCACGTTAGTGTTCTTCCCTTGTTTAGGGGGGTTATTAGTCCCTGTGTTTGGATTACCCGCATTCTGGTTTTGTTGGGGAGGGGGGTTTCCACCTTGCCTCAGCTGCTGGTTTTGATTGTTCTTCCCTTTCTTCTTCCCTTGAGTCTGAGGATTATATAGGTTAACAGTGTTTACTTGCTCAAACAGTTGAGCTTGTTGAGCATAAGAAGGTTGAACCACGATCACCCCCATGTAAGGCGTGGGTTGCTGACCAGTCGGGCATGGGAATGGGTAATAAGGGTTATATCCTGCAGGTGGGATAAATGTGGCCTGCGCTCCATAATATGTGGACATAGGAACGACTCGTGCCATTTGCGGTGTAGGGACCGTTGTCATTTGGCTAACATTTGGATAAGTAGGTCTATAGGGTCCATACTGTAACTAACCAACTAGTGGGGTTGGTACCGGTGAAGGGGGTACCGATGCAAGTGGCATGGATGGGTATTGATGAGCCATGTTAAATGGTGTCAAAGTGGTAGGAGGAACCTTTCCTAAGTGGGAAATGGACCCAATAAGCCCATCTGTTCAATGTGACGAGCCCGTAGGTGTAGGATCCAACAACCGATGCCGAGGGGCATCAGGGAGGATAGTGTAAAGGTAGCCAGATTGTGCATATATGAGATCAAAATGTTGGGCTTTCATAATAGCCTCTTCCTCGCTTTGTGGCATGGAAGTGGCAACATCTTTAGCTATGGCGGGTTGGAGTGATTTGATAAACCAATCCAACAAAAAGGGTGGTTGTATTTCAATTTTACACGATGTGTGGCGCCTACGCTACTCACTCATGGATGTGTTCAGTGATGTGGGTGGATGTATTTTGTCAAAACTCAGTTAGAATTTCGAGAGCAAGGTCATATCGAATCGAAAGTTGGAAGTAAGTGAGAAATGCGATGGCCAATGTCGCAAAGGTGGCATGGGTTTCTCTCGGTAGGTTTACATACCATTTGGTTGACATTCCGATGAGGGTACAGTGAAAGAGGCGAAGCCTCACAAGATCGTCCATTATGTTGTTAGAAGAACACCATAAGTGGAAAGGCATGACATGGTTGGTGAGATCATCCCCTTTCTTTCCTTCGAATTTAGGAATGTTGGAGGGAAGTTTATTTGGCATAGCGATGATCCAGATTTATTTGAGAAACGAAATGAAAGAGCATATATATATTCACATACACAAATATATGGAAAGAAACATAGTGATACAGTAAACACATATTCTATTAAATATCGGAAATAGAACATACTGTAAAATAAAACTAGAATGGTGGTAGCTATCTCTGAGAAGAGATGTGGCCATTATGCTCTTTCGTGCCAAGATGAATACAAAAAGAGGATGAAAGGGCCTATTTATCATAAGCATGAGGGAAAGAATCCCAAACATCCAAAAACCTAACCCTAGAATATGAATTGTTATAAAGTTTGCGGCCCTAAGGTGGTTAGTTGAATAGTCAACTTCCCGGGGTCATAAATTTTGCATACGATCTCTGTTTGGGGCGCTCGATGGCCCGTTGGAAAGGTCTATCCGAGATTTACAACTTAGAAAAATTACTAGAAAATTTTCAGAATGGGAATTTGTTTTGAGCCAAAGGAATAGGTGGGTGGCCAGCGATATCTATTTGGATCATTCCTCCCCCCTTAGGAAGCAATGGTCTCCATTGCGTCAAATCCCTTATCATATGTCGAACTCTATGTTGAGTTGAGCTCCTGGTGCGGGATTTGTTGAAGTGAAAAGGCTTCCTTTCTTTGACATCTTCAGAGGGTTTTAATTGTTGTTGATGGATGCGTTGGAGCGGTTCAATAATTTTGGTTGTCGTGTTATCCTTGGTCTGCACTGGTGTGGGTGATTTCTTTCTGTATGAGCACCTTGAATGCATGGCCTTGCACTGTAGAGGTACCCGGATAGACGATGCTGCAATGAATTTGTGTTCTTCTTGTTTCTGCCGAGTAGAGGGATCATGTGCAGAGGTTGTGGATGTCTTTGCGATCTGATGTTCTCCTTCAGTGGCAATTGAAAATAGGGAAAATTTCCTAGTGTGGGAGATTATCTTCCTGCATTGCTTGGTTGGGGTAGGTGCAACTATCTCTGGTATTCGATAGAGTTTTCCTCCCAAAGTGACAATGACACTTCGAGGTCGTGATTCATATACAGCGTGATGCTTCCACATATATGGTTGTCCTAAAAGAACATCACATACTTCTAGTGGGGCCAAATCACACAATACCTCATCTTTGAAGGGCTTGATGTCGTATGGTAGGCGGCATTGATGACTAACGCAGATATTTCATCCTTGGCTTAGCCAACCAATGGTGTATGGTTGTGGGTGTGGTGTTATTGGTAGCTCCAATCTCTTGATGAGTTCTGTCGAGATCAAGTTCTTTTGGCTGTCGCTGTCCACAACAAAATGTAGGGGAATTCCCTTCATCCACATCTCTGAGTGGAAGAGGCACTCCTCTGCCTCCGACTCTTCAGGTTCCTCTGGTTGAATCTGTGTGGTAGAAATAGTGACACTAGGTTCTGCATCAATGACCTGCTTCCCTTTGTCTGCGACTGTGACATTGGATCTGAATCAGAATCGGAACTTGGATCTGATTTTGAAGCTTTGATCTCAGCCACCAATGACTGTTTTGAGCGACATTCATCAGTGTTGTGCAAGGGGCTTTTGTGGAACTCGTGCCACTTCCCAGTGTCCTTCTTTGTCTTTCCATTACCCTTCTTCGCTTGTGGTTGGGACTGGTTGTCCTTTCCCTGTCCCGTGTTCTGCGAGCTAGAGTTTCCCTTGCCCTGCTTTTGTGCAAGTCCAAAGTCACACTTGTTCTTTTGCTGAAATTTCTGCTCAATTTTGACAACATATTGATAGGCAGATCCAAGTGAAGAGATGTCCAGGAATTCCATCTTTGTTTGTATGTACCAGTGTAGGCCACTGCGATATTTCAGTACTAGGTGCCGCTTGGAGTCCTTGATACCCAACTTTGTGCGCAAGGTATGAAAGTTGTTGGTATACTCCGACACCGTTTGGTCCCTCTCTTGACACAGAATGGTCCATTTTGTGTAGTGGTCATCATAGTTTCCCACAGGGTAATATTGTTCCTTAATGACATCTATAAAAGAGGCCCAAGTGGGATTGGCCTCAAACAATCCAGACTCGTCTGATGAGTTTTGCTCACAATAAGTTTCCCACTAATTTTTGACATGGGGGATAGCCTTGAGGAGCGCAAAGGTGATCTTTTCCCTGTCGAAAAAATTGTGGACAGAGAAATACCCTTCTAGTAGATTGAACCATTTATCTAGGGCATCAACATCGATCTGGCCTTCAAATAAAGGGATATAAAAGTTAGCTTGTACCTTGAAGGGAGTCGCATCTCTGAAATGGGTGCTCATTGAAGGTGTATTTGTCGTCGTCGGCATGCGTCGAAGGATCTGGGCGAAATTATCCATCATCTTGTTCCTCTATCGCGTGAGGGATTGCTCGAGCAACAAATTGATAGGATCTCCTACTCCGTTGTTTCTCTTTTCTTCTGCCATGGGAGGCCGTTTGGGGCAGCGAGAGTGATCTTCCCCAAGTGAAACTAGTTCGAGACCCAACTCTCTATATCCTGACCTCATCGGGGACATGCACCGAGAAATAATCAAAGAGCAAATTGCTTTGATACCACTGATCTGGATTTATTTGAGAAACGAAATGATAGAGCATATATATATTCACATACACAAATATATGTCAAGAAACACAGTGATACAGTAAACACATATTCTATTAAATAGCGGAAATAGAACAGATTGTAAAATAAAACAGCAAGAATGGTGGTAGCCATCTCTGAGAAGAGATGTGGCCGTTATGCTCATTCGTGCTAAGATGAATACAAAAATACGCTGAAAGGGCCTATTTATCATAAGCATGAGGGAAAGAATCCCAAACATCCAAAAACCTAACCCTAAAAGATGAACCGTCATAAAGTTTGCGGCCCCAAGGTGGTTATTTGAATAGTCAACTTCCCGGGGTCATAAATTTTGCATACGATCTCCATTTGGGGCGCTTGATAGCCCGTTGGAAAGGTCTATATGAGATTTACAACTTTTGACCAGGGCAAAATGTATACCATTGGCCACCTTTTTACCCCCTTATATCTCCAAAAAAACATCGTTTAGGGCCTCAAAACGGCCCTAGAAGTTTAGGACCCGAAAAACCGTAGAAAAATTACTAGAAATTTGCCAAAATGGGAAACTGTTTTGAGCCAGTGCAATAGGTGGGTGGCCACCAATATCCGTCTGGATCAGCTGGCCATGTTGGATCATGCGCAATGGGGTCATTGATATGTTTGGCCAAATCAAGGAGATTTAAACTAGCCATGAAAGGTAGGGTAGGAGGTTTTGGTCTTGCCATTGTGTGTTGGGTGTGGTTTCCGTGAGGGGGAGACCCAAGTGGTGTTGAAAACAACCATTGACCTCCTACAAGAGAGGATGCATCAAAGGGGTCCAAAGGGTCTCCAAGAGGAGAAGCAAAAGGGGTACTGCTTCCAAAGGAGGAAGGTGAGTACCCAAGATTGATCCCCATGTATAGAGGGAATACCTTGATTGCCTTCTGTGTAATGGTTATTACTCCCGTATAGAGGTGAGCACCTTGATTTCCTTCCAGTGGTGGAGGAGGGGGGAGGATTAACACTTTGTCTAAGAGGAGAAAAAACACCTAGAAAGGCTCGACCTCGCCCATATGATCCTATCAATGTGGCTTGGGAGCAACCCTAGCTAAAGTACCTTTCGAGTGAACCACGAGGAGAAGGTGTAAAAACATCCCTCGAGAGAGGGGAGAGGCCTTGTAGTCTTCGAGACTGCCTCAGGGGGTTATTTTGTTCCTCAATGGTGAATTCTTTGTGTCAAAATGAGAGTGGTAGTGGAATTAAACACAATTGAACAAATGCAAAAATATTCCAACCACAACAAATGCAATATGGTGCAACAAGTGAGTGATATGTGCAAAAATCGGCTTAGTACAAGTGTTCCCACATGTAAGTTCTTTTTAATTACGAGTTAGTGAACTTGTATTTAAAAAGAAAATAAATGTAAATTCCCTAAAAATACCTAACATCCTTCCTCTCAAATGTAACTAGGCCTCCCAAAAGTACAACTGATATGCCCTAAGTTTGGCCACTATTAATATACCGTGCGTCAAGTGTGGATCAGTGGTTTGGCCTGCATGATATAGTGTCGTCTCCCTACAACAAGTTGAGTGAATCGTACAGGAGAGCAGGGCAACTATACCTTGGATTTCACCTCCTTGTTCATGTTGCACTTCTAATGCGAGTTTTCTTTGAACACTTGCTTATAGCAGGATTTTGAGAGTACCCTATAAGTCAACAATGTTATGCTTCAAAATATCGCTAATGAAACTAGATTGGTGGGCATTAATGGATTCCTAGCCCAATCAATGCTACCTAACTAAAATGTTCTTTTGTGGCCTCCAGTGGAGGATTTTAATTGGTTGGACAATTACAAAGTTGATTTTAAGGAGTTTGAATTTCACTTAGTGTAAGAGAGGTATTTCACAATTCCTACCTTTATGATTCTCCAAGCTCACAAGAAGTGCAAGGTGAAGAGCATACTTGGATCAGAAGAGTCTTTAGGTCTCTTAGTGTGTGCTAGTGGTGCAAACACATGTGATGAAAGCAAATAGATTGCCAGCGAATTAACTAGAAGAGTATAAAGTAAATGCGAAAGTAGATGTACTTTTAACTCTAAAAGATGCTCAAGGTGCTTTGCAACTCAAAGTACTAACTAATTAAAAAGTGTGCAATGGAGGTATTTCACATTTCTCACCCTTTTTTGATTTCACCAAGCTCACAAGAACTGCGAGGTGAAGAGCATACTAGGGGAGACAAGAATCTTTAGGTCCTTGCATATGTGCAAAAAGTGGATACTACACTAGCTTTGATCCTAAAAACATCTCAATTGTGCATAAACAAGAGAGGTCTTGAATACTAGTGACAACAATGAGGCTCTTTGAAAGCCTCAAGGTTGGTTACATAGGTATGTTTTGAGATATATGAACTCTTTACTCCCTAATCTTGGTCTAGGTGAACTAATTACTAAAAACAAATAAGTAATTATTGCAAATTAACTTAATTTAAGTTCATTAATGAGTAACAATGGGGCTGCATATTGTAGCATGCAGATAAAAAACAAATCAAAAGACTGTAGCACGACCAAACAATACTTTGTCGCGTGGTAGTACGGAAAAAGACAAAACAAACGCATTGTAGCGTGGGTAGAACATAGACAAGGTGCACGGGTCAAACAACGGTAGGTCGTGCGGGTCATGAACTAATTACCTACACTGGTAGCACGACTGTCGAAGGCGTTTCCGCGCTGGTAGCGCAGTCGAGAGGCTGAGATCTGCACTACTGTGTAAAAATTAATTGTGGTCGTTACGGAATCGAATTCTGGAGTAGGAGGTGGTAGACCTAATCTCTTGCAAATGATAAATACCCAGAATTAGTCACTCAACATGAACAACCTTGTTTAAAAGAAATAAACAAAAATAAGTGGAGTCACCACTAGAACTGTTATGGGAAAAATTGCACAAGTGTGCACTCATCCACTTGGTGAGGGGCTAGATCTTGTAGGATGCAGCAAGGCCTCAATCCTTGGAGCCCTTGTGGTGGTTGTGAGATTGTCCTCCAAGTGATCCTGCAATAGATTGGTAGTGGAATTCACATAAAACAAAGAAAATTGAACAAAATGTAAATAAAAAGGAAATGGGGGGAGAATGCAAACTCCAACAACAATCAAAGGTATGCCCAAACCACTTTGTATTGCCCAATGGTCAAGTTGTACAACACCTAGGAGGTGTGGGCTTCAATGGAAGCCAACAATCTCCCCTGGGGAAGCCTTTTTTGTCCAAACTATATGCTAAGTGAGTGGTAGAACAATGGAGAGAAACTCTTGCCCCTTGAAGGAAGCTGACAAGGGAGCTTGGGAATGCTTACAAAGGTAGGAAGAGGTGGGCTATGAGGAAGATCCAACACAAATCCAGTAGCATGACCTTGCTCTTATTTTCTCTCTACCAAATGCATGCCAATGGCTTCCTTTTATAGGCCAAGAGGTGGCCAACAAACAACTAGATCCAACTGTGAACTCATGCACTCCATGAACTAGTTCCAAGGTACACCAAGGGGGCTATTTAATTCCACCAAGTGTGCGAGGAGCCAAATTCGGGTCCTTGGAGGTGATGGAGCCTTCAATGCACCGTGGGAAGTAGGTGGTCCCACCGGTTTGACAGTAGCATGACTATCGAAGGAATAGCTGAGCGAGTATCGCGTGGGCATTGAACTGATAACATGCGCTATAGCACAGGTTAACAATGGTTCAGCCGCATGACCTCTTCTTTTGACTGGTCTTGGGAACTTTTGGACTCATGTTGTCTTTTGGATTTGTTGAGGATACCTTTGGTGAGTTGCATCCTTTATGTTGATGACGCCTTACTGCAAGAATCATCGAAATATCGTATGTCTGCGAAGTTTAGGCGTTAACAGTACCCAAGGTAAGTCGTTGGTTGTAGTAAGGAGGCAACCTAACCTAACGGGGACATCAAATTAGGCCCTAACATATCCACCCAGGTATTTGACCCCAAGACCTTGTGCTTGTTGTTTACAACACTCATCCACTTGAGCTAACCCACCAAGCTATTATGGATGTTGTTATATTTATGACAACAGGGTATTTGACTACTGACAAAGTCTCTTACTCTTTTTTAAGGAAAATAACAATTGCCGATAACACCATCATAGATCCATCTAAACTCCGGATATACCATTCACTAAGAGGGATCAAATTCCTCGATGTGCAAACTTCTCCTTAAGTTTTGCACTCTAGAAAAGGTTTGCACCTCATGCATTTGACCCGTCTCTGTTAAAAATATAGCATCGCGAGACATTCTCCAAACCAATCTTGTGTATCCAAAATTGATCCTCCCGTATAGAGGTGAATACCTTGATTGCCTTCCGTGTAAAGGTTATTACTCCCGTATAGAGGTGAGCACCTTGATTGCCTTCCGTGTAAAGGTTATTCCTCCCGTATAGAGGTAATTGATCAAAGTAATGATGTTGTAAAGTCTTGTTGGACAAGACTCTGGACTTGTGTGTCAAGTCATGACTATCACATGAACCATCCGTATAAAGGTATCCATGAGATGGACCTCCCGTATAGAGGTGGACAAAGAAGATCTAGTTAACTAAGTGTTATTGCATGACGACACTTATGTTAAACTAAGAGATGACACGTGAGTTGTGACACTTGTATGTCGACACTTAAGTTAGCCACCTAACTAAGTGGGCAAGCTTTCAGTTAAGAGACGAGTTCATCCTAAGTGACAACTCAGTGAGATAAAGCACTACGTGAGAAGTGGGGCGCACCTCTGCATGCAAGATTAATACATCCAGTTTGAGGGCGAGTTCATCCCGGAGTTAGAAGTTAAAAATAGAAGAGAAGAATGTATAAATATGCTATACGGGATTGATGAATTCAATGTGAAGTGAATTCTCTTCTCCATTGAAGGCAAGGCACTTCTCTTTGTGCAGGGTATTGTTCGTGCTTGTTATTGTTGTGTTGGGCACACATCCGATTGATCTCTCTTCTCTATTGCTTATGTATCTTCATCAAGAGTGTTTGGTGATCTCTTATCTTCCGAAAGCAATCTGTTATGTTGTAAAAGAAAGCATTATCTGCTATCCATTATATTATACTGAGAATAATTGCTAGGGTTTTTGTTCTCATAATTTTGAGGATTTTCCTCAGGGTATATTTTGTGTTATGGTTGTATGAATTTCATGGATTGAATTGTCTCATTGCTTCAAGTCTTTGCATCTAGATGAATTAAAGATCAAAGCTCAACCAAATTTTAACACTCTTGGCGCATGGTAGATTTGGAGTTTAGATGGATCTAAGTTGGTATTTTTCAGCGAACATCGAGATTTATTTGGAGATAGCATGATGTTAACAGAGAAGACCCAAGGCTTCACGAGTGATGGTGTAGGTTAAAAACCACTTCCCTCCTCCTATGTAGATCCATACACACAGAATTCAATGAGATTCAACGAGTGTTTGATTCAACGCAGATTTAAATGAAACAAACATAATTCATCTAAAATGTGATTTAATGCATGGAAATTAGCTGCAGAGAAAAACACTTCATATCTAGATATCTCAAGATACCCAAATTGTGTGTAAACCTAGAAAACAATTGATACTCAATGTGGGCAGATTCAAGAACTCTTATGAAAATATTTAATTTTTTTCTATATTTAGTTTTTGTAATGAATATACATACATACATACATACATATATATATATATATATATAATTTAGGTTAGAGTCGATATTCTTATAGTACTCACATATAGAGAATGCCTTCACAGATCTCGGAGAGCTCTGCTTCCATCTTGGTCATGTACTCCTTGTTGTTGACCATGTGTTCATGGTTACCCCCACTCTCCTCTTGTTTGATGGAGGACATGATCCTCTAGGAGGCCTTGCAGGAACTAATCACATTCATGTATGCTATGAGTTGGTTGCACTCCTTCATAGTAAACTCCTCTACCTCTAGACACATTTTCCATGAATGCCACGAGCACCTCGCAATGTTCTACCTACTCAACCAACTTTGAATGTGTGCATTCTCCTCTTATGATGACTCCACCATCACCGTTGCTACCATCTCTTCTTCCACACTTCCTTCTCGTTCAAAACATCAGGGTTCCAATCCCAAATCTTTCTTGCTTATATCCCCAAAATTACTTTGATATGCTAATGTAACAATTTCATTTGAAAAGAGTGTGAGGTATGTCTTATTCCATACTTCCTCTCGGAAAACCTTGGGGTTCAACTCCCAATTTTTTTTCCTTATATCCCCAAAATTACTTTCATACATAATGTAACAATTTCATTTGAAAAGAGCATGGTAGAAGGAGGGAAGTTTAGCTCCGCAACTTAGTTCCCTTGCTTGTAGACCCCAACTTTTTATGCTCATTTGTGCCTTGTTCTCTGGTCGATCTCAGACTCTGCAAGATTCTTACTCTCTGTGTTAAAGCAATTTTCCCATATGGATGGCGGCAAAGGAGGGGGATCAACCCCCTCCTTCAGCAACGTCGAAACCAATTCTAGTTTCAAAGCTCCAGCGTCCATGGTTTAACAAGATTCTCAAATGTAGTTAGAACCCCCGCTTAATAACAAAGGCAAGGAATAAGATACATGAGACAACAATCTCAGAAAGGAAGGAGCAGGAATGGACCCTTCCCAACAGGCAAATCGGGAAGCAAGCAACAAGGAGAAATCACCCTCCTATGGAAAATGCATCCATAAATCTCTTCAAACCCCTAGGTATGAATTGACATCCACCAATATAGATGCAAATATTCAATACTTAAGTGACCATGTTGTGATTGGAAAATTTCTTAGGATTTGGCCATCAGAAAAGTCCTTATCTGGTGGATCAACACAAGATGGAAGCCCAAAGGCCATTATGATCTTCAGCTAAGTGCCAAAGGATTTTTCACAGTCACATTCAAACATCTGGATGATCTCAATAGAGTCTTTGATAATGGCCCATACTTCTTCAATTCAATAGGGTTATATCTACGTTTCTTGAAGTCGAAATTCAGCCCAAAACATGAAAACCTAACCTATGCACTAGTTTGGATCTGACTCTACTCCCTCCCTACTGAATACTGGGAGGAAGAAACACTAAGGAATAGGTAACACCCTAGGAAAATATGTCAAGGCCTTAGACCCCACCAAGTCCGCTAGATACACTGCCTATGCAAGAATCTACGTCTATATGAATTTAGCCACTATGCTTCCAGAATCCATCTGCCTCAGCCATAGGGATTCATATTGGATTCAACCGATAGATTATGAGCATATTCCGTTCAGATGCCGCAAGTGCCATGAACATGGCCACCTCTTTTGGGATTGCCCTAAGATCAAAGTCTTATAAGATTTAAAAGCTACAGAGAAGAAAGACAAAGAAGGATTTATCAAAGTCACTCCCAAGAAAAGAATTGGAAAAAAATAGAATCAACCTCCGAGAATACCTTTGAAATGCAAAACCCCATTGAATCCCTAGCCTCGTTCACCTCCTTAGATCCAGAATCTACTCTCAAAGAACCAGAGAAGGATAGCATAACTTCATGAACTATTCAATCTGTCCCCATCCCCCAGAATAAAAAAACCATTGTTAAAACTAAAGAAATACATAAAGCCAATCCAAATCAATCAGGAGACACAATTGAGAAGGATACCAAAGAAGAGTCAGTTATGAAAAAAAAGGAGGACTCAAGTGAATAAGAAATGGACACAGGGGAACTGGATCTAGAAGAATTGGTAGCATCGTGGGAAAGAAAAGAGTTTGATGCCATCCTCGATCTCCAAATCACTCTACTGAAAGAAGCTCTAGCCAAAGTGCAAAGCAAGCCAAAAAAGGAAAAAAAGGGAATAGACTCATACTCCCAATCTGGGAATAAAACCATTGCCTCTTAAAGATTTGGCTAAAAAACCAAAAGAGGAAGGCCTTCAATACATCAGAAAATTAGAGAAATAGGAGAAAACTTAATCAAATTAGGCTAGTATGCAAGCCCGAATGAGATGTTCCACCCAAATATCTAGTACTCCAATGCAGGTAATACCTTGGAATATTAGAGGTATCAATTCGGACTCCAAGCAGAGAAATTGAGAATCCTAATAAATAGAATACAGTCAAATAAGCCATCAATTATGATGCTTCAAGAAACCGAATGCACTACTTAAAAGTTAATTAAGATAGGATCAAAAACCTATAAATGATATCTAGAGCATGCATTGGATGCCCAAGGAGCCTCTGGAGGGATAACCCTAGTATGGAACCCCAAAGAAATCCACCTGAGCAACTTCATCTCCTCCCCTAACTTCCTGGCTTCCAATTTTACCATCCTTTCCTCTAGAACAAAGGGTCTCTTAACCAATGTTTATGGATCCAATATAGTAGCCCATGAGCTTACCCTTCTTAATCAATTAACAGACCTAAGCCACTCCTCTTCAGAGAACAATTGGATCCTTGGAGGAGACTTTAAAAGATAACCAATCTCAATGAGAAGAATGGAGGCCTCCGAAGGCTGGACATAGACTCCTTAGCCTTTCAACTTTTTATCGAAGACCTCCAATTGATCGATCTTGAGTCAAAAAATGGATTGCACACTTGGAACAACAAGCAGGGGGGTCTAGATAAATTGGTTTCAGGTTGGATCACTTACTGATATCTGAGAGCCTCATGAACCAAGACCAGGAAATTGAAGCCTTCATTATGGCAGCAACATGCTCAGATCATTGGCCTATCAACCTGATCTTTGGGAATAAAAGTTAGACAATATCAAAGCCTTTCAGATTTGAAACCTTTTGGCTACATCATGAGGACTTCATAAAAAATATTGACAAATGGTAGAAAGAGGCTGGCCTAGGGCACAGTCCGTCGATGCATTGCCTCCAAGTACACCTAAAATACCTTAAGTTAATTCTTAAAAAATGGAATAAAGAAATCTTTGGAACTATCTTTGAAGAGAAGAGAGCTTTGGATACCAAAATGTGAAAGATTCAACAAGTTATCATTGAGAATGGAAGATCAGGAGAGATGGACCATCAAGCAAATGATCTTCAAGTTCAGATTGATAAAAAGACTCAAACAAGAAGAAAATCTCTAGAGGCAAAAATCCCAAGCTCTCTGGATTCAAGATGGAGAAAAGAATTATAAATTCTTCCACAATGCCACGAAACAGAGAAGGAATGTCAACACTATATCTCTTCTACGATCCACTCAAGGAGACATCCTAGATTCCAGAGAGGACATTAAAAAGGAATTAAACAACTTCTTCAAGCATCTGCTAGATGAACCAATATCAGATAGATCAGAGGCTATCAACAAAATTACTCAGCAAATTCCCAAACTGGTCACTCCTGATTAGAACTCCTACCTTCCTAATCCAATCACCATGCAAGAAGTAGAGTTGGTCATCCAAGAGATGCCTACGGGAAAGGCTCCTGGGCCCGATGGCTTCACCATCGATTTCTTTAAAGCATGTTTGACAATGGTGAAGGACGACATATGGCAGCTAGTTGAAGCATCAAGGAAAAGAGAAGGAGTACTTCAAGCCCTCAATGCGACCTTCCTCACTCTGATCCCCAAAAAAGATGGCACCCTTGATCCCTCCCAGTTCCGCCCTATATCCCTCTGCAATGTTGTCTACAAGATCATAACTAAATCAATAGCCAATAGATTGAAACCCCTCCTTCCTGCTTTGATTTTGGAGGAACAAATGGGGTATGTGGAAGGAATACAAATTTTGGATGGTATCTTTCCATCCCATAAAGCCATTCACACTCTCAAAACTCAGAAACGTCTTCGAGAGTTTTCCTCTTAAAATCGGTTATCCAAGCAATGCCTCTCTACCTCTTCTCAGTTAGGCAGCTCCCAAAAACATTCTCAAAAAAATTAGGAATATCCAAAGAAATTTCCTATGGAATGGTTCTCTTAATTCTCATAAGTGGGCTCTGGTTACATGGGATAAAGTTTGCAGGCCTAAGCCTCAAAGATACAAAAATCCTCGATAAGGTCCTCTCTACTAAAACATGGTGGAACTTAGTCACTCGCCCCCTCTCCCCCTGGGCTTCAATATGGAGAGACAAGTACGAGCTCCCTGGCCTCATGGAGGACCTAATTAGAGTCACAGGAGACAGGAGAGGCTCCATTATATGGAATTCTGCCTGGGCACAAAGAGAGCTCATCATAACTCACAGCTTTTGGGAAATCAGAGAAGGAAAGCATGCTCTCTTACGAGAAGATTCATGGCAACAACTTCCCCCTCTTATCAATCATCTAGAGCCAACAGTTGTTGTCAGCCACCCCTCGTTAAGAAACAAGAAAGTCATCTCTGACTACTGGAAGCTAGATAACAGTTCTAGCGGATGGAGACAATGGATTAACAAAGATAACTGGATCTCGAGCACAGAAGAGCCTGATAGGGACTCACCATGGAATGAGCTTCAAAGTAGAAAAAAAAGAAAGAAAGGCAAAGATCAATTGCGATGGGGATACAAGACATCAGGTACCTACACTATCAAAGAAGCTTACAATATAGTGTCATAAATTGACGACCAACATGAAGAACCCATTTGGAATAAAATATGGAAAGACAACTTTTGGCCCAAAATTTCTTTGTTCTTATGGTTAGTTATCCAAAACAAGATACTTACCTGGGATAAAATTTTGCGTAAGGGCTTCATTGTCCCTTTCAGATGCTACCTCTGTAAAATGCACCATGAATATATGAACCACCTACTAATCAACTGCCCCTTCACAACCGATTTTTGGGACAAAGCGACCAGCCTCTTTAGACAGTCAGACAGAGAAGTTGGTTCCATTCGAAATACGCTAGCTAACTGGAGAACTAAGTCTTTCCACAACAACGTTCTCAACATAATCTAGAACCTCATCCCAAGTTTCATCATCTGGTTAGTATGGAAAGAGCGCAACAAAAGAATCTTCAAAGGAGAAAAACAAAACTTTGAACAAATCTGGAGCACCCTTCAATCCAATGTCCAAGAAACCCTCAATCAAACTCCTTGGTCCAATACATACAAGCATTGTGATGCTCAAGAACAAAGCATATGGAAGAGTTTCGCGCAATCACCAAGGTGACATCCTGTGGATCTTTGCAGGTTCTCTAGGCACTGAAACTAACAATGTGGCGGAATTGCAAGCCCCACTATCAGGAATCCATCTGGACCTGGATAAAAATCTCACCAAACTGATAATTGAGGGAGATTCTCAAATCCTCATCACGACCATTAACAAAATCATTCAAGGGTTGAAAATTTGGAAAATCACTAGCAGCTGGAGAATGACCTATGGCTTGGAGGAGCTGGCAGAGCTTCTTCCTAGGCTCAACATTACCACCCCTTCCCACGTCACCCGAAAGCGGAACCAACTGGCTAACATGTTGGCTAACATAGGTGTAAGCAATCGAGAAGAAGAACTACATATAGTGGGCGCCTCTATTGATCAACATGAGTGGGGGACAGAATGCCAAGCCATTTCCAACCAGGATTATCAGAACCCTCATGGCACTCCCACCTCGTCTAATCATTCGACCGACCACCGATGCATCCCCCTTTTCTCTGGTAGCGGACAGATCCTCCAAGTTCAAAGTCATGTAAACGACAACCAACCCCTTTCCGACAAAATGGCTAGCTCTCCCACTCAATTGGATAACAACTCTCACCTTCTCTCTGATGTCAGGCAATGCATGGGAATCCACGAGGAGGACACGTTTCAATAGTCAAGTATTCACGATTCTCAGGGAAGGAAGAGCAAGGACATTCAACCTGTCCCTTCTCCATTTATTTAACCGCCTCACCTTAATGTTGCCTCGCTTCTTACCTTTCTTGGTACCTTGTTTTCGGCTCTCCCCTCGTACTTTCCACTCATGGCAGTTATTGCCCATTTACTCCCACATGCTCCGATTAGATTGCCGCCCCTGACTGTTAGCGAGCGTGAGATCCCCTTAATAATTCCAACCCTCTATCCCTCTTGCTTAAAATCCCCTCCCCACTCTACAACCAAGTCATTCTTCTCACTCTTTGTCCTCTACTCGAGCCTGTCTCTCTTGACCTCACGCTTTCTTCGTGGGCTCTTATGGAAGACTTATTCTTTTGGTGGCTTTCTATGGCAAATAAGCATGAGCTCTGGTCCTCCGTCGATGATGATTGCAGGTTTGTTGAGCAAGGGGAAGGCCCCTCTCATCTCATAAATCAGTTGCGAACCAAAAGAATTTGCAAACCGGCCTGGAAACCTATGGATTGGACAAGTCCCATGACATCAAAAGGGTCTGCCACACAGCCAATTTCTTCTGTGAAAACGTAAGCGTGAAAGCTCAGAAGGACATAGAGAATATGGAGTCTGAAATTCAAGCCTCCAAGGAAGGCCAAGTTGATAATAAGAAGTATTAGGTCTTCGTGAACTGGATAATTGACCCTGAGCCCTCTAGAAGCCGAATGAATCTCTTCAACCGCACCTTGGACCTCTATTGGTCCATGAAGACCCTTATTGCTAAATCGATGGAGGAAAAGGAGGAGAAAGCCAAGGAACATCAGAATCAACTTGAGGAAATTCTGCAAATAATGAAGTCCATGGAAAAAATCCCATCCCAGTTGAAGATTATCGAAGCCAAGCAAGACCTCCTGTCCAAAATCATGGGCTACAAGTTTGAAGTAACCAAAGTTGCCGAGCAGAATGTCAGCCAAGTCAAGAAGCAGTTGGATTCTCATCTTCAGAAGCTCGTCATCATCGACGAAGATTATACAACCCCTGTTGGATCCTTGGTGCGGTAAAGTGTTTCATTCTAAGATCCCTCTATTTTTTGTCTCTGTTTTTTTCAGCCATACCCAAGCTTGCTACGTTTTGGTTACCAATCCTTTCTCTCTATTCCCGGCTGGTTTATTGCTACCTTTTCTTAATGTCAATCCTAGCAAATCTCTCTTCGTTGATACTACTCTTTTGATACAAAGCTCAACATAACAACTTTTTGTTGTAAAGCCCTGTTCTCGATGAGACATTTCAGGCTCAAAGCATTTTCAAGTTGATAAATCTTTTGCAAACTCTTGCACACGCTTCATGTGGCTCTATTTTCCTTAAGGAATAGCATCTGCATGTCCACTTTTTTTTTTACTATATGTAACTCTTTTCTTTTTATTTTAATATAATAGAAAGCTCCATCTTATTTAAAAAAAAAAAAAAACAAAACAATTTCATTTCAAAATTTCTTTTTATTTTAATATAATAGAAAGCTCCATCTTATTCTTAAAAAAAAACAAAACAAAACAATTTCATTTCAAAAGAGTGTGAGGTACGATTTTTTTAATATATAATATAAAATCAAACATCGAGATGTTTTTCTTTTTCACTTTCGAGTGTCCAGCATTCACAAGCTACTGAAGTGTGGACTTTAATAAATGTGAAAAGCAAAAGTCTCCTGCAATTTTAACTTGGCGCTGCGCCTCTAAAACTTGCTCGTGGGTTTTCCATTTCACAGATCAAAATCTGTTCCGAGTTCGAATCTCGCCGAGGCCATGGGGCAAGCTCACGGCGGTGGCCTGAATCGCAAGGGCTCCTCGGACGACCGCAAGCAGGACGACAAGAAGGAGAAGAAATTCGAACCCGCGGCACCCCCAACTCGCGTTGGCCGTAAACAAAGAAAGCAGAAGGGTCCCGAGGCGGCAGCCCGGCTGCCCGTGGTGACCCCCCTGACCAAATGCAAGCTCCGGCTCTTGAAGCTTGAAAGGATCAAAGATTATCTTCTCATGGAGGAGGAGTTCGTCTCCAACCAGGAGCGGCTGAAACCCCAGGAGGATAAGAACGAGGAAGACAGGTCCAAGGTTGACGATCTGAGGGGATCTCCTATGAGCGTCGGTAATCTGGAAGAAATTATCGATGAGAATCATGCAATTGTTTCGTCTTCGGTCGGCCCCGAGTATTATGTCAATATTCTATCGTTTGTCGATAAAGACCAACTGGAGCCTGGATGTGCCATTCTCATGCACAATAAGGTCTCGTGTTCAATTCCTTGCCCCTTTTTTATTTTATTTTAACAATTGTATTGTTTAAGATATCTCTGCCCCGAAAGCCGAACTAAGGGCGGAATCTTGTTGTGTTAATCTTAAGGTTCCTTAGACGTCCGACTAAATTTGAATGGTCGGCATGTCATATATATGTTTTATGTAGCAGAATTGCATATCAGGGTTTGTTTATGAGAGACTGCCATGTTAGTAACGGTTGATTTGCACTTTAAAAAGTTACTTCTTACTATAGGTCAAATAAAATTAAGCGGAATAAACTTAGCTATGAAACTGTGCTTCTGTACATCATTGTCAAAAGCTTTCTACAAATAAAGCTTATTAACCCAGTAATGGACTAAAGTTTGTCTAATCACAAAGTGCTCAGCCAAAATCTGAGTTTCGTTCCCCATGGCCTTGCATGTTGGGAGAGATGGGATTCCTTGCTCTCGTGTTCCTCCTAGGATCCTGCAGCTAGGCCCCTTCAGCCCCAGCCACTCTCCTGAGGACATCATCACCTCGGCCTTGGCCACTGACATGAGGAGATCATCCGCCATTGCACTGGCCCTTTCACAGTGATTGATGAGTGCAATGAGGAGCCTACCTCTCGGGCTCTTCACCTGGAGGCTGGCCTTGGCAGCTAGCTTCAGAATGCCTTGACATCCTCTCTTTTGTACTTCCTGAGCTTCAGTTTCTAGCATTTTACTTGTACTTTGTACTTTTTTCTTATAGTTTTGTTTAGCTAGACACTTAGATCCTTATCTTTATCTTCTTTTTGATAGTGTTGATATAGGAGTTGCTTCCACACTCTTACTTTGTACTTACAATGGCTGTACTCTTTTAGTCCCATTGACCTACTTTTGTGGTTGTTCATTGAACATTGATAATATTATTTTATCAGCAATCAGAATCTACTTTAAGAAATTTGCGAAAACTTATGCAAGCCATTGCAGGAGGTACTTTTTATTTTATTTATGTTTTGTTTTGTATGGACACAGTTTAGTTCAATTAGGCAACTTTATGGTGGCTGTCTTCTGCTTCCTCTTGTTTTTTGTGTTTTTTTTTTGCCTGTAATTAAGAATATTTGCATTTACAGAAAATATTAGAGTATCTGAGTTCTCTTCCCTTTAATTCAAAATGGGGGCCAAAATCATCCATAATAAGATATCAAGTTATAAGCCCTAACTAGGAATTACATTTGTTCCAATGCAAATTACTGAGAAAACAAGTAAAACAAAGGGGACTTATTGCCTTTTTTCCTGGTTGTCTTGTCTTTTATTATTTGGTTCTGCATTAGACTTGTCAGAAGTGATTGATGGGAGCAGTCCTCAGGTGAGTGAATTCTTTGAAGAAAGATTCCCAATGTTTCATCCTGTGATAATTATCAAACCTTTTATGGTTGATGGACTCCCGCCATGTCAAAGCTAGTGTGTAACATGGTTTGAAAAACCCAAATTTGACCGACCAAGTTCAAGAGAGTGCACAAGTTTGCTGTCCTAACACTTGGTATTTCTGGTTTGGTGGTTCAGGATTGCTTCCTTTACTTTTCCTCTTGATGTTTAGGCCCTTATACATTAAAATCTAGCATTCTCTGATCCACATTGGTTACCAACCTGAAAAAATCTTGCTTGTGTTTATCAATGAAGAATATATTTATTCTGGTGTAGCATTTGTGGGGTTATGTCCACTTTGATGACTTCCCCACTTCCTAATCCCGTAGAGTTTAGATATTTGCCAAGTTTGGGACTGTTTGGAATTGCTTTGTGGAGAAGTTCAAGAATATATCTGAGTATGTGTGTGTAGTTGGTCACTACTTTACGAGAGTGATTTGTGCAAAAGCAATTGGCACAAAGTTTGCATTCTAGCAAACAACTCCTTCCACAATTTCAAAATGTTGGAAGGCATTAGGTCGTAAAACATGGTAAAAGTTAGGTTGTGTAATATCACATTATGGCTTGGTTAGGCATGATGGAGATGGTTTCACTTACACCATCTCTTGGGTAGGATTCATCTCATTAGAAGATTGTTGGCATAGTTAGACAACTTGATAGAAGGTTGCACAAATTCCAACTGCCATAAATGATGGTCTTCCAATGACGTTGTGCTATACGGAAAATGAATATATACTGATCTTGACATTGTATATGGTTGTTGATTGTACATTTTCTTCTATCAATGAAATTCTAAAGTTGAATTTTGTTTCACAAACAATTGTGCTATTGTCTATGTGTTGTTTTGTTTGATTTCCTATGTTTATATGTTGTACCATAACATTAAGGCTCCATAATTTGTGTTGTGGTTGTGCATTCCATGAGCATACTCCCATATGAATAAAGTTGGTATCAAAGCTTCATTTTGCACTTAATTACAAATTTGCATGTAGCTTGTGGTTAAGAATTATTCCTAGACAAAGGAGATGCAAGACAAACTGTAGTGCCAAATTGAGGTGTTGAGGAAGAAATTGTTAACCTTGGTGGCGAAATTGTGAGAATTTGCAATTTTGACAGATAAATGACTTGCATCACTAACATCCACAAACTTCGAGAATTGTTTTTGTAGAACTGGAGGCAAGGTATTCCTTAGAGAAGCCTTGTGAATAAGTTTTATGAACTCTAATGAAACCTCCATTAATCTATCATTGTTGAATTTTGAATCCTCTCTCAAAGTGGAGACCAAGATTGAAATTCCTCTATTGGTTGAGGCAACTCAATTCTAGTTATGAGGTGTAGCAATATACATATGAAGCAAGGTTGCTTTTACAAAGTTGAGAATGCATGGAGAATTTTTTCTTTCATGGGGGAACTTGTTTGACTGTAGATACACTCAATGCTACAAAGGGCATGACGTGGGATGAATCTAAAATTGTTGTTGAGGACAAGTGTTATTTCGTCAACTATTGGAAGGCGTAACAATAGTGATAACAATATCTAATATAGAAGTTTAATCAATTGGTAGATGCTTGTATTTAATAGTGCAACCATTATACCATTCAATTTAGAGTGGTGGATGGAGAAAACAAGTTAGTTACCAAGTTCATTGGTGGATTGATCACCTTGATTCAAAAAGTTTGAGATGTTGAACATATGCATTTTAGATGATGCTTATCATAAAGAAAAAATAGTAGAGGTGAAAAGTAGTTGGAGGAAGTCACATTGTGTTGCTGGCTCTAGTCCCATCCAAGGAAGGAAGTTCGCTACTAAAGACGGTGCACAAAAATAAGTCATTTAGCAGGATTCATAATAGAGGATTGACACCAAATATTCAAAGGAAGGTCAAGTGACAAGTTGAAAAAAATTCCTTTTTGCAATTAGAGCAAGCACAAAGGACATTCAAAAGAAGATTTTTGGAGGCTTCTTCCTAAGAAGCATAGGGAGTTTGCACAAAGAAGAGAGAAAAAGAGATACTACCTGACTTTGTGATTGAAGTTATTTCTTTGAAGTTAGTAGTTTATCTTAGTTGCATAGAGTGAATTTTTTTTCTCCATTAAGATCTTGATTAAGATGGTGCTTGTCATCACATCACTTAATATTGGTAGCCAGTGAGACTTACTATTAGAAGCGATAGTCGAAGCATAACTTGCTTCTAATTGCATATTTTGAACCCTACACCTTAAGTTGGCTTAGCAAGAACAAGGACTTACACATCCATTGCAAATGTAAGGTGAAGTTTGAATTTTGAGAATATTATATTGATGAAGTAGAGTTCAATGTGGTACCTAATGATCAAATTTGAAGGGCTGGTCTTAATTTAAATTTGAAGGGCATATATATTTAGCTAACTCTTCAATGATGAAGGGTTATATAAATAATTGTACTTCTAATTTGAAGCATAACTTGCTTCTAATTGCACATTTTAAACCCTACTCCTTAACCATTGCAAGTGTAAGATGAAGTTTCAATTTTGAGTATCTTATACGATGACTTGATGAAGTAGAGTTCAATGTGGTACCCAATGATCAAATTTGAAGGGTTGCCTTAATTTCAATTTGAAGGGCATATATTTAGCTAACCCTTCAACGATGAAGGGTTATATAAATAATTTTACTTCTATTGACAAATGTAAATTAAGTAAACCCTTCATAAAAAAAGTGAAAATAAAATATTGTCCTTGCAAATCTTTACAATCTTAAAAATTTAAACTCTAACTATATAAAAATTAAAATTTCAATAAAATTTAATTAATAAACAAAATTTTATTTCAAAGTTGTGGTATCCACCAAATTATTGTTTTTTTAAATTTTACGTAAATGAACACATTTGAGTGAAAAATAACAAAGAGGCTTTCTAGTTTTCATTTTTTTTCCATACATCATAAATAGCATTCCAATCTACCTCATTTAGAGCATGAGGTGCATTGAGAGAGAGAAACATTAACATGTCCAATGTCTCCATTGAAAGCCTTAGTCTATCATCATTTTTAATTTGGTTTAATTTTGTGAAGCCTCTTTCACACATTGTTTTGCTTGCTGGAATAACAAGAATAACTTGCCATAATTGCATCAAAGAGGGAAAGCTTTTAGACCATTCATGCTCATCTCCACATAGATCCCATGCTCCAAACATGTGTTTTTTTGGGTATGATTTGTAAATATTACAAACAAATTCATCCATTTCACCCAAACATTTAGCAGTATCCACAATAGGTAAGTCCCAATGGAGGTAATATCGACATGATCCTCTTGGAACTTCTAATTCAACTTATTTAATTCAATAAGCTCATCAACAAGTAAATGGATGCAAAATTGTACTTGAAATATTGTTTCCAACTCATACATTTTTTTATCCCCTAACTCCCAGTGTTTTAACAAAGCAAGCATGAGTTTATCCCCTAACTCATACATTTTTTATCCCCCAACTCCCAGTCTTTTAACAAAGCAAGCATGAGTTTAGCAAGTCTCTTCATGATCTTGCCTCTAGAGAGCCACCTAATTTGATGAATTTGTAACACCTCTAGCTTAGTGATTTGAAATGATTCCATTAACTCTTTCAGTTTTCCATGTCTTTTAACAGATTTCCCAAGTCATGAATACACTTTGTTTGCAAAATTGTCAAATTTGTCAATATGTTGCAACTCTAAAAAATGAGATTAATCATCATTTGTTGCTAATGCTTCTTTATGGGCTATGTAATGGGTATCTAATAGATGAGGAGCATCTTGACAAAGTTTAGTAGATAAACTTTCATGAATACCCCTCATGGATGATGCCCCATCAGAGCCAAATCCAACTAACTTCCTCAAAGATAAACCCATTTTTGTTAAAAAAGTTCTCATTGCATCATATATAGATTGAACTATTCCATCATCCTTTATTTGAAGCAAGCATATGAATTTTATTATACATTGACCTCTTCCTTCATTTGTCAAATATGTAATATGAATAATCAAATGTTGTTTCATAGTTTGATCAATGCTTTCATAATTAAAATAAAATAAAACGGGCTATGGAAAATATTATCTCTTAACTTTTTCCAATATACCTCCTTAGTAGCTTGGAGAAACTCTTTTTCAGATTTCGTATTTGTTTATGTAGAATATTCATTTGTTAAAGACATGTGTGGAATGCATTCATATCTGTTTAAGTTACAAATTGACTTATACATTTCTAAAGGTGAATCATGTATAACAACAAAATGCTTGTTTTCAATCATTGATATAATTCTCTCCTTCTTAGCATCTACCATTAGTTTTATATGTTTGGTAATTGGAAGATTACATCATTTGGTTTCTCCCTGCAAAAGCTGAATTTTTTTTTATGAGCTATTGATTTTGCATGGTCATTTAGACCACTAACTTGAAGAGTGGTATTTCCATCTTTAACAAATGTAGTGTCTCTCTCAAATTTAACACATCAAATTGCCATTACAATCTTTTACAACATAAGCCCATGGAAATCTTATCTTTCAATTAGATTTGAATGTTCTTTTGCATTTCTTTGATGGTTGTTCTCCTTCAAACAATAAAATAGCTGAATACACAAATAAAATAAAAAAAAATATATATCCCTCTATCAAGTACCAAGAGGGATTAAATTTCTTGAAGTGAGGGATTAAGTTTCTTGAGGTGTAAATTTACCTCTCGATGCTTGATAGAGGGATATATATATATTTTATTTTATTTGTGTATTTACTTATTTTATTGTTTGAATTGATTAAATAAGTGTAAAGCTTGGGAAATGTCTCCAATTGGTCGCCCTATCGAAGATACAAAGCGATTGTCAATTGTTTATGCATATGGTATCCCATGACATTCTAATCAACCATGTCATTTAGAGATGACGTTGATGCTCATCCACTTGAAGACGATGATTAGATAATGTAGAGCTTATTGAAGGAGAACAACCATCAAAGAAATGCAAAAGAACATTCAAATTTAAATGGAAGATAAGCTTTTCATGGGCTTATGTTGTAAAAGATTGTAATGGCGATGAAATGATTAAATGTTCTTGGTGTGTTAAATTTAAGATATTTTTCATTTACTAAAGATTTAAGTATCACTCTTCAAGTTAGTGGTTTAAACAAATATGCATAATCGGAATGTCATAAATTTGAAACCAAACGAAGTAATCTTCCAATTACTAAACATATAGAATTAATGGTAGATGTTGAGAATTAGAGAATTATATTAATGATAAAAAACATGTATTTTGTTGCTATACACGACTTACCTTTACAAACATATTAGTCAATTTGTGCCTTGAATAGGTATGAATGCACTCCACACATGCCTCTAACAGATGAATACTTTGCATCGACAAATACAACATTTGGAAAAGAGTTTCTCCAAGCTGCTAAAGAGGTATATTAGAAAAAGATCAAAGATGATATTTTCAATAGCCCATTTTATTCTATTTTAGTTGATGAAAGCACTGATTGAACTATGGAACAACATTTGATTATTTATATTACATATTTGATAGATGAAGGAAGAGGTTAATATGTAACAAAATTCATATGCCTGCTTTAAATAAGTGATCAAACAACTCAATCTACGTATGATGCGGTGATAACTCTTTTAATAGAGATGGATCCATCTTTGATGAAGGTAGTTGGATTTGGCTATGATGGGGTAATTGTGAAGGATTATCTACTAAACTTGATTGAGATGCTCCTCATTTATAGATATCCATTGCATAGTCCATAGAGAAGCATTAGCAACAAATGGTGCTTTATCTCATTTTTTAGAGTTGCAATATATTGCCAAGTTTACAAACAAAGTGTATTCATGGCTTGATAAATTTGCTAAAAAACATGGAGAATTGAAGGAGTTAATGGAATCATTTCAAATCACTAAGTTAGAGGTGTTACAGATTCATCAGATTAGGTGGCTCTCTAGAGTTAAGGTCATGGGAAGACTTGTTAAACTCATGCCTAATTTGTTAAAAGACTGAGGGAGATTGGGGATATAAAAATGTATGAGTACAATTTTGCATCCATTTACTTAGTGATGTGCTCATTGAATTAAATAAGTTCAATAAGAAGTTCCAAGAGGATCATGTTGATGTTACCTCCATTGGCACTACTTTAGATGTTACTATTAACATGTTTCGTAAACGGTTTTTAGGAAGCATATTTGGGGTATTTGCAGTGCACATATCCTCTTTTTAAATCAAATTCAAGTGCCCCTTTTCATGTAGTACCACATTTGACATCACTGCTATAACCAGAAAATAAATTGGTTTCAACATTTATTCTAGTCATCAAGATGACCAATTATTCTTAGACGAAATTTTTTCAGAAATGCTTAGTTTGGGAGATAGAATTAATACAAGGGTCATGTCACCTTTTCCCTCATTAATTACTTAGGCAAAAAATAGCTAGGAGAACACTTCCTAGGTACAAATTTCAACGCTCCCCCTTACCAAGGAAGGTGTTCTCCTTGACAACCAACTCATCCCCGAAGAAGATAAACTGCTTCCCCACCAAAGCTGGTAAACTGCTCATGTGCTTCTTACACAATATCAAAGTCTGTTCATGTGCTTCTCGCACAATATCGGAGATGCCCACCCTTTCTAAATTTTGCTCTAGAAAGGTGAAATCAAGTGTCTCGTCATGTTAGACATCATCACATGAAGGACATCATCCTGAGCTGCAAGGCTTAGTGCTTCCGCTTCGTGCGGGAAGACCTTCTGGCATATCCTTTGCCAAAACCACACTCCAGTCTCACATTGTCAGCGATAGATGCTCCACCTGTCTCTGGAAGTTGTCCTGCATCCTGCACTGATGCCTTGTGTCGGGACATCTCATCTCGCTCATCCATTAGTGACAAGCCATACCAGTTGACCCTCTTGCTAGCACTGGAGGGAGTAGCCTCTCGCTGACTCCTTTGAATAGAAGACGAACTACTTAGTACCACAATAATCTCTGGATCATCTCGCTCTCTCCTCTGAACTCCAGACTGACTACTCGGTGCCACATCAATCCTCGAAGCATCTCGCTAATCGTCTGTCTCAGACTTAGGATCTGTTATCCACCCAGATCCTCCTGCTGTAGGCTGACCACACACTACATACTCTCCATCTCTCCGATGACCTATCAACAAAGGGTCAACTAGATCCACTCCCAATACATAAATGAAGATATGTTCACTCTTGAACAATACTACATATCTTGCTCCCTCCAAGGCTGGAATTGAAAGCGTGTTGTCCTGCAGCCCTGGAATATAGCGTACTCCTGAAATCTCCAGAATCTCTCCAAACTCAAGCTGGAATCGTACTCGTCCCAATCCTTTGACTGCAGGCACTGTCCCATCTCTGTCCAATACGAGCTGCTCTGGAATAGTCTCAAAAGTGAGCAAGGCATCTCACCTCCCAGTCATGTGACTGCAATAGGAACTCTACACAATCCACTTCCCAACATCAACTGGTCCGCTACTACTGCAACTCAAAACACCGCAACTCGAAACAACAGTGGCAAGAGAGAACTCTTTCTCGAACTGTGTAGCATACCTCTCAATCTCTGCTGTAGCTGCAACCTGCTCCTGCTTCTCCTGCTTGCCCCTATTCTTCTTAAGACATTGGCCAACATAATGACCAAAATCATTGCACGTGTAGCACCTGACTCTGCTCAGGTCCTTATTTTGCTCACCCCTTTGCTACTTAGCCCTTCCCATAGGGCCCTTTTTGGACTTCTTGCTTTTAGCTGATAAGGCAACGTTCTCCTCATCCTCCTTACTATTTGAAGAGTTCCCCTGCACAAATTCTCTCCGGGTCTCCTCTTGCACAAAGTCATACGTGAGACGATCCCAGGAAGGCATGTTCTCTCGTGCAACAATAGTTTGGTATCAGAGCTCAGGTTGCAACATTGGGACTGCATGGGCCAAAATATGAATTCTTAGGTAAAATTACAGGTTGCACATGAAGTGTTTGATAAATGCACCAGGAAAAGAATTTGGGAAAAAACAGTTTTGTCCAACTGAAAGATGGAATGGGTGTTTAGATGGTTTGTTGAATTTAGAAAGAACTATTGTGGAAAATTCTTGAGTTTTAACAAAATTTGGGTGAAGTTACAGTTTACAGACAAATTGTTTGATAATTTCTTAAAGAAATTCTTATCTTGAGGTGCTCAGATTTAGTATTCAGAACTAATAGGGGAGCCTGTGACAAATTAAAATTCAGGAATGTAAGATTCAAGTTTACACAATCTACCAGTAAGGGGAAAGAGCTAGAATGTACAGTTTTGTTTGTTTATAGAATGCTTCTATAGTATTGGAAATGGCCAGGTGTCATTTTGAGTTGGCCACCTGGCTATAAGCTTATGACAAGTGTACTATCCAAGAGCCACTTGTAAAAAAAAATCTGAATTTTTGAAATTTAAAAAATTTGAGAATTTTTATATGGACCCCACCCGTGCCATGTGGGCAGATGACATGGAAGTGCCACGTAGGTAGGAGGACTAATGTGGAGGAGACATGTAACCAAGAAGGTGTGATGTGGACCAGCCACATCAGATCTGCGTGCATGGGTTTTTGTGTGTGATGGTGTCTAAAGGCTTAGGAGATCTGACCATCGGGCAATGGTGTAGATCAACGACTCATAGTGCTTCAGGCTCACGAACATGTGCGAAGTTTAATTTAATTAGCACGAGCCTTAAGAGAAAACCACCCTGCCGACGTGTCAGTTCCTCGCGCGTTCAGGCTCGCAAAAGCAGTTTTAGAAAGGCACTTTGTTGAGGAGCCTGAAACCAATTTTGGTTTGATTGTTCGATGTGATGTGTAGAGATATGATGTGGGGTGATGTCAAGATGATAGGACCCCCGTCAATCATGTCAAACTTGGGAGATCGTGCAAGTCTTAACGACAACTAACATTCTTTCAGGACTGTGAACTTGCATGAAGTTTAAATTAACTATCATGAGCTTGAAAGGGAAACCTCCCTGTCGACGTGTCCCCCTCTTGTGCATTCATGCCTGAAAAAGCAGTTTTTGGAAACCATTGTTCCACGGAGCTTCAAACCACTTGTGTTTGATAAGTGGTAGTATGATGAGGGTGACTTGTTCGCATCATAGGATGACACATGGGGTGGTATGACACATAAGCAGACACGTATGATGATGTGTCATCACCCTTCTGTGTCAGCATAATGCCACGTTAGCAAAAATTAGAAAAGTTATTAAAAAAGCAAGTCTGGAGCCAAAATTTTATTTTGGCCATAACATGAGTAGATTAACTCAGAATTCGATGAGATTTGCACCATTTCGACGCTATTTACGGAGGCTATAGGATTATCAGTGATGAGCATAGAGCCAATCTACTTCAATTTTGCATAAATTTTAGTTTAATGGGTTTTGAAGATGTATAACTCGAGGACGAACGAGGGTCCGATTGAGGCCCAAATTGTTATGGTGCGGTCATGATCCAGGCACATAAACAACTCTAGAGCTTTGAGTCCATATTCAATAATATGTGACACTTGGAGATGAAAGAAGACCAAAATCCACTATTTGGGCGAGCGAAAGTACAATTTTTGAAAACTTGAAGGAGGCTCCTCATTTATAGATATCCATTGCATAGTCTATACAGAACCACTAGCAACAAATGGTGCTTTATCTCATTTTTTAGAGTTGTAATATATTGACAAGTTTACAAACAAAGTGTATTCATGGCTTGATAAATTTGCTAAAAGACATGGAGAATTGAAGGAGTTAATGGAATCATTTCAAATCACTAAGCTAGAGGTGTTACCAATTCATCAGATTAGGCAGCCCTCTAGAGTTAAGGTCATGGAAAGACTTGTTAAACTCATGCTTGATTTATTAAAAGACTAGGGGAGTTAGGGGATACAAAAATGTATGAGTTGGCAACAATATTTCAAGTGCAATTTTGCATCCATTTACTTATTGATGTGCTCATTAAATTAAATAAGTTGAATAAGAAGTTCCAAGAGGATCATGTTGATGTTACCTCCATTGGCACTACTTTAGACGTTACTATTAACATGCTTCGTAAACAGTTTTTAGGAAGCATATTTGGGGCAGTTGCAGTGCACATATCCTTTTTTTTAATCAAAGCACAAGGAGGAACTCTTAAGTTTGCAAATAACACAGGGATGATACATTTACATTAATTGAGGTTTGAAATTTTGCCAAAGATGCAAAGATTAGGGATACTAGATGATTGTATTATTTTGGGAAAATGCTTTGTTATGAAGGTGATTGAATATCTAGATAGGAGGTTCACAGATTTACCTATATTTATTGTTGCTAAGGTTTTTAGTCCTTGCCATTATTATGAAGAAATGGAAGATAGAGACTCTCATACAAAAAATGGTTGAACTAATTATGTGAAAAATTTGGTGTTGGGGACTCACCTTTGTGGATATTGCTAAATGTTTGGGTAAAATGGATGAATTTGTTTGTACTATTTATAAATCATATCCAAAAAAACACATGTTTGGTCCATGGGATCTATGTATGTGGAGATGAGCATGAATGGTTTGAAGGCTTTGAGGAAGAGTTGGGCTTGCGAACCCTTGCTTGCGCAAAGGATGCACCAGGCAGGACTTGACAAGTTTGCACAACCAATCCATATTTGGTAGCCTCGATGGCCATCTTGTTTGTAGCAAACGTGAGTTGGTTAGGTCGACGTGCTAGTGCGTAGTCTAGGAGGAAAAATGATGGCTTGTTAAGTGAGGGCAGGTGATCAACGAGGCCATGGGGTTTAGGACTCGATGGAGAATGACGTGATTGACAATGTGTTGCATGGCGTGTCGCCTGTTGCAACCTAGATCCGCACGTGAACGTGCAAAAATTCTCAACTCACTGAGAGAGTCCTTGGGGGCAAGTCAACGAGTTAGGTGCAACTCTCACCACAACACTCGACTCCTCTATTTAGGCCAACTCCTAAACAAAGCCAAGGGAGGTAGACCCTACGAAATTTAAGGATGGTCACTTTGGAAAAAGTGACATAGGAGTTAATGAAAACTGAGCAATTAATCTAGCAGTATATCTGACAAGTAAATCAAATCTGCAATCACAAGATCCAGTATATCAAATCTGCAATCACAAGATCCAGTATATCAAATCTTACAACCCGTATATAATAAAGATTAGTGCTTTATCCATTGGGCAACAGACATATGATTGCGAAACTCGAAGTAACTTGTAAGCTAAACTATGGATTGATTTACTAGTAGAAAAGGAAAGTTATCTAATTGCTAGAAAGCAAAGACAAAGTCAAATGGTGAACTCGTTGGAGTGAGGATTGACTTGCTTGTTAAATGGAGGAACAAAAAGGAAAATGAGTCGGTGAATTGTGAACCTGCTTGATGCACTGTTTGTTATTAGTGGATTATTAAAGGGAAAGGAGAATTTTTGATATACACAAGGTACATGGAAATGAGTCTGGGTTCAGTGATGTCAAATGTTTAGAGTCGTTGGGGATGTCAATTGTAGTACACCAAATGAGGGTGTAGCTTGATGAGTCCCGATCAATGGTCACTACCTAATGTGGTCCCTCAACTATAGAATTTGTCCACGAAATGACAATCTTGTGTGGATCTTTATAGATGCCAGAATGCGTCTCTAGGGAAGATTAATTTTAAGTTAGGTTAATGTGAAATGTTCAGAATGTTACTTTGGTAGAGTTAATTATTGTATTACACCATGCATGAATAAAATAAGTAGAGTATACTAGAATGTAATGGGGTTTGTTGTCCGCCAAACTGCACACCAGCAGCATAAATCTTTC
The DNA here is from genome assembly GCA_027924585.1 of Larix kaempferi. Lineage (NCBI taxonomy): Eukaryota > Viridiplantae > Streptophyta > Pinopsida > Pinales > Pinaceae > Larix > Larix kaempferi. The sequence goes on from BSBM01000372.1 coordinate 31,876,965, forward strand.
GAAAGCTGTCTCCCTCACTGGAAAGTGGGGAGAGGTGTGGCCTTGGGGGCAAGCAATGAGCCAGGTACTGTCACCTGAATCCCAGCTCCTCCGTTTAGGCTAACTCCTAACGAAGCCAAGGGGGGAAGTCCCTAAAAAAGAGTTGTCTAAGGCTCTTATGTGTTTAAAATATTTTTTGGTGTGATGATGTGGACGGGTGTTGTTTAGGAGTTTTTTGTATAATGACTAGAACAGATTTAAACACGCAATCCACGTTGCAAAATTCACAAGATACAAATTCAGAAAATAACAATATACTTTGACTTAGAATTTAAAGCAAAGCATCCACAAGATAAAGATTTAAACAAGTGACAAGGACATATGGTCCAGATTCAAAAAAATATGTAAGAATTCTTAAAGACCAGTGCCAAATGGAGTCAAATAAAATACTTGTGATGCTAAAAAATATAAGTCGAAAGTAGCTGTTTGTGAGAACGTTTTGAATTTGTTCTTGATAAATTTTAAATGTTTTAGATGTTCTTGATTATTAGGATAAGACCAAGGGTATCAAAAGGAGTGGAACCTTGACCAAGACAAAAACTGGCAACCTATTAGGTGATAGGTCGGAGGCACCCAGATTACAAAGAGGGCAGGTGTGCTTGCGGCTTGACCGCCCTCGAGTCTGACAGTGGATCCCCGGTACCACCTCTTTCAGGAAGAACTCAGCGATTTGTCTTGGTTGGGGTTTTGGGGTAAAATTTTAATTAATGTTATCACTTGTGAGATTAACCAGTCTTCCACCTTTCTGAGTACTAGCCCAACCGTTTCCGGTTGGCAGAGCATACAGGTGTAGGACAAACCAAGATAAATTAATTAAAGGGGAAATGATGTGTTGAAATTTTTTATTATTAGAGCACTCGTTCAACTCTCCGACAGAGAGCGCTCTTGACTTGATCTTAGGACCACAGTTCAAGAGACTTGCTAAATTTAAAATGCCTAATGCAGGGAAGGATGCAAGCTAAAATATGCTCTCCGATAGAGAGTGCTCTTGACTTGGATTTGGCCAAGTTCAAGAGACTTTGTTCATTTTAAGAAGCAAGAAGCAGTTTGCAAACAAGATATTGAAACTTGTGATACTCAAAACATGTAATAGCTCAAATCAATGGAAACACTGCTAACATACTACTTGCACAATAAAATGATATAATGGAAATATCTAGTGTTCTACCAAGCAAAAATTACACTACAGGTGGGATCAACCTCCGAACAAGGTCAACCACTAGAAGCCACCAGTCTTGGAAACCTCCCAGCTAGCTGGGTGTCCACAAGAAGCTAATGGGGGAACGAGAAGCTACCACAAAATTATGTGGCCTTTGGGATGCAATTCCAAAGTTAGCTATTCTCTGGTCAAGGCTTGGAAGAGAAGCGATAAAGTAAAACAAACTAATCTAAAACGAGAATTGAAAAAAGGTCTAAGCTAAGCCAATCCAACAAAACCCAACACTTTTCCCCAAATGGGGAAGAAGACCAAAGAGTGGAGGACCTCTCCACTATAAACTTTATTAATTTTTTACAAGTGCCTTAAGGAAAATTCCTTGAAAGGTCTTTGATGGCTACTAGAACAAACTTATGAAAATTGAAAGCTTGAATCCCTTAATGGCTTTTACAAAGGATAAGAAGATGTATCTTAAAATGTGTCTTATGATGCTTGGTTTCTTCTTCTCTCTTTGGTTTGATCTTTTGATTCAAGAAATCTTTCTCTTCCCACAATCCTACGACAAGGATAAGCCAATAAACTCATGCACCCATTAGCGTTAGAAAATTAATCAAACTTTGAACTATCAAGTCTAGGTTTGCAAAATAAGACTAAAACATAAAAGAGCATGGGATTTTGACTTGAAATAATTAGTATGGTAAAACGGACCAGCAAGCTAAAACACTCTAAAAAATGGTGGGAACGAGAATGCAACCACAAAGTTTTACACTACTTGATATGCCAACTTGTCTACCTTTGAAACGAAACTATAAAACCCTTAAGGAAGAAACTAGATGCAAGCCCTAATGCTACTTTTCAAAGCATACACTAGGAACTACTAAGTAAAAATGATTGAGATCTAATCTATTTCAAACAAAAGACAAGATCTATGCTCATAAAATAAGTCTAACTAACCAAACTCTTAACTTGTTTTATCGTTTTATGAAACAAATCAGACTTTAAACCAAAATCTGAACCTGTTGCTTGTGAAATGGATCTGCACTAACTAAACTTGAAATTTTTACCAAAATGTTGACTGCTTTTTGAAGTATTTTAGGGCAGAATTTTGTAGAGATCTAAAAAAGCAAACAAGATCTATATTATGAAAAGTATCTAACTCCTAAACCAAAGTTTAAATCTATGCTGATAAAACAGATCTAACTCTAAACCACAATTTGAAACTTGTTTTGTTGTTTTGTGCTTCCTGTGTAGGTGGACGAGAGGAAGAATGGATGGATGGGACGAGAGCTAGAGGAGGCAGCTAGGATGGGACGAGAGCAGGCTGATAGGGTATAATGAGGTGTAAAAGAAGAAGATAGCAGAACATGAAACAAAGATGGCAGCAACAAGGAGATGACAACAGATAGTGTAAAGGAAGAGATGGACGTGAGGTAGAATGATAGGAAAAACAAAGGAGGGAAAGCCAAACGAGCCACAAACAAAGGCCAGCTAAGCTAAGATCTCAAACTTGGGGAAGAAAATGGCTTTGAAAATCTACAGTTTGAAGATGGGCAGATCAAGTAATCAATTTAAAGTTTTGTTGAAGGGTTGACGGAGGAGATAATAAATCCCTGATATCTCAGATCTATAAAGTTAGAATTCCTTTGGCCTTGATGTAGAGTGAAGATATACCTGCAAGAACCTTAAGCATAGATAATATATATGAAACAAGATATTCAAGTGAAAAGAACTAGATACATGCTACTTGTGCTAGATTGTTAGCCATCTTGAACATGATCTACAACTTAAGAGCCTCAAATAAAATGTAAAACAATATCACCTTGATCTCAAGTGAAGCAATGCATATCAAGAGCCTCCACGTTTTTGACCTCCAAAGTCTTAACTTTATTAACAATAAAAAGTGCTTACAATTTCATCAGAGTTTCTTTGCATCTAAAAATCCATCCATGAATGAGGTAAGAGGAGCCTCATTATATAGCAAAGGCTAACAGCTAGAAACCTAAGTCGAATTGGCATGATGGAAGCCAATGGTCACCTAACACAAATCGAATTCCAATCTAAATCAGCTTTGAACCAATCAAATATTAATTGCATGAGTCTCTACCTAACACAAGTCGAGTTTGTAGATGATGTGGATGGGGAGGCGGCCTCCACCTTGGCAAGGCGCCCCCCATCCCAACCTTGGAACTATCACCACGCTAATAAACAAGTGCCATGTGTGGAACTCGCCCTTCAAATGAGATTGACGTGAGCTTGTGGTAGGTGCTTGGAGTTTTATCCAAGATTTGATTGCAATTATGGTAGGTGGGAGTGGGAGGTGGCCTCCACCTAGGCAAGGCGCCCCCACTCCATTTAATGTAACTCTTTACCAACCAAAAACCCAATTAATACGACCTCCACCTCACTAATTTGATTTTGCATGCATGAGGGCGAATTCACTTGAAGAGCTTTGACTTATGCTGACTGTATAGTTGACTGAAGATGCTTGGAGATGATTGGAATCTTCATAAATGCTGAGTGCCATGTCATTTAGCCTTTTACTTTATTCCATTTGGATTATTTTGGAGAGATTTGGATTATCTACAAAATAATCATTTTTATTATTTTAATTAATAATTTCTCTGTAAATGGCTTTTCAGAGAAAATATTAATTACGAGGCGTAAATGACATCTGAAACTTGGATCTGGCTGGCCCATAGGTCATGTGTGATTTTTGGCTTATCAAACGAGCCATCAATCACTGAATTCGGACCTCGGACGACTGACATATTACAAATAATTATTTCTCTATTTAAACTATAGAGAAATTTATTAAATTTAAAAAGTAATTAAAACCCAAATTCGACGGACTCCGTAAAATTTTTTCAAAATTTTTTCTAAGGGTTTTATGGACCTAGGACATGACCGACACCTATTCTAATAGTGTCTAGTAGGCTTATATACATTAGTTGGCCTTTAATAATCCCCCATGGCCAAATTTTCAAACTCGGGCATGCCAACTTTGGAGGAGCGGGAGAAAACCTCATCGATTATACATCGCCTTAAGCAAAGTATAATTGACAAGGGAAAAAACTCCCTGGAATACCTTAGTTGCTTAATCCAGTCATGAGGAACCGAGGCACTCAGATCCTACTAGCACACTTTTATTACAAAGCCCCATGGGGCCATGGTCATGTCAACTCAAAAAACAAAACAGGCTAACCACAACTGGCTAGCCACAAATGTTGAATCATCTGATACACTGGAGTCAAACATTTATCATGTTTGTCAAATGGCGGCTCTCTAGAAAATCCAACTATGGTACAAATAAGTTGGTAACAGGGTTCTTTAACCAACTGAAAATATATGTGATGTAATTACTACTCAAAACAAAATAAAGCAAAACTTTGAAACTAAACGAGCAAGATACCTAAGTTAATAGATGAACCGGCGCATGTATGCATTGGACATGTGCAAAATTGACACAGAAAGAGAAGGGGGCAGTGAGAAACTTAGTGATAAAGATGACTAAGTTTGATTGAGTTGCTGGTCCCTTTTGAGGTTGCCGTAGATGCTTACAGCTGATCCTTATGGCCAACAGTCAAGCTTTTACAATGTGGATTATATTGTTTCCTTTGAGGATTGTGTGTTCGCTATCCAACATCAGTGAAAGAAAAGCTGGGAAAGCAGTAGAAAATGTGAGAGAAATTGCCCCTTTGTCCCTTGGAATGATGGCTTTCACCTACAGAAACAAAACACAACTAAGGCAATCGTTAGGGGGTTTAGTATGGCAAAGCTGGGCGTACGTAAGTGTTCATAACATACAAATTTATGGCTGTCCCAAGAGTGGGCAGCAAGTTAAAAGTGATCAAAAGTGTCAAATAAATGCTTTACGATGACTTTTGATGACATGCAACAACATGCATTAACATGCAAGGTGAAAAAGTAAGAAATCTGTGTGCATGTGATTATTTTGGAGATGCACGGACATGCATGTATCTTTCAATAACATGCAGGATCATGCATGTATCTTTCAATATTATGCATGAACATGCAATGCTTTTCCTAGATCTACTCTTAAGATGTTCAACTGCTTATCAACGAGATCTATGCATGCAAATACATCTCTACTTAGAATTTCCTTGAAAAAATGTAGATTAATGCATGTATGAAATAAATAAAGAGGGAGTAATTTTATTTGTATTTGGATGGTTAAGAAAAATTTAGATAGATAGAGAGTTGTGCCTATCAGAAATTTGGGTAGTGGAGTCACCGAGAAACGACCTTGAGGGCCTTGCTTTCTTGAGAAGATGACTGAGAGGAAGAGGTTGCATGGGACAACCTGCACAAGTCAATTCTAAACATATACAAGGAGAGAGAGACTCTCCTTAGCTTTTCTTCTATGGGTGTGACCTACAGGGAAAGAGTTAATATAGCATAATACAGACAAAGGTAAAGATGCTAAAATGAACTTCCTTCACTACAACTCCACACTAGATCTATGCTAGCAAAATTATGAAGCGAGATACTACTCAATGTGGTAGTAATACCCTTCCAATGACCACAGTAGAATAAGAAATACATGCATAAAAAATAAGATACAGATTACCTCCACAAAAGCATGAAAAGCAAGCTCCGCCACACAATAATGAGCCACACCACAATTAGCCTCCAAGGCCTTTCTTTATTATTCAAATACTTGGTCTCCAATAGAGGCAATGCTACAAAAATATCAAAGCCAAATAATAACCAACACAAATGAGAGAGGAAGAGCCTCTTTCAACAGGAAAATACCCCATTGGGATCTTCTCCATGCATGGAAGGAGAAGGTGCCATCTCAAATGGAGATCCCAATGCCAAGTGATGACAGAGTGCCACTTCAGGGTTTTAGCTCCAATACAAGGGGAATGCATCACCTTTGGGAGGAGATCCCAATGTCAATCAAGGAGAATGTGACACACTTGGAGATTATTCCAATGCTAGGATAATGCACGACCTCTTGGAGGAGATTCTAAGGCAAATCAAGGAGTGCGCCACATCTGGAGATGACTCATTAGTTAGGTGAGGGTGCCACCTTACTCCCTTGGATGAGGGAAAACACATGAATGAGGGGGAGCTACACCTTTTTGAGTGGAGAGGTGGTAGGAATGTTCCCTTTTTAATATTTGACCCTTTTAAGCCCTTATTACATAGTTTTTTGACATTTTTACCCGCCCAAAGGGACCTAAAAAGTCCTATAATTTGACATCAGACTCTAAGGACTTAGACACTAGCCCAAGGCACCTGTATTATAACATACTATGGCTTTGGAGGTTCTCCACCTTTTTGAGTGGAGAGGTGGTAGGAATGTTCCCTTTTTAATATTTGACCCTTTTTAAGCCCTTATTACATAGTTTTTTGACATTTTTACCCGCCCAAAGGGACTTAAAAAGTCCCATAATTTGACATCAGACTCTAAGGACTTAGACACTAGCCCAAGGCACCTGTATTATAACATACTATGGCTTTGGAGGTGTGTGAAAAAACCTGGATGAACTCTAATCATTAGGATCTAAGTTCATCTAGGTGGAAAAAACACTCCAAAGTTGCCATAATACGAGTGACTCACTCAGGCTTGTCCTTTTACACATGTAATGGATGTCAAGATTTTACAAACAACTTCCTTTGACCATGACAAAGGAAGTGCAAAATGTAACTGGGCAGTAGATTGCTTGCTTTGGATGAGGAACTGAAAGGTCCTTGGCTGGATGGTGTCTAATGTCTAATGATCATGTTGTGCAAACCGGGTGGTAACAATTGGCTCCTACACGGGGTCGTGTGCTTGATCTTTGGAAAGTGGACGAGAAATCCAGAATCTCCAACCTATGACCTGTAAAAACATTTCAACTTGACAAGCAAACTTTTAGTAGCACATGTTCAATAAAAGCCATTCAAATGGAATAGCAACTGCATATATAGAAAAATGAAATTAACTAACAACTAAAACTACCAATCCTAAGTAATGAAATGAAATAATTGAAATTAATGCTCATGCTAAGGAGCTTATTTATCCTACACTATCCTATTGCATGAAATAAAGCAACTTTTTAGGTGAAATCATTAAGCCAATTTAGCCACCTCAACATTTTATCAATGTCAAAGCTTCTTCCCTTGTGTTTGGTTACTAGCGAAAACAAGGACTCATCAATCATCATGTGCAAACCTGTTGAAAACTTCATGATGGAAGGGCAGAACAAAAGATCATGAGCATGTACATTATCATCAAGCTCCTTCCAAGAATGGCAAGTTGCTCCACAAGCTTATTCTATCCTACGTTAGACAAGGTTTGCAAAAACATTTGTATCATGAGGCAACCAACAAAAACCCTCACATTCTTCCAAATGGGCAAGGCTTCTCGGATGAAAAAACTCTGTAATAATATTAGCACCAGGCTGCTCCAAATCATGAAAAAGCTCTGCATGTGACGATAATGGCTGAAAATAATCCTCCATGGGTTGCATCAAATCTGTCTTACCAGTGAAAGTGAACTGTTGTCCCAAGTCTATATCATTAGTACTTGTACATGGTTGGAAATGATCATAGGAATAGTCTGAATGTGCCTCTTCCAAACAAGGTTGTCCAAAGGCCTCAAAATCAACTCTCCTTTCTTTGGATATATCAAAATTGGGTTTTTCTAAATATGTCCATTGATCGTCATCCAAATCCTTATAAAAATATGGGAGTCCTCATCAATAGTAATATACCCCTGGCTTCCCCTATCCCTATCAAAAGTAGAAGCACAACCATGCTCGTTATCATCCTTAGAAGGCTCAGTTTCAAAAATATGAAAATGGGACAAGCTTACCAAACTCTCATCACTATGAGGAGAACAAAGAGGAACGCCAACATGCACCTCATAAACCTCATCATGAGCTTCTACAAGGGCTTCTTTCTTTGAAATTTGACATGTCTTCTTAGGTAGGACTGCCATAGCATCCTCAAATATCCTTTCACTCTTGTTTTCTTCATTTGAAACAAGATGTGCCATGTTTCTATTGCAAATGTGGGTACTAAAATCTTCAATAACATTCTCAATCTTGTACTTTTCTTCATAAGGCCAATCATGGAGAAATTTCTTGAAGAAATCTTCCATTGAAGAGATTTCTTTGCAACCAAAATTCTCAAACCAATCTAGAGCATCGTCCTCTAAAGTACATAAAAATACCCTCATCAAATCATCTTCATGAGAAATATTGAAATTGGTCACAATTTTGATGAAGGATGCAATGTAAAGGTTAGGCGATTCACCATACCCATGATTTGCAGGAGTGAAATCAAACACTATATACAAATCATAACCTTCATTTGGGCATCCAGGGATGCTTGAAAAGTCAACCCGAGGGAAAGCCTTTTCTATCCAAGCATCATGATCTATAACTTTGGATTCCATTTGAAAATGAGGTTATAAATATAAAAACACACTAGATTCATACCTCACACCCAAACCATTGCAGTAGAGTTGTCAAACATGAGCTTCAAAGAGTTTTCAAGGTGTCGTATGTTTTCATTTTTAGACACAACACATCTTCAAAATTTGTAAGGAACACGGTTTTCACTTCATGGAGTCGCCACGTGAGAAAAAAAATGCAACAATAATCTCTCACAATGTTTTTTTTTTTTTGTAAATTATTTGTTAGAAAATTGAAAAAAAACTTGGTGGAGTCGCTAGATGAAATATAAAAAGATCTATATTACATTCATCAAACAAAGTAAAAAAACAAGAAGAAACAAAGCGTTAATTCTAGGGTGATAAAAAAGATTTTATCCTTGACAATGGCGCCAAAATGTTGCCGCCTAGATCTCCATGTGAATGTGGTGAAAATCTCAACTCACTGAGAGTGGCCTTGGGGGCAAGTCAATATAATTAGGGTGCAACTGTCACAATATCACTCGACTCCTCTATTTGGGCCAACTCCTAAACAAAGCCAAGGGAGGTAGACCCTAAGAAATCTAAAGATTGTCACTTTGGAAAAAGTGACTTCAGAGTTGATGAAAACTGAGCAATTAATCTAGCAATATATCAGACAAGTAAATCAAATTTGCAATCACAAGATGAAGTAAATCAAAGCTTACAACATGTATATAATAAAGATCAGTGCTTTATCCATTGGGCAAGAGAGATATGATTGCGAAAGTCAAATTAACTTGTACTATAGATTGATCTACTAGCAGAAAGGGAAAGTTATATAATTACTAGAAAGTAGAAGCAGAGTCAAATTGTGAACTTGTTGGGGTGAGGATTGACTTGCTTGTTAAATGGAGGAACACAAAGGAAAATGAGTCATTGAATTGTGAACTTGCTTGATGCAGGCATCAACTGTTTGTTATTAGTGGATTATTAAAGGGAAAGGGGAGTTTCTGATATACACAAGGTATGTGAAAACGAGTATAGGTTCAGTGATGTCAAATGTGGTACTACATGAAAAGGGGTACTAGATCAGAGTTGCTGGGGATGTCCAACACAGTACACCAAACGAGGGTGTAGCCTGATGAGCCCCGATCAACTGTCACTACTTAATATGGTCCCTCAACTGTAGAATCTGCCCACAAAATGACAATCTCATGTGGATCTTTATAGACGTCGGTATGCGTCTCCAATGAAGATTAATTTTAAGTTAAGTTAATGTGAAGTGTTCAGAATGTTACTTTGGTAGAGTTAATCACTATATTACAACATGCATGAATAAAATAAGTAGAGTGTACTAGCATGTAATGGGGTTTTTTATCCAACTAGAAATAGGTGTGATGTAATTACTACTCAAAGCAAAATAAAGCAAAACTTTGAAACTAAACGAGTAGGATGCCTAAGTTAATAGGTGAACTGGTGCATGTATGCAATGGACATATGCAAAATTGACACCTAAAGAGAAGGGGGCAGCGATAAACTTAGTGATAAAAATCACTAAGTTTGACTGAGTTGCTGGTCCTTTTTGAGACTGCCTTAAATGCTTACTGCTGATCCTTATAGCCAACAGTCGAGCTTTTACAATGTGGATTATATTGTTGCCTTCTAAGTCACATGGTTTGGATTCGAGTTCGAGTTCGAGAAGGATGAAGTTCGATTCAAATTCAAGAACCGGTCCATGTATGCAATATTGACACCTAAAGAGAAGGGGGCAGCGATAGACTTAGTGTAAAAATCACTAAGTTTGACTGAGCTGTTGGTCCTTTTTGAGGCTGCCTTAAATGCTTACTGCTGATCCTTATGGCCTACAGTCGAGCTTTTACAATGTGGATTATATCACTGCCTTCTAAGTCACATGGTTCGGATTCGAGTTCGAGTTCGAGAAGGATGAAGTTCGATTCGAATTAGAATTTTTTGATGAGGTTTGAATAAGATTCACCATTAGATTCATATATATATATATATATATATATATATATATATAAGATTCACCATTAGATTCATATATATATATATATATATAAGATTCACCATTAGATTCATATATATATATATATATTCCTAAATATAAATATTTAATTTTATAATATACAATTAATATTTAATATTGAAAAAACATTATAATATCATAATTAACATATAATATATATGAAGTCCCTATTACTTTTCATACACGGGAGATTGACCAACATCTTCGGAACGAGGGGATCAACGAATACCTCTTTCACTGACTTAGCAATTGGCCCCCAACCTATTCACTAGTAACGAGTAGCGGGGCAAGGTATGGGGTCGACATTTGAAGCCCAAAGCCTAGAGAATATATCTTGACCTGGATTCATAATCTATATATATTATATATATGCTAAAAGCTTTAAAATATACCTTTGGTAATTATAATCGACCACAAAATGGAGGGAAAAAAATGAGGAAAATAAAATAACACATAAGAAAAACGAAGGACAAGGGGAAATATTGCTATAAATAACAATAAAATTATAATGATGGGAAATAGGAGTTTGAATGCCAATATCTCCATTGTATATTTATCCCCTTCAAATTGTGATTTAGGGTTGTAGAATTCTGAGCATCTCGAGCATGTTTTTACATTGGCGCAGACATCAAATGTATGTCCAAAATACATGCCCGCACATAAGAGAATACACGTTGGTACATAAGGGAATACACTATCGAATACACACCTGTACGTAAGGGAATACACGCCCACACACAAGGAAATAGCCTGTCGAAGACTCAAAATTACACACCAGAACACAAGGGAACACTTGTCGTCACAGTCACTGTTCACATAGCAACAACCGTTTACCATTGCTGTTGAGAACGATAATATTGCATTGAAATTTGCATCTCTATGAAACACGGGAATTTCCTCTTCGTATCTTTTAGATCAATGGAGAAAAATGGAATAAAAACCCTTAAAAACCACACTGTCTGAAGAGCTAATGAATTTCATTATCTGAACCCCAACGAATTTAACTTTTTTCTTGAGGTTCGTCGAATTTAGAACTTCAAGGTTCGAATTCGGCGAACCCTGTGACATAGGCTGCCTTTGTGGATTGCGTATTCGCTGTTCAAACATCAAAGAAAGAGAAGTTTGGGACAAGGGTAGAAATTGTGAGAGAAATTGCGAGAGAAATTGCCCTCTGTCGCTTTAGATAAAGGCTTTCACCTGTAGAATCAAAACACAACTAAGACCAATCGTTAGGGGGGTTTAATATGGCGAATCTGGGTGTATGTAAGTATCCACAACATACAAATTTATGGCTCTCCCAAGTGTGACCAACGAGCTATTAGTGATCAAAAGTGCCAAATAAATGCTTTAGGGTGACTTTTGATGACATGCAACAAAATGCACTAACATGCAAGGTGAAAATGTAAGAAATCTATGTGCATGTGATTATTTTGGACATGTATGGACATGCATGTATCTTTTGATAACATGCACGAACATGCAATGCTTTTCCTACATCTACTCTTAAGATGCTCAATTGCTTATCAACGAGATCTATGCATGCAAATACATCTCTACTTAGAATTTCCTAGAAAAAATGTAGTTTAATGCATGCATGAAATAAATAGAGGGAGTGATTTTCTTTGTATTTGGATGGTTAAGAAAAACTTGAGAGATAGATAGTTGTGCCTTATCACAAATTTGGGCAGTGGAGTCACCGAGGAACGACCTTGAGGGGCTTGCTTTCTTGAAATGATGATTGAGACGAAGAAGTTGCATGGGTTAACCTTAGGCTACTCAGCGGATTGGGCAACCTGCACAAGTCAGTTCTAAACATATACAAGGAGAGAGAGACCCTCCTTGGCTTCTTCTATCGGTGCTATCTACAAGGAAAGAGTTAATATAGCACAATCCAGACAAAGGTAATGATGCTAAAATTATCTTCCTTCACCATAACTCAACATTAGATCTATGCTAGCAAAACTATGAAGCATTGTACTACTTTGCGGGGTAGTAATACCCCTTCAATGACCGTAATAGAATTAGAAATACATGCATAAAACAACAAGATACAGATTATCTCCATAGAAGCATGAAAAGCAAGCTATGCCACACAACAATGAGCCACACCACAGTTAGCCTCCAAAGCTTTTCTTTATCATTCAAATACTTGGTCTCCAATAGAGGCAATACTACAACAATTTCAAAGCCAAATAACAACCAACATTAGTGAGAGATGTAGAGCCTTTGTAAATTGGAAAATACCACATTGGGATCTTCTCCATGCATGGAAGGAGAATGTGCCATCTCAAATGGAGATCCCATTTCCAAGTGATGAGAGAGTGATGAGGGAGTTAGCTCCAATACAAGGAGAATGCGCCACCTATGGAGGAGATCCCAATGTCAATCAAGGAGAATGCACCGCACTTGGAGATGATTCCAATGCTAGGATAATGCGCCACCTCTTGGAGGAGATTCCAATCCAAATCAAGAAGGAGCGCGCCACATCTGGATATGACTCGTTAGTTAGGTGAGGGCGCCACCTTACTCCCTTGGATGAGGGAAAACACATGAATGAGGGGGAGCTACACCTTTTTGAGGAGGAAGGTGCTGGGAAAATTCCCTTTTTAATATTTGACCCTTTTAACCCCTTTTTGCACAGTTTTTGACATTTTTAACCCGCCCAAAGGGACCTAAAAGGTCACAACTTTTGTTAGGAACATGGTAATTGACTCAAATTTTGACATCATACTCTAAGGACTTAGACACTAGCCTGAGGCACCTGTATTATAACATACTTTGGCTTTGGAGGTGTGAGTGAAAAAACCTGGATAAACTCTGATCACCAAGGTCTAAGTTCATCTAGGTAAAAAAACACTCCAAAGTTGTCATAATACGAGTGACTCACTCGGGCTATCCCTTTTACACATGTAATGGATGTCAAGATTTTACAAACAACTTCCTTTGACCATGACAAAGGAAGTGCAAAATGCAACTGGGCTGTAGACTACCTGATATGGATGATGAGTTGAACGGTCCCTGGTCGGCTGGTGTCTTATGTCTATCGATCATGCTATGAAAATTGGGTGGTAACATCACCCATGCTTCGACAAGATGTTGAGGTGTGGATCAAGGGTATGCGAACACCTCTTGATGAGAGGGGTATGTCCTTCGGGCATTGTCAAGTATTGGACTAGATGGATGACAACATCATCGTACATTGGGTGGTCGGTTGCTTGATTGTGCTAGCTTCGGGAGAAGGGTTAAGAAACTTTCATGGAGTTGGGTGGCGATGGCATAGCATTGCCTATGGTGAAACAAGCAAGTTCATATTCCGAAAGTATAATATATGCCTGGCTTGGGTTTGAACAAAATGTGTTGATGAGGCATAGTCCATGTAATACAAGTGGTAGTTGGTCATGCCCAACTAGCAAGGTCACGGTGGTGTTGAGCGACATTTAGATTTCTTGAGTGGTATAGGATGCTGAGGGGGAATGGGAAGGCTAGCTTCATTACAGATGGCATCAAAGGCTCGTTCGAACGTGGGACTCGGGGAAGTGTCTTTTCACTACCAACACCCCCCTTTCATTGGATGTTTTGATGGCGACATGTTGAGAATGTCGCAACCTTGGGCTTGGAGGAAGACTTGGGCTTGCAAAGAGGATGCGATGGGCAGGACCTTGCAAGTTTGTACAACCAACTGATATTTGGTAGCCTTGGTGGCCAACTTGTGTGTGGCAGGTGTGAGTTGGTTAAGACAATGTACTAACGTGTAGGCTAGGACCATGGATGGCTTGTTGAGTGAGGGAAGGTGATCAATGAGGCCTGGAGGTTTAGGACTCGACGGAGAATGACGTGATTGGCAATGTGCTAGATGGTGTGTTGTCATGTTGGGACAGGATGTTGAGGTTTGGACTGAAGGCATGCGAATGCCTCCCGGTGTGAGGGGCATGACCTTCAGCATCACCAAGTATGTAACTAGATGGATGGTTGTGTCATCGTACATTGGGTGGTTGGTTGTTCGACTATGCTAACTCAAGGGAAGGCGTAACAAGGTTGCTTGTGGTTGGGTGGCAATGGCGCAACATTGCTTATGGTGAAATGAGCACGTTTATATTTCACAAGTATAATGTACTCCTGGCCCTGGTTTGGTCAGGACGTGTTGATGAGGCATAATCCACATCATACAAGCAGTAGTTGGTCATGCCCAACTAGCAAGTTCATGGTGGTGCTGAGCGACGACTAGACTTCTTGAGTGGTATGGGATGCTCAGGGGGAACGATAAGTCTAGCCCCGTTACTCTTTCCCTCTTTGATGCAATTATGGCAACTTCTTCTTGTTATTCCAACAAGTACAACAATGTTTTAAATGTTAATTTTATCCAGAGATCACTATTCCCTCTGAATAACCCTGAGATCTCAAGCGGTTTGAGTCTCTACAAATCAATAATACTAAAGACTTAAGAATCAAATGCTATAGATCTCTTAACACTTAAACACTAAAATACTCAATTAATCACACAACACTGGATTTATCCTGGAAACCCCAAATGGGGAAAACCAACAACTGTGGGGCTTTCTTCTATCTCGAGCCCAGAGCAATATATGAAATAAACAAGTACATACAATGTTACCTTCGATGTAACACCCAATCTTGACTGGGTCAAGACCCTAGATCTGCATGCATGAGCTGATGCATGCGTAGAGGAAATGTGTCCTAGCTGTCAATCTGGATCTGAGTCTGTCTGCAGGTAGCTCTCATTGTACTACCTCTCCCACTGCTCTGCTCAGATATGCTCTGCTACAAAAGAAAACCAACTGCTCAACTGGTGAATGCGCCCTTCCTCTGCATGGAAAAGTGCACCCTCCCTTTGGATGTCAAATGCTCGTACTAGATCAAATCTCAATAGATCTGAGCTTTGATCGTCACAGACCTTCCTCAAACACTGAGGCAAGGCTACTCTGAAAGTCTCAGATGCTCAATCAGCAGATCAGACTCTGAATGAGCTCTTCTCCCCTTTGGTAATGCGCCCATCTCCCTCTCTGGAAGTCGTCCTCCACAATCTCTGCAAAATCCACTCTAGTGAACTATCTCAGTGCACAGATCTGGGCGCCAAGTGCCTCTGGACTAGTGGTGTTTAATCCATCTCGGATCACACCCCTGTCCCTCCTGCAAAAGCTTCTCTCTATCTCAGAAAGTCACCCTGCATGCACTAATGCGCCCTCCTCACTCCTGACAGATCTCTCTCAGATAAGTCAATTGAAGCACCTCGTTCGGGGACATCCTGCCTCTATATATAATCTCACTGATCAATTAGGTTTTCCAAAAACCTAATATCTGTGCTTGCAAAATGTCACTTTTGCATGCACCTTTTAATTACTAATTGGCCAAGCAAATTTCATGCATGCAAGAGGTAAGACTCCCCGGAAGGTCCGCATGCAGTCACCAATGGACTCATGCTGCTGAGTAGAGTGTATCTGACCCTCCACTCCACATTGATGCCTATATTGCTGATGTACCTCCGTGCAAGGCATCTGAATCATGGAGAACATCCCGAGATACCACAAAAATCTAACACTCCCTCTTATCGAGGGAAGTCCATCCACTGATGCCTGGGTCCAACAAGTCCCCTGTTGCTGACATTGGCCCTTTGACTTGTAGTACCTTGATCAACCACCATAAATGTGGCTCCAAAAGAAGCCCCCTGATCAACCACTGACTCTGTCACTGAACTCTGATTCAGACTTCCTCTGAATCTCTGCTGTAACCAATCTCGAAGAATGCTATCAAGTGGATCCCCTGGTCTGTAAGTGGACTCCCTCTGTCTCTGAGCTGACTCAGCTCTCTCCTGAGCTAAGTCCATCTCAACCATCTCATACCAACTCAGTCTTCGACTTGTGCCTGTATGAGCATCATGCTCATCCATCTGATCTGAGTCCAAGAGCTCAATTCCCTGTGTCTCATCATCATCAAGAGCATCTCGCTCATCCATCGGAGAACCAAAGTCACTCCTCTGATCCTCATCATCATGGTGAGCATCTTGCTCACCCATCTGCTGATTGGACTCACACCTCCTAGCGTCATCTCTGCTTTGAGCATCTCGCTCTCTATCCCCCTCTGACTCTGAAGAGGATGCACTCAACCAACCTGATGTGCTAGGTGTGGGTTGTACATGAATCAAGTAATCATCGTCGATCCTGTGACCCATCAAGACTGGATCAACTCCCATAGGATAGGCGAAGATGAGATCCCTCTGGAATACCACTGAATAACCGACAATATTCAAAGTTGCCACTGAGAGTATACTCCCTCTCAGTCCTGGAATGAACAACACTCCTGATACCTCTAGGAGCTCTCCAAGGTCAAGTAGAAAACGAACTCTACCCACTCCTGTGACCAAGTGATCAGTCCCCTGCACATCTTGAATCATCTGCATAGGCGTGTGCTCAAGGACGAGGAATGCATTTCGCATCCCGTTCATGTGACTACTCTGCATGCAGCAAACCCTTCATCTTTGATCAACCTGGATATCTGGTTGACTGCTATCATGCCTTGACTGAAATGCGGCTAATGAGAACTCCCTCTCAAACTGAGAGGTAAACTCATCCACCTCCTCTGCTGCTGCCAACTGCTCATGCTTTGCCTGCTTGCCTTTCTTCTTATGCGGACATTGTCCCGCATAGTGTCCATACTCATTGCAGGAAAAGCATTTGATCTTGCTCAGATCCTTCTTCTGTTTGAACCGTTGTTTCCCTTTTGTGCAAGTGCCACATCCTCCTCCTCGGGAATGGCGAAAGCCTATCCCTGAATATAACCTCTCCGGATCTCCTCTTGGGTGAAATTGTCCCACAAACGATCCTGCTTGGGAAAGTTCTCTCTACCAATGATGGATTGGACAAATACTGCCCATAGCATGGTCACGCCGTTCAGGGCTTGTCTTACCAACTCGCTATCCTCAACCTTTTCACCCACAACTCCCAACTCATCCCTCACCTGAGTGATTGGTGAGATATGTGGACATGCTCTCATCCTTGCCCATCTTTATGCTTGTCAGTTTCTCTCTGAGAACCATCTTCCTGTTGGAGTTAGAACTCTGGTACAAATTGGTCAATGCATCCCACATCTCATATACATTGTATTTGGCTGAGACATGTGGGATGACATGATCCTTGATAGCATCAAGCAGGATCCTTTGAGCCTTTACATTCTTTTTCTCATATACTGCTTTGGCAGTAGCATTGATGGAACTGTGACAGGATTTGTGGCTGTGCTCTCCACAACATCCAATAGTTCACACTCTTTCAACAAGAGTACAATCCGTGCCCTCCATGCACTGTAGTTGGAGGCCCCATCCAACCGGTCCTCCACTCTCAAGCTAGTGGCCATAATCTTTGAACTGAAATTAGAACACAAAGTGATACAAGAACCTCTCTTGATCACAGATCTGGCCTCCTCTCGTACAGATCTGATAGATCTATCTCAAATCTATCCTCCAAACTCATAGATCTGATATATTTGACCTCTATACCACTAGATTTGGTTACCCTCTCCAGATCCGAGTGTGATTGATCTCCCTGACCCTTACTAGGGATATGATACCATGTTAATTTTATCCAGAGATCACTACTCTCTCTGGATAGCCTTGAGATCTCAAGCGGTTTGAGTCTTTATGCATCAGCTGATGCATGCACAAAGGAAATGTGCCCTAGCTGTCAATCTGGATTTGAGTCTGTCTGCAGGTAGCTCTGACTGTACTGCCTCTCCCACTGCTCTGCTCTGATATGCTTTGCTACGGAAGAAAACCAATTGCTCAACTGATGAATGCGCCCTTCCTCTGCATGGAAAAGTGTGCCCTCCCTCTGGATGTCAAATGCTCGTATTGGATCAGATCTCAGCAGATCTGAGCTCTGATCGTCACAGACCTTCCTCAAACACTGAGGCAAGGCTACTTTGAAAGTCCCAGATGCTCAATCAGCAGATTAGACACTGAATGAGCTCTTCTCCCCTTTGGTAATGCGCCCCTCTCCCTCTCTGGAAGTCTTCCTCCACAATCTCTGCAGAATCCACTCTAGTGAACTATCTCAGTCCACAGATCTGGGCGCCAAGTGCCTCTGGACTAGTGGTGTTTGATCTAGCTCATATCACACCCCAGTCCCTCCTGCAAAAGCTCCTCTCTATCTCATAAAGTCGTCCTGCATGCACTAAAGTGCCCTCATCACTCCTGACAGATATCTCTTAGATAAGTCAACTGAAGCACCTCGTTCGGGGACATCCTGCCTCTATATATAATCTCACTGATCAATTAGGTTTGCCAAAAACCTAATATCTGTGCATGCAAAATGTCACTTTTGCATGCATCTTTTAATTACTAACTGGCCGTGCAAATCTCATGCATGCAAGAGGCAAGACTCCTCGGAAGGTCCGCATGCAGTCACCAATGGACCCATGCTACTAAGTAGAGTGTATCTCACTCTCTACTCCACACTGATGCCTATATTGCTGATGTACCTACATGCAAGGCATTTGAATCATGGAGGACATCCCGAGATACCACAAAAATCTAACATTAAAGAGGCTTCTCAAATTTAAACAAGATAAAAAACGATGATATGTCAAGACTTTCAATGGAGACATTGGAGATGGTCTTTAAGCTGGATCCGAAGTGGGTTAACCCTCCTAGCAAATAAGGTAGGGGGGCTCTTCTCTGGCTGCTTTCTGGCCTTGAAATGTAGTAATCTCAATGTACATGTATCTCGATTCATGATGTAATATATGTAGCATTTTCTAAGAAGAAAATTGGTAACTTATCTAGTTTGTTTGGTGTGCACTGTGCACACCGAACATATAGAGGTTCATCATCTTTTCATCAGAGACTTGGTATAAGACTACTGAATTGAACACTTTTATTGCCCATCTGAAGCCCAGATTACTTATATTTTCGCTAAAACTCTCAGTGAAGATAAATTTGTAAAGTTCCAAGGATTTGCTCAAGGCCAACCAAATGATCACGAGGGGTGTTAAAATTGCTGATCATCTAGTGTTAGGTTTTATTTTCTATGTTAATATTTATTTAATATAAGTTCATGTAATAAAGTAATGCTAAATATCAGTGATTTGGTAGGTCAACAATTAGAACAACTATTGCAAGAAGCGGTTGAGTATGAGATGCTGCCTCATTTTTTTAATAGAAATAACATTCTACTAAAACTTTCGAAGTACAATTTAGCATAGAATACTTCTATCCTAGCAAATTCTAACGAAGTCTCTTTTGGTATACTTTTGCACTTTGTCCTTTTTCCTTGTATGCTTCTTCAAATGTACCTGTTGCAAGTATTTGATGTTGAAAAGTGTAACTTCAGAAGATATTCTTATTGCATTTTTATTGTACTTCCTTTGGGAAATATTCATATTGTATTTGATTATGTAAAAATCCTAAAAGAAATCATGTAAAATAGTCAAGTCGGCTCAGTGGGTAAACTGCCCCAAACAATGGGCAAAACTGCCCTAGTTAGGTCGGCCCAGTTAGGTAAAAAGCCAGTTTTTTACTAGTATAAATAGAGTGTTGCCTAGCTCATTTGTGCATCATCTCACTCATGTAAGTTCGAATGAGTAGTAGCAGAAAGGCAAGTTCGCTTGGGAGAAAGAGTAGCTACATTGAAGACATCTTTTCTTAGGGTTTCTATTGTGTCTTGTTCTCGGTGTATTGTACAAGATTGGCATTGTACTTTCTGATGAATCTATACAGAAGAAGTTTTGGTGGGTTTTTCTCGTGATAGGGTTTTCCCAGGGTTAATCTTTGTGTTCTCTTGTTATGCTCATGGAATTCCAAATTGCAAACAGAAGCATAACATATTCTTCAAAATTCAAAACTTAAAAGATGTCTATTATGTCATTTTTCAAATACTTGTAAAATCAGAAAATTTAAAACAAGATCTAGATCTAAACATTTTATACCATACCATAAACACTTGCACACGGTCAAATTATAAACATAACTTGCAATATGAAATTGCAGATTGCAAAATGAAATATAAATAGTCTTCAAGTTTCAAAATTTAAGGAAATCCATAATATCAAATAGTTATCAGCCCTGAAATTGTTTCACAAAATTTAGAATATGATCAAACTTCTATTCTTGTGGCCTACTAGTAACATCATAAAGCTCTAAATCATCAAGAGCACATGGGGTAGTAAAGGTGCTAGAATTGTGATCCTCATAGTCATCAATATATGGAACTCCATCATCATGAGTTTCATCATCATTGTCACCATCAATGCCAAGGTCTTCTTCTACACTAGGAGTAGGCTCAAACCATGGACGATATAAGCTAGTTGAATCTTTGGCCAAACTGCTTAAGGCCAATTGCAAATTGCTGCGCACATAAACCAAGTCTTCCAACCTTGAAGTTAATAACCTGTTTCTTTTCTTGGTTTGGATGCGATTAAAGCTACTCCAATTCCTTTCACAAGGAGAAGCACTAGATCCTTGGCTCAAAACGCGAATTGCAAAACGTTGCAATTCAGGTGTCTCTTCTTCATAAAACTGCCACCATCTTCTTGGAGGAATTTTGATCCTATCCTCTATGGAAGAATTCCTTCCAAATGTTCCTTCTTCCATCCTGTATGCCTGAAGTTGGTCTCTAAGCCTGCTAGCTTCTTCTGAATTTGGAAGCAACCGCTTAATTGCATCATAAAGGCCATTCATTACTTCAGCATCATTATTTCTTTGTATCCCAAACAACCCGGGGTCCAAATAACAAGCTGCTGCATGCAAAGGACTATGCAACATCTTCCACCTTTTATCTATCACTTCCCATATTTCCAATTACTCACTTTCCACATCGTTGAAGGATTTTGCAATGGATTCCTTACAACGGTCCATGCCCTCATAAACAAAACCCATAGAAGGAGTGTCGCTATCAACCATCCGAAGCATGTCAACAATTGGTTCACATACTTTTAAAACCTTCAAAGCACTTTCCCAAAAAGCATTGCCTAAGATGATTTGTGCCAACTCCTTTTCTTTGGGTTCTTTTGAAAGGTGAGAGCTTTCCCACTCTTTGCTGCAAATAACTCCTCTCACACATCTTTTCCTCAACCACTCTTTTGAGAGTAATATAATATGTGGCAAATCTAGTATCACAAGGCCTTAGCTACTCTTTGGATGCTTGCCTCCTATACAAACTCAATGTGAGGTGATGGTTACAAATGAAGTTGGAAATTTGTTTTCCCTTTCGAACTGCTTCATTAATCCATGGAAACTTTGCTAAATCATGCAATAGCAAGTCTAGGCAATGAGCAGCACAAGGGGTCCAAAAGATTGTTTGGCACTTATCCATTATCATCTTACCTGCTCCCACGCAATTTGAGGCACTATCTGTGACGACTTGAACCACATTTTTTTCCCTAACTTCAAGAATGGTTTCATGTAGAATCTTGAAAATATATTCTGAAGTCTTCTTGTGTCCTGAAGCATCAATCACCTTAAAAAAAATACCCCTTTAGGGCTGTAAACCAACACATTAATGATTGGCCTATTTTTCATATCTGACCAACCATCTGATAAAATTGTGCAACCTGTTTCTTTCCATGACTCCTTGATCTTTGACAATTTGTTTGTTACCCTTTCCTTTGACCTCTTGAGAAGAGTGGTCCTTATTTCCTTGGAACTAGGAGGTACATACCCTCTCCCAAATTCTGCAATCTTAGCACATGCATTGATAAAATAAGGACTTCTAGCCACATTAAAAGGGACAGTGGATTCATAAAACATATCTGCCAAAGCATCATCAACTTCCTGCTTTTGTACAGGTTTCCAAAAAGAGTTTAATGTCCTGGTCTCTCTTGCTCGTGTTGGTAGAAGCTGAGATGAACTTCCATCTCCAACAGTGCTTGAAGAAAATGGTGATGAGCTGTTGTAATTCATTCCCAACTCTGCCTGAATGCGCTGTTCTTTGTTCTCATTTGTCTGCTGGGTTTTTTTAATCATGTCATAGTCTTTTTTTAGTGTTGCCTTTAGTTCTAAAGACACTCCTGGACATCCCTCAACACCATCTCCTCTTCCAGCACTAATTGACAGCAAGTGATCCATCACTCTTGTCAAAGACCCAACAAATTCCGCATTGCATAATTTGCATTTCAGATGTCTCCCCGCAAACCCATCAAGTTTATCCATGTATTTCCATCCTTCTGCTATTGATCTTCGAGGTGCCATGGCAAAGGCTTCTGCACTGTTTATTTCATCAATCATGTTACAGTTCAGAATTGCTTATCATGTTTCAGTTTAACTACTGCAGTATGTCTGTAAAATTTAACTACTCACTGCAAATTTTAAAATTATTCACTACTGTCTACAAATGTCAAAATGACACTGCTGTCTGCAAATGGCAAAATTTATCATTTTGTGGGAAAATAAAAACCTACTCTGCTAGACTGCTAGTAGCAATCTAATATAGTTAAAAAAATAAAAATTAAAAACAACAGAAAACCAATAAAATGAAATTTAAAACAAACAAAAGACCCCAAAAAAAAGAAATTCAATACACAAAAAAAAAAAAAGAAATTTAAAACAAATAGAAAACAAAAAAAAATTAAATTAAAAAAAAACATTATATTGGCAAAAAAAATTATAATACGAATTTAAAAAAAATAAAAAAGATTACATACCTGATACCTCTGCTACTACGCTGTAGCTGTGGACTGGTCCGTCACCGTGGATGGCACTAGCTCGCAGGCTTGCACAGGGCCACAGGTTGGTGCCCGTGTAGTCACCGGCTCGCAGGCTGCACCGACGTAGACGGCATTGGGCAGTGTGCAGTGGAGACCTGAGAGTGGAACGCTCGCAGGCCGCAGGCTGCAGCGATGCAGAGTCTCAATCCCGCGACAGTGTAGAGTGGTAGACGGGTCACGGGTGGTCCGGATCCAACAATGGAGAGTGGATACTCGAGACTGTGAGTGGAGTCGCGGACCAGGTTGCAACCTCGTAGCAATCAGGAACTAGGAAACACGCAACATTTGGAGGCTTAGAGCACGTAGATCGCTTTCGGCAGTCCCGATCGGGAGGTTCTTTCGTGGAGGTAATGCCCTAAGCATCGAAAAGGTAAGAAAATGCCCGCCGAAAAGTGAAAAGGCGCCCAAAATGTTCGTTTAGGGTTCGGTTCGAAGAGGTTCGGCGAACTTGATAGCCGAACCGGTTCGCCTTTAGGTTCAACTATCAGGTTCGGCGAACTTGAACGAACTTTTTAATTTTTTTTAGGTTCGTCGAATTTCGAACCTGGAGGTTCAGGTTCGGCGAACCTTGTGACATAGGTTATGCTGTGCTTGTCTATCTTTTAGTGATCCTATTGTATATGGTTATTGTGATAATAATATAAATTGTTTGAAGATCTAACATAACCATATTGGAAGTATCAAAATTCATATGGTATTTGAGCAACCCTGAAAGAAGACATTGTGCAGCTGCAACTGTCGGAAGTGAAAACTAGGGTTTCTCTTTCTGGAGGTTTTTCTGAAAAAGAAGATCAAAGCAACTCACCCTAGGAGGTCGCATTTTTTCTGTGGAGGCAGAATTTAGATCGGAGAAATTTCATTTTTGGGCCTACCACTATTGCTCGTGAAAACTAGGGCATCAAGTTTTTGGTAGATCTGTACACAGTTTTGGAAGAAAAGGACCTTTGCTCAACTCGCCTTAGGGAGGCGCATCTTTTCCTTCATTCAATTTTTCAAGATCCCTAAGTTGAAAAATTAAGGTTTCTTTGACAAACCCTAGGTCATCTTGAAGTCAGATATGAGAAGACATTGAAGCAAGCACTTGGTTGGAGCCTCTCAATTGGTAAGTCTCACTATCCTTATTTCCATTTGAGGTTCTCATTTTATCAAGATGACAAGCCATACCAAGCTGGAGGATAAGCTTGAAGGAGCAGATAACTTTCGTGCCTGGAATCATAGAGTGATGCTCATTCTAGAAGAGAATGAGTTGGACAATTATGTCAAAGAAGAAGTTGCGGAGCCAAAGGGAGATGAAGATAAATCCAAGCACAAGAAGAACTTGATTAAAGCCAACGTGATCATTGCTGATTCTATTGAGGATCACTTGATCCCCCATATCTCATCTCTACAAACTCCGAAAGAGATTTTTGATGCACTGAAGAGATTGTTTGAAGGAAATAACATTAATAGAAAGATGACCTTGAGAACTCACCTCAAGGTTGTGAAGATGCAAAGCTGTGAAAGCATTCAATCTTACTTCACAAGGGTCTCCCATTTCAGAGATCAATTGGAAGCTATTGGAGATCATGTCGAGAATGCAAAACTTGTAATGACCACCTTGAATGGTCTTCCAAGATCATGGGAGTCATTTATTCAAGGAATATGTTCCAGAAAGAAACTTATCAGACTTAGTGCACTTTGGGAAACTTGCACTCAGGAAGAAGCAAGAATTGAAGCCAGAGAAGAGAAGTTAGGTGACGAAGATAATCAAACCCTGGCAGCTCATACAAAGAGCAACAAGAAAGAAGATCGTTCTCACAAGTCTAGAAGATTCAACAAGAATCGAATACCTTCCAGAGACTACCCAAACTTCAAATGCTACAATTGTGATGAGATGGGACACATTACAAGAAATTGTCCCGAGAAGAAAGGCAACAACAAGAAAGGAAATCAGAAGAGGCATCATGCTCATGCTGCGGAGGATGATGAACGAGTAGAAGATTACTCAAGTAATGAAGAATATGTATTGAACTTTTGAAGAGCAATAGGGAGGCTTGCTCAAATCAAGCATTGGTTCATGACACCATGGAACCAAGTGAACTATGGCACATAAGGTTTGCATATATATACAAGGCTTTACTGATCGTAAGCAAAATGGTGATTAGTCTACCGAAGATCCAGACAAAACATGGAGGCATATGCAAAGGATGTGCGAAAGGAAAGAATGTGAAGAAACCATTTCCAAGCAGTGATAACAAAGCGAAGGAGATCTTGAATCCAATACATAAGGACCAAGGATGAAGACTTCAGAAAGTTCCAGTCTAGACGAAGAAGAAGATTGAGGTCTTTAGAATTAGATGATGGAGCAGAGTATGCTTCCAGAAAATCCAGTAACTTCTGCAAGGAGGCATGAACCAAGAGGGAGCCTACAAACACATGAAAGATAAGTATTTACTGTCATTTGAATTCTAGATTATTGTGAAAGATATTGCTCATAACAGTTACATGTAGATTGGTGATATAGTTTTATTTAATGCATTTATATATAACTAAGATTGACTAGCAGTAGGCTCATGTAGTGCATGTTATGGGTAAGTGGCCTATAGTGCTGTACAACATCCCACGAGCCCCTGATGGAGCTAATCTAGGATGAAACCTCTTTGCTAACATATTGAGAGCAGTGCACGCTCTTAATAGTTTGTTCTCGTAGAGATGGAAGGCATCTAGATAGTTACCGTGTGAGTGTCGTGCTTAAGCACTGGCTGAGATTTTCTGATTACATGAATGTGAACATTATGCTTAAGAAGTTGTCATTACATGGAATGTTACTAATCACATGCAAAATTTGGCTTGTAGGAAAAATCATGTGCTATGACCTACAAGAGAAGAATGATGATACTTGTTCCAAAGAACAAGTGATGAAGGTTCAAGCAAATTTACAAAATCAAGCATACTAGAGAAGTAAAAGGCAAGGTTCATGGTTTCTCTTAGAAAGATGGAGTTGATCATGACGAGACGTTTTACACTTTGATTAGAGCTATACTTGTGATAGCTGCAGTGATGAAGTGGAAGGTACACCAGATGGATATGAAGATCGCCTTCCTAAACGACGTAGTAGAGGAGGAAGTGTATGTGGAGCAACCACTAGGATTTGAGACACATGACAGGCAGACACATGTATTCAAATTGAAGAAGGCCTTGTACGATTTGAGACAGGCACCCAAGACGCGGTGTGGCAAAATCCAAAAGAAATTTTCCCGACTTAAGGAAAATATGCGGTAGAGATCCTGAAGAGATTCAGGATGATGGATTGCAAGGCCATGGCCACACCTATGGCATTGAATCTGAAGTTGATGTGTGATACTTCTTCATATATGGTGGATGCTAGGGTATACAGGTAAATGTTTGGTTCGTTGATGTACTTAATGAACATGAGGCTATATTTATGCTTTTCGGTGAACACACTAAGTCAGTACATGGTTGAGCTGAGACGTGTTCACCTAGTTGCGGCAAAGCATGTGTTGAGTTACCTGAGGGGTACGGTTGATTATGGCCTCAGATATGCATAAGATCAGAAGATTAACCTGTAGGGTTATGTTGATGCAGATTGGGTTGGTAGTGTCACAGATTAAAGAGTACATCAGGGTGTTGCTTCAGTTTGGGATCTGGTATGATCTCATGGTTCAGTAGGAAGCATACAAGTGTAGCACTCAGTACAGCCAAAGCAGAGTATATGGCAGATTTTTCGGCAAGCTGCGAGGCAGTATGGCTTCGAAAATTGCTTATAGGTTTGTTCAATCTCGAGTTAGAGGTGACTTGTATTCTTTGTGACAACCAAAGTTGTGTGAAGTTGTACGAGAACCCAGTGTTTCATGACAAGTCGAAGCACATCAAGATCATATATCAGTATATCCAGGATATGGTGCAGAAGGGAGCAGTGAGGCTCCAGTATATAGCAACAGAAGAGTAGATAGCCAATATGTTGACCAAGTCTTTGTCGAGAGTGAAGTTTGAGTACTTCAGGGACAAGCTTGGGGTGATCTAGATCAAGAGGGAGTGATGAGTAATACAACACATATGAGATGCAGTAAGTCATGGACTCATGGGTCATGTGATGTAATTAAGTTTCCTAGGCGTCTCCACTTGAGACGTGACAAGGTAGCAGGTAGTCACAAGTTATATGACGTAATTGAGTCTCCTAGGCTACGAGATGATTTGGATATGTGGTGAGGTAACGCAGGTGGTTGCGGTGTGCAACGTAATGTACGCTCCTTGGCTGGACCCACTAGAAGGCTTGCTCAGTTCATGAAAGAGGACTGGCACTGCAAAGATGGTTACATCCAGTTTTTCTCGTGAGAGGGTTTTCCCAGGGTAAATCTTTGTGCTCTATTGTTATGCAGTGCTTGTCTATCTTTCAGTGATCCTATTGTATATGGTTATTGTGATAATAATATAAATTGTTTGAAGATCTAACATAACCATACTGGAAGTATCAAAATTCTAATATTGGATGACGGGATCATGATAGATGGGGGTCTATTTTCATTCCACTTATGTCATTAACCTGCGATGGTTGGGTTTTGATCTCCTATCTCCTTGTCCTACTCAGTCACCTGCTTTTGTGTTGAGAATCTTGAAAAGCTTCTTTCTTAGATGTTTTGTCTTCATTCTCTATGGCTTTCTTTTAGTTTAAAAATTATTTTTCTTGTTCTGTAGTCCAGACAAATCTTTTCCTCCTCTCGACCTCTTGAAATCCATCATGAACCACTTCTGAAGAGAACAATTGTAATCAAATTAGATCAGATCGAATTCCTGGGACCAAGGTTCAAGGAAGAGGTCGACTCACCCAACCAACCACACCTCTCATAAGCTGTTCTCTAGTTTCAGTTTCTTTCGAAATAAACCATAGAAAAGTTTTTTGCACAAAGCTTACTGATTTTTTCAATGTTCAGTTTTCACAAGTGCAGTCCATGAGCATGAACTATTTGGCCATGATCCATTAAATCTGCCAATCAAAGTGTTCTCCTTGAAGACACTAATGTGATCTCTATCCTCATGACTGGAGATTTTAGGCTTGGGGTAATGTTGGGTTTTTCGATCAAGAATCTTTTATTAGTTCCATGTTGTGGGAAGAAGAATGTTTTCCTTAACCACGTCTTTAAATGAATGTGGTTGCTGAATGGACACGTTCAAAGACAATGAAGAAGTTGTATCTGGGCTTTTGCACGCCTCTACACTTGTGTACTCAGACCAGGCACATTTAGGGAGAGTTAGTAGGACTGGCAGATGGGCTCTAGGGAGGCCCAAAGACTAAATCCATGCTTGAACCAACTAACACTTGATTAAAACAATTAACGGGGAAGGAAGAAGCATTGGTAAGTGGAGCCTTAGAAATTACCACATTTTCCCTTTTGTGGGCCATCTGCCACTACACTAAAAATCAGGACTCTATCGACCACCAAAATTGTGGTTAGGGAAGAAATTGTTGAATTTTTCTTATAGCAGTAGAAAACAATTTTCAGATCTGATAATTACTTCCTAATGATTTCAAACAGTAATTTCATCCCACTATTATCATTCAATAATTACACACTAAAAATTTCAACATTAAATTGCAGCGGAAACAAAAGATCATAGAAAGATAGCCATGCACAGTAGACAAAAATTTTACACTGGGAAACCCAACCTTGGGAGAAAACCCTGACAAGCATAGTTGTCATTGATGACAATAATGACAAAGGCTGAAATGATGACATGGAGAACATGCATGGAGGACAAAGGCAAGCTGGACAAAGGACAAGGCATATGGAGATAAGTGTTGATGACAAGTATGACAAGCAAGCATGACATGATGAAGAGCAAGCAAGACAAGGATGGTGACATGACAAGTAAGCATGAGGACATGGCAAGCAAGCATGGCATTGAACAAGACAATGACAAATGGCAAGCAAGTTGGATGAGGACTTGAAAAGGACAATGATATGTACAATCATGGACAAGCAAGCATGACAATGTGACTAGGCAAGCATGGAAGAATTGAGGTCAAAGACAAGATGTATGGAGGACTAACAATGGACAAAAGACAAGGGCAATGACATGAAGAACACACATCTTGACATGGCTAGGACAATGAAGGACATGCCAAATGAATACAAACATGATTGGTGACTTGGCTAGCATGAATGACATGGTAAAGGTGATTTGGATGATTTGGAGGACAAAGAAGCATGACAAGGTTGATGACAAGGCATTTGGAAGATCCCTGCGTGCATTTGAAGGACCCTGTGGGCATTTTGTTAATGAGGCTCATGCGAGCATCTTATGTAGCCTTGCAGGCATTCTTTATGAACCTCCTGCGGGCATAAATATGGCCCCTTGCGGGCATAATCAAGGGGAAGTGAAAAAGCCCTTGCGGGCATATTTTAGGGAGCTAAAAGGGCAATGTTTGATGGCCCTTGCGAGCATATATAAGTGGAGCCTTGCAGGGATTTTTGTGAGGCCTTGCAGGCACATTTGAAGGACAGGTTGATGATGTGGCAAAGGAGGTTAACAAATATATATATATATTTGTTAAGGATAACATGGAAATGAAAAATATCATTTGACTTAATTATTAATGATAAAATTAAAAAAAAAAAGACAAGTCGGCCTCCTAAATTGATGGTGACTGGTGAGGAAAAGTATAAATAGAAGACAAGTTTTACTTTGAAGAAGAGATTGCATGTGGAGTAATTCGGACAAGTGAAGGAAGCTCTGATTTTTGGGGTTTGGAGGAAGAGGTCAGAGATTTTCGGGTACTCATGAAGTAGCAACAAATCAGTTGTCAAGCATATCTTTTATTTTTCTTCTTCATGCTTTCGGGTGGCTAAATGAGCAGCATACTTAGCACACATATTTATGTTGGTAGCTTGACAGTACAAAGATGCTTGATGATAGAAGGATGACATGTTAGTGGACAAAATGTTGACATGTTAGAGAACAAAATGATGACATGTTAGAGGACAAAATGATGACATTATAGAGTACAGAATGATGATGTGGATGATGTGTTTGTACAACAAAAGTGGCAGAAGTTATGATGGATCAATGATATATAAGATGTAATGTGACAAATGTGTATATGTAATACATGCTGGGCCTTGTACTATTTTTCTTAGTTGGATCTGAGAAAAAGACCAAGCTGAGTCTTGGAATGGAAGTTGGTGCTTCTGATTCAGTTGAAGCTGATAGACCCCCCGGTTGTAGCCAATTGAATCAAATATGAAAAGTTTACAAAGCTTATCCAGTGTCTCTTATGATGTGTTGATGATAATGTGTTTTACTTGATGAATGATATGTTTTAAGTTGATGATTACTGAAGTATAGTTTAGAGATTGATGAAAGTGGTGTTAAAGTAAATTTGAAAATGATATAAGGTTAAGTAGTGAAGAAGAAGTTAGAATTGGTAATAAGTGTTCACTCACTGATTCACCCCCCCTCTCAGTGAGCTATTTAGAATTGGTAATAAGTGTTCACTCACTGATTCACCCCCCCTCTTAGTGAGCTATTGTGTCCATCAAACCCAACCATTTTTTCTTAAGAAATCAGTTCAGAATTACAAGTACACTGTCATCATGAAACCCTAATCATCAAGGGTGTCTTTCATAATGAAACCCTGGCCATCAATATAAAGAACCTTTGCCAACATATAGAAAAGCATAGATCAAGAAGAACCCCAAAATACTTATCTTCATGAGGAAACCCTAGCAAGATGCCCCCTCCTTCATGAGGAAACCCTAGCAAGATAGTGAACCGTTAGAGATGATAAGAGCCTTCACAAAATTGCTCCTTGTACCTTTGCTAGGCCTCCTTGAAACTTGCGCACTAGAATAGTTGAGAAGAGATGATGAGTTGTGATGATAAAATGAAATGCTTAGTTTCTTATTTATACACTTCCAGTCACCTTTAATTTCTCTTTGGGGCTGACTTGTACTTTTCTTCTAGGGTCGACTTATACTTCTTCTCTTCAATATTTCTTGGGGCTTCTTTAATGCTTTCTGGGGCTTCTTCAATGGTTCATTGGATTTTACTTGTCTTCTTGGTTATTTCTTCTTTACTAGAAAAGTTGTCCACAAGCCATGTTGATGTTATTCTCCTCTGCATATGCACGATTATTAATATAGAGCTCTAATGTTGAGAAAACCCACCGAGAAGCCCCTCATCACAAGAGGTCTTTTGAGCCTACATCTTCAACATTAGACTAGACTTGTAAACAAATCAAACCTGCTCATGTATAAAATAGATCACTCCTTCATGGAGCAGGTAATGTGAGAGCACCTCGAGTCTTTCATCCCTAGCCAAATCAACATAGCTAATACTTGGAGAAAGAATGCGCTTGGGCCATTCACCACTAGCCAAATTAGCATGGCCCCGTGAGTGAATATATCATTCCGCCTTGGTCAAATCAGCAAGACCAATCTGGGAGAATGTCTGCTCGATGCTGTTAACTGGAGAAACATGAACACTCCCTATCAACGAGGGAGACAATTTGCATCACGTCAAGCTTGTCTCTGAAGTATACAAACTTCGCCTTAGATAGAGGCTTGGTGAGAATGTAAGCAATTTGCGCACCTGTGGATATGTATTGGATCTTTATTGCTCCCTTCTATACCATGTCTTGGATGAAGTGATATTTGACCTCAATGTGCTTTAACCTGTCATGAAGTATTGGATTTTCCGAAAGCTTGACACAGCTTTGATTATCACAATGTATCAAGGTCGTCTGTAGCTCTCGATCAAACAGTCTTGTAAGAAGCTTCCAAAGCCACACTGCTTCGTGACTTGCCACACTAGCTGCGATATACTCCTCTTCTATTGTACTAAGTGCTACAAAAGTCAGCTTCCTGCTAAACTAGGATATCATAGCTGATCCCAAGCCGAAGAAGCATCCCAAGGTGCTCTTTCTGTCCACTGCACTCCTTGCCCAATAAGAATTAGTATATCCCTGTAGCCTCACTTCACCACCTAAGAGATATTTCAGACCATATCTAATTGTACCACGCAGGTACCCTCAACACATGCTTTGCCGCAACCCAATGTACATGCCTCGGCTCAACCATAAACTGGCTCAAGGTGCTCACTGTAAAGCAAATATGTTAAACTAGGTACATTGAGGATCTAATCAACTGCCTGTACATAGTGGGATCCACCAAATTTAATCTGAAGCGGAATCACTTAGCTTCTTCAAATTTGTCTCCATAGGTGTAGTAGTGGACTTGTAGTCCATCATATCGAATCTTTTCAAGATCTCAATTGTATACTTCCCCTGACTGAGGAAGATCTCATCTGGTCTCTGCGACACCTCCAATCCCAAGAAATAATGCATCAAGCGAAGATCCTTCATCTTGAACTTCGAAGCCAACTCCCTCTTGCACTTGACAATGACCTTCTCTTCCCTAGTAAGGAACAAATCATCAACATACAACACCAAGATCAAAGGATCATCATCAACAGCCTTATAGTAAAGGTTGGGATACACATCACTCTCGATGAAGCCCAAACTCGTCAAGTATCCATCAATCTTGGCATACCAATCCTTGGGTGTTTGCTTGAGTCTGTACAAAGCCTTCTCTAATTTGCAAACATGGGACTCCTTCCCATGTATCACAAGGCCCTAAGGTTGCTCTATGTACACTTCTTCCTCAATCACACCATTGAGGAATGCGGTCTTTATATCCATTTGATATAATTTCCAACCCATAACTGAAGCAAGAGAAATAATAGTTTTGATGGTAGTGTGCATGGTGACTGGAGCAAAAGTCTCCTCATAGTCCACTCCCTCTTTTTGGGAGAATCCTCTCGCCACAAACCTTGCTTTGTGCTTCTCGATGCTGACATATCCTACACGCTTGATCTTATAGATCCACTTTGAAGTCACCACTGACTTCCCTTATGGTCTCGGAACTATCTCCCACACATCATTCTTCATGATGGACTAATATTCCTCCATCATTGCATCCTTCCAAACCTGTTGGCCTGCTGCCTCCTCATAACTGGAAGGCTCGAAATCAATGATGTGACTCAGCAATGCCATATAACCCAAAAACCTCTGTGGTCTTTTGCTCTCCCTGAATGTACCCTTGGGAGCTGTATGCTTCTTTGCATCCTGCAATGTATCACGAAGCCATGCTGGCCTCTTCTTGGTTTTTGCAATATCCTAGGTAGATCTACTGGCTCTGCTTGCTCTACTGACTTCTCCTGATAGTATGGAGGATGAACAATTGGACTAGAGGTATCTGTACCCTTATCCTTCATAGCTTCCTGCTTCTCACTATCAATCTCCATATAAGAATCTCTAGACCTCCTGAAGGCTACGTCCTCATCAAAAGTGACATACCGACTAACCTCAATTTGACGTTGTCCTGGAATGTAGATCCTGTAGGCCTTTGAAGTATCGTTGTATGCCACAAAGGTACCCTTCTTTTCAGAAGGTTCTAACTTTGTCCTCTTCTCCTTGGGCACGTGGGTGAATACTAGACAACCAAAGATCCTCAAATGACTAACCTTTGGCTTCACTCTTGTGAATGCCTCCTTAGGAGTTTTGTCTCCCTATAACCGGTGAGGACTTCTGTTCTGAACATAAACTGCTGTGCTGGATGGCTCTACCCATAAGAACATGGGTAAATTCTGATCATGAATCATCGCCTTGAAAGCCTCCACAATGGACCTGTTCTTCCATTTTGTTGAGGGTTGTAATGAACTGTCAACTTCCTCTTGATCCCTGCCTCCTTTCAGAAATCACTGAAGTCATTGGAAGTATACTCTCCTCCATTATCTGACCTCAAAGCCTTGATCTTCTTTCTTGTCAAGTTCTCTACCCGAGCCCTGAACTCCTGGGACCTGCTGAAGACCT
Organism: Larix kaempferi; assembly: GCA_027924585.1. Taxonomy (NCBI): domain Eukaryota; kingdom Viridiplantae; phylum Streptophyta; class Pinopsida; order Pinales; family Pinaceae; genus Larix; species Larix kaempferi. The sequence goes on from BSBM01000372.1 coordinate 31,911,151, forward strand.
CATTCTTGGTCTTCATGAAGTAGATTCATGTCTTTCGGGAGAAATCATCAATGAATGTCACATGGTACAAGATGATGCCACCCTAAGATGATACTGTCACGGGAGAAATCATCAATGAATGTCACATAGTACAAGAAACCACCCAAAGATGAAACTGTCATCGGTCCGCATACCTCTGAATGCACAAGATCCAATATCCCCTTTGATCTTCTATCACTGCTCGGAAAGGAACCCTTGGCATTCTTGCCAAGTGCACAACCTCTGCAAACACCCTCATGCTCTACCTGGAGATCTGGAAGATATGTAACCATCCTCCTTAATGCTGGTAAAGCCCTGTAATGCAGGTGAGCAAATCTCCGATGCCATAGCTCACATAAACTGATACTGTCATGTACCAATGCCTGGGCTGGACGTCCTGACAATCTGTATAGTCACCAATCACTCCTATTGAGTCTATGCCCTTAGGCCATTCAAGAACCTGACCATCTACAAATGCAACTCTGTAACCTCTCTCTTCCAATGCTGAGATAGAGACTAGGTTCTTCCTCAATCCTGTTACAAACAATACATCTCTCATGTGTAGAGAATCTCTAGATTCTAGCTGAAATGATGTTGTCCCAACTCCTTTTACTGCATACTTGACATTGTCTCCAAGTTCCACTTGTAATGTTGAGTCCTTCTCTATCAAATCTCTAAGAGAATCTTGGTAACCTGTCATGTGCCTAGAAGCACCACTGTCTACCAACCAGGTATCACTACTATTTGTAATAGTGCCTGTAAGAGCAGAGACAGAAATATTCTTTTCGAAGTTCATCTGCAATCTCATCAAGTTTGGATTTCTTTGTCTTCTTCTGTGGTGGTTCCTCATCCACATCGGTTGTTGATGCATGCTGCTTTCCCTTCCTTTTCTTCTGAGGACACTGAGAAGCATAGTGACCAAATGTATGACAATTGAAGCACTTGATCTTGGAAAGATCCTTCTTCTGTTCTTGAACTGGAGCTGATCCTCCACCTGTATTTTTCTTCCCAAAATTTCTTCTTCCTTTTCCTTTTCTTGCATGAGCTGCAAAAGCTTGATTTTCTTCATTTCGAGGAGTCTGCAAACTGTTCTTGGACAATAATATGGCCTCCTCTTGGACACAATCAGTCCATAGCCAATCAAACTTGGGTAACTCAGCTTGTCCACAAATGCTTTGAACAAATGGATCCTACGAAGAAGGAAATCCATTAAGAGTCACTTTAACAAGTTCTGCATCATCGATGGTGTCTCCAATGGCCTTAAGTTGATCTCTCAACTGGGAGACACTCATAAAATAAGTGGCAACTGAATCTAATTTGGTCATCATGATGCAACAGAGCTGATTCCTCAAGGCTAATTTCCTGCTAGTGTTCTTACTCTCATACAATCTCACCAAGGCATCAAACATTTCTTTGGCAGTTTTCAACTCAGCAATGTGTGGAATCAAATGATCGTTTATGGAATTTATCGAGATCCTCTTAGCCTTTGCTTCATTCTTCTTGTCTCTGGCTTTCTCGTCAGCACTTTTTGGTTTTGAGACATCTTCTTTTACATAATTCAGAATCTCATTTTCATCCAAGATGAAGAGTATCCTGTCTTCTAGGATCTGAAATTTGTAGCACCATCCAACCTGTCTTCTACCCTAAGATTGGTCATCATCTTGACAAGAGGTCTGGAATCTGAACCAAAAACACTAGCACCAACAAAATATGTCAAAACTGAACTTTGACAAAACTGAGAAATGACTTCACCAATAGGTGCGCCCTGCTAAGGTGACCTTTAGGACACCAGATTCAAGTCCAACGTTCAGCCAGAAAGGTCAAATGATTTGAAGAAGGTCAACAAGCCTGAAACCCTAAAATTTCAACCTTGACCGAAAGACATATTGAGGGCACCAGTAGGTGCGCTCGGGCAAGGCGAGTTAATCTGTAGCAAAATTTGCCCCATTATTGTCCAATAAATGCCCAACGACCTTCAGAGAAAGTTCAGATTTGTGACTGTGCAATGACAAATTTCAACAGGGCTCTGATACCATGTTGAATTTTTCTTAAAGCAGCAGAAAACAATTTCCAGGTCTGATAATTACTTCTTAATGATTTCAAACAGTAATTTCATCCCACTGTTATCGTTGAATAATTACACATTGAAAATTTCAACTTCAAATTACAGCGGAACAAAAGATCATAGAACGATAGCCATGCACAGTAGACCCAAAATTTTTATCCTAGGATACCCAACCTTGGGAGAAAACCCAGCCAACCTTTCTTATGAAGAAATCAGTCCAATTACAAGTACGATGTCATCATGAAACCCTAATCATCAAGGGTGTCTTTCATAATGAAACCGTAGCCATCAATATAAAGAACCTTTGACAATAGATAGAAAGGCATAGATCAAGAAGAACCCCAAAATATTTATCTTCACGAGGAAACCCTAGCAAGATGTGCCTAGCAAGATAGTGAACCGTTAGAGATGATAAGAGCCTTCTCAAAATTGCTCCTTGTACCTTTTGCTAGGCCTCCTTGAAACTTGCACACTAGAATAACCTAGAAGAGATGATGAGTTGTGATGATAAAATGAAATGTTTAGCTGCTTATTTATATACTTCAAGTCAACTTTAATTTCTGTTTGGGGCCGACTTGTACTTTTCTTCTAGGGACGACTTGTACTTCTTGTCTTCAATATTTATTGGGGCTTCTTTAATGCTTTTCGGGGCTTCTTCGATGGTTCATTGGCTGTTACTTGTCTTCTTGGTTATTCCTTCTTTACTAGAAAAGTTGTTCACGAGCCATGTTGATGTTATTCTTCTCCTCACATGCACGCCTATTAATATAGAGCTCTAATGTTGAGAAAACCCACCGAGAAGCCCCTCATCACAAGAGGTCTCTTGAGCCTACATCTTCAACATTAGACTAGACTTGTAAACAAGTCAAACCTGCTCATATATAAAATAGATCACTCCTTCTTGGAGCAGGCAATGTGTGAGCACCTTGAGCCTTTCATCCCTAGCCAAATCAGCACGGCTTATACTGGGAGAAAGACTGCGCCTGGGCCATTCACCACCAGCCGTATCATTCCCCCTTGGTCAAATCAGCATGGCCCAGTGAGTGAATGTATCATTCCCCCTTGGTCAAATCAGCACGACCAATCTGGGAGAATGTCTGCTCGAGGCTGCTAACTGGAGAAACATCAACAGAAATGTTATACAAGACATCGTCCCTTTTATGTATGCATTTCATGATCACAACATCAATCAAGTTTGCACTTCTTTCTTTAATCATCTCTCTCTCCTGGTAAGCTTAACGAAACCAATTCCTTGTTTGTGATCTATTTTGAAGGTAAGAGATTCTTACGTGAAATTGTTTAATCCAGGTATACATATGAGTATTCAATGCAATGCAATGTTATTTATAGCAATTGTAAGATGTTCTTCTCTCATAGAAATGGTCTAAGTCAGGTACACATATGGGTATTCAATGCAGTGCAAATTATGCAATGATATTTATTGCAAAACTTCACCCTACAAGCACAATGCAATGTTATTTATAGCAATTGCAAGACGTTCTTCTGTCATATAAATTGTCTAAGTCAGGTATACATATGGGTATTCAATGCAATGCAACGATATTTATAGCAAAACTTTCACCCTACACCAATCAAGTTTTGATCTTGTGACCTGCATCTGGCGTTAAAACTTAACACTGACATAAACAAGTGGACTATCCCTGAAATTTGTATGTTTTTGTGTCAGGTATACATATGGGTATTCAATGCAATGATATTTATAGCAAAACTTCATCCTACACCAAGCATTTTTTGATCTTGTGACCTGCATCTGGCATTAACACTGACATAAACAAGTGGACTATCCCAGAAATTTGTAAGTTTTTGTGTCATAGGACAGCACAATAAGTTGTGGTTTTGCTTTCATCAATGTTCATATCTGATTTTCTAAGTTTTCATTTTTGATTGATCTATAAACTACTTGAATCACCTCTTACTAATCAAGTAATCATTAACATGGCCACCTAATTAGTTTTTTTTCTTCTGATATAACTGCTAAAAGTGATCATTAATGATAAACAGGATTTGGTAGTCTGCCTTTTCAGAGGTTACAGTTTCTTTTGCATCATTTCTGTTCTTTAATAAGGTAGGATGCACTGAGAATCCTGTCTAAGAGTGTTTTTGCAAGAAGCCCAATATTTTATTTTGACGCCTTATTATTATTAATGTTTAAAATGTTCATTTTTAATACTACAATTCTTGTGCTTGTGCAGGTCCTATCTGTTGTTGGCCTCTTGCAGGATGAAGTTGATCCAATGGTATCTGTAATGAAAGTGGAGAAGGCACCATTGGAGTCATATGCTGATATTGGAGGTTTAGATGCCCAAATTCAGGAGATAAAAGAAGCTGTCGAGCTTCCTCTTACTCATCCTGAACTGTATGAAGATATTGGTATCAAGCCTCCAAAAGGAGTCATTCTGTATGGCGAGCCAGGAACAGGCAAAACACTACTGGCTAAGGTATGCAATCTACAACCACTTGTTTTAATTTTAAACAAGCAAAGTGCTTATTTTGGGTGTAGTTGTATCTTTTGTCCTTGTTTGCAATGCTTGAGGATTGAGTCGGCAAGTCACAACTTTCAGCAAATTTTTTTTAATAGATTAATGTGTGAGATTAAGGATTTATAGCATTTGGAAGTTAGGACTAGTAAATGAGTTCAGTATCTTGTAGTCTTGACTTGGGTTTAAGCTGCACAATTGACAATTGTTTTGAGAAACTAAGAGACACCATTTTCATGTTACTTGTGTTATTGCTTTGTTTCTAGTCAGATATCTACTAAAGTCTATAACCCTTTGTAATTGGGCTTCGCACTGTCTCTAGAAATGCATGCTTTCAGCATATTATGTTACTCCTTTTATGTCATAAGAATGTTAAATATTAGTCTTCTTACCAATTCTTATTATTTTAAAATCTGGTAAAACAACCTTTTTAAGATCAATTTGAATAGTATTTTAGGTCCTCAACTCCTTTTGACTTACATGGTTTTCCATTTTTTTTATTGGTTATAGTCTAGGTATTTTACCTCTGCTTGGTTCAGTTACAGTATTAAGGATTCTTGCCCTGGGGAATAGATTCAGATTGCAAGCTTTTGCTTGGCTTTGTGTTTGATGCGATAGTATTATCACATTTATAATTTTGGTTGATACCTCCCTTTAGATATGTTTTATTGTGGAGCTGCAAATTGCAATGTTAATGACCCCGATTTTCAATGTTGGACTAACATGCTACAGTAAATCATATTTGTTTAGAATAGGCAAATTCAGTATTGCAAATATCATTTTGGGGAATATACACAAAATATCCGGGAAATTATAAAAATATATCAGCAATTATAAAATTTGGACCTGAAAAAATTGGAAATATTGGCAACCTAAAAGCTTGGAAAAATTGGGTGAAATTGGAGATATTTGTAATATTGAGCTTAATTGCTTGTTTTTTGAAATTAGAGGGCACTGGGCATGTATAACTGCCTTGATGTAACTAGGTGTCATAGCTGTTTGAATTAACAGTAATTGTTATGCTGATATTCCAGTTAATGGTTATATTGGGTTGACTTAAATATATGTTGTTATTCTGCATGTCTGATATCTGACTTTACTGTATTATTATCCTTTTAAGTTCATGCTGCAACAACACCATATGTTGAAAAGGTTGGCTGTTCTTGGCAGAATCTTCCATTTTTCTTGCCTAGATTGCTATCTCTTGTCTTCAAAGTTGAATTGACCATTAAACATCTGAGGAAAAGATGGTTAATTTGACTTGCAGACAAGCATGAAAGAATGGAATCACCACGTACCAGGAAAGGGGCGATAATTTTTTTCCATAAAGGTACTCTGGGGTCATGTCTCTTATATATCCTTTATAGAATCTGCTCAAACAAGTGTTATAAGCATAAGATACCAATTTTTATGGTAGAATCTTTGGACTTTTAGGAGTTTGTTTAGAAGCTTCTGACTGCAAAAGTAAAAGAAAAAAAAAGATTTTCTTAAAACAAGATTCTACATTGAAGTATTGGTAACAAGTTCCTTAAGAAACTTTATAATGTTTCACATGCATTCCATTAGGTGAATTGATGCATCCTATAACCATTCCTTTTAAGTTGCCATAAGAAAGCATTGCCAAAATTATTTTCGAGGAATAAACAAAGCTATAAATCATAAATGATCAGTGAAGCTGTCATGTCAATTGAATATTTGGTTCCATCCTTGAGGATTGTAGTGCATCAGCGATGGCTCATGGCAGAGGTCAGATTTAGCAAAGATCAGATTGGAGGAGATTGAGTGGTTCGACAAGGACAGGTTATAGTGAGAATATCAGCAGGGCATGTAGAAGCAGAGTGAGGAGACTACATAACAACCGACTCAAAGGACTTTTTTTTAGGGAGGGCAAGTTTTCTTGCTGTATGGAGTAGAAAGGAGGGCAAAAATAAGAAACTATATTATGGATGGCTGGGACCATATAAGCTCAAGAAACTATATGGGAGTGGATCATCAACCGAGTTTGAGTCACTAGAGGTATTGCGATACTGTAGCCGAGTTAACGTCTCTCGGCTTTGGATGTTTTGAGCTTGAAGAAGACATGGAAGTAGAGTGATAAGCCCCTTAAAAAAAGAAAAAACAAGAAAAACATTTGAGGCAAAGCCCAATAGAGGTCAGATGGAGGACACAGCCTCATTTGTTGAGAATATCAACTTATGAGACAATAGAAGATGGATTGCATCTAGGTACTTTGTTGTAGGTAGGTCTGTTTTATGGCATCACAGGCCCAAGTTCACTTGGTGGAGGTACCATCAGATAGGTTCGGGAAAGGACACTGATAGATAGAGCAAATGGTGGATAAGATAAGATGAGATAATTTGATGAGATACTTTTACAAATGTTCAACAAATGACCACAAAACTAGGTCAATGGGACTATAATGTACTTCCGGTGTAAGTACAATTTGGGAATGTGAAGGCACCTCCTAGATAAATATTGAAATTAGATTAATAGGAAAATGAGAAAGGGATATCGATAGGAGCATTATTATAGGGCAAAGAGAGATGGATGAGGATTTCATGGGTAGGTGTCTTACAAACCATGGATAGGTGTCTTCATGGTAGGAGCATTGTTATTAAGATAATGTTAGGATTGTTCTTGGAGGCAGGGCATGGGACTGATTGTGAGGATTCCAAGGTGGACAACAGAGATGGACATGGGATGTGACATGAGGGTTGTTGGGTGGATAGATGATACTCATAGGACTCTAATTGGTGAACTAGAGACTGACACTAGATGACAGACTTAAAAAGGTCAATGAACGGGTACAAAAGGATGAAGTAGGAGACATGATGGGACTGATGTCCTAGAAGACTAGAATTAAACAACATTCAAGGGACTTTGTTGAAATAGAGCCTATACATGTGCTTAGAAGAGACAAACAGGGACAAAACCTTTTGGGTAGAAGATTGAGCACACAATAGGTGTCAAGAGTACAAAAGCTTCAAGAAATTTAAAAGAAATGTGTCAAAACAACGCATAGAGGCTATCTTGCTTTTAGGTGTTGATTGATGTTGTATGTGTATTCTAAGTAACCTGGTTCGAGTTCGTGTTCGAATTCGAAGACCTTGAAATTCGACAAAAAAAAATTAGCCATAAAATTCGACATTAAATTCGAATAACTATAAATTTTGAAAATTAAAAAATATTTCATTATATATATATACCTATTAAACATAATAATAATGTATTAAGTTATTTAAATATTATATAATTTATTTTCATTTATATAAATGATTTAAGAATACATGGTTTATTTTAGCAAGTCTAAGTTTCAACTTTAAAAATATACCCGTACAATATTTACATGTGAAAAATATTCTTTTTATGGACAAGAACTATGTATATTTTAGTTTCAGTTTTAATAAATTAAAAGATATAAGATTATTTTCAATAAACTGCATGCTATATGTCTTCCGCCTTTCCACACCCTCGACCGACCGGCAGCCCCATTCTGCAAAATCAAACGATCCATCGAGTCCTGCAGAGATCCATGACCTGCAGGCTGCCAAGAACCGACCACTTCAAGAAGGCTCACGAAACCGGTCGAAACCGACTCCGGTATGAAACCCGACTCACAGAATTTCGAGGCAGTTGCGGGATCACACTACTGCAGAAAGACACTCAAAAAACTCGGCGGAATTCAGGATAGGGTTTTACCCACATAAAAATCAGCGATTTTTATTGAATGAATTCGGCTTGCTACAAAAATCGCCGAATTTCGATTTTGAAGGCGAAAATTTGCTGAATCCAGTGACTTAGTGTGTATTGTCTTAGTGACCAAGTTGAATTGGTCTAATTATCCATGTGTCCATTGTATAGGTGACCTTGCAAGGTCAAAGGACCCATAGTCGAGAGTGATGATGGGTCTTTAGTATGTCACTGGATCCGTCAACCTTGGGGGATGGATTTGTGGATCAGATACAGATTAGGATCCGATCCACTTGGTTTGCTCTGAAACCTAATAGCAATCTAATATTCACATTAAGCTATATAATCAATTAATGCATGGAGGGCTCGACTTGACAGTCATTAGGCTAAGGATATGAATGAGTGTCAACCTAATGAATCAGTCGGTAATGGAGGGCTCGACTTGACAGTCATTAGGCTAAGGATATGAATGAGTGTCAACCTAATGAATCAGTCGGTAATGGAGGGCTCGACCTAACGATCATGTCCAGAGAAAGAATGCCCAACCAATGATTCCAACATATTCAAGGCCATTCAACAATTTTAGTAGAAATGAATTGAAGTATGGGGATAGCTAGTGAGCAAATGAAACCTTGTTTGTTGCCTAGAGGTATGCGGTTGTCCATGGATATGCTAACTTCAGCTTGTACCCCTAGAAATCACATACCTAGCTGTCAGTTGTTCTTCCCTTTTGCCCACATATAATAATAATAATAATATTTTGTCAATTGGGTCTAGCTTGAGTGGTTGTGGCCCGTTGGATGGAGTGTTATTGTCTCCACCTAGGTTCTATTCCTATAAGTGACATGTTGAGTTTATAATGATATTGATAATATTGTTGTAATCATGTAATGGCTTCAAGCCATGTTGACATGGCCATGTGCTTTGAAGAATCTAGGGTTTACCCTAGGTACTATCCTTGAAATGAGGGGAAGTGCTTGGGGGATAATTTACCTTGAAATATATATATATAATTTTTGAACTTATATATTAAAAATATAAATTTATATATACTCATAAAATGCAATTGTTAAAATCTAATAGATTAATTATTTATATATGTATTATATATTAGCTAAGTAACCGGACACGTCCCTTTACGGCCAAGTGTCCCGTGGAAACTGTTTGGGCGTGGACACGAATGCCCCACGTGGGGGACACGAAAAAAATCGTGTCCCGATTTCGGGACACGCGTGCCCTATCTCTGCACATTGTGTCCCGATTCCAAGACACGAAAAGGTGCCAAATGGCAAACCGCGGGCCCAAAAAAGACTATTTTCGTTTTTTTTTTGTCATTTGTGAACTGAAGGGAGAGTGAGGGAGAGCTAGAGAGAGCCCAAAATTGTTTTTTTTAGGTGAAGGAGATTCAAGTTTGTTTTCTTGTAGGTGAAGGGATTCTAAGTTGATTTCACCATCAAGGTTGAAGGAAAATGTCTCAACCAGCTAGGGCAGCAGCTAGAGGGCAAAGGAAAGGGAAGAATGCCCCATCTAATCCCTCTCGTCCTATTCCTCCTCCAAGCATAACCTCTTCTACTCCTATTAGTGCTCCAACTGCTTCTAGTGAAGCTCATGCTCATTTTAGCCATGTTTTGGCAAGACAACAAGCACAAGAGAGTAAATACTCTTTGTGGAAGTATGTTACAAGGAAAGAAGGCACTGGAGCAAAGCTTGGTGGGGGAGGCAATGTGTGTTGGACTTGCAATTTCTGCAAGCATGCTTTCAAGAGCACATATTACCGGGTTAAGGGCCATTTGTTGGCCCTCCCTTGTGGGATTTCTTCATGCAAAGCAGTGAGTGCTAACCAAAGGAGGGAGATGGAAAGAGAGGACCATGTTGGGGTAGGGAAGGTGGCTGCAGCAAGCAAGACACAACATCATGAGGATCCTCTTCCATTCTTGAGGAAACCCTCTAGCACTAGGAGTGGGGTTGATGCTATTGCTTATCCGACAAGAAAGAGGCCAACTTCAAGTGGTCCAATGGATAGGATTTTCCAACGAGAGGCGCGAGAAGAGGTGGACCTCTCCATTGCATTTTTCTTCTACCTCAACTTCATCTCATTCAATGTTGCACAGTCACCATTGTACTTTGAGATGTGTCGATCTATAATGGAACAAGCTCCAACTGGTTATGTGCCTCCTGGTTTAGAGAAGCTTAGAACCACATTGTTGGTTAAGGCAAGGAAGGAGGTGGATAAAATTATTGATCCAATTAGATCAAAATGGTCCACATGTGGTGTTAGTATTGTTTCAGATGGATGGACGGATGCAACACGCCATCCACTCATCAATTTCATGGTGTCTTCCCCAAATGGACCGGTGTTCTTGAAAGCGGTGGATGCTCTTGGGAAATACAAGGATGCACAGTATATGGGTGATTTGTTCATCAAAACCATTGAAGAAGTAGGTGTTGATTCTTGTGTACAAATCATCACGGACAATGCACCTGTTTGCAAGGTTGCTGGCAAGATTGTGGAAGCTAAATATCCATAGGCATGTGATTGCTAATTTACTCATTTATTTGAAATTTTGAGTTGTTAGTAACTTAGTTGTAGTATTGTAGAGTCTAGGAGTCTAGACTCAATGACTCATTTATACTTTCTTTTATTGATATTACAGGTATTTTGGATACCTTGCATTGTCCATTCTTTGAATTTAGCACTGAAATCTATTGCTTTAAATGTGCCATGGATTGCCAAACTTATTGAGGATGCACACCATATCCGTAACTTTGTACAAAACCACACCAATTCCCTTACAATCTACAAAGAGTACACACATATTTCATTGTTGAAGGTACCTTGCATTGTCCATTCTTTGAATTTAGCACTGAAATCTATTGCTTTAAATGTGCCATGGATTGCCAAACTTATTGAGGATGCACACCATATCCGTAACTTTGTACAAAACCACACCAAATCCCTTACAATCTACAAAGAGTACACACATATTTCATTGTTGAAGGTTGCAGATACTTGGTTTACTTCCTCATTCATCATGCTCAAGAGGTTGAGAGAGGTCAAAACCGCTCTTGGTTCCATGGTGATTTCAGAGTTTTGGGCTTTTTAGAGAAAGACGGATCAGATTGCTTCACAAAAGGTGAAGGACACGGTGTCAAATGATGGTTGGTGGGATAGGGTAGATCTTAGCATCAAGATCATGGAGCCAATCATTTCTTTGTTGCGGTTTGCAGACACGGACCAACCCATCCGAGCAGATGTTTATGAGGGGTGGGATTCCATGATTGAGTCCATGAGGACCATTGTTATGTAGAATGAGTGTGTTGAGTATGAGACATCGGTAGAGAACTTATGGCCCACCATACAGGACATTCTTATCTCCAGGTGGGATAAGAATTGCACACCTTTGCATTGCTTGGCCCACTCATTGAACCCCATGTTCTACGCTCAGGATTGGCTCAGTGGTGGGTCGGGGCCCTCATCCAGAGTTCCTCCTCACATGGATGGAGAGATCTTAGAGGGGAGGGAGACAGCATTTAGATGGCTACTTCAGGATAGAGACCACCTTGAGGCGGTGGAGGAGGGATTTTATGAGTTTTCCAGTGTCACTGGGAGATTTGGAGGATATGAGGTGGTTAGAGACATGGGGGTTAAGAAACCCTATGTTTGGTGGGAAACTCATGGGGCAACATGCCCTCTTCTACAGAAGATAGCCTTGAGGGTGATCTTTCAAGTTACTTCATCCTCTTGTTGTGAGAGGAATTGGAGCACATATGGGAACTTGTACAGTGTGAAGAAGAGCAGGCTTGAGCAGTCCAGGGCAGAGACGATGGTGTATGTGCACTCCAACCTTCGTCTTATTTACAGGAAGAGGGAGGAGTGGGCGAAGGGAAAGACAAAGATGTGGGATGTCTTTCCTGATGAGATGGGTTTGGACAACAGTACTGAGTTGGCATTAGCTAACATGGATCTTAATGATCCAGTGCTAGAGCCGTTCACTTTTGATGAGGGTGATCGTATGGAGGGGTCCACACCAACAGATGCAGTTCCACACCAACAGATACAGTTAGTCAGATTGGCAGAGAGGAGGAGGAGGAGGAGGATGAGGATCAGGGTAGTGATGAGTTTGTTGATTCAGGCATGGAGGAGGACTATTGAGTCATTGACAGATGGGATTCTTCCATCTTGATCCACCCCTTTTTTGTATTTACTATTAGACTATTAGTCTATTTGGCATTTGCCAGTGCCCAGTGGCATTCCGACATCTATGTAATACATTTTGATTTTGATGACTTAATGAGAAATAGGGTTCTGAGTCTCCGACATGCATCTCTGTGTCTCATTGTGATTTGTGATTGTGAATGACAAATGTGTTGTGATTTGTGAATGACAAATTTGTAATCACTAATCACTAATCATTAATGTGTTTTGATTCTAATTTCTATTGAATATTTGTAATTGTAAATGTTCTAGTTTCTAAATTTTATTGGATCTATATGTCTATATTTTTAAATTTTAATATATTTAAAATATATATATATATATATATATAAAACGTGTCCTTCGTGTCCTGATTCCGGGGGTCACCATGTCCCGTGGGGACACTCGTATTTTGGGGACACTCGTGTCCTCGTGTCAGGTGACTTAGTATATTAGAAATGTATATATAAGTTATATATTTAAAAAATTATATATTTTTAAATTTTTATGTAAGTTCTGTTTTAAAAAAATTATAAAAAATATATTCATATTGTTTGTTTCTGCTTTTCCCCTGCCATATCTGTCCTGGCGTTTTAAAATCTGGTGGATCCATATCAAAATCCTGGTAGCCTAGGGTCTTTAGGACAACAGATATATTCAGCTGGTACAGGAGTATCTTAATGATTACTGTTGTAAGTGATTCATGTAAGTGACAGCTCTTAGGGTTTACTGGTAGTGATCTGTCGTGAATAGCTGTATAGAGTTGGCCAAGTGATAGTTTGTCTTAATGATAGTGGCCATTAAGACTGTGTTGAAGCATCTATTATAAATGTGATGAGGTAGAGAAGGGAGTGGATTCTTGTTCTATGTTGCTCATAGGTGGGTTAGATGGGCTGATCAGGGATCTGTGTGGAGTCTTGCTGAGTTCTTGGGGCATAGGACGGCTGATAGTGTGTAGGACAGCCCCCAAAACTGTGTATGGATCTGTGATTGAGTGTGAGGCTGGTCGTATGGTCTGCTGATGCAGTGGACAAATTCTGATAATCAACTTCATGAGTTTGACAGTGGGTTTTAACTTTCCTCTCGGCACTCGGGTTCCCACTATAAATATGTGTCCTCATGTGGAATGTTAATGCTGTTTATGGTTTGTTCAAGTTACTGTTATTGTGTTTTCATGTACTAGACAAATGCTTTGCATTTAGTGTCCAATACTAAGAATTTACTGTTTCATGCAAGTACCAAACACATTGAGATATACGGTAATACCATTTCTTTATCAGAGAGCATGTGCTAAAAAAGAGGTTGAATTTGTGTGCTACAAATATGAAGACACCAACTTGCAGATATATTCACAAAAGTGTCGAGCAGGTAGAAATTATAGAAATTTACAGGAATGCTTGGTATACAACAAATAAAATGTTGGTTAAGATGGTGTTAAAGATGTAATGCCTATTTTAGCTTGCCACCCCACATTTATATATTTAGCAGCAAGGTCAAGTTTTTGAGTGTTTGACAAACTTAGAGGGGTCAATCCTTTTTGGGGTTAGCATACGATTGGCTTGAGGATAATACTATAGATGTCCATTTTTTGGGTTAGCATATGTTTGGCTTGAGGATAATACTATAGCTTTCCATTTTTGGGATGGATTTTGGATGCAATTCAAATCATACATGTTTTATTTGTGTTTTCTCATGCGTGTGCTCTGAAAAATCTAACATCTGTTACCATTTTGAGATTAAGCAGAAAAACAGCTGTAGTCCCTATAACTAGCATAAAGCATAAGAACTAGAAGTCAGACCTGAAACTAAAAAGATCATATTCTGAAATAGGAAAGCAGATGCCAATGACATTAAAACAATGGCATGAAAGGCTGGTTGATCTCAACAGAAATTACTAATGAAGATTCATAACTGAACCAATTAATGCTTACATTAACTTTGATGCATTTTTTTGTTTTTAAATGGGAACTCATCTTTTTGATGGACAATAAACCTGGAAACAACATGTCCCACCCTCATGCATTTAAGTGAAGAATGACACATTTTGTAATCTCCGAAATTGCCTGAAGGTTACATTAATAGCAATAGCCGAATCCGGCAAAGCCCATGCAGGAAGGAGCATGCCTGCCAGGATTTTGTTCGAAAGTGGCAACAAGGAAGGTCTTCTTGCTTTGCATGTTTCCTTGCATGCAAGAAGACTTAAGTCAGGAAGCCAAATGTATTTGATGTCTTTTCCAAAGTTTAGACTTAGGAAAAGTACATAAGTGATCTAATTATTAATTGACTTTTTGGAGTCACTTTTATAAAGTGCAAGTGAAAATAATTTAAGTGATGGCTAATCTAATCTTGGCCATTGATCTTATCAGAGGATCTCATCCATAGATCTATATTGAGATGTTAGGTTTTTCGCTTGGCCATTGAGTTAAAAGGAGGATCGATTTGGTGGAGAGGACACACACATTGAGAAAAGAGAGAAAGAAGTTTGAGAGTGAAGTTTGCGGAGAAGAAGACGGAGGAGAAAGCATTCAGAGATCGACAGAGTGATCAGGTAGAGATAGAGGTCCGTACGGATTTGCAGAGAAAGGGCCGTACAGACTTGCAACTCAACCGTACAGCAGCTGCAGAGGAACTTGCATGTGTGAGAGGAGGCCGTATGGATTTGTCCGTACAGCTGACGCAAAGACCGTACGAATTCCATACAGCTGACGTGGGAGGTCGTACAACTGCACAGAGGAGGTGGAATCGATTTGTATTTGTTCCATATCTTCATAATAAAATTTCTTCTCAGACTACTGCACCGGTTTTCCCATCCTGGGTTTTGTCCGGGGGTTTATACCCAAAAAGATTGTGTTCTCTCCATTGATGTGATTGATGCTATATTTCTTTCAGTATTTATTTTCCACTGCATAGTGAAGAAATCCATGTATGGTTAACTATGGCAATTGGGTTTAATTAATTAATCTGGCATACATTAACTCTAGTGTGGATTTTAAGGAAATTTACATAGTATCAAAGCTCTTCTGAGCAGACTGAGAGAAAGCACTAGTTGGTTGGATAGATCAGGGGCATATCTATCCTAGGGTTTACAGGTACTATTCATTATGGCCCGTACAGTTGAGAGTTGAGGATAGACTCCAGGGGGCATAGAACTTTCCTACTTGGAAAGAGAGGATCACAAGGATCCTGGATGTTAGTGATGCTGATGAGCACATTGATGACTAGAAGGTTGCTCCCACAGATCCGACAGAGTTGGCAAAGTGGAAGAAGATAGATTCCAGAGCTATGTTGATCAATGTAGTCAGACTCGGACTCGGCAAATACTCGGCTGGCCTGGGACTCGGCCGACTCGGCAAAGACTCGGCAAATATGAAAAATATGAAAAAAATTAAAAATGTGGTAACTTCTAAGCACAAAAAACATAGATAATGACATTTCTAATCCATATAAGTTATAAAAACAATTCTATGCAGAAATTCATAAGATCATCTCATAAAAAATTAATAATACAACATTTGACACTTCATATTTGTATGCAAAATAGTGAACTGAAAGATGATTCCTTGAACACATTCCAAAATTGTACCAAGTTCAAATACATAGTTGATAGAACCAAGTTCAAATACATAGGTAAACATAACTAGAAAATCAAAAAAGATAGTGTCTCCAAGTCCAAACTCGATTCTCATGCATGACTACGAGCAGTGGAACGCCTAGTATAGGCCCTACTAGAGCTAGTGACAACATCACTAGATGGAAAAATCAACTGTGATGCAGGTGTGTTTGGCGTTTCCATTTCAGAAAATGGTACACCAGAGGGACCCTCAGTCTCTTCATCAAGCCAAGCCAAATCAGGAGGAGCTTCATCCTCCACTACCCAATCAGAGACTAGATCAATTTGATCCAATAAAATTGGATCCAAATCCTTTCCCCGCAACTGTTTTGTGAGCATCCGAAGGTTGTAGTATATGTAGACCAACTTCTCCAACCTCTCATACTCCAACCTGTTGCGCTTTTTGGTGTGGATGTGCTCGAATACTGACCAATTGCGCTCACAACCTGAAGCGCTGCAAGGCTGACTCAATATTCTGATGGCGAATTCCTGTAGTTGTGGTGTCTCAGCGCCACAATCTACCCACCATTGGGCTGTTATAAAAATAAATAAACAAAGATTACAAGTTTTGCAATGTCAAACTTTAAAAATAAAACTAGCAAAATAAATTTTAACGAATTACAAATTGAATCTTACATGGCATTTTCTTCTCCCTGATACGTTGTGTTGAGCTAAATCCAAACATGCCATATGAGTCCTTGTACATATCTCGTTGCATATTGATCAAGTCTTGAGTTTCTTGATTGGGGTACATCCTCTCAATGCATATCATCATACCTCTCATCACCTCAGGATCCTTTTGAATTTTAGACCCTACATTATAGAATATGCTCGGATTGAGATATGCCCCTGCTGCATGTAATGGTGAATGTAGTTGCCTATCCCACCTGGAATCAATAATATCCCATATAGGACGATATTTTGATTCATCCCCCTTATAGAAGACCTTGATGGCCTCTTTGGCCCTGTCCATCCCCTCATAAACATACCCCATTGGTGGTTTGTCACCATCCATGATCCTCAACACTCTCACAAGTGGTTCTGTCATGCTGACAATCTCAGTGACTTCCTCCCATAAACTATCTCTACGAACAGACAAGCTCATAGCCATTGCATCTGGTTTTGTGCTGTCCTTATAATGTATCCATTCCCTACTACTAACCATCCGTCTCAATGCTTGGTACTCATTAAGAAGGCTTTGGAGGGAGAGAAAGTTGGTTGCAAACCGTGTGACAGCAGAGCGACTGAGCTCACCTTCTGTGTGCTCTCTCATAAGACTCAGCACCCAAGCATGGTTATAAATGTACTTGGTGATTTGTTTGCACTCATGAACCACATCTTGCACCCACTCCAACTTCCCAATGTCCTCCAAAATCAAATCTATACAATGGGCAGCACAAGGGGTCCAAAAAAGAGAAGGGTATTTTGCACAAAGCAATTTACCGGCTGCCACATAATTTGCTGCTTTGTCGGTGATTAGTTGGACAACATTTTTGGCCCCCACTTCTTCAACCACCTCTGCTAACAATGAAAATATCAGATTTGCATCTTTCACATGTGAGGATGCATCAACAGATTTCAGGAACATGGTTCCTTTAGGGCAAGCCACAAGAAAATTTATGATCGTTCTATTCCTCTGATCTGTCCACCCATCTGACAAGATTGTGCAACCTGTAAACTCCCATGAGCTTTTAATGCTCTCCAACTGTTCCTTGACACACTGCAACTCCTCATCTAGATCTTTCCCCCTAAGTGCACTGTATGAGGGGGCTTTGTATGCAGGGCCAGCGCTTGCAATAGCATCTACCATGGGCTGATAAAATGGAGACCTTGCAATGTTGAAGGATAGGTTGTCATGGTACCAAAACCTCCTCACTGCCATATCTGCCTCCTTCCTTTTCCTTTCATTAAAGCTGTCCAAGGTTGGTTGAGATCCCGGGGTCGTACGAGGAAGGATGAAATGAGAGGTGATAGATGGACTTCCTGCAACACCTGGTGCAAAACTTGATGAACAACTACCTGGGGGTCCCATTGGAGATCTGCCCATCCTTGCAGTTTCAAACCTCAGCCTAGATCTTTTGGCATTTTGGTCTTTGATGATTTCCAAAACAACGTTCATTTCCGCTGTGACTTCTTCAGGGCAGCCATCACAAACTATGACATCTTTGCACACAACTCGAGCTAAGTGGTGTTTTAACCTGTTTATGCCCCCATACATAGTCGTTGGACAGTACTTGCACTTGACTTGATTGTCTTGCCCTGGGACCACCCGGACACAATGTTCCCATGCTTTATCAAGAGCCTTTCCAGATTTCCCCTTAGGTGCCATGGATGACGATCTGAGTGGAAAAAGTTAAAAACAATTAAAATGAAATTTTATTTAATGAATTAAAATTAAATGTAACTTGTTAAATTAAATTAAATTTGTTAAGTTGTTTTTTTATTTCAACTTTTATTTTCATTTTTTAATGGTTTGGCCTTGGCATGCTGCGGCCATGACTGCCTACAAGGCATGTAGGCTGCCACTGGGCAGCCTACATGCCTGTAGGCAGTCATGGCATCAGCATGCCAAGGCCAAACAATTTAAAAATGAAAATAAAACTTAAAATAAAAAAAACAACTTAACAAATTTAAAAAATTAAAAAACAAAATTCAAATAAATTTATAATTTTCTTATGTTTTTGAGATTTGTTTTAAATTTCATTTTCAATTTTGTATTTGATTTTTTTTAATTTGTTAAATTTATTATTATTTTATTTTAAGTTTTTAATGGTTAAATTTCATACTCATGCCATGACTGCCTACATGCATGTAGGCTGCCACAGTGGCATCCTACAGGCTGCCACAGTGGCATCCTACAGGCTGCCACAGTGGCATCCTACAGGCTGCCCAGTGGCAGCCTACATGCCTTGTTGGCAGTCATGGCAGCAGCCAAAAGAAACCATTAAAAACTTAAAATAAAAAAATAAACTTAACAAATTCAAAAAACTCAAATACAAAATTGAAAATGAAATTTAAAAAAAATCTCAAAAACATAAATTAACATAAAAAATTCAAATTTCAAATATATATGTTATTAACTTATTATGTTTTAAATTTTAATTTTATATATGTTTTTTTTAAGTTTTAATTTTAATTTTTAAATTACAATGTAATATATGATTACATATATTACATTGTAATTTAAAAATAAAAATTAAAACTTAAAAAAACATATCTAAAATTAAAATTTAATACATAAAATAGCATATATAAAATTTAATAACATTTATAAAAATTAAAATAGCATAATATAAAACATAATAAAAAACATATATTATTAATAACATATATAAAATTTAAAACATTTATAAAATTTAGATTTAAAACATATATAAAATATACATTTTCAACAGCATTAAAATAAATAAATAAATACTAAATGTCGACCAACCTGATGGCTGGCAGCTGATGTCGATGGCAGCTGATGTCGAGATGGCAGCTAATGTCGAGCAACGGGAGCAACGGTAGCAGGTAGCAGGTAGTAGGTAGCAGGCAGCGTCTCTGTAAAACCCAGCAGCGTCGAGTGTCGACCAAACTCCGGAACCGAGCACCCAGCAGCGTCTCTGTAAAACAACAGAAGCGACGCCTCTCGACTCTCTTCAAACGTAGCAACTCTAACCCTCAACTCGGAAATCAACTTGGAAAACACTATGAACCCTCAACTCGGAACTCACGAACTCTCACGGCTCACTCTCAGTCACTTCGCGGCTTACTATGAGTGGAGGAGGACCCCGAACGCCTTCTTAAAGGCTCAAAACCGATGCCAAACTTTCGCGCCATTCTTTTGGCGCCAATATGAAACCCCGCGGTGGTAAAATACGGCCCATTAACTGCCACGATGGATGGAAAACCGGACGACGAGTATCAGCGAGTCTTGGACGAGTATCCACGAGTTTGCCGAGTTTCAACGAGTCTGCCCTAAACCCGCGAGTGCCGAGTTAGGGCTCCGAGTCTGCTCCGGTTATGCGGCTGGCAGTTGACTCGGCCAGACTCGCGAGTCTTGGCCGAGTGAAACTACATTGATGTTGATCATCTTGTATGGGGTGAAGGACCACATAGTTCCTCACCTGTCTGGGAAGAAGATTGCATTAGAGATGTGGAAGGATTTGGAAAGTCTTTACCAAAGCAAGAACAAAAATCGGAATATGGTGTTACAAGAGAGATTGCGTAGCACCAGGATGGCCAAGGGTGAAGGAGTGGTGCCTTTTCTTACAAGGCTCACACAGATCGAGATGAGCTTGGAGCAATGGGCTCTAAGACTAAGGATGAGGAGCTAGTTCATATAGCTCTCAATGGCTTTTCTAAGCCATGGGACGTCTTTGTTAAAGGTGTGGTGGCTAGGGAGAAGCTCCTCGACTGGCAGAGATTGTGGGATGACTTCGTGCAGGAAGAGACCCGTATGGGTCAAGGTTCAGGTTCATCCAGCGGTGCCCCACAGATCGTGGATGAAGAGGCTCTAGCCTTAGCGAGCAAAGGCAAGGGGAAGGCAAAGAAGAAGAAAGGTGGAAAGAAGAACTTGGACATGTCAAAAGTCAAGTGGTTCATATGCCACAAGCATGGACACTTTGCTTCCTAGTGCCCAGAGAGGAAAAAAAAGAACAACACACGGATGGCAGGTTCAACAGAGGTGGATGACTTCAACAAGAGTTTTGACGAGGACTTTTGCTTGATAGCTTGCATGGCAAGCTCCATCAACAACAACATCTGGTATGTGGATAGCGATGCATCTTGTCACATGACAGGACATAGATCGTTCTTCAAGAGCTTGCAGGAGGGTGGAGTAAATCTCCATATTGAGTTAGGAGATGATACACGGTATCAGGCGCAAGGTGTTGGTACTGTTTCGTTTCAGAGGGAATATGGAAAGCCCATCAACTTTGCTAATGTGTTATATGTCCCAGGGATGACGGAGAATCTCATATCAGTTTCCACACTAGAAGACAAGGGTTTTCTAGTGAATTTCCGGGACAGGAAAGTATATATCAAGCCACATGGGTTAGATCAGAGATTGGATAGGATGATTGGGGTTCGTAGTGAGAAGGTTTACAGACTATAGTTTGAGCCTGCAAAGTCTCGGGTCAGTAGCAGCAGTTGTGATGGTGAGTTATGGCATAGGAGGATGGCACACTTACATCATGGTGCACTGAGGCATCTGAGATAGGCAGTTATTGAAGTTCGTTCAGTACAAGAGGAGAAGCACAACCACTGCAAGGGTTGTGCGTTGGGGAAGAACATCAGGAGACCTTTCCTACATAGTGAGCACAAGTCTGAGGGGGCCTTAGACTTGGTGCATTCGGATGTATGCGGATCGATGAGTGTATGCGGATCGATGAGTGTCCACTCTTTCAGTGGTTACATTTATTGTGTCACTTTCATTGATGACTATTCTAGGAAGACCTAGATCTATTTCTTGAAGACCAAGTCATAGGTCTTCGAGTGTTTCTGAGAGTTTAAGACTCTCGTGGAAAACCAGACAAGGAGGAAGATTCAGATATTGAGGACTGACAACGGTGGTGAGTACATCGGTAGAGAGTTCATGGAGTACTGTGCATCGGAGGGGATCAAGAAGGAACACACTGTTCCTCACATCCCTCAGCAGAATGGAGTGGCAGAGAGGAAGAATAGGACACTGGTGAGTGCAACCAAGGCCATGCTATTTGATCAGGGATTACCTCTATTCCTATGGGCTGAGGCATTTCATACTGCAGTATATGTCCAGAATAGGTGTCCCCACACAACATTGGGGAGGAAGACACCTGAGGAGGTATTCACAGGTACTAGACCAGATGTGAGTCACTTACGCATATTTGGGAGTATCTGCTATTGTCACATTCATGCTGACACTAGGAAGAAGCTGGATCCTTCTGGAGAGAAGGGGCTTCTAGTTGGTTATAGTGAGACTTTCAAGGCTTATAGAGTATATGTCCCAGCTCGCAAGAGGATCATTGTGGGCAGTGATGTCCAGTTTGATGAGGATAGAGCCTTGAGAAGATCTATGGACTTACCAACACAGGAGCAGCCAGTTGAGGACTCGAGAGTCAAGTTGGAGGAGTTACAGGTACAAACACAAAACACAGGGTCTAGTAGTCAGAGGGAGTCAAGTGGACAGGATCCTCCTATCATTGATGTGGAGGATGAGCAGCAGCAGGAGGAGGATATCCAGCAGCCGCAACAAGTAGACACTAGGTCACGACCTAGGTGGTACAGGTCCACTGCTCAGGATTCTAGGTAGGTGAGTCTTCCACAGAGCTCCATGAGGTGGAGCAAACCACCAGATAGATTGAGCTATATGGCACTGATGACAGAGTTGATTGACTCTGAACCTTCTAGTTTCGAGGAGGCTGCACAACATGATGTGTGGCAAGAGGCCATGGTTGAGAAGTATGACTCAATCATGAAGAACCAGGTATGGGAGGTTGTGTCGAGGGCCGAGGCTTGAAGGTAAAAAGGTGGTGGGATCCAAATGGATCTACTAGGTAAAGCATGCAACAGACATAAGTGTGGAGAAGTACAAGGCTCGCTTCGTGGCTAAGGGGTATTCACAGAAGGAAGGTATTGACTATGAGGAAACCTTCGCCCCTGTCACCAGGTATTCTTCTATTTAGACTATCCTATCATTGGCAGCAGAGATGGGTTGGCGCGTTCATCAGATGGACGTAAAGACTGCCTTCGTCAACGGAGTTATTGAGGAAGAGGTGTATATTGAGTAGCCAAAGGGGTTTGAGGTGGAGAGCAGGGAGTCGCTTGTGTGCAAGTTGCAGAGAGCTCTTTATGGGCTCAAGCAAGCACCTTGAGCATGGTACTCGAGGATTGACAACGATCTACGAGAGATGGGTTTCCAGCGGAGTGAGGCAGACCATAACCTGTACTTCTTGTCAGGTGAGGTACCTCTCATACTGGTACTATATGTGGATGATCTCTTTCTTACAGAAGATGAGAGGTTGATCAGGGATTGCAAGTCCAATCTTGCAATGGAGTTTGAGATGAAAGACCTTGGGTTGATGCATTACTTCCTAGGTCTGGAGGTTTGGCAGAGAGACGGGTGCTTCTTTATTGGACAAGGGAAGTATGCAGTAGAGATGTTGAGGAGATTCAGGATGGAGGACTGTAGATCTATGGCCACACCTCTAGTTACCAACTGGAGGAAGATTGATGTATTAGGATCAAAGGAGTTTGATCTTACATTGTATAGGCAGCTTATCGAGTCGCTTATGTATCTGGTCAATACTCGACTAGACATTAGCTTTGCAGTTAACTCTTTGAGTCAGTTCATGGTGAACCCTCGAAGAATCAATTGGACAGCTGCAAAGCACATACTTCGCTACATCAAAGGCACAGTGGAGTATGGTTTGGTTTATGAGTGCAGTGGGAGTATACAGTTGGCAGGGTTCACAGATGCTGACTGGGCAGGATGTGTAGAGGATCGGAAGAGCACTTCGGGCTGCTGCTTGAGCATTGGATCAGGGGTTGTCTCTTGGTTCAGCAGGAAGCAGAAGTCAGTTGCATCGAGCTCGGCAAAGGCTGAGTACATGGCAGCCAACATGGCAGCATGTGAGGGGATGTGGCTGAGGAAGTTGCTCTCAGGATTGTTCGAGAGTGAGTTGGAGACTACTATAGTTCACTGTGATAATCAGAGTGGTATCAACCTTTCTGAGAATCCAGTGTTCCATGACAAAAGTAAACACATTGACATCCAGTATCACTTCCTTAGAGATTGTGTTCAGAGAGGAACCATTCGGCTGGAGTACATTCAGACAGATGAGCAGGTGGTAGACATATTCACCAAGGCACTTTGCAAACTCAAGTTTGTAAAGTTCAGAGACAAGGTGGGGTTGCTACGGAATCCCTTCCTCGTTGAGAGGGAGTGTTAGAAAGTGGCAACAACGAAGGTCTTCTTGCTTTGCATGTGTCCTTGCATGCAAGAAGACTTACATCAGGAAGCCAAATGTATTTGATGTCTTTTCCAAAGTTTAGACTTAGGAAAAGTACATGAAGTGATCTAATTATTAATTGACTTTTTGGAGTCACTTTTATAAAGTGCAACTGAAAATAATTTAAGTGATGGCTAATCTAATCTTGGCCATTGATCTCATCGGAGGATCTCATCCATAGATCTATATTGAGATGTTAGGTTTTTCGCTTGGCCATTGAGTTAAAAGGAGGACCGATTTGGTGGAGAGGACACACATTGAGAAAAGAGAGACAGAGAAGTTTAAGAGAGAAGTTTGCGGAGAAGAAGACGGAGGAGCAATCATTTAGAGATCGACAGAGTGATCAGGCAGAGACATAGGGCCGCACGGATTTGCAGAGAGAGGGCCGTACAGACCTGCAGCTCGGCCGTACAGCAGCCGCAGAGGAACCCGCACGTGTGAGAGGAGGCCGGACGGATCTGTCCGTACAGCGGATGCAAAGACCGTACGGATTCCGTACAGCTGACGTGGGAGGCCATACAGCTACACAGAGGAGGCCAAACAGGTTTGGGGGTTTTCTCAGTGATTTCCAGTGGCTCGATTTTGCCAGGTTGGCTAAATCGATTTTCTGAATTGTATTTGTTCCATATCTTCATAATAAAATTTCTTCTTTGACTGCTGCACCGGTTTTTCCATCTTGGGTTTAGTCTGTGGGTTTATACCCAAAAAGATCTCCATTGATGTGATTGATGCTATATTTCTTTCAGTATTTATTTTCCGCTGCATAGTGAAGAAATCCATGTGTGGTTAACTGTGGCAATTGGGTTTAATTAATTAATCTGGCATACATTAACTCAGTGTGGATTTTAAGGAAATTTACAGATTTGACCCTGGCGCTTGTCACAGCTGCTTGAAGTTGCAGCTAGACCACAGGTTGATGGAAAGCTTTGATGCATATTTTTATAAAGAAAGAGGGAATTTAGATTCCTTTAGAGAATGCACTTTTGTAAAATCTGCTGATGTTATCATGACATCATCCTTGAGCAGAGCTGGGCTGTTTGCCTAAAGGATTCTGCTTACATTACCTTATATGTTAATGGCTGCGACTATTTACATGACATGACATGAAACATACGGATGGATTTCTGACATTGCCTAAGTTCTGCCAACATGAACTAATGACAACAAAATCAGCAATGAAGAAAAATGATATTTACTATGCCAAAAAGAGTTTGGTAAAAAGACATTTTTCTCCAGGATATGGATGAAGACAAGTTAAACTGTTGTTGAAAGAAACATTTAGTTTTCTGTGAATATTAAAGCAGGTGAGAGTTTTACAGTTATATTGTTAATGAATAGTTTTTTCAAAACCAGCCAAACAAAGGGAAGAAAAATCATATCATTTGATCTGGCAGTAGGTGGAGCTGGGCACCTTGGGCGTGGAAGACTGTAAAAGTGAGAAATTCAACAATATTGGAGATTTGTACGAGTACAAAAATTCCACAATATTGGAGATTTGTACGAGTACAAAAATCCCACACAGGATTCTCCATACAAATCTCCAATAATGTCTTTTACCTGTGATGTTGTAGTGCATGAGTACCAAAGAGTGGTTAGTACAGTTTAGCAAGAACGAATGTGTAGTAAAGTAATTGCGCCTATAGGTGCATTCTACAGCCCAGTGTGAGGGAGACGTGTAACTTCTTCTATGCTCAACATAAAACTATCATGCACTGAGAGGGATCAAATACCTTGAGATTCAAACCTTTTTTAGAGTGCAAAAGCTTTAGAAAAGGTTACTCCTCGAGGGATTTGATCCCTGTCGGTGCGTGATAGATCTGGAGTTAAGATGGATCTTATGCTGGTTTAACAGTATTATGGAGTGCACAATTTAAATAGAACAATAACAGTAAATATGCACAGTAATAGAAGATACTTAGGCAGTTAAGTTGACGTGCACAGAATAAAAAAGGAATCTACCTATGTATGTTATGCAGCAGTGAACCATGGAGCATCCATTAACACTCAAAGCAAATCCCGGGAAGATAAAAGATAAATGGTTTAAATCTGTATACTTGCTATTTGGTCACAAAGTGTGTTACAAATTAAGTGCCGTGACTATGAATCTGTGAAGTAAATGTGCATGCCAGCCTTGTAACAAAAGGTTGTGGCAGCTAGTCACACCAATGCATGATAAAGAGAAGACATACACTGATGCATGATGAAGAGAAGACATTCTAAGATGCTAATATGATGATTTACATATGAGCTATGATACAATATTTATTCATGAAAAACAGAAATAATGCCTGCTCCAAGGTGGTCTTAGACATTCAGTTGTGAGCATTGTGTGTGGTGTTGATCACTTATTTGGGGCCAGTCTTGCTCGCAACTGGGTCAACTTTGATCACCCAGTTTGTATTCTCTGCAGTCCCTTTCGGCAGTGCTCTAGTGTTGAAATGGCACACTGAGCTGTTGTTGAAGTGGTGCAGGTTGCTAAACGATGAACTGGTGTCAAAAATGCTTGGTACGGTGGTTGAAGGTTTTGTACAATGATATTTTTTTGGTGTGTTTTGTTTTAACTTTTGACATAGACTAGTGGTTTATTTGGAACTCACTTCCCGCTCCTCTAACAGTTTGTTGCTTCATTATATTTGGTCAGTAACAAGATGTTATTTCAATGAATTAATTAATTTGGTATTTTGCTAAGGAATTATTGATTACAAATGTCTTTAGGTTCATGCTATCCAAGTTCTTGCCTAGTCCTTTCATTCTGACACTTTTCTTAGCTGGTGAGGCTTAGGGATCAATCATAATTTTTTTTTTCAAAATATTATTTCAATTGTTACATGGAATTTGGTTTCATGCCATGCTTCTGGTTAAATGAAGCCATTTACTGGATGTATTTGGTTTGTTTACCACTTTTCTATGCGTCTATTATATTTATTTTGAAAGATATTATGTAAATCGCTACATGTACACCGTATTGTTCTATTCTTCTGGTTCAATGGAACCATTTAACAAATGTATTTGGTTTGTTTACCATTTTTCCATGCACTGTTTGCAATTTTGATTTGTTTTCAGTTTGTTGGTGACAATGAGCATATGTTCAAATTGATGTTCCAACCACCAGGATAATTCTTTCCAAAAGATACTTTATAATTCTTGATTAGGGTATTTGAAAATACTCTGGGTACCTATGTAATTTTTTTTCCAGGTAAATTATCCTGGGGCAAACCCCCAGTCACTTCTCCTCATTTCAAGGAAGGTACCCAGAATAAACCCTAGAATTCTTAGGGCACAAGGCAATTACAACAATATACTCATTATGAGCTCAACATGTCACTTACAAGAATAGAACCTGGGTGTAGAGGATAACACTCCATCCCACAACCACTCGGACTAAGCCTAATTGACGGCTAACTATGTAATTTATGTGTACTTGTTTGCAATTCCTATTGACCTGTTAGTTTATAAGCAATAGCAAGCATATATAATCAAGGATGCTACCAATTGTTGAATCAATACTTTCCAAAATTTTAAGAGTTTTGAATACAATCACTCAGAATTGCTTTGGGCAACCCTGTAATTTGTGGTTCTCCTTTATATTGGTATCTTTTTTCTGACGAGTTCTAAAGTGGTTTGTATTGCTATGACATGTGCGGATTTGGTTAATTGATTGACTGCAAATCATGAAACTTTCCTGTTTGATTTAAGCATGTCTGCAATGAAAACTGTGTTGATTCTTTTGCATTCTGTTTTGGAATTAGTAGCGCATTTGGTTAATTGATTGACTGCAAGTCATGAAACTTTCCCGTTTGATTTAAGCAGGTCTGCAATGAAAACTGTGTTGATTCTTTTGCATTCTGTTTTGGAATTAGTAGCGCATTTGGTTAATTGATTGACTGCAAGTCACGAAACTTTCCCATTTGATTTAAGCAGGTCTGCAATGAAAACTGTGTTGATTCTTTTGCATTCTGTTTTGGAATTAGTAGCAATTGTAATAGATTGAGGGAGAGCATACTAGCATTCTTGTATTTTCTGCTTGCTGGATTTCTCATTACAATATGTACATTTGTATTTTTGACTGCATTGTTTTAAACAGCAATTGTTTAATTTTAAGTGATGTCTTAGAGAACCTTGCACGTACAATAATGTTATTGCATTTATCTTCCACGACTTGTTTGCAAAATCACAAGTTTTCAATATGTTAAATTCTTTCCTTAGTACAAAATGCTTCAACTCTCGTTAATCGTTGTACCTTGTATTTCTTTATTGATTATTTGCGATTTGGTCTCCGTGTTAAAGTTTTCCTTTTTAGTATATTCTCAAAATCATATAACTCATTCTTGTTTTTGCTTGAGATAATTATTGTTACATGCTTGTTCTGATTGTACTCATAACTCTTAGAGGTTAACAATTGTTGCCTCCATTTGTCTATTTCATGTGTGCTGGCAAGTATTTCTTTATTGCATGTAGATTGTCTCTTGTTGCAAGTGATTTGGTTCCCTTTTGGCAATCAAACTACCCTTATTTTCATTCCATAGGTGTCACTTTCCACTATAAAAGGCTTCAAGGAAGCCGAGTCTTGTCAAGATTGGAACTATTTTATTACTTTTTTGATCCATTGAGACATTGTTCATCTTCTTGGTTTCATTTAAACAAATTCCCACTCAAAATAGAGTCTTGTCAAGATTGGAACTATTTTATTACTTTTTTGATCCATTGAGACATTGTTCATCTTCCTGGTTTCATTTAAACAAATTCCCACTCAAAATATTGACAAGGACCATGTCAAATCTCCTCACAAACCTATGATAGTATTTAGTGGATCTGATTATTTCTCACAGAATTTAAAGATTTTGTGTCTGGGACAATTCGAGTATGGCATTGCTCTTTTTGGACCAATTTAGCTTCTTCCGAAGTGATGTGCTCTTGATGCTAAAAGTTTTGCCATTTGACCATTTGGTACAAAATATAGCATTTCTCAGGGTTAGAGGATTATTTCACTTGATGTTTTTTTGGATTCTAAAAATGAATTAAATATAATTGAAAATTTCCAACGCAATTTTCCTCGAGAAGGGTTTAAAGTCATTGCTTGTGGCCCATTGAATTTTTGCCGCAACCTTAACCAAAAGTCATTACTTTGAATTCATAAAGTGCTTTGTTCTAGATGAAATTCTTTAGTTGCTTCTTTGTGAATTTTGTTTTGTTGGACCCCAATTGATGGTTGACATTTGAGAAGCAGCATACATTGTTAAGGTCATCAGAGAATGATCAATCCAAGGAATGGGATACATATTCACCATCTAGTTACAGTGTACTTAGTATTGACTGTCCAATGGTTTGATTTCATTAGTGCATCAATCCTTGGATAAATAGCTCATTATTACTCCAAAGGTTCAAGTTTACACATCATTGTTGGACCTATGCCTCTGCTAGATGTGTGCATCAAGGCTACTGTTGGAAAGTGATTTCTTTCCCACGATTCATCCCTCCCTCTACCTGAGGGTCCTTAGTTGTACCTGTGCTTTGTGACTGATGAATCCTAGCAATTTAATATTTTTTGTAGTTACTTATACCTGTCTTGATCTAGTTTTCAACTGCCCTTTACTTAATTTTATATTATGTTTTTTGTTTTACCCAACAATATGGGTACAAACTACAAAATTGGTACAGGCTGTTGCAAACTCAACGTCAGCAACATTTCTACGTGTTGTTGGAAGTGAGCTGATCCAGAAATATTTGGGAGATGGACCAAAATTGGTGCGAGAGCTTTTTCGTGTGGCTGATGATCTTTCCCCATCAATTGTCTTTATTGATGAAATTGATGCTATAGGCACTAAAAGGTATCATGTAATTAGGTTATTATAAATGCAATGTTTGGCAATTATTTCACAGGACTTTTCTCGATTTAGTTTAAATTCAGACTAAGAAAGTTCAATATTTAGGAGTGGTATCATCATCTAAGTTTCTGATGTTGGATTTCTGTAGGTATGATGCTCATTCAGGGGGTGAGCGAGAAATCCAGCGCACTATGTTAGAGTTGTTAAATCAACTGGATGGTTTTGACGCAAGAGGTGATGTTAAGGTTATCCTGGCAACCAATCGGATTGAGAGTTTAGACCCTGCTTTGCTACGGCCTGGTAGAATAGATAGAAAGATAGAATTTCCTCTTCCTGACATAAAAACAAGGAGGCGCATATTCCTGGTAATAGCTTAATGCTTTGAATTATCATACTCTTCAAGTCTTTATTTATCACCAAATTGCTGGTATTTTGTGTAGTGTTTGGATGCAATATTTGCTTAGGAAATAAAATGCTACAGCTTTCTAGGAAACAAGTTTTGTTTTTCAGTGCAAGTAGTATATATATACTATTCTAGTTTCACTTTTGAAATTCTTCATTTTATTTTTACTAGCCTGAGCATATTTACCAGTTAGAAATTATTTTCTATGTTGTAGAACTACAAAAGGCATATTTATCAGTTAGATATTGTTTTCTCTGTTGTAGATACATACTGCAAGGATGACACTCGCAGATGATGTTAATTTAGAGGAATTCGTAATGACAAAGGATGAGTTCTCCGGAGCAGATATCAAAGCTATTTGCACTGAAGCAGGGTTGCTTGCTTTGAGAGAAAGGCGTATGAAGGTAAGCGTTTTGACAGGAGACTGGTGAGATGGTGGTATCTCAGCTTGAGAATGTGGTCTATGAGATAACTGTGCT
This sequence comes from Larix kaempferi, assembly GCA_027924585.1. NCBI lineage: Eukaryota > Viridiplantae > Streptophyta > Pinopsida > Pinales > Pinaceae > Larix > Larix kaempferi. The sequence continues at coordinate 31,941,907 of BSBM01000372.1, forward strand.
TTTATTTCCATGGCTATCTTTTTATTGATTTTTAGTAGGCATGGTTCTGATCTGTCTCATTGTGTAGTATATTTTCTCGGGATTGTAAAATCTCACAGAAAAGGTTATTACTTATTGTTTCTTCTTTTCTTTTCGGTTCATTGCCTGCATGATATTGAATAATGTTCATTTTCAAGGCTTTCATATTATTAAAATGGTTTACATGATCAAAAGGAATCTATTTACAGCAATCTTCTATCATAGTGGGAATATCATTATTATTATATATGGAAATAATTTTTTCTTTTTTAGCTTTTTCTCAAAGAACCGGATCGAGCTGGATGAGCATCACTGATAACATTTGTATTTGAAAACACAGTGTGTTTTATTTTAAGCAGTAATACAGCTTGTGGTGGGGGTTCAGAGATGCTATCATGATGGTCATAACTTGGGGATTATGGAGTGTATTGAAATCTTGATTGCTCATTATCGTTCTACTTGGCAATAAACTAAAGTGTGAACTTATGCAATATATATTTGCTTTGAGAGGGTCAATTATTTAGATGAATTTCACGGGGAGTCTCTGATCATTTCAAATGCGTGTGATCATTGTAGCTAATTCCATAATTCTGAATCTATTTGGTATATTAACATCTTGATATTCTTCATTGATTTATCGGTAATTATACATTTTGTTTCAGGTAACCCAAGTTGATTTTAAGAAAGCCAAGGAGAAAGTTATGTTCAAGAAGAAGGAAGGTGTGCCTGAAGGTCTATACATGTAATGTTTTGAGACGCAGGGGAATCATTTTAAATGTGACGATATCGAAGTTTTCCGTGTAAATGAAAACAACTATTCTTCTCTTAAAGGCTTGTATTCCTTGGCATCGGGGGTGCCAAATGAGACGGTGCGTTTACCATTTATGTGCGCCATAAGATGCATCCTACGTGCTCTGTCATCTTGACACTTGAAAAAAATATTCTTATAATTTGTTATTTTGTATCAGTTCTAGAAAAAGTATGCTATTCATTGATTTGGGGAAAGTTGTTATTTTGTATCAGTTGTAGAAAAAGTATGCTATTTATTGATTTGGGGGATAAATTTGATTCCTGCATCTGTTTCAAGACTTAACAAGAAACTGCAAGCAGCCTAGTTCCCAGGACAGTTCTAGTGCCAAAGCCACGAGTTTGGCCCAAAGCTTGAAGGCTTGAAGCGTGTGTTTTATTCAGGAGATCCATAGTTGTTTACAAAAGCAACTTGTTTAGAGTTCTCTGAACGTCATCTTGGGTATAAGTTCTTCGAGCTGAATTTCCTGAAGTGCATTTTGGTATTTTATTGGAAGGTAAATAAACCTAAAAGGCTAGGTGCACTGAAGTGATATTTAATTACAAATGTTGGCTGGACTGGTTTTGAGAAATAGTCAAGCTATTCTAATTTTATATCTTGCATATCCAGTAAAAGCACACAAGTCCTTTCATGTAGAAATGCTGGCAGAGTTTAATTAATGTAAATGATGTATGGCATGGTGTTGAACGAGGTTGAAAGGGCAATTACATTGGACAGGAATGATTGATTATGCATTCGTTGACATGTAATTTCTCGTACATCTCCGGAATTTGAGCCTTCGTTTTATCTGTTTTAAAAGGACTGTCAATTATGTTTGGCAAATGGATAATTAGCTCAAGCGGAACATTGGCTATTTATATGATGTTAATTAAGTTCCTCAAGTCAACTACATGACAGCGCATGATTGCGTAGTTTTTGTTAACTTATATCTATGCAATTCAATCATATGGAATGCATAGTTCTTCGCTATTACTGTATAAAGTTCTCTCTTTTAGCATAAAAAATGAGAGCAATCAAATGGGATGCATAGTTCTTCGTTCTTAGTGTATAAAGTTCTCTCTATTAGTATAAAAGATGAGATGAGGGGTTGGTGGAATCTTTAATCATAAAAAATGAGAGCAATCAAATGGGATGCATAGTTCTTCGTTCTTAGTGTATAAAGTTCTCTCTAAAAGATGAGATGAGGGGTTGGTGGAATGCCAACTTTAGTTTGCTCCGATACTTATGTCACAAGGTTGAAACCTGGGGGCAGGGAGGATGCAATTTTGTAAAAATTTAAAATTTTTACAAAATAATAAATAAATAAATTTTAAAAAGTTAACACGGAAAGTTGAATTTTAGAAAGTTAAATAAATTATAAAAAAATTTAAGAAGATGAATTATAAAAAAAATAAAAATAATAAATAAATAAATTTAAAAATAATAAATATATAAATTTCAAAAAGTTAATTAGGAAAGTTGAATTTTAAAAAGTTAAATAAATTATAAAAGAATTTAAAAAGTTAAATTAATAAAATTGAATTTTAAAAAGTTAAGTAAATTATTAACGAATAACTTGTAAATGTAAGATGTTTTTATTTTTAAATAAATTTAAAAAATTAAAAAAGAAAAAAAATACAAAAAAATATTATAGTTTAATCCCACCTTTATTATAGGTAGTGGCTTCACCTCTTTCCATCCTCCTTTGCCTGGGGCACATAAAGCATATAAAGGAGGATTTGATTATGGGTGGGATGAGTCCCTCTTTTATGTGTCTCCTAAAGATTTCCATATGTAATTTTCATGTGTTGTTATATGATTTATTTGATAAAATTCTGAATAAGAACTTTGTCATGAGTTCATAGGAGTTGAAAACCACTTCTTAAACATAGCAATCATATGTAGACAAATACAAAATTTAGCATTGTCACTAGAAAAAAATTGTGTGCATTCCCATTCATCTTTCTTGAAGTGATAAGAGTTTTGAAATCATATAATTTTGATTTTTCACATGCACTATAGGAACACATACCTCCTTACTCCTATAATTTCTATCTTGAAATTTATCATCCATGCTTTGGATTTTCTTCTCAAGCCAATGTATTTAAGCAATTCATCCTTAAGCCCACCTTCATATTTCATGCCCTACAATCATATTTATATTTTATCTCATTTGGAATGCTAGCTTCCACTTTAAGTTTGCAAACTATACTTTAAAATCATCACTTGTCTTCTTTGATCTTTAGGTGTTGTCTCACTCATTGAACAATACCATAGTGTCACTGGTGTATGCATGAGACTCCTCTTTAGGCTCGAAAGCTTTACCCTCCCTTTTGACATTTTGTAATTACACTTCTCACTAACGTCTTGAAGTGGGGATCACTGGGACAACATGGCCTTGCACAAGTGCAACCATGATGGTTTGAGGTGGGAACTATAAGATCCTTACTATTTACATCTTTAATGAATTTAGGAGCAATATTTATGATTTAGTTCTTAAAATCAATTGTAGGAGGAAAACCAAACGGTTTAATTTTTATAATAGGTAATCAAGATGATAAATTGTGGGGTTTCTCATATCATGTGGGGTTTCTCATATTCATATGAGTCTTTTTAACTTTGCAATACCCTTGCTTATATCATTCCATCCTTGCTCGCAATCTATAATATTGCGATTACCCATTCTCATTTAAATGTTATTCAATACCAGAAAATCTATAATATTGCAATTACCCATTCTCATTTAAATTTCATTCACTACCAGAAAATTCTTTTATGTAGAGATGTTTGTGCCTGCTGCACGCTGTTTTCCTAGGGCCAATAGTATTTTTGTGTAATGTCCGCTTCTGCAAGATGACAAAAAGCTCAATAGAATCGTCATCAGCGGTGCAAAAACTAACATAACATGTTGTAGCCTAACTCAAATTATTGTAAGTTTTGATGAGCATGCCTAAAATTACCAATGTCTAATCTTTAGATAGCTTCAGTATTGATGAACATGCCTAGAATTACCACCTAAGACAACTTCCAAATTATACCTCTCAATTAGGGATTGCTTGCTCATTCTTTATAGCTGTAACCCAACTTCCCACTTCCTCTAAATTGTCATTCCACTGTCGAAAATTCTTCTATGTCACCCAACCTCCCACTTCCTCTAAATTGTCATTCCACTGTTGAAAATTCTTCTATGTTACCCAACCTCCCACTTCCTCTAAATTGTCATTCCACTGTCAAAAATTCTTCTATGTTACCCAACCTCCCACTTCCTCTTTAGGCTTGAAAGCTCTGCCCTCCCTTTGACATTTTGTAATTACACTTCTCCTCAACGTTTTGAAGTGAGGATCATTGGGACAACATGGCCTTGCACACGTGCAACCATGATGGTTTGAGGTGGGAACTATAAGATCCTTAATATTTACATGTTTAATGAATTTAGGAGCAATATTTATGATTTCGTTCTAAAAATCATTTGTAGGAGGAAAACCAAACGGCATAACTTTTATAACAGGTAATCAAGATGATAAATTGTGGGTTTTTTCATATTATGTGGGGTTATCCATATTTTTTTTTTAACTTTGCAATACCCTTGCGTATATCATTCCATCCTTGCTCACAATCTATAATATTGTGATTACCCATTCTCATTTAAATTTTATTCAATACCAGAAAATTCTTCTATGTAAAGATGTTTGTTGTGCGGTGCATGTTGTTCTCCTAGGGCCAATAGTAATTATGTGTAATGTCCGTTTATGCAAGAAAACAACAAGCACAATAGAATCGTCATCAACTATGCAAAAAATGTGCACAATTGGTAATCAACTTAACTTTGCAATACCCTTGCGTATATTATTCCATCCTTGCTCACAATCTATAATACTGTGATTACCCATTCTCATTTAAATTTTATTCAATATCAGAAAATTCTTCTATGTAAAGATGTTTGTGCATGGTGCACGTTGTTCTCCTAGAGCCAATAGTAATTTTGTGTAATGTTCGCTTCTGCAAGATGACAAGGAGCACAATAGAATTGTCATCAACTGTGCACAATAGGTAATCAAGATGATAAATTGTGGGGTTTTTCATATTATGTGGGGTTATTCATATGGGGGTTTTTTACCTTTGCAACACCCTTGAGTATATCATTCCATCCTTGCTCACAATCTATAATATTGCGATTACTCATTCTCATTTAAATTTTATTCAATACCAGAAAATTCTTCTTTGTAAACTTGTTTGTGCATTGTGCACGTTGTTCTCCTAGGGCCAATAGTAATTTTGTGTAATGTCCACTTTTGCAAGATGACAAGGAGCACAATAGAATCGTCATCGACTGTGCAAAAACTAACATAACATGTTGTAGCCTAATTCAGATTAATGTAAGTTTTGATGAGCATGCCTAGAATTACAATAGTCTTATCTTTAGATAACTTCAGTTTTGATGAACATGCCTAGAATTACAATCGTCTAAGACAACTTCCAAATTATACCTCTCGATTAGGGATTGCTTGTTCATCTTTTATAGATATTACCCAACCTCCCACTTCCTCTAAATTTGTCATTGCACTCTTGAAATTAACGGACTCCTCAACTTGCAAGGTACTTGGAAAGCTTGCTTTTGTTGCAAGGGATATATTGCCATGGGTATTTATTTTTTCTTCATATGATATTAAACATAAGACTCAATTGTATAAGAATAATTTGAAATTCGTGATCTTGACCTTAAAGAATTAGGGTAATTTATTGGTAAACCTCCCTTGAAGAATTAGAATCACTCATTAGGAAACCTTTCCAAAATTAGATAGATTTATATTTGTTTTTCTTATTTTAAATAAATTTTATTCGATTTCTTTTTAATAATGAATGTCAAATTTCTCTATGATTATGAACCAAATGTGAAATTTCTTTTTAATAAATCATTGCATGCCATTTCTTAAGGAATGTTACATGCGATCAGCCCATTTTGTCTTATCTTTATTTGGAACAAACAGGATATTCCTGAAGTCATTATACATGGCTGAGAATCTGCCATAGCAAATTAATTTTTAATCGCAATGATTTATTGAAAATTTGCAATAAAAGGTGGCTGTCAAATTCTACAATTTAATCGTCAGACGGAGGCAAGGAGGTACAGAGCACCGTCCATAGGCTTTTAAAAACATAATTGTTTAGTTTTTCTGTTTGGATTGGATGCTACAGAGAGTCCATCCTTGTAATCCCTCCATCAATGACATGACAACTAAGTTGCGGTTTCAACTTGGCGGCTAAAATGAACCTGCAAAATCGGAGTGTGCATCTTGCATCCAAGTTGGTGTTGACAGGGGTACAGTTCTGTTCTAACTAGATAGATTGTTAGAAAAAAAAAGGTTGAGTTTTCAACTTAGTAGCTAAAATGAACGTGCAAAATCTGAATGTGCATCGCGATCTCAGCATTTAAATAAACAATACAGAAAACTATGTGCGATCAGAGTTAAACCATCGTACCAACTTGTGCAAAAGAAAATAGACAAATTTCCCTACAGCAATAGGAAGTTGGAGTTTCTGATTGATTTGGAATTTTGATTATTTTATTTGGACAAATCTGATTTTTTTTGCAGGATTCTTGTCAGATTTATTGCTCAAAAGAAGATACTTATTGACTTACTCTACTGACATACATGTAAACTTTCTACTTATAGCAGATTCTACTGCATCCTCATAAATATGCCTGGTTTTACTTGTTCTATTTAAAGAGATAAAATTCCAAACATAGATATCATCGAAAATGCTTGGTACACAACCTTCGTTGCTGAACATTGTGAACATGGAAGTCTTCTAACTCAATTCAGATCGCAAGCTTATGAAAAACAAAAACAAAAGAACGACACAATATCTTATATCTTTACATTGTTGACACTGACTTGAAATATGTGATTTTAACTTCTTTTTTTTCAAGAAAAAATGGTATTCAAGGTATAACCAGAGTCATATGTCTAATCAAACCATTACATAGTCAATACATAGAGGCTTAACAAGAGCATCATGTCACTTACAAGAATTGAACCTGAGTGGGGAGGGTGACAATCATTCCTCCCAATCACCTAAGCTATATCAAATGGACAATTTAAGAATATGTATTTCCTTTTAAGAATTCACACATTCAAATTTAGTATGAAAACTCAAAAAAGGGTGAAATAAACATGCTTATTTTTTTCTACATTATTGAGTTATAATGGAAGAATATTACTTGAACTATTATAAATAAATGCAGAGATAAATTATGGTATTATAATAAGATTGAGATTAGTAAAAAATAGTTTACTTCCTAATATATCATAGGAAGAGAATGTGAAGTAGACATGCTTATTGTTTGGTACATTATTGAGTGATAATGGAAGAGGACATCGATAGAACTATTATAAATAAATGTAGAGAGAAGTTATGGTGTTATAATAAGATTGAGAATAAGAAAAAATGCTTTACTTCCTAATATATTTTAGGAAGAAAGAATAAGTAAGTAATGATTCTAACAAAGAAAAGAAGGAAAGCACTTTCTTTTTAGAAAGAAAGATTAAGTAAAGTAATGATTCTAACAAAGAAGAGGAAGGAAAACACTTTCTTTTTTAACGCCCATCATTAAATTTAATTTCCAAAACCTCTTTTTTTTTGACACTACTAACAATATCCATATGTACAAAATAAACAAAAAAAGAGAGCCAATTACATAAGCAGTGTCCATGAGCATTACTCAACATAGTCATGGGATTATTAAACAAAGCACCCAAGATCAAAGTTAAAAAGTGGGTTGGCTTATGCCAAAACACTTATAGATTCTCAAAGTCCAAAACATTTGGAAAAGAAGGAATATAACATCATATAAGGATAAACATTAAACATTAGCCCAAGAAATCAAGTGGGGGGGGGGGCATTGGTCATGAGCCATCCAAGGTTGTGCCCCATACATAAAGTGGAAGCTCAACCTCCATGGATTGTACAACATCCCATCTAACAATAGTCTCTTGGGGTCTAGGCCCCTCTAAGATTGCAAGAGCCAGGGCTTGGAAAGCTTTGTTCATGCATTGGGGTAGGCGAGCAGAGAGGCGACAAACATGCTTATGGCACCGATCCCAAACTAGTTTTCTAGTGTGATGCTTAGGCCTTCCTATTGAAGAGCTTGCATAAGTAGGACAAGAGGGTGCACAAGTAGGAATAGTCTTTGGGCTAGGTTGCACACAACTCATAGTGTATTGGTCAACATATTAGTAATCTAGATGTTGTTGTAGGTACTTGATCGAAAATGGATCAATATATAATTTGTGATCTATTTTGGTGCTTTATGGGTGAAAAGATTGGATGGATTGGCTTGCAGGGCCTATTTCAAGGACAGGTCTTACTTTGCAGATTTGGGGTTTAGAACCTTTTGAGTCCTATTCAAGGGATTAAATGACATTTTTTGGGGTCAAAAGTTTATGAACATAGTTCATAACCACCTTGACATTGTTATACACTACGAGATATTTCCAATGACGCCAAGATCACCTCAATCAAAGTTCGTAAGCGGAAGTTATACCTATTGCAAGTTGACCTATCTTGTTGATCACCATAATAACCGTGTCGAGTGGATTCTATGTCAGCTCTCATCACCAACACATGTGGAGCTAGTCACATTTGGACATTCAAGAATATTTTATAGGGTCAAAAACCCAAACTATAATTGGGAGTTGAGGCATGCAAAAACCCTAAAACTAACCCTAGATGGCTATTAGGACACTGTTAAATACTGGGCCACTAGGAGAATAAGGGGGTTCCATTTTTATGGTATTATTGTATTGTTCCATAACTGAGCAAGAGCCGTGGAGTGGATATTACAGAATAACATAGGAGGTTGGAGATCTTGTAGGAGCCATACATTCCACATTGTCATAGGTAACTCCATAGAGTACCACTTTCTTTGTATTTGCATTACATATTGGAGAAGAAAAGATCAAGTCATAATCCTCACTTTTCACTGGTATTTTCCCCATAATGGGTTTTCCCAGGGTATATCTTGTGTTGTTTATGTGGATGTCTTATTTTTCTCTAGCTATTTTCCTTCCAGTTTAGTTTATTTTAGCATTTTATGAGAATAAGCTAACAACAATGAATCTTAAATCTTTAGTAAACACTTCATATCTAAGAGTTTGCAGAAATTTGTAGGATATGTTGTGTTGAATTGTTCTAGTAGAATATCCACGGCGGTTTATAGATTAGTACTCCATCTCCAAGTGCATCTTGTGGATCACACCTCAATATACAAGGATGTGATGGCAAAATCATATTGGCATTATACTAAGAGAAAGATGATGCGACAATATAATTAAATGCACCATTAATCGTCTTATTCCATAGCCAAAATAAAATCTCAATTGTACTAAGCAACTAAGCAGAATGAAAATCTATATCCCAAGCCAGTGGGTTGCCAAGCAAGGTAGCTCGTGATGATAAGGAATCTAGAAGGTATTGTTGGCATAGAGACTCCACCATGCCTTAAGGTTTCCATTTTGTTTTTTACCACATCTTTGTAATGTGCTTTCCCATAAAAATCAAATCAAATTAAGAAATCTGATATCCAATTTATGTGATCTAAAAAGAAATAACAAAGAAAACTAATTAACATTTATTTGTTAAAATTCAAGAGATCAACTTGGATCCATGAAAGGAAACTCCTCATCAATATCATATAATTGTTTTTAATAAATTTATCATATTTAACGTATGTCACCATGGATGACATCTTTACATGTATTTGATGGATTGAGTTCGTGATAAAAAACTAAAATTTATAATGCTATATATTTTCAACCATTCCTCTAACATGATTATATTGCAATTTAAATGAACAACCTTCATTTAGTGTGGTTTGCCAAAAAAGAAAACCTTAAATACATATTTCTTTGCCTCTAAGCCAACCTTAAATACATATTTTGCTCTAAGCTTATAAAATAATTTCAAAAGATGACGGTACACATTGCTATGTGTTGAGGTTCCCACGATCTTATGGTTTGGCATGTATAACATCGTACATATCCCATGGATGCTCTCACAATGTTGTTTCTAAATTGTCAATATGCATTAAATAATTTATCTAAGGGAAGTTTTATTCATACAAAACAATCATGTAACACATTAAAAAAATAATGAGTGGTATGTTAAAAGCATGGTGGGTCCATAACTTGTTACTCTTAAATATTAAAACATGTTTTTGATAGATTCATTTTAAATATTAAAACATAGTTGTGACACATTCAAAATCGATGATGGTTCACAAAATGTTATATAATATGTTTTAACATTAAATTATATATGTTGGTGGTCAATATGTTAGGGGTTTATTGATGTTTAGTGAGATAACATTGACCATGGACAATCATAAGCAATCACAATTAATTAAGGTCAATCATCATATTGGTTTATGGCTAAGGTGGTTTGTGGGTTAGTAGCACTTATCTATTATTGTTATAATGGGGCTATATTCACAACCATAATCTACTATATTTGTTAATGGAAGTTATGTCAAGGGTTAGTGACATATTAGTGGGGTAACATTAACATGGATTATATGCAACTAATGTTAACCAAGATTAATCATAGTCAACCATCATCACTAAGTTAGAGTTTAGGGATTGGCAAGGAGTTAGTGGGGTAGTAGCATCAACAATTGGTATATTAGATCTATGATCAACCATACATATAAGCATATAACATGGTTATCGATATATAGTCCTCATGGTTTAGGGTGTTTGTTTAAACATTGTAGGTGGAATTGTATAGACCATGCCATTAGATATGTGGAAAATATTTTTAAGAAAAGTTGATGTGTTGTATAATATAAAATTGTGATCTATTATTATATATAACATTTGCATGTATATAAAATTAAGGGTGTTAAAAAATATTAAATCTTGTAAATTAATAATATATTATTAAAATTTTAAAAATGTTTATAAACATTAATAATTAATAAAAATTATAAAATTATAAAAAAGTGTATTTAAAAAAGAAAAAAATTATCTTATTTTTTAAATAAAATAAAAATATTAATTTATTTTTATTTTTGAAAACTTTACATATCCATATTTATTTTAATAAAATATTTATAGATATTTGAAAATTTTATTTATTTCATTTTAGATGAATATTTATAGATATTTGAAAATTTTATTTATTTCATTTTAGATAAAAGTGAATAAAATACTATAATTTATAAAACTTTTTTTGCACTTGTTATTAAATAATAAAGTTAATATATATACAATTAGATTTATATGTTTATTTTGAAAAAAAATTAAATCTACATGTTTAAATATTCAGAATCAAATGTATTGCTAAATTACTATAATAAAATAATAATAAATATCATAAATGAAATTAATAATAATGGTTTACATGAATTTTATGACATCTTACATCATTAAGAGCTCTTTTTCCAAAGTTTACATAATTCAAAATAAAACCCTGTCACTTCCTTCATTGCTAATAAGACTTCCCATGAAACAACAATGCCAGTTTTGGAATTTGAAATGCCCTATAATTTCAAATTGGAGGAGTGACAATGAGCACATGCTAGATACAACAGTAGGACAAACCATGGACAGTGACCATATAAATTGTCATATGTATATATTCTACACCCAATTGCTTCTTGCCCAGTATCAACATATATATGTTACACCCAATTGCTTCTTCCCCAGTATCAAATTGGAGGAGTGACAATGAACACAAGATATAGGACAAACCATAAACACTGGACAGTGACCATATAAGTTGTTATATATACATATGCTACACCCAATTGCTTCTTGCCCAGTATCAACATATATATGTTACACCCAATTGCTTCTTGCCCAGTATCAACATATATATGTTACACCCAATCGCTTCTTCCCCAGTATCAAATTGGAGGAGTGACAATGAACATGCAAGATATAGGACAAACCATAAACACTGGACAGTGACCATATAAGTTATATATATATATATGCTACACCCAATTGCTTCTTGCCCAGTATCAACATATTCCAGTATAGTATTCAATGTTTTATGCTCCATTGCAATCACATTGTCCTTTTTAAAGGAATCTTACCTCACACAATCACTGCATGTTGCATCAGACAGGAACTTGGTCACGTCACACTACATGGCTCAGCTGCCATAACAAATGAGCTTTGAATGAAAATAACTTATTGAAATTGTGTAATGAAAGGGAGGTGGCTCTCAAATTCCAATATTTAATGGTGAGACAGAGACAAGAGTAATATTAGAGGACCGCCAGAGACTTTTAAAAATATAATTGTTTGGTTTTTCCTGTTTGGATTGGATGGTACAGGGACTCCATCCTTATCGTAACCCATCCATCAATTTAAAACATGAAAAATGAGCAATGGCTTTCATCCTGGATGCTAAAGAGAACCTTCCAAGTTTGAATGTACAGCGCAGTCTTTTCATTAATGTGATCTGATCTGACCGTAATATGAGTTCATAAAAAAACAGAAAACTACGTGTGAATAAAGTTAAACGATGGTACAAAGTCGTGAATGTTCTTCACAGTGTAGTGTATAGTGTAGTGGACAAAATAAGTTTAATCACAAAAAATGGGAGTTACAGTGTAGAAGAAGTAGATCACATTTGTACTTTTACTACCGTTGTGGACATACTATTTTCAAATCGTCTATTTTTGGTGAAAGCAGTTTTTCAAATCTTCTATTTTTGGTGAAAGCAGTTTTTCACGTCACGTTATTGGTCTCTTATATTAATTTTCTTAAAACAGTTAAAACATTTGGTATTTTAAATAGATTACAACTTATTAGGGAAGGATAAAAATTCAAAACAAAATTTGTATTAAATTTAAACACACAAAATCACATATATCTTGTTATCCTTAAAGTTGAACTTGACTGCTAGGGTCAAGCTTAGAGAAATCTTAGATAGTAGATATCAGACATCTACTCAGTAATTTTTATGATGTTCTGGTGGCAGCTGAGTATATGACAGAGATCAAACAACTCAAAAATAAGATGACAGGGAGTACATGGATTTCGAAACATGGACAGAAGATGACTGTGATCATAAAACTACGAATATAAGAGCTCATATGCTATTTCATGATGGGGGCATAGTTATATACTGTTTGGAAGAATCATAACATGAAATTTAGACCATGCACGGACAGAATACCAAAAACATACACTTCATAAATTGAAACAGAATAGGCTCAAAGATCATACTTTATTTCATAAACAATCATGCCTGCAACAAATTAACATGAGAAACAAAATACATGCCTGTACAGTGCTGTATCAGACTCACCCCCTACCTCAGCCCTCGGCTGGAACTCTGTCTCCCTGTTACATTGCAAATGTGAGCATTTATAAAAATGAAAACTCCTAGCTGTTACAAACTTTTAGGAAAACAACCTGAGATTGATCTTTTGAAATCATGTAAATGCTAAATGCCCAATGCCTACTTCCTCTAGATATGGATCGATCCCTTTAAATATGTATGTGCTCTGCCACTTGTTTCTTCAATTGATACTCAGTTACCATCAAATCTGGAATCGATCCTCCAATTGCTATTTGAAAATGATCTGTCTCTTTCAGATCTAGAATTGATGTTTATTTGCTGCTAAAATTCTGAGACTCATTGTGATCTTCTGCGTGGAAAGATGTATGAGAATGATGTATGAGAATATGAAACTTTCAACTTGAAATCTGGAAATGATATGAATATGCTCTGTCTTTTTATCTTCAATTTATTCATATCTAAAAATAATATTTGCAATTTGGAAGATGATCCCATCAATTCCGAGAATCCAGAAATTTGGCATGTGGACCAGCAATCCAAAAGATACTTGCTCTTGTGTTACTTAGACACATAAATATTTGCGAAATCTGGCACTGGACACAAACTTTTAAATGATATGATACTATCTGAAATTGACGTGGCCAATAGTTTGGTATATCTCCATCCCAAATAAAATCATTTTCGGGCAACATAGCAGGAACCCCTAATGACAGAACATGAAACAAATAAAAATTCTCCAGCCTCTAACCGCAATGTAAATTGAGCCCCAATGATCTGAAATTTTATTATTTTTTCATGCTGTAAGTAATGCCCCATATGCACACGGTGCCAACATTCTTTACTCTTAATAACACAAGAGTTCTTCTACTCAGTGGACGCGTTGATCATTTCATGTATATCTCTTTTCTGGGCCCTCCATGTGTGAGGTTTTGACAGAAATATAGTGGCTAGCTTTTAGAGCTTTTAGGATGGGTCGAAAGAATCATAGTTTTAGAAGACAATACTTTATCCATTTTTTTTAATTACTTAAAAGAGAAAGACTATGTGTGTTGTTTGGAAGAGTATGGATAAAGCACTAATAATAATATTTTTATTTTATTAAATAATATTTCTACTCTTTAAGTAAAAATATTATTTAATAATTTCATTTTATTATTTTTTTAAAACAAAAAACATTATTTTAGGAATAAGAAGAAGTGAATAGGTTTTCAACTTATAGCAGAACACTAAGTAAATTTGAAAGAGGATGGTGAAAAAATGCAGACTTCGGGATGATTTTTTTGGTAAAAATACTTGTAAACATTCTAATAATGAAAATTTTGTTGGAGCAGATATGATGATAACATATCCAATGAGAAAAAAATCAAAATTCGTATTAAATTTAAACACACAAAATCACACATATCCAATAAGAAAAAAATTATAATAATGAGGGTTACATCATTATTGTACAAGGACATCATTATCATTATGTGTAAATAGAAGTTGATTACTTGAAATAAAAGAGTGAGGGAGTGGTGGTTTGTAAGTAATAGATTTCTATTTGTACTAGATGTCTCTAGGTTTTTGGGTGTTATTTTGTTTGACTAGCTTTTAGTCATTTAAAAGACATTTTAGGTCATACTCCAAGATGCACATGGAGACTAGCTCTTAGATACACAAGCATGTATTGAATTTGGGTCTTGTGGAGGAGGATTTGCACAATAGAGAGGATAGGAAGCACAAAATGAGTTGAAGATAGGAAGCACAAAAGGAGTTGGATGACATTTTAACAAAGTATGCTAAGTTGTTTAGAGAACCTGAACATTCAATTGATTTGTAGTATTGAGTTATTCTTTTCAATGCGGGGCTATACAATATCTCTTTACTAGAAAATGAAGAGATTAAAAGAAAAAATTAAGAATTGCTACATAAAATTCATATTTAACTAGTTCATTCCATGTCGATCAACTATTGTTTTGGTTCCTAAGAAGGAAGACACATGGAGAATGTGTAGCATACCTTGAACTACCTCCCTTCACTACTAAGGAAATCCATAAAAAGTTCATCTTCTTCTCCAATTAATAATTCCCTAATATGAGTCCATTTCAATCTCAATAACCCCATGATTGATATTGACAATATACACATATACAAACATGTATGTATGCAAATTCTTCATTACAAATCTTCTTCATTATGGAATCATCCATGATACCCACAATGCCAATTCGCATACACAGTATGCGTAGCTGTAACTTACTTTACACAATAGAGTTTGAGTTGTCCATTTTACAACATGAATTGATTAGAAACTACACTTAATTATTTCCAAACAAGCCACAATTGATATACATGATATTTTTCCAAATTAAAGAGACTCTCCACATAGAACAACCACATGCATTCCTCAACATATAAAACATTAGCCTATAATACTTAAATGTATATTGTTTCACGTGGTGAAATGACTTAATAAGAGCTTCATAATACACGCATTATTATTTTTTAGACAATGTGTAACATATTATTGAGACAATACTATTCTAGATTGGCATCTCTTCATTTAAACACACATTCTTTACAAATAATAACCATCACAATAATTAAATTTCAACATACAAATAATAATGACATGATTATTTATGTGCCAATAGATGCATTTAGTAAAATAGTTTCATAAAAACATTTTTTTCATTTAACTATAAACACCAAAGTTATTCATACCTCTTTATGAAGGGGGAATTCTTTAGACTAACTCAATGAAGTAAAGTTAAAGGTTCTCAAGGTATCACTTACCACTTGGTTAAGAATCTTTCCTCTTCCATTCATGTCTTATTGTCTCATTGCCACTTCCATTCCCCTCTTATTGTCTTAATGATTTTAATGATGGGTGGTGCTTTTAAAAAGTTTTGATATTCAACTATATTTTATTATTATTTTATAATGATAATTTCACTCTAATACAGTAAGTAGTATCCTTCCCATACGATGGCAATACTTGATGCTTACATTCTTTAGCCTTGTAATAAAGTTGCTATTCTATTCTTTTCACTCTTGTAATAAAGTCCACTTCTCTTTCTAATGATAAAATCATATCTTTACACCATTCTTTATTTACTTATACAATGGTATTCTCTCCATTGACATCTATTGTTACTCTTGTACATCAAGCTTCATCAATTCCTTACTCTTTTACATCAAGTTTCAAATCTTTATCATTTCATTATACTCTTGTACATCAAGTTTCAAATCTTTATCATTTCATTATATGCCTCTCATAATTATAAGTAAAATATATTGATCATAATCCTTACTCTTGTACATCAAGTTTCAAATCTTTATCATTTCATTATATGCCTCTCATAATTATAAGTAAAATATATTTATCATAATCCTTCCCATGCACAATAATTTCAGCTATAAGGGTTCTAACTTCACAATTGCAACCCATATATAAAATGTATAAATATATGTTCCATTCACATGATTGCTAGTTACTGGCTTTCTTTGGATTTCAAGGTCACTTCTTTTCTATGACCATTCACAACACAACCTTGAACAATTCCCTTCTTTACAACTCGGTCTCTCATACAATAATTTCAGCTATAAGGTTTCTAACTTCACAATTGCAACCCATATATAAAATGTATAAATGTATGTTCCATTCACATGATTGCCAGTTACTGGCTTTCTTTGGATTTCAAGGTCACTTCTTTTCTATGACCATTCACAACACAACCTTGAACAATTCCCTTCTCTACAACTCGGTCTCTCAGACAATAATTTCAGCTATAAGGGTTCTAACTTCACAATTGCAACCCATATATAAAATGTATAAATGTATGTTCCATTCACATGATTGCCAATTACTGGCTTTCTTTGGATTTCAAGGTCACTTCTTTTTGGCTTTCTTTGGATTTCAAGGTCACTTCTTTTCTATAACCATTCACAACACAACCTTGAACAATTCCCTTCTCTACAACTCGGTCTCTCAGTAAATCCAGAAAAGTTCAAGCTTACAGAGTTGATCTCTTGCCAATTCCAAGCCAACTATATCTGTTTTCACTCTAATGGATTGCTTCTTTGCTTTTCCCAATATTAGTGAGCAAACCCAATTGCTTCTTTCCCAACATTACTCTATTCCTTGTGTTGCAGAATAGTATCCAATGTTTATACTCCATTCCAATCACATTGTCCTTTTTGAAAAGAATCTTCATGCAATCACTGCATTTCGTATCAAGCACGAAATTAGTTACGTCATACTACACAGCTCAGCTGTCGTAGCAAAATTAGGTTTGGATGGAAACGACTTATTGAATTTGTGTACTGGAAGAAGATGGCTGTCAAATTCCAATATTTAATGGTGAGAAGAAGATAAGAGTGACAGTAGAAATATAATTGTCAAGATTTTCTTATCTGAATTGGATGGTACAAAGACTCCATCCTTATCATAACCCATTGATTGGTTCCCATTGTAATAACGTAAGTTTTGGGTTTTGGAGTCCGGACATGGGCAGCGAGCTCACGCAAGCATTGTGCGGGTCGTGATCATTGCCACATGTTGTCCAACTCCACTATTATCACATCTGAAGGTATGTAAAAAAATTGCCCATCATTTCTCATTTTTCCAAGAGGCAATCTTGTTGGTTTACATTGCCAATTAATTCTCTATCTTCAAAATTGATTTTTATAGGGTCTTAAGCAATTTTTTTTGCACTTCTTATGTTATTTGCAACATTTAAGCATGCCAAAAAAAGTTTTTGCATTTTTTCTTGCCCTAGATCCTTATAAATCCTCACAAAAATGTCCATTTATTTTCTCTAATCAAATCAATGTTTGAATGCTCAATATATCTTTGATTTTTTGTTGTGTTTTACATTTCCATCAATCACATATTCAAAAACATGTTTTTTTTTTCTTGCCCTAGGTTCAAACTTCATTTTTCCATATACAAGATCCTGAAGGCTTTGGATCCATTTTGGGAGTGGGGCACACCTATTGATCCACTCAATAGGCTAATTCTCACTTGCAATCTATGTGGGAAGAGAATGACACGTGGGATAAGCAGGCTAAAATATCACCTCACACAAATAGTAGGGCATGATGTGGGCCCTTGTAACCAAACAACCTCAGAATTCATTACTAAGGCCACGCAAGCAATTGAGGGAACTAGGCTAAAGAAACAATACAAGGAGGCCGTGAGAAATCAAATTGATTCAAGATCTGGGTCCACAATGGGATTGGGGGCTAGTGGGACGAGTCCGGATACTGATACATCCTCCACACAACAGTACACAATGCCTTCTCCTTCGACAACATCACCTTTCTTTGTGTCGTGGTGCACAACCTTCTCTAAGGTCCATGGTGAAAGTACAGGAGAAATCAGAAGCAAACAAACTTATTGGTCAATGCTTGCTATGGAGTGCTATTCCTTTCAACTTTGCAAAGAACCCATTTTATGTGTCCATGGTTGGGCACACAAAGATGCTCCCCAAATCCATTGCAATGGGGCCGCGCTAACAGGGACAAAACAAAGGTGCGCACACACCTAAGGAAGCGTGTATGCGCCATCAGGTTCGGTACCGAATCGAGTCACTTGTGCGCGTTTCTAGTGCGTACGCGCCCATAAGTGTGCAGGCGCACATGTTAAATAAAATAAAAAAACAGGGAAGAATGCATTCTATTTTCTTCCAATCGGCCAAGCCTCACTCACCCAGTGCGTACGGGGAGTAAGAGACCACTACACTCACCTATTGCACTCAAAAACTCCCGCAATCCATCCACCAAGTGACCATCAATTGCATTGGATAGGTAAGATCATTGGTTTTTGTCATTTTATTGATTTTTTTGTTTATTAAATTTTTAATTCTTCCCAAATTAGTAAAATAATATAATTTTTTTCAATTGCAGAGTCTAAACCTATACAATGAATGAACAAAATGTTAACATGGAGTCAGATGGAACACAAGAAAACACAAATATTGGAACCAATGAAAACCCTCAAGAAAATCAAAATGCCCAAGAAAATCAAAACCCCCAACAAAATTTCAACCAAGACGACTTGAACCATTACGTAAATGAAATGAGAGTGCACACTCGAGAACTAAGAAACATAGGGGAACCATCTCGAGTGTCCCTTGTCACCTCAATTGAGAGCTCAATTGACTCCCTCATCCATGCACATCGCCAATTGACCGACATGACCGAATATAGAGCTAGGATGCAAGAGTATTATTCCACAAGCATTTCCAAGGAGGAAATAAAAGCATTGAATATTACAAAGGCCCAATTATACAATATGTTCACCGATCCAAGAATACAACAACCACTGGACATTAGAAAGCCACGTGTCTGCATGGATTGGTGTCATTTCCAACCATGGAGGGACAATTGGATGCATAGGTGGTTCATGGTTTATGATAAACCTCCCTGCAAGAATAGGGAGGTTCCACAGTACTTCCTTCAGAAACTGTGGGTTGAGTTTGCGCTCGGTTTACATGTCAACTATTTTGACATAACCGAGTTCCAGGATGTTGGGATTGGCTCCACCCAAGATCGACCTACTGCCAGGAGGAACCCATTGAGAGGGCCACCAGCTCTTAGGCACGAGCCCAATCCCTCTCCCCAACCACCTCAGTTACCCCACAAACTTGATCATATCGAGGGTCGATGAGGAGTGTTGCACGTGGACTTCTAGACACACCGCCTTTGTAGCAACGACTACAGTGGAGAGACGGGTTGACCCTGATAGAGACTCAGGTGTAGGGACTTCACGACATATTCAAGATAGACCTGTGACTAGGCGCGCGAAAGTAAACCCCCCCAACGATTGTATTAGTTATGTTTTGATTCTATAGGTGAAAGCCATCATTCTAAGGGAAAAGGGGGCAATTTCTCTCACATTCTCTACTACTTTCCCAAACTTTTCTTTCACTGATTGTTGGACAACGAACACATAATCCTCAAATGCAACAATATAATCCACATTGTAGAAGCTTGACTGTTGGCCATAAGGATCAGCTGTAAGCATCCACAACAGGCTCAAAAGGGACTAGCAACTCAATCAAACTTAGTCATTTTTATCACTAAGTTTCTCACTGGCCCCTTCACTTTCTGTGTCAATTTTGCATATGTGCAATGCATACATGCACCGATTCATCTATTAACTTAGGTATCTTGCTCGTTTAGTTTCAAAGTTTTGGTTTATTTTTCTTTGAGTAGTAATTACATCACATATATTTTCAGTTGGTTAAAGAACCCCATTACATGCTAGTATACTCTACTTATTTTATCCATGCATGTTGTAATACAATATTTAACTCTACCAAAGTAAGATTCTGAACATTTCACATTAACCTAACTTAAAATTAATCTTCCCTAGAGACGCATTCTGACATCTATAAAGATCCACACAAGATTGTCATTTCGTGGGAAAATTCTATAGTTGAGGGACCATATTAGGTAGTGACCATTGTTCGAGACTCATTAGGCTACACCCTCATTTGGTGTACTACAATTGACATCCCCAACAACTCTGGTCTAGTACCCCTTTTCATGTAGTACCACATTTGACATCACTGAACCCAAACCCGTTTCCACATACCTTGTGTATATCGAAAATTCTCCTTTCCCTTTAATAATTCACTAATAACAAACAACGCATCATGCAGGTTCACAATTCAACGACTCATTTTCCTTTTTGTTCCTCCATTTAACAATCAAGTCAATCCTCACTCCAACGAGTTCACCATTTGACTTTGTTTTTGCTTTCTAGTAATTAAGTAACTTTCCCTTTCTGCTAGTAAATCAATCCATAGTTTATAGCTTAAAGTTACTTCGAGTTTCACAATCATATGTTTTTTTTTTTGTAAGTTAGGGTAGTTCCTTATATTACCTTTGGAAAAATATATAGATTTTTGCAGGGCCCTCCCAAGACTGGGAAAACAAACCTGAAATCAAAATTTAAGAAGTCTTCCCCGAAAGGAAACAAGACTGTACTAAAGAGTTTGAGAATTTCTATTAGTCTACAAATGTAGGTTGCCAAGAAACCAAAAACATGAGCAGAGGCTGTATTGACAAAACAAAACCAAAATAAAGACATAGGCTAAACAAAACCAAGTTAGCCGGTTGGGCCTTCCTAAGAACCTGTCTCCATGGCGAGTTCGATGCCAAGACAGTGGGAAATTTGATGTTGGTTGTGGAGAATATGCCTGAGATAACTAACCATTTCGTCCTGTTACAGAATAATTTCTACGTGAGCTTCTCCATTTTCTTCCAGGGTTTTTCTGAGAACTGATTTCTGCATCCAATGGTAATCCAAGGTCTGTTGGTAAAGGGTGGTGCGACCTCTGGTGTTCCCCGGGTCTGGAACCAGAGCTTCAAATTCATTCATGATTTCTGTGTCCGAGAGACAGCCTCGAGACACCTGAGCATGCTCTTCTGCTTTTTGAATTTCCTCCTGAGCATGCTTCAGGATTTCTTCTTTGAAACGATAGGCCTTCCCCACAATGCTGCGCATAAACCGCACTGGCGGGCTGGGAGAAGAGCCTGTCGGTTTGGTCTTGCACCAGAGATAACCTTTCTCAGCGGGCGACATTATTGCAGCAACTGCAAGCGAAACAAAGGACCAAATTCCATGAACAATGACCGTGCTGTGGAGGGAGAATCCCAGGGTTGTGATCCAGGCTCCGTCTAAACTTTTGCTGCATCTCTTATCTCCCTAGGATGTATAGACTTGCTTCCTTTTTCTGCCATCACTTACCATGAGTGCAGGTGTACCTCCCATTACTCAAAGCCAGACGAGGACGCAGAGACAAGACCCAACTCACACAGGAGCAGTTAAACCGCAGGATGTATGGTCCGATTTATGATGCTTTCCAGGGACGTGTGTATGACATGGGTGGGCATGTGTCCAGTTTCGTGATTGGCGCGGGCGGGCATGTCTCTAGCCTCATGTCTTTCCGCCGTTTCCCTTGGTTGGCCCACACTCAACACCTGCTGTGGGGGACAATCATATGTTTGTTTCCCAATGGATAAAGCACTAATCTTTATTATATACATGTTGTAAGATTTGATATATTTGATCTTGTGATTGCACATTTGATTTACTTGTCAGGTATACTGCTAGATTAATTGCTCAATTTTCATTAATCCTATGTCACGTTTTCCAAAGTGACCATCCTTAGATTTCGTAGGGTCTACCTCCCTTGGATTTGTTTAGGAGTTGGCCTAAATAGAGGAGTCAAGTGTTGTGGTGAGAGTTGCACTCGACTCGTTGACTTTCCAACAAGGCCTCTCTCGGTGAGTTGAGAATTTTTGCACGTTCACATGTAGATCTAGGTTGAAACAGGTGACACACCATGCAAGACATTGTCAATCACGTCATTCTCCATTGAGTCCTAAACTCCATGGCCTCGTTGATCACCTGCCCTCACTTGACAAGCCATCCTTTTTCCTCCTAGACTATGCACTAGTATGTCAATGTAACCAACTCACGTTTTCTACAAACAAGATGGCCATCGAGGCTACCAAATATCGTTTGGTTGTGCAAACTTGTCAAGTCTTTCCCGATGCATCCTTTGCGCACACAAGGGTTCGCAAGCCCAAGTCTTCCTCAAATCCTTCAAACCATTCATGCTCATCTCCATATAGATACCATGCCCCAAACATGTGTTTTTTTTATATGATTTATAAATAGTACAAACAAATTCATCCATTTCACCAAATCATTTAGCAGTATCCACAATAGGTGAGTCTCCAACACCAAATTTTTCACATAATCAATTCAACCATCTTGTTGTTTGAGAGTCTCTATCTTCCATTTCTTCATAATAATCGCAAGGACTAAAAACCTTAGAAACAATAAATATAGGTAAATCTGCGAACCTCCTATCTAGATATTCACTCAGCTTCATAACAAATAATTTTCCCAAAATAATACAATCATCTAGTATCCCTAATCTTTGCATCTTTGGCAAAATTTCAAACCTCAATTAAAGTAAATGTATCATACCTGTGTTATCTGCAAACTCAAGAGTTCCTCCTTGTGCTTTGATTAAAAAAAGGATATGTGCACTGCAACTGCCCCAAATATGCTTCCTAAAAACCATTTAAGAAGCATGTTAATAGTAACATATAAAGTAGTTCCAATGGAGGTAACATCAACATGATCCTCTTGGAACTTCTTATTCAACTTATTTAATTCAATGAGCACATCAATAAGTAAATGGATGCAAAATTGCACTTGAAATATTGTTGCCAACTCATACATTTTTGTATCCCTAAACTCCCCCAGTCTTTTAATAAATCAGGCATGAGTTTAACAAGTCTTTCCATGACCTTAACTCTAGAGAGCCACCTAATCTAATGAATCTGTAACACCTCTAGCTTAGTGATTTGAAATGATTCCTTTAACTCATTCAATTCTCCATGTCTTTTAGCAAATTTATCAAGCCATGGATACACTTTGTTTGTAAACTTGTCAATATATTGCAACTCTAAAAAATGAGATAAAACACCATTTGTTGCTAATGGTTCTCTATAGACTATGCAATGGATATCTATAAATGAGGAGCCTCCTTCAAGTTTTCAAAAATTGTACTTTCGTGCACCCAAATAGTGGATTTTGATCTTCTTTCATTACACACTTTCACGACAGAATCAAAATTCCTCATATATATATATATATATAAAATTTTATATGTCTTTATTTATAAGCCATATAAAGTTGGGTTGTAAATTTTTATAAGTTTTAAGTTGTTTATATATATATATATATATATATATATATAAATTAGTAGAAAAAAACGTACTTTTGTTATTCATAAATGATTAAAAAAAGTACTTCACTATTTATATACCATCTTTTCAACTATTCTAATATATATTATATATATATATTAAAACAACTTAAAAATAATAAAAATTATATATATAAATCTACAACCCAACTTTTTATGACTTACAAATAATTTTTTTTTTATATATAAACTCAAACATATATATAAGCAAAAGGAGCAAAAGGCATCTAGAAAATCATATATGCAACTCAAAGCATGCAGAATATTTTGATCTTCTTTCATTACACAATTTCACGACAGAATCAAAATTCCTCTCATATATATATATATATATATATATATATATTATTTTATATGTCTTTATTTATAAGCCATATAAAGTTGGGTTGTAAATTTTTATAAGTTTTAAGTTGTTTATATATATATATATATAAATTAGTAGAAAAAACGTACTTTTGTTATTCATAAATGATTAAAAAAAGTACTTCACTATTTATATACCATCTTTTCAACTATTCTAATATACATTATATATATATATTAAAACAACTTAAAAATAATAAAAATTATATATATAAATCTACAACCCAACTTTTTATGACTTACAAATAAAAAAAATAATTTTTTTTTTTTTATATATAAACTCAAACATATATATAAGCAAAAGGAGCAAAAGGCATCTAGAATATCATATATGCAACTCAAAGGATGCTTGTCTAAAATTCTGTTAAAGGAAATCCGAAACTATTTCTCTGCATAAGTTTAAGTCGGTATCTATCAATTGTTGGTCATAAACTCTATAAATAGTATTCTGTAGGTGGTGGAAATGACCACTGAGCGATAGTTGGAATCCACAGGGGTGTAAGAGATGTCCGATGTCAGAGTAGCAGTAAGGCCCGTAGAGTGAAGGGGAGTAAGTCTACAGAGTTTCCGGAGTCTATTATATAGTCAGCACTCACCTCTTTTCAAAATGGACCCAACTATGGATACTATTGAGCTGACAAATCACATAGAGTGTGAATCAGCAAATGATACTGAAATCTCATTAGC
Source organism: Larix kaempferi (assembly GCA_027924585.1). Lineage (NCBI taxonomy): Eukaryota > Viridiplantae > Streptophyta > Pinopsida > Pinales > Pinaceae > Larix > Larix kaempferi. Next base: position 31,966,858 of record BSBM01000372.1, read on the forward strand.
CGAACGCAGAGAGTCTTCCTTTAATCCTTCTACTTCTGAAGATACATCCTATATTACTATTCGTGATCAAAATCCTAGCGCTGACTGGCAATTACCCCAAATCTTGCCTCGAGATGTTTATAAACTCCATTGGTGGAATATTACTTCTACTACCCATATCCGTGTTTCCAATATTGATGTTGCTTTTATGGAAAAACAAGAACCCATACACATAAATTTGTTAGACCGAGCACAGATAGATTGGGCTAAGTCCATGAAATATAAGTATGCTCATTTTGGAGCAGTTAAGTTAGGACTTGGACCCTTGGTTCGTCCACGGCTTGCTATTTCTTCTTTGTGTTGTATAGTTGATACTAGGCATAGAAAGTTTTCTGATGCTGTAATCGGTGGATTCACAGCCCCTCTGCATGATGGTCTTGCTTTCGGGACAATCTATCCCAAATTCTCTGTCAGCTTGGAAGACCCTCATATTTATAACATTCTCAAAGCTTATATCTTGCCTAAAGGGTTTGATATGGAGACTGGATCTAGAATTATCCAGCTCAAAGGAGGAGTCTGTATTCGGTTTGGTAATGATACTCTTCCACAGTTACGAACTGCTGTCCACCAGAGTTCTGCAGACTGCAGCATGGTGGACTATCCCACTTCTTTTGCAAAATCTGCTAAATCAAAAGCAGCTATCTCCAAAAATGCCACTCCGATTACTTTTAACTGGACTGGGATAAAGTATCCATCCTCTTGGGAAGTTAAATACTCTGAGTTGAGAAACCAAGAAAGAATGATAGCCTCATATAACCCACAACCTCTTGTCTTTGATGAAGCTAGTTGTTCTTTCAGACCAGCCCAAGAAAATCAAACTTCCAGATCTTGTCCTCCACTCATCAGATCTACTTCAATGGCCTCTTATAACAATGCCCTACTACAAGCCTTGTCTGATCAGGTGAGCAAAGAAAGCCAAGCTGAAGATAATACCACTCTGCCTAGGTCTACATCTGTAAATACCACTTCTTTTTCTGGTGTGTCAGATTTTGAGCATAAAGGTCAACATGCAGACTGCCCTGCATGTAGATAAATTAAACAAAAATTAGTACAAAAACAAAAAATGAAAAAAGCTCAAGAAAATCCCCATGAATATCCGTCCCTAGGAATGTTTTTGTTACCTCGTTCTGGAGCTGATGTAGAGACCACCAATACCCTTGGTCAAAAGTCTTACTACCCTGGTAGGAACCTTCCAGAAACACCTTTCCGCCAGTATGCTTCAGATGGTTCATCCAAAAGGGAATATATGATTGTAAAGTCTTCTATTGCTGACCAATCTGTGTCAGATGAAATAAAGTTAGCAAATTGGGGAAACTTGCAGGAAATGTGCACTGCAAGAAATATTGATGATATGGCAAATGACATTTTAATGTTGAAACATCAGTGTTCTAAACAAAGAGTCCAACTAGATAAAGTTATAACAAAGTTGGAACTATTGGATCATTTACTGCATGACACTACAGAGATACAAAAGGCAATCACTATAGCTTCTGATAAATTAGAAAGAAGAATTTCTGTTTTAAAAGAACTTTCAAGCAAAACAGAAGAATTAAAGAAGAAGCGTTATTATGTCCCAGATCATGTTCATCGCCTAGCAGCCCAAGGACATAATAGGAGTAAATCCCTAGGACAGTTCAATATTGTCCCAGAAGAAGAAAAACCAGTGTGGGATTTTGGTGAGAGTGATGCCAAAATAGAATTCATTGAAAACTGGATCTCTGAGTTTAAATCTTTCAATCCTGTCTTAGATCCAAAATATGAAGTGTCATTAAACATGATGGCAGAAGAATCTTCTAACAGAATGAGGATTACTGGTCCGAGAGAACACTATGATGAGCATATGTATGATGCCAATCCTACTACTACTGTAGATGCCCAACCCAAAGTTTTTAACTTTGGAATTAATAATATGAATAATCTCATTTCCCAAATGCCTGAGCAACCAGTGCTCAATATTCAGTGCCAAAAAAGAGAAGAAGTTAGAAATGCTATTCAGTTGTTACAACATTGGCTTTTATATAAGAAACAGCAAGACCATAATGTTACTGGTCAAATGCTTGCAACTCAACTAGTTGCAGGATTATCTGGTCTAGCTTATGAATGGTGGCGATGGTTGCCACAAGAAACAAGGCATGAAATACTTGCAGCCAATGATGCTGATGAACAACTTCTCTCTGCATTGGCAAGAGAATTTTATGGTCCAGAAGACCAAGAAGACACAGATCACCTTGCATCTTTATTTATGTTTGCTAGATTGTGTGATCTGAGTAAAGATGAAGAATATTTCTGCTATATGCAGAAATTGTTAATTTCATCAGGTAAATCAGGAGACCCGGCTTACCTCAAGCACTATTTGAGGAGTTACCCCGGCCATGTGCCAGATGCTGTTGAGCAAAGATTTAAAGATAAAAATATTGCTGTAAGAAGTTTATCTTTGGCACAATTACATGGTCATATTTTAGAATGTTGGCAAGAACATTGTTTAGAAAAAAGAGTTAGCAAAGACTTTAAAAGGCATCAACAAATGTTCTCTGCTTCTTTTTGTAAAGAAGTTGCAGGTATGCCAGATTGGGGGCGTGGAGCACACAACAGAGGTCATCTAAAAGAATGCAAATGTAAAAAGAAGAAAAAGCATTACTATACCTCTGAAAAGAGATATCATCTTGAAGGCTCCTACAAACATAAGCCGAAGTACCGCTATAAGGGTTACAAATCTAAGAAAAAGCATAAGTATAAAATATTTGTAAAGTGACGTACAGATAAAGGTTCTACAGACAAATGCTTTATCTGTGGACAAAAAGTACATTGGGCGAGCAAATGTCCTAAGAGGAAGTCTAAGCCAAGGCTTGCAGCTCTTTGTACAACACTAGATCCCGATTGGTGGGATTTATGTGAAGTTTCTGTTGATTCCCCTCTCCCTCCTGGAGAAATAATTGAACTCCCTGATTCTGATAGTGATTCTGCTTCTGACTCTAGTTCTGATATCCCGCTCATTGCTAAATGTGATCCTCCAAATATCCTCTTCATCCGATTCTGATTTAGATGATCCACATTTAGGGGGGTGTAGCCAGCCAGAGTTTGACTTTTCTCTTTATATGTTTTCTTCCCGTCTCTCTATTCATCAACTGGAAAAACAAGTTGCCAGTATTGATCTTCAATTGTCTACTATCCCTGTTTTTAGACACACAGAGAGAACAACCCTAAGAGAAGAAAAGAAACAATTACTTGCTAAGATTGAAACCCTGACTAAAGAGAAAGGAAAAGCTAAACTGACAGTCCCTAGCTATAACCCTATAGAGCTATACCAGCACTATCCTAATAGCCATTTTGATAGACAAAGCCACAGACAGGATAGAATGACTTTACTCCAGAGTCAGATAAATCAAAAACACGAGCAAATAAAGACACTGCTGAAAGAAATAGAAAATTTAAAACAATCCATCTCAGTGTTGTCAGCAGAAAGAGATCAGTCTTCAGAAGAAGAGCTCTCTCAAGAAATTGAAAGAGTTTGTGGTACAAAATAAAAGTCCCCATCTCCTAGATCTACTCCTGAAAGATCACCATCTCCTAAGTCTCAATCCATAAGTTTGCTTGGTGTAGTTTCAGGTCCAAAGTTGTTTATAACTGTAAATTTTTGTCCAGCTGAATTTCAACCTTACCCTGTACAGTGTTTGATAGATTCTGGTTGTCAGTTTAATCTAGCAAAAGGGAATGCCCTTCCATCTTTTTACTGGGAAAAGAGTAAAGAGTTAGGTTCTGCAATTCAAGGTTCGCCTGTGTTTTTAACAGGAAAAGTCAAAGATTTTCCAGTAAATTTGTCAGGTCATTCTAGTTCTTTATCTTTGTTTAGATTAGACCAAATAAAAGAAGATTGTGTTTTGGGATCTGAATTCCTTGTGAAAGTTAGTCCGTTTTCCATTGATACCCAAAAGATGATTTTCATGTGTACAGTCAATGGTCAGTCAGTGTCCATATCTTTGAGTGATAAGTTTAGTCCTCAATGTAAACCAATTGTAAATAGTCATGAGTTAAGTGTGTCTGGTTTGTCAAGTCAGTCCAACAAAAGTTTGCACAAGATGGAACGCTGCATCTCCTATGCAGAAGTTCATGGTGAAAAGATTCTTGCAGACATCAAGGAAAAGATTATCAGAGACTGTTGCTCTGAGAATCCAAATGCCTTCTGGAAAAGGGAAAAATACTTTGTCTCCATTGAGTTAGATCCTCTCCAGAAAATAAAACCAATGAAGGCATCGGCAAGAATCATGAGTCTGTCAGAGAGAGACTTTTGCTCCAAAGAAATTCAAGAATTGTTATCCAAAGGTTTGATTGAGCCATCAAAGAGCCCTTGGGCATGTAGAGCCTTTGTGGTAAATAAACATTTAGAGCAAAAACGAGGAAAGCCAAGATTAGTGGTGAACTTCAAGCCACTAAATGTTGTGTTGAAGAAAATCAGGTATCCTCTTCCTGATAAGTCAAGCTTGTTGCAGAAAATCAATGGTTGCACTATATTCAGTAAGTTTGACTTAAAATATGGATTCTATCAGATAGGAATAAAGCCAGAAGACAGATACAAAACAGCTTTTGTTGTTCCACATGGTCAGTACCAGTGGAAAGTCTTGCCATTCAGAATAAATAATGCTCCATCAGAATTCCAGAAAAGAATGGAAGATATCTTTAGAGACATACCATGGTTGCTTGTGTTTATAGATGACATATTAATTTGTTCCAAGAATGTACAAGATCATCTAAAACATTTGCAGAAATTTTATGATTTGGTTTTTAAGCATGGATTGGTATTGTCTGCTTCAAAAATGGAAATAGGAAAGACAGAAATGGATTTCCTAGGTTTTCATATTAAAGCTGGAACTATCATTCTGCAAGAACATGTATTGCAGAATTTTGAAAAGTTTCCAGATAAGATTTTGGATAAAACATAGTTACAGAGGTTCCTTGGCAGCCTCAACTATATTCGGCCATTCTATAAAGGCCAAGCTTCTGACATCAAATGTTTGCAGCAACGTCTCAAGAAAAATCCTGTTGCATGGTCAGAAGAGATGACTCTGGCAGTCAAAGCAATAAAAGCCAGAGTAAAAGAGCTTCCAGCACTTCATCTCCCTCTGGGTACTGGTAAGCTGATTATTGAAACAGACGCTTCTAACTCTACATGGGGTGGAGTTCTTCTTGAAGAGATTGAGGGAAAATAAAATGTTTGTGGTTATGATTCTGGTTCGTTCAGAGGAGCAGAGTTAAATTATCCAAGCAGCCACAAGGAAATTCTGGCTGTCAAAAAGACAGTCAACCACTTTATTTTATATCTCAAGCCAGTCAGGTTTATAGTCAGAACAGATCTGAAGATAATGCCTGGAATATTTAGAAATGCAAAACCTGATGGCTGAGAATTCAAGTAGAATATTAAAATGGTTCATCTGGTTGAATAAATTTGATTTTGATATTGTGTATAAGCCTGGATATTTGAACTGTTTAGCTGATATGCTCACTCGGGAAAACTTGCAGATTGAAGACAGCAAAATTCCAAGTTTAAAGATGTTTTCTGCAGGTTCTAGCTCCAGTTCCAGGAAGGATCGTGATGATGATCCTAAAGGCAAAAAGCCAATGTCAAGCTATGATGAGAAACCAATGTTCCATGGAAATCCCATATTGGGAAACCAGCCTGAAAAGCTTCCAAAAGAAGCTTTATTCATGAAGCCATGGGATAATAGTCTTACTGAGGAGGAAAGAAAAGAATTGCTCGATTATGCTAATCGAGAAGATGCAGAAAAATATCTCAGTCTGACTTTAATAAAACAGATTCAAATGAGTCCCTGTAAACTCCACATCATGGAGAGATGGGAGAAGAAAGCATTCAGAGGATTGCAAAATGCCAGAGAACAACTCAGGAAATGTAATGAGCTGTGGATCGATTGTAATGAAGAAAAAGAAGGCCCCAGATGGTATGTGGATATTGGTGAAGGAGACCTCACATGGACTTCTTATAATTTGATTTTGCAATTCTGCAGGGAAGAAACATCCATTGTCATATGTGCTGACCCAGGAAACATGCGCAACAAAAAGTGGTCCGGGTGGACTGAAATTTTGTTGGATAAATTTTGTCCAAGAAAAGATTAGACTGTGTGCAGAGCCAATTTTATCCTTCATCTTGAAGCAGATATGCAGGCTGCGGATCAGGCAAATCTTTGGTTTAAGTTTCTGCTTCGACATCATGGTGGAAGATACTCTGAACTTGAAAACTGTGTAAATGTTACATAGAAATATATTAAAAGAGATGAAAATGGTAACAGGATTGACACTAAGGTTCATAGGCGAACTCTCCCTTTGAACTATCGTGTTGAATCTCAATTTGAGAGCGAGTATCTTTATGAAGAAGGACACGAAGCTGTGTTTGGTTCTGATGTAGAGCGCTGTTTTGGAGAACTTCTATATCCAGAGGTTGATTATCCTGAAGATGAGCAGTACATCTATGATTCCCAACCGCCATATCATTGGGAAGATGAACTTGTTCGAAGAGAAATAGAAGAAGCACAGTATGATGATGACCATGAATGTTGGTGTGGAGGCCAAGGTGTCGGACCGCCGGATGATCCTGATGTTTTTTGTGTTTGCCACTCTGGAAGTGACTAAAGAAGAATCTCCATAATGGGAATGGAGCCCATGGTCCGATTAATTTGTAATAATTTGCTTTTGTACATAAACATCTTTTAGTGGAAGCCGTAGTGGGCCGGTAATAGTAGCTCCACTTTGTAATGTTGGCCAAGCTTGTCGGCTATGCTTTTCTTTTCCGTAGGAATAATTAGATGGGCCAGTAGGTTGTCGGCCATCAAATCTACTTTTGGTTGTCGGTTTCCGAGTCCCCTCATGGAGTTGCCTCATAGGGATGAGATAAACATGGTGCTGTCCCACCATGTCCTAGGATTCCTTTACTTTAGACTGGTTGGTGTAAGTTTCTAATGACCGGATGACTGCCTAAATAATTATATAAGTAAGAGCCCGAGCTCATTCTTGTCATTCGAGTCTAGTGCATTGAGCTGGTTAAGAGCTCTACAACTAAGTTAGGAGTCGAGCTGGTCCAGTAGTTGGAAGCTCTGAGTCTTAGGTGTGTGAGAACTGTAGTTCTATGCTCTGCTAGTTGCCCTCGTGGTATAACATAGCAACAGAACAAATGCATGTTTGCCTCTGTATAAAGAGTCTGTAAGTGCGCTAGTGGATATACCATGGGTGTCCCAGGAGCCTGCTACTAAGCTCATGCCTTTGGGAAGTGCTGAATGCTAAACGGCCCCATGTCATTGTATCCAGGTGCTCAGTCGAGTGTATGGTGACGACCTTCGCAGTCCGAAGGCAATCCATTGGAGTCTGTTTGAATGTAATTCCGCATTCCGCATTGAGGCAATAATAAATTTGCAGAAAGCTTGTTTGGGGAGATCGTTGGTGCAAGATGTATGAGAAATCAAGTGGGAGATTAAGTTTAAATAGGACACTACACGTTTCAAAGTTCAATTTTAAGTCTCAACTGAAATTTCCAAAGTAATTTAAATGGAATTTTTTTAAATTTTTTTTAGTGCAATGTCATAAGACCATTGCAATTGGTTATATAATTAAACCATTTACTTATCCAAAATAAGTAATAGGTTGTCTAGAATAAAGACCATTTAAGAACATGAAATGAAAATGAAATCTGAGTAATCAATCATGGTAAAATACATTAAAAAACTGTCAAAATCACAAGTGAAAGTGGCTTGCAAATTCTTAATGGTGTGCATGATAACATTGTTGAAGGGGGTGAAGTTGTATTTTGAGCAATTTAATTGTTTTAAATTCATAGAACGTCAAAGTATACAATATTCTTGAAATGGAAATAAAACTAAACACAAAATTCCACATTATAATCTCCTCTAACTTACTTCTAAGAAAATCGAGACATTATATTTCTAAAAGATTCCCATTCACTAAATTGGGCGCATGAATGGGAGTTGAAAGTCTAATTCAGACCAAATGGAAACTAAGAAATCAATAAAAGACATTATATTTCTAAAAGATTCCCATTCACTAAATTGGGCGCATGAATGGGAGTTGAAAGTCTAATTCAGATCAAATGGAAACTAAGAAATCACTAAAATAAAACCCATTCCTAAATATGAGGAGACAACTGAAGACCACAACTCAAATTTCCTGGAAATCGTGGGCGAATTGAAGATTTCAGCTCAAATTTTATTGGGCGATGATCAAGTTTTTTCCTTTCCTTACTAAATACACATTGGCTAATCTTTTATACATGATTTTTTTTAATAAATTGTGGGCGAATGATGAGAAACCACTACAATACAAAATAATAGCCCAATAAAAAATTAGAACCCTTTATTTTCGCCCTTGGGCTAAATTTCGCCCCTAAAATTTTCTATGCCTTAATAAGTTGTAGGTAGCTAGACTCCATGAGCCAATACGAGTTGAATTAAAATGGGACAATGGGTTCTATTCCAGTCGCCACCACCTCCAAAACAACTGAAATGCGTTCAGATTCGCCACCCTCACAAACCCACTATTGGAGGAGCCTAGTTGACCAACCGACTAGGTCCTCCCGATCGACTAGCACATAGTTGGTTCAGTTAGTCGTGTCGGTTATGATAACTGACTAAACCATTATGAAACTATAATAGAATAAATGTATGTATCAAATATATAATAGCATGGTGAGCCAAGTAAAGAGAGATGCTTTTGTACATATCTAGTATGTTTGATAATATAAGATACTTGTTCCTTGGGTCCCCATTACTCTATTCTCTTGTTATCTTATGTATGTATGATTATGTGTGCAATGCATATTTATGTGTATGATCAATGCGCTACTGGTAACTCCATGTAATCCAACATATTACAACATTGGTTTCGTTGCCAGTAGTACTGACCTGGGACATGAAGCATGCATACATATGGTGAACGAGAGGGAAATTAGAGCCTGGTGGAACCAGAAGATAGAAAAATATATACAAAATTATGCTAGAAGGAACAAACTAACGCTTGCACAGGCCCGAGAAAAGTTCTTCACCGAGTCACATGAAAGATTCATAGAAGCCGTTCCCCATGAAATAAAGAAATTTCTTGACACTATTCATGACCAAGTTGGATGCCCAGAATGAAAGACTCCTAATGCACAAGATATATAATAGAGGAAGGATGAATTTATATGAATGGTTTGAAAAGATATGCAAAGAATTTTGTGAAGAACAAGCTATAGAAGAAAGATCATCAATCGACGAAGTCCAACGCAAATTCTACACCGACCTTCATGAAGGATTTTTTTGCTCTATATCAAGTTTGCTATATAAATTCTTAATTCGAAACAAAGTTGGTCACATAGTCAAACCATGACCTCCGTTGTGCCTTCCCGCTTCATCAAATTGGGAGCAGACACAGATATACTAGGAGCGCTTCGTCAATGAACGCGAGTGGAAATACCTTTTAAATAAATGGAGCCTATTGCTAAACCCACTTCCGTCGAACAATAAGAGCCAGGTCAGCGATGGGGGTTTTGCTGTCCATATGTTCTGAATTAAGGAATGATGTTATTCGAAAGAAGAACAAAATAATGAAGCCCTGTAAATAGTCAAGTCCACTCTGATAAAATAAGTGCTCAGCCGCTCACAAACAGATAACAAATATTCAAAGATTAGAAAGAGAAAAAAGGTACAAGCGACAAGAGAAGCATAGCGATATTGCAATTCCTTTGTATACAAAAAGAAGACTAAAGCAAAAACTGGTCAAGATGGTCGAGCAACCATAAGGCCTACTTGAGTCGAGGGAAAGTCGACTAGAAGAGAAAGAAGGTGAGGTGCCGATGTTGGTAGATAGATCGCACACGACATTGCTGACCTCGCAATCTCTACACATTACAATTCCAGATGCTTCGACTCCCGTCGAGTCTGTACCTATGATAATGATGACTTGGCCGACCATTAGACAAATTTTCGAGTGTGACATGGGACTGGGGCTAGGCGATAGTGGCATATGGAATCAACTAGATCAATGTGGATGAATTGTGGATAGGTTGATGATACAATGACGAGCGCATGGTAACTGGATTACCTTCACACCCAAATTCATAGACATTCTTTTAATTTATTTTATTCAGAACATGTGGAGGTACCCCCCTACCAGCAACATTACTGATTGACGTGACAAAACAGTCGAGTATCTAACCTAGTGACGAAGAGTCCTCAAAATAAGTACGTTTATCGTGGTATCTGTTGCACTCTCAAGAATTTAGCAACAAGTGTCAAGTAGTAACTCATCCAATAAGTCAATCTGCTCTAATGACTAGTAAAAATTCTACTTCTATCAATATGACTTACCGTATTCCAGTAAATACTCCTATTTTTGAAGGGGATGGTGGCCCCAAGAAACATTGGTTTGTATGCGAAGCACTCTGGAAAGCTAACCTCATTGATGATGAGAATAAAAAAATTGCACAGTTTGCAGGAGGTCTTAGAAACATATCTCTCACTTGGTACATGAATCTCATTGAAGAAGGTCCCAAGATAAAACAACAAATGAAAGATGACTTCCTAGATTTTTTTAAAGCCGACGATACCAAGCATCTATTTGCACATAAACTAAAAGAAATCATGCAAGAGATAGAGAAATAGTATGTGAATATGATAGAAGATTCAAATATATCCTCAACCAGATGCCATAAAAGATGGACCAAGCTGTCGTAATCCAGTTTTTTGTGGTAGGTATGCAATTCAGAATTAAGATGCCACTCCTATTACATGAATACACAACCTATTACAATGTATTAAATAAAGCTCTAAGAGTTGATTCAAACACAAATTATTCGACTAGACCTAGCGAAAGACGTTTGGAAGAAAATATTGAAGCAATACAAAGGTCACTTCATCATATTGCCATGAGGAATAATGGCATATGGTGTACCACATGCTCAAGAGAAGGCCACACAAGAGAAACAAAGAATATATCATGATGATCGAAACACATACTAGAGAGAAATCAAACTAACTTGAAGAAAATATGAGAGTATTTCTAGAAAAGCGTAAACCATAAGATTTCCATACGACACAAACAAGCTATATTTGCGACATTTGTGAAATATTTGAACCTCATTCAACGAAAGAATACCCCTATAATTCCGAAAACATTAAACCAAAATGGTGTGGAATATGTCAAATGACACAACATTCGACTGCAGAATGTACCAAGAACTTAAATACCAAATCAAATTATCATATAGTGTACCAGACATAGACTGTTGAGCAAAAAAGACAAGATGGTCACAACAACGACCAACGCAACAATGGCAATAACCGATGAGGTAGATACAACGGTTGTGGAAGATACAAAAATTGGGGATATAGGCCACCAAGTTGTGTAAAACTGTGTTTCTTTGTGTGCTACATTGAATAACATTTGAGTCTCAACTATCAATGGAAGGATAGACCAGACTTAAAATTTTGTACAAAATGTGGTGTACGAGAGCACAATTTAGAAGAGTGCCTCATGTTAGAAGCTCTTAATATTAAAATGAATGTTAATCTCTTGTCTAGTGTCTCTAAGCATGATGCATTTAATACTAAAAAATTGCATGTAATTACCAGACAAGATACAAATACTGGAGGGGATAACCCTCATTTCACAAGAATACAAAGAAAGGAAGATGACAATCCTAACCCAATGAAGCAAAAAGAAATATTTACCAATGTTACAAAAATATTTACATAAACTGTAGCCAAAGAAAACACTACAAACTCCAGAAATAAAACACTTAATGAGTTATTACAACTCTTAACAGATGAAGAAGTCATTGCACGATTAATTGATTTAATGTATAATATTCAAAATAATTCAGTAAGCGAAAGAATCACCAAAAATATTTGAAGTTTGAATCACAGACAAAATTTATATTAACCCCCTTATTGACCTCGAAGTTGAAGGGTTCTGCATTTCACAAGTCATTGTCGACTTTGGTTTCCAAGCCAATATAATGATGAGGTCGACATCATAAATTTTGGGTTGAACATGACTAGCAGAATTAGGCATCTACCTTAAACTTGCTGACCAAGGACTGATAGAACCTATTGGTGTATGGAAAAATGTTAATACCACAATTATGGGTATAAGCACACTTATTGATTTTGAAATCACCGACCCAAGGGAAGGATCCAAATCATTCCCAGAATTAGTCAGTCGAACTTGGGGTTGCAAAATGAAAGCTTCTATTTCCTTAGAAAAATAATCAAACTGAAAGACAAAGGCAAAAAGGTCATAGTAACGATCAATCCATCCTAAGGGAATCCCTGGGCGAAAACAAATGATAATGAGGGATATATAAGGAAATTATTCCAAGTCATACAAGGCAATGAAGATTCAATAGAACTTAACGATTTTGGTGAAATCCATATTGGTTCTCCTATGTTCGTCGGACAAAATTCTGACTCAGAACTTTATGACTAGCAGATTGAAAAATACAAAAAACACCGAAAGAGAATGTTGAATGGTTGAAGCCATCCTCGACGACCAACATGAAAATGCTTCCCAATAACTGTAATCCCAATTTTTTTTGAAAAAAGAGCAAAATAATATCCAATTCTTATACCGACGAAAAATGGACCGACAACTCTACCTCACTTGAGGTTCAAAGAACGAGAATCGCCAGTACTGCATGTCGAAGAAGTATCTTAAACCATAGGTGAACAAGGATGGCTGCAAATCCTAGTCGAAACATTCACGAGACAAGAAACCCGATGGTGGGATACCCATCAGTCAAGACTGCAGATTTGGATGACCGCTTCGACATACTTCATTGAAATATTTGGAGGAAGGAAACTAATGCCGCAACTAGAAATTCATAAATTTGTACAAGGTATGGACCCCTCCGTGCATATAGAGAATTTTTAACAAGAATGGAAACGAGAAGGATACAAAGATGAAATAAATTGGACACATTTGTTTCCCAATACCTTAGATGACCTACCTAACAAATTGTACAAAATGGAAGAAGCGATAGGAGAAACATTTAACTGCAAAAATCTAAAGTTTCAACTTTATTAAAGATTTCTCCTTCTCTCCCGCAAAAGAATGCCGGCAAAATAAGAAAACGACTTGAACATTCGACCAAGCTCCGAATGTAAAGCAACTTATGTTAAAAAGAAGTAGTTAGATCAAACAACAACTCAAATAGAAATGGAGATCGATCATAGTCATGGGAAAAATTTTCGATGGCGGAGAGATCACCCACAAGTAATTCAACCAATAAAAATGACTTTCAAAATTTCCATCAAAGAAAAGGATAATGACGATGACAACAAACAATTCCCCCCAAATTTTACAGAATTTAAAGAAGGCGAATGACTGATCAATGAATCAAAAGCACCTAAGTGGATGGATGCTGAGATTAAGACAAATGAAGTAGACATAACTACCGATGGGTGACCAAAAATGGAAAATATAGGCAACTACTGGTCAAAGCAACTAATGGATGCTTATGGTTTGGCATGTATAACATCGTACATATCCCATGAATGCTCTCACAATGTTGTTGTCTCTAAATTGTCAATATGCATTAAATAATTTATCTAAGGGAAGTTTTATTCATACAAAAAAATAATGTAACACATTAAAAAAATAATGAGTGGTATGTTAAAAGAATGGCGGGTCCATAACTTGCTACTCTTAAATATTAAAACATGGTTTTGATAGATTTATTTTAAATATTAAAACATAGTTGTGACACATTCAAAATCGATGATGGTCCATAAAATGTTATATAATATGTTTTCCTAGTATTGAAATGTGACAACATTAAACTATATTTGTTGGTGGTCAATATGTTAGGGGTTTATTGATGTTTAGTGAGATAATATTGACCATGGAAAATTATAAGCAATCACAATTAATCAAGGTCAACCATCATATTGGTTTATGGCTAAGGTGGTTTGTCGGTTAGTAGCACTTATCTATTATTGGCATAATGAGGCTATATTCACAACCATAATCTACTATATTTGTTAATGGACGTTATGTCAAGGGTTAGTGACCTATTAGTGGGATAACATTAACCATGGACAACTATATGCAACCAATGTTAATCAAGATTAATCATAGTCAACCATCATCACTAAGTTAGAGATTAGGGATTGGCAAGGAGTTAGTGGGGTAGTAGCATCAACAATTGACATATTAGATCTATGATCAATCATACATATAAGCATATAATCCTTAGGGTGTTTGTCTAAACATTGTAGGTGGAATTGTATAGACCATGCCATTAGATATGTGGAAAATATTTTTAAGAAAAGTTGATGTGTTGTATAATATAAAATTGTGATCCATTATCATATATAACATTTGCATGTATATAAAATCAAGGGTGTTGAAAAATATTAAATCATGTATTAATAATATATTATTAAAATTTTAAAAATGTTGATAAACATTAATAATTAATAAAAATTCTATAATTCTAAAAAAATGTGTTTAAAAAAGAAAAAAATCATAAATAAATTTATTATTTTTTAAATAAAATAAAAATCTTTATTTATTTTTATTTTTGAAAACTTTACTTATCCATATTTATTTAAATAAAATATTTATGGATATTTGAAAATTTTATATATTTTATTTTAGATGAAAATGAATAGAATACTGTAGTTTATATACTTTCTTTTGCACTTATTATTAAATAATAAAGTTAATATATATACAATTAGATTTATATGCTTATTTTGAAAAAAAATAAAATTGGTCCAACGGACAAAGGAAGTCCACTATTCAGAGGAAGCCCACTGTTCATCGACGGTACATGTTTAAATATTCAGAATCAAATGCATTGTTCATTTACTATAATAAATATCATAAATGCTTTATCAAGAATACGGTGGCCCGTTGATGGGGTTAGATGGATTTCATTCCATTCACCCGGGTTCAATTTCGTTGTGACACTCTTTTTCCATAACTTTACAAATTTACATAATTCAAAATAAAACCCTGTCACTTCCTTCATTGCTAATAAGACTCCCCATGAAACAACAATACCAGTTTTGGAATTTGAAATGCCCTATAGGGGAGGGAGGCCAGAAGTGGTTCGGCCCCACTTTGGCCACCCGGGATGCCACTTGGACGCCACCCGTCGAGGGCCGGAGGTATGCAGGTGGCTACTCCACGTCGTCCCAGGTAGATAGCGCTTTAATGCGCTTTATGACACCTCGAGAAGCGTGCCAGCTGTCCCTTTCCCTGCAGTCGCTCCCGGAGCCCGTTCATTCTTGCTCGGGGCTGGAAGGTGAGCGTTTCGCCACCCCGGAACCTGTCCGCCATGGCTCCGCTGCTGCTCCGATGCCGCCTCCTGCTGCTGTTCGATGAGGCCACTGCTTGGAAGCTCTGTTGCCGTGTTCTGGTCCGCATATGTTTGTTGTTCGCGCAGAGGGTTTGAGCATAGGTGTTTGTTGTTGTTAGCGATGTCGAAGCTGGTGGTGGAGTGGCCTGCCTCCATGGTTGTCGCTGTGGGTTGGATAGCTGGTGTGGTGTTGTTCTTGTGTTCGTGGTCTATGGCGTGGGTTCCCCGGTGGGAATCTCCTGTTCCTGCTTGTTTGCGGGCTGCTCCTGGTTCATCCTCGGCTCCTGGTGTTCATGTTCCGGGTTCATCCTCGGCTCCTGGTTCGTCCTCGGCTCCTGGTACCTGCTCCGCTCTTGGTTCGTGCTCGGAGGTGGCCACCTGTTCAGAAAACGTGGTAGGATTTCGATCCTACCGGCTTCTCTTGCATTGTGTTTTTCAACACAACCACTCTCTCGGTGTGATTTGCTTGCCTTCTTTGTCTGTGTTCGGTTTGTTTGGGTCCGGTTGCATCTGTGTTCTTGGTTGAATTGATTTTGATGAGTGCTCCGCTCCTGGTTCGTGCTCCACAGTGGCGGCCTGTTCAAACGACATCGTAGGTTATTGTTTTTTGGTTTTTAATGGAGCACTATTATGGTTTTTTGTTTTTAATGGAGCATTTTTAGGGTTGAATTCGTTTACGAATGGAACACTGTTATGTTATTTCGTTTTTAATGGAGCACTGTTATGGTATTTGGTTTTTAATGGAGCACTGTAATGGTTTTTGGTTTTTAATGGAGCACTGTTATGGTATTTGGTTTTTAATGGAGCACTGTAATGGTTTTTGGTTTTTAATGGAGCACTGTTAAGGTATTTGGTTTTTAATGGAGCACTGTTAGGGTATTTGGTTTTTAATGGAGCACTGTTGTGGTTTTTGGTTTTTAATGGAGCATTGTTAGGGTTTTTGGTTTTTAATGGAGCACTGTTAGGGTTTTTGGATTTTAATGGAGCACTGTTAGGGTATTTGGTTTTTAATGGAGCACTGTTATGGTATTTGGTTTTTAATGGAGCATTGTTAGGGTATTTGGTTTTTAATGGAGCACCGTAATGGTTTTTGGTTTTTAATGGAGCACTGTTAGGGTATTTGGTTTTTAATGGAGCACTATTATGGTATTTGGTTTTTAATGGAGGACTGTTAGGGTATTTGGTTTTTCATGGAGCACCATAATGGTTTTTGGTTTTTAATGGAGCACTGTTAGGGTTTTTGGTTTTTAATGGAGCATTGTTGTGGTTTTTGGTTTTTAATGGAGCACTGTTAGGGTTTTTGGTTTTTAATGGAGCAATGCTAGGGTATTTGGTTTTTAATGGAGCACTGTTATGGTTTTTGGTTTTTAATGGAGCACTGTTAGGGTATTTGGTTTTTAATGGAGCACTGTAATGGTTTTTGGTTTTTAATGGAGCACTGTTAGGGTTTTTGGTTTTTAATGGAGCACTGTTAGGGTTTTTGGTTTTTAATGGAGCACTGTTATGGTATTTGGTTTTTAATGGAGCACTGTAATGGTTTTTGGTTTTTAATGGAGCACTGTTAGGGTATTTGGTTTTTAATGGAGCACTGTAATGGTATTTGGTTTTTAATGGAGCACTATTATGGTATTTGGTTTTTAATGGAGCACTGTAATGGTATTTGGTTTTTAGTGGAGCACTGTTATGGTTTTTGGTTTTTAATGGAGCACTGTAATTGTATTTGGTTTTTAGTGGAGAACTGTTGTGGTTTTTAATGGAGCATTGTTATGGTCGAAATTGATTATTAATGCCACACTGTTAGGGTCGAAATTTATTATTAATGATTGTATGAATTAGCAATGAATGGTTGTTAATTTGTTAATGGAGTTGATTATAGGATCAGGGTTTGAAGGTTGCGGGAAATGATGACATAAAAAAAAACACCATAACAGTGCTCCATTAAACCCTTCAGTGATTATATTGCTTTCAGTGATTGCTTGAATTTTGAAGGAATGGTTGTTAATTTCTTATTGGAGTTGATTATAGGATTGATGCATGCTTGAGATGAGTAATTTGGGCATGCCAATTAGATGAATAATTTGGACTGTGAATTGAAGGCATGAAACCTTTTAACAAATTAGGGTTTGCTATGGTTCATTGATTGTTTCAGTGATTGTATGAATTTTCAATTAGGGTTTGGAGGCATGAAACCTTTTAAGAAATTAACAACCATTCATGCTAATTAGGGTTTACTATGGATCAGTGACTGTTTCAGTGATTGTATGAATTCACAATGAATGGTTGTTAATTTGTTAATGGAGTTCATTATAGGATTAGGGTTTGATATGGTTTCATTGTTTCATCGGTTGATAACTTAGTATATTTTAAAATTGAGAGAAGGTTTCATGGTTATGGAAAATTCAGATATGGTTTAATGGTATGAAGGTTACGGGAAATTCTAACATAAAAAAACACCATAACAGTGCTCCATTAAACCCTTCAGTGATTATATTGCTTTCAGTGATTGCTTGAATTCTTAAGGAATGGTTGTTAATTTCTTATTGGAGTTGATTATAGGATTGATGCATGCTTGAAATGGATTTGGGCATGCCAATTAGATGAATAATTTGGACTGTGAATTGGAGGCATGAAACCTTTTACAATTCTAATATCCATTTATTGGATGAATATGTGAAATAAGCATTGATTTCTAATGAGAGTATGAGAGAATATGAAGGAGTATTTGAAGGTTGGACATGCATATGTGTTTGTCCCATCTACAGTTAGCCCTCATTTTGTATTTTTCTAGAATTTTGGTTCTCATTTAAAAATTTGTCATTACTCTTCCGGCAGTAATGCAATATGCAACATGGAATTAGTGATACCACCTGCTTTCATTCTTGCTGTGTGCTCTAACCTAAGTAATCTTTAACTGTGTGCTCGGTGGTTGTTTGCAATGCTTACTATCAATCCAGTTCAAGTCGATTTGCATTCAAGTCAGTATTGCATTCAGAAAAAACTTGCATTCAATTTAAATGTTCAATCAGGTTGGTCTACCATCCAATTTAGTTTAACATTCAAATTAGTTTTCCAACCAAGAAATATAGCAATCAGTTTTAGTAAGGAATGTAGTCCAGTAAATAGACAGAGACATGAAGAAAACAATACTTGACATAAAGGGCATATTCTTGTTCAACATAGTAGCAATTCGAGATTTATACATATGGTTGGTCCATGGTGGGTTGGGACTTTATACATTTACTGTGGTTATGCCTAACATATATCGACTGTCAGATTGGAATCAAACAAAAACTTAGGAAACCACCCAAAATTCCTCCTGCAACAAAATCTAGCTTAATCTAGCTATCACATGTGTATGCCAAAGAAAACGCATCTTCCATCTGTCAAACGAAAACTTTGGAACCACCCAAAATCCCCCCCAGCAACAAAATCTTCCTTTCATATGTGTATGCCAAACACAAAACATCTATCATTCGCCAAACAAAAAACCCTATGTGTGAGGAGGTTGACTGCCTTCATTACCCAAACTAGTTGGGTTAGATACTGATGCATGACCTGGTTGTGTTGAGCTGCAAACATTTGGTGCGGGCCAGGTTGCTCCTTGTAGCCAAGGAGGAATTGAGTAACCATAGTTATGACTTGAGCCTAATTTCCCTGGGTTCACTGGATTTTGGAAGGCATACACAGTATTTCCCCCTGCCTGGTGGTATTGGGGTATCTGTATGTTAATAAGGTCCTGGAATAATCTTTTGTTCTCTGAAAACTGATCCAATGGGTTGTCAACCACCTCTATCCTATCCAGACCATTTGGATTCCTCTGATTTTCCTTTCTTTGCTCCCTTTCCTCCCTTGCCAATTGTTTCAGTCGCTCTCTTTCCTCCCTTTGTTTCACTCTTACAAGCCTTTCCTTCCTTCAATTTTCTACTGCAACAATCTTTGCTTCCTTCTTCTCCTTTGCCAGGGTCTTCTTCTTCTCTTTTAAATCCTGCATCTCCTTTTTCTTGTGCTCAGCCTCAATCAATAGGGTGATGTAGTCCTCTGATGTTAGTAGTTGTGAGCTCCTGCTTAATCTAAGATGCTCAGCAGTGGGATTAGATAGTTGAGTTGCAACTTTCTCCACTGGCAACTTAAGGAACTGGCCAAGTAGTGGCTCATTTGGTGGGAGTGCCTCATCATCATTTTCTTGGTCCACTGTATCTTCATTTTGTTCAATCTCATCTCCAACACCCCCAAGTGGCACATAATAATGTACAACTTCATTGTTAAGGACTGCTGGCATCGAAGGCAGGTTAAGGCTTTCATCGTTGGTGGGGGTGACAATGTGTCTGTTCATATTTGTCATCGCCTCTGCCAACCACTCGGGTTGTTCTGGCTGGCTTGGAAATGTCAACTCCTCGCTGTTGTTTACCATTGCTTGGTCACCTCCATTCACACTCAAATCGGCAACGTTGTGCTGAACAATCCCTTGGCCATCTAATTCTGTTTCTGTCCTTCCAACAACTTCTATAGTCTCCGCAATAGGTTCAGTGCCATACTGACTTTCACTTACGTGTTCATTGTCGTCATCCAGTGGTTGGCAATGAACTTGAGAGAGTGATATGATGTTATCTGCAGCATCTGCATCCTCTCTCCCCTGAACATCAAAATCCTGACTACATCCCGTGTCACGTTGAATCGCATCAGAATTGAAAGGCCATATTCCTGTCCGCCTAAAACCAGCCTTGATATTTGATGCTGTGAGTGCCCTAGCAAAAACTTTGCTTGCAAGTTCTGCTAATTCGAACCTCTTCACCTCTACCCCCGGGTTCTTTTCCATCCAGGACGCTCTCTCAGACCTGAAGTAACACTTGAAAGGCCCAAACACACTCACATCTAGAGGTTGCAACCTGTGGGTGGTATGTGCAGGCAATGTCAACAAATCAATGCCTAGCATGTTTGCCTCCTCAATGGTTTGTATAGCAACGTGGCTGCCATGGCCATAAAAAATCAACAGGTGTTTGTTTTCAGGTGAAACACCGCCAGGGACAGAGGAAGCAAAGTGGCAAAGCCAACTCAAGAACAGTTCTTTTGCCATCCAAGCATGGGGGTGTGCAGCCATGCATGTGCCAGGTTCACAGTTTTTAATGTAATTTTTGAGTTGATTCTTTCCCTTGAACAGATAAAAACCTGGAATTGATGCTCCAACTGCGTTGACACAACAAAGAATAGTTATCCACTCCCTACTTTTTGGCAGAATTTTGGGCACATTCCTGCTCCCTCTCTTGGAAATTACCCGCATGCCACAATTCCTCCTTGCCTGCAATCCAGTCTCGTCACAGTTCCATATATGGTCTCCTCTGTATGATTGTTTCTCATATGCATCAGAGAGTGTCTGATAGAACTTGGTCACAACTGTAGGGCGCAGATTGAAAGCCCTATCCCTGTCAAGCCCCTTTGCTGTGCGTAACACAAGTTCTGGATGCCTTTGTTTAAATCCTCTCCACCATGATTTCCCTGGAAATCCATCTTTAAAGGGGTTTGGCCTCCCTTGACAAATTTGTGCAACAGTGGATTTGAGTTGAACCAACTCCAGACCATGGCCTAGTTGAGCCATCTCTTCACACCAAACCACAACTTCTTCTTCCTCTTCTGCACTCAACACTGTAAGAGGTCCTTTTCGCTTGGTATGGGTCAGGCCATTTATCCAGTAATGGATTGATGTTGGTGGAATCCCATGTTTTTTAGCAGCTGCTCTGATAGAAAAACCATTGAACTCTATATCATCTATGGTAGCCTTCATGTCTTGTTGTGTCCATCCTCTGATGGAACTAATCTTCTTACTGGCAGTTGCACCTTGAACTGTGGTTGATTGTGGAATAATACCTCCAGGATCTGCATCATTTGCCTCTTCAACTGTGGTTGATGGTGGAATAACACCACTACGCTCTGCATCATTTGCCTCTTCATCATCTCTGTGTGCATTGTTATTATCAGCATCATGTGCTATGTCCTCATCGGACGAGGTGCATCGCAGCTGGGCACCCCTGCTGAGTCTCCTACTTGACCTCCTTGCACGAGTAGTGCTGACTCTTGCCATGACTGCAATCACCCACAGAATTAGAACAGTGCTCCATTAAAAACCAAAAACCATAACAGTGCTCCCACCCACGGAATTAGAACTAGCTGTGTATCTTCACAGGGATCTGGAATATTACAATAGCTGTGCTAAAACAAAGTGTTAAAACGACCCTAGGATCTGGAGTATTCAAAAGGATCTCTTGATGTGATTTACATGTTCAATGCAGGTTCTTGCATAAAACTAGATATAGTCTGGCTACTTGAAAACATTATTGAAAGACACGTTTATCTTGAATGTAATACCTGAACTCTGAATGCTGTCTTGAATTAACTCTGCAACTGTGTTTTGCTTGAATGCAATGCCTGGACTCTAAAATTTGATGCTGGGAAATAGAGGTGAGTTTAACAAGGTCTCGGAATTTTGAATAGCAGAAAAAATGAAGTTTGTTTGAAGGTTGTAGTGTCTTTATAGCATTTTGGTGTTTGATTTGATTGGCAAGTTTGAGAAGGCATGGATTGCAATTGGCTGGAGTTGGATGAGTGGCTCAAGATTGAGTTGGCCTCGATCCAATGGCCATCAATGGGGCTTTGTCGATCCATGTGCTCTTCGAAATGCCTATGGACATGCTTCTGTTTGGTTTTTTGGTTGATTTGATGATTTTAATGGAGTTGGCAGCATTAATTGCATTGATTGGGATACTTTGTTGAACAGCAATGCACCTGGAGGTGACACTCATTCTCCATTTATTATGCAGGTGACATTTGATAAATGTGCAGGTGGGATGCCTTGGTGGTTAAGTGATTCTCGATGCTGGTCTGGGTGTACCCTGAAGCTTGTTCGATGGGGTCCATGTGATGGGCAATCCATCCTTGTAGATTGGGCTGCCTGGGGAGTGATGAGGTCCAATTAGATGTTTGTGTCAGTGCATGTTGGGATTTGGAAGGGACATGATGGATTTGATTTTGGTTTTGTCAAGACTGCTCAGTTGTCAACCTTTTGTCCTATAGTTGACAACTGTGGGCCTACTGTACAGAATGACACTTAATGAACTTAAATAGGAAACTTTTTATATATTTATATAATTATATGTGTTTGACAGTTGGCATTTTCTTGGTCACTTTTTGGGTTGTAACAGTCACCGGTTCTATCACCACTACCGGTTCCCGTTCAACTATAGAACTCTCTCCCCTAATTTCAAATTGGAGGAGTGACAATGAGCACATGCAAGATACAACAGTAGGACAA
Organism: Larix kaempferi; assembly: GCA_027924585.1. NCBI lineage: Eukaryota > Viridiplantae > Streptophyta > Pinopsida > Pinales > Pinaceae > Larix > Larix kaempferi. The sequence continues at coordinate 31,989,558 of BSBM01000372.1, forward strand.
ACCATAAACACTGGACAGTGACCATATAAGTTGATACACCCAATTGCTTCTTGCCTAGTATCAACATATTCCAGTATAGTATTCAATGTTTTATGCTCCATTCCAATCACATTGTCCTTTTTAAAGGAATCTTACTTCACGCAATCACTGCAGGTTGTATAATCAGGCAGGAACTTGGTCACATCACACTACAGGGCTGAGCTGCCATAAAAAATGAGCTTTGAATGGAAATAACTTATTGAAATTGTGTAATGAAAGGGAGGTGGCTGTCAAATTCCAATATTTAATGGTGAGACAGAGACAAGAGTAATATTAGAGGACCTCCAGAGACTTTTAAAAATATAATTGTTTGGTTTTTCCTGTTTGGATTGGATGGTATAGGGACTCCATCCTTATCGTAACCCATCCATCAATTTAAAACATGAAAAATGAGCAATGGCTTTCATCCTGGATGCTAAAGAGAACCTTCCAAGTCTGAATGTACAATGCAGTCTTTTGATTAATGTGATCTGATCTGACTGTAACATGTAACATGAATTCATAAAAAAACAGAAAACAACGTGTGAATAAAGTTAAATGATGGTACAAAGTCGTGAATGTTCTTCACAGTGTAGTGTATAGTGTAGTGGACAAAATAAGTTTAATCACAAAAAATGGGAGTTACAGTGTAGAAGAAGTAGACCACATTTGTACTTTTACTACCAGTTGTGGACATACTATTTTCAAATCGTCTATTTTTGGTGAAAGCGGTTTTCCAAATCTTTTATTTTTGGTGAAAGCAGTTTTTCACGTCACGTTATTTGTCTTTTATATTAATTTTCTTAGAACAATTAAAACATTTGGTATTTTAAATAGATTACAACTTATGAGCAAATTCAAAACAAAATTCCTACTAAATTTAAGCACACAAAATCACCCTTATCTAATGAGAAAAGAAAACAAATCCCAAGAAAAAAAAAAGTTATAGGATATGTTTTTCCAGCTCAATCAAGAATTCCATGTTTTTTTTTTAACATGAACGCGAAGTAGAATATATTAAACAAAGTATAAGAAACAAATACAAAAATCCCTTTCACGAAGGGTAAAGCAAAGATAGCTACTTTGTAGTCCAAAATTGAATAGTTTCAGCTTTTCATCGCTGAGAATGATACTCATTACATATTGATTACATAAAAGAAGGAAAAAAAACATTTAACTTATCAAAATAAAGGTGCACTTCAACATTCTTGAGGTCAAGCAGGGAGGATCCCCTCGTGAGTCTACGAATCATCCTCCATCAAGGAACTTTCTTCACGCTGATTCCCAGGGTTCACCGGTTCAGTGTGCTTTTTAATTTCATCCCTCACGTCGTTCAAAGAGGCTTCCATTTGTGCCAGACGTGCTTCAATCCTATCATTTCATGTTTGCAGGGTGTCAAACAACTGACCTTTCAGAGAAAACATAAATTGCTTGAGGCCCTCAAAGTTGGCATGCTGAAACTCCTTCATGCCTTGGATATCCTTCTGCAACTCCTCAAGCTCCCCCACATGAACCCGAGCATTGGTCTCGATGTCCTCACTGAGCTACTTCATTCGAATTATATCTTGGCCAATGAGTTTGCTCTCATCCAGAGCGGCCTTGGAAGCTTCAAATGCATTACGAGCGTGCTTCTTAATATCCAGATAGACCCCTTTGAGCTCCCTTATATCCTTAGCCATGCTCTCAAGATTCATCCTTTTGAGCGCCAGGGAAAACCAGGGAATAGAGCAGAGATCGAACGAGAGAAATTCTGCGTTGCAAGTGAGGGTTTCAAATCCCGATACCACCATATGAAGAGCGGTACCATCTCCCTAAATGAAATCGTGCGAGCGAGGGCCTATGTACTTCAGCATTACTCCGCTTGCTTCCATCCTGCTACCATACCAACTTCCATAAATGCTATGGGATGTCCGAGGCCCATCTTTAAGACTCAAGCAGAGGTGAAGGCCACTTGTGCACGAACTTGGAGGGGGACTATGCATGCGCACCCACCTCAGGAGGATGAGGGTTAAAAACATGGATACCAAATGAATTGGTTAGGACCTTGGTTAAGAACTATAATCCCTTCATTAAGTCTTTCTCCTTGGTTGGCCATGATGTCTGCCTCTGCGTTGTTGTGCCTTAGGATATGGTAGAATTAGATCCTAGAGATGTCGCAAATGGAAGAGACAATTCGCTTCTATATTCTGTTCAGGGTCTTGTCATGTCCTCTTTGGATATTTATCATTTTCTGAGTAACAATCTTGGAATCTCCGAGAGTGATGAAGTGATCTATGTGAAGTGACTTCATGATGTCGATCCCTTGAAGGAGAGCCTCCCATTCCACTTGATTATTGGTTCTCCTGCCTAATCCCCATGCAAATTAATATACCTTATTTCCTCCAGGGTTGTAAACAACCCCTCCCGCACCTGCTTGGCAAGAATCCCATGTTTTTCATTCAATATGAAAAATTAAATTATCGCGAGAAAGAAATTATAATTTTTCTATGACTAGAATAAACATCACCTTTAATTCTTTGTTTAAATTTAATTCTATCTATAAAATTTATTATTATAATATGTAAGAATTGAGACTTACAAATATGAAATAATGATACTATTATTATTATAATTTTTTAAAGAAAGAAAAAAATTATAATAATGAGGGTTACATCATTATTGTACAAGGACATCATTATGTGTAAATAGAAGTTGATTACTTAAAATAAAAGAGTGAGGGAGTGGTGGTTATTTTGTTTGAGTAGCTCTTAGTCATTTAAAAGACATTTTAGGACATACTCCAAGATGGTCATGAAGACTAGCTCTTAGATGCACAAGCCTATTGAATTTGGGTCTTGTGGAGGAGGATTTGCACAGTAGAGAAGATAGGAAACACAAAATGAGTTGAAGATAGGAAGCACAAAAGGAGTTGGATGACATTTTAACAAAGTATTCTAAGTTTTTTTTTTTCCTCGAAAAAAAAGCGTAATTTCATTTCATCAAAAAGAGTACGAAATTACATTGATCATCTCACTCATCTAGAGTGGAATTTAATACTGCAGAGACTAATGTCCAGTAAGGTGCCAAGAGTAACCTGTGATGTTCTCTCTGAGGGAGAAAATACAGCTTTTACAATAAACTGGGAGAAGGCTTTGAGGTGCCATATATACATTTACAGGGATTTCCAATCCGCATGCAAAACAGGAATCAAAACATAACGATCAGATCTTCTACTACAGGGAATAACAAAAAAAAACCACAGTAAACAGTTCCATAGGACCAGGGATCCACGCTTCATTCATTCTATGAATGGGCGATGATAGTAAGCCTGCACATGCCCGTTCAGTGATTCAGAAATTTTCCAAACTCCTTCCCCCAATGTAAGACCCTCCTTGGAGGCCTCGTCCGCCTCTGCGTTGTTCTCACGATAAACGTGCCTGCAAGTAAAAGTATCCAGGGTAAGAGTAGCATTCTGAATATGAACCAAAACAGAGGCAATCCTCCGGTTGTTGCAGATAAAGGTTCCATTGACCCAATTAACCACATTTAATGAATCTCCAAAGACGTTTAAATGCAGAAGGGAGCGTTCCAATGCAAAAGAGAGCAGCAGCTTGAGACTGAGAATTTCAGCCCAGTTGTTGGTTCCTCTTCCAAAACCAAATGCCATCACAAAGAAATGCACAGGGGATAAGAAGAGAACTGCTCCGCCCCCACAGATATCATTTTGGCAGGCCCCGTCGAAGAAGCCCCAGGGTTGAGATCTATCAATATCAACAGGGAGAAAGGTTCGGGGAGGGGAAGGCTGCCGGTCCCGATGAAGTGCTAAAAAAATCCCGCAGCTCTGTAGTGCCACAAGTGCCGGAGAACCCCATTTGTCATTAAACAGAGCGTTATTACGCATGAGCCAAAGTCCCCAGTTTATCACCGGAGGGAGAGCTTTGAAAGATTTCATCGCTGCATTATCGGTCCATAACCTCCAGGCTTCAACGAAAGAGTTCCCAGTCCAAGGAAGCAGAGTTTTAAGAATGCGAGCTGAAATATTCCAGACCTCCTTGGTGAATTGGCACTGGATGAACAGATGTGGAGTCGTTTCCTCAAATTGTTTGCACAAAATACAGCGACTAGGCCCATGGAAGCTACGCCTCTGCAGGATTTCCCACGTTGGAATCCGATTGGCCAGGGTGCACCACAGGAAGAGTCTGGCCTTCGGAGGACAGTGGAGCTTCCAGACCGATTTCCACCACCATTCCAATTCTCGAGGCTCAAGGTATTCGGAAATCCACAGATAGCCTCTTTTAGGGGTGTAAAGTCCCGTAGGGTCACCATCCCAAATTAACGAATCTTCACCATCGTTCAAAAAAACCTGATCCCTGCAGAGAGCTCTACAGTAAATCCTCAATTCCTCAACAAGCTCCGCCCTTAAGCCAAGAGAGTCCGGCCTCCTCCAAAGAGGTCTGCCCATCCAGAGGTTTCCCAAGTCCGCTAAATGGCATAAGGATATGATGCCTCGTTGCCTCAGAGCATCAATAAGTTCCACTGACAGGACATGTTGATCGATGCAGCCGACCCATGGGTCCCTGCCAATCCTAACCCTTTGTCCATTTCCAACCTCCTAGGCAAGATTGTTTTCGATGACGTGAAAATATTTAACCAGTGCTTTCCAAATGACAGAGCCACCAAGGTGCCCTTTGTTAGGGGATCTAATCCATTCCTCTACCGAGTCAGGTTCCACATATTTTCGCAGCATGACCTTGGCCCAGAAACCTTCCGACTTGATAAGCCGCCAACCACACTTGGCTGCCAGAGCCTTAGAGAAATGAAAAATATTTTTGAGGCCCCAACCCCCCAGAGCTTTAGGTGCAGCAATTCTATCCCATCTAACCCACGGGGTGACATGGGCATCGTCCTTCCCGTTCCACAAAAAATTGAAGCAAATCTTCCTAGCTGCTTCCAGAATCCCTTTAGGAATCCAAGCGAGTGACATCCAGTAGACCGGGATGGCCTCCAACACTGACTTAATAAGAACAAGCCTCCCAGCACGCGAGAGCCACCTAAAGCTCCAGCACTTCAGCCTCTTTTCCAGCTTGTCCAGCAACCAGGTCCAATCTTTTTTCAAGTAGTCATTTGGCTTTAAGTTGAAACCCAGATATTTAAGGCCATCCGAAAGGTCAAGTATCCTGAAGGGAAAGCAAGAAGTATGAAAAGTGAGATCCTCCTCCTGCAGAAGCGAGACAGAAAGTGTGGATTTTCCATCATTAATCTCCATACCCGTAGCAGCTGAGAACAGTTGCAGAATCTCTTTAAGTTTAGCAGCGTCTAAAAATGAGCCAGAGCAGAAGATCAGGATATCATCCACAAATAGCAAGTGAGTTAGTGATAGCCCAGGAGCTACCTGAATCCCAGAGAAATTACCAGACCTTTTGGCTCCCAAGATAGCTCTACTCAAGCTTTCCGCCACCAGCAAGAATAGCAGAGGAGAGAGAGGACAGCCCTGTCTTAATCCCCGCCCAGAGTGAAAGAACTGGGAGGCGGCTCCATTCAGTAAGACAGAGAAAGAAACAGTGGTTATACAGCTCATAATCCAGCGAACAAATCCGATCTCAAAACCAAGATGGGTTAGCATGAGTCTGATATAAAGCCAGCTCACCTTATCAAAAGCTTTGGAGAGATCAATTTTGAGAATAGCACCCTTCAGTTTTTTAGTCTTGATGCTATGCATCCCTTCCTGAGCTATGCCTATAGCCTCATGAATTTGGCGCCCCTCCAGAAACCCGAACTGTTCTTCAGAGATGTGAGATGAGAGAATAGGCTTGAGTCTGCTAGCAATAATCTTAGTAACAATCTTGTACACACAGTTGCACAGAGAAATAGGCCGGAAGTCGTTTAAAGTAGAAGGAGTATCCACCTTGGGGATAAGTGCAATGAAGGTGGAGTTAATACTAGCAGGCACCCTACCAGATCTTCTCGAGTCTTCCACAAGTTCAAGCAAGTCATTACCAATGAGATCATAGAGAGCGATAAAAAATTCGATCGTCCAGCCATCGGGCCCAGGGCTTTTGTCCTTTTGAAAGCTGGCCATAACCTTTTTTAATTCCTCCTCAGTGATGGGCGCCATCAAATTCCTGTTATCCGCGTCCTCCACAAACCGGGGAAAGAGCTGGGCAACCTGTATTATATCTCCAATATTAACTCTCTCACTGGCTTTGAAGAGGTCCTTGAAATGAGAGATCCCAATCGAGGACATACCTTCGAAGGATGACCAAGAGTTACCTGCAGAATCATCCAGACTCCAAATGGTATTGGCTGATCTTCTTCCTTTGGCATAGGCGTGGAAGAATTTGGAGTTCTCATCCCCACATTCCAACCAAATAGCTCGGCTTTTGAGTCTCCAGGTTTCTTCTAACTGAAGAAGCAAACGGTTCCTCAGATTCTCCAGATGTACCAAGCGATCCTTAGTCTGCTGAGAACTGAAACCTCCCCCCTCCTCCTCTGCAAAGGTGGCTAGTTCCTCTTCAATGTCCCTAAGAGTCTTGTCATCCTTCCTCCTCTTCTCAGCTGCCCAGGCTTTGATGGGTTCCTTAAGAGTCCGAAGATTTTCAGCAAAATGAAAGGCAGCAGTCTGAGACGATTCAGAATGATAGGGAACCCAGTGTTGTTGAAACAGATCCAAAAAAGACGGATCTTCCAGCCAGACTTTATTGAATTTAAGGGGAGCCGGGGGTTTGCTGGGGCCATCCTTCAGCTCCAGGAAAATAGGTTCATGATCAGAGTTGCCCCCCGAGCCAATCCATTGTCGAACGAAGAAGGTTGACTCCACAAGTTGTTCAGGGAGCAGAAACCGATCTAATCTCTTGGCCACATAGTCCTGACCAATTCTCTTATTCCTCCAAGAAGGCTTGAGCAAAACAGGTTCCACATCAATCCAGTTACCCTCAGAAAGCTTCCGAATAAAGAAGTTGGTAAGGGGATCCACATTGGCGTTTGGCCCCCAGACCTCAGCATGGCCTAATGAGAAATTAAGGTCCCCCCCCAAAATCACTGAGTCCCCCCTGAGCTGGTTCCTCCTTAGAAGTGAATTCCAAAACATCTCCCTCTCACAGTAAGGTCCATAAATGTTTACAATGGTAAAGGTGCGAGCCGACTCCAAAAATTTACAGGAGATTCCCAGAACCGACTGCATCCCCCAGCTGGAAGTAACACAAACCCTAGCTTCATTCCAGCCAATAGCCACTCCACCTGAGCGGCCCCTAGCGTCCAGAGCTTCGAAACACCAACCAGGAAACCAGGTCTTAAGCCTAACGATAGCCTCAGAGCCACCGCACATAGTTTCTTGTAAAAGAAGAACATCCGGATGCTCCAGCTGCAGCATCCTTCGCAACGCTGGTCTTTTGGAGGGACCAGCCAGACCTCGACAGTTAAAAGACATTAACTTCATCACAACCCCACCACGTGGGCGTTCGATGCTCTAAGTGCCCTTTCAATAGAAAGTTGAGTACCATTCCGAAGATCCGACCGAGCCCTGGATTTGGCCTGTGAAATGAAAGACTTCCGTCCCCGGGCTTTAGGTTTTTTCGGCTTTTCCAGTCCTAAGCCTCCACCCTTGGCTTTGTTCATAGAGCGCAGATAGTACCCAGACTCCGAGGAACCAGAATTTGAGGGGGGTTCCATCACTTGAACTAATACGGGAGAGCCCTCAATCAAATCAGGGGGAGGACAAGGAACTTGAATGATTTCCGTCACAGTAGTGGAACCAAAGTCACACGATAAAGGGGGAAGAATGGCAAGAGGCTTGGCAGAGATGTTTAAGTTCTTAATGCCTTCCACCCAATCGAAACCAGAAAGAACAAAGTTATTTAAGAAAAGACTGAAAGAAGGGTTAAAGGAGGGATCGGAGAAAGTACCAGCAGCCGAGACGGAGGGGATCTCCAGAGCCAGCGGGGAGGCTTCCTGAACCGGGCCAGATGTTAGAACCTGTTCAGACCCTACTCCTTCAGAAGTGATAACCTGCTCATACACAGCTCCGCCAGGAAGAATGTCCAGCTCTGGAACAATGCTGTCTGTCTCTAGAGTGCTTGCCTCTTCCGGTTCCTTCACCTGGGAGCACACAACCAGCTCAGCGGGGGTGGGAGTCTCTTCAACAGTGCATCCCGGGTCAATCCCATCTCGCTCAACGGTGTGCCCTAGGTTCCCATCCTCCTCCCCAGCAGGCCTTCTCTTCAAGTTCTTTCCTAATCTCATACGAACAGGCAAAGAACAGTCCACAGCCGGGTGTCCATATGCGTGACATCTTCTGCACCTAAACGGCACATTTTCATAGTCCAGGGTTTGAGTGAAACAATAAGGTCCCCAGTTCAAATTAATGCACTCGAATAACCCATCACGAACATTAATGCTAACCAAAATCCGAGCCACCTTCTGAACACCAGTTGATTGAAACGAGAGGTCAGCTTCCAAGAACGTCCCCAGGATGTTTCCAATGCTCCTGAAGTGGTCTTCAGACCAGTAATGCAAGGGTAAACCAGGAAGCCTAACCCAGAGTGGGATTGTATCCAGCCTCTCCCGGCTAGCATCAAAAAGCGGGTTCCAAGGCTTGAGAAGGAGTGGCGCTTTGAATATAGACCAATTCAGGCTAAGCGCCCAAGCAGCATGCGCATCCGAATTGAAGTGAAATGCAAACCAACCACCGGAGAGTCCTACAATCCTTGGAACGTAACCACAGTGTTCCAACCAAACCTTTGAGGCCCACTGAATCAACGAGTGGAGACTCACGGCCCTTCCATAGACCCTACCCACCAAAACCGAAGAAACCATTTCTATGATCTGTTGGAAACCGATGTCCTCCCCCAAGGCGTAGTTGGGAGCTCTTCCAGAGTTCTTAAGCCACTTCCTGCGCGGCTTAGCCCTAGGGCTCAAAGTACCCGCTGAAACCGCACCTGAGCCTGGAGCCTTTCCAAACAAAGCACAGCCCGGGCTAGAGAAGCCTCTGTGTTCAGCCCAATCCAGCGACGTAGGGCAAACACCACCTCGCAGAACCCCAAACGCATTCAGATCCTGAGTATCAGTAATGAAAGTCGGTGCCCCACAGCAACCCCGCACCGAGGAGTCCAAAGAACCCTCCGAGGAGAGCAGGAACTCAGGGAGATCAGTAAAACCTTCGCTAACCGGCTCCGGCGATGGCTGTAGTGGTACCGAAACTCCCCAAATGGAGGCCACCCTATTCGTCTCGGCAGAGACTTCACCTTTACCCCCCCAGAAAGGAGAGTCCAAATCCGAATGAGCCGGAGAAAAAACCAGTGGAGCTGGTTCCGCGGAGGTAAACAAACCGACGTTCAGAGGAGAATCCGCTGAGCAACCCCCGACGAAACCACCAGAACTTTTCGAAAACCGGGCATTGCCAGGTGGCGAGCACCAAATATCACTGGGGTGCACCGTGTCGCTACTGTAGTCCACTAGATCGAGCGGTTCCATCTTCACAAGGTTCAAGAGGTAGTCACCGAGGATGGTAAGAGTAAACAGTAAAGAAAATACTAACCTGTGGTAAAAAACTCCAAACCGCATCCATGGAACGAGGCTAAGCGACCATGGGGAACCGTGCCCTCTCTGCCAATTCTGACGACCTGCAGACGTCCGCCGAGGGGCTGGCTGACGCCATAGTAGCGATCAGTCCACCGCCGCCATGCCGTCAAACCCTAGTCCAGAGCGTTCTTTTCCATCTGTTATCAGCAATACAAAATCTACTACACAAAGGAGTTGGATTGTACTTCAAAGTATTCTAAGTTGTTTAGAGAACTTGAGCATTCAATTGATTTGTAGTATTGAGTTGTTCTTTTCAACGAGGGGCTATACAATATCTCTTTACTAGAAAATGAAGAGATTAAAAGAAAAAAATTAGGAATTGCTACATAAAATTCATATTTAACTAGTTCATTCCATGTGGATCAACTATTGTTTTGGTTCCTAAGAAGGAAGGCACATGGAGAATGTGTAGCATACCTTGAAATACCTCCCTTCACTACTAAGGAAATCCATAAAAAAGTTCATCTTCTTCTCCAATTAATAATTCCCTAATGTGAGTCCATTTCAATCTAAATAACCCCATGATTGATATTGACAATATACACATATGCAAACATGTATGTATGCAAATTCTTCATTACAAATCTTCTTCATTATGGAATCATCCATGATACCCACAATGCCAATTCCCATTAATTAGAAACTACACTTACTTATTTCCAAACAAGCCACAACTTATATATGCAACATGATATTTTTCCAAATTAAAGAAACTCTCCACATAGAAAAACCACATGCATTAATCCTCAACATATAATTAACATATAAAACATTAGCATATAATACTTAGATGCACATTGTTTCACGTGATGAAAATTTGAAATGGCTTAATAAAAGCTTCATAATACACGCATAATTATTTTTTAGACAATGTGTAACATATTATTGAGACAATACTATTCTAGAATAAATACTATTCTAGATTTGCATCTCTCCATTTAAACACAAATTCTTTACAAATAATAACAATCACAATAATTAAATTTCAACATACTTATTTATGTGTCAATAGGTGCATTTAGTAAAATAGCTTCATAAAAACATTTTTTTTCTTTTAGCTATAAACACCAAAGTTATTCATACCTTTTTAAGATACGGTCCAAAATTCTTTAGAATAACTCAATGAAGTAAAGTTAAGGATTCTCTAGGTATCACTTACCACATGGTTAAGACTCTTTCCTCTTCCATTCTTGTCTTATTGTCTTATTGCCACTTCCATTCCGCTCTTATTGCCTCATTTCCCTAATGGTGGATGGTGCTTTTAAAAAGTTTTGATGTCAAACAATATTTTATTATTATTTTATAATGATAATTTCACTCTAAGTCAATAGAATCCTTCCCATACTTCCCATATGATGACAATACTTGATGCTTCGAAAGACTAACATCGTTGGTATTACATTCTTCAACCTTGTAATAAAGTTGCTGTTCAATTCTTTTCACTCTTGTAATAAAGTTCAGTTCTCTTTTTAATAATAAAATCATATCTTTGTCCCCAGAGGTGTAGCTCAATTGGCGATTCGCTTGATATGAAAGAAATGTTGTAAATGGAGGTCCCGTGTCCCATTGATTCCCCTAGATACAAAAAAAGCAAAATCATATCTTTATCTACTTGTACACTTTTTAATCTACTTATACAATGGTATTTTCTTCATTGACATATATTGTTACTCTTGTACATCAAGCTTCATCAATTCCTTACTCTTTATCATTTCATTATGTGCCTCCCATAATTATAAGTAAAATATATTTGTCATAACCATTCCTATGCACGATAATTTCAGCTATAAAGGTTCTAACTTCACAATTGCAACCCATATATAAAAATGTATAAACATATGTTCCATTCACATGATTGCCATTTACGTTCTTTCTTTGGATATCAAGGTCACTTCTTTTCTATGACCATTCACAATACAACCTTAAGCAATTCCCTTCTCTACAATTCGGTCTGTCAGTTAATCCAGAAAAGTTCAAGCTTCCAGAGTTGATCTCTTGCCAATTCCAAGTCAACTATATCTGTTTTCACTATAACCGATTGCTTCTTTGCCCAATATTAGTGCTACAAACCCAATTGCTTCTTGCCCAACATTACTATATTCCTATGTGAACATAATAGTGCTCATAAATGTGAATTTTTACCATGTGAACACAATATTCTCACGTATGTTAAGAGGAAAAGGAAACCAAAATCAAAGCAGAAACAACAAAGATCAAAATGAAAAAAAAACAACAGCAGCAAAAACAGAAGTACAATATCTTAGATCTGCCTGTCCTTCGGTCTTCCAGCTCAATCCAGATCTCACGCTTTTAGAAAAACAAAAAACAAAAGAAAGGTAGAAATACATCCCACGTTTTACATTCAATATGAAAATTCACGCGTGAAACATGCTCTAATTATTGCGAGACTCCAAAATAAGCACCACCTTTAATTCGCCGTTTAAATTTTTATGCTGTAGGTCAAAATGATACTTATAAAACATATAAGTATTTACAATTATTATAATATAACATAGATGAGATCGAGAAGAATGAATTATTATGTTACTGAAGCAGGGACACATAGTAATCGAATGGAAGCATTAGTTCTCTTCCGTACGATGCGCTTTTGGGATCTCCGTGCTCCTTGGTTGGAACCCCTAAGGGGCCCTAAAGGTGCTCCCTCGTTGGAACCCCTAAGGGGCCTTAATGGTTTGGACGTGAGCAAGTTGAGAAAAGACATATAGCCTTGGCAGGGACGACATTTCATAGAATATATGACTTCTCGGTTTTTCAAAATTTTCAAATTTTGTAGGTGGTGTAGTTACATTCCATTTCGTTTTAGGATTTTTTTTTCTTCGTAGGTCATTTGTGGCATGGCTAGGAAAGGGCTGGTCATTATAACGATATGCTCTAAAGGTGCTCCCTGGTTGGAACCCCTAAGGGGCCCTAATGGTTTGGAACAATACAAGGAGGCCATGAGAAATCAAATTGATTCAAGATCCAGGTCCGCAATGGGAGTGGGGGATAGTGGGACGAGTCCGGATACTGATACATACTCCACACAACAGTCCACAATGCTTTCTCCTTCGGCAACATCACCTTTCTTTGTGTCGAGTTGCACACTTGGTGCACAACCTTCTCTAAGGTCCACAATGAAAGTAAAGGAGAAATCAAAAGCAAACAAACTTATTGGTCAATGCTTTCTATGTAGTGCTATTCCTTTCAACTTTGCAAAGAACCCATTTTATGTGTCCATGTTTGAGGTGGCTGCTATTGTTGGACCGGGGTTTAGGCCCCCCAATTATGAGGAGTTGAGAGGGCCCATCCTTCATGATCAAAAGGCCAATTGCACTCATAGGTTGGAGGATCTTTGAAAATCATGGGACTTAACATGATGCAGTGTGATGGAAGATGGTTGGACTGATATGAAGGGTAGGAACCTTCTCAACTTCTTGGTTCATTGCCCCAAGGGGACTATGTTTATGAGATCTGGGGATGGATGCATATGCACATATAAAAGATGCAGCTTTACTATGCGGCTTGTTGGATGAGTTCATCCAAGAGATTGGGCCACAACATGTTGTCCAAGTCATAACGGAAAACGCTACGAACTATGTGGCTACTGGTAGGATGCTCATGGCCAGGTATCTTACACTGTTCTAGATTCCTTGTGCCGCCCTTTGCCTTGATTTGATCTTATAGGATTTAGGAAAGATTGATTGGATCAAGGATACCATTGAATCAACATAGAGCATCAAAAAATTCATATACAATCATGCAGCGGTGCTTAGCTTGATGAGAAGGTTCACAGGTGACAAAGGGTTGGTGCGTCCTGCCATCACATGCTTTTCCACTAGCTTTATTTCTCTTTAGTCTCTCTTGAGTTCTAAGTGGGACTTGAGGGCAATGTTCCTTTCACCCGAGTGGCATGCTTTATCATTTAGCACTAGACCAGAGGGGAAAGCCACATTTAGGCTAGTTACATATGACGAGAGCTTTTGGAATGCGGTGAAGGAGATGTGCACCATCACCAAACCTTTGGTAAAGGTTCTCTGCTTGGTTGATGGAGAGAAGGCCGCAATGGGATACCTATATGAGGCCATGGATAGGGCCAAAGAATCCATATGTGCCTATTATGAGGACAAGGGAGATCAGGGGCAGAGAGACAACAAATTATACGAGGGTTGATTGGTGCGCGATGTAACCACACACTCCATCGCCCCATTCATGCTGCAGGGTTATACCTCAACCCTGCGTTTGCTTACCCCTATGGATTTAGATTTGATGGAAAGGTTATGTCTTGATTCTATGAGTGTGTCCAGAGGATGGTGCATGATGCAGCTGAGTGTACACAACTTTCCCATGAGTTGGAAATGCATAAGAGAGAAATGGGATTATTTGGGTTTGATATAGGAATAAATGATAGGACCAAACTGATGCCAAGTAGGCTTCACCTTGTTTCAACTTTCATTTTCTCTTTCTAATTCTTTGTTTTAATTTTTATTGTCGTTTCTTATGTTTCTTTAATTCGTTGTAGATACCTGGTGGGAGAACTATGGTGGTTGCGTACCTATTCTACAGAGGGTTGTCATTCGGGTGCTCAACTAGACATGTAGCTCTTTCGGTTGCGAGCGCAACTGGAGTGTATTTGAAAAAGTACACTCCAAAAAGCGCATCAGGTTAGAGAATTTCAAATTTATTATAAATTATTAAATTCTAATTTATAATTTTACACCACTTTACCTTCTAATTTTTTATTTATGTATTATAATTTATAATTTAATATTTATCATCCTCCTATAGGTTGGATACTCAACACCTTAATAATTTAGCCTATGTCCACTACAATCTCAGGTTGTGGGTGAAGCAATATGAGAGAAAAGTTGACGTGATGACCATTTCATTGGATGGGATTGACACCACTGCTACATGGAGGGCGGAGTGTGAGGATCCTGTTAAGGAGGTATCCCCTGATTGGCTAGAGGTTGATCATGATACTGATAGTGATCATGGTGATGATATAGAGGCTCTGGATGGGGATGTTCTAGTTCGAGAGGAGTTTCACACTAAGTCTGGGAGTGTGCCACAGTCAGATCCATAGCCAGTGTTAGAGGTAGATAGATCCGGTGGTAGCACTGGCACTGTTAGAGTAAGAGTAGGAATACCTCCTCGAACTTCTTCTTATTCTTCAGGACATCAATTTTGGCCGCCTTCTCCTGTTTCTAGAGGACATTATTTTGCAAGGTCTTCTTATAGAGGATGTCAGAGTCCAGTACGATGCCCACAAGCCTCAAGGGCACCTACTTCTAGTTCTAGAGGAAGGGCCATTTCCACAGCGATTATCTTTGTCCGTAAGAGAAGTAGTGGCAATCGATGGTTTATTTACTTTATTTCATTGTATATGACTCATGAGTCATGATGATGATCATGAGATACATTTATTATAATTTTGATGACTCACGATTCAGGACACGATCCATTTTTGATTTGTGATGTATCTCTAGACATCTTATATATATTATATATCGGTTTTCTTTCCATATTCATGTGGCAATGTGTTTATTTGATGTTATTGTTGCATTAGATGTTTACAAAATTGAAAAAAATGAATAGTTTTGTATTTTTTTAAGTTTGCCGATTTATTGTCGATGTTTGCCGATGTGTTGCTGAGATATCCCAAAATGATGTGTCTTGGACCCTGCCAAATTTTTTCGCCACGCTGATGTTTGCAACATTGCTTTAAACAATGATTGGTTCCCATTGTAATAATGTAAGTCTTAGGTTTTGGAGCTCGGAAATGGGTGGCGGGCTCACACAAGCACTCTGCGGGTTGTCGATCGTTGAGAATTCAGTTCATTTTCCACTTGTTGTCACAGTCTGTTTCGTACCAAATGTTGAATGCAGAACAAAAAAAGGTAATTCACAGTTTGTTTTGTACCTTGGCCTCAAATTTCATGAATTGGAGTAATTCATTGATCCTGTGTTATTTTTTCACTAGTTTAAGCCGAGGGTTTGTGCTCTCAGGGTTTATCCGATATTTGTTGAATATTGATGAGAAAATCCAATAATGTTGTCCAATGAGTAGGTGGCCCTCCTAAAAAAGAGGTTTGCTTATTTGTCAATGGGTATGAATGAGAGCAAAGATATTGGAGGAATATAGATATATTCTTAGCAGCTCTAGAAATTGCAATTTTACAAGATCATATGTAGCTGGATGATCATAGTAGGCATGTTAATTGCATTGTTGATTGCATGAGAAAGATAGTATTCTTCTTCATGTTTATTTTTATTATTATTAATCAGATTTGTAAATTCCAACTTGGCCTAACTATTTTCCCTAGTTGGAGAATGTCAACGGGCATGTCAAGAGAACAAGCTCTACACAGAACGTTGCAAGAATGCCATAAGGAAGATGGCTGAGAAAGTCCAAGCAGAGACAAGGAAACAGTCTCAAGTGCAAGATATATTACATCATGTTCGTGAAGAAACAAAAGACCTGCAAAAATCAAGAGACTTTTGGGGAGATCATGCTTTCCATGCCAATGAGAAGGCTACAACCTTGCAAGTATTGGTTATATCTTCTTCAAATTATTTTACTCCAATTTTTCTTGAAATATTCTTCCCTTTGGGTAATCATTGTATAGCTACTATACCTATATTTTAAATTGTTTGATATCATAGCTCATGTGAGGCCCTTGAGAACCTATTGATGGGTGGCCCCATAACATTCCATTTACCCCACTCCTCGTGCAATTGTAACCAAATCATTTGAAAACAATGACCTTTTTTTGATATTGTCTATGGAAAAATAGATGCATAAATGGAGAGGAAGGCCAGGTCTGTCTGATACCAAGCTCTCAAAGTTGCAATCACAGGATGCTCAACTTATAAATTAAATTACGCCGGTGAGACATGGCCATGATGTTCAACAGACTAGATGGATCGATGCCCACAACATACACTCATGGGAACTATTATCTTCAAATTCAGTAAGGATCTCAATAGGCATAAGCGATACAAATTTGGAGGGTTTGGATCATCACAAGGCCTCTGTTAGTGGTGCAGAAATGAGCAACCAATATGCAAACAAAGAGAAAGCATATCACCCAAATGAAGGTGAAAATCAGAACAAAAAGAACAATATTGAGATCAAATATAAGCAGATGGTTAAAACAAGAATATCCAAAGCAGTTCAAAAGCCTCAATATGCAGCCAAAAGTTGTCCATCCAAAATGATTCTAAGATTTGTGAGCTTCATAGTAACGTGTTTAAGTTGGTCAAACACACAACATCTCTATTGTGCTAAGCAAGAATGCTTGCATCATAAAATTATAAAGTGTGTCTTTCCTAGGTCTAATCAACAAAAAAACCATGTAAGCAACGCATGTGAAAATCTAGAAAACAATTATATTTGATTGTAATATTGTGAGAGTTTGTCCAAATTGATAGCTAAATCAAATGCACAAAAGGTATTAAAACAATTATTTTATGATAAGGTTTCCTAAACAATACAATACTCTGATGGCATAACTGTTCTCCCTGCTACCATCTTTACTATTAACAGTGATTTTCTGGTGGCTTAAAGAGCTACTTAATAGACATCTTCTATAAGACTATTAGCACAATACTATGTTGACATAATTGTTCTCCTTGCTACCATCTTTACTATTAACAATGCTTTTTTGGTGGCTTAAAGAGCTACTTAGTAGACATCTTCTCTATTTGATTCTTACTGCTACAACATAAATAGCATTCATGAATTACAATATTACAACGCTATACATTTGTAATATTTTATGCATTGTGACTTGTCTTTATCTATATGTAAATTAAAGGATTTGTATTAATTCAAATCCATATCCATGAATTACAAGGTTAAAACACTCAACAATTGTAATATTTTATGCATTATGACTTGGCTTTATATATATGTAAATTAAAGGATTTCTATTAATTCAAATCCACCCAAAGACTTAGTTTGTTACATAATAAAATAAGGATAAACCACAACTCTCAGTGATCTTATCTTGATAAGGAAATATTTTTCGACTTGTCATGATGTTAGTGCCAATATTGTTTTTAAACAATAACAACAATTTTTTAGTTTCACATGGATGATATTTGGTTTTGGCAATGACAATAGACATACGATGATACCGTTTTTATTGCAATATAATCTCAGTGTCAAGAAACATGTAGGAATACATCTTTCTACAATAAATTATTTAATTATTGCAGATATATCGCCAATTCCAATAATTACGTAGTAATACGTTTAATCTTATAGCATTCTCCAAATTAGTTTGTTATGTTTCTCTAAAAAAACAAATACTTAAATACATCTATAGTATTTTTTCCTTGTTAGTTAATCTTTTGTTCTGTTTTGTAAAAATGACACTAAATTATGATCCGTGAGTAACATGTTTGATCCTAAAATTTTATATATTTATGAATAACTAACTTGTGGGAGTGGCCCGTAAACCACGACCCAGGGGCATCTAAGCCATCAAAATCACCCAGGGATCACATCCGGACCGCACCAACCTCAACTTGACTGGGTTTTTGAGTGTTGCCTTCCAACAAGGTCACCCCTAAGGGGAATTGAACTCAGGTCGCTTTGCTGATGAGACCCACACCTTAACCGAGTGAGCTAGTGAAAATTGACTATTGGATAATTATTTATAATATGACATTCACATAGAAATTTGGCGCATGTTGTTTCACTTGGTTAAATCTTCATAATTAAAATCTTAAAACAATTCTCACTGAGTTGTATAACCTGAATATGGTTGCTTCAAAGATACCTATGAAAGAATACTAAACTATGGAATTATTATACCAATACATGCACAACACTCATAGAATTGATGTGATTTGATTAAAATAATGATTGATGGCCATATTGTATGGCTATGCTCGACGTATGGTTTATGATCCGAGTTATGACAAGGCCTTTGGTGCCTTTGAAATATGAGAGTAGTTATTGGATGTTGTTCATTTTCCTATATGTTGGGAACTATGAAGTGTTTATATATTTTTAATTACGTTGCAATTTCTTGTATCAAAATATATTTAGGAGCTATGATATCAATATGTAAATTTGAAAACGACCTATTGGCATTTAGAGAGAAACATTGCCACCTCGTAGCTCTTGTTATTATTGTTTTTGGTTTTGAGCCTTTAATTTTAGTTTTTTTCTAAAATAGGAAAAAGTTTTAAGCTTAATTTTTGTTGATATAATTTTAATGATTTGATGATGGACAACAACTTGTGTAGATAAATCATGGCTACCTAAAATAACCTAATCATAGTAAGGAGTATACTTCCACTTATGCGATATCTTTCTTCAGGGAGGAGGATCAATTATAGTATTTTTGTTTCAAGGAAAAAAACATAACTTTTATTAAAAAACCAAAGTTATATTCTTCAGATGCTCTCAAGAATGTTCCAATCGTATTCAAGAGTGTTACCTCTTGTATACTCTTTTAACATTTCCATCTCTTGAATAGTTAAAACAACCATTCCCAACATTTCTCAACAAAATTGATCAAAACTTTATATAGTTCAAAACTACCTCTCATACAAAATCTTGACTAATAGACTCATGAAACTCTAAAATAGCCCGGGGACCACTTCAAAAGCAATTAAAAAAGGCTTCTATGATTCCGAGAGAGAAATCAAATAGTTAAAGGCCTGACCACTATCCAAAAAAAATTCCTTACCTACCAGTATTGACTTTAGTCCTTCTATCCCTATAGCTGGTGGTGATAATATCCTTTGGATGTGCCTCCTTTCTCCTCTATCAAATACCAAACTCAGTGCTACATGTCAACGCCACTTTTGAGAGTACATCTTCTATAGTGTTCCTTTTGTCAAAACTATAGATCTAGCTAAACTAGCTTACCTATCTTAGCAATCAATAACATATCAACATAAATAAGAACAGAAAGAGAACAAGGAAATGAATACACCAGATATATGTGGTTCACCCGATTGGGCTACGTGCACGGGAAGGTTGTCTTCTATTATCTCCGGAAATCTCCTTCAATCTTACAAGAGAGCAACTACAAATAACCCCATTACAACATAGCAAAGCTTGTGATCACAATACCATGTGTTGATACTATCTATGAGCGTATACCACTATACCATCATGTTGTTCACTATATGATGTGACTTCCTTGACCCTATTATATACCAAGAGATGTGGAGGAATTACTCTCACATATTGCATGTGGGATAATATAATTCTCCATAATAACATCTCTTTAAATATAATGATGGATATCAAGAGTATACTTTACCATAGTGAATATGGGATATAATGTATTACTCTTTTACATAAGATTGTGGATAAATTCCGACATAATAGAAATACATTATTACCTTCCAAGGAATATAATTAATATATTCCAACACTCCCCCTTAATAATGGCTGGGAGAAAATCCCTCACTAACACTAAAGAAGGAAGGAGTCATTACTGCTCCCCCTTGATGAAAACTTCCCTCATCCCAAGTAAAGAATGTAAATATGTACATACTTCGATGTTGCTAAGGATTTGGTGAAGATATTGGCTTCATGCTGCTTAGCAGGACAATACTCAAGAGAAAGGATACCATCTGCGGAGACCTCAAATGTAATGAGCATCAAGGTCGAGATGCTTTGTATTGGAGTGATATATCGGATTATAAGCAAGCTGAATTGCACCTTGATTATCACATTTCAACATAATGGACGATTTCAGAACCAGACCAAGCTCAGTGAGAACATGCCGTAACCAAATTGCTTCTTTGGCTACTCTATACTCTGCTTCACACGAGGATAAATAAAGAGTCTTCACCTTCTTGCTGGACCAAGAAATTAGACCTGAACCAAGTTGAAATATATAACTAGCAATTGATCGTCAATCAGAACTGTCACCTGCCCAGTCAGAATTTGTATATCCAGAAAGTGAAACTGTAGCACTGCTTGAATAAAAAACACCATAGTGTAATGTCCGCTGTAAATATCTCAGAATTATGTTGGTTGCCTGCTAATGAATTTCATGAGGTTGCTGCATGAAACGTGAAACCATACTGATGGAAAAAGAGAGATCTGGTATGCTGTGAGTTAAATATATCAAACTGCCCATGAGTTGACGATAAAGAGTAGCATCAATAAGACGAGTAGTACACTCAACAGTTAACTTAACACCGGATTGAAATGGCATAGGAGTAGGTTTACAATCACTCATATGGAAACGAGTCAATAAGTAGGTAGCATACTTCGGATGAGAGAGAAAAATACCATCTTCCATATGCTAGATTTGAAGACCCAAGAAATATTGCAATATACTGAGATCAGTCATTTCAATCTGCTTTTGAAGATCACTTTTCATACTTTGAATTAAAACAAGTTGGATTCCAGTGATAATAAGATCATCCACATATAACACAATAATGAGGATATGATCACCAAAGTTCTTAACATACAGATTTGGATCAGATATAAAACGCTTATCATTAAAGATTTCAGATTTCCGTGGTGTGTAGTGTTAGAATGGGTTTCTGCATAATCCACAGTCATCATTTTTGTTGTCGACGTTTCTAATCCTTAGATGGATTCATCCTCAGGACAAATTATGGAAAGAAGAGTTGCTTTCTAGGTGCACAAATAGTTAGGGATGCGCGATCATTTCCCATTCTAACCTTATCCCTTCATCTTCTCAATTAATAATAAAATTCTTTAATAATTATGATAATCATTATTCCTGTATTGATTAATCAATAAATAATGTCATACAAAGATTATTCAAAACGTTCATAAATCCTTAATAATTAATAATATTTTTCCTTTTTATTATTAATAATTATTACTAATAATTCTTCCTAATGAGAATAATCCAAGAATAAAGATCATTATTCATATATCTTTGAGTAACTAATGATTATGTCATTATTCATTATTATGTCATCCAACTCCTTTTTTGCTTCTTATCTTCCTTATTGTGCAAATCCTCCTAAGCAAGACTCAAATTAATAGGCTTGTCAACCTAAAAGCTAATCTTAATGTAAAAAACAAATTAACACCCCAAAACCTAAATACATCTAATATAAGTGGAAAATAACTAACTTTTATTTACATACAATGATGTAATTGTCCAATAATTATGTAACCTTCAATATTATATATTTTTTTTCTTTAAAAATTATTATATTGTTATTATTTCTTATCCGTCTAAATTCTTTTATATATATATATATATATTTATTTATTTATTTTGCATGTAAATTTATCAAACATTTAAAGATAATGTTTATTCTATACTGAGTAAAAAATTATAATTTCTTTCACGCCATACTTTTCATACTGCATTTAAATTTACACAATTTAAAGGTAATGTTTATTCTATACTGAGTAAAAATTTTAGCTTCTATCACGCCAGAATTTTCATATTGAATGAAAAACGTGGGATCCTTGCTTGAGCTGGAAAAACAGATCGTATATAACTCTTTTTTGGTTTTTCTTGGGATTTGTTTTGTTTGATCAGGGTATATTTATAGGGTGGTTTTGTGTTCCTAAAATTTGACAAAATTTTGTTTTGAAATTTTATTATTTTTTAAAAATTGTAATTTATTTAAAAAATTAAATATTTTAAGAAAAATAATATAAAAGACATAATGTGAAGGGGAAAATTGTTTTAATTAAAAAATTGATGAATTTTCATTGCTTTTATTAAAATAAACAATTTGAGAAGAATATTATGTTCACAACTGTAGTAAAGTATAAACTAGTCTACTAATTTCTATTTTTTTTTTATTTTGGTTAGGTTGAATGCATTCACAATCATGATTTGGATAACATAAAATTGGTAATTATGATTTGAACAACATAAAATTTGGATTTAGATTAAACTAGTGTAGATCCATCTTAAACCCATATCTATCAAGCATCTAGAGGGATCCAATTTCTTGAGGTGTGTTTCTTTTTTAAAATTTAAACTCAAGCAATTTGATCTCTCTTGATTGATAGATCTGGGTTTAAATTTTAAGTTTTTATTTTATAAACGAACATCTATTTTATGAGCCAACATGAATTTTTTTAATTATTTTGTTAGTAACAAACATTACATCACAAACATTATTAATGTTACATCACGTTACAAGATCTCTCCCATAATATTCACTATCACTATTATTTTTGGCCGACATTCACGTTACAAGATCTCTCCCATAATATTCACGATCACTATTATTTTTGGCCGACATGTTACTAACGTTATAACCTTACATCAGTTACATCATGTTACAAGATCTCTCCATATTGAACTGACCCAAAAAAATCATTAAATTAAATTAAAAAATTCACCTAATATAAACAAAATTATCTATTATTTAAATTTTTTCTTAAACTTATTTCCTCCACTGTACTGTAAAGCCAAGCTTTATAAGCATTCAAGATGACAGCCACTGCTCATTTTTCATGTGTGAAGCCAAGCTTTATAAGCATCCAAGATGGCAGCCACTGCTCATTTTTCATGTTTTAAATTGATGGGATGGCTTAATAAGCTAAGGATGGAGAGTCCCTGTACCATCCAATCCAAACAGGAAAAACGAAACAATTATATTTTTAAAATCCTCTGGCGGTCCTCTAATATCACTCTTGTCTCCGTCTCACCCTTAAATATTAGAATTTGACAGCCACCTCCTTTCATTACACAATTTCAATAAGTTAAGTTATTTCCATTCAAAGCTTATTTGTTATGGCAGCTGATGTGACGTGACCAAGTTCCTGCTTGATACAATATGCAGTGATTAGGTGAAGTAAGATTCCTTTAAAAAGGACAATGTGATTGGAATGGAGCATAGAACATTGAATTTTATACTGGAATATACCTATTAATACTGGGCAAGAAGCAATTGGGTGTGCAGCATATATAAATAAACTTATATGGTCACTGTCAGTCTTTATTGTTTGTCGTAATACTGCATTATGTATACATTGCATGTGGCCACTCTCACTCCTTATACAATATAAAATTCCAAAACTGGTATTGCTGTTTTATGGGGAGTCTTATTAGAAATTTTTGTGCTAAATATTGAACATCCAATGGAGTAACATGGTTTTTATTTTGAATTTTGTGAATGTGTAAGGTTTTGGAAAATATCAAATTTAAAACTGGTATTGCTGTTGTATGAGAGTCTTATTGGAAAATTTTGTGCTCAAGTGTAACATACCCCAGTCTACAGTAATAGTAAAATTAGTAAATTTTTCTAATAAAACCTTTTATAATATAAGAGATTTCCATAATGACATTTATTTGCGAAAGGAAAAAAGGTCCTTCATCCTTGCATGATAAAGATGATTATTTAAAAGAAATAAAGATCTTGCATATTTGTTTACATTCACCTTTTTTTACCATTATTCACCTTGTAACCTTAAATATCTATGCAAAAGGTCTTCCAACTTTAATACAAGTCAATTACCCATTATATTAAGCACTACTATATGACTCCTTGTATCTTTATGGCAATTGTACACTATGCTTACTAAATGTTAAACTTGTTCCAACAAAATAGATAACCACTTAAGTCACAAAGATCACATTAACTCATATTAGTATCTATGTCTATACTACAGGAACCATCATTACAAAAACCATCATAACACATGAACTCACTTGACAAGAGCATATACTCAAACATGTACAACAAAACCATTATAATCATACATAAGAGAAAGAGTCTATATATAGGTGGTTCACCCATACCCTGGGCTACGTCCACAAGGAAGGCCGCTTGTTGTATTATATAATAAACAAAAGATAGAGGGTTACAATGTACAACACAATTGTTGCGAAACTGTTTTTTTTTCACTTTCTCATAGTCCCTCTCCTGGAGAGTACTTTCAAAAGATGAGGAGTATGTAGACGTGCCCCTTATAAAAACATTTCATAGTAAAAGTACTAGTAATACAAGGATGGACTCCCAACTTTTCTAAACAACCTAGATCTCTACCCAAATAAAGATTACTCTAACCATAAGAGAACTTAAACTACAAGTTGTAATTATCTGCCTTAAGAAGATCACAATTTAATCATAATAAACGCTAAGATTGCTCATTCTAAGAGAGGTGTTAATAACAAAGTAATTCAAAAACATAGCTCTCTACTTCATATGTAAACTAACTTTTTGTTACCATTCTTTACTTACTATACCAACTAAATAACAAATCTCACCATATATACTCCCATTTATGATAAGCTCTCTATAATGTCAATCATACACTATATATATATTTATATATATAATTGCATTTTCTAGAAGTATACAAACTACCTACAAATTATAATTTAAATATCTTTAAATTAAGAGATGATATTGGTATCCATGTATTGATATTACAAACAAATATGTAGCATCAAAAAATATCATTTCAAACTATGACATAATGCATATGAACATTTCTTAACCGTATTATATTTACATATGATCATAAATATCATTTCAACTATGTTATAATGCATATGAAACATTTCTTAAACTATGATATAATGCATATGAAACATTTCTTAGCCATCATGTATTTACATATGAACATAACTTAAGTATTTATGAACCAGTATTCATTAGCATATGCAGTAATGGAAATTCCGTTTTAATTATGATATATATATATATTAAACTTGTGAAACATTTCTTAATCATGATGTATTTACATATGAACCTTTACTTCGAAACTTATAGATTAAACAAGTATAGATCCATCTTAAACCCGTATCTATCAAGCACCTAGAGGGATCCAATTTCTTGAGGTGTGTTTCTTTTTTAAAATTTAAACTCAAGAAATTTAATCTCTCTTGATTGATAGATGTGGGTTTAAATTTTAAGTTTTTATTTTATAAACGAACATCTATTTTATGAGCCAACATGAATTTTTTTAATTATTTTGTTAGTAACAAACATTACATCACAAACATTATTAATGTTACATCACGTTACAAGATCTCTCCCATAATATTCACTATCACTATTATTTTTGGCCGACATACATTCACGTTACAAGATCTCTCCCATAATATTCACTATCACTATTATTTTTGGCTGACATGTTACTAAAATTATAACCTTATTACATCACTTTACAAGATCTCCCCATACTGAGCTGACCCCAAAAAATTATTAAATTAGAATAAAAAATTCACTTAATATAAACAAAATTATCTAATATTTAAAATTTTTCTTAAACTTATTTCCTCCACTGTACTGTGAAGCCAAGCTTTATAAGCATTCAAGATGACAGCCACTGCTCATTTTTCATGTGTGAAGCCAAGCTTTATAAGCATCCAAGATGGCAGCCACTGCTCATTTTTCTTTCATGTGTGAAGCCAAGCTTTATAAGCATCCAAGATGGCAGCCACTGCTCATTTTTCATGTTTTAAATTGATGGGATGGCTTAATAAGCTAAGGATGGAGAGTCCCTGTACCATCCAATCCAAACAGGAAAAACGAAACAATTATATTTTTAAAAGCCTCTGGCGGTCCTCTAATATCACTCTTGTCTCCGTCTCACCATTAAATATTGGAATTTGACAGCCACCTCCTTTCATTACACAATTTCAATAAGTTAAGTTATTTCCATTCAAAGCTTATTTGTTATGGCAGCTGAGCCATGTAGTGTGACGTGACCAAGTTCCTGTTATGGCAGCTGAGCCATGTAGTGTGACGTGACCAAGTTCCTGCTTGATACAACATGCAGTGATTAGGTGAAGTAAGATTCCTTTAAAAAGGACAATGTGATTGGAATGGAGCACAGAACATTGAATTTTATACTGGAATATATTAATACTGGGCAAGAAGCAATTGGGTGTGCAGCATATATATATAAAATTATATGGTCACTGTCAGTGTTTATTGTTTGTCTTAATACTGCATTATGTATACATTGCATGTGGCCACTCTCACTCCTTATACAATATAAAATTCCAAAACTGGTATTGCTGTTTTATGGGGAGTCTTATTGGAAATTTTTGTGCTAAATATTGTGCTAAATATTGAACATCCAATAGAGTAACATGGTTTTTATTTTGAATTTTGTGAGTGTGTAAGGTTTTGGAAAATATCAAATCTAAAATTGGTATGGCTGTTCTATGAGAGTCTTATTGGAAAATTTTGTGCTCAAGTGTAACATACCCCAATCCACAGTAATAGTAAAATTAGTAAATTTTTCTAATAAAACCTTTTATAATATAAGAGATTTCCATAATAACATTTATTTGTGATAAGGAAAAAAGGTCCTTCATCCCTGCATGATAAAGATGATTATGATAAAGATGATTATTTAAAAGAAATAAAGATCTTGCATATTTGTTTACATTCACCTTTCTTATCATTATTCACCTTGTAACCTTAAATATCTATGCAAAAAGTCTTCCAACTTTAATACAAGTCAATTACCCATTATATTAAGCACTACTATACTTACTAAATGTTAAACTTGTTCCAACAAAATAGATAACCACGTAAGTCACAAAGATCACATTAACTCATATTAGTATCTATGTCTATACTACAGGAACCATCATAACACATGAACTCACTTGACAAGAGCATATACTCAAACATGTACAACAAAACCATTATAATCATACACAAGAGAAAGAGGCCATGCCATATATAGGTGGTTTACCCATACCTATGGGCTACGTCCACAAGGAAGGTCGCTTGTTATATTATATAATAAACAAAAGATAGAGGGTTACAATGTATGTACAACACAATATATAATAAACAAAAGATAGAGGGTTACAATGTATGTACAACACAATTGTTGCGAAACTGTTTTTTTTTCCACTTTCTCATAGTCCCTCTCCTAGAGAGTACTTTCAAAAGATGAGGAGTATGTAGACGTGCCCCTTATAAGAATATAAGAACATTTCATAGTAAAAGTAATAGTAATACAAGGATGGACTCCCAACTTTTCTAAACAACCTAGACCTCTACCCAAATAAAGATTACTCTAACCATAAGAGAATTTAAACTACAAGTTGTAATACAAGTTGTAATTATCTACCTTAAGAAGATCACAATTTAATCATAATAAACACTAAAATTGCTCATTCTAAGGGAAGCGTTAATAACAAAATAATTCAAAAACATAGCTCTCTACTTCATATGTAAACTAACTTTTTGTTACCATTCTTTATCTACTGTACCAACTAAATAACAAAACTCACCATATATACTCCCATTTATGATAAGCTCTCTATAATGTCAATCATACATTATATATTTATTTATATATATAATTGCATTTTCTAGTAGTATACAAACTACCTACAAATTATAATTTAAATAACTTTAAATTAAGAGATGATATTGGTATCCATGTATTGATATTACAAACAAATATGTAGCATCAAAAAATATCATTTCAAACTATGACATAATGCATATGAAACATTTCTTAACCGTCTTATATTTATATATGATCATAAATATCATTTCAACTATGTTATAATGCATATGAAACATTTCTTAAACTATGATATAATGCATATGAAACATTTCTTAACCATCATGTATTTACATATGAACATTTTCTCCGAAACTTACTAACATTTCGCTTTAAGATTTGAATGGCGACTAACTTAAGTATTTATGAACCAGTGTTCATTAGCATATGCAGTAATGGAAATTCCGTTTCAACTATGATATATATATATATATTAAACTTGTGAAACATTTCTTAACCATGATGTATTTACATATGAACATTTACTTCGAAACTTACAAGACACTACCCAATCTCAGGTGCATCATAAATAAGGTTTATCGTAATAACAAGGTTACAGAGATTACTTACTCAGAACAACGATTAACAAGAAACGGTATTACCTTTGTTGTGATCGCTATTTGCTCCATCGCAGAGCTACTTATCATGTACAGGGTTTCTGCCAATTGGTCAAGAGAAATTGCCCTTCCTTTCTCCATGCCGGATTTCCTCCTCGCCATCCCCTCAACCTCTATGATTATAATTTCTCTCTTCTTTCTTCATACTGGAGTATCCCCCAACTCGCAAGCAGTAGATCCCCCTCAATGGAGGTTTCCTCCTCCTTTAAAAAGGCGCCAAGTTACTCATCGGATCCTTCCCAAAATCCTCCACTCCAGGACACGTGGGTCACACACCCTATAAGGTGACAAGTGGAAAATATAAACATTGGAGTTGTCGTCCCTTACGATACACATGTATACATCTAATCTAGTTGTTTAGATGCTCTTTCTAGGGAAATATATAAGCCATGTTATGTATTGTTGTGATAAGAGAGTTTTATGGCTAAAGGCTAGATGTAGTGATTGGAGTTTTTTGTAGTGAGGAATCCATCGAGTCATGAACATTGCATATTGAGTTGAGTGTGCTAAAACCCATTGATCCATAATTGAGCTAGAGATCAACTAAGTGATGGAGGTTTGCATAGAATTTAGGTTCAAATTTGATGTCTTAAGTCCTTCCAAGCATAAAATGGCGTTAATTATGATTTGTGCATGAGTAACAAGTATTTGTGTGTAGAAGTGTAAAGAATTTATGTTAAGATAACATTCATGTGCAAGTCCTTAAAGTAGGCACATGCATTGGTGCATTTGTGTACTAAGCTTGATGCATAACTAGAACATGAATAATCATGTGAAGAAGAAGACCAACCAACACAACCATTTCTCAAATTTGTGTCTTAACTCCTCAACACCTATATAGTAGTTAGAGAGGAATTTGATGGGGTGCGACGGACAAAATCCTATAAGTCCAAGGCTGGCCGTCGCAATTATGCATTATGGTCATTAAAAATTAGGGATCTGTTAAGGTCACAAGATTTGTGGCATTTTGTAGCTGAGAATGATCCTATAGATATAGCTGTATTTGAGAATTTGACAGAGTATCAAAAGGAAAGAAGGCAATTTGTTGCCTTAAGTATCATACAAAATGGTATAGATTATTCCATCTTTCATAACATTTCAGATGCTTCTACTCCCAAAGAAGCTTGGGATATATTGAAAGCAGAGTTCAGTGAAGAGGAACCTGAAATAGAAGAAGATGAATCAGAGTTCAGTGAAGAGGAAACTGAAGAAGATGAAGCAGAGTTCAGTGAAGAGAAGAGCAAACCATTGTTTTTGTCAAATTCCTTTACATTGAAACATTACAAATACACCTTTCTTGTATAGAAAAGGGGTTGGTGGTGGTTAGTGGTAGTTCCTTGGTATTTGTTGCTTCACATTCTTCATATATCTATTGGGCGTACCCTTCTGTTAATGAAATCTTGAAGTTGAATTTTTTTATTTTTATCTAATGAAATGAACATCACGAGAAACCCACTAGGAACTTAATCTCATTTGGAGGATGTTACCAAGGGCAAACTATCTGGTAGCATTTTTGGCAACCTAAACCGATGGGGGAATTGAGTGAAGTCCATGATATTCATAGAGGCAACCAATCCAGGGACTTGAACCCATGAGTTCCTACTTGAAATTAACACACTCAAACACTCGAGCTTACCCATCGGGTTGGATTTGACCCTTTTTTCCCAAACAATGTTCCAATTTTACGATCTATGCCATATGATTGATTGATGTAAACTTGATTTCTTTTTATTGCCTTATGAAATTCATTAACTATTAGTGTTTTGAATTTTGTCACCATTTGTTGTTGTGGTTGTGCTCATTTTTACTAAACAAAGTGTTGTGATCCCATAAGGAGAATGTGGTTCTATACGCAGGCACACAAGGCTATTGATGTTGGGTCTTGCACAATATGCTATGCACAATAGGGAAG
Source organism: Larix kaempferi (assembly GCA_027924585.1). Taxonomy (NCBI): domain Eukaryota; kingdom Viridiplantae; phylum Streptophyta; class Pinopsida; order Pinales; family Pinaceae; genus Larix; species Larix kaempferi. The sequence continues at coordinate 32,019,916 of BSBM01000372.1, forward strand.
ATATGAAGCACATAAGAACTCGGATGAAATTTTAGCCAATTATTTTAGTTGTTTGGAGAACCTGAAGGGGTTCATCCTAGCCGTGCAATTGATCATTCCATTGATTTGTAGTATGGATTTATTATAGTAAATGAGGTTCTACACATGATCTCTTTATTATAAAATGAAGACATTATTTTTTTTTCTTTGGAATTACTAGATAAGGGTCACATTCAACCTAGTACATTGACATATGGATCAATTATTGTTTTGGTTCCTAAGAGTAAAAAAGGTACAATGATAAAGAATAAATGTTTTTTGGATTTTTCAAAATATTTGATTAGTAGGGTTTTTTCTACTTTTTGATTTTTTTTCCATTATATAATACAAGGAATTTTGCAAAAAAATATTTTGGTGAAATTGAGGGAATTAGACCTACATCTTATTCCTTCCGAGCACCGATAAATTAGGGTTAACATTTCTCCTAAGAATTGGAAATTCAATATTTTAATGAAATAGGGAAAGGATAAGAAACACTAGGTTGTGTTACCCTTTGACCCAGTTAGAGAAAATAAAGATACATAGGAACAAACAAGAGAGACCCTTCAAGAGGAATGTCTCCCATACATGACTACACTATTATGCATAAAACCCTAAATTACTCCTACCTTGGATGCCTCTAGCAATGCAAGTCAAGAGATTAAAGATCTTACCACAATTGAGAAGAAAAGGAGAAGAGATTAGTGTCTCAAGAGTCCTTTCAACTTGGAATAGCCTTGAAATATAGTAAAGAAACCTCAAACATCAACCTTGATCCTTGAAAACCATAGAATTGACCAAGAAAGGAGGTGCACACCACTCAAAATCTCATGTACACAAGAAGAAAATGAAATGAAGTCTTATTTGATGCCATGATCTTGATTACAAATGAGGAGGAGATGCATTATTTCCTCCTTTAATACAACCTACCTAATTTGTCTTTAAAATGATTTTTAATGATTTTTTAGGGTTTGTCACCCACAATCCGAGGACTAAACCTCATAAAACATAAAATAATGATACAAAATGATGAAATGCTTCAACTTGATGATGAGTTGATCTTGGAAGGAGAATGCCATGCCCCATCTAACCCCAACATGTGTCTTTTTCCCTCAACGCCCTTCTTCTTAGGTTGATAAAACCTCTAGAAGCTTTCTTTGATGGTGGATGATATTCTCTTCAAGACCAAGATGATGAAGAGGGAGGGATGATACAACAAAATAGGTCCAAGGGGGTATTAATGAGACATGTAAGGTGGGAATGAAAACCCTTACAAGTGAATCAACTTTACAAAGCATAAAACCATAAGTGTGGCTAGAAGCCCCTAATCCATGTGTCCTAATGGATTCATTCCAAGGTGCACCAGACACCTACTCAGGGCATAAATTCCCAACACGATGAGGGGTTGTCTCCCATCAAGGGGTAGTTAGTAGAGCTACTAGGCCAACACTTCTAGGACAACACTCCTTGAAATAAGGACCAAGAGAACCTTCCATGACCAGACCAAGGGTCTTGAGCCCCACTATACCAAATTTTTTACATAAACAAGCCCCAACCTGGCCATTTACAATGGAAAAAATACCCCCCTCTTTGGCACATTTGGTAGGGTGTGCTGTAGAGAATATGGGGTGTAAAAATTGGCTTCAATTGTAGGACATGCGCTTCTCCTGGGAGTGCATGATAACATCTAAATATTTTAATATTTGTAGACCTACACATAATTCAAAAAAAAAGGTGATGAATGCATCAAGGAATCCACTTCAATCATGTCTTGCTCAAATCAAAATGAAATGCAATAAAAGCAACTAGTGCAGTGCATGGGTAAAGCAAATGATGAAATCAAACAAATCTAAATCTACTATAGTACAAGGGATGTCAGATGACATCATATATCACCTGAGTAGAATTTCTTTAAAGCTTTCCCATTAATAGGCAATGGAAATTTGTCTCCATTTTAATGGGTTAAATAGAAAGAGTTAGTAAATTTGATATGGACCCAACCAAATACTTTCAAACTTACCATGTTTACATGTTTCTTCATTTCTTTTGTTCCATATAAGGATGAGATCACCCTTTTCAAAATTTCTCCGACGAGCTTTCTTGTTGAACTGACATTTTGTTTTATCTTGATGTTTTATGAGGTGATTGAATGCTCTTCTTCGATTTTCATCAAGCTCTATCAATTGGTTGATTATGTTTTGGATAATATATGGAATTGAGGCAATTGTTGTTGTTGTACTTTGTACACTAGAATATTCAAATGGATAATTAATGTTCTTTCCATTCCATATACTAGCTCAAATGTGATCTTTCTAGTTGCTTCTTTCCTCGTTATTCTATCGGTCCATAGAGTGTATTTTAATTTTCTATCCCAACCTCTTTCATTTTCTGCCATAGTCTTTTTGATGATAGTCATTAAATTCTTATCGCTTGACTCGATGAGGCCATTTCCTTGCGGATAATCGTTAGAAACATGACATAAAACGATGCCATAATCAAAACAGAAAGTAGATAAGTCACATGAATTGAAATCTTGGGCATTGTATGCTGTAATCTTTATTGGAACTCTAGGGAATTATATTGATATTATGTAACTAAAGAATTGTTTTAGAAATAAAGTTGATTTTGGATATTTCCTTTCTCATCATGCATGGTATTGGGAAAATGATTCAAGGACGACGATAAAAAAATGGTCTCAAAGATGCAATAAAATGACTAAACCAACACTATATGAATTTTGATATGTGGTTTGCGTTGTCGTCAATTACAAAGGGCTGTTTCTACTTACAAAGGCAAAAGAGACTCAATCAAATGCTAAATGATGAGTGATTAGTTTTAAGAGTTGTTGCTTGTCTTTTTAGTTTTTGTTCACAACAAACCCTTCAATTTGATCTCTTGTATTTTAAGAATTAGTTTTTATTTGATCTTTTGTATTTTAGGAATTAGTTTTTGTTTTTGTCTTTAATTTGTTCGTATGAAACTTATGGAAAACCATGTTCTAATGCAGGAAAAAAAACCAGGAACATGGTAGGTGAAATATCTAAGAATACTATAATTCAAATAAATTCCTCAAGAACAATATACCAGAGTTCTCAAGCAACATATACCAGAGTTCTCAAGCAACATATACCTAAATTAATTTCAACATCTTCCCTAAATCCCAATCTAATTCATTGTGCTATGAAAAATCAAATACATGCAACACTTCCATCTCCACAAATGTGATATTAAAGGTGGACACCATCCACATTCTAGGGTGTGAAAGGGTTATCATAGGTGAATGCCTCCTCATTTGAAGGATCAAACCAAAACGAATAATTCCTTAAGTAATCCTAGAGGCTAGGACATCCAGCTCAACTATATGCTGAAGATTATGCTCCAAATACAACAAAAATGCTACAGGATACAAATTGCCATTGCTTAGGGTTCTCAGTGCGGATCAATCAAATTGTGCGTTTGTTTGTTGTCCAAATGTGTGCCAAAGTTATTCTAATATAATTCTAGAATAAAACTCTACTAGATAATGTTGAATAGACTACAACAACAAATTGCTACCAGAACTAATTTCTAGGGATGCGATGGACTGATCTTGCTGCACATGACACTCTCCAAGCATACATAATTAGTTTTGGATCACTTGGCAATTGTTTCTTGAGAATGATAATTTTATAAAACCTAGATTTATGGGCCTATATTATCCATGTAGCATACCTAGATTTGTGAGAAATTAAAATATACTAATTGTTCATCATTGAAGTGCCAAAAGTCCACTAGACTTTTCAACATCAATTCATATTTAAAGAATTACATCCTACAACCAACCCATAAAACATGGTTATGGTATGTTTCTCCAGTAAATCAATTATTGACAACAATGCATAGTCATGTTTGTGAGGTTATGCAGGAAGAAACTGAAAAGAAGCGCCCAAAATATTGAATAATCGAAAAAATTCACATTTTGATGGTGAATTTGGGATGAGTTTGGGAAGATCTTGGGTATGCTTGGTCAATTTAGGGCCCATTACCGATATTCTTGGAGAAATTAACAATGGTGAATATTAGTCTTGGCATGCCCTTGAGGGAAAGAAGCAAGTGCAACCAACCTTATACCCCAAAAATATCTTTTATGAATCTAAAAATGAGATGATCCCTATACAATGAATTCTGAATCTTGCATGTTGATCAATGGGTTGTTTGGGATGTATTTATGACTTGAAACTTACAGCATCAATGAAACCATCCTCTCAGAATTATTAAAGGATGGAATTCCAAACATTGCAGATGCTCCTCTAAAAAGATCCCAAATATCTATTTATAGCGAAGTTCGCCAGTGGGCGAAGGTTTTAGAAGATGTTTTTATTCAATGCTTTGATGCATGTCAAATTCATCAGTGCACCTTAAGTGAATACACATTATTGCATATTAAAAAAAATTGCACCGATATCGAAATCCCCATTCAGGGGAGAGAAAAAAATTTCGTTTCTATTTCTACAGCCAACAAAGATGGGTGCATTTAAACTATGATGACGCACTGGTGCGACCACATAAATGATGCACTGAATTCAACAAAAAAATGCTACCTCTTTCCTGGAAAAATACATTTAAGAAAACTAATAAAAAGGAATTACAACTTGTTTAGATATTTGAACAACACCAATGTGACGTGTTATTGGAAGCACCGACCCAATGTGTAACTAAAAAAAATACCAAAACGCATTTTTTTTAATATTTTTATTTTCACTAGTGGTGCTTTTACCTCTCTCAAATGCATTGGTGCGTTGTATAAAATATGTACCGATGTAGGGGGGAAAATTCAGGGATGGAAAATATTTTTATATCATTATACTCATTAATGGTGCATTATTATCTTGAAAATGCACCGTTGTGTAATACCATTTAGAGCACCGAAGTAGGGTAAACATAAAAACTCAAACGTAAAACTTTTTAATATTTTTATATTCACTAGTGGTGCGCTTACTTCACTAAAATGCACCGATGTGTTGTATAATATACACATCGGTGTAGGGTAAAATTAAAAAATAATGGGATAAAAAGTATTTTTATATTGTTATATTCATTAACGATGTGTTGTTATCTTGAAAACACACCGGTGTGTAATATCATTTAGAGCATCAAATTAGGGTGAACTAAAAAACCCAGATGGAAAAATGTTGTTATAATTTTATATTTGTGGATGGTGCGTTTATATATTGGAAACACACCGGTGCACCCATAATAAATCGCACTGGAATAGGGTAAAATTAAAAAATGCATGATGAATTATTTTTATTTTTTATATTCATTGCAAGTGCGTCATTCATTCCAACTGCACCATTGCGTTTGGATGTCGGGTGCACTGAAATAGGGTAAAATAAAAAAATTACCGAACGAGAAAACCATTTTTACCATCTTACAATGTTGTTGACCACCTAAGAATTGATGCTTTAGTTTCCTCCTTGAAACACCCTTCCATCGGTGCTCCATGTGGTTGAATTGATCCCTTCCGTTGCTTTCTTGGTGGCTTTTGAATTTTGACGAACGTGGGAAAATTTTGAATTTTCGTCTACGTCGCAACCATGCCTCCCCAACGTGCAAGTGTTGGAATATTCACCAATACTGTCATGTCCCAAATTTTGCATTGGGTCACAATGGCCTAATCCCATTGGCCATATTCTTGAGAGTTGTCAAATTGATGCTAAGGGTCAAATAATTGCCAAGGAGGAAAATTACTAGTTTCCTAGGTTGGGGGGTGGAAGCATTAAAAGTTGGAGTGAAGGAGCTATAGGAATCAAAATAACTTTGGTTTACCATATTCACATTAAAATGGGTTAGATAAATAATAAATGTGGAGAAAACAGTGTGACATTTGGTCATGAAGACAATTGGAGGCTTATGGAGTCCTTAGGTGGCTAGATTCCCTCCACACACTTGGCATGCACATCATCCAATTCGAATCTATGGGTAAGGAAACGTATTTGGAGGATGGTGAGGTGTCATCTGGTAGTTCATGAGCTAAGGAAGTCGAATTGGTGAAGAGGAGTAACTCCCATGGGGAGAGGAAGAGGTTATGAAGACAATGTGTGCCACTTGGAAGGAGATTCCCTATACTCTATGACAACTGATGATAAATATTCTATGACATATTCATACCTGATTTCAGTCTATGACAAATATGACATGTCAAGGCTAAATATAGCCATGAAGAGGGTGCATTATGGAGTTAGATGCAACCATTCTACTTGGGGAAAGATTTGGAGCATGAAGAGGCAAGACAAGTGTCATATGAGTTACTAAACCACAAAGATGAGTTGGAGGAAGCCCATGAAGGGAAATTCGACCTTAAGATGCATCATGAAGTTAATAAAAGGATTTCATGAGGAAGAAGAATGGATTTTGTTCATTTGAGAATTTGCATTTGTGAAGAGAGAGAGCTAGTGGAAAACTAGTCTTCTTGCCTTAGCCAATTTCGATGGTGAAAGATTCCCATCCAAGTTGGTATGTGGAAGACCATTCGGGTATTTCATGGAGCTTTAATGGAGTCATAATTTACAGGTTCAATCTACATGGCATCTCTTGGACACTTAAATATAAGCTTGTTCTTTCATCTATTCCAAGTTTTCTCACCATATTCTTGCTCTATGGATTGAGGGGCACTTGGTGAGCCATTGTTCTCTTTGGGGGAGCTTCTAATGCCCCATTATTTTATTTTCTGATGTAAATGCTCTGTATTTCAAGTTCAGAAGACTCTCAGGTCGAAATACCAAAATATTTCATGTAAAAATGTTAAACAATGAAGAAACAATGCCATTTCCCCACTACCTTGTTGTGAACCAATGTAATGTTGATGGATTCGAATCGATAAGTAAATTACTGATGGTTTATTGATGAATGGAATTTTATTGATTTAATATATGAGTTTAATTTTCATTACATAAGTATTTGGAGTCCTTTTATTGAGTTTCATAGCATTTGGAGAAGATTTCCCATCATTTCCCCCAAGGTGGAAACTAGTCTTTTTGCATCTGATTTAAGGGAGTTATAGGAGAGATTAAGAGTTGAATGGTGATGCATATGAGTTAATGTTGATGTAATTTATATGTCCCATACTTCCATTCATAAATTCTAGTTGGATTGAGTGCATTTGGAAAGTCATTTTCATCATCTACCCCTAGGGGATTTGAACCACAATTTACTAGTAAAACTCCATACATTGACCAGATTTCCAAAGTGAGTTGCAGAAGTCATTTGGTGGTTAAAAGACACCTATAAAACCATATTTATGTATTAACATCATTCATACACATTCTAGTACAATTTGAGAGCATTTGGAGCTATTTGGAGCCATCTACCATTGGGGGTTTGAGCCTCAAAATTACTAGTAAACTACCTAAGTTATCTTGGATACCTATTCGACCCAAAAACCACATCTAATGCTGAAAATATACTTTAATTAATGTACTATAACAATAAAAGTATTATACCAACCATTAGTGGAGGTTGTACAGTGTTTGGAAGAGATTTCTTCCAAGACCCAGGGGGGATTTCCATTTCCCAAATTGACTAGTCTTGTCCCGAAACTTCCTCCCTTGAAACTTGTAGACCATGGTTGGGTATATTAGTTGTTTATATGTTTGATAGATGTTTTAATGTGTCCCATCACCCCTCATGAACTTCCTCACCAATTTTGAAAGTAATTGGAGGAGTTTGGAATCAGTTGTATCCATATACCTAGAGTTGAAATTTCGTGAATTTGAGCACATTGGGAAATGTATTAAGAAGGGACATTACAGTGGTATCAAAGCATGGTCCTTGCACCTGTGAATTAATATCATACATTGAAGAATAAGTTTCAGCCATGTATTACTATTATGATGAATCCTATGAGTACAATTCTTATGAGGAATATGCAGATGATTGTGAACAATATGAAGGATAATGCGAATGGTATGAGGAAGAGGTGCCATCATGCAACACTTCTTCCAATTCCAGGAGGAATGAAGATTATTATTATGACCATATGTATGATAAATATGAGTATGTCACACCACCAAAGGATAATTCTATGAATGAGTTACAAAGATGGAGAGCAACATATAAAACCTTGCCCCAACAATATCATGCATATCTTGATTTGTATAAGAAAATTACATATAAGCCTGTAAAATTAGTCACAGCAGATCTAATGAACAAGTAAATCAATCACAACAGATGAACATAGAAAATATGGTGTAAAACTGTGCAAAACATGCATCAGTGCTCAATATCCCAATAAGGGTGAATAATTACAATACAATCTGACAATGTGAGTGAGCAATTCGAATTGACTAAGTAGGCCATTCGAATCACTGAATGGAGTAGCTTGACTCCAACTAGGAGTCATCATAATCAATCGGTGGTGCTCATCAATGCACAAGAACCAGTCATCCAAGTGTCAATCTGAGTCTAACTGAGTGTAACAAGTGTAACTGAAGTGTGTAGCACTGATTAAGGGAAGGAGGCTCAGTGGGGGGCACATGGGAGGCTAACTGAAGTCAGAACAAGTCATCTAGTCAATCTCGAGGTCCAACGAAAGTGAAACAGTTATTCGGGAGTGAAACTAGCCTCAAATCAGGGAGAACCGGAGCTAACTGAGTGTAACTGAAGTGGAACTGCAGTGGTAGGTGAAGAAGTGCGCCCTTCTCTGGCAGTAGGTGAGAAGTGGGCGCCTTCCTGACTAGAAGGGCTAAAACTCTGAAGTAAGTGGCTTCCGGGTACTAGAATAAGGTGGCTAAGGTGTTGGAGGTATCAACCTGGTGACTGGGATGCATGCAAACCCTAGAATTTGCATGCAAACCCTAATTGCATGCAAGATCCTGAAAAAGATGATGTGGATATCCGAACAAATCCCCCTCCAATCGAAGAATTTGCTGATTGGGTGTTTGCAAATAGGCCAAAAAATGAAGATGTGGAGTTAGTGAAGAAAGGTTTATGCCCTTCTTGTAAAAGACCTTGGAGAGAAAATCATATGTGTGTGAGTGAAAAGAGCAATGAAAAATCTGAAGCTTCAGGGAATGCAGGTATTTCCATCTGGAAGAGACTTCATGGGTACTCTTCAAAAAGAGATTCCAAATGCATTGATATTAAGGAAACCAAGGGGAAAAGTACATCGGATTTCTTGAAGGAGAAATATGAAGATACATCCCATGAACTTGAAGAAGATCATATTGAAGATCATTTCGAGACACATTCTACCCTGGACATGAATCAAGGAGCATCTACTGATGGATGCTTAAACTATGAAGGAGTACCTACTGATGGGTGCTCACACCTCTATGTTGGTGACATAGAGATCAATTTTGACAGTATTGCTGGAGGAAAAAATTCCCCTAAGCATGAAAATGAAGACCTTGTAGTAGTTGAAGAAGAAACAAGATCAACTTCCCCATCACCACTTGAGCTTCATGAAGTTGGTCCAAGCAAGAAGGAAGAAGATGATGAGGTTCATTTGCAAGAGCCTCATTTTCTTGAAGGGTCCTTAAAGATGAATGAAAAGAAGATCCAAGAGTCCCTCAGCATTCTCCTTGACACTCAAGCATTGGTGTCAAATTCTTGTTGGAGAGCTACTTCATTGGAGGAAACATCCTTCCTTGAAGACATGGAGAAGATTCAAAGAGAAATGTGCCACATCAAAGGTAATTTCATGTCTTTGATTTTTGATAGAAAACATTTGTTTGAGCTTAATGAATTGTTACATGATGCATACTTGAAGAATAATGAGGATAATCATAAGCTCACAATTCAAAATGAGCAACTTCTTGAAAAGTTGCAAGATACTTGTTTTTCCTCTTATGTTTCAAAGTGTCAAATAGTAGATTGTTTGGAGGATTCTCATGACATGGTGGATCATGAGAAATGTGGAAATTTGAATGTGCTTTATGTGTTTGAAGATGAACTTGAAGATATCCAAACACTTGATGTGGTGGAAGAGGAACTTGAATTGTCTCTTGATGAAGGTTATTCAAATTTTATAGAAGAGCATGATTCCTCTACATTGGAACCAATCTATGACAAAGGTTTCACACTTTTGAAGGAGTTGCATGATACTAACCATATGGATCCTTCCCATGATGAAAATTATGCACTTTTTGATCATTTGGGTGAGTTAGTTCATTCTCCTACATCCTACAACTCCATGTTTTGTAGCATTAGTCTCAATGAAGTATGGGTGAAAGGGTTCTTTTTGATGGTGCCACATGAGGAGTATGGAACTCCTAGATTTACCTTTTATGATGACATGGTTGGACCACATTCTTATTCACATTTGCAGCAACATCATTTGTTACTTTACGATGATGCACATCTACATGGATGCACCTATGATATGCATTTGAGTCACTTGAAGACTCATGGTTTTTCTTGCTCAACACTTGGTTCATTTGATGTTGGAGGAACTTCATCCAACATTGGGGTGAATAGATTTATGATTGGAGAATATTTTTGTTGGCAGCCACATACTTTGTTATATATTAATGATTCTCACATTCAGGGATGTATGGGTGAGACTTCTTTGAGTCATTTGAAGTCTCCTTATTTTTTTTGCTCATTATTTGGTTCAGATTTTAGTGGAGATTCTTCATTCACTTCTTGGATGAAAGAATACATGGTTGAATATTTTGATCCATATCACATCCTTTTGGAGCAACATGATAGAAAATGGGATCCTCACCTATGTCATTGGAGCATATTTGATTGGTTACTTGATGCTTGTATGCGCTTGGAAAATGGTGGTCTACTTGCTTGGAGGTATACGCACTTTCATGATTCTTTGATGAAGCATCTTCTTGATTTTAATTTTCATTATGTTGTTCTACACTTTGATGATATATATTTTGTACTCATAATGTTTGGAATAATGCATACAATAAAATGGAATCAAGGAACTATGAATTGGAGAGCACTTCTAATTGTTGGAGTGCAATACAAGCAATGGGACCCTGGGATAATTCTTAGTCTCATTGGTTTCAATTTTTTGGGGAAACAAGTAGTATGGGAGATGGATTTCCCACTTAATAAAGTGATTTTAAGACAATTGGAGGCTTATGGAGTCCTTTGGTGGCTAGATTCCCTCCACACACTTGGCATGCACATCATCCAATTCAAATCTATGGGTAAGGAAACTTATTTGGAGGATGGTGAGGTGTCATATGGCAGTTCATGATCTAAGGAAGTTGAATTGGTGAAGAGGAGTAACTCCCATGGGGAGAGAAGAGGTTAGGAAGACAATGTGTGCCACTTGAAAGGAGATTCCCTATACTCTATGGCAACCAATGATAAATATTCTATGACACATTCAGAACTGATTTCAGTCTATGAAAAATATGACATGTCAGTGCTAAATATATCCACAAAGAGGGCACATTAGGGAGTTATAGGCAACCATTCTACTTGGGGAAAGATTTGGAGCATGAAGAGGCAAGACAAGTGTCATATGAGTTACTAAACCATACAGATGAGTTGGAGGAAGCCCATGAAGGGAAATTCGACATTAGGAGTCCTTATGAAGTTAATAAAAGTATGTCATGAGGAAGAAGAATGGATTTTGATCATTTGAGAATTTTCATTTGTGAAGAGAGAGAGCTAGTGGAAAACCAGTCTTCTTGTCTTAGCCAATTTCGAGGGTGAAAGATTCCCATCCAAGTTGGTATGTGGAAAGGCCATTCAGGTCTTTCATGGAGATTTAATGGAGTCATAAGTTACAGGTTCAAGCTACAGGGAAGCTTGTGGACACTTCAATATCAACTTGTTCTTTAATCTATTCCAAGTTTTCTCACCATATTCTTGCTCTATGGATTGAGGCGCACTTGGTGAGCCATTGTTCTCTTTGGGGGAGCTGCTAATGCCCCATTATTTTATGTTCTGATGTAAATTCTCTGAATTTCAAGTTCATAAGACTCTCAGGTCTAAATACCAAAATATTTCATGTAAAAATGTTAAACAATGAAGAAACAATGCCATTTCCCCACTACCTTGTTGTGAACCAATGCAATGTTGATGGATTCAAATGGATAAGTAAAATACTGATGGTTTAATTATGAATGGAATGTTATTGATGTATTATATGAGTTTAATTTTCAGTACATAAGCATTCGGAGTCCTTTTATTGAGTTTCATAGCATTTGGAGAAGATTGCCCATCATTTCCCCCAAGGTGGAAACTAGTCTTTTTGCATCTGATTTAAGGGAGTTATAGGAGACATTAAAAGTTGAGTGGTGATGAATATGAGTTCATGTTGATGTCATTTATATGTCCCCTTCTTCCATTCAGAAATTCTAGTTGGATTGAGTGCATTTGGAAAGTCATTTTCATCATCTACCCCTAGGGGATTTGAACCACAATTTACTAGTAAAACTCCATACATTGACTAGATTGCCAAAGTCAGTTGCAGAAGTCATTTGATGGTTAAAAGAAACCTATAAACACCATATTTATGTATTAAAATAATTCATACACCTTCTAGTACAATTTTAAAGCGTTTGGAGCTATTTGGAGCCATCTACCATTGGGGGTTTGAGCCCCAAAATTACTAGTAAATTCCCCGAGTTCTCTTGGATACCTATTCGACCCCAAAACCACATATAATGCTGAAAATATACTTTAATTAATGTCATATAACAGATCCAAGTATTATACCAACCATTAGTGTAGGTTGTACAGTGTTTGGAAGATATTTGTTCCAAGACCCAGGGGGGATTTCCATTTCCCAAATTGACTAGTCTTGTCCCAAAACTTCCTCCCTTGCAAATTGAAGACCATGGTTGGGTATATCAGTTGATTATATGTCTGATAGATGTGTTAATTTGTCCCATCACCTCTCATGAACTTCCTCACCAAGTTTGAAATCAATTGGAGGAGTTTGGAATCAGTTGTATCCATATACCTAGAGTTGAAATTTGGTGAATTTGAGCACATTGGGAAATATATTAAGAAGGTACATTACAAATACTAGGAGGGGGGGGGGTGAATTTGCATTGGGAAATTTTTACCATTTCAAACTTTAATATCAGATGTAAATATTATGCATTAAAAATAGCATTCACAATCACATAAACCATACACAATACACACAAGGTTTTACGTGGAAACCCAAATGGGAGAAAACCACATAATGTTTTTCTTATATAATATAAATATTACATCCAATTGATTTACCAACTCCAACTGGAAGGAGGATACAACCCCCTAGTTTATCAGCTCCAACTGAAAGGAGGCTACAACCCCTTGATTTTACCATAGGATCTAACCTGTAGCGAGTATTCCAATCCTCAGTGACCTCCAACACACTGAATTTACCAGCATCAACTAGAAGGAGGCTACAACCCCCTTCCCTTGCCTCATCCCACCACCTTGATATGAATAAGAGAATCAACCTATCATTGTCACTGTATCTATCAACCTGTACATGTATGACTGTCTCAATCAACCTGCACCTGTATCAATATATTTGTCAGCATGTACCTGTATCAATGTTTTTGTCTCTATCACTATCAGAATCATCGTATCGTTGTCTCTATCGCTGTATCTGTGTCAACCTGTACATGTATCACTATCTCAATCAACCTGTACCTGTATCGGTAACTTTGTCAACCTATACTTATATCAATGTTTCTGTTTTTGTCGCTTTCACAATAACTGTATCCTTGTCTCTATGTTTGTCACTGTCTCTGTGTCAACCTGTACATGCCTCAAATCTGTCTTTCAAGAATGTCCATAAAAAATCACCCATAGATTTCATTTGTATCTTCAAACCCTTATATCATAGTCATTTCCAAACCCCAATATATTCCAAGGTAATCATCATGATCTATGCCAAGATCATCACCATAATCACCATAACATATCTATGCAATATTACCAAATAAAAGTCTCTAACACATACTCAAGATCCATACCATTTTGAAGACAACAAGATGGAACCCCTAGTCAATGAGAGGTATGACCTTCACTAGCGAGACCCATGTACAAGAACCATACCTTTTCATAGATTAAGAAAAAAGAAAGAAACCCTTAACCAAAAGAATCTCTATATTAGGTCATCACATAGACCTTACAATAAGATTTCCAACGATCCAAGAAGTTTATGAGTCTGATACTGTATGAGAAAGTTATGCCAATTTTATTAATCTTCACCAAAGAACAAAAGATGATGCCAAAACTTTCCACATTAGCTCCTCCACAAAAGTTCGCACTTTATCCTTAGAGTTGCGCAATATATATATAGAGAGATGAATTGATGGGAAAATGGTAAGTCTCTCCTTCTATTTATACCATCCAAGATGCCTTTAAATTTCTTTAGTGCCTACATTCCACTTATCCCTAAATTTAGGATCTCCATATTTTAAGGGGTACTTCAATGGGTCAATAGCCCACTTCAAGGATTCATCATGAAACTTTAACTTGCCTCCATGATCACTTCATATATTCATCAAAGGGGGTTTAGGGATTCTCCTCATCATATTTAGTGGACACATCATTATTCCTTTCAGGGTTTCTTTCCTCTTTATGTGGACCCTTCCTTGCTTTTGGGGTTATGTGGACCCATCATCAATACTTTGGGGGATTGTTCATAATTCACACCAATATTGCTTTGGAACAACTTTAGGGGCTCTTTAGGGACTTCATCATGGGTCATGTGACCCCAACATCATGGTCATGTGGGTCCAACACCATTATTCTAGGGGTTTCTTCACCTTTCTCACCAACGTTGCTTAGGGGAAACCTTAGGGACTTCTTTAGGGGTTTTTCCCATATGTGTACAACCCAAAGTATCTTCCCATGAGGGCCATGCTTAAAGCTATGCCATAAGGGAAACGATTTGGAGTTGCATACACTAGGAATTTGAAATCAATGACAACCTTATACAACAAGTGCCCAAGTAATGCATTTGTTATATTCTAATTCAAATTTTTAGAGGATAGAAATTGAAAATTTACCTTATTTTGTTTAAAAAAAAAAAAAAAGGATTCTACGTAGTGCGTTTGAGCCATTTGGCTCACATCATGATAGATGATGCACCCTGTAAATTTACAATGTACACCAGTAGCGAAGCGTTATCAATGTATAGCACACCACATTGGCTGTGCGCTATACTTTTCATGATGCACCACTAAAAATTAAAAAAACATTTTTCACATCATTGGTTTTTGATGCGTTTCACAAACCATAGACCACCGTGAGTGATGCAGTTAAATATGGTAATGCACCTATGTTGGTAATCACCTAGAACACCATTTAACCCGTGCTTTATATATTTTAAGACACATCGCCACACTAACAATTTATTTATTTATTTAAATATTCACCACATCAACTTGTGCACTGTTATAATTCATATGCATCGTTTCTACTTAATGAGGGACACTAATTTTTATGATTTCATAGATAAAAGTGATGCATTTTAGTATCACACACACACACACACACACACACAAACCGTCTACAATGATTTTTGTCTCAAATAGCATGGGTGCAGTAAATTTTAAAAGTGCATCGTTCTTATATTTTACCGATGCGGTAAATTTTAAAAGCGCACCATTTTTACTTTTTTCAAATGAAATTTCGACACCCATTGCATTAGGATAAACGTAGTGCACTATTAAATGCGCTTATGTCATTTGTAATGCATCGACCACCATGCACTTATATTACAAAGAGCACCGCGAGTGGTGCTTGACTATTATATAGATGCACCTCCTGTTAAAATATTTTATTTTGAAAAAAAAATATTGTTTGATATTAATAAATAAAATGATCATTTAATGAAATATTTAGTGTTTTAATGTTTTTTTATATACATTTTTATGTCTATTTATGAGGTTGATGGAAGTTATATGTGAATTAGATACGTCAACGGTAAGAGCTGCAACAAGAGAAGCATGCATGGTTTGACCTATATAAAATTGTATGGGAGTGAGAGGCCATAGAGAGTGCCACCGCTTGGGGGGCGGCGCGATTCCGAGAATTGCCCTCCTCCATGCCCCTCGCCACATCACACCCCCAACGAAACAAGTAATATGTGTTATTATATTATATATGTACGTTTTGGTTTTTGATTATTGTTTTATTTTATATACTTTAGGTTGTTTGTTTTGTTTATATATTTTATGTTATTTGTTTTGTTTTATACATGTTTTGGTTTTGTAATATGTGTTATTATTATATATAGGTTTTGGGAAACAAGTAATATGTGTTATTATATTATATATATATGTTTTGGTTTTTGATTATTGTTTTATTTTATATACTTTAGGTTGTTTGTTTTGTTTATATATTTTATGTTATTTGTTTTGTTTTATACATGTTTTGGTTTTGTAATATGTGTTATTATATATAGGTTTTGGTTTTTGATTATTGTTTTATTTTATATATTTTAAGTTGTTTGTTTTGCTTATATATTTTATGTTATTTGTTTTGTTTTATATATATTTTGATTTTGTAAGTAACGTGTTAGTTATATATATATATATATATAGTTTTGTTATATATATATATATATGGGAGGGTATTATATGTTATTTTATATGTTTTTATGTTATCTGTTATATTTTATATTTATGGTATAATATGTTCTTATATGGTATTTTGATTACTATTTTTTTATTATTAAACCATTTATATATTTAATTTTTTTTAATATGATTTAAGTTGATGATATTATGTTTTAAATTTAAAATATATATTTGTATATTTGTTTGTTTTAATATTTTATTATAGTGTTTATATAATTTGATATGGTTTTTAAAGTTTATTAGGAGCATATTGAGGTCGACGAAGAGAGCTAAGTTATAGAAAATGTCAATTTTGATGTAGATTTTGGTCTACATAATTTTTTTGATTAGTTTCATGTTGTCGAGGAAAATGTCAAATTTGACAAATTGTTTATAAGATATTTTTGTAATGTTTCGACTTTAAGATTTTATTTTAAGAATAAATATTATGTTTTTAATATGTTATTTACAAATATATGGTATACTTCTTGTTGAGTTTATGTGAATCATCACTTAATGGAAATAATGTTATATTTTTCCATTTTTATACATAAAATATCTGAAAATACATTAAAAATTGTTTGAAATGTCTTTATTTTTTCATTTTTTTTACAAATTTGTCTCCCAAAATGACTTGTTTAAGAGAAAAATTTAAAGAAAAAACTTCCAAAATGTATATATTTTTTATTCTAACTAGCTTCTAAATGTTAAAAAAATTAAAAAAAGGTATGTATTTTTGAATTATAACTAGCTATTAAATGTATATTTTTTCGTAAACTTTAAAAAAATGCCCTTGTAAATAAAAGTTATAGTTTTCTTATGACCAAGAAGTTTCAAAATCGCAAAAATATGGCTCAAAATGAAAAATGGTGCTACCAGTATACACATTTTCTAAAATAGAGGTAAAATCACTACTAAAATTGACCCTCCAAAAAACGAGAGCAATGTTGAGTCCTCGTCAAGTTATATAACTTGTTTAGGTGGTTTGACATTTTCTACAACAATTTTGTTTTTCTGTGGATCCATTCCATGTATAGTTTGAGGGGAGGGTCAAATTACCTTTGCTTCAGAGCTATTTTGTTTATTTTTTGAGAGGCTTCTAATCATGAGGCCATTATTTGACCACCTCCCTCCTAGGGATATGACCGAGGTGCAGATGTAGATGTGGGGACAAATGCTACCCAAAAGGGGCCAACCGAAGTTCCCAGTGAGGGTCACCTCATAGGTACTTGAGTTACTATCTAGCGAGGATGATCATACTTTGGAATTTGTGTCGTATCAGCCTTATGCGGGGTTGGATTGGCGAGGATGTCATAACATATTTTTCACTCGGGATGAGATACCAGATGATAGCGGTAATATTAGTGTTATGTTTAAATTAATCTAGTTGCATTTTGTTGTCTTACTTAATGCAAATGAAATTTATTCTAACATTTTCTTTAAATTGTTTAATGAAATTGTCTAATTATTGTTGTGTACTATATATTTTGTATATATTGAAACCTATGATGGGGAGGGTTCTCCACCGGTGGAAGATGAGGATATGGATGAGCTTGAGTTGCCTTAGTTTCCCATACCCGGCTTGCGACGCAGGTCAAATGCTAGATTTTAGGACGACATGGCAGACATGTTATCCACATTGTTGGCTCGATAGGGAGTCCACCCTGTATGGGTTCAAGAGATCTTGCGAGACCCTGATCTAGTAAAGATATGGAGGATTATTCCTAGTGACATGAAGGGTTTGATGAATCATCTCCTAGGTGCATCCAACCTTCTAGATGCTAGGAGTGATGGACATGGTAGTTAGTCTTCCTCTACATCTGATGAGCAAGGTGATCATCCTCGTTGTCCTCCTCCTCCTCCTCCTCTTCCTCCTAACCATGATGACTAACCACTATTTCCTCCTCCATCCCTAGATGGCCCACCACCATATCGAGCTCATCCATAGGTCGATCGACCACCCTCTCCTCCTCAGCGAGTCAACCATCCATCTAATCCACTCATCTCATTTCTAGATAGGATGGTTACAACGAGTGAGATACATATTCATGGAGATATCTATGATGCTCTCTAGTCTACTTTTTTTCCTTGGCAAAAGTATTGATTCCTTTGGCTCTGCTGGTGGAGGTATCGATGCATCTAGCTATGATGGCAGAGATAGTGATGCCTCTAGTTTTAGAGGTGAACCATCTATCTTCTAACATTTATTGGGATTGCGATGTATATTTGACATGTATCACGAGTTTGATATTTTTGTTCCAACACACACAGACACAACATTTTCATGTTGATGTTGATGTTTATTTATATATTGATGGTTGTTAGGTCATGTTAGATATGTTTTCTAGGTGTGCTTCAAGATATATGTGTATGTTAGATGTGTGTGATGGTTACTTTAGATAATAAAGCTTATGTTTTGTTAGATGTTATTATTAGATTTTCATGTTAGATAATGTTTAAATATGTTAGATTAAATGTTAGATGATGTTAGGTAATGTTTACATGTGTATGTTAGGTGATGTTTAATGTGTTGGATTATGTTAGCTGTTTTTTATGTGTATGTAAGATGGTGCTTATGTTTTAAAGGTGATGATAGATGTGTATATTAGACGATGTTTGTCAGATGTGTGTGATGGTTATGTTAGATGATGTTTACATTTTTTAGGTGGTGATGATGTGATGATGGTATGTTAGATGATGTTTGGTGATTTTAGATGTAATTACTAGTTGTTTATCTTAGATGATGTTAGGTGATATTAGATGTGAATGTTTGTGTTTTCTAGATGTGATTGTTAAATGTGTATCGAAAACAAATTCTTCCAATTTTATATTGTGTATAAAAATCATGCATATTAATTTGTGAAAAACATCATGCACATTTATTTTGAAACATTGTGAGAAGTGTTTATTAAAAAACATCAATGATAACTTCTTCTTTACAATGCAATTATTGTCATATTGTTACAATTAATGTAAACAATTTTGTGAGCTTATATTATAAAATCAAATATAAAAATATTTGACACCTAATTGCTTAATTATATTTAAATTAATTAATTTTAAAAATTATTTTAATTATACAATACATTTCATTCCCTTATAACAAATATTTGTTTATTCTAATTTATTGTGAACTTCTAATTTACATTTGCATTTAAATTTTACATGTAATAAAGCGAAAATCATAGTTAATCATGAAAATGGATTGTTATTATTACAACCTTGAAACATGTTTTAATTAAATAATTATTAATAATAACATCACTTCTATAACAATAAAACACCACAATTAAATGATATTACAACGCAAAATGAAAATAAATGATGTAAGGTCTACTACAACAATGATAAATGTTGATTTATATTTTTACAATATAATCGCTATAAAACCATATAACCTTTACCTATAAAATCTATAACCCATACCAATTAATAACTCTTAATTCCCCACCATTATATCCCATAATACAACCCATAATCCCTATAATACCTATAAAATCTTATCACTATAACCCTAATCCTTGACTATTATTAATTATAATCACAACCCTTTAAAACCTTTGACCCATACAATCCTGAATGTTAATACCACCTAATCCCTATAAAACACAATTCCTAATTCAAATCTATAACACAATTCCTAATTCAAAGCTATCATTTTGAGGGCACATAATCTCAAGTTAAATATTATTTTTAAATATTAAGAATCATTTATCATTCTTTTCTATTGATATTGAAAACTTATGTATAATTATAATTCAATAGTGGTAAAGTTGTAATTTTGAGTGCATATAATCTCAAAATAAATTATTTTTTTTTAGCAATATTAAGAACCATTATTATTTGTATATATTTTTTTTATATAATATAAATTTTATTGGTATACTTTTATACTCGTTAATGACAATTGATTTGAAAATTTATATTAGTTAAAATTCATGAATGATAAAATTATTTGCATTTAATCTTAGAATGACTTTTTTTTTCTATTTAATATTAAAATTCATTTGATTTGGAAACTTATATTAATCATAAATCATCAACGATAAAGATATCATTTTTAAGTGTAATTATTTTGTAAATGAACTATAGATTTCTAATTAATATTAAAATTCATTTATTACATACTAGTTAATATTAAAATTCATTCATTACTTATATAGTTTGTTATTGTATATTCTAAGATTATTCACATATTTATGCACATATAATTTGTTATTCTAATTAGATATGCATAGATCATTCAACTTTTAAAACTAGTTAATCTACATAAGTAATATAAAATGACTATTTCCATATTGTTAGAAATTCATATTAAATATCGACACACATATGATACACAATGACCTATATTTTTTCAATATCAACACACATATGATACACATTGACTTATATTTTTTCAATATCGACACACATATGTTGCCAAAATAATGACACCACAATAATTCTAAAATTTAATACTAAATATGCAATGAGATATAAATACCTTCAACTAAAATAAAATTCATTTTCAATCAATACTTCCATACAATCACCAATTACTTGATAGTCAAACACATTACACATCAAATTGATTGTTAATCAACTAAAATAGTTTAGAAAATACGATAATTAAATTTTCATTTCCATTGTCATAAGATTAAAACAAACCTATACAATTAGAGAATTAAAGATGTATGTAATAATAAAATGATACATCAACACTGTAAATGATGAAATAAAACATGTATATATCAATTTCTGTTGTCATCACCCTGATTATCTTCCTCGCTTGGCATGATAGCATTGTTGTTCTCAAAAAATATGTTTTGATCTAGGGTCATATCTTAATACAAACCGCCAATCCCTATCCAACACATCCGGGTAAAAAAAACTTGGTTGTAGTGTTTTGGAAAAACATAAGGTTCCTTATTTTCATCCCACATCATTATAGAGATGATACATATCAACCCACTATCACAATATTCCTTTATATTATTTCGATTGAAGGTATCCCACCACTTCCACCTAAAAATAACACATTCGAAAGATGAGAAGTCCACTTGAATGATCTCTTGTATTTTTTCAATGTAACCTAACTTCCTCCCTATTAGACCGTTTTGATCGCAATGGATAACGCGACTAGATTGGTTGAACTCAAATTCCACTCCATATTCTTGTGTGGAACATCCATCAGCGACATCATTGACGCACAAATGATGCCCATATGCTCACATAAATGGGAACAAATGAACCTATAAAAAAGTGAACAAATGATGGTGCCATATGTCTAATAACCCGACCATTAATATATAAAATATAGATGTTATAATTCAAAGGTGCATTATAAAGTTAAAAATGTACACAAAGATATTATTACTGGGCTGTTGCAGCTGCTCCCTATGTTTAGTGCATTTTCTTCAACAAATGAGTAATGACCATATGCACCGTATTTCTCTATGAATTCATCAACAACCCAATTGTTGGGACATATCATTGACATATTTTCTTTTAAATGATTAGAATAAGGCATGCTTATACCGTTCAACCATCTGAATTATTTCACGTCAATGTCTCATTTCCTCCTCTTCTCTTCATACAATTCTACCCACATATCTGTTGCTTTCACATTGTAAATAATGAATTTATTGATGACATCAATTTTTGAATTCATTGTTGTATTCATGAAATCAAATTCAACATATCGTATGTATGATATCAAATATAGATTATTAATTTCAGTGTGAATAATTACTTTGTAAAAATGTGACAAAATATAAGCGACTTACTCTTTATCTTGCACCTTTTTTTGTTCATTTGGAGTAGCTTCCCTTCCCTTATGTCCTCATCCCTTTGGCAATCCCAAATCATTGTTCCTAGTATGTGGTTTATTTTCTTTATGTACTCACCGGCATAATAGAACAACTCATATACTATGTACCCCTTTTCCATAGACCCCTTGGGTTTTCCCCTTTGTCGAACAAATCCATTCAATTTTTTCATGTACCTCTCTAAGAAGAACATCCAATGACATGAGACCACCCCGACTAATTCAACCTCATAAACTAGGTGAATTAGAAGAAGAACATGCAAGTCCATGAAACTTGTCAGTAGTTCCTTCTCAAACATACAAACAATCTTAGCTATCTCTTGACGCCACCGTGGAATACTAGCCATATGAATCTCCTTTAATGTAATGCACCGTAGAAATACAGATAATTTATATATGGCATGTCGCAGGTCCTTGGGAAAGTCATGGTTCACACACCCACACACGAGCAAAGGATAATGACACTACAAAGTAAACACATAAAAATTTAATTACGTCTTAACTTGTGAGGCGAAAATATAAAAAAAAACAAAAACATTTTTTTGACATACGTACCCTTAGAAGGTTCAAATGGTCATGTGATTTCAACCTTGATAGATGTTCGTCTACAGTGAAGCAGTTTCATAGAGTAGACCCTTATAAATAAGGCACCTTCACATCCAATATAATTTCCTTTTCCAAAGAAAGATAATCTTTCTTCAAAACTCATGGGACATCACCTTCTTTAAAATACCAAGAGGGGCCATCTTCTCCTATATTTTCTTGTCTTGGCCAATGATTCATTTTAGTATTTGAAGAAATACGATCTCTCCTAACATCCAATGTGTCACTTTGTTTCAATGATATGTTCCTCCACAAAGATGAAATTTTTTTAAATATATGCACGAGATCTAGTAAGTGGACAATCTTAAGATGGTCCCAATATGGGAGCTCATACAATATTGATTTCCTTTTCATCTCATTGGGAATTTTCTCAACATAGGTGTTGAAAACTTTAGGATCATCGAACATAGGTTCCCCATTTGAATCAAACATTTATGCAATTTCCTTCTTCTTCTCCCTGCCATATGCCCTAAGCTAGTGAGCCAACAACATTATTCTAGGCCTTTGGGTTCTCTCTAGTTTACCATTGAAAGCAGATGTTGCTCTTATATAAGGGGGTCTTCTAGGAGGAATACCCCAGAGTAGTCATACACTAGCTTTCAAAGGTGGTTGGACCACCTAACATTCATATAAGGTCCACAACATTTACATCCATGATACCCTTTTGTTACAAGACATGTGGTGTTATTGTATACATAGCACATTCGTGTTAAAGATCAATGCAATCACGCTGAACTAAGTATGCCAAAAAAATATTGTTACAAATATAAAAAAATCAATCAACATGTTTACCAAAGAAAAATATTAAACCTGGATAATCCTATGTGGTGTACACACATATGCCATACAATGTAAAACTCCTCTCTGTTGGGATGGGTATTGATACATCGTATACCTGTATCTCCTCACATAATTCATTCAATTCATTGATCAATGTTTGTAGGAAAATTACTGCAAAATTAACTTCCATTAGGGTACTAATGTCTTTAGCTACAACATTTGATCTTGAGATAGAACATATGAACGTAAAGACAATACTTCTTCATGGTGATCTTGATGAAGAAGTTTATATGAAGCAACTTGAGGGTTTCACACTGGAAGGAGAGGAGGAGTTGGTCTACAAGCTCAAGAAGTTTCTCTATGGTTTAAAGCAATCACCTAGAATGTGGTACCCAAAGTTTGATATGTATATCTAGGAGTTGGGGTTTGTGAGAATTCAGGTTGATCATTGTGTGTATGGTAACAAAGCCGGTGATCAATTTATATACATAATTTTGCATGTCAATGACATGTTTTGGAATGGAAATAACATGGATTTGATCAAGGAGATGAAACTGTAGATTTCCTCCAATTTCGACATGAAGGATATTAGTGCAGCTCATTTCATTCTTGGAATTGAAATAAAGACAGTTTGAGTAGATAGAAGGATCTGGTTAAGTAGGAGTAAATATGTTGAGATAGTTCCAAAACGATTCAACATGCAAGAGTGTAAACCAGTTAAAGTCATTATTCCTATATGAGTTAAATTATCTGCTAAACAATGTCCTAAGAGACAAGAATAAATAATGTACATGACACATGTTCCCTATGCTAGTGCAATAGGTATTCTAATGTATGCAATGGTTTGTACACAACTAGATACTTCCCATGCAGTGGGGGTATTGAGCAGATACATGTAAAAACATGGAAAAGAGCATTGGACTACAATCAAGAGAGTATTAAGGCATCTGCTATCAAGGGAAACTTGAAGTCAATAAGAAAATAACCATATATGGTTTTTCAAATCTAACTAGGATGGAGATCTCGACCATATATGGTCGACCAATTGATATGTTTTCAAGTTATTCAGTGTGTAAATTAGTTGGTCGAGTAGGAGGTAGTCGATCATTGCACTTTCGAATACAATGGTTAAATACATGAAAACCACTCATGCAAGAAAACATGCTACTTAGTTGCAGAGATTGTGTTCCGAGGTAAGATTCACACATCATGATATTAGGTTGGATTATGATAGCCAAAGCGAAATCTTACTGGAAAAGAATCCAACATATCATTTAGAGACAAAGCACATTGATGTGCATTATCACTTCATGAGAGACATGGTGGAGAACTAGAAAGTGTTGCTGGAAAAGGTAGACACTTTGAAGAAAATTGCATACTCATTGACCAAGTATGTGAGCACTGAGAATTTAAATTGGTGTAGGGAATCAATGGGCTTGTTATCCCTACTTAAGTAAACTAAATTTTTGAATCTCCTGTTAATGCAAAGAAAACAATGAATGAGAGAATGTTGGGTGTATTATATTATTTGCATGGAAATTCAAGGTTGAAGTGGATAGTCGACTAGTTAACAAGTTGACTGGAATTGAAGTTGACATATGGCGATATTTTGGTTGATGGGCCGAATAGAATAGTCAATTGGATGAAGACCACAACTGGTGGATGGGGAAGTCGACAAGAATAAAGCGGGCATGGATTCGACGAACACTTGTACGACAAGAAGCTCAATGAGAAGTCGAGTGTACTCAGTCAAGTCGAGTGTAACAAAAAACTTTAGTTAGTTATGGATCTCCATTAAAGAGTAACTAACTCGAGTATCACAAGCTAGCATATGTGTTGCATTTATAAATATGATGTAAGGTAAAAGGCAATGGTATGGTATCATACTATGATGGTACTGGTATAAGTGTAGTGAATTCACACTTAAGTTATTGTGATCTAGTAAATCGTTGTTGTAAATGATTTTTAAAGGTGTTATTAATAGGTGAGTAGTTAAGCTCAATGGTTTTCTGGTTTTTCCTGGTAGAGGATTTTCTAGGATAAATTTATTTGTATTGTGTGACTATTTTTTGTGCCATTGTTGAATTATGTCTAACAATATGAATCATTATGCATGCTCATTGCATTAGGTATTAGAGCCCAACACTTAGACATGGTTGGTGGATGAGACCTAAAGCTTGTGCCCTAATGGAACATTCTAGCCATTCAGGGCTAAAAAGGTTACCTTCATCAACCACACATGACCTCCTGAGGGTATCATTATCCTATGATTGAGGATGTTGGTTCCATTATGTGGTTTTCAATAGTCTATAGGTGCCTTAGGACCTTGGAAATGATGTTCCAAGGAAGAAGATGATTCCTTTGGACTTGAAGAAACTATTGAGGCATATAAATCCATGAAAAATACCTCAAGGCATGATGCATGACTTCAAAAGGATATCCATGGCACTATGTATAAAATTTGGGGACCCATGGCTTTGGACATTGTGAGTGGAGGAGACTTGAATATCTTTACTTGAATGGATATTCTAGCCATCTAGGTAGAAGTATGATGCCTCCACCAACCATACAGGGAATCCTGAGGGTATCATTGGCTTATGATTGAGGATATTAGTGCTATTAGGTGGTTTTGAGAAATATGTACATGTGTTAGGGTCTTGGGAATGGAGTTTTGATGAAGAAGACCAAGCCTTTTTCCCTAAAGGAACCATTGAGGCATCCAAAGTCATTAATAATGCCTCAAAGACCACAAATGACTTTGCAGGGGTATCCATGGTGCTATGTACCCAAGTCTTTGGGACTTGGGGCCTTGGACATATTCAGGGGAGGAGACCTAACCCTGGGGGCCTAATTAATCTTCTAGTGATCCACGACTAAGATGGTTGACTCTACCAACCATGCTTGTCCTCTTGAGGGTATCATTGGATTATGATTAAGGATGTCGATGCCTTTAGGTGTTTTTAATTAGCATGTATGTTTCTTATGGCCCTGGGAATGATGTTCTAAGGAAGAAGGGCATGCCTTTGGCCCTAAATAAATCATTGAGGCATCTAAAGACATGAACAATGCCTTGAATCACCATGCATGAATTGGTATGGGTATCCACGACACTATGGGTCTAGGTTTTGTGGCTTGGGGCCTTAGACATGGTCAGTGGAGGAGACTTAAAGCTTGTGCCCTAAATGATTTTTCTAGCCATCCAGGTCTATGAATATTTCCTCTACTAACCACACATGGCATCCTGAGGATATCATTGGACTATGATTGAGTATGTCAGTGCCATTAGGTCTTTTTGAGTAGTATATAGGTGTTTTTGGGCCTTGAAAATGATGTTCCAAGGAACGGTACCATGCCTTTATCCCTAAAGAAACCATTGATGCATATATAACCTTGAATAATGACTTGAATAATGATTCATAACTTTGCAAGGGTATCCTCGACACTATGTATCCAAGTTGGGGACTCGGGACCTTGAACATGGTTAGTGGAGGAGACTTGAACCTTGGGCCCTAGAGGAATATTTTACCCATCCAGGGCTAATGAGGTTACCTTTACCAACCAAAAATGGCATCTCAATGGTGTCATTAACTTATGATTGAGGATGTTGGTGCCATTAGGTGGTTTTGAGCAATATGTGCATGTCTTAGGGCCTATGGAATGACGTTCTATGGATGAAGACCATGACTTTGGCCCTAAAAAAACCATTGAGGAATCTAGAGCCATTAACAATGTGTCAAAGCACCACACATGATTTCACATGGGTATCCATGGTGCTATGTATCCAAGTCTTGGGGACTTGGGGCCTTGTCAGAGGAGGAGATTTGAACCTCTATCCATTTAGGGATAAGAATTTTTCCTCAACACTGCACATGGCCTTTGAGGGTATCATGGACATATGATTGATGATGTCTATGCCATTAGGTGGTTTTCAACAATATGGACGTGTCCCAAGGCGTTAGAAATGGTTTTCCAGGGACGAAGACTATGCCTTTGACCCTAAAGAAGCTATTGAGGCATTCCACTAGTACAATATGAGAGATAAGTGACAAAAAAATGACCAAAATCCGCATATAAATGACCACTTTTGATTTGGCGATCACTGGTGGCTAATTTCCAGTCTCTTATCACGCGACCAAAAATGTGGTCATATTTAGTTTGGTTATTTATAGGTTCTCTTGTGGTCATTAATTTGGTCAAGAATCTATTCATATATTTTGTCATTAATTTGGTCATAGTTTTGGTCATTAATTGCCACAATTAATGACCAAATATATGACCAAATTAGTGACAAAAAATATGGCCAAATTAATGACCACAGACATGCTATAACTGACCAAACTAAAAGCAACCACTTTTTTTGTCACGTGATAAGAGACCGGAAATTAGCCACTAAACTATCATTTGGTCGTTTATATGCGAATTTTGGTCATTTTTTTGGTCGCTTATCTCTAATTTTTGGTCACTAATTTAGTCCTTTTTAGCCATTTTATATGCAAATATTCACTGATTTCTGTAGATAGGGTATGGAGGAATCGAACCACCAATATCCTTCCTGTAAGGCACGTGCTCTTCCATTGAGCTAGTACCCTTGAAGTCCTGTAGTGTATTAAGAACCATGACATAGATTTCTAGAAGCATTGTAATTGAATCTTGCCTCCAAATCTGAATTTTATCTTAAATGTTATTTGAATAGTCTATAATAGTTGATCCATCAATAGCTAAGCCATCTTCCTCAACAAATTGCTTAAATCCAATCACGTAATTATTTGCAACTAGTTCAAGGAGAACTGAGAAACATTTTAAAGTTTCCTTCCTTTTACTCAATTGTTTCTCAATATGTGCAATTTTCGATTATCTTCACTATGCACACTGAATTTTGATTACTTTGGTGCTCCACATGTATGCTTTCTTTAAATTGATATATTCAACAACATACTCCCAATAGAAAGCACAAAATGTTGTTA
Organism: Larix kaempferi; assembly: GCA_027924585.1. Classification (NCBI taxonomy): domain Eukaryota; kingdom Viridiplantae; phylum Streptophyta; class Pinopsida; order Pinales; family Pinaceae; genus Larix; species Larix kaempferi. The sequence goes on from BSBM01000372.1 coordinate 32,048,613, forward strand.
GGATGTCAATTTTAAAACTCAACTTAAAACTAGAATCTAGACAATAGTATAACAAAAAGCACACACATAAAGTTGAATTAGAACACACCCACAAACAAAGAAAATATATGCAATGTTAGATAGGTTAGTTGGGAATATGAGGGATGAACTAGGCTATTCAAATTTGGCAGGTAACATAGTGGTTGCAGCAGATAGATCACATGGTTATATGTATTTGTATGTCTGTAAGTATCTTTAGATAGATATGTATATGTATGTCTGTAAGTATCTTTAGATAGATAGATAATAAATACAACATACTTCTCATCAAATGCATTAAGAAAAAAATCCAATTGCTGTGAAAGAAGGAATTAAACGAGTGTAAAAGCTATATAATTGATATGATACATACTTGTATCCTCTAGGGTAAGAGTATGGTGGAGGATGGATGGGAGTATTTTGATGTGAACCCATAAATTGTTGTTTTTCAAGTCTGTTATCAAACTCTGGTTCAGAAAATATATTTCTCATAACATGTGGTTCTCAGCTTTCCAAAGGCATGAGTCAGGGGTTTTACTTCTTCATACACAAGAGTCAATTGCGCAATCCCAACATCCCTTCATTTCATAGGAGAGATAACATCTTCAACATCTGATCCTGACTCTGCCATAGAAGTATCACAATCACCATCCCTAACCTACTATATTGAAAAAGGAATGATTTTCCAGAACACAATCTGGAAAAAATGCTCAAATTTAATAATGGAAGTGACTAGTAACACCAAAACATCCACTAAAAGAAAAACAACATTCGAAATAGATATGTCACCTTCATAAAGTATGGTTTACCGTAAGATATCGGTTTCCCTTCATCAACTGTTACTGCCACAATTTGTTTTTCAAATATCGCCTCCCCTTTAAGCACCAACTGCAAATGTGAGATGTAAGCGAACACTATCCACAATCAAATTGTAATCCACAATTAACTAGAAAAATTTACTTGTGGACTTGAGCATCAATCTGAGTATCCCAATGTTATATGGCCAGCTAAACAAAGTAGCAACCAATTATAATAATGTATCAAATAAGAAACCAACCTTGATTATAGATGGATCCTTCCAAGGTCCTTTATCAGACCTAAGACACCCTCCTCCATCAACAAAGGTACATGTACCACCCAAAAATTCAGGTAGTTCACTGTTTGTGAAGAAGGAAACAAATTACAAACTATACCTTAGCCCTCAAGTGAGACAAGTTCAGTTAAATCACCATAAAGAATGAATACCTTTCATCAATGACCTCCAAAAGCTTGCTTGGGTATTTATGCCCTAGTACCTACACAAGTAGTAATTGATTTTAAATCAAGCAAGAGTCAAATTAAGTGATAGGAAAAGGAATATAAAAGTAACTTCATCCCACATACATGTATATTATCACTTGTGTTTGGATCAATTAACTTCTTTACAGTACTCGAAAGTATTTTGAAACCCAAACCGCTATTGATGATGAACATTCGATGCAAGGTCTGCATGAAATAACTTGCATGTTTGGTCAAATGGGCCATGGACCATGTTGAAGAATATGAAAATGCATTTCCCCAACTCAAATCCTACTAAGAAAAATGTTCCTAATTACATGAGTTTCATTCCGTCTCTACACGAGCATACCTTAGGATAGTTTTCCCCATAAATTTTTTGTATACGCACAACCAGATCCCCTAGAGCCTTGCTAAAATTCTCCATGCCCTGTACTTTGAAAAAAAGAAATATATATATAATTTCTGTTGGCTATTTTTTCATAATGCTCATATTCAACTAATATTGACACTTACAAAAACATAATTGGTTTTCTCCAACATTCTTCCAGAATGTGAAACAATGTCATTCTCAAATATCCCAAGACTATAAAGCATTCCCAGACCCTATAGAATTCAGTAAGCACAAAAATTTCCCATTGATTCATTTTAACTATTAAGAAACTAAAAATGTTTGTTATCTTAGAGCCCCATATGGTGCACGCATAAAATTCTCAATTCCCACAAGTTTTAGTCAAAGTGGAGCAATACCGTGCTTTAATGAACATCGCTGCAGAAGTGGTCCAATAGGTAAAATCCGAGCAAGATCATGAACAGTTGCCAAGAGAAAATGCATTTCCTACACATTGATTGCACTTGGTGGTGTTGATATCCCAGTGATTGAAACAATTTCTTCATAGACCTAAAATAGTAAAACAAATTCTCAAGTAAAAAAGGAATGAAGCCAAAAGCAAAGGAAAAAGCACTTTTATTTTGCACTCCTGAAATGCGAATATATGAGAAAAGGGAGAGGGATAACATGGTCAAATACAAATCAAGAATTATATTTGCAAAACCATCTTAGTCTACTTAAATTACGGATACCCCCATATTTATACAAAGAACAAAGGACAAAGAAATTGAATGAAATATTGAAACAAGAAGGATTCAATAGCATCTATTAATTGAGCAACTGTGCAATAACATGACATAAATTTTTTTAGGAAAAAATATGGTTTTCAAGCCACATCCAACACTAACTACATTCAATTTTATTATTTTCCTGACTTGTATGATTTCACAGCAACACATGCTAGTTCAATATTTCCACAACTGACAATTCAAATGAATTTAATTTCAATAACGTTCCTGAATGAAATACACACACTTTATCTTCACAGAGAGTTATGTTACTACTTTATGTTAGCTGGGTATTTGGATTCTAAATCTGTGCATGTAGTACCTTAGACCATGTTTGTTGTCAATTTCCTGGAAATCTACATTGGAACATGCTTCATTGCAGTGTAAGTGTTCAGAACATGATATTTTCAATTCTACACCCATTTCTTTTCACAAAATGCTAATCTAGTACAACTTTGAAGGGCACATAAAAATAACTAAACTATCTGGACATGCACATGTGATGATAAATTTCTTTTTCATTTCAAGCTCATGAGGCTAAGCTTATGCTAAAATAATGATAAAAATACATGTATAAAATCACTAAAACTAAAACCAAGCCACTCTTGATGCATACAAAGAAATTAAGACTTTCTGTAAAGTCAAATATTCTTACAACTTTGTATTAAAGTAACATCTGCAGCAAAAATGCAATCTACACATGCAACGTGGTAGTCCTACTTTAAATAAACTTTGTAAATGAATTAGAATAAGGTAATTCAAATGCAATGTATTATGGAAATCAAAATGGTGGTCTCATCAGTAAATCAACCACAGAAGAACGAGGAACATATCTCACTCATATATTATCTTCATTCATATAAGAGATAAAAAATGCATACTTGAACATAAACGAACACAGAATGAAATAAAGTTCTTATGTTGGATTGAATTTTTGGATGCTCTGCAAGTCTTGTGAGCACACCACTTATTATGCCCAATGTTTCCAGGAAACCATGAAACAACATACCCATGACATTGCCACGAATTTACTCTGATAAATTGAAATGACCTGAAGAATCTATTGGAGATAGAATTCCAGATATCAAATAATCAACAAACTCTCTACTCGTCCCTTCATATTCAGCCACAATCCCAGCAACAACATTTTTAGGAAATATCTTTTGACATGATATCCTTACATTATAATGTTGCTTCTTGCTCTCCTCAATCAGTTGCTCATTTAAGCCTTTCATCCTTGCACATATGGCTTTGTACCTTTGAAAGCTTTTATTCTATAATGGCAAAACACTGTAGGTTTCCTAGAAGCAAGTCTCCTATGCAATCATCATTAGTTGTTCTTCAAACTCTCTAGCGGCAAGAAAGACAAGAAACCTATCTCCAAAAAGAGTATATCCAAGAATTGAGAAAGCCATGTGATAGGAAGCTGATTTAAGTTAATGTATTTGAAATTTGAGTTGTTCTCACAACTTCTATTATTCGTCTAAAAAAATACATTACAAAATAAAACCATAAAAAGCAAGTCAGAAATCACGCCAATGAGTCTTAGCTTTAAGTATACCAGATGCTCGATGTTCCTCCATTAACTTTAGAAATTCATCACAGTTCTTACGCTCCATGTTAAATTTAAGGCTTGAACATAAACACGTTAGCTTTAAAAAAATTAACTAGTTTCATTCATAAATAACAATGCATGGCATAAACTGAAGCATGAACAATATAGCAGAATAAAACATAAGCTACTAATAACAAAAACAAAACATTTTTCCCAAAAATAATTCCTTCCAGTGTATACTTAGATCAAGCTTCAAGATCAGATATCAACCCTCATGGTAGATCAATCATGGGACATCACATACGAGAGAGAGTGACTGCATAGAAGGACATATGGATACTGCAGAAGGGACAGGTACATGAGAGGAGGATGGATGGTTCAAGATCAAGCACTAACCATCAACAAACCCCATCAAGAGACTCAACAAGTCATATGGAATTAATATCCAAGGAACTCTAGGTCTCTAGGATAAAACCTATTTGGATAAACCCCTTCAAAGAAAAATAGACCTGTACCATAAAATTGAAGATTGGATCACACGTGAGAAGGAAAAGACTCATCCCAAAGTTAGATAACCTCCAAACAAGAACGCTAAGGTATGGATAGACTCGCTGGAAGGAGGAGAATCCAAAACAAGTGAACACTCAAGCTGGAATGACCTGCAAACCCAAAAAATTCACCTCACACAAGTACATAGTAAAAAACTAGATCAATGCGTCAAGTGCAAAGTAGAATATCTCATAAAAAATATATCAAGTGAAGGCTAGGGTGCTCTTTTATAACTTGACAATGGATTTCTAGAAGGTCCCCCTCCTAATTTCTCATTGACCCTTTAGGACCCTTTCCCTTTACTGGACGCTACAACTTAAGGATAGGACGACACAGCAACAAGACAAATCGTTAGGGGATTCTCGGGGGAGTTGTCTAAAACCTCGACGATTTGGACCAGACAACCATTTTTCAATGGAATCCGACATTTTTTATTTTGCAAAATCTCTATTTAGCAATGTTTTCATTGTCATTTTGATGGTAAAAATGGATTCAACACTTTAAAAAATCCCCAGGCACCCAAAAAATTCATAAATTGACAGTTGTAACATGGATTTTGAAAAATTCTGATCAGATTTTTCCAAAATCCTGCCAAGTAAACATGTATATTCCTGCCCAAATTGTTGAATTTGTAGACTACTTCCTTCTAGGGAGGGAATTGCACAAATAACACATCGTTTAGCTTTCTTGCAGGTTAGGGAGGCTACACAAGTCACCACAAGTCATCACAAGGAGGGGCACACAATTTTTCTGAATCTCTTTATAGGTATGTGCTCCATATGAATAATCAAGAAGCATGTCATTAGTGTATACATATTGGAAGGCTTTGTCATAAGTGCTTGGGACTTTTTCCATAGCACTATACTGCTTGCTCCCAAACCAAGAACCCCGGGAGTGAGCTGGGGGCCCTAGATCACCGCTAGGGACCAAAACATGAACAATCATAACTATTGAAACAAGAAGGATTCAATAGCATCTATTAACTGAGAAACCGTGCAATAACATGATATAAAACATTTTAGGCAAAAATATGATTGTCAAGCCACATCCAACACTGACTACATTCAATTTTATTATTTTCATGACTTGTATGATTTTCACAGCAACACAGGCTTGTTCAATATTTACACAAATAACAATTCAAATGAATTTAAATTCAATAACGTTCCTGAATGAAATTCACACACTTTATCTTCACAGAGAGTTATGTTACTACTTTATGCTAGCTGCGTATTTGGATTCTAAATCTGTGCATGTAGTACCTTATACCATGTTTGTTATCGATTTCCTGGAAATCTACATTGGAACATGCTTCATTGCAGTGTAAGTGTTTAGAACATGAGATTTTCAATTCTACACCCATTTCTTTTCATAAAACGCTAATCTAGTTCAACTCTGAAGGGCACATAAAAAGAACTAAACTATCTGGACATGCACATGTGATGATAAATTTGTTTTTCATTTCAATATCACGAGGCTAAGCTTATGCTAAAATACTGATAAAAATACATATATAAAATCACTAAAACTAAAACCAAGCCACTCTTGATGCAGACAAAGAAATTAGGACTTTCTGTAAAGTGAAATATTCTTACAACTTTGCTTTAAAGTAACATCTGCGACAAAAATGCAACCTGCACATGCAACATGGTAGTCCTACTTTAAATCACTTTGTAAACGAATTAGAATAAGGTACTTCAAATGCAGTGTATTATGGAAATCAAAATGGTGGTCTCATCAGTAACTCAACCACAGAAGAATGGGGAACATATCTCACTCATATATTATCTTCATTCATATAAGAGAGCAAAAATGCATACTTGAACAGAAACGAACAAGGAATGAAATAAAGTTCTTACCTTGGCTTGAATTTTTGGATGTTGTACAAGTCTTGTGAGCGCACCACTTATTATGCCTGATGTTTCCAGGAAACCATGAAACAACATACCCATGAAATTGCCACGAATTTCCTCTGCTAAATTGAAATGACCTGAAGAATCTGGTGGAGATAGAATTCCAGATATCAAATAATCAACAAGCTCTCTACTCTTCCCTTCATATTTAACCACAATACCAGCAACAACATTTTCAAGAAATATCTTTTGACATGATATCCTTACATTATAATGTTGCTTCTTTTCTCTCTTGAATCAATTGCTCAGTAAAGCCTTGCAACCTTGCACATATGGCTTTGTACCTTTGAAAGATTTTATTCCATAATGGAAAAACATTGTAGGTTTCCTAGAAGCAAGTCTCCTTTGCAATCATCATTAGTTGTTCTTCAAACTCTCTAGCGGCAAGCAAGACAAGAAACCTATCTCCAAAAACAATAGCTCCAAGAACTGAGAAAGCCATTTGCTAGGAGGCTGATTCAAGTTAATGTATTTGAAGTTTGAGTTGTTCTCACAACTTATATTATTAGTCTAAAAAAATACATTACAAAATAAAACCATAAAAAGCAAGTCAGAAATCACGCCAATGAGTCTTAGATTTAAGTATACCAGATGCTCGGTGTTCCTCCATTAACTTTCAAAATTCATCACAGTTCTTACGCTCCATGTTAAATTTAAGGCTTGAACAGAAACACGTTAGCTTTAAAAACAAAATTAACTAGTTTGATTCATAAATAACAATGCATAGCATAAATTGAAACTTAAATTGAAGCATGAACAATATAAATAAAACATAAGCTACTAATCACAAAAACAAAATATTTTCCAACAAATCCTTCCTTCTGGTGTATACTCAGATCAAGCTTCAAGATCAAATATCAACCCTCATGGAAGATCAATCATGGGACAACATCACATATGAGAGAGAGTGACTGCAAAGGCCATATGGATACTACAAAAGGGACGAGTACAGGAGAGGAGGACAGATGGTTCAAGATCAAGTACTAACCATCAACAAACACCATCAAGAGACTCAACAAGTCCTATGGACTTAATCTCCAAGGAACTCTAGGTCTCTAGGAAAAACCCTAGCTGGATAAACCCCTTCAAACACAAATAGATATGTAGCATAAAATTGAAGATTTGATCACACGTGAGAAGGAAAATACTCATCCCAAAGTCAGATAAACTCCAAAAAAGAACACTAAGGTATGGATAGACTCACTGGAAGGAAGAGAAGCCAAAACAAGTGAACACTCAAGCTGGAATGACCTGCAAACCCAAAACATTCACCCCACACAAGTACATAATAAAACCCCATATCAATGCATCAAGTGCATAGTAAAAGATCTCATAAAAAAATCTATCAAGTGAAGGCTAGGGTACTCTTTTATAACTTGATAATGGCTTTCTAGAAGGGCCCCCTCCTAATTTCTCATTGACCCCTTAGGACCCTTTCCCTTTACTAGAAACTACAACTTAAGGATAATACTACACAACAACAAGACAAATCGTTAGGGTATTCTAGGGGGGAGATGTCTTAAACCTCGACGATTTGGACCAGATGACCATTTTTCAATGGAATCCGACATTTCGTATTTTGCAAAATTTGTATTTAGCAATGTTTCTGTTAAGTTTCAATATGCTAAGATAGATAACATCAATATTACATTCCATTTCACAACAATAACATATACAAGATTACTGAAAGAACAACAAGCACAACATAAACACAAGAGACACAATTTATCCTGGGAAACCCTCATGGGGTAGAAAACCCAACAAAGCTTCCTCAATATAGATGACGAGTAAATACAAAGATGTAATCCCAAAACATGAGCTCCTACTCCTCCATAGCAGATCTCTCTCCTCCTATGAGCCAATCACAAGTGAGTGAATGTCATGGGGGATTCACTCAATAAACCGCTATCATAGCACGCTTGTTGATGGCATATGAAACAATACCCCTAATTTCACTAAATATTGGAAAATACCTTTCAGAATCTTTTTTGTCTACCCCCTCCCAATATGCCTTCCCAATTTAAAAAAACCCCTATTTTCACTAGATATTGTGTGTATCAATTTTTTCATTAACATTTTTTATACCCCTTTATATTTCTACCTAGTATATTGATATGATACCCCTCTTATGACCCCACATGCATTCTACAATGCACCTTGCTTCTTTCGATGTATATTGTGGATGCACATTACTTCACCCACAATGCAATTACTCAACCACATATCATTATTATTTGCAACATCTAATGGTCTAATGAAGAGATAGGAGATCACTTCTTGTATGTCACTAGAGCCAATGCACATAGTACAACATTTAGATTGCATGTTGCAGTTCCCCAATCGCTGACTAATCATGTTGTGGTCTAGGTATCCAAGCCCCCAGGGCCTGTAACAAGCTCTAGGAGGCTGACTAAACCTCCCAAGCCTTGTAATAAGCACAAGTGGTTGGGTGTTCAAGACCCTAAGGCATATTGAGGGCCTATAATAGGCTCTGGAGGCTTAGAGCCTCCCAAGGATATTGGTAACAACTGGTTGAGTGTTATTGGTAACAATTGGTTGTCAATGAACACTGTCTCTCGACTATGATCGACTGGAAATCCAGTTCACCACGGAACCCCTAGCCTCAAGCATGCCTCAAGAGACGATTTCCCTACTTATTGGTAAGCCCGAGCCTTGCCTCAACCCGATTTCTCATCCGTCCCTAATCTCGCCATCTCCATTTGGCGGATATTTGTCAGCCCGCCCATATAAAAAATACCCCAAAGTATTTTTGTATTGTTAAATTAAATAAAAAAAACCTTTTCCCCTTAATATATAAGCAATATAATTTTTAGGTTTTCATGAATATTTAATACCACAATATGAATGAACGTGGTATTATATAGCCTTCTAGTGAATCCCCCGTGGTGAATATGTGTTAAATGAGGAACACGCCTCCTCTATTTATACACAACTCCGACTTGACTTTTACACTAACTAGGTCAACCCCAACTTAACCACTTAACATAATGTTGATTGGGCCAACCCCACTAGGGTGGTCTAATAACCCTTTAACCCACATGACTCATACAGGGATGACCCCACTAGGGAAGTCTAATAACCCAAGTTACCACATTCTCCACGGAGGAATAAAACATCTCCGGATATACAATAGGGTCTCCACAGAGGAATGAAACATCTCCAGAATAATAAAGTACAAATATAATATTCTTAGAAGTTACAATATCTCAACACTCCCCCTTAACAAGAATGATATTATAACAATATCTGCAGGAGCAAGGAGTCATCAAATACATGATACATCTATAAATCATTGGAAGCTTTCTTCATACATCATCAGTAACTCAAACAGTTACTGGAAAGTCTTCAAGATCTTCAATACTAGAACATGAACATATTCAGTACTGAGTCTTCATCTTCTACAACACTCAAATAGCTACAGTAACATCATCATCTGGATCTCTTGATCAACATAATCAACATCTGGATCCTCTTGATCAACAACATCAACATCTGGATCTGTTGATCAACAACATTAACATCTAGATCCTCTCAATCAATAGCATCAACATCTGGATCCTCTTGATCAAAAGCATCAACATTTGGATCCTCTCGATCAATAGCATCAACATTTGGATCCTCTCGATCAACAACATCAACATCTGGACCCTCTCGATCAACATCATCAACATCTGGATCTCCTGATCAACAACATCAACATCTGGATCTTCTCGATCGACAACATCATCTGGATCATCTTGATCAACAGTATTGTCATCTGGATCATCTCGATCAACAGTAGCAGCATACTCTGCAATACACACGATTCAATTACGGGATGATCAATCCCTCTCAATTTTAGACACCTCTCATGTCTATGGATGATGCAATCCAGATCTACTTTACAGGATGATCAATCCTGATCCTTTTAAGACAAGTCTCATGTCTAAGGACGATGCAGTCCTTGATCCATTTAAGACAAGTCTCATGTCTAAGGACGATGCAGTCCTTGATCCATTAAGACAAGTCTCATGTCTAAGGACAATATAGTCCTTGATCCCTTTAAGACAAGTCTCATTCCTAGGGATGATGCAGTCCTTGATCCATTTAAGACAAGTCTCATGTCTAGGGACGATGCAGTCCTTGATCTGTTTAAGACAAGTCTCATGTCTAAGGATGATGCAGTATTTGATCTGTTTAAGACAAGTATCATGTCTAGGGACGATGCAGTCCTTGATCCATTTAAGACAAGTCTCATGTCTAGGGACAATGCAGTCCTTGATCCATTTAAGACAAGTCTCATGTCTAGGAACGATGCAGTCCTTGATCTGTTTAAGACAAGTCTCATGTCCAGGGATGATGTAGTCCTTGATCCATTTAAGACAAGTCTCATGTCTAGGGACGATGCAGTCCTTGATCCGTTTAAGACAAGTCTCATGTCTAGGGACGATGCAATCCTTGATCCGTTTAATACAAGTCTCATGTCTAGGGATGATGTAGTCCTTGATCCGTTTAAGAGAAGTCTAATGTCTAGGGACGATGCAGTCCTATCACGTACATTTTGAACCAAATGTTCAGGGATGATGCAGTCCTATCACGTACATTTTGAACCAAATGTTCAGGGATGATACAGTACTATCACGTACATTTTGAACCAAATGTTTAGGGACGATGCAGTCCTATCACGTACATTTTGAACCAAATGTTCAGGGATGATGGAGTCCTATCACATACATTTTGAACCAAATGTTCAGGGATGATGCAGTCCTATCACGTACATTTTGAACCAAATGTTCAAGGACAATGCAGTCCTATCACGTACATTTTGAACCAAATGTTCAGGGACGATGGAGTCCTATCACGTACATTTTGAACCAAATGTTCAGGGACGATGCAGTCCTATCACGTACATTTTTAACCAAATGTTCAGGGACGATGCAGTCCTATCACGTCCACTAGGGACCACTTTCTCGGAGACATATGTCTACAGATCTCTTTCAGGACATGTGTCCAGGGATGATACAATCCACTCGTCAACTTAGACCAAGTCTAAGGACTACTCATCGACCTCATCATTGGTATCATCAATACAGGTATCCACATCATCGACCTTACCATCGATGCAGGAAATCTCATCATCAATGACCACATCACTCCCCCTTTCGAGGAGGGTCCTTCTGAACTACACCAAGCTTGTCTCGAAAATACTCAAACTTTACTCGAGACAGAGGTTTGGTCAATATATCAGCAACTTGTTCGTTAGTGCTTACATAGTTGAGCTTGAAGAAACAACTGAGATCCTTCACCTTTATGTAATCATGAAGAAGCAGCTTGTGTTGAACCTAGGCACATACTTGAAAATGATCCTGGATATCCTGATTACACATCACCTTGATTCATTGAGATTTTATTTACATGCAACAATTCATGAGATTTTTTTTTTTTTTTTTTAGATTAAAAGAAGAGACTGTGTATATAAGACCACTGCCCTGACTTGGTGATCAGATATAAGTAGTGCCATTCACAAGCATAATTCAAAAACTGATCAAGCCAACTCGATAAAGAGACTCCTTGTCTTCCAGTTGCAATACTGAAAGAAACTACCATGGCTTGGTGACCATATTGTGATAGCTTTAGTCCAAATTAAACCCATGATCATGGCAGGGATGGCTTGTAATAAGACCCCCCTATCCCTATATGCATGAGCATCTTTAAAAAGGAGCAAACCAAATTTTATTAGGTTGAAAATTACAAGGCACTACCATGGCTTGGTGACCATATATTGGTAGTGTTACTCACCAATGCTTTGCTGATCATGAATGGACCGACCTATGATAGGATCTTCCAACTCCCAGTAAAACGGAAAGTCATCTTCCAAGTGTGGTGGTTTGATGTGAAGATGTCATTATGCTTAGCACCTATGAACCTAATGGGCTGGGTTGATATCAAGACCTCCCACCTTGTAATTTACATTTATTAAGAGATTTATTACCAAGGTGATTGTAAAAGGATCCAGAGCAGAACAAGCTAGGCAGGTTATTATGATATGCAGCTTGAACCATGAAACATGAGACAATGGAGACTCTGCTATTCTCCAGACCCCAATTAAACAAATAAGACATGTGTAAGATAATGACCATTGTGGAGAGATATCAATTCATGGTCCTGCAATTGTTAGATGTATGCCCTTTGTTGAATAACCTCCAATACAGGACAAAATTATGGCTGGTAGACAGTTATAAAACCCAAGCTGAAATCATCACCAAGAGAGAAATTAATCAATGAGTATCACCAAATGTGTGGAGTTTAAAGAAAACAAATGAAAACAAAGCAGACAATCCAATCAAGAAAGGAAATAGAAAAACAAACCTATGTACAAGTACATCATCCTGATCAAACAAAATACTTTTTGAGGAGTGAAACATTCATTGGATAAGTGTCCACAACTCCTTCCAGTGTCTATAATCGAACTGTACCAGGACCCATCTTTTTTGTAACAATGAAAGGTCCCAGCTAGAGGCGTTGAAACTTGGTATAATGGTTCTTATCTTTGTGTTGTTTGTCCCATCTTAAAACCAGGTCTCCAACAGAAAATTCTATGTCATATGAAGGTTTTTCATCAAACCACCTTTTCACCATCTGCTGATGATGATATAACTTGTTTCTAGCCACTTCTCTTTCTTCCTCCAGTTTAAGTAGATTGTCAATTCTCTGGTGGAGGGGAGAAGAATCATCTTCTTGGACAGATTGGGCTAACTGTAGTGAAGGGATGGTAAGATTAGTAGGAAGAATGGCTTCTTTTCCATACACTAGACAGTAAGGAGAATTTCCAATTGCTACCTTTGGAGTAATCTGATCTGCCGAAAGAGCATTATTGAGCTGTGTATGCCAATCTCTATGGTAAGAGGCCACAGTCTTCTTCAGAATGTTGATCAAATTTTTGTTCGAAGACTTAGCCAACCCATTACCTTGTGGGTAGTAATTGGCAGAAAATTTGAGTTTCATCCCCTTTTCAAAAGCATATTTAGTTATGTCAATCAAAGAAAAATAGGATGCATTATCAAAAACTAGGAATTCTGGAGTACCAAATCGTGAGAGTATCTGACTGTCTAGGAAATAAATGACTTGGATGGCATTACATTGCTTAAGTGGGACTGCCTCCACCCATCTGGTGAAGTAGTCAGTTGCTGTGAGAATGTATTTGTGTTGGAGGGATGAGGTAGGATTTATGGGCCCAAAAAAATCCATCCCCCATTGCTGAAATGGAAATGGAACAGTGACTGGTTGCAAAGGGAAAGCAGGTTTCTTGAACTTCGCTGTGCATTTCTGGCATGGTTCACACCTCCTTACATAGGCATAAGCATCTTTAAACAATGTAGGCCAGTAATACCCAGCTCTAAGAATCTTATGAGTTGTTGTCTCGCCTGAAAAATGACCTCCAGCTGGTCCTGTATGAAATTGGAATAAGATGTCATCAGTTTCATGTTTTTCTAAACACCTAAGAAAAACCCCATCATAGTTTTTCCTAAACAGAACTTCATTAATAAAATGATAAGGGGCAACCTTTAATCTCAAGGCTCTTCATTTCTTAAAGTCCAAGGTTTCAGGGGCAAACCCATTATTCAGGAAAAATTTGATATGATCATACCATTCTGATGTCGAGGTATCAATAGTATTGACAGAACTTGTAGGAATGTCTTCTTCCTGTTCCCATTCAATTTGCTGCTGCAGGGGATCGTTAGATTGAGCAGTAAGAAGGAAAAGGCCTTGTCCTTTGACAATTTTGGCTGGCTTGATTTCCAAATCATACTCTTGCAGAGTAGTCATCCAGTGGGCCTTTTTTTCCCCAACTCCTTCTGGATCAGCACATTTCTAATAGCAGAATACGGGATAATGACCTTTGTTCGAGATTTTAACAAATAAGGCCTGTAATGTTTGACAGACTTATAAATTGCGTAGCATTGTTTGTCAATTTGTGAATAATTGAGCTCTGCACCCTTAAAGGTTGAACTCATGAAAGAGATTGGGATCTCTGTATCGCTGTCCTGTTTCTGTGTTAAAACAATTGCATAGGAGAAATCGGTGGCGAAAGTGTAGAGAATAAAATCTTTATCAAAATATGGGGACTTGAGAGCAGGAGCTTCAGCAATAGCCTTACGAATTTCCACGAATGCATCTTTTTGTTCTTGTGACCATGTGAACTGTACATCTTTCTTAACTAAATGATGTAAAGGTTTAACTATTTGAGCAACATTAGGTACAAACCTGCATACAAAGTTGATCTTACCCAAGAAGGACTGCATTGCTTTATGCGAACCCGGTAAGCCGATTTTTGAAATCGCATCTGTGCGTTCGAGGTCGATGATCATACCTTCTTTTGAAATGATGAAGCCCAACAACTTTCCTTTTGTGACTGCGAAAATGGATTTCTTGGGGTTCAAGGAAATGCCAAATCTCCTGCAATGTTCGAAAACCTACTGAAGAGCAAATAGGTGTTCATGTCGCTTTTTTGAATATATGGTAATATCATCTAAATAAACCACGACATAATTATGCATTAAACCTCGGAAAGCTATATCCATAGCTCTCTGAAAAGTGGCTCCCGCATTAATTAAACCGAAAGGCATTCGCCTGTAGGTGAAGGTGCCCCAAGGGGTTCTGAAAGCTGTCTTTAATTGGTCATCTAGGGAAACCATAACCTGGTTGTACCCTGAAAAGCCATCTAGGAGAGAAAACATTTCTGACCCTGCTACCTTTTGGAGAATCTGTTCCATGGGTGGAACAGGGTAGTTATCTTTTTCTAAGGCTCGGTTCAAATTCCTGAAATCGACACACAATCGGATTTCACCACTTTTCTTGCGTACAGGCACCAAATTGGATATCCACTATGTATGCCTCACCGAAAAAATAATTCGGGCTGTGAGTAGCTTTTCCAGTTCTTTTTTTATAGAAGTCTCTAAACTGGATGCATTTTCCGCAGTTTCTGTTGATATGGTTTAACTTCCGGCTTCATAGTTATATTATGGTAGATGACACTAGTGTCAAATGTTTTCAATTCGTCATAGGTCCAGGCGAAGACATCTTTATATTATTTACACAGTTTAATGATAGCTCATCTTTCTTCTGGGGTGCAATCAATTCCCAAATTGATAAAACGGGGTTCTTGCTCGGTCCCTAAATTGACTTGCTCGTAATTAAGTGAAGAGCTCTGTGTTTTACAATTGGTTTTGTGTCTGAATTTGTCTTGCAAATCATAGAACCTCTCCAAATTGATCACAGACTTTGGGATGAAATTCGAGGAATCAGAGAGAGACTTTTCATGTTCATCCTCGTCTATAGCCATATCCTGGAATGTGTCCTGGTTTGTCAAAAAATCAAGTATCTGTTGATCATCATCAAATACCTTCTAGTTTGTCACATTATCTGGTATGGAAGGCCTATACATCAATTCTATTGAGAATGTTTGAGGAGATAGGCCCTTTGGCGAAATCAATCTGGAAGCTGTATTTGCCAACAAGTCAACATCGAAGTTTTGAGACCTAGGGACTGAATTAATATTGAATGCAACAAAGGAGCTGGTAAGATCTCTTACCAATTTATGATAATTCAACAGGCGGGGGGACAAGCAGTGTATCTTATTCCTCACCTGTTTCACAATGATTTCTGAATCTCCAAAGCAATGGATGACCTGTACTTTCAAGTCAATAGCCTTTTTCAGTCCCTATATCAGGGCCTCATACTCAGCCACAATGTTAGTACAATAAAACTCTAATCTGCGTGCAATCATAGTTTTTGTCCCTTTTGGATCTATGAGAACACATCCTGCACCAGCTCCATCCTTAGATTTAGAGCCATCAAAAAACAATGTCCAAGCAATGGGATCTAATCTAAAATTTGTATTTACATTGAAAACATTATGTACAATGTCTCCTGAGAATGGCACAGAAGTGAGATGAGTTACTTGAGATTCGTTTTGTGTATTCTCCTGTGGTGAAACATCAGCTGATAAATTCCCGAAAAAGGTATCAAAGGTAAAGTGTTCGATGTGCGTATTGAAATAACCCACAGGCTCACTTGAGTCATTCAAATCTGTGACTGTCTGTTTCATGAAAGGCTCCCTACTTATCTTGATCTTGTTTGGCTGACCATTGTGGGGTAACCACAAATGGGACCAATCAGTAGCAAAATAACCCTGTAGATTTTCTGACCAGTCTCTACTAAGCCACATACCATATGCTTATGGGATATCAGCAATGACTATATCAATCGTTTGATGGATTCGAGGATCAGTTGATAATGTAATTAAAATGTTTCTGAGCCTTCCCACTACTCTAACTTTCGATTTGTAGAGTTGTACTATCTGAGTAGGGAAAGGTTCCCATGTGGCATTCAACTTTTTGTAGACAGAAAGAGGCATCACATTTGATGAATCACCCGAGTCTATCATGCAATTATGTACGTTTCGGTTGAAAATCTCAAAAGTAAGCAGAAAATGAGGTGTCTTTCTGCTGCCAGACTTTTGATCATCTGGTTTAGTGAAAGAATCAAGGTTATTATTCTGCAATTCTCTTGGCTGTTTGACCACCATGCTTTTGGGTAAAGTATCCCTCATCGAGGGGATTTTCAATAATTCAAACAAAGAGATGTTTTCCTTCACTCTTTTAAGATATTCAACTAAATTGTACTCCATCTTAGGGATGACTGTATCCTTGTGAGGGGCAGTCTTTCCTTTATTAGGAACTGGTGTGGAGGATGAAGGTTACTGAGGGGGTTGAGGTTTAGACCTTGTGTTATAAGGATGCTGGACATTAAACACAGTCTCAGGTTCTTCTTCTTCTTCACACATAGGAAGCTCTGAAAAGTAACTTACAATGTTGATTTGTGGATCCTCATGCTCATCTTCCTCTTCCTCAGGTGATTGTGGGTCTGGAGCAGTTTGATCATTGGGGACTTCATGGGTGTTTTGAGATTATGCTACTAAGGCTCTAAAGATAGAATAAATTTCTTCATTCGTGAGGCCTTCTGTTGGATTAGGAGGTGGTGGATTCAGTGGAGGTTGATAAGGTCTCCTGAAAGGTGGTCTCATAAAACCTCTATTCTGGTTTTGATTTTCATTGTTAGTTCTTTTCAAATCCACCATCTCATTTGACATTTTCTGGATGAGATTTTTCATGTCAGTTATGTCAAATGGATCCTTGTTTTGTGCAGTGGGTTTAGGAACACTATCATTCCTTTTCCTGGAAGTTGAAGGTTGTTCTTCTAGGATTTCTAGACTGTCCTTGAGACAAAAAATTTCCTTCTCAACTTGTATTGCTTCAGCAAATACTTCCAGCAAAGTTCCCTTTTGTGCTCGTTTCACCCACATTTAAATTGAAGCATGTAGGCCTTTTTCATAGTAGGCTATCAACAATTCTTCAGTAGGAAGAAGGTTGATGGGAATTCTATTTTTTAAGTATGAGAACCTTTGGTTGAAATCTTTAACCCTTTCTTTCCCTTTGATTTTCATGGAGAATAATTCCAAAACAAGATCTTGTGGTGTTTTGTCATCTCCAAACTTTTGGATGAATAATTTCTCAAATTCATCCCAAGAAACAATAGACCTTGGTGGCAAGGCAAAATACCAGGTAGCTGCCTTTCCTTCAAAAGTATAAGGAAAGAGTCTGTAGACCACATCCTTGTGAATGACACTTCTAATCCTAATAGCCTGCATGAAGGTTTTAACATGATCTAGCGCAAGTGATTTGTCATCTGGGTTAAACTTGGGTAACCACTTCTTAGGGTTTTTGGGTAGTCTATGTTGGTCTCCAAGTACCCATACTGCATCTTGGTCGAGCCATGGTCTATTTTGGCCTTCTGCAGCCATCGATGGTTCTTCTTCTTCTTCTTTTGACGAAGAGCTTGAAGAATGTTCAATGTCTGAGGAAGACGATGAGGATGAAGGAGGAGATGGTGGTGGTCCACCAATTCCAAATTTTGGCTGATCTTGTGTTTCCTGAAAAAGTTGACTAAGGTTGTATTCAGGGGAACCTGATTGACCAACCAGTTCTTGATTTTCAAGTTGTGGATTAACTGTTTGCTAATATTCAATATTTTGATCAGTTGTCTGTTGGATGATTGGGTCACTAATCTGTGAAACTGTCTCTTGTTGAGGTTCTTGATTATTGGCCTGCAGAAAATTTTCTAAATTGATCACTGCAAAACCGTGTCCTCGTTGATCAGCATGTCTTTGTTCTGCCCTAGTGACCCTATCGGCTGATGTTTTCAATATCTGATCTAGTTAAAGGGTTCCTATGGTAGGTGATACATTAAAGATATTCCCTCTGTTTTCCTATTATGCTGCAGATACAACAGGTGCAACAATTTGTTGAGCAGGTGTAACAAGGACAACCGTTGGTTGTGACTCTGTTGGTTGTTCACATGTTGAAGCCCTTGATTGGCTTCGAGTTTGAACCGTTGAAGCACTTGCTGGAGGAGGTTTCTTAGTGTCTTGTAGGCATGTTGCACTATTTTCCCTCCTTCTAGCGCCATTTGTTGATGCCTCAGTTGTGCAGGTTAGATGCAAAAGGTGCTGGAATGTTCCGAGATATTCAACAGAGGAAGAAAACCCAAGTTGAAAGGCTTCGAAAGACTCTGCGTAAGGGCAGTTCTATCCCCAACCTGTTTGGTGTGGTGATCCCCCACGGATATTAGGCCTCCGCTAGCACTCTAAGAGTTGGTGAGTTGATCTATTAGATCAGTTTTCCAGTCAAGGAAAACTAGGGTGTAGATGTGGTGATGCTAAGCTAACCTAACCTATTCCAGAAAAGGGAAACTAATCTAAGTTAGTCCTATTCTAAAATGAAAGCTTGTTTATATGCAGATTGGTCTTGAGATATGATTAAACAAGTAATTGAACAGCTTAAACAAAAATGCCTCTAGTTGTATTACTTGTTAACTTAAATTATTATCAGTTAATGAAAATTAAATGACAATCTTTCAAGTATTCAAGCTCATTCAAGATCCAGTCTGTAATCACTCTGCTAATTTAAAAATTAACAATGATTATATAAATTTATATGCACCGAATCATTTGCAGAAATAAAACATGAAAGTACTTGTATTAAAGAAAACTCAATGAAGTACTTTGGAACATAAACCAGTCATATAGAGAAATCAATACAACAGATTCATATATTAACAAATGTTTAGCAAAAGATCATATACATAACATATGACAATTTCAAGCATAAATAAGAAATTCTCAAAGAAATTTGAGGAATAACAAAAGATAGATTAAAAGATAACTTTACTGTATGAAGAGGTCTTGTACATAAATTACAAAAAGCTCTGCTTAACAGAGTATCTCCAGTCCAGTCTTCTGCTGACTTACAACTCTAAAATTACCAACCTCTAACTACGAGAGGTCCTCCTTCTTAAATAGGAAATTACAGTAGAATAGAAAAATAAAGATTCCCCAAAAATAGGGATTACAAAATAAGATCAACCTATAGATCCAAGAAATCCTGCCATTTCTCATATATGTCTAACAACTCATCTATATTTGAGAAACTGACAGATTCTAAAGCTAGTTGAACATTGCACACATTATTCTCCATATCATGTTTCGTCAGCTTGTGCCAAGTGCGAAGATACATATGAATCTTGCCTTCCATGATGATCGGTTCTCTAACCAAATGATCCACATCTTGAATGCTGACTTGTTCAAGATCCTGAATCTTCTGTGCGAACTCCTCACACCTGCTCTTGAGATCTTCAAGTCTGCACTTTGGCGGCAAAGATTCTAGGATAGGGGTCATTAATGGTAAGCCTAGAACATGCATAATGTTTTCAACTACATACCATCGCCTGGTGTAGATATCTTTAGATTTATTAATGGTCTCTTCAGCTGTTTCGTTATAATCGAGCCAAGTATTTAGAGAAGCTTTGATCTTCTTAATCTGGAAACTGCTGAGGATTGGGATATCTTTTGGTGCATTCTTAACATACCCCTGCCATTCACCGATTTCCTCCTGAGCCTTAAAAGCTTGGAGTCTCTTCTCCTTTTGTTCTTCAAGGGTGGAGGACATTTTGGAAAAATTAATGAAATTTTCCCTGATTTCATCCAAAGCAATGTAAACCTTCTCCAACAGTTTATGATGATCCCGATTCACCTTGAGGGCCAGATTCTTAAAATCATAGGGTGTAAACTTGAGAAAACTTGAGGAGGCTGCACTTGCAGTTGCATCCTCAACCTGCTTTTCCAAGGAAGCTATTTTTTCAATGTCTATAGAATGTTGAGATTGTGAGAGATCGAGTTCAGTGAGAAGAGTGGCATTCTTTTGCTCTAGGTCTTGAAACGTACTTGCCCAAGTTTTCTTGAGGTCAGCCACGTCAGTAGAATGTTGTTTTTTAGCTTCAGCCAATTTCTCTTTCATGTTTTTGATCTCTTCATCCCTGAGGTCAGCTTCCTTATCTAAAACCTGGACCGAATCCCAATTAGCAGTGGCAAAGGCTCCTAAGGTTGCTGCTGTTTCAATTGCCTCAATTCTTGGATTATTGGTCCTGGGACACTAAGTTTTTTTGACCCAAAATCTGATGGCAAAAAAGTTGAATTTGCTACAACCTATGGTCGACTATCCGACAATTCCAGTCTTTTTTTATCGTCGGTGGGATATCGGCTAAAATCCGACATAGTTCAAGACGTCGGATATTCGACTACCATACCTCGTCGGTTAACCAAATTCCTCCAGCTTCACAGGAAGTCGGATAAGCGACAACATCAACTTGCAATATTTGTTGGATGCCATCCTTTCCCCGTCAATTATGTGTCGGCAAATTCGTCGGTTAAGCGACGTGTTTGCCATAAAAAAAGACAATTCTGACATTCCGAGCCGTCGGAAGTATAGCACAATCGTAGGATATCACTATGCAATTGTTGGAGAGGTCATCAGTTAAGCGACGTGGAAAACATAACAAAAAAACATGGATCCGACGTTCCGAGCCGTCGGAAGTATCGCAACACCGTCGGATATTACCCTACGGTCGTAGTTATTAGGTCGTCGGTTAACCGACTACCCAATACATTTAAAAAAAAATAATAATACAGGAAATCAATATATTCTATCTCTATCATGGAAATATGTAGAATCATTACATATATATATATAATTGAGAACCCCATTATGCTCTTCCCATTGTATTAGTAGCGAAGTAGCCTAAGGGAATAGAGCCGTTGTAATAAAGCCATTGTATTAGAGTCATTGTATTAAGCTGCGGAGTCAATCATTATTCAAGTGGACCTACAGGCTAGTGGATGCCTATTAAGGTGGCACAAAAGACTGTACTCTAAGTCTCAAGTGCTAGTGTCTATGGAACTTACTTTATGGACTACAGGCTTTCCACGTAGCAGAATAAAAGGACTGGGGAGTTATGTAACATTGTGGCACATTCATCACAAAGAGATGGTAGTGTGCTTCCATTGTGTCAAGGTACTCTTACCTAACTTCTCTAATTTGGTATACTGAGGAGTCTGTATATTCATGTATGAGATCATATTCTTTGAATAAGGCTCATTAGATAGTTAATGGGTAGTTACTTAATGTAAAAGGCTCATTTTTATTAAATAAGAACCAGTAGGTGGTTGGTAGTCATTAATTTTGAGATTGCATGTAGTTAGGGTTTTGGTAGTTATTAAGAAACTATTTATAGCGCTAGAAGGATGTACGTTGTTTTGTCAAAGATTGGTATTGTATTGAAGCTTTGCTCAAAGGAGCTCATCCTCTCCAAGAGGCCCATGAACATAACTCTCTCTTTTTGAATTTATTAATACAAGTGTTATATTTTGCAAGTTTAATCTCTTTCTTTCATTTTCTTTTGTTCACTTATATTTATTTGAGGTTAAGCTGGATATTGATTCCAAGGAAATTAAAGAGAAGGATAAGGATATTGATTCCAGTGCATCATTTACTCAACCTTTAAAGTTATGGAAACTCGAAATTGGTTATGAGGAGCAACCAAAAATCACAACAAGCTCCAAGAAATTGTCAAAATTTAAATGACACGTGTGTGGGTTGTAGAAAGCAAGCATCGTAGCCATTCATTGAGCTCCTCTTTGTTTTGAGAATAATTTCATATTCTCTACTGAATAGGGCCAAGCACGTGAAGGTGGAAGCTCTTATGGCCCCTCACCCCCCTCACATCACTCTCAATTCCCCATACCCAATGCATGCACTCGAAAAAAACAAATATGTCCAAATTCATCCATATTTTATCATGAACTTTCATCCATTATTCATTCAATAAATGCTAACATTCACTAAACCATTGTTTCCGTCGATACACACATTCATTCAATAAAAGATAACATTCAATAAACCATTCATTAATCATTCAATCAACACATTCATTCAATAAAAGCTGAAATTCAATAAAGGTAACAGTTTACTACACTGAATCATTAAAACATTAGAAAATCCATTAAACCATTCATTCATTAATTAGGCCAAAAATCGTGGACGATATATTGTTATAAAAAATATTTAGATGAGATTTGAACTTGCGACCTATGTCTAGTCCCAAGGATACCACCTTCAAGCTTGACCTTATCAATCAATTCCCATTGCCATTTCCTCTCATACAACATCCCAAAACCATTTCTCTCGAGACCCACTGTTCATTTATTCTGCATGCATTTCACTATGCAACCATCTCAAATTCCCATTGCGTTTTCCATCAATTATTTGATCAATTTAGTATGACCCACATCAGCCGTCCAATGAGTGTTTCCACGGTCTTCAGTTTCAACCTGGAAACGGTTGATGATTCATGGTATTACATTTCCCTTCGACTGCAAATGACAAACTCATAGTTCACTATTAAGGTTTGTTAGACAAAGCTGACGGTCAAAGAAATCTTGATAGTGAACTATGAGTTTTCCATATTGCAGCTTAAGGGAAATGTAAATGTAGAATGAATCGTCACCGTTGTCAGGATGGAACTCAAGACCGCAGAAACACTCCTCGGACGGCGGGCATGGGTCATATCGAATTGATAAACTAATAGAGGGAAAACACAATGAGAATTTGAGACGATTGCATAGTGAAATGCATACACAATGAATCAAGGTTGAATGTGGTAGCCCACCATCTCCCATTGTGAAATGCATGCAGAATGAATCGAGCTTGAAGGTGGTCGCCCTTGCCAGTTGCACTTCAAGCTTGAAGGTGGTATCCTTGGGACTAGACATAGGTCGTAGGTTCGGATCTCCTCAGTTCAGTTCATACCCTGTTATTTTTTCGATGCAAACTATATGTTTTCTTTAATTTGCTGTTGACTTTAATTCCCTAGAGTAGGAGGAGCCATTATGATCAAGTTGCATTCCTAAAAAAAAGATGAACATTCACAACAAGCAGCATGTCTCTAATTGTTGTCAGTGTATGCTAGCTTAGTTGCAAATATCATGCTTCAGAAGAAGCCAGCCTTGAATGGTAAATATACCAATTTGGATGGGTTTAATGTGAGGTTAAGAATATTGATTCCAAAGAAATTAAAGAGAAGGTTAAGGATATTGACTCCAGTACATCATTTACTCAACCTTTGATGTTATGGAAACTGGAAATTGGTTACAAGGAGCAACCAAAAATCACAACAAGCTCCAAGAAATTGTCAAAATTTAGACAACATGCGAGTGGGTTGTAGAAAGCCAGCATCGTAGCCATTCATTGAGCTCCTCTATGTTTCGAGAATAATTTCATATTCTCTAATGAACAGGGCCAACCATGTGAAGGTGGAAGCTCTTATTCCCCCCCCCCCTCACATCACTCTCAATTCCCCATACCCAATGCATGTACTTGGAAAAAACAAATATGTGCAAATTCATCCATATTTCATCATGAACTTTCATCCATTATTCATTCAATAAATGCTAACATTCACTAAACCATCGTTTCAGTCGATCAACACATTCATTCAATAAAAGATAACATTCAATACACCATTCATTAATCATTCAGTCAACACATTCATTCAATAAAAGTTGAAATTCAATGAAGGTAACGGTTTACTACACTGAATCATTAAAACATTAGAACATTCATTAAATGATTCATTCATTCATTAGACCAAAAATAGTGGATGATATATTGTTATCAAAAATATTTAGACGCTATTTTTCTCATCCTTCTTTTTATTAGTTTTTCTTCTCTTGATCAGTGGTATATAATCTATGAGAGGACCATCTACATCATCTAGACTTTCTCTTCCATTTCTTGGTTCTTTAGCAGGCGCTTTTGGTGATGTTTGCAATATCCAAGCTGATTATTGTTCTAGACTTGGATTTTGCGGCAAGGGGTTCGGATTTGCTGCAACGAAGTGAGAATGTTACATCGTTATATTTTGCTATTGTAATGACAAGTTTTTTCATTTAAAAAAATTCATTACGAAGGTGTTTTTTTACCAGGTGTGACCAAATCATGTTGTTGATGTTCTTGTCTAGTCTCAACCTGTACAGTTTCACCCTCTACATGCTCTGTAGTTGAAATATGGTGAACTACAATTAATGGTCACCATTTGCAATGTTATACATAAAATTGTAGCATATGAATAAATTCATTACCGGGATTTGAAGCTTGATCATTGATTTGTTGTTGTCCCTCCTAAACACTAATGGGATCATTACTTTCCTGTTAAAAACAGAGTCAATATTTTACATAAAGTATTTGGAACGAAAATATTCCACAAGCGACAAATCGTCATTAAACTATATAAATTCTATATACCTGTGCACCGGATGGATTGGTACCACAAGACTGTGTTTGCCTAGATAAGCTTCTTCTACGTTCAACAACAACTCCAAAGCCTTCCTGGAAGCCAAGCTTCATGTCTTCCTCTGTGGGTACTTCATTGAATCGATCGGCCTGCATATTTTCTTATCATTGTTAATTAACATTTTACGATTCAATAAAATGAAAAATAATTTTCAATTTATTATTTGTATTCATTGTTGGTTTCTCGAAACTTACAAACCGTGCCGCCAAATTTGAATAACCACCAGGGCCAAGCTTATGTTGACATACTTTTTCTAGTCTTGCCTTTGTGGCCTTTGATATGTCTGGTAGCCTATGCAAGTGTTGAAATACGTTAGATGTTCCAAGTTTGATATAGAAATCAAGGATAATAAGGTTTAGAATTACATTGTGGAAATTATTGCATATCTCCCTGTGCCTGGTGTTAGCTTGCCTTCTCTTCTCAGAGCCTTCTCCTTTCCATCTTCCATTAGAGCTCTCCACTCCATTGTTGGAATCATTGGTGGGCGCTCATACCTATGGTTTCTTTCGAGGTGTGTCCTATATTGGTCTCGGACAACCTTCACATGTTGACAAGCCTTTTTCAAGACACTGACATGACTGAAGGTTTTCTCCCCGAACATGCCAACCAATCGATTAGTGAGTTCATCTTTTAAATGTTTCGGTTGTCTATCCCACCTTGATCAGATGGTGGGCCTGAAGATCTCCAAGCAAAAGTCATTCATATGTTTATAGAAAACATTGTTTCCTGCACAACGATCATGCCATGATCATAATTAGTTAATAAAAAACATTTTATTCGGTATATTACAATGAAATTATAAACACTAATTAACCTGATCAACTATGATTAATTACCTGGGATCGTCGGTATCTTTATTGGGACGAGATCTTCATCCACCAAAAATGTTGTCTCCAGTGTTCCTGTTCTTTTGACACGGGAAGATCCTGAAAATGTAGCTTGTTTGACATCAAAATTGATAGGGGACTCGGTGTCGAATCCTTCTTGTGGAGGATCCGTTGTGTGTTGGTCAGTAGCGGCTATTGTGCTCATAGCGGGGGTCCGTGGTGTTTCGGAACGTGTTGCCGACTATTCGGTCGACAACAATGGTGAAGGATTCGAACTACGTGGAGTCATTTGGTCGTGATGCGAAGTCTCTCCTTGAGCCTCACTAGGGCCAACACCACCTTGACCAATATTGTGTGGTCCCTTATAATTCTGTAAATACACACCACGTCTTATACGTTCAATACTATCATATAAAAGAGAACATTATAAAGATTTAAACGAATTATTCTATGATTCAAGATTCCTCAACTTACTCGCAAGTTATTAGATTTATGTTCCAACAATGCAATCCTTTCTTTAATTGTGCTTGTCTGTGGAACCTGGATTACTAGAGAAAGGATTTCCGCAGTATATCTATTCAACAATTTCTTTTCCATCTTTAGTGGGTGTGCGGCTTCACCAATTTTTTCGCAATCGTGAAGCACCTCTGCCACTTCAGGGTCTAACGGAAAATCTTGCGATGCCGATTCATACTGCGATTCACTAGTGGGCTGCAACAAACATATATAAAGCACTACTAGGTTCTCTATTGATAGATTTCAAATTTTATATTAACGTATATAACACATCTATCATGATAGATTCACAAAATTACAACACGGTTTACATTATCATAACCAAAACCAGTATATCACACGAAAAATACATAACAAAATTAACATTATGCTACATATTATATTGGTACAATTGAAATGAATTATACCTTCGATCTCGAGGATCGCGATCCACTCATTGGATTAATGGTCATAGGCGACTTGCCCCGATCTGCTAATATCTGGGAGCTGCCCCTAACAACACTTTAATAAAAAAACATAGTGAAAGTCACCTAAACGATTCCAAAACTATTCATGAGAAAACACATCAAAAAAATTATTATTCATATTATATTTTTAATATTACAAAGATGTATACCAGTTGCATGGACCCTGGTGTGGCCAACCTTACGGAACTGGTCTGCATAAAAAACATAGACTAGAAAATTACGTAAACGAAACCAAAATATTCATTGAAACATTAATATAATGCTAAAACATTTTGACATATTTTAATTGTACAATTCAAATTAGGTCTACCTGTTGCCTCGAGGGTGTTGTCGTCTGATCAACATTCGACAGGTGTATTTCCCGATCAACGTTCTGCATCAAATATAAATTTCATTATAGAAAACAAACCAAGTTATTAATAATGGAAAAACAAAGCAAATAAAAACTCTTTTCTCTTATTATATTTGTACTATTAGAAAGATGTATACCTACTCCGTCGAGGAAGAAGTTCTCCTCCGACCATTTGTTGGCAGGGATTTATCCCGATCACTGGCCTGCGAAGTAAATATGGGAAATTTAAACGAAATAAACTAACAAAAAATCCTTATGATGTTTAATTTATTACTAAAAGGTTGGGTAAAATGTTATATAGTAACCTTGTTTGTATCTACTCGGTTGACAGGGTAATTAATAAGCAACTCGTCCCCTACAGATATTGTTTTAATAGCAACTACAAAAACACGGTTTCCTTCACGCCCCTCAAATTCGCAGTTTGGTTGCTTAATTGTAGACCCTGGTTGTGTACTATTTATAAACCCCGCAATATTCCCTGTGGCCTTTGGCCTTCCGTCTATGTACAACGATCCTCCTTTATTTTGATTTTTGTCTTTCAATTGTAAATAGTTTGTTGACAATCCATAGCTACGCATACTTTTTGTATATCGGACAAGGTGCATCCAATCGTTGTAGTTGTATATGGGTCCAACATACTCCATCAATTCTGTACATGTCCCGTAACCGACCAAGATGCAATCCATGGAAAACAACCCGAAACCATGTATCGACGACGGTGCAATTCGATATCTCCTCTCGTTCACACAAAAATCAGTGTTCGGTAGAGGAAGATCCTTCGGTACCCATTGTTTCACTAAATGTCTGTACTTCAAGGGCACCTCTTCATCGTCTTTTGTCTCATCACCATAGGAAAATGCCCCCCCTTGACCGTGAAAAAATTCATTGCGTCTATGGAATCTTCTTTTGGTTTTTTGACATCTAGTTGATACAATTATTATAGACCTACTGGATGTCTCACTTTCCTCTAGCCTTTCTAAACTCCCCTATCTCGAGGAAGACAAATCAGACAAATACCTGTTTGGTTCTACCTGCACCATTGGAAAAAAGTTTAGATTCGACCGCAAGGCATAACGCCTCTTAAAAGTTGACATGTATCGCCTTTTATAATTTTACTTGATCCTCATTCCCTTTGTCAACATGTGGGAATTCAAGTGATGATCGGAAGACGACCAATTTATCTTTTTTAAGAGTAGAAAGTCATGCAATATTTATGAGTTGTTTTTTACTATTTGATTTAACACTACATCACACATGTAACACACATGTAGCACACATGAAACACTACACATACACGTTACAGGATCTCCTCTAATGCTACAAGTCCTGGCTACTTAATGAAAACTATTTACCACATATTTGATTACCTTAGTGTAGACGTTTCCTGTAATATACTCAGAAGAGTTACTTTCAGAAATGACTGTGCCTCTTAGAGGCCAGTCAACTCTAGGAACCAAGTGACCCTATGATAGGGCTAGTACAAACCAGAGAGAGAGAGATGACTGGGCTATGGTACGGTCAATCAAAGAAATTCAGTGACGGTAAAAAGGATCAGTACAAAGACCAACCAGTAAGGTACAAGTAAAAAAAAAGAATGGGTATAAAGACTCACAACCCTTGAGACTAAGGGGGTGTACACTACCTCAAACATGGACAAACTACCATAGTTATAACCATAAGACCAAAAACATAAAAGGCGGTCCAAATCAATATATGCAATATCTCCTTGTAACTACCTCATATATGCAATAGCTCCTTGTAACTACCTCTTGAAACTCAAATAGTACCACCAAAAGGTATGATAGCATGCAATCTTCCAAACTAAGGTCAGGAGGGTGGTACGAAGTGGGTATAAAGACACATAACAATTTGGAGAAAGTGGGTGTACCTCAAATGTGGACAAACTACCATAGTACCCACAAGACCTAAAACATAAAAGGTGGTACAAATCACATGATATCCCAATATTAGTAAAACGCCCAAAAGGTAAAAGGCACAGTACCGCAAAAATATTATCGACAAAATGAAAGGACCATAAGACAATCGACCAAGGTGGGGTACAACCATTCATCTCTCTCTCAAATGCACCATTGTTCCATATAACTTGAAAGAGCATCATCACAGTAAACGAAAAAGTCCACACGGGTGATGTGATCACGTGGTCCTCTAGACTACTCATACGGTCAAGCGTTAGTGGCTTCATGAAGGGGTGTTCAGTCCCTTCAGAATACCATCTAACTCAACCATCTCGAAGACCTAGGAGAAGAGGACATCACACATCATCAAATAAGTATTGGTAACTATCGTGTATGAATTCAAAAACCCTAAAGCAACTGAGTGTGCAGAAGGGGAGCTATGAAAAGACAAGGCTTGCAGGCCAAAAAAACAAGCTCAAAAAACTATACTGGGACCGATGTCACAGTAAGCAAGCTGAAACAAAAGTGGCCAGAATGCCAACAAGTAGCACTAAAAAGAAAAAGACCCTCTAAAAAGGTGAAAATGCAAGCAAACTTCCTAACTAGGAGCTGGAGACCTCGACAAATCGTATCCTTCGCAAGGTGATGAAATCCAAGTCGAACAATACGAAGTGAGAGACCGAATTTGAAGGATATCCCTCTACCGAAAGGGATCCTGGGTAAAAGAGCCCTAGTAGAAAAGTCACTAAGCTACCTTGTTCATGACACGTCGGAAAAGGTTTTCGGCACTTCTGCCTTATCACCCTTGTATCACTAATATGGTGGTTGGAGAATACAAGGAAGACAATGATCGATGTTGCCTTAGGGCTAAGTGGAGTGTGACATTCCACATAGTCCGTCCGATTTTCGATCTCGTTGTGGTTTAACCCCTGAAACAACAGGAGGCCCCTCCACAAACTGCTGTATGACCGTGTCAACAAATACTAGAGGATTTTGGTTCCCTAGAGGACAACAACTATGTCTCAGATGATAATGACAAGGGGGAATTATTTGGATGCCTATCCCCGGTGTCCTACCTAACTACCAAATTCTTTTGATTTCCTCAAGTGAGGTTATGGTGTGTTTAGTTAGGGGGTGTAAATTTTAGTGGTTGTATTATTCAATCGGGTGATGGAAGTGAAACTCATGGTGTGATGACTAACTCAAACCATGCAAATGCATATGAATAAAATAAGCCTTTCCTTTCAATGAATGCTAGCTAAGCTAAGGAGAGAGTTCTTTCAAACTATAACTACTCTTTCAAATTAAATGAATGCAACAAGTGTTCAAGTTCATTCATGGGACCTCAAGGACAGCTTTAGATATACTCAAGTCATGCAAATGAATTCATCACATAAAACAAAGTGATAATAAACATAAGGAATTGTACATATCCATGTTCATAATTCTCTAGGAACACTTATAACATTCTTCAATCATTCTTCACAAAAACATAGGGATAGTAGAAACAATAAACTGCATATAAATCTTCATGAGCTTAATAAAAAACAGTAACCACAACTGGGGAAGCTATACCACAACTTGTTTTTTTTATGACTATAAATACAAGAGTATCCTAATCATGAGCAATACATCCTTTACTTTTACATCATGAGCAATACTAATCATTTCCCCTTTAACTTGCATTGAGTACCTTGACATGAATTCCCCCAAGCTACTATATTCTAAGTGTTAAAGCTGCTACAGTACTACCCTAGTCGAAGACTAAAATTGCCACAATCCAAGTCATGATGGTTTGATTGAAGTCTGAAGTATGATGATGCATGCTTACCTTTTATGAATTTACTAACCCTGATCAATGATACAATGAAAGCCAATTTTAAGAAGATGAAGACTTTAAAACAAACCATAATAGCCTGAAATACTTCCTAAACCAGAACAACAAAAATGGGTAAGCAAAATCGAAGTTCCGTTTTCCGTCGAGGTGGCTTACAAATTGATTTAAATTTGACCGCAATGGCACCAACCACAATTTTAGGCCTATATAATTCTGTTCCTTTTATATATATACGTCCGATTTTCGATCTCGTTGTGGTTTAACCCCTGAAACAACAGGAGGCCCCTCCACAAACTGGTGTATGACCGTGTCAACAAATACTAGAGGATTTTGGTTCCCTAGAGGACAACAACTATGTCTCAGATGATAAAGACAAGGGGGAATTATTTGGATGCCTATCCCCGGTGTCCTACCTAACTACCAAATTCTTTTGATTTCCTCAAGTGAGGTTATGGTGTGCTTAGTTAGGGGGTGTAAATTTTAGTGGTTGTATTATTCAATCGGGTGATGGAAGTGAAACTCATGGTGTGATGACTGAATCAAACCATGCAAATGCATATGAATAAAATAAGCCTTTCCTTTCAATGAATGCTAGCTAAGCTAAGGAGAGAGTTCTTTCAAACTATAACTACTCTTTCAAATTAAATGAATGCAACAAGTGTTCAAGTTCATTCATGGGACCTCAAGGACAGCTTTAGATATACTCAAGTCATGCAAATGAATTCATCACATAAAACAAAGTGATAATAAATATAAGGAATTGTACATATCCATGTTCATAATTCTCTAGGAACACTTATAACATTCTTCAATCATTCTTCACAAAAACATAGGGATAGTAGAAACAATAAACTGCATATAAATCTTCATGAGCTTAATAAAAAACAGTAACCACAACTGGGGAAGCTATACCACAACTTGTTTTTTTTATGACTATAAATACAAGAGTATCCTAATCATGAGCAATACATCCTTTACTTTTACATCAGGAGCAATACTAATCATTTCCCCTTTAACTTGCATTGAGTACCTTGACATGAATTCCCCCAAGCTACTATATTCTAAGTGTTAAAGCTGCTACAGTACTACCCTAGTTGAAGACTAAAATTGCCACAATCCAAGTCATGATGGTTTGATTGAAGTATGAAGTATGATGATGCATGCTTACCTTTTATGAATTTACTAACCCTAATCAATGATACAATGAAAGCCAATTTTAAGAAGATGAAGACTTTAAAACAAACCATAATAGCCTGAAATACTTCCTAAACCAGAACAACAAAAATGGGTAAGCAAAATCGAAGTTCCGTTTTCCGTCGAGGTGGCTTACAAATTGATTTAAATTTGACCGCAATGGCACCAACCACAATTTTAGGCCTATATAATTCTGTTCCTTTTATATATATACATTTCCAATCCGTCAAATGTTTCGTTACTTTGTACCCTAAGGCCACTTTCTGGAAATTATCATCTTCAAGCAGCCTCGACAGAAAACGAAACTTCGATTTTGCTTATATCATGATGCTAATGGTGTTATAGGATCTATCTCACATGGTTCTACTTCATAATGGGATGGGGCCAATTAATCTTACTTTCAAAACTCATATGGTGGCAATGATTGATACATTCTCATTCCTCACATTCTACACTGCCCAAACTTTTCTAATTGTATGAAAATTGAAGCTTTCAATTTTATCCAAACCATGTAAGGAGAACTTGACCTAATTTCAATTTTTATAATCTACATGGAAGGATATGTCAATTTATAGACAGGGCAATTTAATTTATAGACAGGGCAATTTTTAGCCGTAGTATAGTTATCAACCTAATCCTTCGCATATCAGGGCAATCTAATTTATAGAGATAGGGCAATTTAAAGAGGATGATGATTTGGTTGACATCCATACCAGATTGATCTTTAATTTTTTGCTGAGTTATTTAACACGCAGACCGTATGACTTGAATCTGGGTGAGACCCAATTCTGCAACAAATTTCAAAAGATAGAAGAGCAAATTGAACTCACCCATATTGTTTTTCCTAGCCCCCAAGTAGGATTTATCTATGAAGAAATGGCTATCGGAGATATATAGAGAAAACCTGATCTTGCACTACTCTATGGAGCCTTGACAGGCCCCATGAAAAAAACTCCAAGTCATATACTCTATGGTGATTTTAGTTTACAAAAATTACTACTTGGGGACTGTTTTGGGACTGAGGTCTGCTCAGGAGAGGCTACGACTTGTTATATGAGTTGAAAATTGGGTTAGGTTAGGGTTTGGAGAATAAAATTAAAATATTTATACTTTAATGCATAAATAAATTCCTAAATCAATGCTAGAAACAAAATAGTACAGTTGTGACAAGGTAATATAAATTTAAACATAATTTTCATCTCTTTCAACTTTAACACTCCCAAAGGTCCCTGTGTTAAAGTTGAAGTAGACAAGGACAATAAATAACAACAGCATTAAGAAAGTAATGAACAAGTTAAACAGAACTAACAACTAGCATCAGTAATGCTGGTTTAGACCTCCCTTATAATCAGATATATTTTTCAATAAACCCTTTCTGCAATAGCTGAAAACCACCAGGGATCAGCAACGTATGCCCCAGCAAGGCCCATAGGCTTAGAGTAGAGGCCAAATACAGTTTGGATAGTCATGTTCCTATGGATACTGATTCTGAAGATAAGCATAATGACGGGGTTGGAACTAGTGGATTGTCTCTTGAAAATATGAGTAATGAACGCTTTCTAAAATTAATCATTTCACATGCCATGGTGTTTGTGCATCTGGCAATGGAAAATCCTGAAACTTGTAGAATATTTGTTGAGTAAAAGGGCATTGAAGCCCTTATGAGGTTCTTGACTCTTCCAAGTATTCCGCTATCTTCAAAAGGGATGTCTATAGCTGTGCACATGGTTGCAGTTTGCAAAGCATTCACACAACAACACTCAGTTGCCCTTGCAAGGGTATTTTGTGCTCATGTGAAGGAACATCTCAAGACTACTTTAAATGTCTTAGATCATGTTGTAGGAACTAATTTATTAGCTGCAAAAGATGGACTGAATAGGAAAGTATTTTGGTGCTTGTTTGTGGTACAATTTTTTGTCTTTCTAGTTGATGATACTAAAGAGAATCGATGGTTGGTAGCATTAACGGTAGAGTTTGGAAATGATAGCAAGGATGTGCTTCTTGATATTGGGATTATTTGTTGTTTGCTCGGATTGGTACTTTAATGCAATAATGGAAACCTTAACTTGAGCCTGTGTGAATACAAGTACTCAGTCACAGTGAGAGCTTGGTAACTCTGTTTTATCGGGGTCATTAGTAATAGCCCCTGGCCCCCCCATTCACCCATCAAACTAAAAAAAACAGTAGATGAAATAAGATAAAAATACCCCAATGTAGATTGAATTAGCAATGAAACCCTCTTAGAAGATCGAATTAGCAATGAAACCACAGTGATTTGCTACCAAATTTATAAATTTGTCAAATCAAAACAATTTAGGGCTTGGTACTCACGGACGTGGGAGGCATTTCCAGCTCTTATAGTTTATTTGCTTGGACTCCAAACCACCTCTCCCAATGCTTTCTTGCTGGGTCACTCCCACTGCTTGGTCGTTGGGCCACTCCCACTGCTTGGTCGTTGGGCCACTCCCTCTCCCCTGCCACAATCACAAACCGCCTCTCCGGCCACAATCGAACAGTCTAACCCAAATCGATAGTAGGTCCAAATCGCAGAGGTGCAGGTCCAAATCGCAGAGGCGCAGCTCCAAATCGAGGGTCACTCCAAATCGAGGTCACTCCAAATCGCAGGTCACTCCAAATCAAGGTCAGTCGAGGTCACTCCAAATCCAAATCGCAGGTTTGTGAAATGCATATGGCCGCTGGCTTTTATATTTGTTCAATATATATGTTATGTAATGTTTGTGTTTTGGTTTTTTTAATTTGTTTTTAATTAAATATATATAACATTATATATAACAATTAAAATTTAATTGTTATATATAATGTTATATATATATATTTAATTAATAACAAATTAAAAAACCATTGTTATATATTTATGTTGTAATTTTTTTTATTAATGTTTTAATTTTATTTATTATATATTCATTTTTTTAATTTTAATTGGTTTTTTTTGTTATATATAATTTTTTTTTTTAATTGTTATATATAAGGGGCTTAAAAACAACGATACAATATTTTTAATTTCATATATTATTTTGTTCAAAAGTATGACAATATGATCACACATTGGATGGGAGGATACGTCGATGAAGCAATGAGATGCTATGATCATGCTCTCTCATTTGTAATTCCAATAAACCCATGGTGATATGACATAATCTTATTATCCATTCACACCGAGAACAATATCATGCCCACCCGTTTCAATGGAAAACATGTTAGTTTTTCGGGACTAATCACCCATTTGAACATTAATGAGGAGAAATAAATACTAGTCAAATAATTAAGGGAGATATAGGGTTCTTCAGAGGGTTAGGAAGAACAACTTCCTCAATGATGGGAGGGGATTCCTTTTGAGTTCTTCCATCAAGTTCATCAGCATAAATGTCCTCAAATATGTCCACAAATAATTGATGTTCCTTACATCTATGCTCAAGAGAATATCTTTCATTACAATTGTAGCATAGAACCTTAAGTTGATGTTCCTCCATTTTGTCCTATGCCAACTTATGGACCTTGAAAGGTGGAAGAGGTTGCAGAAGAGCCACCATAGTTGGGGAAAGGAAATGAAATAAAGTTGGGGATTTTGGACTGAGCATAGGTTATAACACAGGCATGACAATAAATATTATTGTCCTCCAACCATGTAGTAGGGTGGTTCACCTCTAAGTGGGATTTAATTTCCTCTTTAAGACCACTAATAAGGAATTGCTTAAAAAACAATCAATTAATTTTTATGAAAAAACAAATGAACTTTGATGACTCCTATAATGAATTTCATTAGGTGATAAAATATTACATTAAGGGAAAGTTAGTGCTTCATTTGATCGATCGAACCAACCAATCGGATCTGACCCGCCAAACTTGTTTAGAATTACTTATAAAAATGAGGCGTCATACTATTGGAAGGGTCGAAAAATGAGAAGTGATTCTTGGTTTCCATTTTGCTAACTAATTGGGTGAGAGAATCAACCATTTTTTGTATGTCCTCTATAGTTTACATGTTATGACTGTTTATCATGGGACCATTAGGTCCATCAAACAAGTTAGTGATGATTTATCCCAACACAATCAATGACCTAAGAGGATTTCCTTGTGAGGGTCCATAAGCAATGGTACTAGCGAGTCCACGAAAGAATAAGTTATTTCAGAGTGAAACCATGATGATCAAATTACTCCTTGTTGAGTATCATTACATGGTTTTTAATGCTCCATTAATGGTTGGTGTTAGTAATTTTTGAGTCTAGAAACCCTCCCACACCGTAAATGCATGCATCTAGTCTAGCCATGCCAAATTTCAGTCCAAGCCAACACATATTTAAAAAATTTCAACGTTGGCCCCATGTATCACATTATTTAATTTATAGGCGTGGTTTCTGATACTGCAATGGTGAGTGTCATTCATTCGAGTCTTGAAACCCTCCCACACCATCAATGCATGCGTCTAATATCAAACTTCTGACTTCAAAAGAATCCGACGAGATTGCTAAATCACCGACGACAAACACCGTTGGTTTTTCTAGGTAATAGCTGCGTCGGATATCATATAACGATGATGATCATGATGATGATGAAGATGATGAAGATGATGATGATGATGAAGAAGATCGATGATGACGATGATGATGATGATGATGATGAAGACGATTGATGATGATGATGATGACGACGACAACGATGATGATGATGACGATCGATGATGACGATGAAGACGATCGATGATGACGATGATGATGACGGTGACGATGAAGATATTGCTGATGATGACGAGGAAGATGATGATGATGATGATGATGGTGAGGATGATGATGATGATGCTGATCACAATGATGATGATGATGATGGTGGCCATGACGATGACGATAAACATGATGTTGCTAATGATGATGATGATGAGAATGATGAAGATCATCATGATGATGATGACGATGATGAAGATGGCGATGATGATGAAGACGATCGATGATGATGAAGACGATTGATGATGATGACGATGATGATGAAGACGATCGATGATGACGATGATGATGACGATGATGATGATGATGATGACGATCGATGATGACGATGATGACAATGAAGATGATCGATGATGATGATGATGATGAAGAAATTGCTGATGATGATGAGGAAGATGATGATGATGATGATGGTGAGGATGATGATGATGATGCTGATCACAATGATGATGATGATGATGGTGGCCGTGACGACGACGATAAACATGATGCTACTGCTGCTGATGATGATGAGAATGATGAAGATCATCATGATGATGATGACGATGATGAAGATGACGATGATGATGAAGACGATCGATGATGATGAAGACGATCGATGATGATGACGATGATGATGAAGACGATCGATGATGATGATGATGATTATGATGATGATGATGATGATGATGATGATGATGATGACAATCGATGATGACGATGATGACGATGAAGACGATCGATGATGACGATGATGATGACGATGATGATGAAGATGATGAAGACGATGATGATGATGACGACGATGATGAAGATGATGATGAAGATGATGATGATGACGATGATGATGAAGACGATGATGATGACGATGACGATGACGATGATGATGAAGATGATCATGATGATGATGACGACAACGATGATGATGATGATGTTTGAGTCTTGATAATTGTGCATTTCCTTACTAAGCTTCTCTCTGTTTCAAGAATAATTTAATATTCTCTACTAAACAGGGCCAACCACATGAAGGTGGAAGCTCTTATGGCCCCTCCCCCCCCTCACATCACTCTCAATTCCCCATAACCCAAAAAAAAATCTATGTACACTAGAAACTTTAAATGTGTTTTTTGACATACTCTAAAACAAGCAATGTTTCTAATTATATCAGATAGGAAAATGGAAACTCACTAAGAAACAATTAATTTATTATTATTGCATACCTCGTAAACTTCAATGGTCTTCATCATCTTCTACATCTGGGTCATCGTCTGTACTATCATCCGATGATCCAGATTCAACATTGTAAGGATTGGCCATATCATCCTCGTCGTCGATGTCAGTTATGATCAACATGTGATCGTCGATATCATCTTCATGGACATTGTCTGATAGTACATCATCTGATTCAATAAGTTCTTCGACATCTTCTTCTGGACCATTATCATCTAACTCATGTTGATCATGATCATCTTCTGCGGTGTCTTCTTCTTCGAGAACGTCTTCATTACCTTCATCAACATTATACTTTACCGACCTTCCCCTTGGATCGTGTCTCACAGCAAATGACCATCTTGCTCTACCTGGAACCTCAGAGTAAAATACCTGTTCACATTGGGTTGGAAGAACATAGGGCTCCGTTACTGGCTCAAACAACCTTGTATTTACCATGGTAAAACCATTATCATGTTCAATAATTGTTCTATCGGGATCACGTTGATTGAATCTACACCTGTACCATTTGACAATGAATAGAAATACCTTGAAGGAGTTAAAGTCACATTGAAGAATGTCTTCCAGATACCCATAGTATCGATCTTCAGATAGTTTTGGATGTCTGTCACTTCTAGAAGAAACATTGGTCACCTCAAAGACTGCAGATATCCCACAATCATATGTTTTCTTTGTTTCATCCAAATTTTTGATGCGATATCTACATCCATTGCACCACATAGCCTTATGGTGTTTTACCTAGTACAACAAGCTATACAGGAAAAGATTACATAATGATCACACCATATTTATGATAAAGTAGTGCATGTTTATTATAATGCCATAAAAGGAAAATAACCAACGTGACATACAACATAAATATTTAAAGAAATAAATAAATAGTGCCGTTGATTTATATGCTTACCTGCTTATCTTTTAAACCTCTTGCTAAATCGATTTCCGTTTGTGTTACATTGGTGTTTCCATTGCGATGTGCAGCTTTAACCAATGAAGCCACACCTTCCCATGATATTCCATGACCAGATTGTTCACATTTTTCGATCCATACCTTCATCCAGTCAAGATTGTTTGTGATGTATAAATGAATTGCATCCCACTCTCGACCAACTGTTTGATGACAATAAAATTAAAATTCAATGCAAATGTATATTAGACACTTACAAAAGTATATAATTACAATATAAAATGATGCAAAATACTAAATAAAAAAATAGAATATATATGTATGATATAGAAACATAAAAATCATTAGTGAAATGTGTTATATTACCTTTCACCTTCCTCGATGTTAGGAATTATGATCCAAAATGTAATAAATAGAAGTTTAGTTTAATAAATGTAAAAGGGCATCTACACACTCACGTGATTATGTGAGGTGTCCCTTAGTTAGTTTTGGTAACGGTAAATTAGTTGTTACTCTTTGGATATTTAAATCCATCGAGTTTTCCATGTGAGGTAATCTTTTCGGGATTTAGCCCTCACATCTCTGTGATGTAATTATTTTCCTTCTTCATTAATAAAATTATGTGTCTGAGGACACTTTGTCAAAGTGGTATCAGAGCACGCGGTTGAAGCTTCGTCTGGTTGGAACCTGGTTGGAAGGTGCTAAAGGTTGTTTGAAGAAGGTGACTATCAAGGTTTTGGAATAGCGAAATTTTAACCGTAAGTTAATGCTTCCTATTCTTTTGGGCTAAAAAGAATCTCTGCATAATTTTTTTTTTATAGACTTAGTTTTTTTTACTTGGAGAGAGTAAAATATTATTATTATTTTTTAAGGCAAGATTATTTAAAAATTTTGTGGAAGAGAATTTTTACAAAAAGGATAGAAAGTGAAGATATCATGTCTAAAGAATATAGAAGATCGTCCAGTGCATTCTTTGGAAATGTCCATACTTTCTCTTCTGCATTCCAGTGTCTCCCAGCCACAGATTGGCAGGCTTCCTTTACTCTCTCATTATAAGGCTTCCTTTACTCTCTCATTATAAGTGCTTCGGATAGCGATCCGGTCTTCATTTATTAAATATATCTGCACAGCAAAGCAATTCTTTTGAGTCTATGGACTTCCATCCGATGGTCTGTATGGGCTTGATTTTCTGCACTCATAGTTCTGCGAAGACTGGAACTTTGCTGGACTTATTTCTTTGGGACTAGGTAGTCCTGATTCATATTCTCGTGCCCCACATGCAGAAGGCAAGTTAAGTGGAGGAACTGCATGGATACTTGCTACAATCTGGGGAAGCAAACTAAGGGCCTTTGCAATATTCTCCAGTTGACCCTCAGGATACGTCCAAACTCTTCATAATCAAACCCTTCGAAGTTGATCCCATTCATGTCCAACGATAGACTTCAACACATCCACCAAATGCTGATTATACTGAGTCTCTAAAGCAATTCTCCCGGGGCGGTCGTTGAAAATCTTAACGGCCACCTGGCCGCTAGTTCTCTTGGAAGGAGACGACAGAACAGTTGAAGGAATTACGCGGTTTCCCTGTGCAGAAGATGGTTTATGTCATGTGCAGAAGATGATTTATGTCGGTCGGCGAGCTTTCTGAAGGCATCTTTTTTGAGAGAATCGAGCTCCTCCATGGTTAAACCCCATTCATTGAAAAGAAAAAACCAGCAGCCATTAAAAAAAAACCAGCTTTGAAGAGAGAAAAGCAATGTTGAAAAGAACCAGCAAAACTCTAGCGTAGAAACAGAAGAGTTCACAATCTTGTATAATTTTTTCACTTTTCATTTAATTAAATATTTATGTAATATTTTGAAAAGTGAATAAGTTGTTTTGGAGAGATAAGGTATTTTATTATTCATTTTTATTTTTGGATATTTTTTATATTAAGAAGAAAAAGGTTTTGAAGTTGATGGGACTGGATCTTGTGACCTCCCACTCAACAATATTGTATCTCTCCAATTCACCTATAAAGATTTGTTATTTTTTGGAGTGATAAGGTGTAATTTTTTTTTATTGGGCATTGGAGTAATAAGGAGCATTGTTGGTGTCATAAGGAGTACTTGTATTTTCACTCAAGGTTTGATTAGAGCAAAGTGAAGCTCTATCAAATTCTTTTCTTGAGGCTATAAGTGGGTCAAGGCCAAGCCCCTATAGCTTTCTTTTGCATGGTGTGTGGTGTTTCTTGCAGCATTTCTTTCATGGTGACTCTTGTTGATGAGTAATTTTCTTTTCATGTTGGTGGTGATATTTTTGCATAAAATCTTCCATTGGTGATATAAGGTGATTGTTTACTTATTCTGGTGACATAAGGTGCTTTCTTTTTTTAATTCTTGGAGCTATAAGATTTGCATAATACACATCTTCTGGAGTTACAAGGTGTTTATTATTTTTTACAATGTCTAAAGTTATAAGTCTTTTTAATGAATCTGACAAGTTGGAAGGATCGAAAAATTATAAAGTTTGGAGTCGTCATATTCAAAGCACTCTTATTTACAATGAATTGTGGAAGGGTGTCTGTAATGCTAAGCCTACCAAACCGACTAATCCTGATCAGCTTGCAAAGTGGGAACTAAAAGATGAAAAGGCCTTAGCATTGATTCACAGTACTGTTTCTGATGATATTTATGTGCATATTGAAAATAGTTCTAATGCGTGGTCAGCTTGGAAGACATTGAAATATTTATTTGATTCTCAGAGTGAAGCTAAGAAAATTGATCTTCAATTGAAGTTGTTTCAACAAAAATTGTCTTCAGGAGGTGATGTCATGGAGTACATTTCTAGATTAAAAAATATCAAACAAGAAATTTCAAGAGCTGGTTTTGATAAAATTGAGGACAGCATGATGGTGACCATTTTGATCGCAGGATTGCCTGAGACATATAAGCATTTTTTGGAAACTTTACAAATTACAAATAAATTGGATAAACTTTCTTTTGATGAACTAAGTGAATTACTTGCCACACATGAAAAAATTTTTGGTCAAACAAAGCAAGCAGGAGAAGATGTTTTGGTTGCAAGTACTAGCAAACAGTCTCCAGGTAATCATAAAAAAGGCAATGATCAGAAAGCTTTTCAAAATTCAAATAGAGGTCATGGTCAGGGTTTTGAAAGAGGAAGAGGCCGCGGAAGAGGAAGAGGAAGAAATCAAGGAAGAGGTT
Organism: Larix kaempferi; assembly: GCA_027924585.1. NCBI lineage: Eukaryota > Viridiplantae > Streptophyta > Pinopsida > Pinales > Pinaceae > Larix > Larix kaempferi. Next base: position 32,091,013 of record BSBM01000372.1, read on the forward strand.
CTAAAGAATTTGAAAGTACACAGTCACAGTTTTCTGGAAGAGGAAGAGGTTCAGGAAACCAACAGGTCTCTGGAAGAGGAAGAGCTAATAAACAGGTCACACGTTTTCGTTGTAATAAAATTGGACATTATGCTTCAGACTGTAGAGTTTCATTTGAAAAAATTCTAAAAGAAAGAGAATCTAAAGAATCTTCATCAGCGGCACATTATGCTCATGCAGACGATAGTGAAAATTGTGAATATGTCTTTACAGCACTTGGACAATCAGAATCAATGGATTTTGTTCAAGTTCATCAGTTGGAATCAGTGAATTTTGTTCAGTCTTCTTATTGTTTCAAAAATGATTTTGAAGATGCTTGGATTATGGATATAGGAAAGATTTCTTTTGGAGTTATGAAGATTGTCATTTAAATTCAATTTTTCTTGCAGATGATTCTATTCATTTACCACAAGGAAAAGGAACAGTTAAGGTTGATTTGCCTGGAATTGGAGAAAGATTGATTTCTAATGTTTGGTATGTGCCTACATTTAAGAAAAATTTGTTGTCTTTAGTTGTCATTCGCCAATTACGACATCAAATTGTAATGGAAGATGGTATCCTTTTTGTTAATTCAACAAAGGATGCATACAAAACAGTTATGACAGGTTATGAAGATGGAAAGCTTCTTAGGATGAAGGGAACAGTCATTCCTAGATCAAAGGAAAATTTGAAGGAATTTGCAGGTTTAGTTGAAACTGATGTTTCACCTATCCGATTGTGGCACATTCGTTTTGGGCACTTGAATGTTGATAGTCTTGTACAGCTTCAAAAACAAGGAATGGTAAAGGGGTTGCCTACTTTTCAGAAGGAAAATGCAAAGTGTGAAGCTTGCATTTATGGCAAACAGAGAAGGATAGTTTTTTCAAAAAGCACTTGGAGAGCAACAAGGAGATTATAGCTTATTCATAGTGATGTTTGTGGTCCTTTGGAAACTTCACTTGGTGGTTGTAAATATTTTTTGTTGTTTATTGATGATTTTAGCAGAATGGTTTGGGTGTATTTTTTGAAGGAAAAATCAGAAGTGTTTGAAAAGTTTCAGTCATTTCAAAATTTGGTTGAAACAACAACAAAGGAAAAGATTGCTACTTTGAGAACTGATAATGGTGGTGAGTTTACATCAAATCATTTTTTGACTTATTGTCAGGAAAAAGGGATTAAAAGACAGTTGACCAATTTTTATACTCCACAGCAAAATGGAGTATCAGAAAGGATGAATCATACTTTATTGGGCATGGCTAGAGCAATGTTATTTTTCAAAGGGTTGAAATCATGTTATTGGGCAGAAGCAGTTCATACAGCAGTTTATTTGAGGAATAGATCTCCTTCATCATCACTTGATGGAATAACTCCTTTTGAGGCTTGGTATGGATTCAAACCTATGGTCAAACATTTGAGAGTTTTTGGTTCAGTTTGTTATGCACTTGTCCCAAAAGAAAAACGAAAGAAGTTAGAGTCTAGAAGTGTTAAGTTGTAATGTCCCCATTTTGACCCCCTTTGTATTAAATCGTAAATGATGTAAATATTGTAATTAATCATGGTGAGGAGCTCAAGGCCAAGGCCCCACCGTTGATTTAGCGTTTCATGTATCGGCAATTAAAAATAGATGCCTACGGTTCTTATGCGAGATGGGCACAATGTATATAAGACATCATGTAATTATGAATTTTCAATGAAAAACCCACAACCGGCTATGCAATGCAACAAAAGAGATGGGGCATGACTCTACAAGGAAAAGGGAGGGAAATTATTCAAACCCTTGAGCCAATGGTGTTAATCCATGTGCCAATGGGGAAACCCATAAACCACCAACTACCCATTTTGTCTCATGCACCCAATCATTTAATTCTTCCAAGAAATTGGTTAATACAGTTAATGTCTTGGGATGGGAGAGGTATGGCAGTCAGATTTTCGTGCATGGGCAAGCTACCAAGCTGAAAATTGTATTTTTGGCTTGCTGGGCAAGAAAACCCCCATGAAATGCTACCCAAGGCCATTCCTCATGCATTACGTTCTTCCTCTCACGCAGATTGAGCTCACAGGAAGTTATCCTCACGTTTTTCACCATAACCCTGCGTTTTTCCATGCCCAGGGACTCGTTTTTGGATTGTGCAACAGCTGGGGAAGGAGGGACGCGAATTGGGACTGAGGGAGAGGGCGTTTTTGCCCTGGGGCATTTTTCTGGAATGGGTTTTGCTTCCCCAGTCGAATTTTCCAAGTGCCAATACGTTTTGAGTCTACCCACATTTTTCTGAAGTCCAGGAAACCCCATCTCATGCATCCCACTGTTGGAAACGCTTTCCCATGCTCAACAAGTGTAGGTTGTTGTTAGGTGCATCCCTGTTTTGTTTGGAACCCATGAGCAAGAAACTGGAATGGTAGTGGATATAATTGGCTTGATAAACCTAGTGTAGGGAGTATCCTCTCAAGAAGATTAAGAAGGCTGGCTACTTTTCTATGCACACCCTGAGAGCACTAGAAAGGAAGGTATGGCTTGAGGGATTGTGTGGCAGTGAAGAGAATACTTCCTGGTGTTGGGTGTGTAGGCATTGTGAGTGCCAAGCTAAATAGATCTGGGAGAGGTACCCATAGCTCTGCAGTTGAGCTCACTAGCTTAGCAATTCTTCCTTTCCATGTCCTAGCAGCCTGATAAACCCAATTGCAGATTGGCTTGGCTCATCTTGGTGTATGCTTGGCTATGTGTGAGTTTGCTGTTCCCTGGTTCCTTGTAGAGACCATGCCCAGCTCGGGGGTGGCAGTGGTGCTGAGAGATTGAGGAGCACACTGGCCTATGGTTGGGTGGAACGTTGCAGTTGCATAGCCAGTTGCTTGGGACTGCTTTATTGAGATAAGTATCCTCTTGTGTAAATTGGCAATTATAATTTGATGAATGTTATGAATGTATGTGGATGTATTAAATGAATTTGCTTCTGCTGTGTTTTAAAAAGTTTATGCATTTCCATATGATCTTGTATAACTCTGCAAAGGTCTCTATTTAATGGCTGTCACATAATAGTTTGAATGTATGTTAGATATCAATAGGATTTATTTAATTTTCATTGTGTTCTATAGCCTGCACATATACAGTTCTTTGTATCTATGAGTTTAATTCAATGAATGGATATGGGGCTAATTGCCCGGATTGAGCACCATCTCCTCCCTATCATGCTGTATGGTAGGAAGGGGACACTACATTATGGTATCAGAGCTGCGTTGCAGCATTGGGCCTCTATGGGCCAAATCTGATAAGCAATTACAAGAAAATTGTTGTCTTATGAGTTTTTGGAAATTTTGTTTTAAAGTCTGTTTTTGAAAAATTTTGGTTTAAGTTTGTTTTTGAAAATTTTTGGTTTAAGACTGTTTCGGAAAGAATTCCCGAATTCCTTCCGCAACTGCGGAAGCATTCGGCGAATCGTTCCGAAATTTCGGAAGCGTTCCGAGAATTTTTCCGAAAATTTGCGAAGGGAAGTTTTTGGAAGGAATTCTCTTCCGAAATTGCGGAAGGAATTCTCTTCCGAAATTTCGGAAGGATTCCGTGAATCGTTCCGCAATGCGGAAGAATTCGGCGAGTCTTTCCGAAGTTGCGGAAGACTTCGGCGAATCGTTCCGCAACTGCGGAAGACTTCGCCGAATCGTTCCGCAATTTCGGAAGACTTCAGCGAATCGTTCCGAAATTACGGAAGCGTTCAACAAGTCATTCTGAAAAATATTTTCGCAAAAACCACCCGAAACCCCCGGAAGCATTCCGTGCAACGGCGGAAGCATTCCACGAACGGCTCCGAAGTTGCGGAAGCCTTCACCGAACGGCTCCGCAATTGCGGGAGCATTCGCCGAATGGCTCCGCAACTGCGGAAGCCTTCGCCGAATGGCTCCGCAATTGCGCGAGCGTTTGGCAAATCGCCCCGCCATTGCGGAAGCGTTCGGCGAACTGCTCCGCCATTGCGGAAGCGTTCGGGGAACTGCTCCGCCATTGCGGAAGCGTTCGGCGAACTGCTCCGCAATTGCGGAAGCCGTTTCCGAACAGCGTCGCGCGGAAGCCGTCTCCAAATCGGCTCGCAATTGCAGAAGCCTACAGTCAACCGGCCCGCAACTGCGGAAGCCTACGGCCAACCGCCCCGCAGTTGCGGGAGCATACCGTGAACCTCCCCGCGGTTGCGGGAGTAGTCTGTGAATCGCCCGTCGCGGCCGGATTTCGCGAACTGCCCGTTGCGGCAGGATTCAGCGAATCGCCCCCTTGACCCCCTTTTTCTTTTCCCCTCATAGTTCGTTGTTGTGATTTGATGAATTTTCAGTATGGCATTTTTCCACGTGCATGAAGTAAGTTATGAATTCTGAGAATATAATGCAACTAACAATTGTGTTGATGAACACATTTCAGAGAGCCACAGTTACAGCAGGGTAACACTCTAGTTAATACAGTTGAAAAATTTTGGATCTTGGTTGGGCCAAGAAATGAACATCATGAATGACGCACAGGATCCCTATGAACCTGAGACAGATGCCATGGGGGAGAACATACAGGTTGAGAATGCTGAAACAGAATCTAATGGGAGAAGAAATCAAGAGACCCCTCCAGATGTTGCAGCCACCATGAGAAGCCTAAGGGTGGAGTTGCAAAGCTGTAGGGAAGATAATGAAAGGATGATTAAAGCTCAGGAAGAGCAAAATCAGTTGAATGCAGCTATGCTACAGAGTCTGACGGACATCCAAAGGCAAATAAACTCTGGGCATCAGATATCAAGTCTAGAAAGGGGTGGGAGTAGCTCTAGAAGAAATTCCCGTAAGAGGGCCAGTAGTCCAAGAAGAGTTTCTACAGACAGGACATATAGTCTAGAAATCTCTTCTAATGAATCATCTGATTCGGAAGAATCCATTGAAGGTTCAAGCTCTTCATCTCACATGAGTAAGAGGAAGAAACACTACAAGAACAATTCACATGGGGAATTTAAGAAGGCAAAACCTCCTACATTTGATGGAGAGATAAAGTCGGGTCAAGAAGCTGAGGCTTGGCTTCTTGGGATGAGAAAGTATTTCCAAGTCCAAGACTACTCGGGAAATATGAAGGCAAGGGTAGCCATCTTCAACTTGAAGGGAAGAGCATCTATATGGTGGGAACACACCAGGCAAGTGAGGAAGATCAACGAAAGGAAGATTCTGTGGAAGCAGTTTAAGAAATACTTCAAGCAGAAGTACCTCTCTGATAGGTACTATGATGATAAGATCAAAGAGTTCCATGAGCTGAGATTGGGACAATCGAACATGGAAGAATATGCAAACAAGTTCTTGGAGTTGCTGAGGTATGTTAAGTATATTCGAGATGATAAGGTCAAAATTCAGCGTTTCCTAAGTGGACTGCCCCAGTCATATAAAGACAGAATTGAGTTTGATGAACCTCGAACTCTAGAGGAGGCCATAAGAAAGACCAAGTATTGCTTTGATCAAAACAGAAGCAAACCAGAATTCCATAAGGCATGGAAAGATAGGAAAAATGAAAAGTTTGATCAAAGGAAGAAGGGGTTCAAGCCTCCTCAATTCCGGAATCAGCAAAGGCAGCCATCACAGGTTGTGACTAAGCCAACTAGGATGATGGGAGACAAGCTAAGAGATCCAAAGGAGCCGAGAGGACCACTTCAATGTTGGGGTTGTGGAGGAGAACACGTGCTTAGGAACTGTCCACATCGAAATGGGAATGCAAATCAAGTTCACAACATTCAGGGAGCCGAAACTGTGGGACAAGTGGCGAGGACAATCCCTAGAATCTATGCAGCAGTGGACGACCGCCAAGCAGATCATCAGTCAACTGTGGTTGAGGTTGAAGGTAAGATTGCTAAGCAATCCGTTTCTATTTTGATTGAACCTGGATCTACTCACAGTTATGTCACTCCTAGAATTGTTGAGATGTGTGCTTTCAAGAAATTAAAGCATAGTAAATCATGGTTGGTTCAACTAGCCACTGGAACCAAGAGAAAAGTTAGTGAAATAGTAGAGAAATGTCCATTAGAGATGGATGGGCTATTCACGTATGCAGATCTGAATATTTTTCCACTTGGTTCCTATGATATTCTCATTGGAATGGATTGGTTAGAAGCACACAGGGTTAAACTTGACTGCTACAATAAGACATTTGAATGCATGGACGAAGAAGGAAACCCGAGGGTTGTAAAAGGCGTCCCAAAGGTGACTTCTGTTAGACAGGTTTCGGCCATGCAGCTGAAGAAGTTCTGTAGGAAGGGATGTCAATTGTATGCAGCCCACATTTTAGAGGCAACAGAGAATGAAACTCTGAAATTGGAGGAATATCATGTATTGCAAGAATTCAGGGATGTTTTTCCTGATGAGATTCCGGGACTTCCTCCAAAGAGAGACATTGACTTTACAATTGAACTTGTGCCGGGAGCGGCACCAGTGTCTAAGACACCCTACAGGATGAGTACACTGGAATTGCTAGAATTAAAAATGCAATTACAAGAGTTGCTGGAAAAGAAATATATTAGACCAAGTGTGTCCCCGTGGGGAGCGCCTGTTTTATTTGTGAAAAAGAAAGATGGAACACTCAGGTTATGCATTGACTACAGGCAGTTGAACAAAGTCACGGTGAAGAATAAATACCCATTGCCCCGAATTGATGACCTCTTTGACCAAATGAGAGGAGCAAAGGTATTTTCAAAGATTGACTTGAGGTCTGGTTACCATCAGGTAAGAATCAAAGAAGAGGATATTCATAAGACAGCCTTTAGAACGAGGTATGGACACTATGAGTTTGTAGTGGTACCATTCGGTCTCACAAATGCACCAGCTACATTCATGTGTCTCATGAATAATGTTTTTAGCAAATATTTGGACAAGTTCGTTCTGGTATTCCTAGATGACATTCTCATCTATTCTAAGAATGAAGAAGAGCATGAAGAACATTTGAGAATGACAATGCAATTACTAAGGGAGCATAAGCTGTATGCAAAGTTGAGCAAATGTGACTTCTATAAAGATAGAATTCATTATTTGGGTCACATCATCTCCGACGAAGGAATATCTGTAGACCCTGAGAAGATTGAAACCATTATGAATTGGCCAACTCCAAGGAATGTGACTGATGTAAGATCTTTTATGGGCCTTGCTGGTTACTACAGGAGGTTTATCGAAGGATTCTCCAAGGTTGCTAACCCAATCACTTCTTTGCAAAAGAAGGGGATAAAGTTTGAATGGTCACCAAGATGTGAGGAAAGTTTTCAACGGTTGAAGAATCTTCTTACAAGTGCACCTATTTTGAAGATTGCAGACCCGGAAAGAGATTTTGTGGTGTGTACTGATGCATGCAATCAAGGACTTGGAGGAGTTCTTATGCAAGACAACCACGTGATATGCTATGAGTCAAGAAAGTTGAAGGAGCATGAGAAGAACTATGCTACTCATGACATAGAACTTGCAGCCATAGTACATGCCTTGAAGATGTGGAGGCATTACTTAATGGGAAGAAAATTTGAGTTAAGGACAGACCATTGTGGACTGAAATATTTGTTTGATCAGCCAACTTTAAATGCTAGGCAAGCTAGATGGTTGGAATTTTTGTGTGAATTTGATTTTGAAATCAAACACATAAAAGGGAAAGAAAACAAGGTGGCTGATGCACTCAGCAGAAAGGTACATGAAATGTATGTGGCAGCGCTTAGTACTTGCCAGCCAGACTTGAAGCAACAGATTGTTAACCATATGGTTGAGGATGAAGTGTATGAGCAGATAAAGGGCGAATTGCAGCAGCAAAACCTTGAAAAGAAGTATGAAGGCTATCATTTGGAAGAAGAAGGACTTCTTACTTATAAGAATAGAGTCTATATTCCAAATGCGGCAGATTTGAGGAGAATGGTTATGGATGAGATCCATAAAGCTCCATACTCTGGTCACCCAGGATATCAGAAAACAATTGCTACAGCAAGGAAATATTATTTCTGGCCAGGCATGAAGAAGGATGTTGCTGAATACATTTCTAAGTGCATGGAATGTCAACAGGTGAAGAGTGAACACCAACATCCAACAGGTTTGTTGCTTCCAGTGCCAATTCCAGAATGGAAATGGGAAGTAATATCCATGGATTTTATTACAGGATTGCCAATGACTAAGAGACAACATGATTCCATCATGGTTGTGGTGGACAAGTTAACAAAGGCAGCACATTTCATACCAGTTAAATCTACACATAAAGCCGATGCCATTGCAAATATTTTCATGAAGGAAATTTTCAGATTACATGGGTTGCCTAAGGCAATAATTTCGGACAGGGATACCAAGTTCACTTCCAATTTTTGGAAAGGTCTCTTTGCAGATTTGGGTACACAGCTAAGCTTTAGTACTGCATACCATCCTCAAACAGATGGTCAAACTGAAAGAGTAAATCGGGTGCTTGAAGAATGCTCCGCATGTATGTAATGGACAAACCATCAAAGTGGGAGGATTATCTACACTTGGTAGAATTTGCATATAACAATGGGCAACAAGCATCATTGGGAATGAGTCCTTATGAGGCTTTGTATGGCAGAAGGTGTAGGACACCGGTGACTTGGGACAATCCAGTGAACAGAATTGTACTTGGGCCAGAATTGCTTAAGGAAATGGAACAGGAGGTTGCAAGGATCCGGCAAAATTTAAAAGCAGCCCAGGATAGACAGAAAAGCTATGCAGATAAACATAGAGTGCATAGGGAATTCAATGTTGGGGATCACGTATATCTTAGAGTGAGATCAAGGAAGAGTTCCTTGAAGCTTGGGAGCTGTGCCAAGCTATCACCTAGATATTGTGGGCCATTTGAAGTGCTCGAAAGAATAGGACCAGTTGCATATAGACTTGCATTGCCTGCTAGCACTAAAGCTCATAATGTTTTTCACGTCTCCTTGCTTAAGAAATATGTACATGATCCTAACCATGTGATTAATTGGGATGTGATCCAGGTGGAACCCGAGGGAGAATTCCAAACCGATCCATTGTGCATCCTAGACAAGAAGGTAACATTGCTCCGGAACCGAGCCATCGGACAGGTAAAGGTGCAATGGAAGCACTACGGTCCCGATGAGACTACATGGGAGATGGAGGATGCCATGAGGGTGGCATATCCATTTTTGTTCAATTTTGATGAGCACTGAGGACAGTGCTAATGTAAGGGGAGGGGAATGTAATGTCCCCATTTTGACCCCCTTTGTATTAAATCGTAAATGATGTAAATATTGTAATTAATCATGGTGAGGAGCTCAAGGCCAAGGCCCCACCGTTGATTTAGCGTTTCATGTATCGGCAATTAAAAATAGATGCCTACGGTTCTTATGCGAGATGGGCACAATGTATATAAGACATCATGTAATTATGAATTTTCAATGAAAAACCCACAACCGGCTATGCAATGCAACAAAAGAGATGGGGCATGACTCTACAAGGAAAAGGGAGGGAAATTATTCAAACCCTTGAGCCAATGGTGTTAATCCATGTGCCAATGGGGAAACCCATAAACCACCAACTACCCATTTTGTCTCATGCACCCAATCATTTAATTCTTCCAAGAAATTGGTTAATGCAGTTAATGTCTTGGGATGGGAGAGGTATGGCAGTCATATTTTCGTGCATGGGCAAGCTACCAAGCTGAAAATCGTATTTTTGGCTTGCTGGGCAAGAAAACCCCCACGAAATGCTACCCAAGGCCATTCCTCATGCATTACGTTCTTCCTCTCACGCAGATTGAGCTCACAGGAAGTTATCCTCACGTTTTTCACCATAACCCTGCGTTTTTCCATGCCCAGGGACTCGTTTTTGGATTGTGCAACAGCTGGGGAAGGAGGGACGCGAATTGGGACTGAGGGAGAGGGTGTTTTTGCCCTGGGGCGTTTTTCTGGAATGGGTTTTGCTTCCCCAGTCGAATTTTCCAAGTGCCAATATGTTTTGAGTCTACCCACGTTTTTCTGAAGTCCAGGAAACCCCATCTCATGCATCCCACTGTTGGAAACGCTTTCCCATGCTCAACAAGTGTAGGTTGTTGTTAGGTGCATCCCTGTTTTGTTTGGAACCCATGAGCAAGAAACTGGAATGGTAGTGGATAGAATTGGCTTGATAAACCTAGTGTAGGGAGTATCCTCTCAAGAAGATTAAGAAGGCTGGCTACTTTTCTATGCACACCCTGAGAGCACTAGAAAGGAAGGTATGGCTTGAGGGACTGTGTGGCAGTGAAGAGAATACTTCCCAGTGTTGGGTGTGTAGGCATTGTGAGTGCCAAGCTAAATAGATCTGGGAGAGGTACCCATAGCTCTGCAGTTGAGCTCACTAGCTTAGCAATTCTTCCTTTCCATGTCCTAGCAGCCTGATAAACCCAATTGCAGATTGGCTTGGCTCATCTTGGTGTATGCTTGGCTATGTGTGAGTTTGTTGTTCCCTGGTTCCTTGTAGAGACTATGCCCAGCTCGGGGGTGGCAGTGGTGCTGAGAGATTGAGGAGCACACTGGCCTATGGTTGGGTGGAACGTTGCAGTTGCATAGCCAGTTGCTTGGGACTGCCTTATTGAGATAAGTATCCTCTTGTGTAAATTGGCAATTATAATTTGATGAATGTTATGAATGTATGTGGATGTATTAAATGAATTTGCTTCTGCTGTGTTTTAAAAAGTTTATGCATTTCCATATGATCTTGTATAACTCTGCAAAGGTCTCTATTTAATGGCTGTCACATAATAGTTTGAATGTATGTTAGATATCAATAGGATTTATTTAATTTTCGTTGTGTTCTATAGCCTGCACATATACAGTTCTTTGTATCTATGAGTTTAATTCAATGAATGGATATGGGGCTAATTGCCCGGATTGAGCACCATCTCCTCCCTATCATGCTGTATGGTAGGAAGGGGACACTACATAAGTGCATGTTGATTGGTTATTCTCATGAGAAAAAGGGGTATAGGCTTCTGTCAGATGGAAAGTTTATTGTCAGCAGGGATGTGATTTTTGATGAAACTGAAAGTTTAAGTGTAGAAGAGGTTGAAAAACAACTTAGTCACTTAGAGGAAAAAGTAACTAAGGAACAATTAAGGATGCAACACTTAAATAAGACAAGGAATGAACAATGGTTTGATCTCACTTCAGAAGTACAGGATGATGAACAGGTTGAAGACACCTTGGAACAGGTTGAAGATACTTTGACTTCTTCACAAGTTAACTTGGATGATTCAAATCAAGTTAACATTGAAAAGAAGAAACCAAAATGGGCAACTAAGTTACTTTAGGATGTTAAGTCTGATGAAAAAGGAAAAACAGGTACAAGGAGTTCTAATACGGGTTCAGAAAATTTTGCTCTTTCAGTTGTTGAACCAACTACTTTTAATGAAGCAGTTGAGTATGATGAATGGAAAATGGCCATGCAAAGTGAGTATGATGCAGTAATGAAGAATCAGACTTGGAAAATGGTTGATTGTCCACATGATGTTAAACCCATTGGTTGTAAGTGGGTTTACAGAATTAAGTACAAAGCAAATGGAGATATTGATAAATATAAGGCAAGATTGGTGGCAAAGGGTTTTGCTCAGAAAGAAGGGATTGATTATGAAGAAACTTTTGCTCCAACAGCGAAATGGAATACTATCAGGATTGTGCTAGCTTTAGTTGCACAAAATGGATGGAAAGTGCATCAAATGGATGTAAAAAGTGCATTTCTAAACGGTGATCTACAAGAGGATGTTTATATGACTCAACCTCCTGGTTTTGAGGTTCCAGGAAAATAAAATCAAGTTTGTAAACTAGTTAAGGCATTGTATGGATTGAAACAGGCTCCCAGAGCTTGGTATGCAAAAATGGATGCCTACCTACAGAAAGTTGGTTTTCTTCGTAGTGAGTCAGATGATACTTTGTATGTTCGAATCCAGGAAAACAACTTAGTCATCTTGGTTATGTATGTTGATGATTTTCTCATAACAGGTAACAATAATGATCATATATTTCAGGTTAAGAAAGAACTTCAAACAGGTTTTGAAATGATAGACTTGGGTTTACTTCATTACTATCTTGGAGTTGAAGTAAAGCAGCAGGAAGGAAGTATATTTATTTCTCAAGCTAAGTACATATCTGGATTATTGAAGAAGTTTGGAATGGAGGAATGTAAACCAGCGATTACTCCCATGGAGCAAAATTTAAAACTTTCTAAGTTTGAAGGGGGGGAACTTGTAAATTGTACTGGATATAGACAGTTAATTGGATGTTTCATTTACTTGATGAATACTCGTCCTGATCTATCTTATGCAGTTAGCATACTTTCTAGATATATGCAGGAACCTAGAGAAAGTCATTGGAATGCAGCAAAAAGGGTGTTAAGGTATCTTCAAGGAACAAAGGATTTTGGACTTGAGTTTAAAAGAAACAAAAATTTCAAGCTTGTTGGCTATTCAGATGCGGATTTTGCTAGAGATGTTGATGACAGGGCATCTACTTCAGGTTACTTAATGAATATGGGATCAGCTGCAGTGGCATGGAGTTGTAAAAAGCAGGATACAATTGCAAATTCTACAGCAGAAGCAGAATATATTTCAGCTTGGGAAGCTGCTTGTGAGATAGTTTGGTTAAGAAGGATTTTGCAAGACCTCAAAGTTGATCAGAAAGAAGCAACTTCATTATTTATTGATAATCAGTCAGCAATCAAGTTAGCCAAATATCCTGTTTTTCATTCAAAAACTAAGCATGTGGATACTAAGTATCATTACATTCGGGCTCTTGTCGTCAAACAAATCATCAAGCCAAAGTATTGTCCATCAGAAGATCAAACTGCGGATATTTTTACAAAATCTCTTGGAAGGGTCAAATTTGATAAGTTTAGAAATGAACTTGGTATTTGTTCAAAAGAATTTTTGGATCAAAGGGGGGATTGTTAGGAATTATGATCCAAAATGTAATAAATAGAATTTTAGTTTAATAAATGTAAAAGCGCATCTACACACTCACGTGATTATGTGAGGTGTCCCTTAGTTAGTTTTGGTAACGGTAAATTAGTTGTTACTCTTTGGATATTTAAATCCATCGAGTTTTCCATGTGAGGTAATCTTTTCAGGATTTAGCCCTCACATCTCTGTGATGTAATTATTTTCCTTCTTCATTAATAAAATTATGTGTCTGAGGACACTTTGTCACTCGATCTACCTTTCCCCTTCGGGTACTCCCCTTTGAAATCGTTTTTGGAGTCTGGATCACAAATGTGACGTAAATTGAGCTTTGACGCCAATATAGGAAGATATTCACTAATGTACAACATGTTTTGGTATACCATATATCCCTCCATCATAGAACCCTCAGCATATGCTCGTTGTCTGACCAAACCCTTCATAAATTTCAAGTGCCTTTCAACCATCGACATGGACCTTGAGTGCACAGGTCCACACAGTTCAATCTCCTCAACTTGGTGTATGAGGTAGTGTTCCTGTGCATTGAAAAATGCTGAAGGTATATGCTTCTGCATTTCACACATGAGACGAGGAATTTCTCTCCTCCAATACTTTATGTCTTCTTTATGGAATTCTTTAGATGACAACCATCTACAAGTGACATGACAATCGACCAATCAAGAGATTAAAGAAAAAAGTCATTATATTACGTAACATGAAGTAGAGAATGAAAAACAAATTAAGAATAAGTTCTATGTTGAATTAAACAAACAGTAAGCACATGGAAAAATCACCACTTACCTCATGTATTTCCCGAGACTATATATTATTTGCTTGACATTGTTGTCAAAGTTGTCTGGGACAGAGAGAGGTAGAACATACTATAACAATAATATCCAAATAGTTTTAGTATATCGAAAAAGAGTACTAGAAAAAGAAAAAAAAAATTATTAAATGCATACCATATTAATTATTACCTTCATGAAGACATGCCAATCGTGCATTTTCACCCCCGCGAAATCACCTTTCTTTGTTATGATATTCTTCATGTTCACACAAAATCCGGTGGGAAATTTAATTTTTCGGATGACTTCTTTTACAACATTAATTTTCTGGTCCGTTAACATCCATGGAAGTGAGTTTATATTAATTTGCTCTCCGTTGCTATGAAATTGAATGACGTCTTTCATTGCATGGTTGTTATCTTGAATGTCTTTGCAAATTTTGACAATTTTTTCTTTGTCACTCCTTCCATCCAATATTCGCCATAATGTTTTAGTCGCATTCTTTCCGATATGCATTGTATCAAATAGATGCGCAATTTGTAGGTGCTCATAATAGGGAAACCTACTAAATTGTCTAGGATAACTTTTCATTCCTCGTGGAAGCCCATTAATGCCTTCATGATGATCACATGAACGACAATGATGAAATTAAATATTAAATCAATGTCAATTACACTAAACAACACATAATATAATAAAATACAATATGATCATATACAATGATTGATTATATGTACCTTGATGATTTCTATTATATTGCAACTTCCATAGCTGAGGTGTCATTCTCTTTGGTTTTAATGTAGTCTCTTGCTTGCCATTGAAAAGATGTTTTTCGATAGTTCGATACCTATAATTCTTGGAGAGGAAGTGCCTATACTCATCAAACACCTCCTTTCCTAAGCTTTTTGAACGACGAGATTTGATCTTAGGCCCACAAACTGGACATGCAAATTTCCCCTTTGTCTGAAGACTTAAATAAAAAGATGGAATATCAATATTAATGTCTATTATAATTATATAAAAAATGACTGGATTTTTTAGAAAAACGTGCATGCGTATTATATTAACTAGTAGTTCGTAAAATTAAATGCAACTAAAGTGGAACTTATAATTACATACCACAGAAATGGGTTAACCCTGGGGCATCATGTATTGTCCATACAAGCATTGCATGGAATTGGAATTGCCTTTGTCGTATTGGTCTAGATAAGTCATACATAGTGATGCCATTCCATAACTTCAGTAGCTCGTCAATAAGAGGTTCGATATATACATTCATATCTTTGACTTGGTACTTACCTGATTGATTTGAACATATAAAATAAATATTCTGATTATGAGATGTACCGTTTAGATATATAAACCATATTTCACAATAGAAAAAACTTTAAATATATATATAACATTATGAGAGAAAAAATGACAAATGAGAATATACCACTACAATAAAAAAAACTACAGTGTTCGTACCTGGAATAATCATCGACAACATTATGTGCTCCCTCTTTATTGTCAACCATGGAGGAATGTTGTTGTTGATAACAAAAATAGGCCACACTGTGTAAACAAATCTCATCTCTGCAAAAGGATTGACACCATCTGCTGCCAAAGAAATCCTAAGATTATGAGGTTCGTCTTTAAAGTGAGGCCATTTTTCCTCCATATCTCTAAATGCAGACCCACCTGTAGGCATCTGAATAATGTCGTCTTGACTTCTGTTCCGTGCATAATAATCCATAAACTACGCTATGTTTTTGCACTTGAACAGTCGTTGCAAACGGGGAATAATGGGAATATAACGTAGAACCTTGCGAGGCACCTTTTTAGTTACTTGATTTGTGCGATATCTATTGATATGACATTCAAGACATTCTGTTGCAAATTCATGTTGGTTGTAATAAAGAACATGATCATTGGGGCATGCATGAATTGCTTCATACTGCATTCCAATTTCTCTCATGATGGCAGATAAATCTCGATATGTGCAAGGTAAAATATTTGAAGGTGGTAACAAATATTCACCTATCATGCTACAACAAATTAAAATAAAAATCTAGTTAATATAATATAGAAATAATATTAATGAAACAAATTTCATCCGTAGTAATTTGACTTATATATGAATTAACAATAAAATACATGACAATCATATATATTTTGTGATGGAATATATTACATACCTTAACATCTGTGTGACTGATATGTTTGAAAGACCATTCATAACCTTCAAGTTCATTACCAACAATATAGCAGAGAGAAGATTTGTCTTGGAGCCGTCATAAAGGGGTTCATATGCCTTGTCAAGAAGAGGTATATCATGAATATCATCAAAATGTTCATCATTTTCATGATCATGATCATCATCCACTCCAACATTAAATGAATCATGGATCAAAGTATTTGTAACATCATCTTCAACTATGTTATCAGTATGATCATCTTCTTCAATGTGATCATTAACTTGTTCTCCATTAATATTCATAGCTCCATGTTCCTCCTGTACTTGTTCTGGAAGCACTTGCTGATTCGGACGATATGCCGTAGGATGTCTTTCCTTTATAATTACATGAAACAATCAATAGATAAAAGTTACAAAGAACAACGACCAATTGTACTGTTGGTCAAAAATAAGAAATATTATAATAATACGTAAATTTACAAAAGCAATCCAAATAAAAACATATATAATGAAAACTTACAAATGGATGGTATTCATGTCCCCCCTCGGCGTGCCCATGCTCCCTACAATGTTTTGTGGCTGTTGTTATCAAAATTCTTCTCCTCTTAAAGCCTCTACATTGATTACATGGACAATAGCATTTACCATCATCCCTTCTTTCAACTCCTTCCCACAATCTAGCAAGCAATTGTCAATTTTGTTCGTCTGGATTAGGACTATTCGTAGTTGACATTTTCTCATAAAGAGATTAAATGAAGATTATCGATCTCAGAAAATGAAGCTCCAGAGTACTTTGCTCACTTGAATAACAAAAACAACGAAAAACAGTCCGCCGAACAAAAAAAACATCCGCAAACCGTCGCTGGTATGGAAACCATGTCGGAATGGTTTGATATTTATAAATCGTAAAAGTCAAAAGTCAAAACTACGTCGGATATCCGATGACACTAATCTTGTGACCGTTGGGAAAACATCCGTCGGATATTCGACCTCTTTGGGTTCAAAATGAAGTCGGTTATCCGACATCCAAAGCGTCGGATGTCCGAATTGGCGTCGGATATTAGCATAGCTGTCGGATAGCCTGCCAGCCTCGTCGGATATTCAAAAGGACGTCAGATATCTGACGGTCATTTATCGAAATTTATAAAAAAAACAAAAAAAAAGTACTTTTCAAAGAAAAATCCGACGACATAGTCCATTTCATTGGAGGTCGTCGAATTTTGGGTTCAAATCTACTAGTGGGAGCCCATATTACTTGATCTGGTTCAGGTGCTTCCAAACCACCTTGACCTTGACCCCTTTTCTTGGTCCTTCTCATCATTGTCTTATCATCCTTGCTATAGAAGTAATTCCCAAGGGGAACTACATCTTCATATGTGTATTCAACCATTTATTGTGTGGAAGTAGAAGTGACACTAACTGTTGAGATTAGTGAAGGTGTTTGGGTAATAACAGGGGTAGGAATAGGTATGGTGACTTGAGTAGTAACTAAAGATGTAGTGATAGCTTGAGGAACTGACAAAACTGGATTTGGGGAAGGAATTGAAACAAAGGCTTCAGATAATGGATCCTGAGTGTCATCATTAGCTTCTAAAGGTGGAAGTTGACTATGAACTTTGGTGGGTGAAGATGGTGAGGAAATATTAGAAGATACATCAGTAGTGGTTGTTGATAAATTGGCTATGGGTGACTGCAGAGGGACATCCAAAGGCTGGAATTTTGCAACAATAGACAAATGGAATTGATAAAGAGATTGAGTGTTCGGGCGATGGGATAGTAGTGTCATTGAGGGTGTTGAACAAGTGTGATAAGGAAAATGAAAGTGTTCCCCCTAAAGGAACAATAGAGGCTGGTTGGATAGATAGCAGCGCAAATGATGATGATGCAATGCCGGGAGTAGCATTAAATTATAACACTGATTGCTCAGGGAAGGACTGATCCATATCAATACTATCCAACAATTCAGTGACAGTCTTAGGATCTTCAGTGACTTATTCTTTTATTGGTACCGGAGGAGGTGGGACCACTTCTTCATCACAGTCTATTATGTCAACTGTAGGAACATGTGAAGAAGAAGGCATGACTTTCTGCCTCTTAGCAGGGCTAGCCTGAGTTATGACTAGATCATCATCTTCTTCAGTTTCTTCAATAGATATTTGAACATTTGATGCAATTGGTGGCTGAATGTTGACTGCAGGCTTTGTAGGTTCCAACAATTGAGTATTTAACATAGATGTCAATTGTGCCATCTGCTGCTTGGATTCACAAGCTGACTGCAGCATTGCTTTAGCTTCTTCACTAGCTTTCTCTTGAGAGGTTTCCCCTAGAGGATCTTTACCTTTGTTTCCATAAGGGAATGCAATCATGAGAGGAGCATTGGCCTTCCGAGCCTCTTTCTCTTCTAAGTATCTTCTTGCTTGTTCAATGAGATTTAACTGCATGGCCCTGTAACTCAAAACTCCAACCTTAAGTTCATTCTGGTACTTTAAAATGTCCTGCTATTCCCGTAAGTCTTTTTCCCTAGCTAGAACTTGTGAGAATGTATCTACCCCTTGGTATATGAAGTCATCTGGAACTAACTCACGTGCATAATCTATTTTCATATGTATTTGCTTGAGGTGTGCATCTAGGAACTTCTTGGGGTCATGTTTCCTTTTTGGGGAAGTACCTAATCTCAAGGTAGCTATCTGGTCACCATAAACTGCAGCCCAAGTTGAAGTTGGGATAACCAATTGACCAAGATTGAGAGAAAACATAGGCCAACCTTTCTTCCTTGGACCTGTGAGTTTCTTATATATGCCATCAGTGACAGTTTGAAAAGAAACCACCTGTATTACCATCCTGTCCAGGACAATCCTGGGAAGTAGGTGCACTGTGTCACTTCCCCAAATCCTGATGTATGAAAAATACTCACCTATATACCAATCACCCATGGTGTTGATGAAAGTCTTAGCATCTTCTGAGAATGTAGGTGGCTGTTGCTTGAAGGTCTTGAAATAGATGGTACCCATGAAGTGGTCACAAATGTCATATAACAAGGGTGCAAAATTCTCTTCCCAAACTGCCGAATGATAAATGTGTACAGGAGGGTCTAAAGGGGTCCAATTCCAACCCAAGTTAGGGTATTGGAACTTTGAGCAAAAAACATCAAGGACATATGCAGATAGGAAAAAGGGTGGTTTCTTATGAGTTGGAGCCTTTTGATATTCATGAATGGCATTCTTTAATTCAGCTAACAGGATAGAGTCCCATGGGAAAGACTCACCTGTGACGAGCACATGATGTGCTATAGGTGCCCATTCTGCTTTGAAAAGAGAACAATTCGGTAGACCAAAAAGCCTGCAGAGCATGGCTGCCAGTAAAGAGTAGGGTTCCTTAAACTAGACGATGGGATAAAGATTATCGGCCTTAGGCGCAAAGGCATTAGGATTAAGCATCCATGACCTAATCATCTCGTTAAAATTGAACCGTGTTTTGGATGACTGTATAAACTCGGGGGAGAGGGTCTGTACATTGGTTTCAGAGAAAAATCTCGGACAAAAACCTTTGGGTGAAAATGTGTTAATTGGCACCCCGTGCTATCATTAAAACAACGGTCTTTAACATTGGCATTCTCAATTATCCATTTTACAGCATCCGTGTAAGGTAGGATAGCAGGGCGTGCAGCAATGACATGAATTTGGGAAGCCCTAATTCTCTTGTACATTGGTCTATCATTCTCAATACGAGAAAGGTCATGATTATCGAAAATGGCGTATATTTTCGACCAATCCATCTGGTATGTCTCAGTGACTCGCTCACTGGTGTCGGAGAGAAAACCAAAATTAGGGTCTTTGGTCAGGGGATCTCTGAGTGGCGTTTTAGAACGTGTACCTCTCGACATGGCGAAAGAACTTGCAATTTATGACCAATAAGAAAATTAAAATCAAAATCAATCCAAAAATAGCAAAATTGCAGACTGGTAGTGTAAGGATGATAGTAAGCTTACACGAAATAGCAAACAAATGGAAAAACGACACCTGATATGCAATCTACGGTGAAAATAGCAGTGCGACGGAGTAATTCTTCAAACGTAAAATGGTAAAAATAAAATAGGAAAAACCCTATTTATTGAATTCACCGGATTAAAGATAACCTTGCGATTAGAACAAATGAACGGCCGAGATTAACTGAAGTAGGGTGCGGGATTGGGTTCATATCTTATTTCGTAAGTTTATTTAAGAATCCCAAAAGCCGAAACCCGAAAGTGTCAGGTTGCGGGTTTCAGGATTGTAAGAAAACAAAAGCGCAAAAGGAATTCCCGAAAGCCGAAACCCAAAAGTGTCGGGTTGCAGATTTCGCGAATGTAAAAAGAAAATAGTAATCGAACAAATTTTCCCGAAAGCCAAAACCTGAAAGTGTTGGGTTGCGGGTTTTGGGAACGCGCAAGAATATGAAATTTAAAAAAGAAAATCCCGAAAGCCGAAAGCTGCAATTGCGGGTTTTGGGACAAAATTTCCCAAAATTATTTACAAAGGAAAAAACCCGAATCCCGCAATTGTCATGTTGTGGGTTTCGGGATGATGAAAACCAAAAGATCGAAAAGTGAAATCCCGCAACCCGCAATTGTCGGGTTGCCAGTTTCGGGATAAAATTTCCTGAAATTATTTACAAAGGAAAAACCCGAAGCCTGCAACTATCGGGTTGCAGGTTTCGGGATGATGAAAACCAAAAGATCGAAAAGTGAAATCCTGCAACCCGCAACTGTCGGGTTGCGGGTTTCGGGAATCCTAAACTCAATAACAAAACAAACAAATCCCGCAACCCGCAACTGTCAGGTTGCGGGTTTCGGGTTGCTTAAATTCCAAGACTACAAAACTAACTCCCCGCAACCCGAAATTGTCGAGTTGCGAGTTTCGGGTCTCCTAACTATCGGGTTTCGGGTTAATTGAACAAAAGGGTAAAATACTCAAAATCTGAGGATTTTGACAAACCAGACATTTAGAGATCATCGAGAAAGAGGGAAACACGCAGGACAAAAGTATGGGTGAGAGATATAAACAAGTGAAAACCCAAATTCTCATATTTACAGAATACACTCACCAAAATACCTTTGCGTTTATTCACAATGGGGTTCCCATGCTTTCAGCTAAGCATGGGATCTGTTGTGGCCACGACAAGTAGTTATAGATGAACAAGGGGGATACAAATCATTGTGTCTCGTCATATTCCTTTGCATTGAAATATTATGAATACACCTTTCTTTTGTAGAGAAGGGATTGGTGGTGGTTACTAGTAGTTCCTTGGTAGTTGTTGCTTTGCATTGTTCATATATTTGTTGGGCATACAATTTTGTTAATGAAATCTTGGGGTTGTTTTTTTTTAAATCCTATGAAATGTACATCCTAGGAAACCCACTAGGCACTTCCTCTCATTCAAAGGATGTTACCAAAGGGTAAACTATTTGGTTGTAGTTTTTGCAACCTAACCCGATGGGGACATTAAGTGAAGATCACAATATTCATAGATCCAACCAACCTAGGGACTTGATCCCATGACCTCTTGCTTGTAATAAAAAAACACTCAACCAATTGAGCTTACCCAACGGGTTGGATTTGAAGCCTTTTTCCCAAACATTGTGCCAATTGTATGATCTATGCTATATAATTTTCTGATGTAAATCTGATTTCTTTTAATTCCCTTATCATAATTCATTAACTATCTATGAATCAAATTCCGTCACCATTTGTTGCTGTGGTTGTGCATATTTTTTCTAAACGTAGTGTTATATTTATCACATGGGGAGAATGTGGCTCTAGACCCAACCACACAAGGCTAATGATGTTAGGTGTTGTATAGGAGGATATGCATAATAGGGAAGATATGAAGCACATAATCATTTGGATGAGGTTTTAGCAAATTATTTTTAATTGTTTGGAGAACCTCAACAAGTTCCTCCTAGCCGTACAATTGAGCATTCCATTGATTTGTAGTATGGATTTATTATGCTAAATGAGGTGCTACACATGATATATTTATTAGAAAATGAAGAGATTAGCAAAAAAGGAAATAAATATCACATGGGCCTAGTTCATTTCCATGTGGATCAACTATTGTTTTGGATCCTAAGAAGGAAGGCACATGGGGAATGTGTAGCATACTTGGAGCTGCCTCCCTTTTCTTTTGAGGAAATCCATTAAAAATTCATCTTCTTTTCCAGTAGGGATTTCCCAAATGTGAGTGCATTTCAATCTCAAGAACTCCACAGATTGATATTTACACGCAAACAAATATATAAATTCAATATTGCAGTGGAAATAAACATACATGAACGACAATTTCCCCAAATTTGCTACAACAAATAAAAAATCATGTACATGATTTTTCAATGATTCACATTCAATTTTGCAATTAACCATTCTAGCACAAAACTTTCATATTCTTAGTTGATTACATGGATGAACATAACATAGTACATATAAAATCCTTCTACATATAAATAATTACAAATCTATATCATTATGGCATAATCCTGCATGATACCCACAATGCCAGTTACATAAATTTGACACAGTTGTAGCTTACTTTACAAAATAGAGGTTGAATTGTACATTTTACAACGTGAAATGGTTGCAACATCCTTATAAATTACACATAATTATTTCAAAACAAACCACAACTTATATTTGAAACATGATATAACTAGAATAGTATTTTCTCAAATGAAACATAATATTCACAACAACAACAAGCATCAATCCTCAACATATAAATATTTAAGATAATACATAGATGATAATGGTTGTAGTTGTGGAAATAGATTCATAGGATTCCTAACATATGCACATAATTTTTTCTAGACAATCCACAACATATTTCTAGGGAAATACTATTATAGATTGACATTTTACCATATAAACACATATTCTTCACACACAACAACAACCACAAGAGACAAATCTCAACATTAAAATTGTTGGAGTATCAGTACAACCGCATGGTATAACCGCCGCACCTTTGGGAATATAAAAATGTGGACTAATGACCACTCTTGGTAATAAGGACCTTGTGCTTGGTTTCAAGTGTTCATCAACATCTGCAGGTTTTGGTGTAATGAAAAACCTTTCATGGTATCAGAGTTGAGGTCTCAGGTTCAATTCCCCCGAGCTAAGTCGGAGGGGGGGTGTTGGAGTATCGGTACAACCACATGGTATAACCGCCGCACCTCTGGGAATATACAAATGTGGACTAACCACCACTCCTAGTAATAAGGACCTTGTGCTTGGTTTCAAATGTTCATCAACATATTACTATTGTATCTAGTAGCCATAAAGGCTTCTCTTTAGATCTGGGCATCTTGTTGTTGGTATTTCACCGTACAACCTGGTTCATGTGCAATTTCATGATTTAGTGAGAAGCAGTTGTTCTTCATCAAATTCCATTCGCCGAAGTGTTCTTCTTATTTGTAGCTTATGGATATTCTGGAAGTTGTCATCAAGGGGGAGCAGTAATGACTCCTTCCTTCCTTAGTGTTAGTGAGGGATTTTCTCCCAACCATTATTAAGGGGGAGTGTTGGAATATATTATATTCCTTGGAAGGTAATAATGTCTTTGTATTATGTCAAAATTTATCCACAATATTATGTAAAAGAGTAATACATTATATCCCATATTCATTATGGTAAAGTATACTCTTGATATCCATCATTATATAAAGAGATGTTATTATGGAGAATTATATTATTCCACATGCAATATGTGAGAGTAATTCCTCCACATCTCTTGGTATACAATAGGGTTAAGGGAGTCACATCATAATAACAATGTGATAAAGTGGTATACACTCATAGATAGTATCAACACATGGTATTGCAATCACAAGCTCTGCTATATTATATTGGGGTTATTTGTAGTTGCTCTCTTGTAAGATTGAAAGAGATTTCTAGATATAATAATAAGACAACCTTCCGATGGAGGTCGCCCAATTGGGTGAACCACATATTTATGTTGATATGTTATTGTTAGCTTAGATAGGTAAGCTAGTTTAGCTAGATCCATAAGAAGTATGATTTGAAGTGTGTGAATTAGAACCTTTAGTATTATTAAAACTTTTCTTAGGATTCTTATTATGTGCCATAAGAGCCTTATTAGGTGAGACTTTTCCTGAAACAATTAACATTTATTGCTCATTAGTCAACCCTTTACTAAAATCATCAAAATTAGTTTCGTGGTATTTTGATACAATTCAAGAGCTCTATTCCTAGTTTGAATGAACATATCAAAAACAAGATGGCAATTTTTGTTCTACAATAATTATAAGAGAAGTGTCTGTTTTCTTGTAATCTTTACCACAATTATTCAATTTTTCATTTAAATTTTTCACTTCAAGAAGATATAAGTATACTCTTTCAAAGTTAGTAGGATCTAGCTCAAAAATCTTATTTTCAATGTAATAAGCAGAAACATAATCAGATTTATCAAATAAAGAAGCAAGAATTTTCCATACCTCAACCGAGTTGTCTTATGCCTCTATACTTACCTGAAGACTATCTGAAACCATTTGACCAATGAGCCCTCTTGCTTGATCACATTTATCTTCCCATATAGCCACATCTTTATAAGCATCAAGAGGTTTCTTGTGTTCACCATTAACAATCCTCCATAGATTATTACTCTTGAAAACATATCAATCATTTTTCTTTTCCATGCAAGATAGTTAGGACTAACAAGTTCAGGAACATAAGCTACTTCTGAAGTCATAATGATAGAAATATTGACAAGAAAATTAAACCCAAATGCTATAAATGAAAAGAGAAAAGATTACACCATATATACATGGTTCATCCAATTGGGCTATGTCCATGGGAATGTTGTCTTTTTATTATCTCCATAAATCTCCTTCAATCTTACAAGAGAGCAACTTATACAAATAACCCCAATACAATATAGCAAAGCTTGTGATCACAATACCATGTGTTGATACTATCTATGAGCGTATACCACTTTATCACATTGGTATTATGATGTGACTCCCCTTGACCCCTATTATATACCAAGAGATGTGGAGGAAATTACTCTCACATATTGCATGTGGGATAATATAATTCTCTATAATAACATCTCTTTATATAATGATGGATATCAAGAGTATACTTTACCATAATGAATATGGGATATAATGTAATACTCTTTTATACATATGATTATGGATAACTTCCGACATAATACAAAGACATTATTACCTTCCAAGGAATATAATATATTCCAAAAAAAAAAAAAAAAATGTGATTACTTAATTGTCAATGGTTTCAGTTAGGGAGATAGATCCATAGGATTGTTTTTTCTTCCAACCATAGGAACCAACATTATTCATCCCCTTTTCATGATGCATGAAAACTCTTCAGCATAGCCCAATGTGGTATAATTTTTATGATCAAGAGTATAATTTTTGTTTTGGGATTATTTACTACCCTAGTGACCTTTGGGTGGGATCACCATAGAGCGATGCCCATAAACAATTCAAACAGTAATGCAAAAACAAAAATGGAAGTTTGAATCTAGATACGATAATGCTAAATGAAAATGGAAGATGAACCTACCCTATATGTCAGTTTGTGAAAACAATACATTAAATCGATGCCATGGCCAAAAGAAATCATCTTCTATTTTTTTTTGCAAAAGTACCCCAAGATATACCTAAACATTAACACAATTAATCTCACATGCGAAAGGAAACATTCGACTAGAAAAAAGTAAATAATAAATTGAAGTCTCACCATTTCTTTTGTTAGTGACAAAGAATTGGAGTTTGGGTGCGAGAAAAACCTCAATCTTTGGAAAGTGATCACATGAGCAAGGGGAAAGTATTTTCATTACCATTAGAACCAAGTAAAATATTTTCATTTGTTCTTTTCATTTGCAGCTAATCCATCAGGATGACTGATAGAGTGGCGTGAAAGAGAAGACAAAGTTATTGAGGCTCAGGAAGTACTTCGATTATGCATATTGAAGAAGTTATTTGAAATAAACAACATGGGGGTTCCAAAATAGGTTGTTACAAATGATGATCATATATTGGGATCTAGAGGCCGATGCCTTCATACTGGATGGAGAACCTATCAAAATAAAGATTGTTCATATATTTATTTTCTCACGGAACTTTCCTATCGAGCAGAGGTACCCGAACGTCAAAGTTTGCGGAGTTGGAGGCATGACAATCAATGAATATGTGGCAATGCATTTTTTTGTTGGGTCTCAAAGCATTGGAACTCAAGTTCCAATATGATATATAAAAATTTTGAACCTCGAGATCATAATCATGATGATAGGCCATATCATCGGATCAACACTAGAGCACCAAACCTCAGTGGCGCAAATATTTTATGTAGTAAGGTGTTTGGAATCCACAGTGTTTGATTGGTGTAACTATATTGTTGGGATGCATGAAATATCAACTAACAAAATGCAAGGCTAGAAACATGAATACTTTTTAGTTTCATAAGCATCTTATGCAGTTTCTTTTTTGAAAGAGTACCTACCATTAGCTTGTGGGTATATGTAGAACCACAAGCTCTAAGGAACCTTGCCATGGCTCAATGGACAAGTATGATGTTACGACTTAGAGGTAGGTGCACTACCAACCTATACGATGCTGATGTATTTACTTGGTAGGAGAGCCAAGTAAAGGGAATCAATGATTATCCCATATAAGGGAATAGATTTCAGTCAAGACCCTGACATGGTATCCCCCCTCAGAAGTGCACCTAGGTATAATTGGTAAGTCTCTTTTTAATTTTTTTTCTTCAGCTAGTAACCATGGGGATTTGAACTTGTGACCTTCCATTTACAATTTCTCATCTTATTTACTCATTATCAATTTCTTTGCCTCCCGTGGGAAATCTCTTTTTAATTTTAAGTTTATTAATATTTTTTTATGATTTTTGTCATATATTCTAAACAAAGAAACTTGTTTTTACACATATATTGATATATAAATAACAATGATGTGCAAATATAGGATCAAATTGAGATGAGGTATTTCCTCGGTCGAGGAGAAGGCCATATGTAGATAACTCAACTGATGTTTTTGTGACTACAAAATGTCAAAAATGACCTTCGCTAATTAACTTATGGGATACCCATAACGAATATTGAAGAATTGACGGAGATGATGCAGTGACAAGTAGTTGGAATACTTGGACCATGGGTCAAAATACTCAAGAAAGTGGTCACTACAATAATGTACTTCCATAAGGGGCAAGATGCTTCTTAGAAGTATCATGATTGTAGGTACAAGGCTGATATAACCCTTTTTGAATATATCAGATCTACTTTTTGACTATACGAAACCTTATGAAATATTTATATACAGACATTTTATCATGGCTTATCTATATACATGAGAATGCATAATATTTACATGATGGTTGTTTGTACTAGAAATGATGTAAATGCCAATCTAATACATAGTTAGCATATGCATCTGTGATAGTGTTTTGTATCCTTGGAACATGAGTATAAATAATATAAATAAATTGTCACTTAAGAAGATATCCATGAAAAAATTGACTAAACAACATAGGATCATGAACCTGATACTCACCATTTAATTGAGAAGTGATCAGTTGCGAATCTAAGTGAACTTCGAGGTAAAGGATACCATTCAAAATGGAATCGTGAAAGAGTTCTATAATGACACTGTATTCAACCATATTGTTGGTTATTGGTCCTAGAAAAGAGCCACCTGAAACAACTAACTAACTGAATGGTGAATAAATCACCCAGGCATCTGAGGTAAGGTTTCTAGTATGGCAACTGAAGCCATTCGTTAGGCCTACTTGAAGATGTGTTTTGTACGACATCTTATAATACAAGCAAAAAATATAAATAAGTGACAAACCAAGAATAATAATTTGTACAATCATACAACTACTGTACAAAAAGTACATTCCTAGGCATAATACTTCTTTAAATAGAGCCCATTTCTAGGCTAAACTAGCTTATTTCCCTCATAGTCTGTTAACTCATATGCAAATTTTTTCAAAACTTTAGAGACAATATACGGTCCGAGCCACATATAATTAGACTTACCTGCCCTTAAAGGGTCTTTATCCTGATCATAAAGTAAGATGAGGTCTCCTTCATAAAAAAACCCTAGGATGGATAGATTTATTGTATTGGTTCTTCACATGTTTCTTATATGCTTCATTCGCCATAGCAGCATCTCGACATTGTTCATCAAGATGTTCTAGGTGAACTAAATTCTCTTCTAAATCTGAAGTATCAAGCAACAACATAATGACTTAGAATTTCAATGAATGAATTTCACACTCAATCGGAAGAACTGCTTCAACTCCATGAATGAGTTGAAAAGGAGAAAATCCTGTAGCAATTTTAATTGTAGTTCAGTATGCCCATAAAACAATATATAACATAATATACCAATTAGATATACTTAAATTAGATATCATCTAAAGCATGGTCTTTAAGTTTGATTGACAACTTCGACTTGACCATTCGCTTAGGGATAAAATGGTGAAGAATGTTCTTGCTTAAACCCAAATTTGGTAGTCAATTCGGTCATCATCTGATTTTGGAAATTTGAACCATGATTAGTGACAAGTTAATGTGGGATACCAAATCTTGTAATGATGTGATTGAATACAAAATAAGTACGGTTTCCCCATCACTACGAAAAGTAGTCATGGCTTTTTCCCATTTTGTAAAATAGTCGAAAGCCACTATGATATATTTATGCTCCCTAGCTGAAGTTGGGTTGCAAGTCATAAAATCACCCCCCTGACTTAGTAAAGGGACCTACAGTGATAACGGGAAACAAAGGAGCAGTATGTGCACACATCTTTTTAGTAAATATTTGATAAGAAAGAGACTTTTTAACTGATTCTATGCAATCTTTAAAGATCATCAACTAAAAATACCTAGAACGCAAAAATTTTGGGGCAGTCGCAAGACTAGAAATATGACCTCCACACGATCCACTGTGAGATTCATTTAAAATAGATTCAACTTCCTCATGATTCAAACAATGATGTAAAATAGAACCAACTACGCAAGGATACAAAGTATCTCGTACAATGAGATAATTCTTTGCATTATGATGAAGGCGTTGTCACTAATCTCGCAAAAAATACTGAGGACACTTTAGATTTTGAAGATAGATAAGGATATCTCCATACCAAGGATCTGATGAAGAAATACAAAAATATATTCTTTTCAGGGAATGAGTCTTATTCAGTATTATCACAATCTTCACAGTGGAACTCCGAGATAAGCTAAACAAAGACCAATGATTTCTTTGACTTAGCATATTGGAACTCTAAGTCAAACTCCTATAAGATAACAATCCATTTATTGAATTTTCCCCCGATTATTCATCAGGTCAAAACATATTGAAATGCTTTGGATCTAAAATGACCATGGTCTTGCGTAATTCAATATATAATGATGGAGTCTTTGGATTGAAAACATAACTGCTAAGGATAACTTCTTGATGTGAGGATACTTTAATTTATTCCCAACCAATGCATAACTAATATAGTAGATGACATGCTCTTGAAGAGCGTTATCTTCTTGAACTAAGACTATGCCAATTGTGGAATCAGATGCATCTAGATACAACAAAACATATTTTGTGTAATCTAGGGGACTAAGTAAAGGAGTATACATGAGATATCGTTCAATAGATTCAAAAGATATTTGAGCAACTTCATCCCATATAAATGGGAATCCTTTCTTTAGCAACCACATGAAACCTTTAGTAACCTTATCATGATTAACTATGGAACATCTGAGAAAGTTGGCCTTAACTTGCAAACTCGTAAGTTGGCAAACATTTGAGGGAGGAGATAAGTTTATAATGGCTTCAACCTTTAAAGGGTCAACCTAGTTCCCCTTGTTAGAAATGATAAAACATAGAAGCCATCTAGACTTGATGCAAAAGATACACTTATGGGGATTCAATTGAATATTGTAAATTGTTTGCATCGTTCAAACAAAAGGTGAAGGTGGGATGGATGATCTTGCCTATTGTGAGAACGAACCACTAAATCATCCAAATAAGCTTCAACAATGTGCTTGATATCATGGAAAACAAAGGACATAGCCCACTGAAATGTAGCTCCAACATTTTTGAGGCCAAAGGGAATTGTTTGGTATGAAAAATTTCCCCAAGGGCATATAAATGCAGTTTTGTGTTGATCCTAGGGTCGTATTGGAATTTGGTTGTAACCGGAGAATCCATCCATAAAGGAAAATATCTCACTACCTGTGCATTCATCAATGATTTGATCGATAAATGGCGTCGAGAAATTGTCATTAGGATAAACCTTGTTCAAATCTCTAAAATCCATACATACTAGGAGTTCACCATGCTTCTTATCTACATGAACATGATTGGATATCCATTATGTTAAAGAAACATGATAAATAAATGCTTCCTTAATATGTTTTTCAACTTCATCTTTGATAGTGGCTACTTTCCTAGGGTTGATTGGATGAAGTTTCTGACAAACAGGTTTTGCATTTTCATAGGTTTTAATCTCATGTTCAACAATGTTGGGATCAATGGTTGGAATCTCCTCATATGACTAGGATAAGACATTGCAAAATTCTTTGAAAATTTCTTTATAAATATGAATCTCTTGAAAAGAACAATTCGCACTAATGTATAAATTCTCCACAACATCATGGTTCCTAGAGATATTCATCGGGATTATTTCAAAAATGTTGGCCATATTACCTTCGACATATACTCCCTGTTGAGCCAAAGGATTTAATGGTTGATGAACATATTTTGGAAGGTGTACATGAAACTCCCCACTCTCTATATTTGGTATAGCTAGAGGAAAATAAGAGCAATGATGTAAATCATCCTAGGGTTTATCAGGCCCTATTAAAGCTTCCAGAATAGTGTCATCTGAAGGCATAACTATATCTAAATAATACAAAGAAGTGGAGGAATCAAAAACCCAAAT
The DNA here is from genome assembly GCA_027924585.1 of Larix kaempferi. Taxonomy (NCBI): domain Eukaryota; kingdom Viridiplantae; phylum Streptophyta; class Pinopsida; order Pinales; family Pinaceae; genus Larix; species Larix kaempferi. The sequence goes on from BSBM01000372.1 coordinate 32,121,874, forward strand.
AGGCTGGGTGGTTTGATTCACCTCTTCAACAAGTGGTGGATCAATGTCTACAATAGTTTGTTGAATTGATTGATAAGCAATTTTTATTGTAGATAGAGGTAAGTTCATTCCATAATGATGATACTCCTCCACTGAATCCAATGGAGAAGGAAGTACCTAAGTATCATCAAGCAAATATGTTCGAAAAGTCTCTACTCATGAAACATGGACCTCTTCATTAGCTGAAACTAGAGTGGAAATAATAAGGAAAGAAGGAGCTGGGATATTAAAAGTGTCCATGAGTGAAGGATACAAGACCACTGTATGCCTTCAAAGAACCTTGATCTCTTTCCTTTTGTAAAAGCCTATGTGATATGATTAATGTATTTACCTGTCACCCCAAAAGTTGGTAGCGTCCCTCTCCTCGCTATAGGGTAGAATTCTCGAACAACGGACTGGCGACTCCGCTGAGGATCGGTTGTTTTTTTCTTTAGGAGACATAGTTAGCTTTCCTTCCAGTACTTTTTGATCTTTTTTATCCTCTGAGAGGCTCTGTAGGTTACTGTAGCCTGTTTCCATTGCTTGACTCATTCCAGTTTGAAGTTTTAAATCTTGTTTCAAGCCTTCTCTGGCATAAACGCTGGTATCCCTTGCACACAGTAGCGTACACCTGCTAAAAAATGCCGCTTTACCTACTGCACAGTAGAGTACACCTTTTGAAAAATTCTGCTTTACCTACTGCACAGTAGAGTACACCTTCTGAAAAATGCTGCTTTCCCTACTGCACAGTAGAGTACACCTTCTAAAAAATGCTGCTTTCCCTACTGCACAGTAGGGTACACATTAGAGAGATTTTGAGGTCAAAAAAGGGCCTCCTAAGAGATGTACTACAAAAATATGAGATATATTAAAATATTATGAATTTGGGGTTTTATGGGGTAGGTATATATGACAAGTCACCTCCCACACTATTTTCTATGCACAATATAAATAACCATGGTTGAGTTACTTTTCAAAATTCACTAGAAATAAAATTAATAAAATAAGTATACATTGATGTGACTAAGATTCATTGTAAATTCCCAAAAATGTATTGTCCTTTAACATTTATTTGTCTTGAACTTGCAAATGAAATTAAATAATAAAAAACATTTTTAAGAGCTTTTTTTTTAATTTTATGTTGACTTTTTATATTTAGTACTTTTCTCATGAATTTAATAATGTAATTTAATTGAGAATTTATTTACATGTAAAATGTCAATAATATTATTATAATCCACATTGCATTATTATTATTATTATTATTTATTAAATCTATTATTATTCTTTATTAGTTTGACATTATGTTATTAAATAGAATGGAGTGAATACATAATTTAAAATTAAAAACATAAAAATGATAATATATTATTTTATAAAAAAATGTGAAAGGACTTTCTTTATGAATTAAGAGTACTTCACTTGAAAATGACAATAATATTATTTTATGTGAAAGTGTGAAAAGATATTCATTATGAGTACTTTACTTGAAAATGACAATAATATTATTTTATGAAAGACTATCATTATGAGTACTTTACTTTATGACTTAAAAGTACTTACACCACTACCTTGGTTAACTATGTGTTTTCATCCACCATAGAAAATTTGACAAATAAGCATTCTTAACTCATGCAATGCCACCTCACCAAGGGGGATGATGTCATCTACTAGAATGTGATTGGTTGTATTTTATAGTACATTTTCTTTGTTTTGAGGCCCTTTTTGACCTCAAAATTTCTCTAATGCCTACCAGTGTGCGCAGGTTTATACATTGCACAGTAGAGTTTTTTCCTGTAAGTCTCTGTTTGTTTTTGGGATTTGATTTCCACTTGTTTGGTTTGATTTCCAGCCTCTTGCCTTGTCTTCTTAATTGATCTTTGAGGTCTTTATGCCTTTGTTGAGCCTTTTTTGCCTCTCCTAAGTCCCTTAGGTCATTTTTTTGGCTTGCTTGAGTACCTTTTGAGGTGTCTTGCTTATTTGTGACTCTTTTTGAATACCGTGTACCATTCCTCGTTGGACATAGCTGCACTCCTGTACCCTAGATGCTTGTTGCAGGTATACAAACCTTTGTTTTATAACATTTGTTGTTTGTGGAAATGTTAGTACACTTTGACAGTGTCTTGTCCTTTGATTTATGGTTTGACCAAAAGTTGGAGTCCTTAGGGTGTTTTTCAAAAGTTTTGAGTCTAGACACTTCCTGATTTCTTTGTCAGTTTTAGTTCAAGTAAGTTGAAGTATTTTTAGTTTGATTCCATTCGAGTCTTTGTGATTGTAAGGCCATCTTTGGCTCACTTGCTTACCTATTTGCTTGGCTTAGTGCTTTCTTAGGCTTCTTGGTGCTTTGGAGCAACCTTTGAGGTCCGCCTTTCCATTTTAAGCGTCTCTTATCCCTGTTTTCTTTCCGCTTTGTTTCCAAGCCCAAAGTTTTTGCTTCTAAAAAATTTGTAGGACAAGTCTTCATCAACTCATTGAGTTGATTGTTGTGATATTTAGAGTTGCTTTCCTTACTCACTTTTTCTCTTTTAAGTCTTGCTTGCTTCCATTTTCGAGTTCTTTTTCTTTTGCATATACTAGGAAAAGAAAAAAATGAGTTTGGTAGTTTAAAGTAGTAAGACTTACAATCATTTCAGAGTAGCATAGTTTACTTTGTTTTGAATTTGAAAACAAAATAATTTTTTTTTAGGTTTGCTTATCTTTAGTTTTGGAAAACAATGAATGAGAAAGTTTAGTGAAAGTTTTTTACTTTTATGTACTTTCCATTTTTGTCACAAACACACCACACAATGTATTGCAACCTTTGAGTAAAGAACAACCCTTAAAAAGAATAATTAATAAAATTTATTAGCAACTTTTCTTTCTAGGGATGTCACTACACCAACTAGCTTAGGCTAGGGTTTCGGATTAGAACACACTTTAACTATCCGAAACCATTTTCATTACTCAATAATCGTAGTGAGACTGTTTTTAGGTAAACCCATTTATATCAAAGTTGTTCTGGAAGCTCCACTGAAACCAGAGTTAAGCACGAGGTCTTGCGAAGGTGAAATAGTGAGGATACCCCTTCACTTTTCATTTAGAGCATACACCAAGGTTTGTTCGCGTACAGGGATCCTTTTGGATTTTAGGCTTAGCTACCCTGCCCATGCATTCTAGTCGGACTTGTGACTATCCCTGAGAGTTTCTTTCGTGTTAATGGTAGCCTTAGTATATTGACTTTAGGGCTTCTTACACGGGTGGTAGTGAAAGGCTATTTTCATTGTACCTAGGATAGATATGGAAGGTAACCCTTTTTAGTAATCCCGGGAGGGCGTTTTGGTGATTCAAATGCTTGCACCCAGAGGACCTGAAATGGACGCCGTATAACTGTTCTTCGATGCTCTACTAGCTTGTTCTGGGCCCTGATCATCCCAAAATTTCTATTGAGAGTATTCACCATCCTTTTTTTCCTGGTTTTGGATACTTAGGATTTTGTAGTGGTGTGCTCTTTGTGCCTCTCTACCTTAGTGGGCGTTAGATATTTCTGGCCCATTGAGTTGGAACTATGGATAACATCCCGGTGAGAACCAATCAAGGGACCCCCGTTCAAGGGGATCCTTGTGCTTTTCCATTCATTGGGAACATTGGTACTCCCTTAATGGCTACCTTGAATCTTTCAGGATTCACTATAGGGCTACCAGTTTGGTTGTTTTCCACTCGAAATGCCTTGCATGCTCCTGATGCTTCTCAAGTAAGCACCTCACATCAAGAGCATCAGAAACCTATGCCCGATTCACCAGTAGCATCTTCTCCTCCTCCTTCTACCTCATGTGGTGAAAGTAGTAATACTAGTAACCATCAGTCTAAAAGGAATAGACGGAGGAATAATAGGAAGAAGATGCCAAAGCAAGGGGGTAGCCACCCATCCTCTGGAAGTCATGTTGGGGGAATCTACCCAACCTCTGGTGGTCATGTTGGGAGAACTCGCTTAGTCACTATAAGTGATACTGAACCCATCCACCCAGCCTCTAGAATTCATGCTAGGGGCACCCACCCAGCCTCTGAAGGTCATGCTGGGGGAACCTACCCAGCCTCTGGAAGTCATGCTGGGAGCAAACTTTCAGTCAATGCAAATTATGCTGGAAATATGTCTTCAACCACTATTTCTCATGTTGAGGACACGTCATTGATCACTGCTGGTCATATTAATGACAAGTCACCAGTTCCTGTGAGTCATACTGGAGACACTGAATCGGCCACTGCAAGTCATGCTGAGAACGTTGACATTGTCGACAAACTTAATAAACAGAAGCTTAAGTTCCCTTGTAAGTTTTGCGAGGGAGACCATCTTAATCACCGGTGCCCTGCTATTCCAGAGGTGCAAAGAGTGTGGTCCATAGTTCAAAAATCTTATGCTTCTGAGCAACCAACCAATTCAAGTCACACTGAGGGCAAGCTGTCAGCCAATGCTGGTCATGATGAGAGTACTGTTGTTGTTACGGAGTCTAAGCTTATAGGATGCAAACCAAATTTTACTTGTAAACTTTGTAAGGGAGATCACCTTACTCACCGGTGCCCTGCTATTCCAAAGGTGCAAAGAGTGTGGTCCATGTCTGAAGGATCCTTTGCTCCTGAATTGTCTATAGATTACCAATAGCCTGACCAACCCTTGGTTGATGAAGTGGTTGAACCAATGCAATATTTGGCTCTTCCTTTGGAGAGTGAAGCAATCGAATCGATGCAATCTTCGACCAATCCCATCAGTCCATCGGAGACTGATGCACCTGTCCCTGAAGTCTTCTGCATTACCAGTTCGAATGTCTCTGAAAATGGGGGCATTGCATCCGTGCCGAGTGAACCCCTACCAAGATCTGGGATCATTTCCTTTGATTGGAATAGTCTAACTGGGCCTCACCTTCCTTCTGCTACACCTTTCCAGATAAAGGTTGATATCGGCAACCATGTGGTTCACCGATTTTTTGTAGATGAAGGAACCTCTGTTAACATCTTATCCCCCTATGTTTGGAAAGATTTAGGTTTTCCTAACCTTATTCCAGTTGTTAATTGGCCGTTGACCTTCGATAGAAGACCGAGTGAACCGTTGGGATTCCTCCCTCAGGTACCTGTTACTTTGAGTGGAAAAACAGTCTTAGTTGATTTTATGGTTTTAAAGGACCCCATGGATTTTGATATGATCCTTGGACGTGATTACGTATATGCTATGCAGGCTGTGGTGTCTACTCTCTTTCGTGTGATGCATTTTCCTCACAACGAAAGCATTGTCACTGTCGATCAAATTACATTTGTTGATCCCTCTTATTACCCTACTATAGACCAAGTATGTCCCCCGTCAGTAGGCACTACTATGTCACAATCAAATTATGTGGCATATTGTTCCTTGAGTCCAATTGCTACTGAGAATAAGCCTCTGAATTCATGCTTACCTTCTCGGGACTGGGTCCCGGTAATTGACCAGGTGAAGAATCCATTTGAATGTTTAGATATGCGTTCCATATAGGATAATATACTTTCATTTGATGAAGTTTTCCTAGAGTCTATAATGCAGTCTACCATTCATTTTGGACATTAATCCACCGACGAGCAGTCTTCCACCTTCCCTTCGAGCTCATTAAAAACAGTAAGGAAGTTATGAGCATTCTTCCATCTCTCCTTTGAGCTCGTTAAAAACAGTAAGGAGGTCACGATTTTACTTTTTCGGGCTCGTTAAAATTTTACGAAAAAGATTCTTATGGAGTTCTCTCTAAGCTCTTGTTAGACTCTTTAAATATGACAAGATTGCCAAGTATAGTTGTCATTTTAGACTCGTTAAATGATTTGAAGCGACATTTTCTTAAGTATAAGTTTAGCCCTTTTTCGGACTTTTGCGGATTACTTACGAAAAAGGAATACTCTAGCCATTTGTGGCCAGAAGAGTTCTTCTTCCATTGTTTTACACTTTTTCTGGGGAGGAGACTAACTTTACGAAAAAGGACCTTTTGGAGCCTTCTTTAGGGTTTTCAAGCTCTCGAAATATGAAAACACCAAGCGAGCACTCACCTACTTGGGCTCGATGTGAAATCCACGAGAGGGTGTATAGAGGATTGTTTAAGTTTTTCAGACTCTATAAAAAGGAAAACATCGGTGAGCATTAACCTACTTGGGATCGATATTAAAATCCATGAGTAGGTGTATGGAGTTATTGTTTAAGTTTTTCAGACTCCTTAAAATTGAAAACACCGGCGAGCAAGAATAGATCTCGGCTCGATATTAAAATCCATAGATTAGTACTATAGAGTAATCATCTATCTCTTCTTCGAACTCTGTAAACAATGAAGAAGGTCCTGAGTCTTCCTCCCATGGGCTTGTTAAACTCTCTACATGGTTGGATCTATTGAGTTTTCATTCTTTCTTGGACTCATTAAAACAACAAGAAAGGTATTATTTTATCTAAAAAGAATAAGGGATAAGAAGGGTATATCACATCTTGCAGTTTCAAAGGCAGTTCAGTCAGTCCTATCCTTGAACACAACACCTATTTTGAGTCTATCATTTCAGTTGGGTTTATTTTTTGACTTTAGGGTGAACCTGATCTCCGAGTTGTTTACTCCCTTGGTTGGTTATTCTTCCAACCATATGGAGGGTCTGCTAATGTCTCCTACATTGCAGGCTTATATCATTTTCCCATCATGTTGAAAATTGCCTAAGTCACTTTGTGTCGTGCTCACTATTCAAGGATATAGCTTGTGTCAGCCATTCTGCAGTTTACCTTGACCTCATGTGTCGGCCATCCTAGTGTCAGTCTTGTTACATGTCCTACTCCACATCATCTTATACGATTTGAGTGTCCCTCGTGTTGGATGATGGAGGATGCCTTAAGGCCTCCCTTCCAACGGGCTTCTTCCCATCGACATCAACTCATTTTGCTCTGGGAATGAAGTTTAGAGTTTCGGTTAGTACCTTGGGTATTGTAGTTGCCAGTGGCAATTCCCCTCACTATTGAATTATGAGAATACACCAATGTCTCTTATTCGACAGGTTCCTCAGGTGTTCGACTTCAAGTCCACTTATTCACACTTGTTGGATCGTACTAGGTACCTTGGGCCCCATTATCATTATCGATGGAAGCCCTCGCATTTGTTAATGGTATACATCAATGAACGGTAATCAAACAATTCCCCCCATGTTCGACCTCAACTCATTTATTCACATGGGTAGGGTTTGCACCTTTGGTTGTTTGGATGAAGACCTTGGGATTTTGATAGCATTACCTCATTATGTTATCAGTCAAGCTGCGCAAGACTGAGCCTCACTCATTTTGGCTCTCCATGAGACATAGATCCAGTTTGTTGTTATGGCTATGATCTCTCATTCTGACATGGATCCACGCTTGTATTTTAGTGGCCATGCTATATATACATCTCCTAGTTATGTATCGGAGATCATGTTGTATCATGCTACACATCTATATGATGTCAAGATTGTAATTGCTCACTGACCTTGATCTTTCTTTCAGGTACTTTTGTGACTTGGTTCTGTGGTTTCTTGCTCCTCCGCTGACTTGGAATTATAATGTATTTCGGCCATCGTTTCCCTCTGACCTCACACATTAGGAGGCATCTGTTATAGGTCAAATATGCACTTCTCCGTCCGTGATCACCTTTAGCTGTCGATCACACAAAAGGACAACTTGGATTGAAGAGCATGATGACCCTAGATGATGAATGGCCTAGACTTATCCCTTTGCAGCTGACAAAACTCTCTTTTTACCTACTTTTAGGGAAAAACGCTACCCTACAAGCATGATAGTAGCGTTTTCCTCCAGAAATACTCTACTCCACTTCATTAAAGTAGCGTTTTCCCTCATAAATACTCTACTTTGCTTCAATAGAGTAGCGTACAGCTTCAGAAATCTTGCAAACGCTGGTTGTAAAGCGAGGAAGTTGCATGTTGAACGCTACTCCACTTAAGAAAAGTAGCGTACACCTTAAAAAGTAATAAAAAATATATTAATTTGATGAATTGGGATTAGTTGAAGTTGGTTTTTCAACTTCCCCAACTTCCCAATCAAACTACCTCTCGATCCAAACTGCCTACCTTGTCCCATAAATACAAGGGGGATAGATAAGAGAGAGGAGGAGAAACTATGCATTAAGGGTTGTTACGCTGGAGGAATTCCAAAGTTAGTGTGAAGAGCATGAGCCCATAATCTGGTTGCACAAGCACTCCGAATGATCAGGTATAATTGTACTGATTATTTGCTTTTGACAATAAAGGTTGAAATGCCCTTCCCGTCCCAATCAAATGTCTAATGGATTGCGTATTTGTTTGGACTAAATGCTCGATTGTATTTCAATTTCATCATTGTTATATCAGTGAGGATACGCTGAGGAAGGTATCTTTGTATTGTTGGTTTGTCAAACGGAAGATCAAGTGGAGGATTGATCAAAGGAGCAAGCGAAAGCTAGGATCGAACTTCGTTAATAAAGTATGCCTTCAAGAACCTTGATATCTTTCCTTTTGTAGAATCCTATGTGATATGATTAATGTATTTACCTGTCACCCTAGAAGTTGGTAGTTTCCCTCTCCTCGCTATTGGTTCTGATTCAAGCTTATGAGATTCTTCCAATAACGGGAATTGATGAGTAAGGTGGTCTCCATTACAAAGTTTACAAGGGAATTTGACTTTCCTACGCTATTTCTTTGCCTCACGAGCATTAGTATTTTGTTTAGGTTTATCAATATTACTCTCTCCTCTCTTATTTTTATTATTTTTTTTCTTTTTCCCACCAGGATGTTGTTTTCCTTTTTGATTTTCCTGCACAGTTTGTACAAAATATTTTTAGGGGGAAGGAGAGGAAGCAATAGTTTTTGCTCCTGCTGTAGAATGTTGGATAAACGAATTCTTCATTTGATTACTAACTTTTTCTGCAACAAAGTATCAAACAGAACCAGCTATGCCATCATCATGTGGCCTTGACTTGGGTTTTGACGGGATTGAACTAGATATCGGTTGCACTAGGAATGATTTCATATAAAATCCTAGATTGAGAATAGATCAAGTCTAGTTGTTGGGATTTAAAGATGAAGTTACCCTTAAAGTAGAAACATCCTTGGAAATGTAAGGAAACAAGGATTTAAGGAACCATTCTAACAAAAACTTAGGGAGAATATTTTCCTTAATCAACCTCTTCCACCTTTGCCATTCTTGGATATGATCTGAGATATGAGTGGCTCTATTTTTTCTAAATTGAGATAATAGATCAATGCATGGCATAATGGATAGGAAGTTGAAAATGGTTCAAGAACATAATTTCTAATCATGGAAGCAATGATAAGATGAACTTGGCAACTCAATATACCATTTCACAACAACTCTAGTGAGTGTGCATTGAAATAGTCTCAATCGGATAGAGTCATCATTAAGCAAGTTAGAAGAACACCATAAATGAAATGTTGTAACATGATCTCCAGGATCTTCATCAATTTTACTTTCAAACTTTGGAATGTCTGAAGGAAGTTTGGTTGGAACTAGAGGCCACCTTGGGTCATGACATATTGGGACATTCATTAATTTTGATAAGTTTGGAAAATTTAAAGTTTCTATAAAAGGAAGTCTCGAGTTTTTTGTGGAAAAAGTGTTCGAATATTAACCTTGCAGTGGGAAATTCTCACTACCAATATTCCCAAAATACTGGTAGAGGTTTCCCCCTTCCATGGAATGCGAAGTAAATGCTCCTTGAAAAGGATTCCAATGGTTGTACAAAGGATTTCCCCCAGCAGGATTACCCTGCTTACAATTTGAATGGGACTATGAAATATTTCCCCCACCTGGCATTCTAGTGGAAGGTATAAAATTACTACCTTCCCCACTAAGTAGTGAAAAGAGAGTAGATCGAGCAGGCATGGAGGATGATTGAAAACCACCCACATTGAATTCCAACTTGTAAATGGGTTTGCACTTGAAACATGTGCAGTAAATTGGAAAGGTCCACTCCCAATAGTGGGAAAGGATAGGGGAATATGTCCTCCATTCCATGTAAAACCTTTAAAGGGTATACAAGAACCATTCAATCTAGTAGTAGGAATTTGAAACAATGTATTAGAAGTCATTGGAAAGTTGGGCATATTCATAGTTGACATCCCATATGTAAAGGAACTAGAACCAAAAGGTGAATATAATGCATCACTTGTAGATTGAGTAACCACGGAGCCAAAAGGTAAAGTACTAGTACCAAATGTAACAACAATATATGTACCTACTATTGTTGCATTTAACATCTGAGTGCTAAAATGAGGAGGAGATAATCCTTCGACAACTATAGTTGAAGTAAGAGTATGTAGATCACCTGATCCTTCTCCTGTACTATCCATACTCAATCATCTACTTATACCATATCTACATGTTCCTTGTTCAACAAAACTTGGAATTCGCACTAGAACTAGGTCACTAGGTCCAGTTGAGGGAGGGTTGAAAGGTCTAACAAATCCTTCAACTTGAATATATTCAAATCTAGTGGTGTCAGGTGCAAAAGTGTTGATTCTTATAAGTTTTGGTTCACTGAGTAAATCAATAGAACCTATTGGCTCAGAAGATCCAACTGTGAATAATCAATGCCTTTAAGGAGACGGTGGAGGATCCACTCTAATCGGAGGAATATTTTATATCCTCTTAGACTAATGGAGAGGTTGGTATTCCACCCTTAGAATATGTATAAAGTAAGTTAAAACCTAAGGCCAACCAAAACATAAAGATAAAATTACTAGTAAAAGGTCCTAGGGATATCAATTAAGCAAATGACTGGCCTTTTGAAGTTGAGTACAGGTTTATTAGTTCCTGCAACCAAACAACAAAAGTAGACAAAACCGTTACCAAGGACTCCATTAATAGCCATTGTTGGTGCAATTTTCCCAATAAGTATGGGCCACCCTCCAAGGGTACTATTTTTTTGGCTCAACGTCTATTTCAGGTACCACACGAAGCCCATGCAGTCGCTTAGGAAATCCTAATACAAGCAACTAATGACACCAACTCGCAGTTAGTGTCTGGGGGGATAGTGGACGGTCGGGATCGTACATACATGAAGAGTAACTAAGCTAGAAATCTCAAAAGTACTAGCACCGCAAGGGGCCCAAGTTGGTGCTAGTGAAATCCCCATACACGCAAAATCCCACAAATTCTTAGTTAAGTATCAGAGGGGTAATCTCTTCAACCTAAACTCACACGACCTCGTTCTTAACTCCAGTTTTAGTGGAGATTCCTAGCCACACCCTTACAATATTGGATTTTCCTATCCTAAGGACAAACACCTAAGTTTCACAGCTTAATAGCCCTAGAGAGTTTGCTTCCACGCTAGTTTGAAGCTCTATCCCTAAGCTAATTGATGGACCCTATAAAATAAATGTCTAGTAATTTTTAAATTTACGAGCTATTATTTAGTCAAAGGGAAGTGGAAGTGCAACTAATGACGTGTTATGAATCTTACAAGAAATAAACACTATAAAGATAGAACTGCATATAAAACAAAGAAATATATTTTACTGTTTTTTAGTGATAAGCTATGCTTCTTTAATGGAACACTTTTTAGACTGTTTTAATATTTTCACTTTTCATTTTAATAAAATTTTCAATCAAATGAAAAACATCGCAACTTTTATTTTTCTTTCAAGATTGTCAAATAACCAATTTCAAGAACTCAAAACAACAAAAAGAAATTTATCTTTCTCTTTTTTCTAATTTTTAAATTTTTTGCTTAATATTTTGCAAGAAAAATAAAGAAGTATACAAATGTTATAAAATTTTGTTTCACCTAAAGAAAGAAGCATAAGTGAGTAAGGAAATAAACAAACAAATGAAACTTCCTTTTAACAATGTCTTGAAAGAAACAATCAAAGAAAAAACTTACAACTAAAGCAAAACTTTTTATTTTTTTTCTTTGATGATACGAATAGAAATATAAAAGAGGACATCGAACATAAATCCTTACAGAATTCAGATTGCTAAGCAATTCTACAAGCATTCCAAACAAAAGAAGAAGAAGAAGAAGAAATCTTTGGCAAAAATCCTAAACTGAAAAACTTTTCTTATGATTTATGAAATAGTTAATTTTTGGAAAGCAGAGCAGTTACAGAATTTCAAAGTCGAGTTAAGATCAATCAAACCCACATTTCCCATTTTTGAAAGGAAACAAACTGAAAAAATAATAAAAAATAGGTCATGCGTGCCCTGCCTTAAGACAGTTCATGTATATGCGCTCTAGCAATGTCTAATGCATGTATAAGGAGAAAAACAAAGAAAAACAAAAAAAATTGCACTCTACAAGACATATACACATTTGTATAGTTTGTGGCTCGCATATACATGTGGGACAAAACAAAAATTCAATCTCATGCATCCCACAACCTATATTTTTCTTCATATAAGGGTTATAATATGAAAAGATACTAATCTATAAAAAAAAGATTCCAAACAAGTACACTGAAGCGTAAAAGCTTCTTAACCGCAGTAAATACTTCTAGAATGACCACAAATAATTTGAAGCCCACATTTCGGGGGTAATTAAGATATTGATAAAATATATGATAAGATGATTACAATGTAATGAGAGGCCCCGTATAAATACAATTCCAAAGGGCACCTTTAATGGTTGTTCACAAGAGTTATGTCTCTTGGATGATTATTGTTAATTACTATTATTACTATTATTACTTAATATTTATATATTTTAGGTTTGTTACATTGCCTTCCCCTTAAGGGAAGCTTTGTCCTCAAAGCATTGTTGAAGACAAGGGTTATGCCTGATTTTTTGTTTGAACTATCATCTCTAGATCCTTTCTTTTAGTATTTGCAACACTTGAGGAAATGGGGCGATACGAGTTACGAATTCCACAGAAGAACTGTCGCATCGTTTCTGATGTGGTCCATCCAAGATCTATTTTTATCGGAGCTATTTGATCGCTTTGTGGGATGGGTCTTTTCGTTTGTTGCTTAGTATGTTGATTTGATGTTCTTTCATGTCTGGCATCGTAATTCCTTGGTGTATGTTCATTTTGACCCTGTCGTTGGTCAAAATGATGTTTATAATTGGGGTGTCGATAAAGGGTTCTTGTTATTTGTTTTTCTGCTGGTTTGAATTCTTTTTGAATTGTGATGAAGACTGAATTTGAATTTATGTCTGCTTCCTCAACTTGATTTTGTTTTCTGGAGAGTCTGGATGCTTCCTTCTAGATTTGTGCTACTTTGTTCTCCAGTAGATTGTTATTATTCTGAATTTTCTCGAACCTTTCATCTTGCGACTTTTTGTCCTCTTTTAACTTCTTGACTTGTTCCTCTAATTCTTGTTTAAACTTTCTGAGGTGTTGGTTTTCTTTTTGCTTTTCTAGTATTCTTCCTTCAAGGTCTTCATTTGAATGCTCCGTCTTCCGACTATGTTTTAGCTTCTTGATTTTGTAAGTAATGTCTTGTTATGAATTCTTAATCGAAATAGTTCTTCGGTATTGCTTCCTAATTCATCCTTAATTTTCTTAATTTCCAGCTTATGTGTCTTCTTAATGTCGTCATACTATTGCTGAAGTTTTTCCTTCTGTTGTTGATGTTGACATCTCTCTTATTCTTGATTTTCTAGCTTTCTATGGGTTTGCATCAATTCCGTATTTTTATCCATGATGAGCTTGTTTAAGCGATTTATGTCATCTTCTAAATCGTTATTACTTCCATACGAAGATTCTTCGACATTTTTGAAGTTTCTGATTTTATCTTCCAGGTTTTGATTGTGGCTTCTTAGATGTGAAATTTCCTTATCCTTATCTAATAACTCATTCTGGAGCTCTCGTTTTTTTATTTTTTAATCTTTGATTCTCTTGTTCTGCTAAATGATTCCCCATTTATTGCTTTATAATTTCGAATTGAAGAACAATATTGGTTGCTTTAGATTCCTTTAACTTGTTCAATGCTGCTTGTGACCATGATGTCATTTCTAATTTTGAATTCGCCATAATTCCTGACTTCGGACGATAACTTGGTCTTCTTTTGAATTTGACTTCTTTGTCGAGTTTTCCTTTGACTTTGGCTTCTTCGATTTGTCGTCTTCTTATTAGGTTAAATAACCCTTTTTTTCCAAAATAATAATAATAATAATTATTATTTTTTAAATAACAATAATAATTAAGTAATTAATTAATAATATAATTATATTAATGTTTTATGAACTATATATATAGGTTTTTTTTTTTTTCCAATTCTTTTTTTTTGGATTACAAAGAGTTCAAGCCTTGAGATAATAATAATAGTATTATTATTATTACTATAGTTATGTAATAATTATAATAAAAAACAAGGTGTTTAATAAAATTAAATATTATTTAATAATATTTAAACCATGTACTCTTTTTAAGAAACCACGTACTTATTTGTTTTTACTTTTTGATTTTTTATTTATTTATTCTTTTCTTTTTACTTCTTTGTTTTTTTTCTTTTCTTTTTCTTTCTATATTATCTTTTCTTTTTACTTCTTCTTTTACTTCTTTGTTTTTACTTTTTACTTCTTTTACTTCTTTGTTTTTTCTTTTCTTTTTACTTTTTTTACATTTTTGGGCCAAGGGTCGGATCGAGGCTCTGATGCCAATGAAGCATAAAAGCTTCTTAACCGCAGTAAATACTTCTATAATGCCCACAAATAATTTGAAGCCCACATTTCGGGGTTAATTAAGATATTGATAAAATATATGATAAGATGATTACAATGTAATGAGAGGCTCCATATAAATACAATTCCAAATGGCACCTTTAATGGTTGTTCACAAGAGTTATGTCTCTTGGATAATTATTGTTAATTACTATTATTATTTAATATTTGTATATTTTAGGTTTGTTACATACAAAAATACACAATAAATCAAACAAAAAGAACAAACCTTAAACTACCTAAAAATGGAGAAACTCCCCCAGTGGAGTCACCATTTCTGTTTCAAGATTATTTACTACCCTAGTGATCTTTGGGTGGGATCACCACAGAGCGATGCCCATAAAAAAACCTCCTTAAAGATGCAATTCAAACATATTTATAGTTTTTAAATGATTTAAAACTAGAAGGAAAAATTGTTACTTGGAGTCCAACGGTTGATGAAGATCCTTGCTTCCAATATTTAATCCACAAATGTTCATGATAACCTGTAAAAAAAAAGAATGAACAAGAACATGGAAAACAAACTGCAAATATAATTGTTAAAATACAAATTGAATGCTTAAAACCATCAAGTTACATTTTTACACATTACAGGATAGGAAATAAAATTCTTTATATAAAATAACAACAAGATACAAGATAGGTTTCACCTGTTCTCGGTTGTGGCACTGTTCTAAATTGGATCTACTGAGTTCCTTCTCCTAAGCCACAAAAATACACACATCCTCTGTGATCCAAAATCATGCCCAAATAAAAAAATATGATAGTTTCTTGGACATAAAGGTATGGAGACTACTGGAAATACAAATTTCCATATATGGAGGATTAATTTGCAAACCTAGGAATAGGGTTTATGGATTCAATATGCATAATATCAGCATAATTATGGTATGCTGCTCTCTCCTCCTTCTCCTCCTTCCCATGCTTTCCCTTTCCTCTTTTATACTTTTGGGGAGGTAGTTAGGGAAGTTCAATTAGTTATCTACGGGAAAGAGACAACTGAAGAACCATGAAATAGTTTTCATGTTTCCCGAGAATTTATTTATTTTTCTACCTTCAAAACATATCATCCACAGGAAATACACTAGCAGGGTGTGTATACACAGGTTAGTAATGCATAAGGAGAATATGAGTAGGAAATTGGGGATTTTTGAAGGATTTAATTGAGAAGGGATAGGGGAATTGAACCATAGAGGGACAAGGAAATTTTCAAAGATGGATATTAGACAAAATAATCATTTTTACGTGATGTGCAAAATATACTATAACAATTTTAATATGAAACAAGATGAGAAAAACACTTAAAAAGATATAATTCATAAACTTGTCATGCACGATTTAAACTGTGTAGAGCAATATCAATTTTTTTTCCTCAACATACATTCCTATTATTGTGAATTATTCAGAAAAACTTGTAACTATAAAGCCTTATAAATGTCTTAACATACCCAGTACAAGTGTAAACCATGGAGATATAATACTAGAATACTTAAGAAAAAACATGATTGCTATGCTCTTCATCCATATGTTGTCCATCCTTGCTATTTGCTACATAGAATCCTATTTAATCCTCTTCGAACCAACATAGTAACATAGTGTACATGGTGTAACCTTGTGCATATGTAAAAGCCAAAATAAGATTTAATCTATTAAAAAAGAGTGTTGAAAAATATTAAATCTTATAACAATAGTATATTATTAATATTTTTAAAATGTCTGTAAAAAGATCTTCACACGCACACATAATTTACTACATATATTTTTATTGCTATTTCTATTTTAAAAAATCATATAAACCAAATAATCTTACTCATTCAAAACATGAAACATTAAGTTTTGAGACTTATCTCTATTTACATACCACTTCTTTTTAGCCTTGACTAGAATGTTGAAGTAGTATATATACAATTAGATCTATAATTTTAAATATTCAACATCACATAGCTTGTTCAATTACTATAATAAATATTACAAATTTGATGTAATTATGATTTGGTAAATTTTATGTAATGACATACATCTAAAAAAACAGAAATGATAAACTCGTTTCCAAAACCTTACACATTTACAAAATTCTAAATAAAAACTATGTCACCTCCTTCAATGTTCTATATTTAGCATAAAATTTCTCAATAAGACACCCCATAAAATGACAATACCATAACCTTGGAATTTGAAATTGGAGGAGTGACAATGGGCACATGCAAGGAATGGACAATACAATATTATGATAAAAAATAAGCATTGGACAATGCATTGTAAATGACCATATACGTTGGCATATATAAAATTAATGCTACACATCCAATTTCTTCTTGTTAAAGTATGGTAATTACTCCTGCTAGTTTTTATTGACCAGTCAAGAATTTGTTAGCTTTGTGTGAGTCCTGAGATTAACATAATCAAATCTAGACAACTAGTTGTTAGCTAGATGTTTCTAGAGAAGTCTATATTGTTTATTTAACCGATTTATAGAGTGATGTGTGCCTTTGCTTCTGAAATATAATATGGTATCAAAGTCGTTCCTCTGAAAACTTAACATGGTGTTATAGCAAGATTAAGATCCCTAAGAAATTATCAGAGCAGGCGTAAGCCACTTCAGATATAAGAGAGAAGGAAGAGTAGATACACCACTTCAAAGAAAAAGGAGGCCATGCATTGAGATCTTCTTGTGAGGTGTGAAGCTCTCCAGCAGGAAAATATGATACAAGAGATACCTAGCCATTGTTTGAAGTGAAGATGAGAGTGGCATGCTTAAGACTCTTTAACAACTTGGAGAGCGAGTTGATTAAAAAAATAGAGCAATATTAAGATCCTGAAGAAATCATAGTGACAGGCTTAAGACTCTTCAAAGAGTGGAGAGATAAATGATTAAATAAATCAGAGTGAAGGGTTTAATCCTCTTCACAGAGTGGAGAGCATATCGATCAAAATAAGAGAGCATATTGATTGGATTAGATCAAGTAAGTTTCTTCAAAATTTGAAGAGAAAAATAATTCTGTGATGAGCCAAGGAAATCAGACAACATGAGGGTATTCACCATTGATGGACTGAGCCAAAGAATCCGCTTGAATGATTAGAGTAGTTCGTGCGCCAGAATAAAAAACTCAGATATGAAACACGTAAACTATTAAGTGATTTGATGACTAAGATCAATTAATTCCTTGAATATTGATGACTAAAAAGAGTTTCCCAGAAAGCCTGAAACTCATTTTGACAAAATCCCGAAAGCATATTGAAGGAAATCCCAAAACAGCCTTTGGAGAAGAAATATCGAATACCCATCGGAGAAAAGATTGAAGACCCATCGAAGGAAAGTATGAAAGGACACCAGAGAAATGTTTGAAAGGATATTGGAGAAAAGTTTGAAAGAACGTCGGAGAAAAATATGAGAGCACGTCGAAGAAAAGTCCGAAGAGGCATCGAAGGAAGTCATGATATCACATTAGAAGAAGCCCTAAATTTTTTATTGGAGGAAGTACTGATAGCACATCGAAAGAATATGAAACGAACATCAGAGAAGGTCCTGATACAATATTAGAGGAAAGCCGAAAAAGAACATCGAAAGGGATCCCGAAAGGATCATCAAACTTGAAGTTCCATAAAAGCATCAGAGGAGATCCTTACATAGCATCAGAGGAGGATTTCGATAGTACTCTGGATGTCATAAACAACCGAGGTTTAATAAAATGGTCCTCTATTTTAGCAGAAGTTGATAAGGCACCATTGTTAAAATAGATGCCTAGGATGCAACCAAATTAAAATGCATAAATTTAGAAGCCCATAATGAAGCCAAGTGAAAAGAGAACGTCAATAAATAGTAGATCCCAAAACCCCCAGATAGAAGAGAAGGGATGAAGCCCAAATTGAAATAAGAGAGCATACATATTGCATTAAGGGGGCACACTTATTAGATGCAACATTACCCAAGTCTCACTCTATTTTTTTAGGGGGTGATAAGGAAGGAAGGACAAAGTACTAAAGAGAAAGAAGACGAAGGCTGAAGTCAACCATATTAGTGTGTGGATGAGATACCAAGAGAAACCATCATGGGTAATCAAAGAAGAATCAAACAACTTAGGAGAAAGAAAAAAAGAGTAGAAGAAGAAACTACAGAGAAAAATGAGCAACAACTAATGGGATATTTCTCAAACAATTTTTATTTCCCACCACCAGTCTTCACTGGTAACAATTATGATATATGGGTTATTAAAATGAAGACCAATTTATGCATAGAATATGTATGGGACATTGTATTGAAGGGGTGTGAAGAAGCCATCTATGAGAAACATTAGAAGAATATTGATGATGTAGCATTATCTCTCATTTGACAGGGCTTGGATGAGAGAATCTTACCTAGGATTGAAGAAGCAAAAAGATCCAAGGAAGCTTGGAGTAAAAGGTTCGGAATATTTTCTTGCTGGGCATATTTTGAATTTAAAATAGCACATATGCGTTATGTATCATTACATAACACATATACGTTATAATTTTACAAGGGGGGGGGGGGGGGGGTTAGGGAGAGGAAGAGAGTCAGGGGGTTGGTAGAGAGGGAGAGAGAGAGGGGCTAGAGAGAGGGAGATATACATGGGGTTAGGGAAAGGAGGAGAGAGAGAGGGGTGTGGTTATATTTAGGGATGGGGGTTAGGGAAAGGTGGGGGTTGGGGAAACGTGTTTATGTGTATCTATCTCTCCATCCTTCCCTAACCCATGCTCTCTATAATGTCTTCTCTCTATAGAGGGAGAGACAGAGGGGGTTTTAGGGAGAGAAAACGAGTTAGAGAGGGTAGGTTATGGAGGAGGGGAGAGACAAAGACCCATAAACATGTAGAGAGACAAAGAGATGGGGGGTTAGGGAGAGAGGAAGAGATAGAGAGGGTGGTTTAGGGGAGAGAGAGAGTGGGGGGGGTGAAGTAGAGCGGGGGAGGGAGATATAGGATGATTAGGGAAGAAAGAGAGCGAGAGAGAGGGAGAGAGAGAGAGTTGGGGGAGAGAGAGAGAGTTGGGAGGGGGGTACGGGTTTAGGGATTATTAGGGTAGTTAGAGACAAGGGGGTGTATAGGGTGGGGGAAGAGACAAGGAGAGGGAGAGATATATGGGGGGGTTGGTAAGTGGTAGGGGGAGGGGTATTAGGTGAGAGAGAGAGGGGGGGTTAGGGGTAGGGGGGAGTAGGGGAGAGAGAGAGGGGGGGTGGAGGGGTTGGTTATGGGTAGGGAGAGTATGAAATGGCTTAGGGAGAGAGAAGGGGGTTAGGGGTAGTGAGAGTGAGAGTAAGAGTGTGTGTGAGAGAGAGAGAGGTGGAGGTTCTTAGGGGGTTGGGGAAGAGAGAGACAGATGGGGGTTAGGTGGAGGTTCTTAGGGGGTTGGGGAAGAGAGAGACACATGGGGGTTAGGTGGAGGTCGAGGAGTAGGGGAGATAGAGAGTGAGAGGGGGATAGTGAGGGATGTATACATAAGGAGGGATAGGGAGAGAGAGAGTTATTGAGGGATACATAGAAGGAGGGAGGAAAGGAGAGAAGGAGAGGGAGGGATGGAAATTTAGGGGTATATAAAATGTCCTACAAAATGAACATGCATTTTGCAGTTATAAAACAAGTGTGTGTTTTGTAACTACAAAATGCGTGCATGTTTCTATATTCCCATCTTGCATGTCCACTGACCAATTAGGCTCGAGCTCCACCAATGCTAGCATCAAGGAACACATATACATTTTGTTTTTGCAAAGTAGAAGCATGTTTCAGAGAACTACAATTGCATATAAAAGGTCCCTCAACTTCATGTGAGTGCCCTTCAACAAGATGTAACTCAATTCAAGGAGTATAATCAAGAACCACATGAGTCAAGTCTCTAGGCCAAGGAATTCCTACTAATAAGCTAAATCAATTCTATCACCTAGTGAGAAGAAGAGGTAAAACAAAGACTAAAGGTTGCAACTAGGAAATCTAGATAAATTTACATTGCTACCCAAAACTTGATGCAAATTGTAAGGAAATGAGAGAATTAACTAGAGGAAATACACAAAAGATGGTATAGCTACATAACGGGGTGGATAAACTGATGTATTCAATCTAGAAAGAGTATTCCTTGAGTCTATCGGTGTTTCATGATCTATCATTGTATTGCTACACAAATGATATATATTCCCATAAGATTGTCCTTTTTCTACCACTAGGGATCCTTTGGTAATCTTGCAATGATTATCACCAAAGATAGTATAATACCCTAGTTTATCCATGATCTTGATTGAGAGAAAATTCTTCTATAGACATGGTACATTGCATACATGACATAGATTCCTTTCTCTCCCATCATCCATCTTGATCCTAATATCCCCTCTTTCATTTCAATATGATGAACATCGCCCAAGTAGACCATCCCACCACTATAAGGATGATATTTGACAAATCAGTCTCTATGTGGAGACATGTGGAAAGATGCACCTAAGTCCAAAAACCAAGCATATAAAAGTGATTTATTATTATTGATTTAGAAAGCCTCACATGTTTCCATTTCTTCTAAATTTGTTGTTTTAGCCTCAACTGATTTATTATTATTGATTTAGAAAGCCTCACATGTTTCCATTAGTTTGAGTCTCAAATGGTTTTAATAGTATTTTCTTTAACGACATTGAAGAAGACATATTCTACTGGGAAATGATGAATTGTAGAAACTACCTTCTTGTCCAGCTTTATCCACTCCTCATCTCATGTTGCTTGGTTTTTTTCGCAACCCCTTTCAAGGCTAGTGGTATGTCATTTTGAACCAACAAATGCTCCACCTTCATCTTCCATATGGAAAATTCTTGCCATTAAACCTCTCAATATTGAACCAAGTTAAACCTCTTTTCATTGTTGCAGCTCTCACTCATAAAAAACCCTACGCCTACAAGATTTTCAGGGTCAGAAACTAGATGTTAAAAAAATATTAAAAAATAAGAAAACAACAATTAGAACACAAGATTTACATGGAAACCCTTTTATGCACAGGTTAAATCATGGGGCAATGGTAGCTTTGATATTTGATTATTACTTAACAAAAAACTTAAAATGTTTTCTTCTCTTATGATACAATGCCAAGGGTCACTTCCATTTTATATGTTACATATGAGGGTTCTAGAAGGAATTGAATACACAAGAAGGGTCTATAAGTTTTTGCTTCACGGGCTTCGCCCTTGCACCCTTAGGAAAAGGGGGCTTGGCTAGCCCCCCCTACGACCCCCGTAGGATGCTCGATGCATACAAATTATGCAATAGGATAGTCATGTACCACTCTACATGAAAATGCTAGAGATTTGGATATTGACTTCATCTCCTAACACCAACTTGGGACCTCTCTTTTTAAATTTTTAATCAAGCTTCTTCATCTAAGTGTTGCTTTCTTGGACTTTAATCTTGTGAGTTTAATGGACAATTATGTGATGCTGATTAGGATTAATATTTAATGGATACATGTTTAATCTCCCTATTCTAATATTATAGAATCATGCAAGTTTGCTTCAAATGTATTTTTAGAATGAGGTATGCCTCACAAATTCATTTTATTACACCCATCGCATTGCATGTATCACAATCTTTGTTGTTGTGCCTCTTGGATGTAACTAGCTCTAACTTGTTTAAAATTGATGTACAAATTTATCTAGAAACTTGAAACTTTTTATTTTTGCAACATTAATTGAGTCAAAACTAAGTTGTAGGAAAAATTGAATTTTTTCACTAACTATTAGCAACCAAGTGTCGAGGACATTAATGAACCATTTTCATGGATTAAAATCTTTAAAGTGCTTGAATTAACATCCTAGAATCCTATATAACAAAGACATAAGATAAAGTGACATAATTCAATTAAGGATAAACACATAAGATAAAGTGACATAATTCAATTAAGGGTAAACATTGTTGTGGGCATGGCCTAGACTTTCTTTAAAAGATGTTTTTGCATGCAATTATTTATTCGTACCAAAATAATATTTCAAACACGGGAAAATGTTGCCTATACATTTTTTGGATTACAATTTCAATGCAACACAAGATTATGATTATGAGGCCCATAGTTCTCTACGCTATGCAAGAGATAAATCTTCTTCCATATTTTTTTCAAGCAAGTTTACACATGTTTAAATCTTTTTCCATAATTCTTTGAACCTTTTCAAAACTTAATTTGACAACCAAGAAAAGTCACCTTAAAGCCTTAACAATTTTTGAAACTTTATAATTTGTTGGGAGGATTTTAAAATTCAAAAAGCCCAACGCACTTTTAATAAAAAAATCCATTCTAATGATTTTATGAATGGTAAGGACATGATTTTATCAAGGGCAATGTTGAATTTGGACATGATCATTTGGATTTTTTATTTTTCTTCCCAAACACATTCTTAAAAACCCAATTGAAAGGTTTTTAAAGTTGTAATTTTGTGAAAATCTACTTGTTATATTAAGATGTTTTCTAAATTGTATATGTGTGAAACTTTTTATCTTTATGAAATATTTTTTTTTTATAATGATATCATTGATATTTATTTTAGAATTGATTTTTAATTAATCAATGTGCTTATTGTATTTATATTTTTAGTTTTTAAGGTTTTTAAAGTTGTAATTTTGTGAAAATCTATATGTTTTCTAAACTGTATATGTTTGAAACTTCAAAACTATATTTCAAGTTTTTATTTTTATGAAATCTTTTTTATAATGATATCATTGGTATTTATTTTAGAATTGATTTTTAATTATTCACTTATATTATATTTTTTATATAAATTGTAAATCTTGATTTTTATTTAATAATTATTATGGAGTTTTTCAAATTTATTTGAAATAAACTTTATTATTTCTTAAAAAAATCATTAGAATATATGATGACATGCGCCCATTACATTTTCTTAATTTTGTTTCCTTTTGGATTTGTAAAATGATTTCAAAACATAATTCATTATTTATAATGGAAATTAAGATAATATGAAATAAAATATTCAAAAAAAAAATCATAATTTTATCAATTTTCAACCACAACATTAATTTAAAAGCTAATATGTAATAGAGCAAAGAATAGTGAATTATAAAAATAATGAGCGATTGTGTTTAAAATTATTTTGTTTTATGAAATAATATATAAATTAGTATTTTTTTTAATCAAAATGATAAGATATAAGAAATACAAGGTACTAGCATAGCCACTTAAGTCACAATTTAAATGCCATGAACAAGTTATCAGTTACTTGTTCTCCATGTTTAGTTGTAATCAGTGTTGTCTATGCCTTAGCTACATGTTACCATCTTTAATTAAATGGGTTGTCTTTCACTAAGTGTTATCCATGCATTAGCTACCCGTTATTTTTTTATTTTTTTTAATAATTGTTTATTTCTAATTTTCAACAACAATCATAAAATCAATCAATCAAAGTTGTACTTTTTGAAATGAATTTTTTTCTTCTACTTTCTATGATCACAAGACTTCTCCATAAAAACAAACGTAATTACAATTTCATGAGTAAAAAGATTTTTGCATAAATTATGATTCTTTTATTGACAAATTCTCAAAATATCCTCTTCCCATTTTAATTTTGTTATGTAGCTTATGCAACATACCAGACTTCTTTTGACTTGTTATTGCAATTCTTGAAAAAATTGGCTCATGTTTAAAGCGTTGAATGTAGAATATCTTTAAGTCATTTTTTTTCTTTCCCAACATTTGTTTGATCATCCAAATTTTAACTAAATTCCATAAATCTTAAAAAGAATTTGATACCTTTAACTTAATACTCCAAAAATCATAACTCTCACCTAAATGGAAAGGTTTGCAACTCTATATTTAATCATAACTCTCACCTAAATTGAGAGGTTTGAAATGGAATAAAAGTTAAAGTTGATTATGACTCCAACTTTGAATGTTTATTTCCCTTAATAAAATTTGTCCAACTAATCAGATTATAAATATATTTTTAGGTAACGTTTTGATACCAGTTGAAGGATTATAATAAAAACTGTAAAAAATGATTCAATAATAATATGCATAATAAATATGTACAAGTTATCACAAAAACAAAACTCCCAAATAATTGCATGTAGATTTAACGTGCGCCTTCAATTATTTGGTGGATTGAAACCCTATGAAATGTAGAAACCCTATCGAGAGTAATGTAGTATAATTTAGTGTTGTTGCTCTCTTTTCCTTTCTGCCAAATCAATATAACTCTGTGAATTTTATTTTAAATAAAATGTGCACATGCAGTCACCTACAAAAATTGGTCTACACTTTGGTGATGTGATATGGAAGAATTGGAAAGTGATAATGACACTGTTATCACTAAAGTCTAACCCTGACTGCTAGGGTCAAGCTTAGAGAAATCTTAACAGTAAATAAAAGATATTTGTAAACATGACAGAGATCAAGATAGTTTTAAATATTTGGACAGTAAGGAATGTATCAACAGAGAATGGGCACTAATAAGACATAGCTATGAAGCATGACTTTGTGAATGCAATGATTTAGGTTTTGTTTTCAAAACATTAAAAATAGTTGCATATTGATCAAAAGAATCATGGCATGGAATATTAAGACCACACATAGACAGAATGATGATAACATGTACTTCAATAATTAAAACAGAAAGGCTCACAGATCACAATCATTTCAGAAAACAACTACTTCATTGAGAAAAACAGAGTGTATACATGCCCCTGCCAATACAGTGTCAGCCCTTGGCTGGAACCCCCTCCTTTACATTCCAAAACCTGCTTTTAATAGAAAGATTTACATTCAAAATTAATCTCGAATCAACTTTCTGCCTGAATATATGGACCTAATCCTCTGCCACGTTCTATATCTACCATATACACTCCAAATCTGGAAAAGAAACTCAATTGATGATCTTCTGCCTGAAATCAGGGATTGAATGCCTGAAGAAGTCAATCTGTCTCATAATACTCTGCCTGAAAATGTGGATCCATTTATCCTCTGTTTCGATCCAAAAATAAGGGACTCTAACTTATACCTGTTGCTAATTGTTCTGCCATCTATATGCTTACCTACTGTTGTGTGATATGTCAATAATTGAGAGTTTTGGGTCTTTAATCAAGATTGATCAACACTCTCGACTTCATCAGCAACCTTCATTTTATCGAAGATACACATTCCATATGCAATTGGAAGAGTTAAACACATATCCCATGCTTTTTGAATTGCCTGTGTAATGTGGTGCACGAACCATGAACCATGGACCCGTAGGTTCTCCACATGAGCTCTTGTGAGAGTGTTTGATATATATGTGTTATTTGTAAACAGAAACAATTAACACTTAGCCTTAATGTATGATTACAAAAGCTTATAATGCCACTTATCCCATCTACAAACTGACGCATAATATTATGAGAGTCGGCTTGTGGAATTTTGCGGTGCTTACCTTGACATTCTAACACTTTGAAAACTGAGCGTTTTCTCATGCTATTCCTTTATGTATCTTTGAATGCACTGAAAATTATCCAACATTAGCCTTTGAAACTAATCTCACGATTTGGATTTGGACATACATTTGATAATAAGACTTAATGATCTCTAAAGTTTGATGTGGCAATGCAAAGCTTCACTTAATTTTAATGGAATCAACGTGGAGAAGGAGTGGAGGTGAAAGTGGAATGATGAGGTGAGATAATGAGTGGGCTGAGGTTAATGGAATTTGGAATAGTACAAAACCATGTTTTAAATAACCAATTTATAATTAAAACAAATATAACATATTATTTCAAAATTTCAAAATAATATATTGTTATATTTATTTAAAAATATTTGGTTAAATTATGAAATTTGGTAAAATAAGGTTTCTTAAATATGAGACTTGAGACACCACTTGGAGACTTTGGTAAAGAAAATTGAGATCCCTCTCTACCTGCATGCTACTAGAATCCAAATTTTTGTAATACAGATCTGGTACCAACAGACACCATCACCCAAGACTATCCAAAACTCATTTCTTCTTAAATATGAGCTATAGCAATTTCTAGAATACTTATGAACTATAGCCCATATATGATAGTCCGTGGATATATTTATACTTTTTTGAGACCTTTTTCTGGTCATGTAAAATGTGTTATCCGTTATATTTTAATATAAAAGGAACATGCTCTTTTTTCCTTGGAAAAAAAGCCGCTTACAATATTTGTTACATCATCCCAAACGACAACAACTTAATTTTAATGACAATAATTTCTTTAAAATGTGTAATGGATTGTGCCTATTAATTTCAATATTAAAAAATATTTAGATGTCACCAAAGGTGCTTTGTTTTTAAATATAATTGCTTGGTTTTTCTGTCTATATGATACAAAGGCTACATTCTCATCGTAATCCATCCATGACAACCAAGTTATGGGTTTCATATGGCCGACTAAAATGAACTTCCAAGTCAGAGCAAATAGTTCACATTTTTTTTGTAATTTGACTGTAATGGCAGTTTAATTATAAAATGTATAAACTTAGTGTTCCCCGTAGTTAAACCATAATACTAAGCTTTGCATGTTCTTAGTAACATAGTGGAGAAAATAAGATTAATTAATAATAACAATGCAAACAAAGTGTGACAATCTGTAGGGGATCTAACAGCTGTAACAAACTCACAATCAAACTCTCAAGAATGTTGCAAAGAAGAAGAGAAGAATGCACTCAATAATCACTCACGAACACAAAAAATAGAGAATAACAGTATCATACATCAGCTATGAGCTAGAACTAAGTAAACTGAATACAATAATGAAATCTGTGTAGAGAATTTGAATTAACCAAGGAGGTCATTCGAATCATGCTCAAAGTCTATCTTGGAGTACAATGGAGACATCATTGAGTCAATAGTATTAGTCATAAATGGTAATAGTCAGTCAAGTCAGTCTGATTGAGTCTAATAGAACCATCTAGGCATAAATCAGTGGATGGAGACTCCATGGAGGGCGCATGAGGCTATCAAATAGTCAGGTAGCACTCCATAACTATCTAATTAGGAGCTGCAGTCAATCAACATGAGCAATCCGTGGAAGAACTGCTCAATCAATGCACTAATTGAATGATAACTCCTGGTAGGTGAGATAAGGCGCTCTAACTAAGTGATAACTGGTGGTAGGTGAGCAAAGGCACACTTGTCATGCAAAACAGTCAAATAGGGCGCATCAGGTAGGTAGGAGGCCAACTAGGGGTTGAAGACAGGCTCTGGGGAGCTGAAAGTGAGCTCTAGGTTTTGGGGAGACCACCAAGATGATGGCTGGATGCATGCAACATGCATATTTGCATGCAGACATGCAAAATATAAAAATGATGGTGTGAATATTCCAACACCCCCCGCAAGCTATACTATGAGAATATAACTGAAATCTGAAAAATAGGGCCCTGGTGACTGAGACCAAAGGTCACCTCGTACAATCAATCTAAATAAACTAAGTGAGGAAAGAGGGAAAACCCAGTGGGAAGAAATCCCTCCCTCAAAATAGACTGAAGGATGCTAATGTAGCATATCATCACTCATCCTAGAAGGAGGCAAGTGTCCTTCTTTTTTGAAGAAGGATCGATCAATCTGAAATGGATAAGCAATGTGAGAAGGATGAAACCTTCCATTCTAAAAATCCAATCCGGTTCTTCTCTGATCATGTGGATCACCAACCAAATCACCGACAGATTGGAGTGTAATGGCTGCCCATCAAGGAAGAGGGGGATTATCAGGTGAGAGATCTTCATGTTCTTGTGGATCTGGATCTCCCATTCGCTCATCTTCATCATCAATTGCTAGATCTTTCGGTTCTTGTGGATCTGTATCTAGCATTCCCTCGTCATCATATCCATCTTCAGATTTTGAATCTGAAATCTCATGTGAAGAAGCTTCACTCTCTTGATCATCAATCAAAGTAGGTGGTATCTTCCTCTTGGGAAGAAGTGGATCATGCTCCAAAAACATAATATGAAGATCATTATGGAGCATGTGATTCAAACCAACTGAGGTAGAATCAAAACCATGAATGTGTAGATAGTTATTTGATATCTCATTTGAACCAATATAGGTGAGATCATAACCAAAGGAACTATGACATGATGATGGTATCTTGGACTTCAAATCAGATCCAAGAATCGGAAGATGGTTTCTCATGATCTCCTTTGAACCAACAGGGGTGAGATCAAAACCAAAATCACAAAAAAGTGCATGAGTCATGAACCCAAGCGAATGATAGAGTTTCCCATCTTTGGTGAAACTCTGAAAACATGTGCCAATGACAAAATAGGAGTCCAAAGAAAGCATTTGATAAAAGAGGGCGAATGCATTGCCTCCCAAATCTGATTTTACCTCCAAAATACTCAGTAGGTCACAATCTTGCACATCAACAAGTGCATCAACTCCATGAAAGTGTATTTAGTTATTTGATATCTTCTTTGAACCAACAGGGGTGAGATCAAAATCAAATGAACCATGCCATAATGGTGATGGCTTGAACTGCAAATCAGATCCAAGAATTTGAGGATGGATTCTTATGATATTCTTTGAACCAACAGTGGTGAGAGCTAAACCAAAATCACAAGGATATGCATGAGACTTGAACTCAAGCGAATGATACAGTCTTCCATCTTTAGTGAAAATCTAAAAACATATGCCAATGACCAAATAGGATTCCATAGGAAGATTTTGATCAAGGAGGGCAAATGCATTGCCTCCCAAATATGATTTTACTTCCAAACTTCTCAGTAGGTCATCATCTTGCACATCGGCAAGCTCATGGGAAGTAGAGATTGTGAAGATCTCTTCAAATTCTAAAGTAGTAATTGACATCTTTTGCTCAGAATTCATATTAGAAGATGGATCAATTGAAACCATGTGTTGTACCTCCACTTCATCTTGAACAACTTCATCATGGGACATGATGGAGGACGAATCATGAATAGAGAGAGCACTAAAGACAGCACAGCTGGGCTTGTTCTCCAAATGGACATCATCCTCTTCCTTCTTTCCAAACAAATTGTTCAATCTTGTCCAGTTATCAGTTGGATGTTCATCAAGATCAATGAGGTATTCCATATTGTCAAACATAGCAGTAAGTATTACTGTTGAGGCTCTTTCACAATCATCAAGCCAATCTTGTTCCTCTTCATAGGAAGCAAAATATCTCTTAACACAAGTACACATATCCAAGAGACCATATATCTTCAGGTATGCTATCATCTTGGTTTTCCATTCTTCATAGTTGTATGAAGAGAGAGAAGGAACTGCTTTCAGATCCATGCAAGATGTTGTTCAATTCGAATCTACTGCTGCAACTGCAGAAAACAACTGCAATTTCAAAAAATTGCTACAACTGTAGAAATCATCGAAACTGTTACAACTACAGAAAAATTCAAAACTGCTGCAATTGCAGGAAACAACTGCAACTGTAGAGAACTTCGAATAACCTGCAAAAACAATGGAGGTCCAAGTAGCTGCTGAATTCAAATCTATTGAAGAGGGATTCGAATGGATGAATAAACCTGCAAAACAATAAATTTTTTGTTTATGGAGATTTGCTACACTTCAAATGAACACTACCTTAAGACACTTGAGCACATAGACTAAGTCCTTCACACCTGGCTAGACCTCACTGGATTGCTCCAGTGAATTCAAGGTAATGGCACCAGGATTTGCTGTGGAAACTCGGAAATGTTGCAACCGGTGCTCAAGGAAATATAGATGCTCAAAGAAATGTTGCAACTGCTGCAATGGCTATAATTCGAATAGCTGCTGACTGCTCTGATACCATGTGATAATCTGCAGGGGATCTAACAGCTGCAACAAACTCACAATCAAACTCTCAAGAATGTTGTAAAGAAGAAGAGAAGAATGCACTCAATAATCACTCATGAACACAGAAAATGGAGAATAGTAGTATCATACATCAGCTGTGAGTTGGCATTAAGTAAACTGAATACAATAATGAAATCTGTGTAGAGAGTTTGAATTAACCAAGGAGGTCATTCGAATCATCCTCAAAGTCTAGCTTGGAGTACAATGGAGACATCATCCAGTCAGTAGTATCAGTCGTAAATGGTAATAGTCAGTCAAGTGAGTCTAACTGAGTCTAACAGAACCATCTAGGCATAAATCAGGGGATGGAGACTCCAAGGAGGGCACATGAGGCTATTAAATAGTCAAGTAACAGTCCATAACTAGCTAATTAGGAGCTGCTGTCAATCAACATGAGAAATCAGTGGAAGAACTGCTCAATCAATGCACTAATTGGATTATAACTCTTGGTAGGTGAGATAAGGCGCTCTAACTGGTGGTAGGTGAGAAGAGGCACACTTGTCATGCAGAATAGTCAAATAGGGCGCATCGGGTAGGTAGGAGGCCAACTGGGGGCTGAAGATAGGCTATGGGGAGCTGAAAGTGAGCTCTAGGTGTTGGGGAGACCACCAAGATGATGACTGGATGCATGCAGTTGCATGCAAATGCATGCAACATGTAGATTTGCATGCAGGCATGCAAAAATAAAAATGATGGTGTGAATATTCCAACACAAAGTACATTGGTCCTTGAATTTAGTATGTGAATATGGTATTCTCAGATCGCAAGCATAATATGAAATATTGAGAAATATAATATCTAGATATTAATAAATACTTACCAAAATCCTTGTGTTGAGTCCCTTTCTAATACATCTTTCCAATTTAAAAAACCTTATTTTTACAAGATATCATTTGCTATACTGTCAATACCTATAAACCCCCTATACCCTACATCCCCCACTGTCTATAATATATTGAACTTATTTTTGATGATTTAAAAACCATTTTTATGAATGAGTATGAAAAGATATTAGTCAACATGGTGAAGCCCCCATATACAACTACCTATAAACCCCCCATACCCAAAATCCCCCAATATCTATAATATATTGACCTTATTTTTGACGATTTAAAAACCATTTTTATGAATAAGTACGATAAGATATTAGTCAACAAGATGAAGCCCCCCATATACAACTAATGTACTTAATTTCCAATAAAAATGAAAGTAAAAAAAATGAGAACTAATTAGATATATAAACTCTATGATAAGCTTGTCATTTTTTTGTCCATGGCATTTCATATTTGCACTTTGGCAGTAAAGGGTATACGTAAATGTTTGGTTATTGGAAAGGAACATATTTAATTGCATCTTTAAATGTGTGGCATTTCATATTTAAACTTTGGTGATAAAGGTTATACATAAATGTTTGGTTATTTGTTGGGAACATATTTAATTGTATCTTTAAACGTGTATTGTTGATTTCTCTTTTACCTTATGAGATTGTGTAATTATCATAAATTTACTTTAATAAAAAAGTTTTAGTTAAATTATATAGCCATAAATTTATTTATCAATTAGAGAAAAAATAACTTTTTTATTATTATGATAAATTATCTAGATCCCCTTTCTTATGTATCTATTATGTACTATATCAAAATTAATGATTACAAATACAACTAATAATATCAACGAAATTCCTATATATATTAATATCAAATTTATAATTTATAAATTATAAAAGTAAAGAAAATAAACAAAAATAATATTAAATAAATTCCCTTTATAAGTGATACCTTTAAATATTATTATTATTATTTGATTTGGTTGTTGCACTTCATGTTGTCATATCCATTGGTTTAGTTGAATGATTAATTGTAGTCGTGAGGCCTTCTATCTTTTTCTTCTTTGCTGCTTCTTATGACTTTTTTTTTTCCTAGAAATGTTTCTCCCTGGCAATGCTATAGCCTAATATTTAATCCTTCGACCATAGTAACTTTTTCCCTTTCAATTTCCTTTGTATACTAGTTCCCTATGTAGGAATTTAATATTTTCTTTTCTTTTCTTTGTGTGTTCTCTTTCAATTTTCCCTTGCCATTGTATTTACGGGTCAATAGCTTCCTTGCTAACTCTTCTAGCTTATTCTTTAATTCTAGTTCTTCAAATTTGATCTACTCTTCCTCTCATAGGATGATTTCAAAGTCATTCTTTGTTGAATATCCATCTAAGTCATTATTCACTTGGATAGTGTTTCTCGTAGCTGACTTTTTGATTATCCTAACTTGGGATGTTGTTGCGACTGCTAATCCTACTGCAAATGGTATTGTAAAAAGTGTGGTTTCCTTTTTCTCTTGTAATTCACTATTTGTTAGAGGGGTTATTGTTATTTTTAGTGGGGGTTATTATTATTTTTAGTGGTGCCTTGGATGGTTCAGGCATTGCATAAATGGTTTTTTATTATTGAGTGAACTCAACAAATAAATGATTGATTCTTGGATAGTAGTTGAGTTCCTTTAGTTCTCCACCTACACCATTAGCATACCATACAATTATGCAATTGAGGCACAATTGTATATGGACATGAGGGGTTAAAATTTGTTGAACATCTTGGGAAACACACCATTTGTTGCAAGTTGACTTCATTGATTTAACCCATTTTGAAAACATATATTATGGTGTTAGGTCATCAACCTTTCCTTTCCATCCTGGTGCAAAACATTGAAAATTCGACATTGTTGATACATTTGGGATGTTATATTCACTGACCAGGAAAACCCTTTCTGTAACAATTCAAATAAGAAATGATGGGTACCGCATTGACTTGTTACTTACTTGGTATTCTTCACAATTTACCCGTAATAAATTTGCATGATGGTTGGCACAATTGTCAACTATGTTGTCTTTAATAATGTGTCCTATGGCTTCAAGCATATGCAATACAACATCTAAGACTTGACCAGAGCCAATCAAGCACAATGAAACTATAACACATGCTCATTTTATCCTTTCTTCCTTGACCTGGTTGATCATTAATCCTTTTGAATTCTTTGTTGTCACATCTACAATAAGTTTCTCAATCCATTCTAGTGGGTTAGTTGTCTTTGGGATGGTTTTATAGCATTTTTTGGTCATCACCAACCTCTAATGAATTGATTGGCCAAGAACTATCCATATTGATTCTTGCTCTATTGAAAATATACTGAAAAATTACTCTTTTCTTCATATCCTTGCCTTTCATTTAAGAAACACATGGGTACCCATTCCATCCCTTGAGAAGGTGTGGGTATATCCTAAAAAGGAATAATAATAATAAGTGTACCCTTAAGCATGGTTTATGATATTTTTCCACATATACAAACCTAATTCCTATTTGCAACAAACTCAACTAACCCTTTATGATATAAATTGAGTCCATAATGCCCCTTCTCCAATATTTGGACTCAATTTATATCATATATAGTTGGTTTATTTTGTTGGTAATGAGGATTAGGGCTACATATGTGGTAAATTCCTATAAATCTTACTGAGGATGTTTGACTAAAATAAGGTATTTTTCACAAAGGTCAAATAGTTTAAGAAATTGCTTACATAATAGATCACGAATCACTACACATTGATTTTTTAATGGTTAAAAATTTCAGAGAGAGAAACAATCTATAACCATATCCAAATAGCCACTTGAGACAATATATTAATGCAAATGGAAAAACAATTTACATATGGGTTTCTAATAATCAATCATTAGCTAGTGACCCACCATGCTCTTCAAATAGAGATCATGGAATAATAGGGTGCTAAGAAATGGATCAATTTAGCCATTAAGATGGAGGACAAAATGAATTGTTGCATCACTCTATGTCTAGAACATATTGTGACCATTAGATGACATAAGTACAAATGCATGCATTAGGCCAAGATGATATTAACTAACTCTTAAGTGTCTAAATATCCTAACATCCCCATTAAGAGCAAATTGGGATACGATTGAATAATTTACAAAGATGAAACAATAGGAGAAGGAAGGAGCCATTAGAGCCTATCCCCTTGCAGTGACAAATTCTTGAACACCTAACATAGATCAAAGTTTATAAAACTTTGCTTCTATAAGATACTTTGTGAATATTTCTATAGCTTGATCATTTCTAGGAAATAATTGTGAAATTCTAATTCACAGCAGATCATGGAGCCGAGTATAGCTCGTAGAGAAAGAATGAGAAGAAAAGACGAATTATAGTGAAAACTGCAGTAAAAATGAGTAGACAATTAATCATGCATGATAACTTAGATAAGAACATAGTAATGTCACATGATCCAATAATCAGTATAGTCAACAATGATGTTACAATGGAGAGAATTCGAATCACCTAGGATAATTTGAGTCTCAGTTGATCTAGCATAGGAATTGTCACCACTTGAGTGCTTTGGAAGACCCAAACTCAACTAAAGTGAACCTAAACCTAGTTAACTGAACACACAATCAGTTAACTAACCAAGGAGGGTGCATTAGTGAGTTTTTCATGCAAATCACTCAAAAAAGGGTGCATGCGGCCATAGTCAGTGGCATTCGGAGCACAACCCCCCCACAAGAGTCAGCTAACTCAGGTGGAATGAACTGGAACATTGAGTAGGCTCCTAAAAAATATGAAACTGGCTTAAGTGGTCCTAAAATGATGCATGAAGGGTGCATAAGGTGGTAGATGGATCCTGGATGACATCTGCACACCACTAGGGGGAAAATGACATCATCAACTACTATGAAAATGAAATAATGCTAGGTAGGACAAGGGTGGAGTATTAAAATATCCTAACAATAATAACACTTTGAGAATGCAATCCTAAATAAGCTTTCTGATGAAATGCATAAGTGGCTCAATGTGTTTGTTGTGCCAATGTTGAACTAGATATTTGGTGAGTTTTATGGCACTCTGATTGTCACTCTAAAGGGTATTTGGATGTTGTTGTTGGAATGAAAAATATGAAAGGATTTGTTGAGTCCACATGGATTCTTTACTTGCAATAATGGTGGCTTGATACTCTTCTTTTGTTGAGTAAAGAGAAAGAGCTTGTTGTTTTTTACAAGCCTAAGTGATAGGTCTAGAACCAAGAATGAAAACATAACTTGCAGAATACTTTTGATAATTAGGTTCCCTATCTCAATTGGAATCAGTGAAACCAACCAACAAAGGACACCCCCCAAAAATGTATTGAATCCCAAATTGAATTGTACCCCAGATATATCGAAGTATTATTTTTGTTGATTTCCAATGATTTTCATGGGCCGTTTGCATATACTAGGCAACATGCCCAATAACAAAGGAAATGCTAGTATGGATATGAGTCAAATACAAAAGTATTCTAACTAAATGATGGCACAAGGTGGCATATACTTCAGGTGTAGTGTAGGTGGCAGTAAGTTTGATTCTAGCCTAGAATGGATATGGGGTTGGCTTACAATCTTCCATGTAAAAGTAGTGAAGAACATCACAACCATGCTTACTGCGAGAAATAAAAATTCATTCTTTCTTTTGCAATACTTGGTGGCCAAGAAAATAATGCAAATGTACTAAGTCAGTTATTTCAAATGTCTTCCTAAGATTAGATTTCACATGGGTTAAAATTTTAGGGTCACTAATAATAAGAATAAGGTCATCAACATAAATAAAAAGGATTGTGAGATGGATTCCTACTTTCCTAATATAGACATTGGGGTCAGAATGACATCTAGAAAAACCAATGTCAAGAAGAAATCTATCCATTTTAGCATACCAAGCCCGAGGAGCTTGCTTAAGGCCATAGAGAGATGTCTAGAGATGACAAACAAGGATGGATTTTTTCTGAACATAGCCATGAGGTTATTCCATGTAAATTTTATTATAAATCCCCATGCAATAAGGTGGATTTGACATCCATTTGATAGACCTCCCATTTATGTGAAGAACCAAGGGATATATCTATTAGAATCGATAAATATGCAATAACATATACTAATAGATTACTAACATGCAAATCAATAACCATAATCTTACTAGTCTAATATCCTATCAACATAAGCATCAAATAATCAATAGAATATGTAAGAAAGGAAAGAAAGAAGAGAGTACTTTTTTTATGTGGTAAAACCCCAAGATGGGGAAACATCCACAGAAGTCTGATTTTATTATTCTTTAGGAAACTTTCACTCTTACAATATTTGGCACCCCCACATAAGCATCATATCACATTCCATCTTGTCTTCTTGTCACAATGGATTTCCCATGTATTGTACCAAATGGGTCTCCTTGACCTCTATTACATATTCTAGAGGGATGGGTGTTCATATCCCATAATACATGTGGGATAATAATTTTCCACCTCCCTTATATAAATAATGGTAATAGGAGAATTTTACTCCATGATGCATGTGGGATAACTCCTTTTTCGTAAGTTAGAGAATTATGAAGAATATTATTCCTTCTTATTCTAGGTAGGACTAATTGTGTCTACAAAATGCCTTAGCTAGGCTTGTACAACAATAAATGAGACCACTATACATCATAGTAGACATAATTGCACATTCTAACAAGAAAAAAAAAATGGAATTCATTTTGGTGACATGGGCAAAGGCTTCATTGTTCCCAATTTCTTGAACTTCGAAAAATATTTTTTCAACTAATCAGACATTTCAACATTTCCATATGATGCATAATTAGTTCTATACACTCATTCTCATATGTCAAGTTTTCTTTCTTTGGAAGAGATTAAAAATCCCAAGTATCATTCACCATTAAGAAATGATATTCTTCATTCATTTCTACATCACCATCTGGATGGATAAAATCTTCTACAAATGTTTCTAAATCACGAGTCTTGAGAACTCGATCCAAAAGAGAAGAGGCTCATTGGAATTGTGAATATGTTCGACATTGATATTCAGGATCATTGACAATATCACCGACTGCTTCTCATATTGTACAAACCCATATAGGAAGCAACAATGTTGGTGCATTTTCATGTTCAACGGACTCAACTGGAGGAATCTAAGAAAGTGGATGTGGTTTTCATCCTCACTATAATCATCTAAAGAAGAAACAAAAATAGGACCACTAGCGGAAAATTTGGGAATTGAACATCGTACAATCATTGAAGATGGATTGTAAATTGAAGCAAGAAAACATACCAAATTAGGCTCACATGTCGAGATATTTTCATCAAATTTAACATCTTTCCTAATAATTATTTCATTGGATTGAGGTCAAAGAAGTCTATAATGTTTGAAACCTCTAGAATATCCAACAAAAATGCATTTCTCACTCTTAGGTTATAATGCTTTCCATTTTTCATCAGGAATGTGAGCCCATGATTCACTGCTAAACACACAAAAGTGGCTTACATTTGGTTTAATTTTACTCCATCCTTCTTCCAGAATTATATATTTTAAATCATTTGTGGGAGTGTGATTGACTATGAAATTGACACAATTAATGGCTTCTGCCCAAAATTGAGGTCTTAATCCCATATATTGGATCATACAATTTGCCATTTCTTTTAATGTGTTATTTTTTCTCTTGGCAATACCCGATTTTTCTGTGGTGTATATGGAACAATATGTTGTAATTGAATGCCTTATGCAGTATATTAATTCATAAATTTGTTGTTTACATATTCATCTCGATAATTTGTTCTTAACTTTTGTATTTGATGTCTACATTGTTTTTCTACAAGGGCCTTGTAGGCCAAACACATAATTCACACTTTAGTAAACCCAAGTGCATTTGGAGAATTCATCAATGAAATTTAAGAAGTAATTGAACCAAGAGAAACAAGTAGAAGGAATACAACCACATGATTATGAACAAGATGGAAATGGGCCAAGGTGTGCCAAGGGGCATATTTGTCAAAATTACCTAGATGATGTTTGTCTAGAATACACCCAGGACAAAATCCATCTTTATAAGAAACAAGAGGAAATTATACCAATCACTATCTTTTGATTACATAGATGCTGCAATGAGAGATGGTTTAGATGACCAAATCTCTCATGCCAAATTTTTCTCAAGTCATCATTATGAGCAATAAAAACTGATGGAAAAGATGATGACCCAAAGTTGCAAAATCTGTACATCCTAGTCATATCATCAACAATTCTTGTTTTTAGGGAGTGATTAGGATCTTTTAAAACCTTTATTACAACTTGGTGAGGTGAAAACTCTACAGTATTACCTTCACTGGAATGATTGATCTAATAGATTGACATAATATTGCAGGAAAGACTTGGAACATGTGATACATCTTTGAAATGGACATCATCTATACAACTATTCCAAACCCTACAACACTAAGAGATATATCATAACCAACAAATATGTGTTTGGTTACATTCATTTACAGTAGAAATAATGGATTTATCCTTATCCATATGATAATATGCTCTAGGATCAATGAGCCACTCATTAGAAGAAGAAGAAGAAGTAGAAGTTGCATTGAAGGAAAAACCATAAGTATAAATTGCATGTCAATGAGGAGAAGAGTTAGAAGAAGAATCAAAATTTATGTTGTGATTCATAAATGTTTCTCCCAAGGATTCTATTTTCATGCAACATTTATATTCCACATGACTGTATTGTCCACAAAAAATGCAATGTTTCTCAATCTTCTTACCTTTCTTTAGTTCCTTTATCACCATTAGGCGTAGGAACTCACTGAGAGGGTTTTAGACCCTTGTTTTTCTTATTGTTGTGAGGTTGTTGCTTCTTTGTATTATTGTATTTATACTTCTATTGTGGCAGTAAGGATTTTCTAGATGCATCATTAGTGTTGTCACCGCAAGATGCAAAAGCTTATATTGCTCTCTAAATAAAGGATAACAAAATTATTCAAGAGGGAGATCTTTGTAAGCATACACTAGAATTTCTCTGGTGGAGTGAAAAGTATATACAAAAGTAGAATAAGGACTACCAAGCTTAGCAATAATATCATAAATACATTGAATACATGACTTAGGTATCCTGCATTCTTCTACTAAAATTTTAAGTCTTTTGAATTTAGAAAGATAGTCTTAAATGAAATAGAAATCACTTGGATTTGAAGCAACCAATTGATTTTCAGGCTAGTGAGCATGAATCTCATCGTGTCTATCAAATATAGTTTCGAACTTTATCTAAGCCTCATCTGGTTGGTAAATTACTTGAAGGTGAAATCATAATTCATTAGAGATGGGAATCCTGATTAATCCATGAGATTCATAATTTTTATTGTCCCATTTTGATTTCTTCGAATCACTAGTGGGGGTAGTTTATTTTCCCAAGGTAATCTAGTAAAATCCCTTACTTTGTAGGATTTCCCTATCTCAATACCTTTCATATGATCTAGGAACCATCATTAGGGTATCTTGTTCATAAATTGTTTATCTTTCATTAGTATCTTGTATTATCAAAAGGGTGGTTTGGCCTTTCGTACAAACTTCGATCACCTCCCATAGCTAGTCTAGTTCACCATAGGTGTTCTAGGAGTATTAAAGAGAGGATAAACATTCCTAAAGTGACAACCAATATACCTTTTTGAGGACAGGATTCTCAAGATGTCATTGTCCTAGCAACCTTCATCTCTACCATCCTGAATAGCATCATACTGTTTGGGTTGCAATGGAAAATGTGATAACATTTTCGGGACCATTATGGGGGACGAATAGACTGCCTCGGGTAAATTTATCTCTATATCCATGCTATTTAATGACATATCATTCGGTGGATACTAAATTTTTCTCATCTGGTGACTCCACAACGTGCCACTGTTTACGAAGGCATATAGAGACTCCATTGGGGAATATTAAATTTAAGAATCACAATGAACTACTATTGTTTTCTCCATCTTTCACCATCCTTAAAAGAACTAACCGAATAGTTAATTAAGCTTAAATAACAAAAAGAGGAAAAATATCAGTGGGATTTGCAATCTCAGTATGAGGATGATTATGAATATGCCTATGGATGTGAACCTCAATGAAAAAATATTACGATACCCTTAATTTTCCTCTTTTTTTCAGGTATCAAACCTTCTAAAGTAAATGTCCAAACCTCCTCTAGCAAGCTTCTAAGTAAGCATGATTATAGGTGTCAAACCTATTCAAGAATTTGTGGCCAAGATAGTCATTTGAATGATCCTCTTAATCCAATTGTATATCCAAATCAAGTCCCAAATAAAGCATACAAATAATTTGAAAAAAAAAAGACAAACCATCTCCATATAACCTCTTTGAAATAAACGAGGCACCTCATCGTATGCCAAACAAATATAATGAAAAGTTGCCTCATTTTAACGGAAGCAATACTATTTCGATCAAGGAGCATTTGGATGTGCTATGCTATTATATGGAATATTTAAATGCAACCGACAAAGATGTTTATATGAGAGCCCTTGGTGCAATTCTAGAGGGAGATGCCCGGCTATGGTTTGACCATTTAACACCGAGATCCACCACTAGATATGACATGCTTACAAATTTATTAATCAATGAATGGGGAGATACAATTGATGAGTTTTTAGAATTTCAATCATGTAATGATTGTATTGCCAAAGATCAGTTTGATAGGGATTAACAAGATGACGATGATACTATGGTTGATGATTTTCCTTATCAATTGGAACCTTCCTCTACTGAACCAACAGTGAATGTTCCTTTGATGCATCTTATGAATGAACCTTAAATCTATAGTAATGTCGCAAAGTATTTTAGGAACCATCATTCTAAATCCCATGTTGAAGTTAAATGCGACATTGATTAGATCATAGGAAATACCATGTCATCATCGCTTAAGGAGGGCATAGATAATATTGTCATTTTGAATCACAGATGGAAATATAATGATCAACATCAAACGTACCACGATCAATATTTAGGTGATCCATTAGAATAAACACTTGTAGTTGAAGATTTTATTTGCAAGCCTATCATTTCAACCCTAGATGAGAAACTCCATAGTCATTATGTGGTTGATGATGATTTGAGGTAGTGTTTAAAAGATCCTAGTTTTGATTTTGGTCTTAATCAAGTAAATATAGAAGAAGCAGATGGTGAGGATAATCATAAATCCTTAATAGGGAAATCATGTGGCCATTATGAGATTGAAAACCAATTTTGTGAGGATGATCAACGGGTTATTGATAAACTTATTAATATTTTCCCTGGTCAAATGGGTGAAAGTAATAATCCATCTTCAATTAAACATAACTTAAAATCCAATTAAGGTCAATCCCAACATGATAATATGGTTGTGAATCAACCCGACCTTGAGCATTATTTGTTAGAACTTTCAAGTTGGAATCAATGTTAGATTGAGTACAGGGAATCCTTAATAAATTTTCATCCCAATTCTTCTAATGTTGATGATATTCCTTATTCAATCCTTGATCGAGATGAGTTGGTTCAAACCTAGGTGTAAGTGGTTGTAGTGAATTGTGTCCTTGTGAAATAAATATTGAATTTATCCCCAATTTTGAAATCATTCATGGAATCAAGAACATCATTGATTTGAAATTTTTTCCCTATCATAAAATTCTAAGGTCAATTATTATAAACCACATGGGAGAAGATACACATTTTCAATCCACCCTCCCATCCTAGCTTTTGGAATCTTCCTTTAAAGTTTCATGTTCGAGTCAAGATTATGCTTTCAAGAATTCCAGTCATGAGCCTCATGAGTGTTAAAGGGTTAAATGCCATGTAGATCCCCTTTCCACCATATGTTATGAATAATACATTTCAATTCATTAATCATATTAAATGGTGGATGGAAACTGTTTATAAATATCAATTTCGCCTTTGGCACTATCTTATCTCTCGTCATTTTGATGTTTTCTTGATATATAATCAACAAGTTTGGGGAATCTCTATTTCTGGTTTCTTAATTTTTAATTTATCCCGGGCTTGCTCTATCATCAATCATAAAGTGAAAGGAATTGATTTTTCTAGCCATGTGGATGAAGAGAACAATGATAGCCAACAAATATTGAATCAAATGTCTTATCCTTTTATTCCATCATTTTTGAAAGATAAACCACATCATTTTTATGATCATATTGGTTTTTGGATGGATGAAACTTGCAAAGATCAGTCTCAAGCCTAACATGATTTCATCTTACATTATTATGATTTTTTCCCAAATTTCGAACAAAAGTTAGGATGACCATGATTTTCACTTTATTGATCTCTAATCTATTCTTGACTTGTTCTATTAAAAACCACTAAGGAAGATTTATTGATCTTTTAGATGAATGGTTGCATTAGACGGTTTTACTTAGTGCTTGTTTGAATGCTAGAGTAGGGTAGGTAGGATGAATAAATTCGTACCCAAACAACAGTTGTATTTTATTTCTATTGTCTTTGCATTCTAAGTTTACTTTCATTTCTATTTTGAGTTTTTATATGTGTGTGTTTGTGTGTGTTTTTTATTTTTAAGTTATAAGTTAGTATTTCATTTCAGTCTTTCATCTAGATTTGTTATTTAAGAATTTTCATTTTAGTCTTGTCATTTGATTTCAATTTTAGTTTATTATATAATATTGGTACATAGAATATTGGCGTCCGGTATGTGAGATTGGTATAACATTTTTTATGATGTAGGTGCAGGTACTATGGATGATTAAAGGGTTGTTGAGGTTCTCAAGCGATCTCTCCCTTAATAACTTGTCCTAGTTGGATCCAGATGTTATCACATGCATAGTAGCTGGGCTACTTATCATATTTTCACACTAGATTTCCAGTCATGATCCTAGTCCTTACACTCAAGGAAGATTATTATTAGAGAAAATTAGTGGTGTATGATGTATATATTTGTTCAACCGAATGATTCAGGGGCAGTAGTTGTGGGGACACCCTCATCACTTTGAGTCCCCTTCATGGCCTCCCTTGTTATGCATTTTCAGACCTTGGTTCATTCGAGCATAGTAGACTAGTTGGATGTATTCTTTCCTTGTCATGCAGAAACATCAACGTTAGTACATATGGATTAAAGTTGTAGTTGTAGGCTCAGTTATATTGCAAGGGTATTATTTTATGGATGTTGTGATTTCTATTGGTTTCCTGACTACATTAGAATTTGTTATGCACTTATGGTCATTTTATTGGTTGGTCAATAGAATACTCTAGGAGTGATATAGGTGCATTAGTTGATAGTTTCATATACATGCTTTTTTTTAGGTTAACTAGTGTTGTAATGTATAGATAAGTTCCCTAACTCTTGGTTTTTGTGCTTGAACCTTTTCCACATTATCCATCTCACCCACCTTGTTTTGAATCCCTTGACTTGGACATGACTGATTGACCTGCGTACCATGTTTTCTTGTGTCTCGACTTTGATGTGTGTAGAAACAGTTTGTTGACCCCGTTGATCTCTTTCTACATGTATATCATCGTGGGTTGAGTGTCGGTACATAGGCCTAGTCACCATAAGTGTATCCCCTAATGTCAAAGCAAGTTTCCCATCCTAGAAGTTAGTTAGCGGAAAAGGGAGTAGGTACTCATCATTGGTTTGATGTACCTCCCACTTCCTTGTAAAAGGGAATTATTGTGGAAACTCCATCAGGGCTATGCTCACTGGAAGTGGAGATAAGTATGTGTCATTATTTGGGACCTGCAAGGCTATCTAGGGACGGTGCCTTTGGAGGCTATCTAACTAAAGGAATGGAAATGCAAAGTGGGGTTAAATTAGATATCCAAAGAAATGTAAAGAGTGAAAGTGAAATTGTGAAATCCAATTAAAGTGAAAGTGAAATTGTGAAATCCAATTAAAGTGAAAGTCAAATGCAATGAAATACAAAATATAAGTCCGTGAAATAAATAGGTTTTTATAAAGTTGAATGGGTAACTTCTAACCACTTCATCCATTTGTGAGATACCACCCTTCCCTAGTGTTTTCCACTCCAACAAATGTCAGATAGGCCCTTTTCAATCCCTTCTCTCCAAAGGAAAATTGTGTCTATCTAAAAGTCAACTCCACTTTGACCA
This sequence comes from Larix kaempferi, assembly GCA_027924585.1. Lineage (NCBI taxonomy): Eukaryota > Viridiplantae > Streptophyta > Pinopsida > Pinales > Pinaceae > Larix > Larix kaempferi. The sequence goes on from BSBM01000372.1 coordinate 32,166,311, forward strand.
AAACCTTTGAACCTTACTCATTTCATTTGTCACCTGAGAGATGAAGGATTGATCTATGGATTACATTGTGTATAGTTAATGTGAATAAGTGTATGTATGTAGAACTGTCATTTTGTATTATGTCGCACTATGTTAATGTCTTGCTCTTTTTATTTTTGCATTGACCGCTACGTGAATGGCATAAATTCGCATCTAGTTGTTTTCCAATATTAATCATGATAAGGAATTACACCTCTCGCAGGATTCATACATGTTCAGTTGATTATTTTGAGCCATGGTCAACTTTTGTACTTTTCTTGACTTTTTGAATTGGTCAAACCTTGGTTTGACTTGGTCAATGGGTCAAACCCGCAGCGGAACCCCATTACAGGTTATTAGAGTTCATATGAGTGCCTTTGGAGGCCAATTGGACTACTCCAAGAATCAATTGCTGAAGAAATGGCTTAATTCAATTTTTTTATAAAGTCAATGGGAAAATCACTAAGCCATTTTAAATTAAAACGTTGGATATTTCTTCACGGAGACTATGGGGTGAGTCCATGAAGATGGGTAACACTTTTTGGTCAAAAGTGATGGTGAAAATTCAAATTTTTACTCATTTATTAAATTGAAGTTCTCAAAACTCATATGTGCTTTGTGAATTCCGACATGCAATGAAAACACATATAGTAGTGATTTATATTGTCCTTACACCTATATTTTTTTAAATAATAATATTATTTAATATGTCAAAATTGCATTTAACAATATGCTTGTTCTTGTAAATTTCAAGGAAAGTTAACAAACTGTGGCTTGTGTGCATGTAAACTAATTTAGTGATAAATGCATAATTTCTAGAAAAAAATATATGAACATAATCTACACAAAATGCAACATGGCACACATTTTTTTTAAAATTTATTTTGGAAAATTACTTTTTTATTATTAATTTTCGAAGTTGAGCATTGGAAATTTTAATCACATTTTGTGCACGTGTGTGTGCACGTAATTTTTGTTTATTGGATACTAAAATCGAAAAACAAAAATACCCTTTTGAAGACGATGCATTTATGTGGGGCATATAATTTTTTTGAAATTTTTTGGTTGTGTACATTTTCTGTTGTTGATTTTTCTTTGCATTGCTTCGAAGTTCTAGACATGCCTTTTAAGTGTAAGTTTGAAAAAAAAAAAATTTATCATATGAACTGAAAAACCCATAAATTATATGCCAATGGATAGATGATTCATTAACGAAGCCATCAGTATCAAATCCGCCACCTAAGATGCATCCTAGGATAGGGTTTAGGCTTGGAAAATATCCCAATACAATTAAATTTGCAGAAATGGGGGTTAAAAGTCTGTTAAATTGTAAGCCCTTGATTGAGGTTTTAAAATCCTCGATCGAGATTTTACATGCATTTTTAAATACCTTGATTGAGGGTTTATGTGTGGTTAGATAGAAGCTCAATCGAGCTACGATCTCGATTAATCTTGTAGCTCAATCGAGCTTTTAAAAAATTTGATTAATTTTTTTTTCGAGTGTCCATATTTGTGTTTGGAGGCACACGAATATGAACACCCAAAAAAAAATTAATTGAAGTTTTTAAAATCTTGTATCGAGTATGTATTCTTAGCTTGTCCCCATGGGGGGTTCACTTAGTGAACTTGTTACATAGCACGACCATTCACAGGATATTAAAGAATATCCCTAATTTCACTAGATATTGGAAAATTCCTCCTAAAATTGTATTGTTGAACACCCCGTCCCAATATACCTTTCCAATTAAGAAAACCCCTAGTTTCACCAGATATTGTAGCTGTCCATTTTTCTTAACCCATTTTTAACACCCCCTTTATATCATATTATGAAGTTGTAACAAGCAGGAGCCCTAACGCATCTTAGTTTAAGCAAAATGATGCTAAATAAAATAATAGTACATAATGCTAATAATGATCCCACTAGGATTGCAGGGGAAAATGATCAATTTGTAGCATTGGATAGTGGAATACCCAACGCAATAGCAATGGGGAAGGAAAAATGTGTAAAAGGAAACCCATTCAAGTGATCAATATAACAAAGAATGTAAAAGACTCATAGTCCAATAGTTAGTGCAATGCTTAGAAAAGATGAGAATTGTAGATGTTTCACACCACAGTCTACCAATCTGCTAATTTTATATCATGTAAATACAAGTATAGCCATAGATAGATCATGTGTTCTATAAGCTTAGTAAATTAAAGTCCATAAATTAAACTATATTTAAAATGAAATGGAGGTTTTCTATCCTCATTTTCTAATTGTATAAGAATAAGTAGATGATCATATAAGCCATTGTTTCCTACCCAATAGTTGTATATTTCAACCTCCTCCACCAATTTTTCTAGCATTAAGAATATCCATCATCTTAGATATGCTTGTTCTTCCATGTTAGAACACAAACTAGCATCTTAATATTTAATTCCTAAAATCAATCTTATGGACAACTAAGAGGGAGGCCATTGTCACCACGCCTAACCATTTCTGTGGCTTTAGGCTATCTCTTCTCTAGCTCAAAGGTGGAGTACCTAGGGTAGGATTACTAGAGATTAACAATGGAATACATGGTGAAAATGAAGAGTAATTGTAGAAAAAAAAGTGTTTTGGTTTTGTAAAATATAAGGGTCATGAAGGAATTAGAGACTAGTTTTTTATACAATGGGAAATGGGGTCAACCAAGGATTGCATGAGGATTTCTTTAAGAAGATTAGAAAGGGACAAGGTCACAATGCAAAAACCTATATGCTTTGTAGTGAATGGGATGATTTTAGAGATCACATAAAATAAAATTTCTAGATAAAAAATAATTCAAATGGACTCAAGGAGGAAAGCTACATTGAAAGGCATGAAAAAACACACGATTTCTAGACACAAAAGATGGACCTATAATACACTTCCAATTGATAAAAATCACATAAAATATTTAAGATACAAATCCTAATCTTTCATTACCTCAATTCCATTAATAAGTTGAAGATCCATTAACCAGCCAAGCACATGAGCAACATGAAAACCCTTCAATAGAGAACTAGCATCAACGATCCTACATGTTGATTGAGTATCCCTTATCCATCAAACTCAATACCTTATTCCCTTGTCCCCTAATTTTCCCTCTTCCTCCCCTCCACCGCTTCTACATGAAATGTAATAAAATATACCCTAAATATTTGTATTTCCATATAACATAATTAATCCCCCTTGGCCCCTTAATACAAAGCAATATATTTTCTCATTTCCTTATCATAGTTTATTCCCCAATATGAATGGACGTGGTAGGATATTTCCTACCAACTGAACCCCCCATGCTTGTCCCACGAGGTATATATTCCAACTATTAACTATGTGAGTTCCCTTGTAAATTCATGTTTGAAGGTAATTACTCAAAAAACCAAAACCACACGAGTTGTATCCCTTTCTCTAACTTCGTTTGGTAAAGTGTGTCACCCCATTAATTGGTCTGGGGGTTCTCCCCGCCCATGGTTCCTTCACTCAATGAAACTATGCCTTAGCTCCTTCATTCATGGGATATTAAAGAATACCCCTAATTTCACTAGATATTGATAAATCCTACCAAAATCCTTTTGTTGAGCCCCCCTCCCAATACATATTTCCAATTAAAAAAATTATTTTTACGAGATATTCCCTATTTTTACTAGATACCCCTTTTTATACCCCCCAATACCTATAAACACCCCATACCCTACTCCCCTCCCCCGCAATACCTATAATATATTTACCTTATTCTTCATAATTTAAAAAACCCCCTTTATGAAAGAACGTGATATGATATTGGTCAACAAGGTGAATCCCTTGTGTCCCCACCTTGGTGTTGAATCCGTGCGATCAAGATCGTCTAATTAAATTAAAATTAAACATAGAATTATAAGATAATCAAATATAGTAAAACATAATTTCAACAAGAAGAATGATACATGTAAGTTCTAGTAAATACCTTCGAGAGAAATAAGGTAAAGACAACAAGACCGCCACTTCCTCTATATTTTATATGTGTAGATATGGGTTGCAGAGTAATTGGAGTTATTGATGTGACTAGAATCATGACAAATGGGAATAAGGGTCCTTTGGTTTTTGGTTCTTAATCACAAGAAAGAATTATGAAACAAAAGACCCTTTTCCACATTTTCCATGAATTCAATCACATTAATAAACACCAATTATTCGGCTAATGCTCTCTTCTAGTCCTTGGCTGAGCTTTTATGCAATAGACATGGTGAAATAAGCCTTGTTTTGTTTGTGTTTTATAGTTATAACTGTTGGAGGTGCTCGATAGAGCTTTTAAAAAAGCTCAATCGAGCTTGCTCTTAATTCCTCGATTGAGATTTTAGAGCTCAATTTAGGGTTAATAAAAACCCTCGATCGAGCTATAAAGTTGGATCGAAGGTTTTACAAACCCTCGATTGAGAGTTTTAAAATAGATCGATCGAGGGCTTAATTGAATGCTTGATCGATGTCGTTTTACAACATTCATGCACCCCCTTCTTGCTAAAAAGTGTTACCCATCTTCATGGGAAGAACCTATGATAGATTGGCCAAGGATGTATGGGTAATGGATCCTAGTGTATTTGACGATTCCCGATCCATGCACATAGTTAGATCATCATTCTGGGGAAGGAATATTTATGGGAAAATTGAAGATTTACAGAGGTTTCGAGCTTAAAGTTAATTCATTAAAAAGTGACCAAGGTTTGAGATGTGTGGCATTGGACTAATGAATGGTAAGATGTGACTTGGGTGTATTTGCGATGGTTCCTTAGAGGCTATGGGACACTTTTCTTGACATTTTATCATTGTATCATGTCACAAGCTTCATTTCCCCCATCAGGGGACATTTTTTTCCTAGGAGGGCGATTTTTTCTTGTTGTGACTTATGTATTGAGCTTGGTGCTAATGTAAAAGTGCAAATTTGTCGCCTAAGAGTGAATTGATCCCCCTAGTGTGTTATATCATGTATATATTTTGTTGTATATTGGGATTAGGTGGTAATTCGCCCCCCTCACCTAGGATTGACTATTTCTATCTTGATCAATGTATTAGAGTGAGATTTAATATCCACCATTGATCATTTTATTTTATCTTTTAATCTCAATTGTCTATCAAAAAGTTGGTTAGGGATTTTTCCACTCTCTGAGCTATACAAGAGATTGAGCCCCTCATTTAGAAGGGACTTTTGGCTCTTGGAGAATAATATCAAATAATTTTGTGGTGCATAACTCTTGTGTCTCAGAGATTCATGGATCGATTCATGTCTTTCTAATTTTCCCTTTCCACTAGATCTATATTCTTCTCTAGCATTGAAATTTTTTGTGGTGATCTCTAAACTTGCAGGGAAAAAAAGGAGGGTGACTTCATCATTTGGGTGATTCTATGTGAATGCAAATCATATTTCTTCTTTCCATCGATTTTCTTACTAGATCTCTCTTGTCTCTTTGCTTGTCATTTTCATTTTGAAAATTTCAAGTTAAATCTTTAGTTATTGTGAACACCTTCTAAATCGTTTGCTTGTGTATTTAGAGGTGAAAATTCACTGGGATGTTGTTGTGTGAATTTGCTTGAGGAGAGGTCGATTTCCATTTGGGACTATTGAAGACTGGATGGAACTCTTATCCATTTGTCACTCAAATTAAAATAAAAATCATTTTTTCTTTTCTTTTTACAATACACATCACTCGTGGAGGAGATTGATTCCTCAAGGGTATTCCTTTTCGCTTGTGAGAGAACCACTATAAACACTAGAAAGCTTGTGGGATTCCATTTTCTAATTAGTTTGGCAATAAATAATTTCACCCTAGGCGTGGAGGTCAAATCTCTCTCGAGGGAGGCCAAATATCTTGGGATAATCTTCGTTTACCCTCAAGGGCATCATCTCTGGCCCTCATGATTTCATTGTGACTCCATCGCCCATTCAAAGCACTGACCTTTTCATCTACCAATTCGCCCTTTGGGGTTGGAGGTTGAATACACTTGTGGCGTGTGATGACTTGCTTGTTTTGTTTGAGTGTATGATCTATTGCTTGTGGCAAGTCAATTTTGGGTTAGGGTAGTTTGAAATTCATGATTCATTTCTTTCTCTTGCAAATTCCATAAGATCAAACTCAAATCTTGAAGAGAAACGACTTCTAATCTATTTTCCCTAGCTCTTTCAACCTAGATCTCTATGTCTAAATTTGATATTGAGATTGATTTCCTTAAATTGGATTACATTCCTTAATCATTTTCCCAAACCTTTGACAATCCATTAAACCATATCTCAATATCTTTCATAGATCTAAGAACCATCATCAGGGTATCTTGATCATTTAATCGTTTATCTTTCATTGTTATCTTGTATTATCAAAAAGGGGGTTTGGTCTTTTGTCCAAACTTCGAGGGTCACCTCCCATGTCTAGTCTAGTTTTCCCTAGGTGTTCTAGGAAGCTTAAAGAAAGGAGAAACCTGCTTGGAGTGACAACCAATATATCTTTTGGAGGTAAGATTCTTGAGGTGTCACTGTATCATATTGTTTAAGTTACTACAGAAAAAGTGCTAACACAACCAAAACAATAAAAGACAAATAACTTACCATTGAAAAATTAAACCAACAAAAAAAATTAAAATTGTCCATTTTTAAAGTCACTTCTTTTTGGACCACTTTCTATGCTCACAAGATTTCTCCATAAAAATAAACTTAATTACAATCCTCATAAAAATAAACTTAATTACAATCCTCATAACATGAGTAAAATATTTTTGCATAAATTATGATTCTTTTATTGACAAATTCTCAAAATATCCCCTTCACATTTTAATTTTAATGTTTTTCTTCACCTTATTTGTTCTTTGTTATGCACATGTACAATATACCACACTTCTTTTAACTTGGTTGTTGTTGCAATTCTTGAAAAAATTGGCTTATGTTTAACTTGTTGAATGTAGAACACCTTTAAGTTATCTTTTGTAGTTCTTTTTTTTTTTGAATGTAGAACACCTTTAAGTTATCTTTTCTAGTTCTTTTTTCCAAAATTTGTTTTCAACTCAAGGTCATATATTATTAATACCTTAATCATCAATTTTTTTTTCAAGTTTTAAGTAAATTCCGTAACTTTAAAAAGAATTTAATACCTTTAACTTAATACTCCAAAAATCATAACTCTCATCTAAATTTAAAGGTTTGAAACAGTCCTTTTAATCTTAACTCTCACTTAAACTTAAATTGAAAATGTTTGAAAGTAACTAAAGTTAAAGTTGTTAATGGCAATGTGATTATTACTCCAACTTTGAATGTTTATTTCTTTAATAAAATTTGTCCAACTATTCGGATTACAAATATATCTTCTACATATCTATTTAGGATGATCAATGTCAATCCTCTGATAACAGTAAAAATGGTAAAGACAAGATTCAATAAAAATAATACATATACTATATATATGTTATTGCTAACAAAAATGAAGATGCATGATTCACTGTCTTTCTTATTATAAAAAATGTATGAGATTTTAAACTAATTTATATAACTTAGATGCATAATAAATATGCACAAGTATCACAAAAACAGAACTCCCAAATAGCTGCTTGCAGATGCAATCTGTGCCTTCAATTCTTTGGTAGATTGAAACCCTACGCAGAGTAATGTAGAAAACGTACTCACAGTAATGCAGTATAATTCAGTGTTGTTGCTCTCTTTTCCTTTCTGCCGAATTAAAATAACTCTGTGAATTTTATATCAAATAAAAGGTGCACATGCAGCAGCCTACAATATTTGTTCCATCATCCTACACGGCAGCAACTTAACGTTTAATGGCAATAATTCCTTTAAAATGTGTAATGGACGGTGGGTATTAATTTCAATATTAAAAAATGGGTAGATGTAACCAGAGGTACTTTGTTTTTAAATATAATTGCTTGTTTTTTCTGTCTGTATGATACAAAGACTACATTCTCATCGGAATCCATCCATGACCCCATGACATGACCACCAAGTTATGGGTTTTACATGGCCGGCTAAAATGTACTTCCAAGTCAGAACATAGGGTTCACATTTTTATTTGTAATCCTACTGTAATGGCAGTCCAATTAAAAAATAAATAAACCTAATGTGCCAAAGAGTGAAACCATAATATAAGTCTTGCATGTTATTCGTAACTTAGTGGAAAAAATAAGATTAACTAATGCAAACAAAGTACCTTGAATTTAGTATGAGAATATGGTATTTTCAGTTCAGTTTGTAAACATGATATGAAATATTGAAAAATATAATGTTTAATTTATTAGATATTAATAAATGTTTACTATTTTTTTTAATGAGTCTCCTTTTAATACATATTTCTAATTTAAAAAATTATATTTTTATTAAATATTATTTTTTATATTCTTAATATCTATAAACCTCCATACCCTACATCCCCAATACTTATAATATATAATCTTATTTTTAACAATTTAAAAACCACATTTATAAATGAGTCCAACAAAATATTAATCAACAAAGTGAAGCTCCTAACCCATTACACCAATGTACTTAATTTTCAACACAAAATATTATACTACATAGCTTGATATATGAACTATGTGATAAGCGCTTATAATTTTTTCTGTCGGGTCATAAAGGATATCAATATTTGAAGTCAACATAATTTAATTACATGTTTAAATGTGTATTGTTGATTTCTCTTTACATTATGAAATTTTGTAATTATTATAAATTTGATATAATAATATTTTTTAGTAAAATTATATAGGTCCATAAATTTAATTATCAAATAAAAAAAATAACTTTTTATTATTATGATCAATTATCTAGATTATCTTTCTTATGTATCCATTATATACTATATCAAATTAATAATTATAAATACAACTAATAATATCAATGAAATTACCATATATATTATATCCAATTTCAAATTCATAATTATAAAAAGTAAAGAAAAACAACAAAAAATAATATTAATAAAATTATTTTTATAAGTAATATTTTTAATTATTATTATTAATTTTAAAAATATTATATTAAATTATTATATGAAAATAGAAATTACACTATGTTTAATAATCATAAAACTCATTTGATCAAACCCATTCAATAACTAAAACCTGTTTGATCCATTGATTTATCAAAAACACATTTAAACTCAATAATATTAATTTACCTAAAAACCATACTAATCATTATATAGAAACAAGATTTACTTTTACAATATTTTCTCATTCACTTAGAGTTACTTAAACTTTGAATAACAAACTATCTAATTAATAATTAGGTTTTTATGCACAATATTTAAAAGATATATATGTCGCCAAAAATTAAACTCTCTCATTAAACATAGATACAAACTCTTTATTAAACTTTTAACTAAAAACTTAAAAACAACTTATTTTTCACATTATTCTTTTCAATTTATTAAAATCAAAATTACAAAAATCTTTTAACCACTTATCCTTTTTATAATTATGACACCATGATAAAAATATAAAAAACTATACATTCCATTATTTTTATAATTATGGCACCATGATAAAAATATAAAAAACTATACATTTCATTAAAAGACAAAAAAATTATCCTTCCATTATTTTTATAATTATGACACCATGATAAAAATATAAAAAACTATACATTCCATTAAAAGACAAAAAAGTTATCCTTCCAATGATTATGATACAATGCTAAATTTTTAATATAAAATGAAAAAAATATCTGACAATGAAAAACAATTATTAAGAAAACAAAAAATATCATCATAATATATTAAAAAAATATAAAATATAAAATACAAATAATAAACTTTAAGATGGCTTCCTTTTATGATATAAAATAAATAATTATAATTTAAAAAAATTAAATTCTATATCGAAAAATGAATACTCTCACGAAAATTGGATTATTTCTTATAATAATTATGGATGATAAATAAGATAAGTTTAAAAAAATAAAAAATTGAACCCACAACCTCTACAACTTTGAAAAAAATATTCCATTGAAAATTAACATATAATTTAATATAAAATACATATTTATAATTTAAAAGAACTAAAAACTATATCAATAACAATTTTATTTTATAATTTTTTTATATATTAATAAAGAATAACTGTTAAATTCTATAAAACAAATATTTATAATTTAGAAGAAGTAAAAACTATATTAATAACAAATATTTATATAATTAGAAAGTTTTATTATATAAATTTTTTATATATTAATAAAGAATATTTGCTAAATTCTTCATGTATATTTTTTTAAAATGTTATATGTAACTTTAGTAGTTATATCTTTGTCTACAAAGTTTCTTTGTCTCACAAATAATAAATTTTTATACATCAAATTAGTGTTTTAACTTTTTAAACTGCAGCAGCACCTCTGAAATGTATTCTGAGCTGTTTATAATCAATAGAATATAATTTTTTCTTCAGGAAAAAAACTTAACTGTGACTTTAAACATAAATATTATTATTATTACGTTTATAAAATATTATACCCAATAAACACTTTCAAAATACAGAAAAACAAAAAACATCATTACAATATCATATTAAAAAAATAATATAATTTACAATTACATAATTAAAAAATAAAGTTTCAAGCTCTAATTTACAAATCGAGAGGAGTAAGTATTTGAGACGAGTACGTTTCCTTTTATGGCAGAAAATATTTACATATAAATATAGGATATCAGAGAATTTATTATTTACAAATTGAGAAGAGTAAGTTTTTGAAAAGAGTACGTCTCTTTTTAGAGCGGAAAATATTTACATATAAATATAGGATAGCCGAAAATTTGCCCCTTACTTTGAAAAAATCCCTAAATTAGTAGTGTGCAGCACTACAATACAATATAAACACGTCTTTCCCTCAATTGAAAAAACATCATGGGAAAAACCTGCGAAGATAAATTATGTATAACCAAGTCAGGTGAGATTTAAGCAAACAGGGTCCCCGACCCAACATTTAATATACAGAATCAATTCTGCAACTTGTTAATTAATTAATCCACAGCTCTGTAATGATATCGGAAACTGACAGACCCAGAACTGCCCATGAATTTTCTGGGAATCAAAATAACAAATAGAAACTTCTACATACATGTTAAACGGCCATTGAAATTAGTTTTCAGCTGTAGATTCTTCTACAAACGAATCAGCAACCATGTTAAAGAGCTCAATGAAATTAGTTTCGGCTGTAGAATGGTCAATGAAATTAGTTTCGGCCGTAGAAAGCTCACTGTGGCTGAATGGAAATAATAATAAACACTATGGAAGTAACGGACATACAGAAGTGGTGGATGAACAATATGAGATCCCCCAATTACTCATAGTACAGGGGGAATGCAATTATCAGAAAATTATGTACAGTGAAGTCAATAGATAATTCCCTCTTGAAAAAGCCCTTGTGGGGTAGTACCAGTGCCAGTGCCAGTACCAGTACCAGTACCAATAAGACCCAGCTCGGATGATGGTAAAATGTATGAATAATTGGGAGAAATTGCTGTTGTGAAGCCTGAGGTCTTTGCAGGCTCAGCCAGTTGAGAAGCCCAATAGGCCGCAGCTGTGGAATAGTCAGGCTCCTCTTTTACTTGCAATATTGAGCCATTGCCTACATGATTTCGATATGATATGAGCTCAGATTCCATGTCTGCTGAAAGCCCGTAACTGAAATTGCCAGTATCTTCGTTCAGCAACGTACTGAATTGATAATTGTTGCCCCCAGATGTGGAATTACTTGTACAGCTTTCCCAGAGTGAAGGCATTGAATTACAGGCTTGATTAAGCTGGGGATCATTAGATGGGCGCTCCATGGGCGCTTCAGCTTTTACATTCAAGGTTGTCGGAGCATAGAAAGGGACCACAGTGGGAATTATATCGATGCCCAGAGAAGGAATATTGTCGGTTGTGCAATCGCTCTCGTTGTTTTCGATTCTCATGAGCATGTTTGTCAGGGTGGAATACTGATCTGCCTGACACAGTTCATAATAATGAGTATTAGTACTGTGGGTGGCATTAAAACTGGCCGTTTTGGACTCAGCCGAACTCGATGCCCGGACGTTTCCCGCTTCTAGGGCACTATAAGGGCTATTCATGGCAGTTCCAACAGTGGTTCGTTCTGTGAGAGATTCAGATGAGCTTTGAGTGTTTGACGCAGACATGGCGGCCGCTTCTGAAGAAATATGATCGCCGTTGTAAGGTCTCCTAATTATTCCCGCACCTTTTGCTGCTTCTTTTGCCAGTAAACGCCTGATTTGCTGATTATCGTTGTCCTTGGTGCAGTTGCCAAGCAATTTTTTCTTCAGACGCGTGTTCCAGTAGTTCTTTATGTCGTTGTCTGTTCGCCCAGGCAACTGGGCTGCAATGATAGACCATCTGCACATATAATTTACACAGAAGAAGAAAGTTAGCAGAGACCCAAAATGCATTCAAATTTGATTAGTAATAGTACTGTGTATAAATATTCCTTAAACCTGCTTCCAATGCTGGTATAGAGGTTGCAAATGATGTTGTCTTCTTCTTCTGTGAAGTCACCATGCTTAATATCAGGCCTCAAATAATTCAACCATCTCAGCCTACAGCTCTTGCCACACCGTCTCAAACCTGCATGCACAGCAAGGAGGTGATTAACAAATGGATGCCTGTTTCTAAAATTCAAACCACCTGTCTGTCTTAATGTTGTCACTAGCTAGCTAACTCATTCTTTCAACGTCCAAGACCTGCAAATTTTTCAGCCCTTTATCTTATACACCCTCAGTGAAAAAGTACTTCACATATAAAACCATATATTTGTTACTCATTAACTTATGTCTTAATGTCTAATAAGGAGAAACTTCAGTGCATTTATCAATCTCTCCTTAACAATACTGGCTAACTCATTTCTTAATATCTCATGTCTTATGGTCTAAGACCATAAGGAGAAAACTCAGTGCATTTATCAATCTCTCCTTAACAATACTGGCTAACTCATTCCTTAATATCTCATGATGAATAAAACTCAATGCATTTATCAATCTCTCCTTAACCATATTGGCTAACTCATTTCTTCTTATCTCATTAATGAATAAGAAGAAACACAAAAGAATTTTTAAACTCAGTTTATCACTCTCAAGTTTTTTTATAATAACATCTTTTATTTTTTCAGCTAAAGTCTGGGACTTATATTACAGTAGCTATAAGGAATCCCAATTTTAGATGCTTAACATCCTCACTCTGAAAATTGAACTTATACCAACAATAAAAAAAACTCCCACCAAGTTAACAATATTCCTGATTCTGAAAATTGAACCTACACCAGCAATAAAAAACTCACACCAAGTTAACAATATACCTGATTCTGAAAATTGAACCTACATCAGCAATAAAAAAACTCCCACCAAGTTTACAATATTCCTGAGTTAAAGACCCTAAATGATTCACTTGTAGAACCACATATCCATTGTAACAAAGAAGAGAAGGGCTTATATATTATACATGACAAAACAGAACCTGAATGCCACAAATAAATATATGGGTATGGATCTGAATGAATTTTGGGTGTGTGATATACCATACCGGCTTTCCGAGGCAAAGCGATCCAGTTGCCTCCAGTGCCATGCTTCTCTACGAAATTTTTGAGTATGGCGTCCTCTTCAGGAGACCATGGCCCTCTCTTGACATTTGCTTTGTCACAGCAAGGTGCTCGGCCCATCTCCTTGTAAATATTCTAATCGAAGGAAAATCAGCTTTGCAGTACTAGACAGATTCTTTTGACCTAAAGATGATCAAAATAAATGCTACAGAGCATGAGATCAAGCAAATACAGGTAGAATATTTGTCTGAACCAGTACATGCCCTGATCCGGTGCTGTGGATTTGGGTTTTGGGTGGGTGGGCGGGAGGGAGGGGAGGGAAATCGATCAGTGGGTGTTTAAATGGTGGTAAATATATGTTGAATCCAATTATGATCAGACCAAGGCCGGTTAGTCAGAACCCACTAAGCGCTAGCTCCGGGCAGGCAAGCAATCACAAAGAATAGAATGCACAGCTGACACAAAATCGTTCTCCTCCTTTCTATACGACTCTAGAATAGGACGGCGCTGTAACTCGAGGACTAAATGTCTTTTCTATAACACTGACTGTAAATGCGAAGACTTCTGACTACTGTTGAAGCTTCAAATTTGTGGAGGAAAGCCGCATAAGTCCCTTTCTAATGGGTGTTTCATGGTTCTCGTTTTTTGTCAAGCGACGGCTCTTCTTGAAATCTCAACACACATGGGCGGCGAGCAGCGACAGGGGAGATGAACCGAGTCTAAAATATATGTAGACCATAGAGTCTCCGGCGGAGGTGGAGCCTGGGCCCAAGGCTTCGTAAATAATAGAAATCCGAAAGCGAGAGATTGCGAAGCCACATGGAAAGCCCTGTGTTCTTGCCTTTGTCACAATCTCTCCTTAGAATCTCGATGCAGCAGTAGTAGTAGTACCCATTCCAATAATTATTATTTTAATCTCTTCGTCTGATTATGTGCTCGAGGTGTAATGTAATGTAATTCCAATACAAAATTGCAATGTCTTCCTGGACCTACACAGGATGAAAATTATAATGTCGGAGGGTACAAAAATTCTCCGGCTGATGCGGTGTTTACGTTGCAATTTGACTCTGACGATTTCATTTAGGGATAAAGATCAGAGAAATTTGATGATCTCATTATGATTCCCGAGGATTGTCAGAGCGGTTTTCTTCTCAGTTCTGTGAGTGGGAATGGGAACATTGTTGGATTTGGACACCTGCCTTTCATACACTGTACCGAATCCGAAGAACCCGTAATCTTCTTTCTTTTTCTATTCACATCTTGCCACCGATAAATTCAATGTGTAGAATATTCTAATCCAATCTCTTGTCTCATGCAAACCACTATAGTCTCGTCCAGACCAGCATAAAAAAAGCCTTTTATATACAATTCCGAGCCTGTTATTTGATCTTCTGCTTATTTTTTTCAAAGATCTAAGATCGAACTCTGTTGACATCGCAAAAACAGAATATTTGGGATTGTTATCAAGTCAATAAAGGCTACTTCCCATCATGGCCAGCTCAAAGTTCTGAGCTTTCTACAACCAGAAATGAAAACCATTTTCTAATTTCAGGATGAGAATGTCATGGAACAGGTGGTTTCGAATTTTCAACGCGCACTCAAATTTATTAAAAATGTTGAATTTTAACAACATGTGAGTGGGCGAACGTCACAAAATAAGACCAGAAACTAATTTTACAAATTTTTTTCTTCCTGCAACACGAATCGCTGTGCTTGGGCGAATAAGACGCCAGAAAAGAACGATGATTGAACCTGTCTACCCACAGAATTATTATTATAGGATTCCTATATAATATCTCTACCTGAGTAGCGTAGCATCTTCGAATTGACAAGAATTTAATTAAATTTGTTCACAAATTTTGAAGCGTATAAATACAAAATTTAAAAAAAACAGCAAATCTTAACGCCTCTTTTCTGTTTACGTATACGTTGAGAGTGAGTGTTATTACAGTCGTTGGCGACAATTTCTCTCTCCTTCCCGTAACGGACGGACAATATTAATTACGCACCTCTCCTTCGATCAGTCGTTACACACCACGTAATTAGGTTTTTATTAATGTGTAACAGTTTTTGAATTTATCAAACTCTTTTATGTCATTTCTCCACTCTGTTCATTTCAAAATAGCTTGTCCTATTTTGGAGGCAATGCTTGGGCACTTTTTGATTTGAACTGGTTTGAGAGTTGTGATTGGAAATTTGATTAAATCATTTATAAATTAGTGAAAATTGTAGGTTTTAGTAATACAATTTTATAAAATTTAGCATAGGATCCTTCTTGGTGCTTAATATATTTAGGTTTAGAATGGATTTATAGGGTTTTAATTTTTTTTATTTTATGAGTTGACATAAATTTTTTACTTATTTTTACTTTTTATTTTTTATGTAATAAATTTTAAATTTTTTTATTATATCATTATTGATTTAGAAATTTGTTTTAAAATAAAATATGTTATTATTATTCGATTACAGGATTTTGGACTTCATTGAGTGGATCAACAAGATTGACCTAAGTGTAACAAGTGTAGAGTGGAGATTCAATTCACGATTGTTTTATTTTTTTATGCTCAAATGCATCTTGATTAAGATTTAAACCAGAGGGATCCAATTTTTTGAGGTGTATTTCTTTTTTAAAATTTAAACTCAAGAAATTTGATCTCTCTTGATTGATAGATCCGGGTTTAAGTTTTAAGTTTTTATTTTATAAACTAACATTATTTTTTAATTACTTTTCATAATATTTTATTTTATGAAACAACATGGATTTTTTAAAAATATTTTCCATAATTTTTTTATTTTATGAGCCGACATGAATTTTTTTTAATTATTTTGTTAGTCTGTGAAATAAGCTTCAATTAAGCAGTCGTTAAGAAAATGGGTATGTTTATTAAATAGTATTTATATTTATGTTTATATTAATTATTTTAATGTTTAGTTTAATATTTATATTAATTATTGTAATGTTTAATATGTGTTTAACAACGAGCCATCTCCACAAAACTAAGTGGTTGGCTATACCTATAGGTGTTCACCACCACTTTTCTTGTGGTTGTGCTAGTCATATATATGGATGAAAAAATATATCATCACTTTAAGTTGTTAAATGGTAGTGCGATAATTACTATTTACAAATATGGATTGATTCATCACCTTTATTTAGTGAAAACCATGTTTCTAAAATGATCATTCGATTTGATGAACTGTAAATAATATTCAAAATGTCTTGTAATTATAACAATTAAACTTTCAATTTCCCTGGATGCGGGTGGTAGATAGGAGTGCTTGGAGCACGTGGTGTGGGGAGCTCGCAAAGTGGTGATGTGAGGCTGATGCAAGGAGGTTAGTGTTGTTAAGTGAAATGATGGGTGAATTTATAAAGGAGGGTGGTTGTATGCGGAGGATTGCTTGGTTGGTCATTTCGAGTTTGCAATGGTACATGATTGTGGTGGGTTTTATGTTTAGTTTGTGGAGTATAATTGCGGTTTAGCATGGTGATATCTCCATGGATATAGAGACAGGGTGGGATTTCTAGGGAAGTGTTCGGGCTATCATGGCCATTAATGGAGGTTCTATAATTCTAGGTGAGTTCGAGAAGAAGGTTTTGGGCATAGGTTTTATGTGGGAACCGATGGAACGGGGCAAGCTTACAACTGATATTAAAGTGTTGTTGATCATAAGGAAGAAGAATGATTGGGAAAGAAGCATGGAGACTTGGGGAAGGGCAACGAAACAAGTTGATGTGGGAAAGAAAGCCGGGACACCTCCCCCCCCAACATAGAACAAAGTCGGGTTGTGCAGGAGGTTTAGTACTTCAAAATCTTAGTTTTGTCGTCGGTGTAGAAGGAAATTAATGATGCAGAACAAGGATTGTGGGACGAGGTGGATGTGATGCGCTTGTCAGAAGACTTTGAAGTTCTGGCTACATGGATTCAGGACCCTTGGAAAACCAGGGCCCATGTGGCTCTTTACGAGCGCTCTATGGAAACTTATTGGGTGGTGAAGAACCTCATGGTGTAGGTTCTGGTGGACGGGGGAGATAAGGAGAAAGATGATGATGAACCCATCAAATTTTGAAAAGAGCACTATGTAGATTCTAATTTGATGGATAGGAAAATCGATTTTATTGCTAGAAAGTTGTTGATTAAAGTTGTCATTGATGCCAACAGTTCCCTGGTGAGGGTTTGTTGTGTCTCGGTACCCCTTGTGGAGCCCCTTTGGGTATGGGTCCTTGTTTGTGTCCAAGGATCCCTTCTAACATTGTCCAAGACCAAGTTGAAGCTCTTGGAGCCCTTAGGACAATAGAAAAGGCCCTTGTAACCCATGGTGTTTTGCTTGGTGTCTAAGGAGTCCTTTTGAGTTGTTCAAGCCCAAGTTTGAAGCCCTTGGAGCCCTTGAGACTTTGTCAAAATCCCTTGTAGCCCCTTGTCCATGTTGTGTGCCCCTTGACTGTCTCTTTATTCTCATTGTATCCTTTTTGTTGTCCTCCTTGCCCCTTGATGTCTTCTTGTCCTTTTTGGTAGTCTTCCTTGATCCTAATGAGTTGTGGTCCTTTGTACCCTTTCTCTTGTGGTCCTTGCTCCCTCTTGTGGTGCTGTAGTCTTTTGTTTTTTGTAGAAACTTCTTGTTCTTGATAAATCCTTGCTTGAAGTAATGGTATGATGTCCTTGAAGAAGTCAATGGAACCTTTGTGGTCTCGAGTATCCTTATGTTTGGGGTACTCAGTGTCCTTTGCATTTGTGGGGATCTTGCTCTTTGACCCACAAGTTTTGACGTCTCTTATGAATTCCTGACATGATGGTGCTCTTGCAGATGATAACGTGGACCTTGAAGACTAGAAGTCCCTCTTGCTTGATGGTAAAGAAACCCTTGGTACCCATGGTTGTTTTCTTGTTATCATAATGGTGGTAACTATGGATTTAATCCCACAAGAAAAGTCACCTGTGATGATGTGGCAATGGAAATCCCTAAGGGTAAGGTTCCAAAGTCCTTAAAATATGCAAATAGTAAAACAGTCCCAAAGAAGGAGAGGATCTAAATGAATTAATTTTTTACAAGTCGACTCTCACAAAAAATATTTTAAATAAAAATTTCATATACAAGGTCGGCTCTTTTCAAGGCATATCCTCCACGTGAACTATATATATATTTACCTTGCTCCCTCAATCCAAGAATGCAAGTTGCAATCCTCCTAGATCTAGCTCTGATTTTCGGGTATCACTACTGAGGCAGCCATAGTAAAAGATGGAGTATTTCGGGGGTCTACTGAAGTAGTTTGTTTGATTTTGTGAGGGATTTCAACAGCAATGATCGGTGTCTCTTGTAGCAAAGAAGGAGAACTACTTTGTTGCTACAGTGAATTGGTTGATCCTTAAAATTTCTATCTTGGGTATCTCAGCAACTTTTTGAGGGATTCCAATAGAAGAAGACCTCTCTCTCTCTCTCAGTCTGTCATAACATCCATTGAAGGATCCAAACTCTTCTCTTTTGACCTATGAATAAGTTGGTGTCTCAAGTAGTACAAATAGAAGTTTGAAGGAGGATTCATCTTGTACAATCAATTGCTTTGGAAATTTCCTTTAAACATTTCTATTAGACCATGCCCTACAATCATCAAGCAAGAGTTTCTTTTGATTGGTTTGTTTTCTTGTTTATATTTATAGTTTTACCTCCTTGAGATTTGATAGTGTAGTATTGACTCAGTTGTATAGGGTATGAGAGTTTGACTTTAATTTTTTTGGAGTTTGTTAGAATTTGACATTTTTCCTTTTGACCTAGTAGACTATTAGTGTTAGTACCATTCTTGTTTTGTAATTTGTTTGACTGTTTAAATTCTGTATGTAAGGTTAGCTTTGGTATGACTTGACAAGTTGTCAGTACTCTTTTCAGTATTCGTGATAGTAAGTAAGTGGTTGGTTTGTTGTTGGACCAGTTTGATTAGTCAAGTTGATTGAACTAAGATTGATTGTAAATTTTGACAGTACTATTTGAATGCATTTTGATCTAAGTGGAGATAGAGAGTGGCTGACTTTATTTAGTTTGATTTCCTATTTGGTGAATTCTTAGGTTATGCCGACTAGTTGGATGTGACTGTGAAGTCTCATGGTTGTTTTGTTGAGTTGAGTTTGGAGTCTTGTGTTTGAAAGTTGCTTGGGTGTGAGTCTTACTTAATGTGGTAGACCAAGTAAAAGGGATGGATAACTACCAAAGCACATGATTAAATTGGTATAGGTTAATGATTAGATTAGGTTGATGGTTAGTTGGTACTGGGGTATATGCAGTTGGGCATAGGTACACAAGCAGGATTGAACAGTTGGATGAGTTGGTTGGTTTGACAGGTCCATAGGTCTAGATCCTTCTTCTACATGGTGGTAGGGTGGTGCTAGGGCTCATAGTTATATTCTATGAGTTGTTGTAAGAGCTTTTCAATTGTAGCCGACGAATCCTAGGAGGTTGGAGCCTCCTCCCATTTTTGGTTGGAGAAATTCTATAACTATTGTATTTCCAGTTGTTGCTGGAACAAATATTATTAAAATGGATTATGTGGTTTCCCCCCTAGAAATTGGGTTTCCATGTAAAAATATTGTGTAAGGTGCATTTGTTATGGTTCTTATATGTTGATGACGTGATGCTACTTTATTGCTCAAATGAATTAGGATTAGTTGTGCATAACTTGCTCCGAATAAAAGTTAAAATTGTTAAAAAATGCTTCACACTAATTCACCCCCCCTCTCAGTGTTCCTGGGTGATCAACAAAAGCTAAGTATATCGTTTTCTCTGTGGGTTCCAAACAAGGGTGTCGGTGCTTCATCTTCAGTTCCAGTTGTGGGAATGGCCCCTCCAGGTAATACTCATGCCTCTTGATCCAAGCTTTGTTTATGCATCATATTTTTGGTCTTCGTGTTATTAGTGGGTTTTATGTTGTTTCATTGTTATCTAAGGTTGATAGTAAATGATGGTCTTTGTTTATGTTAAACATTTCAAAGAGTTAAAATTGCTTGTTTGTTCCCATGGGAATATGGCTATTTTGAGTTTTAGCTAGTAGCAATTTAGTAGGGAGGTGGTTATTGCAAACATTCAGTTTGGATGACAGACTATGAAGGGTGGTGATGAGCTATACTTTGTTTAAATTGTCCATGTTTTATTTAATATAATTCTATCTTACTTACAAAAAAAAAATTAAACTTTCAATTTTATTAAAAAAATTATATCTTCATAGCTTGGAGGGTTAGCTCAAGTGGTTATGAGGGAGAAATGAAATCTCCCCCAAAGTTGATGAGGTCACAAGTTAGACCTCGTTGAGATTTACCATATTTACCATCCATGAATCATAAAAAATACCTAAAAAATTTCCCAAAATTATTTCTTAAAGTTTTTTATATTATATCTTTATATATATATATATATATAACACTTTGAATATCAAGAATAATTCCACTTTCTTAAATTACCAAAAACAATTCCATTGAGAAAAAGACAAATAAGCATGTTAAAAACAAAATTTCTTAAAACTAAATTAAACATATATTAATAATATTAATTTAATTTATGAAAATATAATTAAAACATTATAAGACATACAAATATATATTTAAAATGTTATATATTAAACTATACTAACATTAAATTATTAATTTACAAAACATAAATATATTATTATATATATAAAAAATTGTGTAATAACAATTAAAATTAAACATCTAATATCTCTCATTGCGGATATCCCTATCATTTATATTTTTTAATGCAAAACCACTTACATGATCGGAACATTTAATGTATGGCTCTTTAACCAAAATATAAGATTAGGGTGTTATATAAGGTTTTTATACTAGTTATTGACATTTTATTTTCTGGTTAATCAAAACATTGGATGAGGGTATTGGACAATGTACACATAATTTCGATTAAAGTAATTATACGGTACTATATGTTATTAACATGTCCTGAGTTAGATTTGAACTTGGGTGGGGAGTATCACAACCAATACTCCCAACCATCTAATCTAGGTTCTGTTGACTTGTTATTGTTGGGAACTTAATCCTTGGTGTTAGGAATATATTATGTTATTATTTCCCTATTCACGTGAGAAGAAGACCAATAGTCATAGGTGATAAGGAAAAGTTGAAAGGAATCCAAAAGATCACTTGGAAGACGAATCAAAGGGTCATTCTCATGTATATATTGTACATTTGGTTAGTGATAATTTTGTGCTTAATACCTATCTCTCTTTGTATTTGTGGTTATTATTCTCGTGTATTTGTATTTACGTAAGCCAATCATTTATTTTCCCTAATGGGAACCTAACAATGGTATCATAGCTACTTTTGAGCCTATGGCATGTGTTTCTCTGCATAATTTCTGCCATATTCTATGTCTGCAATAACTGTTTGCTATAACTCACTGCTCTATGCTATTCAAACATGCTTATTGAGCTCTGGAATATATTCTCTTCTATTCATCCCGTGTGCTCGGTCCTAGCATTATACCAATCTGCCCTTATCCATCCTGCTAATTTTTTCTAGAAATAAAAATGTTTCTTTTGAGGCCTGAATACCTACATACTTGGTTTTGAGGGCCATTTTCTTGTTGTCTGTGCATGCCTCAGTACTCAATCCTTAGTCGTATTGATCCCTCTCGATCTACGTGAAAGTTCTCCTACCTTTATCACATGAACCCTAGCCTGTCTATTATTTGGTGTTAATTTTCTCAAGAACTTGAAGTGAATACTATCACCATGAACCCTAACTCCTCCTTCTGCTACAAAATCTATTGTGAGACCACTGTATAGCTATTGTTATCGTGGATATGGAACATTATCGTTAGTGCTAGTGCTGATATTAGTACTGTGTTGAGGTGTGTGGTATCTCTCTCCCTAGTGAAAACTATATCTATGTTGAAGACTCTCGTGGAGTAGTATGCTCTCTACTAATGGTGGTAAATCCTAATACGATCTTTCTTTTGGTGGTGCATGAGCCTATCCGTAGAGCAGTGGGCTATGCGCTCTCTATCGTGGCTATATACTGGTGCATGTGTGGTATCTCACTCTACTGGTGACTTGGGAACCATTCATTGAAGCTGTGTTGAAGTGACTACTATCCATTGCATTGAATTGTGTGATTGTGTAGAGTTCTCCCATGGTGTGTGGGTTATTCTCTCTCCCACGGTGCATGGATCTCTCTCTGAAAGGGTGTGGGATCTCTCTACAAGTGAGCATCTGCAATTAAAATATGGACTTTGGGTGCATGTTTTGCACACTGTGAAGGAGCTCTTCCATCCTGGAGCCATTCTATTGTTATGTTTTTTAGAGTTGCATACCTACGACTTGGCGTATCTTTGAAATGGAGTTGGTATATTGAATACTATCATGCTATTGTGGAATATTATCATGCTATCACGATAGCTCAGACTCCATCTCTCTCCATTTTTAGGAAGTTTGGAAAACCTTAATATTTCTTGGATACCATCTTCTATTGCTGCGTTCAAGTTGAGTTGAAGATTTGAGTGTAAACTGTGTCATCCTATCCATTGATGCGTAAAACCTAGTATTCCATTGCTGGGCTGGTGCAAGGTAATGATACCCAATTATGACATGTTAGTTGCAATGACATGCTGGAAAAACATAAAGATTATCATTAAAATGAATTATTAGAGGTACCTACAATTTTTTTTTGAATTAGGTGTAAAAAGATGAAATGTGGAAAAACGGATGACCTTCCGGAATATATAACTTTTATTTATGGAAACGTGGTATTACCACCCCAAAATCTCATAATTTTAAGATTAGTATGTTATTTTTTCTCTAAAACATAATGCACATGTTTTAGTTGAGCCACCTGTTTGTTATGTAAATTGTCAATTTATGAGGAAAAAAATATGTAGAGGCATATGCAACAGAAGAATCTTGTGCGGGGCTATATTTCCAAAATTTTAAAAGTTAATTTTATATATTTTTTAAATTACTAAAGTCAGTGAATCCTTAAAACGACATGGTCAAGTGTTGGTACACCATATCATGGTCTGAAAATAATCATTTTTTTTTTTAGCTTGTAGGTATTCTTGTACTCTTGTGCGGGTTCTTTTCCGTTCTCGAAATAGGTAAGCAAATCAAAAGTTATAGGCCAAATAAACGACCTATGTTTTTTACAAATTTGACATGAGTGCAGTTAAAAATGAATTAAAAATAGAAAACAACAACAGATCTATTCCAAAAATATATAGTCAGAATCTGCACACAGATCTCGACAAGTGTGTGCAATTTCATCTGTAGTGCACTAGTGGAGCATATGCGGAACTAGTTGTGAAAAACATGAAGTTACAACATTTGATGTGTTCTACCATAAATTAGACCGACCTTCAAGGTTTGGCAATCCGAAGCTAATTCCAAGCCTATAAGGGCGCCAAAAACAATTTGAATCGAGACACGCACACGTAGATAGGTACGCACGCATTACTAGAAGTGCACACATGTTACTAGAATCGCACACACGGATATGTCGCACATGTTTCTAGAAGCGCGCACGTGTTGCTTCTTTCTCTATAAAATATAATTTCCATTCGTAGACATAAAAGTTCCAAACTATTTTCATTCACTGTTTTTGTTGAATAAGATGATATTTCCTCTAAGGTTGGGACCCCCCACCTCTCTATAACCCCACCCCCCTCTCTTCCTATCCACCCAACCCCCCCACGCTCTTCCACTCTATCCACCCTTATCGTTGTCATCATCTTCATTATCTTCACCATCATCATTGTTGTCATCATCACCATCATCTTCATGTTCATCATCATCATCATCATCATCATCATCATCTTCATCTTCATGTTCATTATCACCATCATCTTCATCGTCTTCATCATCATCATCATCATCGTCCTCATCATCATCATCGTCCTCATCTTCATCATCATTGTCATCGTCCTCATCTTCATCATCATTGTCATCTCCCTCTACCTCATCAACATCTTCATCATCATCTTTATCATGATGAAGATGATGATGAAGAAGATGGAGATGAAGATGAAGACAAAGATGATGGTGATGAATATGATGAAGATGAAGATGATGAAGATGAAGATGATGATGATGAAGATGAAGATGAAGATGAAGATGGTGGTGATGAAGATGATGAAGATGAAGATGATGATGATGATGAAGATGACGACGACGATGATGATGATGTTGTTGATGATGATGATGATGAAGATGATGATGACGATGAATACAATGAAGATGATGGTGATGATGATGAATACATTGAAGATGATGGTGATGATGACGATGATGATGAAGATCATGATGAGGAAGAGGGTGATGACGATGATGATGATGAAGATGATGAAGATGATGATGATGATGATGATGAAGATGGTGATGACGATGATGATGATGCTGATGTTGATGATGAAGATGCCGATGATGGTGATGATGATGATTATGATGGTGATGATGATGATTATGATGGTGATGATGATTATGATGGTGATGAAGATGGTGATGACGATGATGATGATGGTGATGATGATGATGAAGATGACAAAGATGATGATGATGATGAGGAGGAAGAGGAGGAGGAGGATGAATATCATCATCATCATCATCAACATCATCATCATCATCATCACCATCATCATCATCATCATCTTATATCCTCCTTATATCCAAAATTAGAGAAGCTCCTTATCATAACCCTCTTCCTCATCATCATATTCTTCCTCCTCATCATCATCGTCATCATCATCATCATCATCATCATCATCATCATCATCATCATCATCATCATCTCACACTAGTAATGATTCAACAAAATTAGAGAAGCTCCTTATATCATCATCATCATCATCATCATATTCATCATCTTAATCATCATCATCATCTTAATCATCGTCATCATAATCACTATCATCTTCATCATCATCATCATCATCACCATCATCACCATCATCACCATCATCACCATCTTCATTTTTATCATTATCACCATCATCATCGTCATCAACATATTCATCATCATCACCATCATCATCATCATCAACAACATCTTCATCATCATCACCATCATCATCATCATCATCATCTTATATCCTCTTTATATCCAAAATTAGAGAATCTCCTTATGATGATGAAGATGATTTAGATGATGAGGATGATGATGATGATGATGATGATGATGAAGATGTTGTTGATGATGATGATGATGGTGATGATGATGAATATGTTGATGATGATGATGGTGGTGATAATGATAAAAATGAAGATGTTGATGATGGTGATGATGGTGATGATGATGATGATGATGAAGATGATAGTGATGATGATGACGATGATTAAGATGATGATGATGATGATGATGATGACGATGATGATTAAGATGATGAATATGATGATGATGATGATGATATAAGGAGCTTCTCTAATTTTGTTGAATCATTACTAGTGTGAGATGATGATGATTATGATGATGATGATGATAATGATGATGATGATGATGACGATGATGATGAGGAGGAGGAATATGATGATGAGGAAGAGGGTTATGATAAGGAGCTTCTCTAATTTTGGATATAAGGAGGATATAAGATGATGATGATGATGATGGTGATGATGATGATGATGATGATGATGATGATATTCATCCTCCTCCTCCTCCTCCTCCTCCTCATCATCATCATCATCTTCGTCATCGTCATCATCATCATCATCATCATCATCATCATCACCATCTTCATCGCCATCATAATCATCATCACCATCATAATCATCATCATCACCATCATTGGCATCTTCATCATCAACATCAGCATCATCATCATCGTCATCACCATCTTCATCATCATCATCATCATCTTCATCATCATCGTCATCATCATCGTCATCACCCTCTTCCTCATCATGATCTTCATCATCATCGTCGTCATCACCATCATCTTCATTGTATTCATCATCATCACCATCATCTTCATTGTATTCATCATCATCATCATCTTCATCATCATCATAATCAACAACATCATCATCATCGTTGTTGTCATCTTCATCATCATCATCATCTTCATCTTCATCATTATCAAACTCCTGGAAATGTAAAAGAACATCAAAGAAACCAACAACTTCTTTTGTTAAGAAATCAGCTTCCCCATTGAACTGTCTATAAATATGAGTGAAGGACCAGATTATTAAAAAAGAAAAAGAAAAAAGGACACATCTCTCCAATTCTATTTTCCATGAAGTAAGATGCAAAGCAACTAGATTGAGAAAACCATTATTAATTGAAGAAGTAAGAATTTGTTCTTTGCATACCACCATTGGAGTGCTTCTTTGCATACCACCATTGGAGTGTCGAGAGTAATGGGGTTAGGGTTTCATTGTCTCATTCCTTCTCGGCAGGTTGTTTCTCTCTCTTTTTTCCGTGGGCATTCTCTATCTGAGTTGCTCGTTATTTATGTAGGATTCAAGTTATCATTTATATGAAATTCAAATTTATTGTTGAAAGCAAGATCATATATTAAAAGACAACCAAGAGGGTTGAAACTTTCACTAAATTTTATTTACATCTCTACACTAAAAATATTTTACATCTGCACTCATAGATTTTTACATCTGCACTAAAAAATTCAAATATATTATTTATAAAATAAAGTAGTTTAAACATTAAAACATGTTTACTAATATATTTTAAAACCATTTCAATATTGACCATACATTCATGAACATCATGCAAAATCATATTCTAAGCATTTACCACACAAACTATGCTATGTAATTAGCCCCGCAAAAAGTTAAATCATTCAAAGCAAGTACAAAATATATGCCAAGATCAATGTACATGTATATAATCCAAAAAAAGGGTTCCTGAACATGTGAGTTCAATGTACATATATAATCCCAAAAATAAAGTTCCTAGATGTCCAAAACAACTACATCATATGTATCAACACGAAGATGTATGCAATATGCCTAGTATGGAAAAACAAAAAAAGACCAATATAAATCATTCTCTGAATGAAAGTCCACCACTATCATCCACTGGAGTCTTCCCTTTGCCTCGAAGAGACCCAACCTGCAACATGTATAAAAGCAAATTATGAATCTCATAAATTATTCAAACAATTAGGAACTAAATTCAAAAAACAAAATATTAAACTTATAAAAAAATTTGAAAAGAATAGTTCAATTATTAACAAAATTACCTCTGTGCCTCTGAATGAAAGTCCACCACTATCATCCACAAGGGTCTTCCCTTTGTCTCGAATAGACCCAACCCAAAACATGTATAAAAACAAATTATGAATCGCATTAATTATTCAAACAATTAGGAACTAAATTAAAAAAAAATATTAAACTTATAAATTTTTTTGAAAAGAATAGTTCAATTATTAACAAAATTAACTCAGTGCCAATATCCACGTCCATCAAAGAACCTATATCCTCACCACCAATTTCCATATGATCTCGTGTTCCCTAAAATTTAAATTTTGTTAATAAATAAAACATTGTGAAAGCAAAATAAACTAAAATTAAACAATTCACTTAAAAACCAAAACAAACAAATTAAAATCATGAGCTCACAAGAGATGGAAAATCATCAAAAAAGTTGGAATCTAAATGAACCTGCATGGATAAGTCACATTAACAATAAGATACATAGATAAATTAAAATTAAGAAAAAGGATAAAATATCTTTCAAACATAAATATAAATATGTAAATAATAAATATACCTCTCCAAGATGCTCTTCTACATTTTCTACATTTTCACTAGTGGAGAGTCGAAAATTATGTTCATTCAACATTCTAGAAAACTGCAACCAATAAACATTTACGTAATGCATTTATTACTATACATCAAAGAAGACATAATGTAACAAAAAGTTCAATTCAAAATGAAAAAAAAATTAAATAGATTGTAAGTACATAAACAACAAATCTCTCCTATACTCGATGTGTCATTGGATAGGACATTCGAAGCTATATCACGACAAACCTTAGCATAAGTCCTCAGATCTTCAATGCTCATTCCATCTACCTCATCATTCGTTTTGTAAACAAAATTTTGACTAATAGTGGCTCGAGCCCTCTCTTGAACCAATCCCACATCAACTCCCACAAATGCCAATGTTAAACCTTCAGCTACAAAATCCCTTGCAGTTGTCCCAAGCTGGGATGTGGGATCCATCTCCGATTTTAATGCCACAAGCCTGGGTGGGAGAGATATCTGGGGTGGAGGTCGAAGAGTTGTAGGATCTCTAAGAGCACCTTTTCGATCGTATATTTGCCCCTTTCTAACTCCATAAAAGTCAAAATGAATATTGGTATAGTCTGGCTTCATATTTAAAAAATACTCCGCATAAAAAAATCTAGCAAAATAATTAGGAACCTCATCGTTCCATGGCAATTGACCATAGGCTGCAAGGAACCGATCATATATTAGATATGCAAGTTTAGGGTGCTTTAAATATTGCACTTTCAACATTTTTCGCTTTAGGCCTTCTTTGAAGTTAAACATTGAATTGGCCTGTTCTTTGGTCAGTATCTCCTTCACAACAACCCACTTGTCCAGACCCATTGCTTGTGCCCTTCTCCTCCGCATCAAATTAACAAAATTGTTCGTAGTTGGTCCTAGATCCTCATATGCCTCAATGAATTTTTGCAATGATCGCAAAACAATCTCTAGACTTTGTTTGCTCTCTGGAGGGAGAGCCAAACTAGAAAGATCATGTTGCAACTTGTCATAGTGGGATCTACAACTTTCAAGGGTCGTTTGATGCACACCACTTTCCCATGGAATCTCCTCAGGTAAATAAGATGGATAAGTTGTTATGGGTGTACAACCCGCATCTAATTCAACATATGTCGTCCTTGCTTGATCTCTGTCCCTCTGTGTAGAATTATGAACCTCTTCCGAACGTTGCTCTACACCCACATCTGGTTCAACATCTGTCCTCCTTGCTCGAACTTCGTCCCTTTGTGTAGAATTACAATGCTCTTTCGAACCTTGCTCTGCTTCCACTACAAACACAGTTGATATTAAACATGTACAAACTTTTTGAACACACACAAAATTACAATTGATACATGTATTAAAACATAAATGTTCATACCAACAGAAGTTCGGGATCGACGTTATCCCATAGAAGATACAGGGGAATCATCTGTACCCCTTGTCGTCATCGATGATCAAATGAACGTGAACTATACAATAAGCTTGAATCCCGAGGTGAAGCAGGCAACCTTTGATCATCAATTGAAACACCAATTCCTGATGACCGTGATGACCTCCTACGCTTTTGCCTCAAAGACTCCTCTCTTTCCATTTGATATGATATCTACATTTACACAACTATCAACTCATAACATATTCAAATTCTACATGTTTTGATATTTTAACATTCCAAACATTTAACCTAGTCTCCCCAAAAAATATATTATGTTATATAAGACAAAATAAAGATTGTAAGTGTTATTATGATTTGTACTTATGGAACAACTTTACTTATGAGATGAGATGGAATTTATGACTTGGATTGAATTATGGAAGCATGTTATATATGTTTGTTCAAATGTGCAAGTGGAAATAAACATTAGGCTCATGTGAAATTGATGTAGTCATTGGAACACCATTTGCTGCAAAGATTCTCCAACGATCAGACTCTTTCAAAGATGACAAAGGAGTATGTACATCCTATGGTAAATTTGACATTAATAGGTTTTTTTATTAACTATCTTATTATTATGTCTACATAGGCCACTTCTACTAATAATATGAGAGATATGTATGGGTGGGCCTCGTGATATCCTAAAGGTTCACTTACGTTATTGGGACACATGAGAATGACTTCATAGATTGTGTCTTATATATGCTAGTACCATATGTATGAAGTCCACACGCACTAAGAATTATCTACTAATAATATTAGAGTTATGTATGGGTGGGCCTCGTGAGATCCTAAAGGTTCACTTACGTTACTGGGACAAATGAGAATGAATTCATAGATTGTGTCTTATATATGCCAGTATCATATGTATGAAGTCCACATGCACTAAGAATTATTAGCTGTGGAGTGAAAGCCAAGAAGTCTCTTACCTTAAGGCAAAGTTAAAGAGCAGCCTTAAGATTCCATGCACTTAGTTCCATGGCAATAAGTCGAGAGTGGACTATTGAACTAAACTTCCGCCTCAAAAGAGGGAGTAAGAGTACCTATCTCATTTGATGGGGTTGACATGCAAGGGTCAAATGTCTCATATACTAGAATCCCAAATAAGCTCTCAATGATTACTATGATTAAGCATACGTATCTATGTATGTTTAGATTAATGGGAATATAAGGTACATTATTATGCCCTAAGAGTAATATCAGGGATATGGCTTTGTAATCAGTAAATGGGTTACGATACCTATAAACATGATCTATAATATCATTGTTTCCATAATATGTGTGATATACTTGATCAAAAAGTTCATGAATAGAGTTCATAAACTCAGTTCATGAACTCTGTTCATGAACAGAGTTCATGTCATCATATTGGCTAACTGGAATTGTTAAAACAAGCATCATAATCTAGTGTTCACTCAGCAGTGATTTTTAGTCTGTCTAGGCAATTTTAACTGAGATAAATAGTTAAGAATCTATTCTACTCTAACTCTGCTAAAACACAGTATCCAACTTGAGAGTAGAGCCACTTAAAATTGCACTTACAGTTTATATTCTTGGCCACAATTACATTGTTTGTTGCCCATTCAATTTTTAGGAAATGAATCTCTTCATAAAAAAAACCATCCTATTACTGATGGAAAATATTCGGATGCAAATAGAAGACATAGAGATAATTCTGTTATATGAATAGCTTAAAAGACTATGTTTAGTTATGAAAAAAAATTAAATATGTGTATGGAAATTTAATGATTTCATGAATATAGTTCATGAACAGAGTTTCTGTTCATGAATAGAGTTCATGAACACTATAAAGAGGGGAAATTTGCTTGTTTTATAAGATAATTATTTAATTAATCTAGGATAGGAGAGTTTATCCAAGTTTAAGGGGGGAGATAAATACCAGCCACCAAAGCATGAAATTGAAATTAATCGCATTTAAATCTCAATAAAATTATTTTTAATCAATAAATAAAGAAATTTTGAACATAAGAGAAAGAACACATGGGCAGAGTTTCTGAACTCTATTCATGAAATCTGTTGTTTATGTTCATTAACAGAGTTCGTGAACTCTGTTCATGAACTCTATTGTTTCTGTTCATGAACATAGTTCATGAACACTTAATTTTTAATAAATTAACTACTATCTAAGCATGTGTTTTTTTTTTTAATTTCTAATTGCTTATTAGCCAGCGGATTATACAAATTGCAACAATTTCTATAACTACATAGTTTAACACTTACCCGAATAAGCGAATTCGAGTGTTGAACGCTTGCCGGAGAAGCGCAACCGAACACCAACCTCCTGCAAACAACAAAAAAGATTAAAATACGAAAAAAAGCTAACAAAAGAGGGGTGACAAACTAAAAATACCAACTTTACCTGCCGAATTGTGGGCTGACGACCTCCTCGAACCAGCCTCAAACGCTCCTCGTCTACAACATGGCGGAAAGAAGGATACCACTATGGTGCAGAGTCACAGGAAGAATCGACGTCGCAACATAACAACAGAGCGGGAGGATGTCGACGTCGCAGCACAGCAGCGGGAGGATGTCGACGTCGCAACACAGCAGCGGGAGGAGGGGGTCGGGGGTCGGGGTCCCGGGTCCCGACAAGGCAACAACACAACAACAAGGCGACATGAAGAAGCAGAGGGGTCGGGTTGGGGGTCCTGGAAAGGCGACAACAGGGGCCTAGAAAAAACGATTCGGCGAAAAAATGACAAACAATGGCTGCAACCAACCTTATATGCAGAACAGTTATTCGGTCGAATAAAAAAACAAATAACCGGACAAATTTTCCGGTCGGCAATGCCTCTCACACAGATCTAGGTTCATTGTTACTTTTAACGGTGAACCGTGAGTGTTTATTCGACCGAATAAACTTGAGGTTATTCGACCGAATAACAATATTTAATC
This sequence comes from Larix kaempferi, assembly GCA_027924585.1. Taxonomy (NCBI): domain Eukaryota; kingdom Viridiplantae; phylum Streptophyta; class Pinopsida; order Pinales; family Pinaceae; genus Larix; species Larix kaempferi. The sequence continues at coordinate 32,198,943 of BSBM01000372.1, forward strand.
GACCAAATAACAAAATTTATTCGGTCGAATAACCTTCACTATGCTTCTCAATCGCCTAATTCTCATGAAATAGACACCCACCTTCATGAATCCACCCTATTATCTAATGCAAGAATATGAACATCTTGTAACACATCACTTGCTACATTTGCTTCCTGAATAGTCTCCTATCTTTCTTCAGATGTATGTCCTTTACATAGTTCCAACACTCTATATTTCCCAATATGGACTTGGATCTTCCCTTCCTAAACTTGCTGCAATTACCTGGTCTCTTTTATCTCCCCCTTTGTCTTCCCCTACTCTCCATGGTCATTGCATTACCTGATCTCTCACTTGGGCTTTTCCTTCGCATTTCCTCTTTAAGAATAACACCAACAACATCATCAAATTTCAAAGTGTTTGAGTTACTTACAGCCATGACCAAGCCATTCCAACTTTCTAGAAATGAGCACAAGATTATAAGAGCCCTAACCTCATCATCAAAGTTCACTTTTACAAAACTTAGTTGATTTGTAATCATATTAAATTCATTTAAATGATCAACAATAGATCCACTTTCTGACAGCTTCATATTAAATAAATGCTTGATTAGAAATACCTTTTTGGAGGCCGAGGGTTTTTCATACATCTTACCCAATGCGCTCATCAGACCCTCTGTTGTATTTTATTTTGAAATATTGAAAGTCATCGACGAAGCTAGGGAGAGTCATATTGTTTCCAGTGCCTTTTGGTCAAGAACCTCCCATTCTTCGTCCTTCATAGTCACCAACTATTTTTCTTTTCCTCCCAATGGTAGGAATAGATCTTTCTAGTATAGATAGTCCTCCATTTGCATCTTCCATAACTGGTAGTTTTGGCCATTAAATTTCTCAACCTTAAAATTTCCTTTTTTTGCCATTGCTCCCACTTGAATCGGGAACCCTTGTTTCGTGTGAGTTTATCTTCCAAATAGACCTTTGGATCTGATACTAATTGTTAGAAAAACAAGTTCGCAGAGCAATAACAATAAACATTATGCAAATATGAATCACATAAACAAAATATAGGAGAGACACCAATATACGTGGTTCACCCAATCTGGGCTACGTCCACAGAGAAATTGCCAATCCTTTTATTATACTCTCCAAAAAATGAAGGGATACAACATGCAACACATCCGCTGCAACTTCATCTTCACTCTCTCACAGTCTCTCTCACACAATCAAATATCTTTGCAATGCTACAATACAAAACCTTATTACAATGCCTTTCTTTTTAAAGAACGATTACCATGAGAAAATAATATGGAACACCCAATACCATGGGCCCATAAATCACCCATTATTGACCAAGTCATGACCATGAAATTACAACATTTTACAAGGCATTTTTTTCGAAATTTTCGCTACGGGGGCACTTCCCTTGAACCCCCACTAGGGAAGGCTCCCAAACTAGTCGTCGCCCACCCTGGACCCCCATGGTGACTATTTTTGGGGGGAAATCCCCCCAAAATCCCCTGTCATGGATGGTATCCATACATGACTGAAACATGACCTCTAAATAAATAATATCAGGCTCCACAACCAACACTCCCACCAAATTTAATAAGAAAATATGGAGTTTAATTACCATGCAACACTTAGGAATTTTTCAATTTTTGTAGAAACATGGTTTTAGTATATTGGCCATCATGCCCTCAATTATTGGATTTAAACTATGAAATTTGGATATGTTGTATAGGAAATATTCCTCAACTTGTGCACCAAAATTCAGAAGAAAAAAAATGGAGGCAAAGGGGCGTGGCCGATCCCTACACAAAGCACAAAAACAATTCTAAATTGCAATGTACATGTTTATTGTTCCAAGTTAGCTTTCACTATTCAAATCATAAAGTTGTACATCTCATAGTTAAAAAGGTGATTATTGTCTTTGTGTAAATAATATTATTTAAATAAATTGTTGGGAAGAGATGAAATGACTTGTGAACCGAATAGTCATCTCTTCGTGATTTAAATATTTGAGGGTTTGATGCAATGGTGACCTTTTCGCTCTCTAGGATTTGGGATTCCTAAAGTTCCCGGTTGTGTGTGATATAGAGACTCTTTGAGTGGCTTTGTGAATGTAAAAAGGCTTGAGAGCATAGTCCATTGATTTAACAAAATTTGCAGAGGTTGTGGTTGGATGCCTTAGCTATGATTTTAATTTGATAATATACTATGTATGAATGTATGTTAGTATTTAAAGCTTTTGCATATATTTGTTGTACATTGTGAGTGATTTTGTTGTGTACCTTGGATTGAAGGGCCTATGGTACTACATCATTTTTCTTGGATATGTATTCTTAACCAAAACACCAAACTAGGTTGTTTGACAAGGTAACTACACCATTAAGATATTTGTATAAATATTTAGTTGTTGTGATCTCACAACATTGCTCAAGGATGAGAGTAAGTCTAATCTCTACTTGTAGATATAAATCCTTAACCAAAACATTAAATATGGAAAAATATCCATACTTTTGATATTTTACCTATTTGAAAATTAAATCTTAAGAGCTTTTACCTATAGATATGTTTCCTTAACCAAAACACTAAATTATATTGTTTTATCAAAATACCCTAACTCTTTGAACCAAGTTAATCTGATGTTGTGAGACAACTTAAAAATTGAATCTTATTTTTTTCCACCTAGAAGTATGAATCCTTAACCAAAACTTACAATAAAGTATTCAACAAAATAATTACACGTAGAAACATAAACTTGTTCCTAATCTCAACAATCAATCATATATATATTAATATGGAAAATAAACACTTCATATGAATCAACCTTATATTATTTTTAATAATTTTGTTTTAGTTTGTATATGTCTTTTTAATGAGTATTCTTAAAATAAATTAATATAAGTTTTTTATTAGTAATTTCGATATGAGTAACAACTACCACATTCTTAAAAGTGGTTAGGATAAAAATTGTGAACTTTTAAACTATTAAAACTTGAAAAGAAATCGAGCAAATTAATAATATGGACAATATTAAGTCATGCATCACTCTAGTATCTAAAGATACAATATCAAATGATAATAAAATCATTAATAAGAAATTGAAATCTTTCACATATTTTTAAGATAAATTATTGTTTTAAGTTCACATTTTACTACATTTTATATGAAATTTGGAGATCTAACAAGTGCTCATTTTTCTTCAACATGAGATAGTTCGCTCGCTCATGTTTTATAAGTTGTGTTTATTTTCTATTGCTTTGCAGGGATTTTTAAAAGAAGTGATGAATGTGTTGCAGGGATTTCTAAAAGAAGTGATGAATGTGTTGCAAAGAAGTGATGAATGTGTTGCAGTATACAAGTTGCATGTATCACCATCTTATATGTCTATCGACATTGCTTCCTCTCCATTGTTGGAATGATTATGAAATCAAAAAGATCATGAATAACAATGTTGAAGATAAATTCTTGTTTTAAGTTTAAAGAATAAGATGATTATTATCAAAATAAAAATCAATATATATATGATCTTCATAGTAAAATAAAACTAGTTATTAAAGTAACCCAAAAACCTTGTAGGAAGACTAAATTTGTAAAATTTGTGATAAGGAGATTGACCATAAACACACTTCCCTTTTATATTTTTCTACCCCTAATAACATAAGACATAAATTATTCAATTTACTTATTTAATTTCCATTGCTTTATTGTTTATTAAAACCATAATCATTTTGATATTTTTATTTACACCATGTCTAGATATAAAAATAACATCGTAAAGAATTTAATTTATCTTAATCCGTGGTAAACTTTATTCATTATCATCATCAGTATTGAAATTTGATTTTATATGACGTTTTCATTTTAGCATTGCCTTTCATTTGAGGTTTAATTAATTTTACCCCTCATAATAATAGCTTTTTTTTAAATAACATTTATAATAACTATATGAAACATTGAATTCTCATATCTTGCCACATATAATAGCAAAACAAAGTTTACAAAAATATAATAAACAAAAAAGACATAATAAACATAACCATTAAACCAAGCACACACATAATGACAAAGAAGGCTTATCCTCAAAACCTTTAAATAGGCTTCTTCACAAGCAAGACAATGGGCCATTACCATGGGCCCAAAAAACCATGACCAAGTCAAATTTACCTAAAAAGGGGAGACTACTACACCATGACAAAATTCAAATTTTTTATATTAGAAATATAAATATAAATAGAATATATAGAAACATATATATACACATTTATTTACTAATAACTAATTAGTAATATATATATATATATATATATATATATATATATATATATATATATATATATATATATATATATATGGACTTGGGATATAGATATTAATGACCTGTAAAAATAAAAATGCACTTCAAAATAACGGATAAAATTAAAATTAAAATTTCATTAATAACTTGTCACTTGACTTGTAAAATGTCAAATTTCAACCTTGATCATCACTATTATCTATGATTTGATTAATTTTGATAATGCTTATTAATATGATAAAATATTAAAATTTAAAAAAAAAATTAAATACTAAGATATAAAATAAATTTTAAAATATTTAATTTATAATTTATAAATAAAATTTAAATTGTTTATAAATTTTTATTTCAATTTCATGATGATGTGGATGAAGATAAATTTTAGTTTATTAGAATTTAAGAAAATTGATAAGAATTAATTGACTTGTTTTAACTTTTGTTATTGTAATAGAAAATAATGGAGAGAAAATTTCTAAGATAGTTTTAGATTTCATGATTTTAAAAAACTCTTTCTAAGGAATTCGACAAAATAGCTCGTAAATTTGGAAGAAGGGGTGCCTCCTCAGGAGGTCGCACTGACCAGGCCCGGGCCACTGTTTACCAAAAACACAAGTCTCCGCAAAGTCGTAAGACCATGTATGGAGGTTGACGCCTGCCCAGTGCCAGAAGGTTAAGGAAGTTGGTGATCTGATGACGAGGAAGCCAGCAACCGAAGCCCCGATGAACGACATTATAAATATTTTGAAATTAAAACCTAATGTGTGAAAAAAGACAAGGCATTATAAGAAAGTTTGTTTTTCAAATATAAAATTGATTCAAATTTTTGTCTTATATATATTTTTATTATAAAAATAATGAAAATTCATTATATTAAATATAAAAATAATAATATTATTATCATTTTAATCATAATAAAGTAGAATTTAAATTTCAATAGAAATAAACCTAATAATACTAATATTATTACATAATAAATTATTAAAACAAATTAATATAATTTTTAAATTATTAAAATAAAATTATTTAAAAATTAATAAATATGTTTTAGCATTATGACTTACACTTAGATTCCAAATTGCTCACATTTTCATTCAAACAACTTGATAGGTACCATCTTGCTATAATTTAGAGATTAAAAATTAAAAGAAGTGTTCAATATTATAATTTAAATTACTCATTAAAAAGTTGTATACAATTTCAATATAACTAAAAATTTATTTAAACACAATTTTTTTTTAAATTACTCATTAAAAATTTATATAAATTATTAAATAATAAAACATTAATATAAATTATTAAATAATAAAACATTAATAGAACCCATTAAGCATGTTACACATTAAACAACATTACAAATCCAATTACTGACTAAATTCCATGTAACGAGGGAGACAATCTAATAAAATAAAAACACAACGTGGAAACAATGACTTAAATGATGAAATATGTTTTTCATATGCTTTGCCCATGTATTTTAAGGTATATGTTTATTATTAATTATTGTTGACAGCGCTAGATTCTAGATGTATAGTGGAGTGGAGAAAGCGTGACTCAGACGCTTCAAAATTTGATCCTCGTTTGGCATAACCTTTTTGGCTACATTTAGGTTCACCACTACATGGGCACAACCTCCTTGGCTACATTGGTAGTGGGAACAACCTCCTTGGCTACATTTTGGTGGTTTATCCTCTCAATTTCATGCAAAATATTCCATTACATATAAGACATTAATAAATTATATATTTTCTCCTCAGCATGATGCATGTTTGACCCTTGTTATTTCTCAAAGTCTTTTTAAATATTAAGTGTAAACTATTCATGAACTTGGTATTTTAGACTGTCATCTTAGTATTTTATACTAGTTTCTTCACCAGTTCTGTTCACATATATCCATTATCCATGCCATTGAGCTAACTTTGTGTGGAAGAATTTGGGGATATTTAATCTGTTGTATATTATATTCTGGTGTTCAGACTGAATGAATCATCATTAAAAACAATAATGGAATAAGGGGGTCAAATGCAAATTCCATATAAAATTGCAAGAATAAAGCATGTAGGTCAAAATAAAATTCTTTTCACCACATGCTTTTAGAAACAAGTAGAAAAAAAACCATTTTTTCATTAAGTGGTTAGGGTTTAAAAACAATTAAAAAGAAATAATTTGTTTATTAAGTGGGTAGGGTTTGTTGTGCAAATTAAAAATTAATTATAAAATATTAAGGAGTAAGTTAAAAACGGATTTTTTTTTCTTTTTCTTTTCAAAACTTTTTTTTTAAATTAATAAGAATTTTGTTAAAAGTTATAGGTTTAATATGAAACTTTGTCCTTATAGGATTTAACCAATTTTAAAAAAACTTGAATTATCATAATTTTAAAAAAGTTAGTGAAGAGAGTAGAAATTTACTTCATCCTGAAAAAAAAATTACTAAAAAAGTTGATTTTTTCCACTTTTTAACTCACTCTTATATGTGAACGATGAAATAAGGAGCTTGAATCAATTAAATCAATGTAGATACAAAGAATCACACTCTCACCATATAAATGCTCTCAAGTGTGTGTTTTGTAACACCAAATTGCTTGACAATTTCTAGACTTGAGATTTATGTGGTGGGAGTTATTGATACAAAGTTTTTATGATTGCTTATGCCGATGTTTCAAACCCAAATTAGGGTTCATTGTCACGACAATGAGTCGATTTAAAGCATTTTTTTGGATTAGTTCAATTGATACAAGTTTATGTAGGTTCCTTACCCTAGGTTAACATTGACTTTCCTCCTTAAATTTTTTTAATGAGGGAAGCTTATAACCCAAAACTAACATGGTAACTTTTATTCAAAATCTTGATGCAAATGCAACCTTATTCCTACTATGCAACGAAAACTCTTAAAAATGCAGTAACATAATTTGCAATTCAATTCTTGCAACAAACCTAAAAATAATATAAAGCTACCAATATTAGGCATAGCCATACATCTCATTCACAGCGTAGCTACAAACTTGTTATGAAATGTGACAAATATTATTAATTCTAAATTATTCTATTTAATGGAACCAATCCTTACTGCAACACAACATTATACTTTCTATCTAATTTTAATTAATATCAAATGCAACCATAAATTTTTTAATAAGCAATGCAACCATAATATTTATATGCATTGCAACATTGTTCTTTTTATTTTTTAATGCCACTTGAAACTATTAAATGCAATTAATCCTATAATTATTAATCCCTTCATTGTTTGATTAAAGAGGACCAATTTTTACTAATTTCAAGACTTCCATCCCTATTCAAGTTGCTAGGATGCTTGGTTATCTCTAAGGATTTTGTAAACCTACATTTGTAGTAGTAATCCTCTCCGGAAAGGATCTTTGTATTCTCTAGGTACACTAGTTCTTGGTTTCAATGGAATGTTCCACTAGGGTTGATGTACAAGAGCATTCATTCATGATGTTTTTTCCATGTTCCTTAATCTTTGAACAAATTCATAGTTTCCCCATTATAAGAATTCTCATATGAACACACAACCTTATAGACAACTTTGAATTAGCACTAGTTAATAGCATCTTTTACAAACCTCATCTTTTTCCTAATAGTTTCAATAGGCTTGAACAAGTTTTTGACTTCTCTCTTTCTTAAAACCTTTTCAATACTATCAACGACCCCTTGATTTTAGAGATCCTAGATTCATTATGTAGATTAGAAGTGCGTAACTTCTCTTTTTATTAAAGTGTTTTACTTAGTTTTGGAGGAAGTTGTCACATTAACCTTAAATTTATCTCCATCAAGAACATCTTATCTTCATGCCTTATTATTCAAGGACATAAGAAGAGACATACGTGCGACATTGGATTTTAAATAATACTTGTTTAGATCTCTTCTATAATCTATGGCTCATATTTTACTTAGGGTAGCACAAATAACTATAGTGCATTTCATTTTTCTTCAACTTAAAATGTTGAAAGAGATTATTTTTATCCTCTTTCTTGATAAATGCTTATGGCTTAATTCCATATTAAATTTATTTGTATCTTCTCTATTTCTCATCTTTCATGAACCTAATTTTGATGTACTTACTTCCCTTTTTTTTAAATTCCTTTAGGTGCTTCCCTTCTCTTTTTATATGTTTATTTCGATAACTAAGAGTGATAACTAATTTTGATATACTAACTTCCATGTTTCAAAAACTCCTTAAATACTTCTTTTTTATTTTTTTATTTTGACAAATAAGAACTATAACTATAGTTGTGTAAGACATTTTTCTAAGCTTAAAACATGACATAATTTTTTAAACCTAAAATGTAACTTCCCACAACAAAATGAGTACTCATGGCATTTCATTCCATAGTAAGACATTCCCCACACATCTTCATGTCAAACCATTAGCCATTATAAATTATAAGGAAATTTTAGTTTCCTTCTGAAGCAAGTAAACCTTAGTCCTATGAAGACACAAAATAATGTTAAATTAAGTAGGGGTTGTAATTAACCTATTACACATCACACAATGTGAGAGAATACACATCATCTTCATATCAAACCATTATTTATTATAAGGAAATTTTAGTTTCCTTCTCAAGCAAGTAAACTTTAGTCCTTTGAAGACACAATATGAGAGAATAAGGTTAGGTTAGGTATAGAGTTGTACAATGTGATAGAATAAGGTTAGGACAAGTATGGAGTTGTACAATATGAGAGAATAAGGTTACGCTAAGTGTAGATTTTTACTTGACCTATTACACAAAATACAATGTGGGAGAATAAGGTTAGGTTAAGTTTGGAGTTGTACTTAGACCTATTGAAAATCATATAGTTATGCTTACCACATCACCATGTGTGGTGGGTCAAAACTTCACAGTACCACAAAGAAATATCATATACCTTAGAAAGTTTAGTTCAAAAGAGACCAAAGAGCCTACCCCATATGATGTGCTATCCAACTATCAACTTGGAAAAAAGTATCTTTTTATATGACGAATGCTAACATCACAATATGGACTTATCACATTATCTCATGTCATGGAGTTTTTAATGGAATCTTGACTTGATATTTGAGGGTTATTTTTCTACCATTCTTTAATATTACACATCATCACGTTGAAAGAACATGCAGTAATCCCTATGGATAATGTCAAAAAGGAATAAGTTGATGAACATGGTATATTTAATGAATATATAAGATACGGATACTTAATTGAAGATTACACGATATAGACTTTCCCAACATGTTCCATGGAACATCAAACCTAGATATCACTGTTTATATTCAATGCATTCATACAACTCAACAAGGCATTTCACACAATAATTTTCATGATTTGTGCTGACTATCCGACCATAACATTATTTTATCATGCAAATGTTAGTCTTGGGTCGACTTTTGTACTCAAGGAGATGCTCCTTGTTATACTTTTGACTTTATTTTGATGTAGCATTCTATTTATACCTTGCTTTCTAATTGTTAAAGTTGAAGTTATAACGCTTCAATGCAATATGTTTCAATATGTTTATATTCTTGAGAGAGGCATGATTCTATATGTATATATAAAATTCAATGTATAATATATAATTTTTAATTATTCTAATGTTTTTGTTAATTTTCAAGAAAAAATATATGAACACAATCTACAACGAATATACTAAATTTTATTTATTTTTGAAAAGTATATATTTTTATTATTTTTCGAAGCCAACTAATTAATATTTGAATTCCATTATATACATCTTTGTGTTCCCGTGAATGTTTTTCTTATTGTTTACATAAATTGAAAAACAAAAGATACCATTTTGAAGAGGAAACCTCCACGAGGATCTCACGCATTTTTCATAAATTTTTGGTTGTGTAGTTTTTACGCTAGTGGTTTTTCTCCAAGCACCTTTGGAACTTGGATTTTTTTTCAAATTTAAGTTCTAAAGAAAATGAATTAAACATATAGTATGAAATCAAAAGTTTGAAAATGATATGCCATTGGGTAGAGGTTTCATTGACAAATCCAAATGCATCAACTATTCCACCTAAGATGAGAGAGATGAAGGAGTTTCATCCCCTAGAAGTTGAGGTTGAAAAAAATCCTACCGCAAGTGGGGTGGATTTATGGGTTTAGACCCTTGATCTAGGGGTTTTGTAAAGCTCAATTGAGCACTTAATGAAGAATTTTAAAATACCTTGACCGAGGGTTAACTAAATCCTCGATTGAGGTCTTTGTGTGTTAAGAAAAATAGTTCGATCGAGTTAAATTCTTCAATAGCTAAAGGCTAATAACTTCATTTTTCACATAATAGTTAGAATTCAATATAATGTTGCTAATTTAGTTGTATGAAATATTGGTTAAATTTAAATGCAATTAATTTTAATAGATAATTATATGAAATGTAAATTGTCAATGTTAATATGATATAATCTAAAAGTTTACATTACAAGTTACATAATTTTTCTCTTTTTGACCTCGTAACATGTTGTGTAAATTGTTTTTTTTTTTTTCGAATTTCCATTAAAAAGGTATATTCTTTATGTTCGTTTAATTTTGATTAAAGAAAATATCATTTTAATTATGAGTTTAATCTTATGGCCTTCACGGTTTTTTTCAACCCTTTTATTAGAAATAGAACTTAAATTGAGATCTATGGCTTGATCAAGGGTTTACTTAACCCAATTTGACACCTCAATCAAGGGTTTTCCACATCCATTAAGAACCCTTGATCGAGAGCTTATTTATGTGCTCGACCAAGGCCTTAATATGTTGATTGAGCACTTAAATTACCCTAATTGAGAGTATGAAAAACACTTTTTTCACTCTCTCCCTTGCTAAAAAGTGTTACCTAATTTCATGGATTCAATCCCAAATCAAATATGGTTCATGTGTGCACATTTATACATATCTAACAACATAATAAAAATTTGAAATCCCAAAAAAATAATGGTAAAATGTGAAAATTTATAACCTTCTGCAATAGATAGGTAAAATGGATAAAACATGTAGCTTTCAGAAAATCCCAATGACCTTTAAGATGCACCTTGCTCATTTTTGGGTTATGGATTTGGATCTTGGATTGGGGATCCAAGTCCATCCAAATGTTGAGCCCAAATCCTTTCCAATCTCAACACAAACACTAGAAAATCTAAAGATTTCCATCAGCCTTCATATTTTGTCAAGAAACTGGATAATATCTTGAAGGTACCCCTTACGTCCTCTTCTTCTTGGTATATGGATTTATCCCTTGACAAAGGTTTCATCAAACAATTCACAAGTTATGGAAATACCCTAAATCCATGGCAAGATAGGTCCAAAATAAATGGCAAGTCGTCATTAAAGGTACGCTAACCCATTTATTTTGTGGGTGAGGGTTTTACACCTTATTATTTGAAAGTAAGGAATACATAGACCTCATATTCATAAATAGGACTTACTTCTTTGGTTCCCATGGGATGCACTTGAATAGGTGGATTCCATACTTTGATCCGTAGGTGGATGTACCCTCAAAAATGACCATACCTAGGTATGGTTATCATACCCCCCCCTCCATTGTTGGAGTGAAGACTCCCTAAGAATCATTGGAAATACGCATGGGAAATATATAGACAATTTTGACCCAAAGTAATGCATGTTTGCATGCACAAGGATATGTCACTATAAGGAAAATTCCTTGTGGTGGAGGTTATAACGGAGGTTTTTAGTGTTACAAGATTGGTCAAAATTTTCAAAAAAATCTCTACTCCAACCTCTGCCAATGGTACCAGATCTTTTAGCAAATGCTTTTACGGAAATTTATTATAACTAAAAAATCTCAGCGGCTGGAGGCTTTAGCGAAGGGTTTTTTCATTGGTGCGCTTTTTCCAAAGATGTACTGGCGTGATTTTTCCAAAGATGCACTAGTGCACTTCTGACAAAGATGCACTGGTGCGCTTCTGCTAAAGATGCATTAGTGCACTTCTGCAAAAGACACATTGGTGCGCTTCTGCCAAAGATGCACCGGTGCACTTCTACCAAATATGCACTAGTGCGCTTCTGATAAAGATGCACCATGGCATTTATATAAATATGCACCGGTGTGCTTATACCAAAGATGCACTGGTGTGCCTTCACCAAAGAGGAGAAAATATGTTTTTTGGCCAAAACCACACTAGTGCACATTTGTAATGGAGCACTAGTGCACCTACAGTAAAGAAGCATATATGCACTTATACCAAAGATGAGCATCAGTGCACCTTAACCAACAATGAGCATTGATTTTCCCATACCAAAGAGGAGCACTGATGTCAAAAAAAATTGTTGTATACAAAAACCTTGTGAACATGCAAATAAAGGGAGGTGATTTAATAAATACATGATAATTTATTAAAATGCAGTAATATAATAACTTTGATTTTGAATATTCCAATTATTAGTTCACACCCATAATTTTGAATATTCCAATTATTAGTTAACAAAGATACATCGATGCGCTTCTAACAAAGATACACTGGTGCGCTTCTGACAAAGATGGATTGGTGCGTTACTGCAAAATATGCACTAGTGCACTTCTGCCAAAGAGAATCACCGTGAATATAAAATAGATTTCCGTCAACAGAAAATAGTTTTCCGTGGGTACATAAACCTTGTTAACCTGGAAATAAGCAGAGGTGGAAACCCCTATGGATATGCACCCATGCTGCACAAAAAGGTATCATTTTATTTTCCAAACTTGCCACTCCTTTTCTATGCATATATTTTGAATAAAAATCCTAAAATGAATCCACCATTTGTGAAATCAGATCATAGGCTGATCATAAGATTGAATAACACTTCTCACACAAATTGCTAGTTTAGAATTGACAAGAACACTCAAAATCAGACTCAGAATTATGCACAATAATAAACTATATTAGAATAAATGGACATCATCCAACCATGCACCATAAATTGTCTGAAAATATATAGAGTTACATCATAAATTTGAATTACTAAGGAGGAATTTGAATTGGTCACAAAAAGCAGACTTACTAAACTAGCTAAAACCCACCAAGGTAGAAACATCTTACTCCAACTCAGCCATAAATCTCATGAATTGTCCAAATTTCTTTTGGAAGGTGATGTAGGATGAAATTATAAAAATATGATATCTTTTGGAGTTAAAAAGAGGAAAGGTGTGTTGGCCACAAAAACAAGCAGTTTCAAAACCTCTAGAGTGACTAGCTTTTACCTTATATACTAAAAAAGTAGAAAAAGCAGTGCAAAAGCAGGAAAGGTTCCTTTGACACTTAGATCAGCCATAAAATCATCCAATATTCTCATGAATGTTATTATTTGGATAAGGATGGAAAGTGGTGGACCGAGGAAGTCAACTAGTGGCCAAAAACATGGTAAAACTACCTAGGGAAGCAATAAAAGATTAAATAAATTATATCCTAAGTATTATGTGGTTTTTAAATGCTCTAAAACCATCCCTTAAGTCTGAATGTATGTGACAAAAATATCATAAAAATCAGGGCCAAACAACAAAGGCTTGGTCACCCTTTACATATCGTTGTCCAATAACCAAGGAAACAGGGAAAACCTCATGGGACAAAACCCTCCCTCAAAATGGTCAAGAACAAAAATTGAAACCTGATCTTCAGGAAGCCTTCACTTCATGTTCAGTCACTACAAGAAGCAACTTAAGATGGCTGAAAGTATTCTCTGTTAATTACTTAGTGAAAATGTCAGCAGTTTGCTCAACAATGGGGTAATACTCCAACACAATTAATCTGTCATGCACTAGACTCCTGATGTAGTGCATGTGCACTTCAACGTGATTGGTTCTTTTTCTAAGTACTGTATCTTAGGATATCATTATAGCACTCTGATTATCAACCCAAAGAACAGTGGGAGTGCTAAAGTCAATCTGAAACTCACCAAGAATTCCTTGCAACCAGATGCACTGAGTAACTACATTCATTGCTCCTCGGTACTCTTTGTCTATTGAAGAGAGTGAAATTTCAATTTTCATTTTACTAGACCAAATTATAGGAACTCCTAAAATCATGAATACAAATCTGGAAGTGGACTTCCATTTTGTTTTATCCCCAACCCAATCTGAGTCAGAAAATGCAACTAGATCTAGTGAGGAATTGGAAACATAGTGGATCCCATGTGTCTTGGTTCCATGCACAAAGTGCAAGATCCTTTTTTAATCCCTCCAATGTATCTCATGTGGCTGCTCCATGCATCTTTCAACATGAATTACTGCATATGCCAAATCTAGTTGGGAGTGAGTCAAGTACAATAGGCTTCCAACTAGTTTCTTGTAGAGGGTGTTGTTCACCAAGGGTGTAGAATCCCCTTCTTCTAGCCTAACTCCTGAAAGGAAAGGAGTATTTGCAGCCTTATATTATGCCATATTGAACCTTTTTAGTAGATCAGAACCATATTTGGATTGGCATATAGTGATTCCATTGGGTGATTGAGTGATCTCAAGCCCCAAAAACTGCGTGAGAATCCCCAAATATGTCATGGAGCAAGCTTGATGTAAAGTTGTCCTTAGTGATGAAATTTCATCAGTGGAACTTCCTGTGATTATTAAATAATCAACATATAATACTATAATCACAATATTACCATTGATGTGCTTTATATACACATTCGTATCGGATTTGCACTGGTGGAAATCTTGTGTCAGGAGAAAATGGTCCATCTTTGCATACCAAGCTCTGGGAGTTTGCTTAAGTCCATATAGTTATTTACTTAGCCTGCAAACAAGTGATGGATCTGCAACATAGCCTTTAGTTTTCTACATATATATCTCCTCTTCGATATCATCATGAATAAAATCAGGATTCACATCCATGTGGTGAACTACCCAACACTTTGCTACTGTAACTGACAAAACTAGTCGAATAGAATCCATTTTTGCCACTAGGGAAAAGGTCACATTACAGTCCAGACCTTGGACTTGTGAAAATACCTTGGCCACAAAAAATTATTTATACTTTATTGCATTGGGATCAACAACCATCTTAGCCTTGCAGATCCATTTGCATCTTACTAGCTTTCTGCCCGGTGGAAGCTTAACTAGCTATTAAGTTCCATTCTTCTGCAAGGATTTGAACTCCTCATCCATAGAATACCTCCATATTGGATCTTATGAGGCTTATTCATATGTATTAGGATCTGATTCAATCATGAGAAAAATTTCTCAGCAATATTTGGATCCCTTATTGAAAGTGCATTCTCATATTGTGACCTTGTCTTCCTAGGATCATGAGCATTCCCAGCAAGTTCACTAGCAGTTTCTATGGTTTTTGCTGCCCACTTTGGACTTGATGGTAAGATTAGGTCTGAAATAATATCATCATCATATAAATTAGAATCATAAGATTCACCATCAGAATCCTCATTCAACTCTTCATTTCTTCTTCTAATGGTGGTTGAGAAGACTCTCCAATCTCAACTCCTTGTAGAGTCTCTTCCTCAAAATGAACACTTCTTTCTATGAATGCTTTGTGGGTGATCAGATCAAGAATTTTTTACCCCTTTGAGTCTTCTGAGTAGAAAGAAAACAAACATGGCCTACTCTGTGGCTCTAAGGCCCTTCTCTTCTCAGATGGCACTCTAGCCCAAGCCTTAAAACCAAAAATCTCAAAATGTGAAATATCAGGTTTCTTACCACACCAAGCTTCATGAGGGGTAACTCCTTTCAGTGATTTATGTGGGAATTTGTTCTGTATGTAGGATGCATAGTTGATTTATTCATCCCACAAATTTGGTGGCAAAGACCTTGCTTCCAACAAACAAGTGGCCATCTCCTTCAAAGATTGATTCTTTCTCTTAGCAACTCCATTCTATTGAGGAGTGTATGGCACAGTGTGCTGCATGTGGATGGGTGAATCCATGAAGATGGGTGTCTATTTTGGGGGGTTCCGTGAGAAAATAATTCTGAATTTTTCATGTTTTCCATCTTTGGGCGAATAAAAGTGATATTTTTGTTTGGAATTTCACTTTTCACTTAAAAGCAAACTTTTAGAGAATTATGTTAGCTTGCTATCCATATTTTTTTCAATTTTTTATATTGAGATTTGATATGTCGATCCGACAAATGTTTGACAATGTGTTCTTATAAAACGAAAGGACTACAAAATAGTCATGTTTTGTCGCACACCTAAAATCGTTGTTAAACTTGTGTTTTGCAAAAAACAAATATGCTACAACAATCTACACACAGTATACTACTGCATGACTATAAGTTTGTAGTAAATGGATCTATATACTTCTTATTATATTCATTTGAATTCAATCAATGGGGAAACCCTGTCGATTTTCAACATATATTTTGTCGCAACACTTTTCTCTCAACTGAATATAAAACTAAAAATTCTATGAATACCCTTTTGAAGTAGACACGCCAATTAACTGCACCATAGTTTTCTCAAATTTTTTCGTGGTGTATTTTTAAAGTTATGGATTTTTCTTTTCACCGCATTTTGAAAGAACTGAAACTAGACTCGACACCTGTTAAGAAAACAACCAATTACAAATATCAGATCTTCCCTATACATAAAGAAATTTATATATTTGGAAAGTAGATTCAATAACGAAACTAATGGTATCAAGTCCGACAGTCACCTTATAGTGTAACAGATCATTTTTACCTTCCGAAAATGGAGAAACCTGAAAACTGTGAGTGGCAATCAAATTTTCAGGTTTCAGAGGTTATTCGGGCGAACAATTGTTCAGCCGAACAATTATTCGGCCGAACAATTGTTTTCCGTAACGACGACGTCAATTTAACGTTTGGTTATTCGGCCGAATAACCAAACGTAAAAAAAACTCGTCGGCCGATAAAAAATTTAAAAAAAAAAAAAAAAAAAAAAAATTATTATCTACACTTCTATAAATAAAACTAAATACTTCGATTATTTTCGCATATTTCAATTTCGCATACTTTTTGGTCATAATATTTTGGAAGGGATTTTCTAAGGAGCTTATTTTGCAAAGAGAGTCTTACTTCTTTCAAAAGAATACATTGAAAGAATTTTTTTGCAAAAGGAGTTTTTATTCCAAGTTTTTTGCACTTCTTATTTCTTTGCAATGGGTTTTTTTCCAAGGATTTTTTAAGGAGCCTTTCTTTGCAAAGAAAGTTTTTTTTATGAAATATTTTTTTAAGCTATTTGCACTTTTCATTTCTTTGGAATGAGTAATTTTTCCAAGGGTTTTTTAAAAAGCTTTTTTGTAAAGAGAATTTTTTTATGAAGTATTCCTTTTGTTACTTCTTTCTAAGAAATACATTGAAATATTATTTTTCTAAGGCATTTTTGCAAAATAAGTTTTTATTCCAAGCTTTTATACTTCTTAGTTCTTTGCAATAGGTTTTTATTCCAAGTTATTTTTTCAAAGGAATTGTCTTTTTCTTTCTTATTTTTTCAAGTGATTTTTTCAAATGACTTTTTTCAAAGTTTTTTTTAATAAATATTTTTGCAGTAAACGTTTCTTTCCTTCTTATTTCTTTGAAAATTGGCTTTTTCAAAGTCTCCCAAGCTATTTTTGCAAAAAAATTATTTTGTTGCAAAGGTTTTTACAAAGAATTTTTTTTTTTTTTTTTTTTTCCAGTGGATTTACAAAGAAAATTTATTTAGAAAGTGTTCTTATTCTTTTCCAATGGGTTTTTCAGCAAATGTTTCTTTCCAAAGTGTGCATTTACAGAGTTTTTATTCCAAGGCATTTTTGCAAATAAGATTTTATTTCAAGTTATTTTTACAAAGGAAATATATTTTTCCTTCGTATTTATTTGAAAAGGGATTTTTTCAAAGTCTCCCATAGTTATTTTTGCAAAAAAGTTATTTCGTTGCAAAGGTTTTTACAAAATCTTTTTCCCAGATATTTTTTCAAAGAAGATTTATTTTGAAAATGTTCTTATTCTTTTCCAATGGGGATTTTTCAAAGGTGATTTATTGTCGAAGAGTTCTTATTTCATTCAAAGAAGGTTCTTTTCAAAAGAAACTTGTTTCCAAAGACTTTTTCTTCAAAAGACTCAAGTACAAGATTTTGATAAGGTGAAGTAAATTTCAGTTCATGTGTTCATAAATTTCGTAACTGTTTTTAAATATTCATTTTGTTTATTTACAATAAAATGATGATCTTCTTTAATTTATCATTTATAGATTAAACAATCATGGGCAGTAAGAGAAACCGTCAAAGAAAATATGATCATAAACGTGTTGATAATGATGATAATAGAGAAAAGAAAAAAATTAAATATCATGCCAACAAAGCAAGCCTTGCAGAAACGCAAGCAACGATTATTGAAGATACAAATACAGTTTTACATGATAATGTCGATGAAATGGAAATTGAAAATAGAGTACAAGAGGAACAAATTGAAGTTGAAGAAACCATTGTTGAGGATGTAAATAGTGATTTACATACTAATGTCGAGGAAGTCAATGTTGAAGATCGAGTTCAAGAACCAAAAATTGGACCAGGTATGTATATATTGAATGTATTTTTCAAATTGATTTTTTATAATGAATTGTATTTTTGGATGCATGTTTTAAATTAAATTTATCTTGATATATAGGTACTTTCACCATTGATGATGAAACGTTAGAAAACGTTGATTGCAATAAATATGGAAAAAAAATACCCATACACGCTGCACGATATCGGGCTCAAAAAATTTATGATGATGTTCTGAAGAATTATTCAGCAACAGGACAAGCACAAATTTTGAGATGTTTATTAGTGACCAAGAAGTTAGAAGATGCTACATCATTATTGGGTATTCACAAGGCGACCAAAGAGTCGAAATTAAAACATAATGTGATAGAAAATATAGGTGATGCAATAAAAAAGTTTGAAAAATATAGGAAGAAAGACATTAGTGCTGCACGAAGAGCAATTCATACATCAATTATTTCGACTAGTACTAAACAAAAATGTTTGACAACACAGCTAGCAAAAGCAGTTGGAACCTCAAGAAAGACATTATACAGACATAGCAAATTCAGAATGCAAATAGATGAAAATGATGAACTTGCTTGCTGGGCAATTATTTGTAGACAGCCCTACAAAGATAGAATGGGGGCAGGGGTTAAAGATATTGTATGGGAATATTGGTTGACACATGCTCGAGTTTCACCAAATTCAAGAGATGTAACAGAACAAAGAGTATCACGAGGAGTATATGTAAGCAGTCAAAAACATATAATGGATATGACACAAGTACAATTGTTCAATAAATTCAAGGAAGATCATCGTGGAATTAATGTGTCAATCACTACATTTGTGCAACTAAAACCATGGTATGTTAGACCTATTACTATCCGTGACACATGTTGTTGTCGTTATCATGTGCAATTCCAATTATATTACGACACATTTCTTGAATTTGGTAAAATGTTTTGGACAAATTCACCGCCTCCGCCTACAATACGTGAATTCATATCTCAAACCCTATGTGAGAGAAATCACGATGAAGTATTTTATAATAAAAAATGTGTCAATGGAAAACATTGTAATCGTTGTGGAAATTTGGTTTTATACCACAATAAATATCCTATCGATACTGATGATCACTCATTGTCAAATGTCACCGTTGATTGGAAAAGATATGAATACATTACAAGTACTAGTGATGTACATTCCAAAAGGATTGATTTGCGAGAAGATAAAATAGGTGTGATAGATTTTCTCAAGAAATTCGAAAGTGAAATTTATAAATACACCAAGCATTCACATAGAGCACGATGGCAAGACCTCCAATTCAAACAGTCTCGTGAAATTTTTCCACCAGGAACAATTTTGTCAGTGGTTGACTTTGCAGAAAATTATACATTTGCTGCACAAAAAGAGATACAGAGTGAATACTATCATTCTGACCAAGTTTCAATATTCGTCCATGTTTTATATAGACATTCTCAACAGGATGTTGATGGCATTGAAAGCACGTGTGACAATCGAGATGTGATTAAAGAATATCACTTTTATATCAGCGACGATCGTACACACGATACACATTTTGTTCAGCATTGTATTGAAAGTATTTTCTACAATTCACTAAAGGAACGTAACATTAAATTCAATGAGCATTGGATATGGTCAGATGGATGTGCCGGACAATTTAAATCTTCGCGATCATTTTATTGGTTATGTCGACTTCATAAAGCATTGAACATTAAACATCACTGGAATTTCTTTGAAACTGGTCATGGAAAAGGTGAACATGATGGTGCTGGAGCATGCGTAAAAAGAGCACTTCGAAAATGGCAAATGAACCATAGTTCTGCACGATTCCATTCAGCTGTAGAGGTTGTCCAATGGTGTAAATCACATCTAAACCATGATTATAATCAACAATCAAAAAATGTGCGCAGGTATGTACACACAAATATTTTAATTTATATTTTATAGTCAATTTAAAAAAAAGTATATGTACCTAACATCAAAATTTGTCATTTGTTTACTAGATTTTTTTGGCATGTTGGGATCCAAGATATAAATAGATCAATACCCTACGACGCTAGCACCATACAAGGAACTAGAGATTTTCACTCTATTCAAACAAAATCCTTCCAAAACATTTATGCATTTGACAGTAGAAAGCAATCATGCTTTTGCCATATTTGCATTGAAAATATTGAATCTACAGAAGCTTGTGAAAACATAACGAACAACTACGTGAAACATTGGAAACACACAGAAATTAATCCTAAAGGAAAAATGCCACTAGCAAGCATAGAAGAATTAGAATCAGAAGATATAGCAATATCATCTGACAGGGACAGAATTTCAGATCTCGTTAGAGAAGGTAATGATCAAATACCATTGTTTTATCGATTATTCATTCTTGTCATTCACTTTATACACATGTATATTAGTCAATTTAGTTGAATTAAAAATCCTGACATCAATTGTAATTTGCACAGGAGATGTTTTTGCTGTGATTGCACCTATCGACAACGACGAAAATGTGAAGTATTATTTGATGCGATGCACTGAAGAAAAAATGAAGTTATTGGAAGACTACAATGACAACGGATATACATACGAGAGAGGATCCATCATTTTAAAGGGCTACTTTTTTCAGCAAACCCATATGACTCAAAATTATGTCTACTTTTAGGATTATGAACCTGATATCATATGTTGTCAATATAGCCATTTAGTATGTGCATCTCGAATAAAATTGGTTCAAGTTCCATCGAAAAAACAATTAAAAAATAAAAAATGGAAACTGTCCAAATATGACCATGAACAGATAATTGAAGACGGCATTCCATTGCGATGTTTTTAAAACTATATATTTAAAATTAATAGATCAATGATTTTGTCGATGTCATTGTCAAATGTGTACAATATATTTTTTTATTTTTATGTTTATAATCTTGAAAGAACTATACTATATAAAAGTTTAAATAATTGTATTCTAGTATGCTGAAATTTAAATTCAAAAATTATTTGATATAGAAAACTTGAATGTGAAATTTTTGACTTAATTCTGTTTGAAATTTACTTTATTCGGGTCCCCATATGTCTATTAGACCACTTAAGGGATGAGATAACGGATCTGTGGTTGTCGCCACTCTCCGCCCCGAATTTTTAATTTAAAATATGATCGCTTGTATAAAATTATTTGGTAACGAAAACCTGAATGTATAAAATTTGTCTTAATTAGATGTCTCAAATACTTTATTCACGTGGACCCATATATGTCTATTAGACCAATTAAATGATGAGATCTAACAGATCTATAATTGTCGCCACTCTCCGCCCCAAATCTTTAATTTAAAATATCGCTTGTGCAAGTTCGCATAACTGAAATCATGGCAAATGGAGACAACGATCATTTGATTTTTAATCAGAAGAAAAAATTCCAGGATTGTGAAGCTTATGCTAAATTAGAGAAATGATTACTTACAACAAATCGATGAAAATTCATCAAACTGTTGTTTAAAATCATTGCTCTAATTTAACACAAACTTTACAATCCTGTAATCTTCGCTTATGATTAAAAAACAAAAAACCGTTACCCCCATTTGCCATGATTTCAGCCGCATCAAATGTACCTAAACATTGAAAATAAAAATTAAATTAATTAAAAATCCAGAATATCAAAATTTGAACTTAACATGTATTCGCTTTTAAACTTCCTAATTCATCCATATTTCTATCAAAATTTTTAACATTCATAAACTTCTTAACTTTTAAAGATAACATTTGAATATGTTCTTAACATTCATTTTAAACTTCCTAATTCATCCATATTTTTATCAAAACTTATATAACATTCATAATCTTCCTAACATTCCTAAATTTTGATAACCTGAACCTAAACTTCCTATTTCATCCATATTTCTATAAAAACTTCTCTCATTTCTAAAACTCTATAACATTCAAAATTAACATTCATGTTCTTAAATTTCATTTTTAAACTTCCTAATTCATCCATATTTCCATCAAAACTTCAAACATTCTTAAACTTCCTATCATCCCTGAAATTTAAACTCAACATATGTTTACTTTTAAACTTCCTAATTCATCCATGTATCTTTTTCAAAACTATAACATTCAAAAATGTTTACTTTTAAACTTCCTAATTCATCCATGTATCTTTTTCAAAACTATAACATTTAAAAATTTGACATTCATGTGTTCTTTGCATTCATTTTAAAGTTCCTAGTTCATCCATATTTCCATCAAAACTTATATAACATTCATAATCTTCCTGACATTTCTAAGTTTTGTAAGTTTACATATTCATTCATTCATTTAAACATGCAAATACATAGTTTAAACCCTTTAAATTACACCAAATATGTCAAATAAGCAAAAATAAACTAGATCATTTAAAAACTAAGATTCACGAAATATGTAAGTTCAAAAAACATGTATATAATCTCCAAAAAAAACTCATAAACATGCAAGTTCAATGTATCCATATATGTATATATCTGGTCCAAAAATAAACATCATCAACATGTCCAAAACAAATGTTTCCAATCTAGATGCATATCAACAACAACAAAAATTGTCCACCATGCTATAAAAATAAAAAGTCCGTGCCATGCTATCCTCCACTCGGGCCTCCCCCTGGACTCAACCCACCCTGCAACATGTGTAAAAAAAGATTATGTTCATATCATTTAAATTATTTAAACTATAATCAAAAAATTAAAATATTAAACTTATATATCAAAAAACAATTCAAATATTAACAATATTACATCAAATTCTTCAAATGCTTGTCCACCACCATCCTCCAAAGGAGTTTTTCCCTTGCCTCCAAAAGATTTGAGAGACCCAAGCTGCAACATATATAAAATCAATTTATGAATCTCATAAATCTAAATCCACAAAAATTAAAATATTAAAACAGTAAACAAAATTAAAGCACTTAATGAAATTACCTCTCTACCAATATCTGCTCCATTAAGCAAAGAACCTATATCTCCACCCTAAAATTTAAATTGTATTAATAAATAAAACATATAATGCAAACCAAAAAAATTACTATACCAATTAACTTAAAACTAAAACAAAAAAATTAAAAAACATTAGCTTACAATAGATGGTAAATCATGTATAAAGTTCGTATCTAAAGAAACCTGCATGGATAAGTCAAATTAACAATAAGATGCATAGTTAAATTAACATTCAAAAAATAATTATATATATATATATATATCAAATTCAAACATAATTACAAATATGTTAATAATAAATATGTACCTCTCTCTTTAGATTTTCGCTAGTTGAAATGTGGAAAGAATGTTCATTCATCATTCTTGAAAACTGCAACCAATTTAAACATTTACATAATGTACCTATTATCATGTAACAAAAAAAATCAATTCAAAATAAATAAAATATTTAATTAAAATCAAATCATATCATAGTCAACAAACCTCTCCCAAACTCGATGTGTCATTGGATATAACATTTGCCGCTAAGTCATGACAAATCTTTGCATATGCCCTGAGATCTTCAATGCTCATTCTATCTATCTCATCATCAGTTTTATAAACAAACTTTTGACGAATAGCAGAACGAGCCCTTTCTCTAACCAACCCCACATCTACTCCCACTAATACTGACGATAAACCATCGCCAACAAAATTCCTTGCGGTCGTCCCAAGTTGAGATGTGGGCTCCATCTCTGATTTTAATGCCACCAACCTAGGTGGACGAGATATCTGGGGTGGAGGTCGAAGAGTTGCAGGATCTCTAAGCGCACCTTCTCGTTCATATATTCGACCCTTTCCAACTCCATAAAATTTTGAATGAACATCGGTATAGTCTGGCTTCATATTTAAAAAAAACTCAGCATAAAAAAATCTAGCAAAATATTGAGAAACCTCATCATTCCATGGAAATCGACCATAGGCTGCAAGAAACCGATCATAAAGTAGATGTGCCAGATGAGGATGCTTGAAATATTGCACTTTTAACATTTCTTTTTTCAAACCTTCTTTGAAATTAAACATTGATTTGGCTTGCTCTTTTTTCACTCTCTCTTTCACAACATCCCATTTGTCTGGACCCATCACTTGATCCCTTCGTCTTCGCATCAAATCTACAAAACCATATGTAGTTGGTCCGAGATTCTCATATGCATGAATGAATTTTTGCAATGATCCCAAAACAATCTCCAAACTTTGTTTACTCTCTGGAGGAAGATCCATAGTAGACAAATCATTTTGCAACTTCTCATAGTGGGATCTACATCTTTCAAGAGTCATTTGATGATCACCACCTTCCCATGGAAGCTCCCGAGGTAGATCAGATGGATATGTCGTAATGGGTGTACAACCCTCGGTTAATTCAACATATTGCGTCCTAGCTCGACCATCATCACCTCGTGTAGAATGGTGAGCCTCTTGAGAACCTTGCTCTGCACCGTCATCCATCTCCCTTGCTTGCCCTGTCTCCCTCCCTATAGAATTACGAGCATCTTCCGAACCATGCTCTGCTTCAAATGAAAATAAAGTTTTGTTTAAACACAACTACAAATTTTGCACACACAAAAAGACAATTTGCATATAAATGTTAAAAGATTGATATTCATATACCAATAGAGGGTCGAGATCGACGTTCTCCCACAGAAGATACAGGGGAATCATTTGTACCCCTTTCACCTCGTCGATGCGAACTATACAATAAATTAGAGTCCCGAGGAGAGGTTGACAACCTCCGATTATCACTCGTACCACCTACCCCAGAAGATTGTGAATACCTCCTACGCTTTCGCCTCAAAGAATCCTCTCTTTCCATTTGATATATAATGCCTACACCTAAACACAAATATCAACTAATTACATATTCAAATCCTGCAAGTTAATTCTATGAATTCTAAAACCTAACTACTAAAGAGACTAAGTTATTTAACAAGTACCTAGATTTACCTAATTTATAATCTAATAGTTTTAAGAAAGAGTATAGCTAATATTGTTAGATGATGAATTAATGTACCAATTTTCCAAGTGTTTTTGATGTTTAAAATGAATGGAACCAATATAGTTAATGGGTTTATTTTTTATGTCAAAGAAAGAGTTCATGAATCTGTTTTAACTTCCTAATACCTAACTTAATACCTAAAACATAAATTACATCATGAAAATGTTTTCATTATTGCACAAAATAAAATAAAAATTGACAATTCATGTATCATGTTTTGAGTTGAAATGTTTTCAAATTTGCCATTTTTGATAATCGTCTTCAGTTTCTTAAACTAATAATTTAAACAAGATATTTTAATACTCTAAACATAAATTATATCTACAAATATTCTCATTATTCCATAGAATAAATTTTTTTTTACTATTCATAGTATTATGATTGAGTTAAATGACATGTTTCCCATATTGGCCATGTTCAACAATGATATTTAATTTCAATCTGATAACAGTAACGATTCTCGGTATTCTGTTCTCCAAGTCTGCCATGTTGCAAACAACAGAAAACATAATACCAAGATCACCACCTTTACTAGAATAAAACTCAAAACCTTTGTGGCATAATATCACCTAGTATTTTAGAAAATGACTGCGACTATTATTGTTCAATTACATAAAACTTACCATAGTATATCTAAATTAAAGCCTATTCATGTCTATAGTTCCATTGTACCTAAAGTCCATTTAAATTATTTTTTTATCAAAAATAGAGTTTAACTGTCTAAAATTTGGTTGTATCTAAGCTATCTATCCACACAGTTTGTAATATAACTAATATATAGATCTCTGCACTCTGTAAACAGACACAGTTCATGAACTCTGTCAACATAGACATGTTGACAGAGTTCATGAACTCTGTCAACTTAGACATGTTGACAGAGTTCATGAATACAACAAGCCTGCATATAAATAGGATATGTTCTTTCCAAATAAAATCAATGTCCTACTTTAATTTTCTTTTCTAAACACAGCCAAATACAACAATTTGAAAAAACAACTTAACACTAACAATATTCCTTTTATATTTAAATTTACATCATTTTCGACATTCAATACGACCAAACTCCTACAACTCTGCGGAACTGGACAGAGTCCATGGACACTTCCCAACTGGACAGAGTCCATGGACTCTGCCCAACTGGACAGAGTCCATGGAGTATGTCCAGTTGGGAAGTGTCCTTGGACTCTGTCCAACTGAGCAGAGTAAATGGACTCTGCCCAAATAAGCAGAGTCCATTTACTCTGCCCAGTTGGACAGAGTCCTTGGACTCTGCCCAGTTGGACAGAGTCCATGGACTCTGTCCATGGATACAGCCGACACATAATTAAAACAAAACGATTACAAGAAATATAAATGGAAGAGAATTACAAAAATATATTCTCCATACCTCTAAAACGCAACCAAAACAAAAGCAAGCAAATTGAAATCTGCCCGAAGACAGCGCAAATCCGAATTTGAAACACCCAAAACGGCGGTGACAGATGAAATGAAAGACTTGCATTAACAACATCAACTTCAATAAGACAACACAAAATAACGGTATCAACTTCAATATGAAACTTAAACATAGAAACACACAATTTCAAAAGCAAAAAATGAAAACTTTTACCTCTGCAAACACCGCGTCGATCGGTTGCCAGCTGCAGCACCTCAACGACGTTCAACAGTCTGCTGGATAACTCTACACCATGAAAACTCCTTCAGATGTTATCACGTCCAATGCCCGAAACGATAACACAAACACACAGAAAAGAGGGAACCTCACTTACGTGCAGGTGACGAGAACGTCTGCTTTCTGACAAAGGAAAGGCAAAGGGGCGGCCTACGACGAACAACGAACTTACACGCAGGGTGGCGGATCAACAACACACGCCTGCGACCAATCGGGTGGCAAACAAGCGACAGGGAGGACGGATGACAGAGCGGAAGGGCCACTATCAGCAGAGCAGGGGTCCACGGGAGCAGAGAAAATGACGGGTGAGGGGCCGGGACCGAGCTTTTATGCCGAATAATTATTTGGCCGAACAATTGTTCACACCGCCGTGAGTTTCCTCCGTCCGGCTAGAACAAGGCACATATTTCGAGGCCTCCGTTATGTCTAACGGTGGCCCGTTAACGGTTATTCGACCGAATAAATACGAAGTTATTCGGCCGAATAAGTTTAATTATTCGGCCGAATAAATAAATTATTCGGCCGAATAAATAAATTATTCGGCCGAATAATTAAACTTATTCGACCGAATAACCTCCGCTAGTGTTCTTCCACCGCCGATTCTCACCAAACTGTTACCCACCTTCGCGTTTCCACCCGGATGCCAGCCACTGCACAGAGCTGTTGAAAATAATATTTGATGTACTCTCCCCCATTATCAGATCTGATTTAATTTATATTCCTTCCATACTGGTTCTCAACCATGGCTTTAAAAAACTTGAAATGGCCAAAAAATTCAGACTTTAACTATATCAAATAGACCTAGCAATACTTGGTATGATCATCAATATAATTTAGTAGGTATATGGATTTGTTCAGTGACATGTGAGGGAAAGGACCAACAATGTCACTATGGATCAGATCCAAAGGTTTAGAGGTTCTCTCAGGCCTTGATCTCTCAAAATTTCTCTCAGAGTGCTTTCCTAGGAT
Organism: Larix kaempferi; assembly: GCA_027924585.1. NCBI lineage: Eukaryota > Viridiplantae > Streptophyta > Pinopsida > Pinales > Pinaceae > Larix > Larix kaempferi. The sequence goes on from BSBM01000372.1 coordinate 32,227,269, forward strand.
GCGACCCTGCTAGACTCATTTTTTGAAAGTGATGTTTGGCAGTCCTACAACCATGTTTTTGTCATGAATTTCATGAAGGTATCCATAGTTTAAATGGACAAAACTCTCATCCCAAAGCTTGCTTTCTTCATTGGCATGAGATAGGAGCACTACTGGTGAGGAGATAGAAAAAAATTGTGAAAAATTATAGACTCTAGAGGAATGTCTGCAGTGCCTAATGCAACAACTCTTCCTATGGATATCTTAGAGAGCTCCACATCATTAGGGGTGAAGACAACTCTTTTGGGTGAACCGGTATGGGTCATTTGGTAGATAGAAAATACGTTTGATGCTAGACCATGGACATAAACCACATTAAAAAATGATCCATTGTCAATATCTACTCTACCTTTACCCTTAGAAGCAGTTTATGAGTCATCTCCAACAATAATGATAGGATTCAGGCCATTGGAGGAATTGAGAGTAGCAAATGATTCTCTGGTTGCAACCATGTTCCTTGAAGCTCTAGAATCAATGATATAAGAAGTGGATGAAGATGTTTTGTCCATTAGAGCATGGACTCGCTCCTTGTAATCTGAGTTAGAACCTCCTTCCTTCTTCTTTGCACCTTCAGGGATGGGAATATGGTTCTTCTCAAGGAGTTGTGCCATCTGATCTATGGTCTTTATCATACCAGATATTTCAGGATGAAAGCCCCTTTGGAAATATGAGCACTCGGTTCGCTCCTTCTTCTTCTGTTGATATTTTCTGGATGTGGAGGGCTCCTCTTGTGGCTTAGATCTATCCTTCTTTTGCTCATAAGTATTTTTGGAGTTTTCTTTCTTCTTACCCTTTGAATGCCTTGATTCACCAACAATTAGAGCTTTATCTTTTGAAGGCTTCAGTGCGCCCATCAACATAAGATTATTCTTCTCCTGAGTCAAAGACTCCATGAATTCAAACAAACTATGAATATTCCAATTCTTTACAGTTAGCTTTGTGGCATGGGAAGTCGAGACAAATATGGAGTAGTCTTGCCCCAATTTTGAAAGAATTTCCAAAACTAATTGCTCATCCTTCTTCTCAATACCGCACTGCTTCAACTGCAAAACCAATAACTTGAATTTTGAGAAATAATCATGTAGATTCTTGAAACTACTCTTACTTAGAGAAATCATATTATTCTCTAGTTGATGTCCTCTCAGATCATCAGTTTTACCAAATAAAGTTTTCAATTTCTCCCAAACTTCATTCGGTGAAGTCATACCATCCAAATAAAAAATAAGATTTGTTGATGTGCTGAGGCAGAGAAGGCCAGAAGCCTCATCTCTCTGATTGTGCCACTTTGAATTATCTACCTGAATTAGGCTCTCCTTCAGTGCCCATTTTTACTCTGTAGAGGCCTTTCGACCTCAACAAAATCTCCATCTACGTCTTCCATTGAAAATAATTAAATGGATCCAAAAGAACATTCTGAGATGGATCCATGAGCAAGCCGAGGTGCGCATTGAGGACTGATATGTACCTTCAAAACAAAACCAAACAACTCTGTGGAGAATGATTCAAACTACATAGCTTTGCAATATGACAATAGGCACATTCGGGAGTCCATCACGCGCGGGTAGACCTCTTGAGCTAAACTCAAGAGTACAAGGTAATTGTCCACGAGAATTATATGGAAACTCCATTGTTTCTAGTGTGCTACTGGATACAAATATGCTCTCCTAAATACCTATAATACCATGTGAAATCCTATCATGGGCTTATCATAATATTGAATAACACTTCTCACACAAATTGCTAGTCTAGAATTGACAAGAACACTCAAAATCAGACTCAGAATTATGCACAGTAATAAACTGAATTACAATAAATATACATCATCCAACCATGTACCATAAAGTGGCTACAAATATATAGAGTTACATCAGAAATTCAAATTACTAAGGACGAATTCGAATTGGTCACAAAAAGGAGACTTACTAAAATAGCTAAAACCCCCCAAGGTAGAAACATCTTACTCCAAATTAGCCATAAATCTCACAAATTGTCCATAATAATTTTGGAAGGTGATGAATGATGCAATTAGAAAAATATGATATCTTTTGGAGTGAAAAAGAGGAAAGGTGTGTTGGACACAAAAACAAGCAGTTGCCAAAACCTCTAGAGTGCCTAGCTTTGACCTTATCTACTGAAAAGCAGAAAAAGAAATGGTGTTAGGAATCTGTTTCAACCCTTATCTTTACTTTGTTATTATATTGTTGTTGGACGCATATGCTTTGTAAGTCGTCCCGTAGTATTATATGTTCCATGGTATTGATCCATAGTTTGTATTATCCCATAGTATTATATGTTGCATGGTATTGATCCATAGTATTGGACGCATATGCTTTGTAAGTCATCCCGTAGAATTATATGTTCCATGGTATTGATCCATAGTATTGGCGCATATAATTAGTATATAAGTACATGTTGAAGCCAATGAAGGCATCCACGAGTTATTTGTATTGATCTTGCTCAAAGGAGGTTTCCCCTCGAAGTGGCTCGCGGTCAATAAATCTCTTGTGTGTTTTGTTATTTCTGATATATCATGAATTTTCATTAATTAATTGCTGGAGGTTCCTCACATCTTATATCAAAGCACTTTCTTGGGCTCGTTGGGTGGAATTTCTACCAAATTTTGTTTCGCATTTATATTGTTCCTTTCAATTACAGGTTTGGATCTGGGAATAATCCCTATCCGCTTAATTGTGGGAAGTACTTGGGAATATCCCTAAAAATCATTGAAAGGAGTACCAAATGAACACCGAAATAGCTGGCCCATTGAGAGGAACTTCCAGCAAAAAGGGCAACGATCCCTACCTGATTGACTAGTTCCCACCCGTGAGGTAAACCAAGAGCTGTCGTTTGTGAAAAATCGGTTATCAGTTTTACCCTAGTTGTGGAGTGAGGGGTACTTCCTTGATACACAAGCCATCATACAACATTGGTGGCTGAGTGAATCCCATGAACCATTAGGAAGCTGAGCATACCTAGGGTCCATATCTATTTTCATTCGATAAATAGCAGATTACATCTGTCCAGAACTATTGCAGATCAATTCTGAGTCGTTGCGGATCCATTCCGATTTTTGTTTTTTTGTTTTTTGTTTTTTGTTTTTTCACCAAATCTTCTTTGTTTTAACTCATTTTCCCTTGACAATTCACTAAATCCCCTACAATCCCATTCTACACATTTCATTCCTGAGGACTTTATCCCAAATTCCACTTTCCGAAGCCAAAAATCTCACATCTATCTATTTTTAGGGTTTGCCATAACTTCTTCGATTTTCACCCAATCACCTTCAAATTTTCCATAGTGTTCATTTCCTATTTCTGTTTCTTTGTCCCTCTTTGAAAATTTTCCTATTCTTTCACCCCACTTCTAAAATCTCCATTTTTTGCTTCCCTTTCCATTCGAAAGTGTCCAAAACTTAATCAAACTCCAAATACCCATCAATTTTTTTCCCAAATCTAAATTTTCCTTTACTAAAGCAGTTTCTGTTTTTGTTTTTCTACCCACTCAAAAAAAAAATTTCTAGGTTATGTTTGTCACTCGCGCAGGAGAAAAGACCATGGAGGAAGAATTTGCATCCCTCAAAACCAAACTCCAAGATCTGGATGAAAAATTTCTCGACCTCCATCTTAAGCATTCAGCTATGAACAATAAATGACAGCCAGAGTCTTCTGCAGACACTGGGTTCTCTTCTTCCATCAATTTTCATGGGCCGAAGCTAGATTTTCCTTTCTTCAATGCTAATGATCCAATTGGATGGATATACCAGGAAGAAAAATATTTCAGTCTGCATAATACTTTTGATGTCAACAAAGTTCCACTTGCATCATTTCATTTGGAAGAAGAAGTCCTTCAATGGTACCATTGGTACATCAAGGCTCATGAAGATCCAAAATGGCATATTTTTTCCAACTCCTTTTGCAATGATTTGGTCCTAGTTCTTTTGATGACTTCACAGGAGCACTCACTAAAGTTCTCCAAATTGGCACTATCAGAGAGTATCAGATAGAATTTGAGAAATTAGTAATCACACAGAAGGATTTCTTGATGAATTCTATAGGAGTTGTTTTATTAGTGGTCTAAAGGATGCAATCTGATATGAGGTCAAATGTTCTATCCCAACACAATGATGGAAGCGTTGGGGTTGGCTAAGTTGGAAGAGGACAATATCATAGCCCAACAACGCTCCAAACCACCTTTTGTTCCCTTCAGAAATATGGGTTCCCAATGACCTCCCATCACGCCAGCTCCTCAACCAACTCCTATCAAGCATTTTTTTGAAGTAGAGATACAGGAACGTATAGAAAAAGGGCTTTGTTATAATTGTGATGAGAAATTCACTCGGGGACATAGATGTGTTAAACAAAATATCTATCTCTTATATGTGGATTCTCCTCCTGCATCTAAATTGGTGAAGAATCTCCATATACAATAGATGATCCGATTGACATTCAACAACCGCCTGTTGACCCTCAGTCTCAGGACGACCACCCATAGATATCTCTCCATGCTTTAGTTGGATTCACCACCCAACAAACAATGCGGGTTAGGGGTTACTTCAAGAAGCTTCCTCTTAAAATACTCATTGATTATGGAAGTACTCATAACTTCATTGACCCTCAGATCGCCAAATAAGCTGATTGTTTTGTCCATCCTTGCTCCAACTTTGAAGTCATGATTGCCAATGGGGGCACCTTAACTTGCAAGGGGAAGTATCACAATGTGCTTATCTCAATGGGATATTATAACTTGCACTCTGACATGTTTTCCTTGGCCTTAGGTGGATGTGATGTGGGTTTGGGCGCTCAATGGTTACGCACACTTGGCCCCATCTTATGGGATTTTGCTGAACTTTGGATGCAGTTTTCAGTCAATGGGAAAAAACACACATTGACGGGATTACAACCAGGGTCTCTTAGCATCATCAATTCACATCGCATGGAAAATATCCTTAAGAATAATTCACATGGTATCATCGCTCAGATCCATTCCATTCAGATGCACCCATCAACAGTCTTCACTACACCTTCGGATCTACAAATTTTTTTGGATAGATATGCAGGTGTCTTTGCTGAACGAGTGGGAGTAACACCTTCAAGTCCAGAGGACCATTGTATTTATCTCCTTCCTAAAAGAGTTTCTCCCAACATTAGGCCTTATTGCTACCCATCTCACCAAAAAACAGAGATTGAGATGCTCATTTGAGACTTACTAAAGCAAGGTATTATTCGCCCTAGTACTAGTTCCTTTTCTTCACCAGTTCTTCTTGTTCGAAATAAATATGGCTCATGGCGCCCTTGCATTGACTTTCGAGCACTTAATCACCTTACAATCAAGGATAAGTTTCCAATTCTTGTTGTTGATGAGCTTCTCGATGAGCTTCATGGTGCTCATTTTTTATCCAAGTTGGATCTTCATTCTAGGTATCATCAAATTCAGGTTCATGAGGATGATATCCCAGGCTAAAACAAATTTCCTCCCACATGATGGCCACTATGAGTTTTTGGTCATGCCCTTTTGCCTCACTAATTCTCCTTCCACATTCCAGGCATTAATGAATAAATCATCCAGGCCATACTTGCGGAAATTTATTTTGGTCTTCTTTGACGATATCCTCACCTATAGTAAAACATGGGCTGAGCATCTCCAACATATTGATCTTGTAATGCAACTTTTCTATGATCATCATCTCCACGTTAAACAATCTAAATGTGTTTTTGGACAGGAGGAAGTAGAGTATCTCGGGCATATTATTTCAGCCTAAAGGGTTCGCGTGGATCCTGCCAAAATAGATGCCATGAAAAATTGGTCCCACCCTTAGACACTCAAGAGCCTTAGTGGTTTTTTGGGATTGACTGGATACTATCGCAAGTTTTTCAAGGATTATGGGAATATTTCAGCTCCATTAACTGCTCTATTGAAAAGTGTTTGTTTTACATGGACAGATGCTACTGAGTGTGCATTTTATAAATTGAAACAAGCTATGTGTACTACACATATTCTAGCTATGCCTAATTTTTCCAAGCCCTTCACTATTGAGAGTGATGTTTGCGACAATGGACTTGGTTTTGTTCTCCTTCAAGATGAACATCCCATTGCATTCACCAGCAAATCCCTTTCTGGTAAGAATTTAGCCTCCTCTACATATGAGAAGGAAATGATGGCTATTTTGCATGTAGTACAAAAGTGGCAACCATACCTATTAGGGAATCATTTCTACATCAGGACTAATCACCAGAGTCTAAAATATTTACTAGAACAATGGGTATCCTCCCTAGCACAATAGAAATGGGTTAGAAAACTCATGGGTTATGACTATGAGATAACTTACAAGAAGGGTAAGGACAATCTTGTGGCAGATTCTCTTTCTCACACATTTGATGACCAAGTTTCTCTTTCAGCTATTTCTATGCCTGTTCCAAATTGTTTGCAATCTGTTCAACAGGGCTATGCCAATGACTCCTCATTATCTCAAATCATCCAACGCTTGGACAACAACCCATCTGCTGAACCGCATTACTCTTCGGATGGTGATTCCCTAATATACAAGCGGCATCTGGTGCTTCCCCAGAGCACATATATTTAACAGGATGTCTTATATGAACTCCATGCTTCTCCATCGACAGGGCACTCTGGGTTCCTCAAAACATATGAGCGAGCATGACGTAACTTATTTTGGCATGGAATGAAAAGGAAAATTCAATAGTTGGTGGTTGAATGTGATACTTTCCAGCGCAACAAGAGTGAAATGACACTCTTTCTGGGATTGCTTGAACCATTTCCCATCCCTACACGGATTTGGACAGATATTCCTATGGATTTCATTGAAGGGCTCCCTAAATATGGAGGGAATACAATGATTTTGGTTGTGGTTGATTGCCTCTCTAAATATAGTCATTTTTGTTCCCTCGGCCATCCCTATACAACCTCCTTAGTCACACATTTTCATGGACCAGATCTTCCGTATTCATGGAATCCCTTTTTCCATTGTCTCAGATCACGATGCAACTTTCACCAGTAATTTTTGGACAGAACTATTTCACCACACTGGCACCAAACTGAAGATGAGTTCAAGGTATCACCCACAAACATATGGTCAGACTGAAATTATCAATAAATGTTTGGAAACTTATCTTCATTGCTTCAACTCTGAACAACAATATTAGTGGGAAAAGTGTCTCCTTCTCGCTAAATGGTTGCACAATACCTCCTACCACACTGCATTTAAAATAACTCCATATGAAGCAGTCTATGGTCAGGAACCGCTAGTTCTTCTTCCATACACCCCCACCATTTCACCAGTTCAGGTAGTTGTCACGGTTCTTCGAAACTGCGATCATATTCTTCGCATTTTGTAGGACAATCTTCACATGGAAAGAAATCGAATGAAACAACAAGCCGATCAGAACCATTCTGAGCGCACTTTCCAAGTAGGTGATATGGTTTGTTTTTGTCTACAACCTTACAAACAATCCTCCCTGAAACTCAAATGGATTCATAATCTTGCTCCAAATTTCTATGGGCCATATAAGGTTCTTCGAAAGATTGGGTCCATTGCTTATAACTTGGAAATTCCTCCTTCTTCTTGCATTCATCCAGTATTTCATGTCTCTTATCTGAAGAAAGTTCTTGGCACCAACATCAGAGGACAAACTATTTTACGGCAACTAAATAATGAAGGATCCATCCTTTTGGAGCCGGATTCCATCCTAAATAGGTGCACTCATGAGCTTCACTCTTGATCTATCATAGATGTATTAATTCAGTGGCACAGAATGCAACCAGAGTATGCTACATGGGAACCACTCCTTTAGATTCAACATCAATTTCCACATCTAAAACTTTGAGGACAAATATTTTCTAAGGGGGAGGGGATGTTAGGAACCTGTGTCAACCCTTCTCTTTACTTTGTTAGTATATTATTATTAGATGCATATTCTTTGTAAGTCATCTCGTAGTATTATATGTTCCATGGTATTGATCCATAGTTTGTATTAGCCCATAGTATTGGATGCATATTCTTTGTAAGTCGTCCCGTAGTATTATATGTTCCATGGTATTGATCCATAGTATTGGTGCATATAATTAGTATATAAGTACGTGTTTAGGCCAATGAAGGCATCCACGAGTTATTTTTATTAAGCTTGCTCAAAGGAGTTTTCCCCCTCGAAGTGGCCCATGATCAATAAATATCTTCTCTGCTCTATTATTTTTGATATATCGGGCATTTTCATTAATTAATTGATGGAGTTTCCTCACAAGTGAAAAAGCAGGAAAGGCGCCTTTGACAATTAGATCAGCTAGAAAAGCATCCAATATGCTCATGGATGTGCTCATGTGGATAAGGATGGCAAGTGGTGGACCAAGGAAGTCAACTAGTGGCCAAAAACATGGTAAAACTACCTAGGAAACTAACTAAATATGAAATAAATTATATCCTAAGTATTATGTGGGTTTTTAATGCTCTAACACTATTAACCTTCAAAATAGAGGAAAAACCCTCAAACCAACAAAAATGAACAACAAAACCAAATACGAAATTAGGAATAATAGTGAGAAAGGAAAAATAATAGAAATAAAATAGATAATGGGAAGAAATAAAACAATGAAGAGGGAAAAAATGGTTTCTTGGCTGTAATACTCTTCATCTTTCGCTTCTCTCTCGTAGAACCATGTGAAATGAATAAATAAAACAAACCCTCTTTTTTTCCCTCTTCTTAATACGTTTTTCTTGCTTCTTTCAAAAGTTAAAAAAAAACGCTTCTTTCAATAAGCAGCAAAAATCCATATATTTTGATGTAAACCCTGAAATAAATCCACAATTAACCTGAAAAATATAGGAAAAACCCTCAAACCAACCAAAACAAACAACAAAACCAAATAGGAAATTAGGAACAATAGTGAGAAATGCAAAATAGTATAAATAAAATAGATAACAGGAAGAAATGAAGCAATGAAGAGGAAAAAATTGGTTTCTTGGCTACAATACTCTTTCTCTTCCTCTTAATATTCTTCTTCTCTTTGGTAGAACCATGTGAAATGAAGAAATAAAAAAAAATCCTATTTTTTTCCTCTTTTGAAGACATTTTTCTCGTTTCTTTAAAATGTTTAAAAATTGTCTCCTTTTTCAATAAGTTAAAAAAAATGACTTATAATTTGTTCGATGATTTTATATATTAGAAGCAGCGGTGATCTTAAACTGTAAAAGGAGCACCGATGCGCCTTCACTAAAGAGGAGCACCAACACTGGTGCAACTTCACCGAAGAGAAGCATTGACATCGGTGCACCTTGACCAAAGAGGAGCATGTTGGTTGTGGAGCCAGATCTTCCAGTATCATAGATGATATTGTCTTAGCTGTTCACCTCGGAGGACTATACACCCATTCTTCATTTTTAGGGGTTCGGGGGCAACACCCCTGAGGAAAAATTTTGGGGTTGTTTTTGTCAGCTATTTTGCGGGCCCATGGTTTTGGGTATCTCGTGGTATTTTTCCCATTGTATTTTCCCTATAAAAGAAAGACATTGTAATACGGCTAGGGTTGATGTATTAGGTTTTATGCATTGTAAAGATCTATGAGATCAGTAGAGAGACTATGAGACAGTGAAGAGGAAGTGCAACGGTTGTGCTGCAGGTTGTATCCATTCACTTTGTTGGATGGAATAATAATGACTATCAACTTCAGTGTGGACGTAGCCCAAGTTGGGTGAACCACGATATATCTGTGTCTCTCTTGTAATGTGTATGTGTGATTATATTTGCATTTCTGTTTATTGTTAGTGCTCTGCGATCCTGTTTTTTCTAACAATTGGTATCAGAGCCAAAGGTCTATTTGGTAGATAAACCCGCAGGAAGCTAGGGTTTCTGGTTCGAGTGGGAGCAATGGCAAAAGAAGGAAATTTTAAGGTCGAGAAGTTTAATGGCCAAAACTTCTGGTTATGGAAGATGCAAATGGAGGACTATCTATACCAGAAGGATCTATTCCTACCGTTGGGAGGAAGAGCAAAGAAGACGACGGCTATGAAGGACGAAGAATGGGAGGTTCTTGACAGAAAGGCTCTGGGGACAATACGGTTGTCCCTGGCTTCGTCGGTGGCTTTCAATATCTCAAAAGAAATGACAACGGAGGGTTTGATGAGTGCACTGGGTAAGCTGTATGAAAAACCCTTGGCCTCCAACAAGGTATTTCTAATGAAGTGTTTATTTAATATGAAGATGTCTGAAGGTGGATCTGTTACTGATCATTTAAATGAGTTTAATACGGTTACAAATCATCTAAGTTTTGTAAGTGTGAACTTTGATGATGAGGTTAGGGCTCTTCTAATCTTGTGTTCATTGCTAGAAAGCTGGAATAGCTTGGTCATGGTTGTAAGTAACTCTGTCTCTGGTTCAAACACCTTGAAATTTGATGATGTTATTGGTGTTATTCTTAGCGAGAAAATGCAAACAAAAAGAACAGGTGAGACATCAGGTAATGCGTTGACCATGAAGAGCAGGGGAAGACAAAAGGAGAGAGGAAAGAGCTAAGGTAATCATGGCAACTCTAAAACGGGTAGATCCAAGTCTAGGCTGGGAAAGATAGAGTGCTGGAACTGTGGAAAGAAAAGACATCTAAAGAAAGACTGTAGATCTCTAAAGAAAAAAGAAGATGCACAGAAGGAAACTACCTAGGAAGCAAATGTAGCAGGTGATGTGTTACAAGATTCTTTGATTCTTGCATTAGATAATACTAGTGATTATTGGGTAGTAGATTCAGGAGCTTCATGTCATGATATACCCCATAGGAAATACTTTCATGAGTATGTTCCAGGCGATTTGGACATGTTTTATTGGGTGATGATGAGCCATGTAAAATTGTTGGAATGGGTAAGGTATGGATAAAAGTTAAGAATGGAACTGATTGGCTGTTAAAAGATGTTAGGCAAATTCCTGCTATGAAAAGAAATCTGACCTCAACAAGGCAGTTGGGAGATGGCGACTGTCTATCTACATTTGGAGAAAAGTGGTGGAATATCACTAAATGATCAATGGTGATAGAAAAAGGAGACAGGGTAGGTATGTTGTATTTATGTCCTCATAATACTGACCATTCTATCTATTTAGCTTCCACAGGAACATATATAGCATTATGGCATCATAGGCTTGGCCACATGAGTGAGAAGAGGATGCAGATTCTCCACTCAAGGAAGTTGCTGCCAGATTTGAAGCAGGTAAGTTTGGAATTCTGTGAAAATTGTGTTTATGGAAAACAGAAGAGAGTCATATTTCTCAGGGTTGGGAAACAGAAGAAGAATGAAAAGTTAGATCTAGTGCATACAGATGTATGGGGACCAACTCAGGTACAATCTCTTGGTGGCTCTCATTATTATGTTACATTTATTGATGATGTAACTAGGAAAACTTGGGTTTATTGCATTAGACAGAAATCTGATGTGTTTGCTACTTTTAAGAAGTGGAAAGCTTTGGTTGAGAATGAGACAGGAAAAAGATTGAAGTGTCTTAGATCTGATAATGGAGGTGAGTACTGTGGCAAGGAGTTTGATAGTTACTGTTCATACCATGGGATTCGTAGAGAGAAGACAGTCCCAGGAACACCACAAGAAAATGGTGTGTCTGAAAGGATGAACATAACGATCATGGAGCATGCAAGGTGTATGAGATTGCATGCAGGATTGCCCTTACAGTTTTGGGCGGATGCTGTAACTACTATTGTTTATTTAATAAACAGAGAACCTTCAAGTGCTTTGGATGGTGGTATTCCAGGGGAGGCATGGACAAATAAAAAGGTAAACTACTCATTTCTGAGAACATTTGGTTGTGAAGCATTTGTCCATATTGATAAAGATAATAAAACAAAGCTTGAAGCTAAATCCAAGAAATGTACCTTTATTGGATATGGTGTTGATGAATTTAGTTATCGTTTATGGGTTTATGAAAATAACAAAATCATCAGGAGTATAGATGTGATATTCAATGAAAAGGTCATGTATAAATATCAGTTGCAGAAAAAGAAACAGGAAAAGGAAAACACAGAGTACACAGTACTTGATGAAATTAAAGAAAATGAAGTTCCAAAGGTGCCAGAAAATCAAGAACGGCAGCAAGTACTTGAAACTCCTGCAAGTGTAAGAAGATCTGCCAGGTTAAGTAGACTCCCTGAACAATACTCTCCTTCAATGTATTATTTGTTGATGACTGATGCTGGTGAACCAGAATGTTATGAAGAAGCAATGCAGGTGGAAACTGGAAAGAAGTGGGAGCAAGGCATGAATGAGGAGACGGACTCATTGGTAGGAAACCAGACATGGGATTTGGTTCAATTGCCTGCTGGTAAAAGAGCATTGTAGAACAAATGGATTTATAGGTTGAAGGAAGAAGAAGGAGGCAAGAAGCAGTACAAGGCCAGACTTGTTGTAAAGGGGTTTGCACAGAAGAAAGGTATAGACTTTGATGAAATATTTTCTCCTATTGTTAAGATGACTTCAATTAGGACTATTTAAGTCTAGTGGCAGTAGAAGATTTGCATCTTGAACAGTTAGATGTAAAAACAACCTTTCTCCATGGGGATTTGGAGGAAGAGATATATATGCAGCAACCACAAGGGTATGAGGTCAAAGGGAAGGAGGATTTGGTATGCAGGTTGAAAAAGATCTTGTATGGCTTGAAGCAAGCTCCAAGGCAGTGGTATCTAAAATTTGATAGGTTTATGACAGAACAAGGTTATAGTATATGTCATTCTGACCACTGTGTTTATTTCTAGAAGCTAGACAATGAAAGATATATTATCTTGTTATTGTATGTGGATGACATGCTTATTGTAGGGTCTGACATGCAGGATATAAATGTACTCAAAAGGAAGCTAGCTAATTCATTTGCGAAGAAGGATTTGGGTGTTGCAAAGCAAATCCTTGGTATGAGAATAACAAGAGAGGAAAAATCGCAAATTGACATTGTCTCAGGGTGAGTACATACAAAAGGTGTTGGAGAGGTTTAGAATACAGAATGCAAAACCAGTTAGTACACCTTTGGCCAGCCATTTCAGTCTAAGTAAAGAAATGTGTCCCAAGACACAGGAAGAGACTGATTACATGTCCAAGATTCCCTATCAATCAGCAGTTGGAAACTTGATGTATGCTATGGTGTGCACAAGACCAGATATTGCACATGCAGTGGGAGTTGTGAGCAGATATATGAATAATTCAGGTAAAGAACATTGGAAGGCAGTACAGTGGATTCTCAGGTATTTGAGAGGTACTACCACTCAGGCATTATGTTTTGGAGGTTCAGACACTGTTCTATAGGGATATGTTGATGTAGATATGGCAGGTGACAAGGATAGCAAGAGGAGCACCACAGGGTATGTGTTTACTATAGGTAAAACAACAGTAAGATGGATTTCGAAACTACAGAAGGTTGTTGCACTTTCAACAACGGAAGCAGAGTATGTTGCTATTACAGAGGCTAGTAAAGAGATGATTTGGTTGTAGAGGTTTATGGAGGAAATGGGTAAGAAGCAGAAGGATAGTAGGTTGTATAGTGACAATCAGAGTGCCATTCATCTTGCAAAGAACTCAACATTCCATTCCAGGACTAAACATATACAACTCAAGTACCATTTCATATGCTCTATTATGGAAGATGAACAGTTGAAGGTGGAAAAGATACATACTAGCCAGAATCCTGCAGACATGTTCACAAAGGTAGTGACTAGAGAGGAACTGAGTTCTTGCTCGGTTTCAATTGGCCTTCTAGCATGAAGGTGAAGAGGATAAATTTGCCAAGTCCAAGTCCAGCAAGTGCAGCAGCGGTGGAGTTGCTGTGATCAGTCTCCAAGTGGGAGATTGTTGGTTGTAGAGCTAGATCTTCTAGTCTCATAGATGATATTGTCTTAGCCGTGCACCCTGGAGGACTATACACCTATTCTGCATTTTTTGGGGTTGTTTTCACCAACTGTTTTGCGGGCCCATGGTTTTGGGTATCCCGTGGTATTTTTTCCGTTGTATTTTCCCTATAAAAAAAATACATTGTAATACGGCTAGGGTTGATGTATTAGGTTTTATGCATTGTAAAGATCTATGAGATCAATAGAGAGACTGTGAGACAGTGAAGAGGAAGTGCAGCGGTTGTGCTGCAGGTTGTATCCCTTCACTTTGCTAGATGGAATAATAATAAGGACTGGCAACTTCAGTGTGGACGTAGCCCAAGTTGGGTGAACCACGATATATCTGTGTCTCTCTTGTAATGTGTATGTGTGATTATATTTGCATTTCTGTTTACACAACAAACCCAACATTGACTATGCACAAGACTGCAACAAATTTAAGCAGGTACTCAAATTCATTGCTTAAATCTATACATGCCTCTAGCATACCGAGAATATTTTCTGTTAGAACTTGCTCCAAGATATAAAATACTCTAGGAAAATTGAGATTTTCATAATAATAGGGGATTTTCATAATCTAGTTCTATTAGGAAAACAAAAAATGGGACGATTGAATAGTAAGAGACCCTTTTAGGGAACAAATGAAAGATCTCATAACAGGGTGGAAAACCAACAAAAGGGAAATATACATGGTTAAAAACACACCTTGATTATGACCACATAGATACTCGATTAGACCACTTATTCATCCATATTTATTTAATTCTCCTCAACTACCACATATATTCTTATATCTTGCCTTCAAATTCCTCATATCATAGGCTCATTGGTCTCTATTTTTTCCTCTCCTATATTTACGGGCCTATTTCATTTTACTTCTTTTCCCTATGGCTACAAGAACTGCTCAAGCTTTGTAAATGATATCCACCATTTGGTACCTATTAGAAAAACATGATCACAGAACAATAACATAAAATAAGATGCAAAAATAAAACACATAAACACAATACAGGAGAGACACCAATATACATGGTTCACCCATTATGGGCTACGTCCATGAAGAAATTGCTAGTTCTTTTATATACCATCCAACAAATGAAGGGATACAACCCACAACACATCCGCTGCAATTTCCACTTCACTCTCTCACAGTCTCTCTTACACAATCACATACATCTTTACAATACAATACTACGATACAATATTACAATACAATACACAATCGTATTACAATGACATCATTTTAAAGAGGGATTACCATGGCTGAATACCATGGGATGTCTAATACCATGGGCTTGTAAACCATTGGCCAAAAAACAACCCAAAAATTTCTTTCGAGGGATCCACCCCTGAATCCCCTTTATCGACTGTGTTTCACCTGAACCCCTACCAAGGCCTACTAGCCCCTAAACCCCCAACCTGGGAGGGATGGGACCCCCATGGGGGAGATAATGCCTCCCACCCCGCCCCACTAGGAGGAGTGTATAAATTCCACCTGCATAGAATATAAAATTGGGGTATAAACACAACTAAACAACAAGATCTCTGAATCGGGAAGATAATTAGGCTCCCCAACCAACAATATCCCACTTGGAGACTGATCACAACAACTCCATTAGTACTACATCTGATGGAGTATGCTCCAAAACTTGGACCTGAAAAATATCTTCATCTTCACCTTCATTCTTGAAGGCCAACTAACACTGAGCAAGAATTCAGTTTCTCTCTGGTTACTACCTTTGTCAACATGTCTGCAGGATTCTAGCTAGTATGTATCTTTTCCAACTTCAATATTTTATCTTCCAGAATAAATTGTATGAAATGGTACTTGAGTTGTATATGTTTTTTCTTAGAATGGAAGGCTGATTTCTTTTCAATATGAATGGCACTTTGGTTGTCACTATACAACCTGGTATTCTTCTCCTTCTTACCCAATCCCTCCATGAACCTCTGTAGCCAAATCATCTCTTTACTAGCCTTTGTAGTAGCAACATACTCTTCTTTCGTTGTTGAAAGTGCAATAACCTTTTGCAATTTAAAAATACAACTTAATGTTGTTCCACCTACAATAAAGACATACCCTATGGTGCTTCTTCTGCTACCTTTATCACCTTCCATATATGCATCAACATATCCCTATAGAACAATGTTTGAACCTCCAAAACATAATGCATGAGTAGTAGTACCTCTCAAATACACGAGAATCAACTTTATTTCCTTCCAATGTTCTTTACCTAGATTGTTCATATACCTCCTCACAAATACCACTGCATGTGCAATATCTGGTCTTGTGCGCACCATTGCATACATCAGACTGCCAATTGTTGATGAATAAGGGACCTTGGACATGTATTATATCTCTTCCTATGTCTTGGGACACATCTCCTTACTTAGTTTGAAATGTATGGACAAAGGTATACTAACTAGTTTTGCATCTTAGATTCTAAACCTCTCCAACACCTTTTCTTTGTACTCATCTTGAGACAATCTCAATTTGCGATTTTTCATGTCTCTTATTATTCTCATACCAAGTATTTTCTTTTCAATACCCAAATCCTTCAACGCAAATGAATTATCTAATTTCCTTTTGAGCATGCCATCCACATACAATAACAAGATAATATATCTTTCATTATCTAGCCACTTGAAATAAACGCAATGGTTAAAATGACATCTACTATAACCTTGTTCTATCATAAACTTGTCAAATTTCAAATACCACTTCCTTGGAGCTTGCTTAAGGCCATACAATCTCTTCTTCAACCTACATACACAATTCTCCTTCCCTTTGACCTCATACCCCTGTGGCTGCTGCATATAAATACCTTCCTCCAAATCTCCATGGAGAAATGATGTTTTTGCATCTAATTGTTCAAGATGAAAATATTCTACCACCAATAGACTTAAAATAGTTATAATTGAAGTCATTTTAACAACAGGAGAAAATATTTCATCAAAATATATACCTTTTTTTGTGCAAACCCCTTTACAACAAGTCTTCCCTTCTACCGCTTCTTGCCTCCATTTTCTTCATTCAACCTATAAACACATTTATTCTACAATTCTATTTTACCCTCAAGAAACTGAAACAAATCCCATGTCTGGTTTCTTACCAAGGAGTCCATCACCTCATCCATGCCTCACTCCCACTTCATTCTATTTTCCACCTGCATTGGTTCTTCATAACATTTTGGTTCACTAGAATCAATCATTAATAAATAATATAAGGAAGGAGAGTATCGTTCTGTGATAATCTGCAGGAAGATCTCACAGCTGTAACAAACCTCACACAAAAATCACTCAAGAAGTGCAGAGAAGAAGAGAAGAATGTAATTAATAATCACTCATGAAAACATAAAATGGAGAATAGTAGTATAATCATACATTAGCTGTGAGCTGGCACTGTGAAAACTGAATACAATACAATAACTGTGAATAGAATTCGAATTAACCAAGAGGTCATTCGAATCATGCTCAAAGTGTGGCTTGGATAACATTGGATACATCATCCAATCAGTAGTATCAGTCATAAATGGTCAATATTCAGTCAAATGAGTCTAACTGATTCTAACAGAACCATCTAGGCACAAATCAGGGGATGGAGACTCCAAGGAGGGTGCATGAGGCTATCAGAAGGTCAAGTGGCACTCCAGAACTAGCTAACTGGGAGCTACAGTCAGTTAGGATGAGAAATCAGTGGAAGAACTACTCAATCAATGCTCTAACTGTCTGTTAACTCCTGGTAGGTGATAAAAGGCGCACATTTCATGCAGGTGAGTAAAACAAGGCGCATCAGGCAGGTAGGAGGGCTACTGGGGGTTGAAGACAGGCTCTAGGGAGCTGAAATTAAGCTCTAGGTGCTGGGGAGACCACCAAAATGATGATTGGATGCATGCATGATGACTAGATGCATGCAAAATTCATGCAGGCATACAAATATGAAAAATGATGGTGAGAATATTCCAACACCCACCCTCAAGCCATATTATGAGGTGATAACTGAAAAATGAAAAATAGGACCCTGGTGATTGAGACCAAAGGTCACCCCATACAATAATCTAGATAATAAATAAGGAAAGAGGGAAAACCCAGTGGGAAGAAATCCCTCCCTCAAGATAGAATAAAGGATGCTAATGTATCATGTCATCACTCACCCCAAGAAGAGATCTAAGGTAAGTGAACCTCTTCACCATGAAGGTCTTGGCGAAGATATCTGCAATCTACTCTTCCGTCGGAAGGTAGAGCAGTGAGATGATCCGATCATGCACTAATCCTCTGATGTAATGAATGTGTATCTCAATGTGTTTGGTTCTTTGTCTCATAACCGGATCTGTGGAAATCCTGATAGCACTCTGATTGTCACAATAGATGACTGGTGGAATAGAATCCTAAATATGATAAGATACCCCACATTCAAATGCATTGTGTGGATGCATTTACTGCACCTATGTACTCGGCCTCTACTGAAGAAAGAGCTAAAGAAGTCTTCTTTTTGCTCGACCAACATAGAGGTACAGATACAATCATGAAGACAAAACTAGATGTAGACTTCCGATATGAGATATCTCCATCCCAATCAGAGTCAGTATATCCAACTAGGTTCAAAGGACACCCAGCTGAATAGTGAATACCATGAGTCTTGGTACCTTGCACATAGTGAAAGATCCTCTTTGATGCCTTCCAGTGAATGTCATGAGGCTCTTGCATGTATCTAGAGACAACACTAACTGCATATGATAGATCAGGATGAGTGTGTGTAAGAAACAATAGGATACCAATCAACTCTCGATACAAAGTACTGTCTACCAAGGGTGTAGAAGATCCATCCTCAAGGCTGATCCCTGAAAGAAAGGGGAATGCAATTAGTTTGCATTCACTCATTTGGAACCTATCAAGCAAATATGAAGCATACTTGGATTGAGAAACTTTGATTTTTGAATCACTTTGAGTGACTTCGAGATCAAGAAATTGCTTGAGCAATCCTAGATCTGACATAGAGAAGGAGTTGTGCAAAGCAGTTTTTATAGATCTAAGACATGAAGAATTTATCCCAGTAATAAACAAGTCATCAATTGAAAGTACAATGAGAAGTAAGGAGTTACCATCATGTCTCATGTATACATTCGAATCTGATTTGCACCTTTGAAAGTCTTGTGAGAGCAAGAAGGAATCCATCTTGGCGTACCAAGATCGAGGAGCTTGTTTAAGCCCATACAAGGACTGCCTCAATCTGCATACAAGTGAAGGATCATCAATATACCCCTCAGATTGCTTCATGTAGATCTCCTCCTCTAGATATCCATGAAGGAAAGCACTTTTGGCATCCATATGATGCACTTCCCTGTGCTTGGATGCAACAAGAGAAAGAACAATACGGATGGAATCCATCTTAACAACATGAGCGAATGTCTCAGAATAGTCAATCCCATGAAC
Organism: Larix kaempferi; assembly: GCA_027924585.1. Taxonomy (NCBI): domain Eukaryota; kingdom Viridiplantae; phylum Streptophyta; class Pinopsida; order Pinales; family Pinaceae; genus Larix; species Larix kaempferi. The sequence continues at coordinate 32,246,616 of BSBM01000372.1, forward strand.
TTGGGAAAAACCTCTTGTAACCAATCTAGCCTTGTACTTGTTGGAGACTCCATCTGAATCCATCTTAGTTCTATAGATCCACTTGCATTGAACAAGTTTCCTTCTAGGTGGGAGAGAAACAAGCTCCCAAGTCTCATTTTTTTGAAGAGATTGATACTCTTCTTCCATAGTAGCTACCCATATTGGATCTTGGGAGGCTTCAAAGTATGTCTTTGGATCAGATCCAATCTTAAGAAAGCATCTCTCAGCTAGAAATGGATCCGAGGGAGAGAGAGCAGTTCTTGTATCATGAATATCATATCTATCTTTGAGAAGATCAATGGTAGAGACAAGAGTAGTGGTGGCCCATGTAGCAATAGGAGTTAAAAATTTTGGTACTATATCTTTAGGTTCTTGTGGATCTGGATCTAGCATTCTCACTTCTTCAACAGTCCTCTTTTTCTCAATCTTCTTTGGTGGATATTTGCTTTTCAAGTTACCTTTGCAGGTGCCTTGAGAAAACTTGTCATTTGGAAGACCTTCAACCACATTTTGAGCTTGCATGTCTTACAAATGCTTGTAGTTGAGATGCCCAAATCTATCATGCCATAATCTGCTTTCTTCATTGGCATGATTATGGAGAGCATATTGATTGGAGAGAGGAAGAAAGTGAGAAAACTCATAGATTTTTGAAGTGTGATTTGTAACTTCTTTTGCAATGATTTTCCCTGAAACCATGTGTTGTAATTTGACTTCATTTGGAGAGAAGATCACTCTCTTGGGCTCTCCAATATGAGTCATTTGGTACAATGAAAGTATATTTTTTATGAGAGAAGGAACATAAATCACATCAGAGAAGTATCCATGGTCAATATTGATCCTTCCAATACCCTCAGAGGAGACTTCAGAATCATTACCTGACATGATGGAAGGGCCAACTAAGCATTCGAAGTTGGAGAAGATATCTTTGGAGGAAGACATATGTCTTGATGCTCCTGAATCTATGATGAAGGAGGATTCTTTTGATTCACTTTCCATGAGGGCATGGCATCTCTCTTGGTCCTCAGATCTAGAAGGTTCAGTATCTTTCTTCCTTGCACATGTAGGTATAGGGAGATTGTTCTTCTCAAGTAACTAAGCCATCAATTCTATAGTCTTCTTCATACAAGAACTCTCAGGATGGAGTCCTCAATGACAATAGGTGCACTTGGATCTCTCCTTCTGAGATTGCTTGGTCTTCTTTGAATTCGAAGTCCCATCTGACTGATATGGAACATATTTTAGCTTTGTATCATTCGCTCTCTTTTCAAAAACTTTTTGCTTTCCCTTTGAATTCGATCATATGGCCTCAATTGCTGTAAGGGACGAATCCAACTTTGGTTTTATCATTCCCATGGAGATTAACTTCTCCTCCTCTCGTGTGAGATATTGGATGAAGTCATCAAGTGTAGGAAACTTCCATTTTGGAATGGACATCTTAGCTGACTGAAATGTGGAGACAAAAACTGAGAAATTTGGTCCCAATTTTGATAGAATGGAAAGTATGAGTTGTTTGTATTCTTTCACTATCTCATATCTCTTCAATTGTGAAATCAAGCTTTTCAACTTGGTTAAGAAGGCATTGATGGATTCGAAGCTTTTAGGACTCAATGAGATGAGTTCATTCTCCAATTTATGACCTTTCAAATCATCTTTCTGTCCAAAGAGGGATTCGATTTTGTCCCAAACATATTTTGGAGATGTTAGATCAATGATATGGAAGTGAAGATCTTCAGAAATTGAGAGAAGAAGTAAGCCTATTGCTTCATCAAGCCTATCCAAGTACTTGGATTTCTCTACTGCACTGAGAGGTTCGACCACAGTTCCATACAATATTCTGGAGAGGCTATTGGACTTCATGAAGATGTCCATCTTGGCCTTCCATTCGACATAGTTGGAGGAATTGAGTTTTAGATCCATCTGGAGCAATGGAGAGAGAATTGAAGAGGAATTCGAATGGATGAATAAACCTGCAAAACAAGAACTTTTTTATGGATATTTGCTACAATTCGAATGAACACTGCCTTAGGACACTGAGCACATATGACTAAGTCCTTCACACCTAGATAGACCTCACTGGATTGCTCCAGTTAATTCAAGGTAATAGCACCAGGATTTGCTGTGGAAACTCATAGGCTTCTGGTGCTCAATGAAAGAGAGCTACTCAATGAACTGCTGCAATTCGAATAGCTGCTATTAGCTCTAATACCATGTGATAATCTGCAGGAAGATCTCACAGCTGTAACAAACCTCACACAAAAATCACTCAAGAAGTGCAGAGAAGAAGATAAGAATGTAGTTAATAATCACTCTTGAACACAGAAAAATGGAGAATAGAAGTATAATCACACATCAGTTTTGAGCTGGCACTATGAAAACTGAATACAATACACTAACTGTGAATAGAATTCGAATTAACCAAGAGGTTATTTGAATCATCCTCAAAGTGTGGCTTGGATAACATTGGAGACATCATCCAATCAGTAGTATCAGTCATAAATGGTCAATAGTCAGTCAAATGAGTTTAATTGAGTCTAACAGAACCTTTTAGGCACAAATCAAGGGATGGAGACTCCAAGGAGGGCGCATGAGGGTGTCAGAAGGTCAAGTGGCACTCCAGAACTAGCTAACTAGGAGCTACAGGTAGTTAGGATGAGCAATCAGTGGAAGAAATGCTCAATCAATGCTCTAAATGACTGTTAACTCCTGGTAGGTGAGAAAAGGCACACATGTCATGCAGGTGAGTAAAACAAGGCACATCAAGTAGGTAGGAGGGCTACTGGGGGTTGAAGACAGGATCTAGGGAGCTGAAATTAGGCTCTAGGTGCTGGGGAGACCACCAAAATGATGGCTGGAAGCATGCAGATGCATGCAAATGCATGCATGATGAATAGATGCATGCAAGCATGCAAATATGAAAAATGATGGTGAGAATATTCCAACACGTTTAAGGGGTCTACTTAACTTGGTAGATATTCTAACATTTGTAGGAGTTTGAGGTAACTATTGTTGTTCTTCATTTTTTGGCACCTTTGGAGTTTCATTTTCTTTGATTTCATCAAGCACTGTGTATTTCGTGTTTTCCTTTTCTTGTTTATTTCCCTACAACTGATATTTATACATGACCTTTTCATTAAATACCACATCTCTACTCCTAATTAATTTTTTATTTTCATAATCCCCCCTGACCCCCATGAGTGTGCTAAGTCCCCCCTCCCCCCACACCCCCCCCACTGGGACGAGTGTACAATCCACCTACATAGCATATAAAACCAGGGTACAAACATGACTAAACAACAAGATCTTTGAATCAAGAAGATAATCGGGCTCCAGAACCAACAACACCAATTCATATGTGTCCCCCCTCTCTCTATATAGGAGAAAAATATTAACATGGTTAAAACAACCCTCAAATATTGGTCCAAAAAGGATTTCAAACATCCATACAAAGAAAAAATTGAACTACAACTTTGGATAGGAAATATTCAAAAACAAATAGAGAGCATGTATATAACCAAGTAGCTCCAAAATTAAGAAAGAACAATCTATCGTAAGAAACATAATGCAACAAGAGCATAAGAAGAGATGAGGTGCCTCAAATATATGAGCAACTAGCACAAATATAGAGATAAAAATACCTCATACTCCATCATGAGAAAAAGATGAGGCATAAAATTAAAAATATTAATGAAATACGTTGGCTCCTTCGTTTTGTAGTAGCCCAAAAAGAAAAGGTATTAGAAGAAGACCAGAAAATGTGGAAGGATAGGAAGTAGTGGAAGAAGAAGAAGAATAGCGGAAGTCATGGAAGTAGCGGAAAGTACTAGATGCTGCGGAGAAAAGGTAGCCTTCGCAACCATCTTGGACCCAACATGCAGCTATAAAAGGAAGTGTAAGATGGAGAAGAGAGAGAGAGAGCCCACAAGATTGTTTCAAGCAAGCATATATGAGCTAGCTACAAAGATATCTTGTTCTGGGTTTTTGGGTATTGTAATGGGTTTTGGTTTTTAATCCCATGATGGGTAATTCTGTAGTGAATGTAAGGCTTGTGGGCCATGGCCATGATGTTATAGTTGTTACTATGAAACTGATATGATAATGAAAGGAATTATTGGTCCCCTTAAAATTTTGTTAAATATGTGTCTATTATGTTCCGCAATTGCTTATGAAATGATCTCTGTTTGATTAATGATATTTGATGAGATGAATGAATAATGAAAATGTTTAACTATTGATGTGGAGTGATGGATATTGCTTTCATGTTTCCTGTTGTAAACTCATGTCACGACCATATAGTTAACTATGCATTAATCCATGCCGGTCTTGGATGTGCTTCAAGTGAGACCTCCCCCCTTAAGGGGGTTTAAAATGATAGCACAATAGACTACAATAGTGCCCCTTTGTTGTCCCATGCACAAGAACCCCGGTCTCCATTTTGTGCCAACAAATGGTTTCGTTGTCGGGACCTAGTTATCAAACAAGAATTTGTTAACTATATGGCTAAATTGGTGATAGTGAGTTAGATCTAGGATTGGTGGGACAAGAAGCTTGAGTATTTCATAGCTTAGTAGGAAGATCTATGAGGGTGGGAAGTCACAAAGTTCAAGAAATATATTTTCTATGGAATACCATTCCTAGATCAGTCTGAAGTATTTTGGGTTGAACTCCCAGTAAAGCTAGAAGACTGGTTGTGGTGACTCGCAAAATCACCAGATATTGCACTATACCGAGGAAGACTGTGGTTTGAAATGTAAGAGATATGATTTGGTTGAATAAGCTAGAATCACCCCTAACTAGGGCAGTTTATTTCTAGGTAGAAAGCACTCTGTTTGGCTATATTCTCAGGTTCACAATTGAAAATAACCAATCCACGTTGAAAGCTGAGGATGAAATTAAGAGAGAAGCTCATCGAATATTGATGAAGGAAGTTCCATTGTGGATTAAGACCTGGTTAGTGGAATTTGGATTTATACTTCTAGACTAGATTAGAATGGAGGGGTAAACCCCTTGTGCCTAAGGGGAAAAGTCAGGGTGATGTTACTACATTGTGTAAGGTAGATCTATCATCTATGGAGGGGATCGACAATGCAGAAGTAAGGGATGAGCGATTAGAGAGGATATAAGATGGAAGAAAGCATAAGGAATGGGGAAAGTAGTGTGGCCAATCAAGAAGAGCTATGTCTGGGAAAGAAGGAGAGGGGAACTTACTAGCACCAAATTGAGAGAGTGAAGAATAAAAGTGTCAAATATCCCGGTAAGAGGACATTGGGAGGAAGGCACAAGTGAAAGGCTGGATCAAAAATACCAATTTTTTTGTGATGAAGTGCTGAATCATATGTTAGATTCAACCTTGAACACAGAAGAGGACCATCCAGAAATGTCAAGACTTGCGAAAAATAGGAATACTCCAGAAGGTGAACCCTTCATTAAGAAAGAAACCAGAATCAATGTAGTGAGCACACCCCTGACTAACCCCCATGTGTCCTTATGAAATATGGGAATAATTGTTAGAAAAAAAGGATCACAGAGCAATAAAAATAAACATAAATGCAAATATAATCACACAAACACATTACAAGAGAGACACCAATATATTGTGGTTCACCCAAGATGGGCTACATCCACACTTAAATTTCCAGTCCTTATTATTATACCGTCCAGCAAAGTGAAGGGATACAACCTGTAGCACAACCGCTACACTTCCTCTTCACTATCTCACAGTCTTTCTTCTTGATCTCAGAGATATTTACAATGCATAATACCTAATTACATCAACCCTAGCCTTATTACAATGTCTTTCTTTTATAAGGGAAATACAATGGGAAAATACCACGGGTTACCCAAAACCATGGGCCCGTAAACTATTGGTGAAAACAACCCCAAAATTTTTTCTTCCCGAACCCCTGACGAGGGCCCACTAGCCCCCAGACCCTCTGGGGATCGTTTCGAGATCATAACCAAACCTGGGTACAAACACGACTGAATAATCATCTATGAGACTTAAGATCTGGCTACACAACCAACAATAATATCTCACAACATTGTTTTACAATTTATGTGGTATGCTCTAATGAACAGTAGTAGTAATAGTTCTCAAAGTATTTCCTTAATAGGAGGAAGTAGTAGCACTTCATAACCAAGTAGTAGTAATTTTATTTTGTAACCAGGACCATCATGTTTTATTTTAGTAAGTAATCCATTTGCACCAATGGAAGGGGTACCTGCAGGACCACCCTTGCGATTCCTGAAGTTTTGGGGAAATGGGGAAGATGACGTAGCTCAACACTGGTTTCTTTGTGAGGAAATATGGAACACTAGAGATACTTCGACGGAATCCAAGTTGGTGGTATTTCATAAAAATATTTGATGAAGAGCCTTGCAGTGGTATATGATAATAGTCAAAATAAATACCCCGAATATACCAACCCCCACTCTAGCGGAGACTAAGAATCTGTTTCTAGATGAATTTTCACGGCTGAAATCTGAATAGCAAGGTGTTGCAGAACTAAGGGAGATATGGAAAAGATAGGGAGATTCTGCCTCGACATACACATAATGCTTTAAAGATGTGTTGACGAAGTTAACATACCCAATTCACGAAGTGCACCATAAAGAATGGTTCATTCAGGGTTTGCTACCTTTCACAAGGATACCCTTTTCACAAAACGTCATAAACTCTCCCAAGAAAGCTATAGAGAAATAAATGAAGATTGAATAAATGGCCAACTATCCAGAGTCCATGGGAGTGGGAGGAGGTGTAGAAGCTTCATCATCAACTAGTGAAATTGCACAAGTATACCTCAAGTTAGTAGAGATAATTGAAATACTCTAGGACATGGATGCACCAAAGGAACAATGACCACAAGTATGGTGCATGAGTTGTATGACAGAAGGGAATCGTGCCTCAAAATTTCCGTGGGAAAGAGGATGACAAGTTACTCTAGGGGTACCATTTAACAATGGGATGAATGCAATTGCTTCAAAAATTTCTATGGCCATTTCGTTCCATTCTGCGGGATGATTCTCATATACAAAGCCACAAACTAGAAACCCTAATGACTACCATGATATGTGTAAGTCATTCGGACATCATTCACGAATTTTCTCGTTGTTTCAAAAATACTCATCAGTGTTTAATATGGTCTACTATGAGTTATGTGTATCCACGAACCGTAGCACTGAGAAGTGTAGGGCCTTAGATCCTCTTAATGAAAGGTTAGATTGATGTATTTTCCACATGGCTGATCAATGACAAGGGAAAGGGAAGAAGGATGAGGATCAAGTACAAGGGATAAACGTGGAGGATACTTCAGTGATGGATGAGGAGAAGGTTGCACAGGGCCATTGCGTTGATACAATTGTAATGAAGTGGGTCACTTATCCCAAGATTGTCCTTTTCCAAAAATACCATGGTGTACCTATTGTCGCATGAACAATCATACAATAGAAGAATTCCCAAATCTTATTGAAAAATAGGAGCATTGCGCAAGAAGGCCGGCCAACTTCATAAATTATGAACCAAAAGAAGAACAAAAAATAGTAGGTTTTGTGGTCACTCGGGAAGGTGCGAAAGATGGAGTAGATCAGTTCCAACCAAACTCTCTGATAATTCATAAAGTAGCCCCAAAAAGAACCAAGTATGTCCTAATGCAGAAAAAGGATATGTACAAAGGAGATACATACATGTTTGGTTAAATACCCACTCCACCAGCCTGAGAGGGACCTATGTTTCATCTGTAGTACTAGTTGGATACCACCAGAGCTGAGGGCGAGGGATCAGGTACTGAGAAGACGAAGGACTATATTTTTCTGTGGTTCCAACTATTTAAATATATTTTGGTGAATGAAAAATATACCCAGGTGTTGTGAGGTACATTACACAAGAATATGAAGACTTATTCCCACAAATATTTACAGAACTTACAGGAATCTAGGGAGACCTTAGAGAAATGAAGATTGTGTTGAAACCAAATGCAAATCTTGTCAAGCACCGTACATATCGTCTAAACCCCCGAGTCAAACAGAATGCCAAAAAGGAGATTGACTGTATGTTGAATGATGGTTTAAATTTACCAGTTGATGAATCTAAATGGATCAACTCTATTGTGATCCAGAGTAATAATGAAAATGAGGATATTCGACTCTATGTCGATTACCACATATTGGATTCTCCTTGCATTCAAGACCCTTTCATAATTCCTTTCAACGATGAAATGTTAGATAAAATGGTGGGAAATTAAGCATATTATTTTACAGGTGACTTATCTAGGTATCACTAGGTAAGGTTCACAGAAAAAGGAAAGAAGAAGGCCACATTTACCATGGAATGGGGATATTTTTCATATAATGTCACGTCTTTTTGGATAAATAATTTGCTAGTAGTTTTCTCAAGATTAGTCATAACTTCTTTTAGTGAATTCCTCCAAGCATTTCTAGAATTTTATCTAGATTATTGGATAGTTTACAACCTGCTCAAAGACCATGAGGCACTCCATAGACTCATGTTGGATAGATGTAGACAGATGGAGATCTCATTGAACTTGTGGAATTGCATATTCTACGTATCCTTTGGTAACTTGTTGGGACACATTGTTTGTAAGGATGGTGTGTTGGTTGATCCTGCGAAGATTATGGTTATTGTAAATTTGCAGGAACCAATGCCAGTAAAGTATATGCAATAAACTTTGGTTCATACTAGCTACTATCAAATATTCATTCAAAATTACGCATCTATCACTATGCCTCTAGAGAGATTGTTGAAGAAGACTGAGGTTTTCCAACGAAATGAAGATTGCAAAATAGAATTCAATGTACTTAAAGAGAAGATGGTAAATGATCCATTTCTTACATTTCTAGAATGGAAAAAAGAATTCCATGTTCACGTAGATGAATTAGGGATCAACCTAAGAGCTATAATGGCTCAACCCGACGAAGGAAATATGGATCACCCTATGTATTTTGCAAGAAGAAATCTATCGCATGAAAAACAAAACTATACTACCACAGAGCGAGAGGGAATGGTGATGATCTATGCATTTCAGAAGTTCCATCACTATCTTTTAGGAGGACCTTTCAAGTTCTTCAGGCACCATTATGCTCTGAAACATTTGTTCAACAAGCTGATATTAGAAGGAATAATATGTGAATGGCTATTTCTCTTTCGAGAATTTTTGTTTGAAGTTGTTGTCAAGCCCGAGAAACATAATCATGGACTAGATCATTTATCTCGCATTTAATATGGTGAGGTTAGTGGCAAGGTAGATGATCAGATACCCAATGTGACATTATTCCAAGTCAAGGTTGTCCCAGGCCATCTAGAAGACATTGCATTATTCCTAACCATAGGAAAATCCCCATATGAATTTTCCCCCACACAGAAGAGACACTTGGTGGTTAGAATGAAGGAATACAAGTTGATTGCAAGAGAGTTTCATATGCTGGGCATTGATGGAATCTTGTGCAGATGCACCTTGGCTCATGAGCAGGAAAGCATATTATGGGAATTCCATGTGGGACTTGCGAGAGGACATGTTGGTGGAAAGGATACAAGAAGAAAGGTTCTACAAGTTGGGTTGTGGTGGAATACACTAATCAATGATGCTAAGGAATATGCAAGGGAATGTGGCATCTTTCAATGTGTTGGTTTACCATCCTATAGAGATGATATTCCACTGAACCTTTTTCGAGCTCTGCAGCCTTTTTAGAAGTGGGAAATTGATTTTGTGGGACTGATTCATCCTCTCACAAAGAACTCGAAATATCAGTACATAATTACCATGACCAATTACCTAGCCAAGCAGGAAGAAGCTGCATTTTTCCATCACTATTTCACAGATACAACAACTTAGTTCATTTTTGAAAATGTCATAACTCAATTTGGGTGCCCTAGGATTCTCACAAGTGATCAAGGAAAGCATTTTTTGAACAACACTATTGAACAATTTACAACTAAGTTCTTAATTCAACATCATAAGAGTAGCCCATATCTTCCCCGAGAAAATGGTACAGTATAAGAATTCAATAATATTTTGGAAACATGATTGACCAACATATGTTGCACAAAGATATATGACTTGGATGAATGACTTCCAATCGTACTATGGGTCTACATAACTACTTCTAATAGACTCCACAAGAAGAATCATTTTCAGTTTGTCTATGGGAGAGAAGTAGTGGTTCTAGTTGAGTTCATTTTCTTGACTCTATATATTGAAAACGGCACTCAGATGATAGAGGACGAATCAATTGTGGAATGCCTAGAAGAACTCATAGAGCTTAAAGAAACCCGATTTATCGCAGAATATCATGCTACAGTAAAAAATGGATGGCATAAATCATGGCAAGACCGCCACATCAAGAAGAAACAATTCGATATAGGAGACAAGGTACTATTGTATGACAATAAATTCAAGAAGCAGCCAGGAAAGCTACAAATGCATTGTCTTGGACCATTATTTGTTGTGGAAATCAAAGACTTAGACATAGTGAATGTTGTGCAACTTGATGGTATTTTGCATCCTGGATGGGTGAGCAATGCATGCCTAAAGCCCTACATTTCCGATTAGTGATTTCACAAGTGGTCGATCCTATCTTCGAGAGTATGTTAGTTAGGAGAAATATTTTCTTTATTTTCTAAATTCAATTTCTTTATTTCAGTTTCCTAAGTTTATTTTCTTCAGTTCAACACTGTTTCTTTTCAAGTCTTCAGTTTGTTTTGCAGTTTCTTTTCAGTCTCAAGTTAGTCAACACCATTATGGTCGGGGAGGGCCCCATAGTTATGATTAATTTTTTTAGTATTATTATAGCATTAAAACCACCAAAGGATATTCATGTGAAGTCATATCCAGTCCAAATCATCCAATGCAGCATCAAGAAAAAGTACAGCCAAATCAACTCCATTGTAGCTGACGGGCTATGCATATGACCCTTTTTGTTCCTCCTTTCTACTTTGTTTTTGACTCCTTTTTGACATACTCCTATATTACTACCGGCTCTTTTGGTTGTATTTTGCACATTCTGGCCTTGGTAAGAATTGATCTTGTCCCTTCTGTTATTTGCCAATTGCTTATGATTGATAGGGCTATGTTGCTATTATTGCTTACTAAAGAAGATATGTTTCAGGTTCGGTATCAGTTCATCTACAGATTGCAGAATGAAGGAATATGGAAGCTGGGAGATATGCATTTTAGTCTGGAGCTTGTACACCGAGGTATCTAGCTTGATGTATTTTGCTGCAGTATTGTGGTTACCTATCCAACAATCAGACGATGCTGCAGTCGATCCAAGGAGATGGAGGTTTCATGCTTAATTTGGTATTATGGGTCTATGATGACTCATAATTTGGCCATCCCTACATCCTAGGGATCTTCCTCCACTATCCACGATGTATATCCTAGAAATATCTTATTAAGGATCCGTAGATAGGCTTTATTGGGGAATTCGTTGTAACTATGTGATTCCTCATTTATCCTCTCATAAGCGTTGATGTATAAAAGACAGGGGGACTCTTCAGAGGGGTTAGCCTCAATTGCATAAGAATTATTGAACACTGTATCAATTATATATATAAGAAATTCCTGGTTTTATCTGATTCGATGTGTTGATCCATTTCGTGTGATTGAGAGGCTATTCAGCTCTTGTTGTCGAAGGCAGGGCCCCCTTCTGTTATAGGTGCTGCTATAATTAGGATTTCTTTCCTTTATGCATGTGTGTTCAGATTCATAGCTTAATTATTAACGCAGTGTGGATTGATTCAATTCATTGATATACATAATTGGTGTGTGATTATAGTTGCGTGTGAATCCTTTAATGAGTGGTGAGAATTGATTACAGAGTTATCCTTGTTACCATTTCCAGAGGAGTATATGAACGATGAATGTCAAATTAGCATAAATTCTGCAGTGAATGGATGTAATTAGGTTCTTTCATAATTATGTTGTGAGTGTTCAAGAGTAGAAGCAGATCATAGAATTTGATTAGTATTCAACCTTTTCATTACAGTTGTGATTCAGTGAATTACTTTCATTAGGGATTTCTCAGCTTGTTAACTAGAATTGGACATTTAATTGCTTTCTGTGATTTAACAAATTGTTGTTGGTAGTGATTTCTTTCTGTAGTTTAGCTGAATATTAGTGATAGTTAGATGCTTTCATTTGTTTGCAATATTCCTTCAGTATTCAGCAATTTCTTAGGAGTCCATTCACCAAAAGATTATATCCTAATTCTGATTCAGTAATTCATTAATCTCCTCTGTGTTGAGATCTTCCAAGTTGCAGTGTCTGGCATATATTTTGCTTGGTAGCTCGTAAGATTTTGTAGCCCTGGGTTGATCATTTATGCACAGCTTTCTGTTCTTAATTTAATTAAAAAGAGAATTAAAGAGCTAGTCATTTTGGCTCCGTTGCCGGGGAGCTGCCAAGGACATTGCAGTTTGATTGACTATTTTGGTTCTAGTTGTGATTTCTTTTCTTATTTCCCCTAAGTGGATTGTGTGTGTGAAAATTCTGGAAAAATTCTGGTCTAATTTCAGAGGAGGGTCAAGTAAGACGCACCGACATATTCGTTTAGAATATTTCCTACCGCAAGTCCCTGTGATCCTGAAACATGAAAAGTATTCATGCATAGAGTAAGAGATAGTACAGGTAGACTGGTATATGCATATTATACCCCTCCCCCAGTTACTAATCGTGCAGGAAGTTCAATAAAAGGAGGACGTGTTCAAGGAAAGTCACCATCTCTTGGCAATTCCAAGGTAGAATTCGTTCCAGAACAAGAGTTGGTTCAAGAAGAAGGGTTTCCTGAACAATTCAGTATTGATAATCAAGGAGAAGAGGAACAACTGGTTGCTCAATCCCCGTGGTCCACCGGGTCAACTACTCTAGAAGATCTAATGGCAGGTATGGATGGCGAGGGAGAAGACATTCCCCGCGGGGAAGAGACAAGTCGAGGAAATACAAATGGAGAATCTAGTATGGGAACGGTTACTTTCAAATTCCCAATCAGGAACTCCGGATCGACACTCACAAACCAGATGAAGAACATTCCACATTCAGCATTGCCTAACTTCCATGGTATGGCGAGTGAAGACCCGGATACATTCCTATTTGAACTTGATTTCCTATGCAGGAGCTATGACTATGTTACAGATCACCAGAAACTCAAGCTTTTTCCAGCCACTTTGAAAAGCCAGGCTCTGAGATGGTTCATGGGCCTAGGAGGAGATAGTATAACAACTTGGGCTCAAATGAAGAAAGCTTTTCTGGATAAATATCAAGAATACTGCAAGGACAAGGACCGGAAGGAGGCCATTTTTAAGATGTCCTAGCAGGAGGATGCGAATTTAGAAGACTATGTGGAGAGATTTCAATATAACTTGCAAAGATCACGGAAGAACGGGTTGAATGATGACACATTGAATATTTTTCTCTTACGAGGCATTAGAGATGATTGCATTGATCCGCTGAATTTGATGGGTGCAGGGGATGTGTCCCTACTAAAATATGTGGAAATATGTGATCTCTATAGAAGGTATTCAAGGAATGCCTTCAGATCAGGCAGAGGAATTCGGGATACAGTAAACAGAACCACGAAGACCTCAAGAGAAGGAGTTTCAAGGGTGGAAATTGGGAACCTCTTGGAGGATTTCAAGACTGATATACTTAGTTCCCTGAGTTCTCAGTTAGACGCACTCTGGGAAAAGAAAAGGCAAGAGGAGGAGGATCGAGCTTTGGCTATCTTCTGTCCTAAATGCAGAAAGAGACATCCCCTCAAAAGCTGCCCATTGGACAAAGTGGAGATCTATCTTCTATTCGAGCTGGAGCACCCTACAAAAGAATGTCCTTCGCTGCCAAGGCTCAAAGCTATATATGAAGAAGCAGGGACGGATGCAGAACCAGACTGTTTTATATCTCAAAAACATCCATGGAAACCTCGACCTTCAGGTACAGTACTAGATCCCATGCAATCATTTAATCCTTATTGGAACAATACTCAATTACATCAGTCGCAAGTTCCACAAGCTCCACAAGTCCAACAAAACTCTCAGCCTTGGTACCCACCTTTGCCTCAACAAACTTGGGCACCTTCCTATCCCCAAAGTAACCCTTGGCAATCCAACTGGAGGAATTCAAATTTTGGGAGTAACCAACAGATTCAACATTTAGCCCCACAATTACAGAATCCTCAATTCCTATTTGCACCAGTACAACCATTAATGCAACCCCCCCTACAACCTCAGTTAACCTTGCCAGTGAACAATTCACCTCCAAAACCACTTCTTCCTGCACAACCCGCTCCTAACCCTAATCATAAGGTTGGACAACCAGTAATGGCTGATGAAATACCCAATTATCCAGCCTATTCCATCTCCACGGTGGACTGCCACGACATTCAATTACGCTATGGCAGGAAAATTAGTAAAACCACCTCTCCTATAATTTCAGAGGAGGAGGAAGAAACACCAGAAAATTTACCAGCTTAATCCAAAGAAATACCAGTGCAATCTGAAAACAACTTCCCACCCATCCCACCCAGGGAATCACCTCAAATTGAGAAAAAACAACCACCACCATATCCCGAACGCTTGGCCATAGAAAAGTTGATGCCAGAATCAGAATTTGATCTCCTTGGAGAATTACGAAATGTCTGTGTCAAAATTCCACTATTCCAAGCTATCAAAGACATTCCCATTTATTCCAAAGTTGTCAGAGAATTGTGTTTGAAAAAGCCAGGCAGGAAACGAAGAGACCCCCCAACAATCCATGTGATAGGTGACTTGGCTGAATTGATGATGGGTAATACCCTTACTTCTAAGTATTCTGACCCTGGTAGTTCTGTGGTTAAAGTGCAAATCAATGGCATTCCTATCTCTAATACACTAATAGACTTGGGAGCAGCTATTAATGTCATGACTAAAAGAACAATGGACAGATTGGGAATTACAAAACTCAGACAAACTTCTACTATCTTACAGTTGGCTGACCAATCTGTTGTGAAACCAAAAGGCATTATAGAAGATCTTGTTATCTCAGTGGATTCATGGGAGTACCCGGTAGACTTCATGGTTTTACAAACAAAATCAAATTTGGGAGGCTACCCCCTAATTCTGGGGAGACCTTGGTTGGCCACAACAGACACTTATATTGGCTGTCGGTCAGGTAATATGCGCATATCTCACGGAAATGCTGTTAAGGAACTTACTTTATATCCTCCTGCGAAGCCTATACTCCAACCCGAACTTCCGATTTGGTCAGAAGAAGAAGGAATTGAGCATGCAGAAGACACCCTACAACTGTACATGATTAAACAAACAATGGCAGCAAAACAATTAACTGAGGATGATTTGCTCAGTCAATTTATTTCTTCTAATTCCTCGGGAGACTTCATGGAGTTGTTTAGTGCAATTTGCGCCACTCAACAAATTGAGAGTACTCCGATATCATCTAATAATGCCACTATCCCTGATGTGGAGTCTGAAATTAGGGAAGTGGAAATTGAACCTGGCAAGGTCCTGAAGATTAGCTCCACATTGTCAGAGCAGGAAACAGAACAGCTAACTGCAGTGTTAAAGAAACATAAGTCTGCATATGCCTGGGATTATATTGACATGAAAGGTCTACACCCTGATCTATGCACACACCATATCTATACTAAGGAGGATTCTAGACCCATCAGACAACCTCAGCGCAGGATGAATCCGACACTCAGAGAGGTAGTCAAAGAGGAATTACAGAAGTTGTTGGCTGCAAATTTTATTTATCCCATCTCTGATAGCAAGTGGGTGTCTCCACTGGTGATGGTGCCCAAAAATAATGGGAAGTGGCGTGTTTGCGTTGATTACAGGGAATTAAACAAAGCCACGCATAAAGATCATTTTCCGTTACCCTTCATCGATCAGGTGTTGGATACACTAGCAGGGAGAAAGTATTTTTCTTTTCTAGACGGGTTCAGTGGATATAATCAGATCAGGATAGCACCAGAGGACCAAGAAAAAATGACATTCACATGCCCATGGAGCACCTTCGCATATAAAGTGCTACCTTTTGGATTATGCAATGCCCCTGCTACATTTCAGCGGGTTGTTCTTAGCATTTTTTCTGATCTGATTCATGACACTATGGAAGTTTTTATGGATGATTTCACCTCCCATGGTGAATATTTTGCAGCAGCCTTGAATAACTTGGACAAAGTACTTACACGATGCAAAGAGGTGAACCTCTGTCTCAGTAGTGAAAAATGCAGAATGATGCTTATCCAAGGTGTTGTTTTGGGTCATCTTATATCTCCGGAGGGCATTCGAGTAGACCCAACAAAAATCCAGGTAATCAGTAACTTATCAGTCCCATCCACACAAAAGAGTTACGCAGTTTTATTGGATATGTAGGTTATTATAGAAGATTTGTGCAAAAATTTTCAAAGATTGCTAGTCCTTTATTTTTGCTCATGTCTAAAAATAAACAATTTGAATGGACAAAAGATTGCCAAGTAGCCTGGGAAACCTTAAAATAGAAAGTCTCTACTGCACCTATCCTATGAGGTCCAAATTGGTCACTACCCTTCCTAATTTCTCCAGATGCCTCTGATACTACCATAGGAGGAGTCCTGGGCCAGCAAGAAAATCAGAATCCCTATGCCATATATTTTATCAGTAAAAATCTGACTACTGTTGAACTTAATTACACTGTGACTGAGAAAGAGTTCCTGGCTGTCATCTATGCCATAAATAAATTTTGCCATTACATTATAGGATACCCAGTAACTGTCCATACCGACCACTCTGCCATTAAATATCTCATGAATAAATCCATCACAAATGGTAAAGTCACTAGGTGGTTGCTGTTGCTACAAGAATTTGATATTTCAATAATGGACAGACCCGGTAAAACTAATGTGGTTGCTGATTTTCTTTCAAGAATAACTACTGATGAAGAATCTCAACCGGTGGATGATGCTTTTCCAGACGAATATTTGTTTGCTATTTCTACTAATGTTCCTTGGTTTGCAGATGTAGCAAATTATTTAGCTGCAGGAAGACTTCCAGTGCATATGACATCAAAATAAAAGAAGAGGATTGTGCAACGTAACAACAGATTTTCATGGATTGATGGCTATTTGTTTTATACAGGACCAGACTTGGTGATCCGTCGATGTGTTTGTGAAGATGAAATTTATCCAATCCTGAGAACCTGTCATGATGGTCCATGTGGAGGACACTTTGCTGATAAACGAACAACCCATAAGATTTTGCAACTGGGATATTACTGGACTACAATATTCAAAGATACCAGGGAATATGTCCAGAGTTGTGATAGTTGTCAAAGGATGGGGCAACCACTTCAGTCCGATGAAATGCCACTTCAAACTCAGCTGGTGGTGGAACCATTTGAGAAGTGGGCATTAGATTTTGTTGGTCCTATTAAACCTCCATCCAGACAGAATTCCTACATTTTAGTATGCACAGATTATGTAACTAAATGGGTGGAGGCAAAGGCACTTCCAAGGGCAATAGAGCAGGCAGTCTCAAACTTTCTATATGCAGAGATCTTCACAAGGTTTGGAGTTCCGAGGGAGATTGTTACTGATGGAGGCTCTCAATTTACATCTAAACTTATCAAAGCTCTCACAACGAAATATAATATCAAGCATAGGGTAACCTCACCATATCACCCTCAAGCAAATGGGCAAGTAGAAGGCACAAACAGAATTCTGCAAGTTGTGCTCACAAAGACTGTCCAACTTCATCAAAGAGACTGGGCTGATAAGCTTCTTGAAGCCTTATGGGCCTACAGAACAGCCTGGAGAAGCACAACAGGTTTGAGTCCTTATCATTTAGTCTATGGCAAACAAGTCACCCTACCAATAGAAGTTGAGATTAAGACATTAAGAACTGCATTTCAATTAGGTATGGATTTATCACAGGCTCAACATACTCGCCTACAACAGCTTAATGAACTTGATGAATTATGCCTGGCTGCCATAAAACGTACAACCATTGTACAACAACAACGAACCAGATGGCATGATGAATTCATCAAAATTAAGCATTTTCAAGAGGGTGACTGGGCTCTTCTCTACAACTCCAGATTCAAAAATTTCAAAGGGAAACTACATACTTGCTGGCTGGGACCATATGAGATTGAAATAGTTTTTGATAATGGTACAGTACGACTCAGAACCATGAAGGTATGTTTCTTATGGCCAATGGTCACAGACTAAGACGTTATAAGAAACCATTGTCCAAAGAGGCGTTCATCCGCAACATTGCTGTCTGCTGGTGCACCAATGATTTCCAGATCACTAGTTCAATCTCTGAAGAATAATAATAATAATAAAAAAGAAAAAGAAAAAAGAAAAATGGACTGTGAAAATCCTACTGGGACGCAGCCTAAAAAATGAAATAAAATAAAAATTTTGGATTCTAATAAGTCTATCTGTTTATTTGTTACAGGGACATTCTATCCTAGTTCCCCTTCGTTATTCCACCCCTCTCCTGTTCGCTTTTGGATGGCCCTGCTTTCTGGAATAAAACCATTTATTACGGAACATGTTCCGCTACATTACAGAACCCTTTCGTTCTATTACGGAACCTGTTCCGTTGTATTACATAACCTTTTTGTTCTGTCATCAAAACCTTTCTGCTACATTACAGAACCCTTCCGTTCTATTACGGAACCTGTTCCGCCGTATTACAGGACCTTTTTGTTCTTTCATCAAAACCTTTCCGCTACATTACAGAACCTTTCCGCTTTATTACGGAACCGGTTCCGCTGCATTACAAAACCTTTCCGTTCCGTTACATAAACACCCTTCCGCTCCACTTCAGCATGTGTTCCGCCACACCCCAGAACATGTTCCATTCTATCACCACTACCCTTTCCATTCCACGCCAAAACCTTTTTCCGTCCTAGTACATAACCCCCATCTAGTTTCCACACTTTCCGAGATACCATGGAATCATTTCTCATAATGCACCGGCTCCTTCCCGATTTTTCCAGCGCTCCAACGGTCATACTTTCAACCACCTTCCATGCCACATTCATATGGCAGCACCTCATTTCTCTGTATGGACCCATCATCACTCGATGTCGCCGGAAAATAAAACCGGAACACTCATAAGTTGAATTGCAGCATTACAGATCCTCTTCAGCAGATCCTCTTCAGCAGCCATAAGTTGAATTGCAGCATTACAGATCCTCTTCAGCAGCCAAACTGAAGTCATATCCAATTCTATTTGACAAGACCGCTACCAGAAAGACCATCACATTTCATCATCCTCACAGAAGACCATCAACGCTACAATTGGAGAACCTTCCATGCACCATTCAGTCCAATTATCACAACCAACCAGATTTGTATGCTACTCATCTCTTCTCAGGTAAGGCAGGTACGTACCCATCTTTCATTGGAATTTGATAAGTATAGAAGGACGGGTCATTCTATCATGCTAGTTAGTGCCACACGAGGATGTGTGTTGAGTTAGTTGGGGGGGGAGAATTGGGGGCGTCTTTTTAAAAAATCGGTAAAACCAGTTAGTGTCTGATAATTCCACCATTCATGAACTCTTAGCTAGACCCGTATTAATAATTCACCCCTATTTAAGCCCAAAATCCAACTTTCTCTTGGAATCGGCAAGGACTGGAGAAATTGTAAGCACTTTGGGGAGGCAATAAGAAGAGGAATGCAATGAAAGGGGCAATCAGGAGCGAACCAGGAAGCCCGGGTATGGTTTATGGGAACAAAGAGGTAAAAACGATTTTCCAGCAGGCTGGATGGTTGGCATATTTTGACAAGATGAAGAAAGGAGATGCTGCAATTGCTATGGAGTTTGCACTCACATATGATGGTAGAGTTGCAGAAGTGCGGGGATTGAGAATTCCAACGGATGAGATGACGATTGTGAGGGTCTCTGGATTACCACAGGTAGGCGAGAAGTGGTTTGAAAAACGGGTGTCGATAAAACCTTTGATTGATGCATTTGTGGAACCTAGTGAATTGCTGCAAGGGACGGAAAAGGGGATAAAGTGAACTTCATTACCGGTTCCATGGAGTGAAGTCGCACTCTGTGTAATCAAATTTATCACATGTGAAGGTCGGTTCAGCTTAATTTTTGCTTATCACTTTAAAATCTTGAACCACTTAAGGCATCAGAAATACATTGACATGCCATACTTTCTGTGGAAGTCCCTAGAATCAATGAGCAAGATGGTCAAAAACAGTAACAATCCAGACACAAGCCTTCACTGGTTGATCAGGTTATTGGTAGAAGATGCCCTACAAGAATAGGACTAGACCCGGGAATCATTTGTGGGTACATCCTCGAGTGTGGGTCAGACAAGAAAAAAGAAGAAGAAAGTACTGGAAATTACCCCAGAGATCCAACAGGAGAAACCAGTCCAGGTAGTCCCTATGAGAAGCCTTCAAGCCGAAACCCCAACTTGCTTAATAGAAGGACCTCATACTCAGAAAAGATCCATAGCTCAGGGAGGGCGACAAAATCAGAAAGAATTTTTGGGCCGGAATAAGAAAATAGAGGCAGAACAGGAAGTATTCATTTTAACAAGAAGTACCAATAAAGACCATGAAGATCAATTAGGGTTGCAGAACATGGAAAAGCAGCATAAGGGAGAAAAACAATGGTCGGCTTTGTTCAGAAAATCCAAAGGTAGCAGGATTAGGAGATTCCAATATTTCCTATTATGCAAGTATCATAAGGCATATGGAGAATTGAAGAAGGATCACAAGACTTTGAAAATCTCCTATCAAAAGAAAATAGAAGAAGTGGTGTCCCTACAAGAGTAAGTTCAGAAAATGGAGAGATATAAGATGGACCCCTTATTGGAGGCTGTAGCATGGGAAAATGAACAAAATGAAAATTACAGAGATGAAGAAATAGAGGACAGCATGCAAGCAAGAAATATGGAGCCGAAGGAAGATTCTTAAGCAAAAGAACTAGAATATTTGGAAATAGGAAGTCCAGGAGGCCAAGAGCTACATGAAGAAAACCCTTCCGACAAAGCCCGGATAAAATATTTAGCGAAAATAGTAGTTCAGCTACAGGCGGTAGCAGGGGACCTAGAGAGACAATTAAAATTGGCCCGTGATCAGAAAAAAGGAAAAGAACAGGAGACAATTACAGAACAGTTGCAGATACAAAATTACGCCATGGCTACGAGAAGGCTTGGTCAAGAAGTGGAAAAATTAAAATTTGAAAAAGAATATATGAATTATCTGGCTCATTCCATGAGGAATCTAAGACCCCCTTCGAATTTGTATTCTGTGTTTTTAAAAGAATAGCTTATATCTTTTAGGCTGTCAATGGTGACTATGGGTTATAATGATCATATTGAGACAGCAGCCCAGTTTGTTGATGCCTTTGCCAGGAGTAATGACGAAGAACAATATTTTATGTGTGAGGCATATATGCATAACCTGGTAATGACTAATTATGAATATTGGGATCCAAACCCTCAGGTTGGGGAAGTACAACTGAGAGCATTCATGTCTTTAATGAGAAATCATTTGAGATGGAACAATGCGGCCACTGCTGTAGAAAATATTGAATGGGAAGATGCCCTTTGGGTGAGAGGTTCCCCCTCAGTTGAAAAGTTATTTATGGCTAGAAGCCAGATCATGTAAGATTCAAAATTTGTTACTCTCTTGGAATCTGCTCAATCTAAAGTTGTTCATGAATGTAGGAGTTGGATCCCTTTTCACAGGTTGGAAGTGATGCTCTGTTTACGAAGAAGGATTAATGCTTTGAGCATGGATTTAAGAAGGAAGGATCCCTTCTCTGTTAGGATGTTTGAGCAAGCCCTGGATAGAATACAAGTCTACTTTGATTGCCTATGCACCCAGAGAGCCAATTGGATTGGGCTCCGATTTCAAGTTCCTTAACTTTGGTTCCCTGTAGTGGATGGGGAAGACAGTGAGTTTTTCAGAATTATGGGAGAACATAAAGGTTTTTACAGCATAACAGAAGGTGGCCATTCCTCCTTTAAATGGAATGATGAATGCCTAAGCAGCTCTCCAAGTACCCCTGTCAGTGGATCACAATCTTAATTTGCATAGGGACATGCAAACCCTTTGGTTGGGGGGATATGACGGGCTATGCATATGACCCTTTTTGTTCCTCCTTTCTACTTTGTTTTTGACTCCTTTTTGACATACTCCTGTATTACTACCGGCTCTTTTGGTTGTATTTTGCACATTCTGGCCTTGGTAAGAATTGATCTTGTCCCTTCTGTTATTTTCCAATTGCTTATGATTGATAGGGCTATGTTGCTATTATTGCCTACTAAAGAAGATATGTTTCAGGTTCGGTATCAGTTCATCTACAGATTGCAGAATGAAGGACTATGGAAGCTGGGAGATATGCATTTTAGTCTGGAGCTTGTACACCAAGGTATCCAACTTGATGTATTTTGTTGCAGTATTTTGGTTACCTATCCAATAATCAGACGATGTTGCAGTCGATCCAAGGAGATGGAGGTTTCATGCTTAATTTGGTATTATGGGTCTATGCTGACTCATAAGTTGACCATCCCTACATCCCAGGGATCTTCCTCCACTATCCATGATGTATATCCTAGAAATATCTTAGTAAGGATCCGTAGATAGGATTTATTGGGGAATTCGTTGTAACTATGTGATTCCTCATTTATCCTCTCATAAGCGTTGATGTATAAAAGACAGGGGGACTCTTCAGAGGGGTTAGCCTCAATTGCATAAGAATTATTGAACACTGTATCAATTATATATATAAGAAATTCCTGGTTTTATCTGATTCGATGTGTTGATCCATTTCATGTGATTGAGAGGCTGTTCAGCTCTTGTTGCCGAAGGCAGGCCCCCCTTCTGTGACAGGTGCTGCTATAATTAGGATTTCTTTCCTTTATGCATGTGTGTTCAGATTCATAGCTTAATTATTAACGCAGTGTGGATTGGTTCAATTCATTGATATACATAATTGGTGTGTGATTATAGTTGCATGTGAATCCTTTAATGAGTGGTGAGAATTGATTACAGAGTTATCCTTGTTACCATTTCCAGAGGAGTATATGAACGATGAATGTCAAATTAGCATAAATTCTGCAGTGAATGGATGTAATTAGGTTCTTTCAGAATTATGTTGTGAGTGTTCAAGAGTAGAAGCAGATCGTAGAATTTGATTAGTATTCAACCTTTTCATTATAGTTGTGATTTAGTGAATTACTTTCATTAGGGATTTCTCACCTTGTTAACTAGAATTGGACATTTAATTGCTTTCTGTGATTTAGCAAATTGTTGTTGGTAGTGATTTCTTTCTGTAGTTTAGCTGAATGTTATTGATAGTTAGATGCTTTCATTTGTTTGCAAGATTCCTTCAGTATTCAGCAATTTCTTAGGAGTCCATTCACCAAAAGATTATATCCTAATTCTGATTCAGTAATTCATTAATCTCCTCTGTGTTGAGATCTTCCAAGTTGCAGTGTCTGGCATATATTTTGCTTGGTAGCTCGTAAGCTTTTGTAGCCCTGGGTTGATAATTTATGCACAACTTTCTGTTCTTAATTTAATTAAAAAGAGAATTAAAGAGCTCATCAGTAGCCCCAAACTCCTAGTTGTCCCACCTATTTGTGTGATCAACCATTATTTCCACGATATCACACATTTAACTCCTCAAACCATTAATCTTGATTTGTGCGATGACCATCATTCAATCCCTTTCCCCCATACCAGGATCACTGACTCATCATTTCATATCCAATCCATGCAATGTAAATTGCCACCCCACTGCAAATCTCTTTCTATATAAGATGAAATAATTCCTAGTATCATGCATAGTTTTTCACCCATGCCTTGATATGCCATAACCATGTATATATTAATTCCACCCAATACTCATATACCGCTGTTTTTCTATGACATTCATGTTTTGTACACGTTATGCTTAGACGTTCCTGTGATCACCCCATCAATCGCTCCCAAGCCTTGTTTGTATTTTCGAAACTTTTTGATGCCTCAATCTAGACAAGAACAACAAGGCTCACATTTTTGAAACTTTTCAAGGGATCTCTATATTATGATAATGAGGATTTCCTTTGGGATTCCTACCACATGACAATCTCTCAAGCCCCCTTGGGACACCACTAACTAATATGGAAGTTTGAGAGACTGGTTCCTTGCAAGCCAAGACTCAACCATTCCCCTCTTTGCTTCTAGTGTATGTGTTGAATCCTAGGTTCTTATACCTGTTAATGATTAGTAACCCATATCCTAGTGTATAGATCTTTGCTACAAATGGATACAGCAATTTTCTAGTTTGGAGGATGTCTCCTAGACTACAAATTCTATAGATGAAGAAACAATCGCTAGTCTAGATGGGCGAGATGTTGTCATTTTAGCAGGATTTTTTCTTTGATAGGAATATGGTATTTTTCCTATCTATTGTATCTAAAACAAAGGATAAATATTGATGTTGTTTAGTACTAGAAGAACTAAGCTGATGTTGTTAAGTACCAGAGTTGGCTTTTTCGTTTGAAGGACCAATAGTTGAAGAATTCCAGGAATCAGTCTTGAAGTAGAGTTGAATCAAGGGTGAGTCAATATTTGTGCTCAAGGGTTGTTCTCCTTCATTTTGTAATATCCCAAGAAGAAAAGGTAGCGGAATAAGACCAGAAGTTGAAGAAGGTTAGCAAGTAGCGGAAGATAATGAAGTAGTGAAAGAAGAAGAATAATAGTGGAAGTCACGAAAGTAGTGGAAAGTACCAGAGTTTGTGGAATTTCAGTAGCCTTCACAACTATCTTGGAATGGTGTTGGACCCATCACACAACTATAAAAGGAAGTGGAAGATGGAGAACAAAGATAGAGATCCCAGAAGACTATTCTGAGCCAGCTGCAGAGATATCTTGTTCATGGTTTTTGAGTTTTGTAGTGAGTTTTGGGTTTTTATCCCGTGAAGGGTAATTACGTTGTGAATGTAAGGCCTATGGCCATGATATTATAGTTGTACTGTGAAACAAATATGATAATGGAATAACTTATTCCCCCCCTCAAAATTTTGTTAAATATGTGTCTGTTCTATTCCAAAATTGCTTATGAAATTATCTCTGTCTGATTAACGATATTTGATGAGATGAATAAATAATTAAAATTTTTAACTGTTGATGCGGAGTGATGGATCTTGATTTCCAGTTTGTTGTTGTAAACTCATGTTACGACCATACCATTAACTGAGCATTAATCCATGTCAATCTTGGATTTTATTTAGGTGAGACCTCCCCCCTTAATGGGATTGAAAATTCCGCCATACTAGACTACAACAACACCCATTTTTTGGTCCATGCGCAAGAACCCTGGTCTCCATTTTGTGCCAAAAAAATCAAACTATAAGAATTGACTCTTCTCCAAAGTTTCGATTCAATTAAAGATTAAGATTGCAAACATTTTAAGACCCTTTACTCCGAATATAGTGAAGTAGACATAAAATTGATCAAAATAATATTGAAGCATGTTCCTCAACTAATCAACACAATAGAAAATTATCAAGTTTACAAGAATACTAAAGAATATGAAATTATTAGTGCTATTTTGGGACTAGTTCTTTATAAGGCCCCCAATCCAGATGATTTTCCCATAAATTTTACAAATTCTATGGATCCACCATAAAGCATGATCTGACATCCATGCTCAAATAGACTCACAAGAGGCACAAATTGGGAGGTAATATGAACTCATCCTTTTTGGTTCTCATCCCCAAAGAGGTAAATCCTTATTCCTTTTATAGATTTTGTCGAATATTTCCTTGTAATACTTCTTACAAAATATTGACCAAAATAATAGCAAATCAATTCAATAAGATGTTCCCTAGGATTAACTCCACTCATTAAGGAGGTTCATTGCAAAAGAAACAAATCTTTGACAACATTATTCAAGAAGCCATCCACTCAAGTCAATCCAACAAATGAAGAGGGATGATTGTCAAAAATGATATGGATAATGCCTTCAATAGAGTTAGGCATTCCTTCCTTGTAGATGTCTTTTTAAAATTTGGGTTTTCTAACAACTTTGTTAATTGGATTTGGATATAATCTTGCATAACATGTCAATGGAAATCCCCCATAATAAATGGTTGACCATATATATTTTTCAAAAGTAGTATGGGTAGTCACCAGGGATGCTCGCTATATACTATGCTCTATATAATAATGGTATATTTGTTAAGAAATAAGTTAGAAAGGAAAAGAATGGAAATAAACCTACAAGGGATCACCATAGCTAGGGGAATCAGGTGATAAAATACTCACAGTTTGCAAATGGGGCACTTCTAATGGGAAGGGTGTCAATAGTCACAACAGATAGGTTCCAATCAAACCTTAAGCATTATCTCAAAATTTTGGGAGGCAAAGCAAACAATGGAAAAAGAAATATTTACTTGGAACACCATTAATTGATTGCTTCATTCTATCACCATAATTCTTATATTCCCTTGTATTAAAGGTTGGCCTTCATTCAAATATCTAGGAATGCCCCTCTCCCTTGGAAACTCAACATGGACAATAAGAAATAATATAGTAAATAGCATCAAAGGAAAGATCTAGTAGTGGGGTTCATAGTGGCTAAATGCAACATGAAGAACTGTCTTCATTAAACTGGTACTCTCGAACCTTCCCCTCTTCCAATGAACAATGATGTTAGGTCCAACAGGGGTTTCTAAAAAAATATCCTTTGAAATTCATGGGTTCCTAAGGAAATGGAAAAAGTTAAAATTTAATAAATTTCAGTTAGTTAATTGGAATGTAGTTGGATCCATAAAGGATCATGGAGGTACAAGAATTAAGGATTCATGCTTAATGAACACAAGAATCAAAGAAAATTTTCTTTGTCAACTGATAACTTGCAAAAGAGAATGGTGGAAAAGGGCACTCATGAAAAAATAGCATTTAGGGAATTGTAAAATATGTATAGACAAAATTCCATAAAAAAAGGGCTCATACATTTGGACACTGATTAAAAGGGTAGCTCCATTAATTCAATCTAAATCCACATGGATCCATGGAAATGGAAAAGTCGTAAATATTTGGAGTGATAGTATTAAGGGGAACCCCCAAATTGAGCAACATGAATTCCTTCACCCTCTTTGAGAATGGATGAAAATTAGAGGAACTGACATGCCCATTGATATCTCATACTGGTCCCCATATCACACTTAGTGGATAGGGTGGATGATCAAGTCCCCACCCAATATGTCTCACCTAGAAGAGTTATCAATTTCCCAACTCAAAGGTTGCACTCGCTCCAAGCCACTGCAAGAAAATATGGAAGTGGATAAGTAGGGATCAATTCTCTCCAGTCATGCTTGGGATGATGCTTTAAGAAAATCTGAGTTTTCTAAAATTTGTAATTTCATATGCACTACAAATGTGATCTCTTCCTTGTAGTTTTTTTCAAACTTTACTCTACTAGAAAACCTACTCCATGTTTTGTATGTAATGCCATTGTGACATATAAGACTTGTTATGGTGTCATGTTAGAGAAGAACCTATTTTGGATTCAATCATGCTCTTTACTTTGTATTATCTCATTATATAAGTAGAAACATATTTTACTACAAACTTAATATGTTTCCGTCTAAAAAAATTAACAATGGAAATCCCAAAATATCCATCCACCAACAAGTTTTCAGTTCCACCACTTGATCCAAGAATTTTTTTATTCATATTTTAAGTCAAAATGTTTTTTATCTCTTCTCATGTATTACTATGCATGTCTTGGTTGTTCTAAGCTTGTGTACCTTAGCTAAAATTCTCGCTCACTACTTGTGTGCACCAGTTATTTACTTTAAAATAGAGTTCATAAGCTTTGTTTATAATACATCAAAGTTTCTTAAGTTTTTTCACATAATGCATTGACTTTAGTATAGAGTTATTAAGTCAACATTATCATATGGATATATATATATATAATAATTAGGAAATATTTTGGGCACTTTCCTTAATTTTAAGGATGGTACTTAAGAGGTTAAAACAATTCTTCAGTAACACAAGCTTATGTAAGAGCACCTGAGTGTGCCTAATGGTTAAGAACATGTGTTATCTCTGAGGAGGTCATAGGTTCAAAACCGGCGGGGGGTAGGGTTGCTCATTGGCCCGCTGTGACAAGGCTCGAAGGATAGGCGACCCCTGGGATAGAGGCTCTCCCTTGGGATAAAGGGTCTCGAGACGTCTCGGCCCCTGCTGAGTCACAAGTTTCTGGTATATCTGGCTTGCGGGCTGTTGGATATATCCTTGGGAGGTTGTTGTTCCCATGGTTAAAAAAAACAAAAAAAGAACACAAACTTATGTAAGCAATGCTTAAACAATTCTTCAGTAACACAAGCTTATGTAACCAATGCTTATGTGGAATTAAAAATTAGTTCATTAACTATTAGCTCCTAAAGATTCCAACAATTAATTCCCACATATTTTATCAAAGATTTACACCTAGATCGAGCGAGTGAAACACTTTTCTCTTCACTAATAAAACTATTACCCCTCAACATCATTGTCATATATTTGTTAACCTAATCAACCAAAAGGGCATACATTTTGTCATTGTCATATATTTTGAAAATTTGTAGTGCTATTACCATAATAAAATTTCCCTCAAGATAAATAGCGTCAATTTTTTTAGCATAAGTTTTTGGTATTAATTCCCTTTTGAGAAAGTAACATCTTTCATATTTTCTAATCCTATCGAGTACATATGGTCACATAGTATTAGTATTTTTAGATGTGAAGATTTAATTATAGATACATATTGTGTTTGATAGTAAGTTTGTTTTATTTGTAGAGGGTGATTTTTTCTTATAGGTTCATTTGATGACATAGGGTACACATCTTCGTAGACTTTAACATTCAATTGATGTGAGGAAGGGGTTCTTGTCCAAAAAATAAGGGGATTTTATATACAAAATTGGCGTCTCGCTAGGTTGTGCCCTTAAAAATAGATTATTATTGTTGTTGATGTTATTATATTTTTTTGTGACATATATATATATATGGATTTTTTTTTCTTTTTCTTTGAGATATTTGGATGAAGGATGCCATCAATATTTAGTCAAAAGTCATGTGGTTGGTCGCCTTATGAGCTAACCCTTTGACATACATATTTATATACACACAATTACATGAACACATAGTTTGTGTTGGAAAAAACATATGTGTTAGTAATGGATATAATAGAGGTGGGTGAAAACTGAAATTCGGTAACACTTTTGCTTGTTTTTATAAATAAAACTATAACATTTTCTATTTTTTCAACTTCAATACCTCTAAACTTGTATTTTCTTTGAAATTGTCGCTTTGAAGTAAAAACAAAGTTTGTAGGGATTTGTTTTACTTCTAGACTCATTTTTTTAAATATTTATTGATATATTGTGGGATAAATGTAATTTTTATTAATTACATATACTTTAAAACTTTAGGTTAGTATAATGAGTGACTTAGTTGGGAATCTATTTTTTTAGAGATGCATATTCAATTTAGGGAAAAACATATATGCTCATAATTTACATAGATTTCACTATTGCCTATTGCCTAGACTATAGTTTATTTATTATTTATTATTTATTGGATTTAAGTACTATTTTTTATTATTTATTGAAATAGAGTCAAACACAAAATGGTTTCATATTTATTCATTTTTATCATCACCAATTTCTGTTTAATGTGATCATTACCAAGAAAACTAAAAATACCTTTTTGAGGAGGACAATGCAGAAGTACATTGTCATTTTTGTTATTTTTTGTATCATGATTTTGACAGTATTGAATTTTCATTTCTGGAAACTATGGGAATAATAAAATTCCCAAGAGGTAAATTTTAGAGCAAAATTATTAAAAATTAATAATTCTTATTAAAAACAAGTAATTTGTAGATCATTGCAAGTTATATTTGAAGATGGATATATTTGTAATAGGTTCACAAATGATCTTTGAAAATTGTAGGGATCCACCCTGTAGTTTTTTGGAAACTCCTTGGAATTATTTTTCTATTTGAACAAAAAATCTTGACTAAGGAGATATTCTAGTCAAGAGTTTATACAACTATTTTTTGAGATTTTTATAAACTTTTGGTCAAGATTTTTCCAAGTTTTAACCCAATAAGATTACTGTATTTTTCGGTAAACTCTTGACCTAAAGCTTTGTTGACTATTTTTGCAGCCTCATCCTACCACCTTCACTACACCTAACTCCAAAAAGTGTTACCCATTTTCATGTTGTCACCTAGGTTTAACTTGTTGGAATAACATACCTTACTAGCTCATCACACCCCTGGATATTCAAGAAACACAATTGACAGTTGTTAGTCAAATAGAAGAGTAGATTAAGTGGTCACCTGATGGGTTGATTGGGATCTCAACTAGTTGGGCTTATTGATTGATGGATGAGTTGACTAATTGATTGATTGGTTGAGAAATTGGAACAAAATTATTGACTATGGAACAAACATGGAAAAAATCAAGGAGGTTGTTATGTGCTATGACCAAAGTATGTGGACACTTTATTCCTCACTTCAAGGTAGGTGGTTACATATTGGAGCTATACAAAGATGTTCCGATGGCTCAAATCAAGTAAGTGTGAACATTGAATTTTGATGTATTGTCGATTGTAAAATGTTGTGCCTAAGTGTTGAAATAGTGTCAATCAATATCACTTCTTCTCTAAGACTTGTAATAGTTAACTTTCTAATCTTTTGAATTCCCTAGTTTATCAACATGGTGTTAGAGCTATTGGTTTGAATCAAAGACTATTGTCTACAATCCTTTTGAGGTGTTGACTAGACATGCTCTATTGAGTTTGATCTATTTGTGATTGAATTTGGGTTTTGATTTCCAAACAATACCAGGGTTTAGATTGACATTACAATGTTATGGATTCCAAGAAAGAAATAGTGATATTGAATGGTCAGAATTATGGAATATGGGCACAATATATGGAGACCTTTATGAAAATAAAGGCCCTTTAGTAGTTTACCAAGATCGTGATCCCATATTTGATAGATCATGATAAAAATAAGTTCATCCTAGATGATAAGAAGGATGAGGCCATAGGAATGATTACCACCTACATTTTGAAGGATATTCAGTTTCATACAAACACGGTCAACTTTCCTCATCAATTTGATATAGTTGATGAAAGTCAATATATACATATTGAGATGGATTTTATCTCTCTAGATCCTCTCTCCTTTTAAAGGATTAATGATTATTTTGCCTTTTTTCCAAGGAGTTACAGTTGAAAATTTGAAATTGGGTGAGTGGCAAGGACTTTCTAAAGAAATATGGTCAACTCATTGAATTGACCCTATGAATATGAAGACATTATATGATGCATTTTGTTTGATGTTCCATGCTAGTTGGGCATATAGAAAGTAAGATGATAAGGAATATACCTTTGACTCTTTCTATGGATTTTGATTAGGGAACATGATGAAGGGAAATTAAACATCAAGCAACATCCCCATTTGTTGAAGGGAAAAGATTGATAGAACTATAGAGAGAATTATTGATAGTGTAACTTAGAGAAAATTCGAGAGTGCGTTGATAGGAATGAGAAGAATAAGTGTGATTAGACAACTTAGAAAGACATTGATGCAAGTGCATCGACCCAGAGTTCTACATTTTATGAATGAGCAGCCAATGCTATTTTCTACTTCCTTGTAATAGTTTCTAGAAGTCTAGGGTTAGTTTTTTATTAACTATAATTGGTTTTGAGATAGGATTAGTTTGATTGTAATAATGTAAATTTGCCACTGATGTCCTCGTATCTTGCAAGAGGTTGCTCGAGGATACGGTTGCTATGTATTTTCTTTCTATAGGAGTCCAGATCCTGTTTATTGACATCTAACAGGTTTGAGAAGTCCTATTTAATCATTGAATGTAATTGACTAAAGGGTTGTTGATGAAATAAAGAATAAAGCTCCAATACTCTACATTTTATTGCATATTCACTGTCTTCTTTCAATAACCAGAAACACGTATAAATTCCCTATGTACGTGTGAATTGAGGGTTATTAACAAAGATCTCCTGAATCCAAAGGTTGTGGCGTATTCATTTGAATGAAACGTATGTGAAATTGATCATTTCAATGATCAATTTAACGAGATAGTAGCCTTGATAAATCAAAGGGAACGAAGCAGAAAAAAAGAGCTCCCATTCGGTAATAGAATGCGGAATACAATATCTGGATGGTTAGGATCAGAAGAGATGGATCGACGACCCCAGATAGATTCCGGAAGGACAAGTTACAAGATTGTTAGAGCTGCAGATTGAAGAGATCGTACGATGGATATCGAGACCGAAATGATCGACGGCCCATGTGGTATTCCGCAGAGGTGAAGTACGCGAAATATAGAACTCTGAAGTTCTAAAGTGGATGTTCCGCATTAATCATAGATCAAAGGATGAGAGAAGCCGCGAAGAGATCAATGGTTCGGATGACATCTCTCTCCTGTATGTGAGCGGGGCTTAACAAAACAAACAGACGTGAAATATCCATCAAATTCACCCTAATCCAAATTAACCCCACCATTGATTTGACCTGCTTCTGATCCAATGGTCCAAAGAAACTACGGGAATCATAATTCCGATCTGACGATCCAAAGCAGTTGTGGAAGGAACTTTGATGGAGGAAATTGTGGAAGCCAATTGTGGAAGAGGTTGCAAAGATACACCCGCAATTGCGGAAGGAAGGCACACCCGCAATTGCAGAAGGAAGGCGATTGAGGAAGATTATTGTGGAAAGGCGATTATAGAAAGGAAATTGCGGAAGGGTAATTGCGAAAGGAAATCGAGGGAGAGATTTGCGGAAGGAACACTTGATCGACACTCTGCATTAGGCGAGACCCGAAATTTTTATGAAATCTAATTCACCGCAAATTTGAGATCCTCCCTTCAACGACTGTTTGGAGAAAGACATTGTCGATTCTGCTAAATTCAGAGGTTCTGCTAACTTTGGAACCAGACTAATCTTGGGGTATCAGATTGGATTGGCTTTGCTGATCCCTTCCTTCATCAATTGGTATCAGATCTTAGTTTATAACAAGGATAAAGATTGCACTAGATGAGGTCGAGCACGTGGAGTTCCATTTGGGGGTGGTAGAGGAAGAACAATTGCAGATGCAGATGCAAATACACAAAGAGAATTGAGACAAATACAAATTAGGATGGAAGCTATGGAGAGAAGAAACCCAGGGATTGTAGATGTCAGTGATGAAGAAGAATCCTCTAAATAGGAACCAGAGGAGGTTGTTGATGAAGTGAAGGTATTGAGGATGATGGTAAAGGCTAGTATTAGGCCTAAAGTGGAAGTCGCCATGTATGAAGGTAACCTGAATGTTGAGGAGCTCATGGAATGGATCAATTCCTTAGAAAAGTATTTTGACTTTGAAGAAATTGAAGATAAAAAGAAGGTGAAATATGCAACAACCAGATTGAAAGGATATGCAGCCATTTGGTGGGATGAACTGCAGATCCATAGGGAAAGAATAGGTAAGTCCAAAATAAAAAAAAATTGGGATAAAATGTTGGATAGAATTAAAAGTCATTTTATGCCTAAGGATTATCAGTTAACTCTCATTAGGAAGCTGCAGAGTCTTAGACAAAAAGGTATGACTATTAAATAATATATAGAAGAGTTCTTTAGGATGAGTATTAGAGATGGACAAACACAAGGAGACATAGAAAGAGTGGCCAGGTATCTAAATGGACTAAGATATGAAATACAAGATGAGATCAACTTATTGAATTTCATAACTATTGAAGATGCTTACCAGGAAGCCTCTATGGTAGAAGAGAAGATACTAAGAAAACAGAACTAGAAGAATAGAGGAAGAAGTACAACAAGAGGAAAGGGATATTTCGAACATAGGAGAAAAGTTTCAGACTTCTAGGAATGAAGTAGAAGGTTCCAGCAACCAAATACCCCAAAGAGGAGGATTTAGGGGAGGCAGTTTTGTTGCTAGAGGAAGAGGCAGAAACAAAGAAATGAAATGCTATGCATGTGGTGAGATTGGAAACATGTCATGGGAGTTCCCAAGAAACAAACCAACAACCTAGAGGAATGAAAACATTTTGGAGGCTCGAGAGGAGTCCAGTGAAAGAGTAGAGATGGGAAATCCTCCTGAGGAAGGAGAGTCTCTTAAAATGAAGAGAGTTTTAGTAAAAACAGAAAAATAAGTACATGAACCAGGAAAAAAGAAGAGTCTATTCAGGACTAAGTGCAAGTCACAAGGGAAGTGTTGCAAGGTGATAATTAATAGTGGTAGTACAGAAAATTTGGTCTCCACTGAGATGGTAGAGAAATTGGGATTGAAGAGGATGAAAAATACCACTCCTTATAAAGTGTCATGGTTGCGAAAAGGACATCATCTCTTGGTGAATGAGCAGTTCAAGGTGGAGTTACAAATTGGTACTTACAAATACGTGGTATTATGTGGTGTAATTCTTATGGATCTGTGCCATGTAATCTTAGGAAGGCCATGGAAATATGACAGAAAGGATGTTCATGATGGAAGGAGAAACACTTATTCTGTGGAAAAGGATGGAAAGGAACATCTGCTGCTACCTTTGAAGGATGAAGCAACTCAAGAAGATACAAGATCTAATATTTTGTTGATTACTGGGAAGGAGCTGCTACAAGAAGTCAAGAAGGAAGAGGGGCTATATTTGTCCCTCATTGACAAACCAAAGGTAATTTTGATTTCTACAAATTTAGATGATTTTCCTACTGAAGTTAGAATTTTTCTCGATCATTTTGATGATATTATTGTGGATGAGCTACCAAATTATTTACCTCCCGTGAGACGTATTAGTCATCATATTTACTTAATACCTGGTGCAATATTACCCAATAAGGAAGCTTCAGGATGACTCATTAAGAGAATGAAGAGATTAAACAACAGGTACATGAGTTACCGGATAAAGGTTTGGTGAAAGAAAGTTTGAGCCCTTGTGTAGTGCCCACAGTGCTTAGTCCAAAGAAATATAGTGCTTCGAGTATGTGTACTGATTCCCGAGCAATCAATAAGATCACTATCAGGTACATATTTCCTTTACCCCATATTATGATTTGATGGATTGTTTGAGTGGGTCCAAGTATTTTTCAAATATAGAATTGAAGAGTGGTTATCATTAAATAAGAATTAGAGAAGGGGATGAATGGAAAACTGCATTCAAGACTAATAATGGATTGTATGAATGGTTAGTAATGCACTTTGGACTTACTAATTCACCTAATACTTTTATCATATTAATGAATGAGGTCTTGAACAAATATATTAGAAAGTTTGTGATAGTGTACCTAGATGATATTATGATCTTCAGTCAAAGTGAGGAAGAACATCCAAGACATCTCAAGTTGGTGATGGATACCCTACAGAAGGATAAACTACTGATAAATTTGAAAAAGTGTAGTTTCATGAAGAAAGACTTGATTTATTTGGATTTTGTGGTCTCAAAAGAAGGATTAAAGATGGATACAAAAAAGATACAAGAAATTCTCAGTTGAACAATCCCAAAGAGTACTATTGAGGCCAGAAGTTTTCATGGTCTTGCAAGTTTTTATGGAAAATTCATTAGGAATTTTAGTCAAATTTGTGCACCCATAATAGACACCTTCAAGGAAAGTAGACAACCTTTCAAGTGGATAGAAGAAGCTGATAGAAATTTCGATCTGTTGAAAATAAAGATCATTGAGAAGCCTATTTTTTCTTTACCAAGTTTTGACAAATTTTTTCAAGTGGAGACAAATGCTAGTGGGACAACAATATCAATTGTTCTGATTCAAGAAGAGAGACCAGTGGAATATTTCAATGAGAAGTTAAATGAAGCAAAAAAAAAGTATTCCTCATATGAAAAATAAGTGTATGTTGTTTTGCAAGCTCTTAAGAAGTGGAGGCATTACTTTATGCCCAAATATTTTATCTTATATTCAGATAATCATGCTTTTCAATTTATAAATAGTAAACCTAAATTGAATCAGTAACATGCTAAGTGGGTGGAATTTTTGCAAAACTTTAATTTTGTGATCAAGCATACAAGTGGAAAATCTAATAAGGTGGTTGATGCCTTAAGCAGAGTAAATTTAATCTTATAGGAAATTAGGGTCAACACTTTGGGATTTGAAAATTTAATTAATATGTATAAGGAGGATGAGGGTTTCAAGGATATATATGCATCCTGTGAGAATCCAGTTTCCCATAATAGGATTCAATGGTTGGACTACATGCTACAAGAAGAATTTATGTTCAAAAACAATAAATTATCCATTCCTAAATGTTCTATGAGGGAAAACTTGATAAAGGAGAAGCATAGTGGAGGTTTTTTAGGTCACTTTGGACAAGAAAAAACATTTTCTCAGGTGAGTACTTTTTATTTTTGGCTAGGAATGCAACAATATGTAAAGAAGTCTGTTGAGACATGCAGGATATGTCAACATGCCAAAGAGAGGAGACAAAACACTGGATTGTATCAACCCCTACCTATTCCAACTAGACCTTGGGATTCCATTAGTATGGATTTTGTTCTGGGATTGCCTAGAACTCAGAGAGGGAATGATTCTATTTATGTAGTAGTGGATAGATTTTCAAAAATGGATCATTTCATTGCTTGTAAAAAGACCAATGATGCAACAAATATTGCCAATTTGTTCTTCTCAAAAGTTGTTAAGTTACATGGTATTCCTTTGAGCATTGTATCATAAAGAGACACTAAATTGTTTGGTCATTTTTGGATAAATTTATGGAAGAAATTGGGAACCAATCTTAGTTTTATCTCTTCTTATCATCCTCAGACTGATGATCAGGATGAAGTGATAAATAGAATCTTGGGGGATATATTGAGAAGTCTTGTTTATGAGAATCCAAAGCAGTGGGATTTAGCTCTTGCTCAAGCTAAGTTTTCTTATAATGATTCACATAACATGAGTACAAGTATGAGCCCATTTCAGGTTGTGTATGGGATGCATCCAAGAGGGGTGTATGAACTCAGAAATTTGGAAGAGTTAGAAATGAGGAGTGCATATGGTGAATAATTTGCATATAGTATGCAGGAGCTACAGGAAAATGTAAAAAAAAAAATGTAGAAGAGTGCTAAAAAGTACAAACAAAGAGAATATTTGAAGAGAAGGGAAATTAATCTTCAGGTTGGATATTTAGTGATGGAATATCTTAGGAAGGAGAGGTTTCCTAAGGGAACCTACAATAAATTCAAACTCAAGAAAATTGGGCCTTGTAATATTTTGAGAAAGTTTTCTGCAAATGCATATGAAATAAAAATTCCTTGTAACCTTGGAATTTCTCCCATTTTTAATGTTTCAGATTTGTATCCTTTTAAATATTTAGGTGTTCAGACATAAGAAATGATTTCAGGTAAGGATGATCAAATGTTATATTGGCAAGAACAGTTACCTCAGAAGGTGAAACCACAGATTGAAGCTATACTTGACAAGAGGATTTCAAAGAAAACTAGGAACATGGAGTATTTTCAGTATTTAGTCAAGTGGAAAGATCAACCATCTGAAGAGGCATTGTGGATGACAGCAATGGAGGTTTCCAAGTTTAATGTGGACCCTGAAGACCTATTGAATAATTATTTTTCTCCCTTGGAGCATCGACCCAAAGTTATACATTTTCTGAATGAGCAGCCAATGCTATTTTCTACTTCCTTGTACTAGTTTCTAGAAGTATAGGTTTAGTTGTTGATTAAATATAATTGGTTTTGACATAGGATTAGTTTGATTGTAATAATGGCAATTTGCCATTGATGTCCTCGTATCTTGCAAGAGGTTGCTCGAGAATAGGGTTGTTGTATATTTTCTTTCTATAGAAGTCCAGATTTGTTTATTCGGATCTGACAAGTTTGAGAAGTACTATTTAATCACTGAATGTAATTGATCAAAGGGTTGTTGATGAAATGAAGAAAACATCTCCAAGACTCTGCGTTTAATTTCATATTCACTGTCTTCTTTCAATAACCAGAAACACGTATAAATTCCTTATGTATGTGTGAATTGAGGGTTATTAACAGAGATCCCCATAAGCCGAAGGTTGTGTCATATTAATTCAAATGAAACGTATGTGAAATTCATTGTTTCACTGATCAATTTAACGAGATAGTATCGTTGATAAATCGTAGGGAATGAAGCAGACATAAGATATCACATTCGGTAATAGAATGCGGAAGACAAGATCTGGATGGTCAGGATCATAAGAGTGGGTGGACGGACCCAGATAGATTCCGGAAGTCCAAGCTATAAGCTTGTTAGAGCTGCGGATTGAAGAGATTGTATGGTGTAGATCGATACTGAAATGATCGACGACCCATGTGGTATTTTGAAGAGGTTAATTATGCGGAAGATAGACATCTGTAGTTCTAAAGTGGATGTTCCACATTGATCATAGATCATCAGATGAGAGAATCTGTGAAGAGATCAACGGTTCAGATGGAATCTCACTCCTATATGTGAGTCGGGGTTAACAAAACAAGCGGACGCGAAATATCCATCAAATTCACCCTAAGCCAAATTAACCCCACCATTGATTTGACTTGCTTCCGATTCAACTATCCAAACCAATTGTGGGAAGCATACTTCCGATCCAACGGTCCAAAGCAGTTGTGGAAGGAACTTTGCGAGAGGCAATTGTGGAAGGAAGGCACACCCGCAATTGCGAAAGGAAGGAGAGTGTGGAAGATCGTTGCAGAAAGGTGATTGCTGAAAGGAAATTGTGGAAAGGAAATTACGGAAGGGTCATTGAGGAAGGAAATTGTGGGAGATATTTGTGGAAGGCACACTTTCTCGATGCTCCGCATTAGGTGAGACCTGAAATTTTTATGAAATCCAATTCACCGCAAATTTGAGATCCACCCTTCAATGACCATTTGGAGAAAGACTTAGCCGATTTTGCTAAGTTCAGAGGTTCTTCTAACTTTAGAACTAGACTAATCCTAGGGTATCATATTGGATTGGCTTTGATGATCCCTTCCTACATCATACATGATGAAGAATACATATCATTATTATGGAAAATTAGAACATATGGATAAGGTTTGATGGAAGAAAAATAGTGATCTTGAAGAAAAGGTCAAGAAACTTGAAGTAGAGGTGTCAACTAGAGGATAAACCAATGCTTAGAACCAACTTCCAAAAGGTATGGACGATAATTATATATTTTATGTTAATACTCCTCAGGCCCTACATGGCCACAATGGTTAGAGTAAGTGGATAGTTGATTATGGTTGTACTCACCATATGGCTAAATATGCTTCTATCTTTTTTTTCCTTAAGTGAAACTATTGAAAAATAATTTTTTTTGTAGCAAATGATTATGAACTTATTCTGGTTGGTTGTGGTAATGTTGAATTTAAAATTGGTGTGATTACCGATGTGTACCATGTACCCAAACCAAGTGTAAACTTGTTGTCGATGCCCCAACTTACCCAGACTAGAAAACGGGTTGAGTTTTGACCAGATTTATTTGTTGTGAAGTGTGTGAACAATTAGGAAATTGTCGTTGAAGATTTCCTTGATCCTAAAGATGGAATATACAAGTTTCATGATGTTCCCTAGAGATATATAGGACCGAATGAACTCATATATTAGATTAACAACCACGATAGAGTTTGGCATGAAAAAAATTTAAATTTTAAAAGATTGAAATTGAAGGTGAAACATGATATGGTTGCTTAACTTCCTAAAATTGTTCCCCCTAATGGAGTATGTTAAAGGCATGTGCTTGACTCAAGCATCACCGAGATCCCTTTGAGATAGCAAATTCATGGAGAGGAAACAACCAATTGGAACTTGTCTACAATGATCTATTTTACATAAACACACCATCACTAATAGGTGTAAGGTATATTTTAACCTTCATTGATGATTTTTCTAGGTACACTTGGGTATATTTTTTGAAGAATAGGATTCATTTCTTTGAAAAAATTCAAGGAATTTAGGGCATTGGCTGAAAACCAATATGGTGGACTTGTAAAATGTTTAAGATCAAACAATGGTGGAGAATATGTGGCCTGATTTCTTGAAAACTATTTGTCACAAATTGAATATCTTGGCATAAATTTGTACCTTACACAACTAAATAGATGGAGTAGAAGGAAATTAATAATGGAGCTTGGTCAAAATGTCATGATATTTGCTTCAATCCAAAGACATGTCGACTAGCTTCTGCACAGAATCTATCTATTTTCTGCGCAGAAGCTATCTATTGTTCAAACTATCTGATGAATCTTATTCTGACGTTGATGAATCTTATTCTGACGTTGACCATAACATGACTCCTATTGAGAAATAGAGTGGAAAAAGTTATTAGTCGGAAACCTTAGAATGTTTGGCTGTATTGCATGGGTACATATTTAGAAAAAAAATTGGATGTAAAGACTCATGCTTGCATCAAAATGAGCTACTTTGAAGAGTCAAAAGTATATAGATTGTTTGACCCATTCAAACAACATATCATAATTCAAAGGGATGCTTTCTTTGATGAAAATACATAAGGTATTTTAAACTATTGAATTCTTCTTTTGGTTTTATGAGTAGTGATCCTTTTGAAATTGTGATAGAGATAGGATCGACTAAACTATATTTTGGAGTTTTGATTGGACAATCGAATCACTTGCTTGATTCGAATAATAGTCAACCATTGAATATGGAATAGACTACCGGATTTGGAACACTTTATTGACCCTCTTGTGAACCAATCGGTACAAAAATACCTTCATCTTAGAAATATTGTTTGTTATATATGTTGGGACGCTAAGACATATGAAGTTGTTGGAGCCACTACATGAGATATTAATGATTCAAGGAAGACTAGAAGTAAAAAAATGTGGTAGTGTTGCTCTAATGGCACATGTGCTAAAGGAATATGATCTAGATACATATGTGGATGCATATGGTCGACTAGGATGGGAGAACACTATGAATGAATAATATCATTCCTTAATGAATAACAAAACATAGGATTTAGTTCCTTGACCTTAAGGAAAGAACATAGCGAAATGTTGATGCATCTGTAAGTCCAAATTCAAATGTCATAGTGTTTTTTAAAGACATAAGGTTTGTTTGGCTACAAATTTTTTTTCTCGCCAGGAATGCATTGAATATACACTAAAATATTTTCCCCTGTTACAAACATGAACTTGGTTTGACCGATTCTTTCACTAGTTGCTTGAATTGGATGGGAGGTACATCAAATGGATGTCAAAAGTGATTTTATTAAAGAGATCTAAATCAAGAAATATATTGTTATAGCGTATTTTTCCACCTTGTGAGCATCAACATTGATTGGACTTCAGTATCCATTGTATTGACGCAGATCCATTATTTTCCCTTCAGGAACCAAGTTTCCCTATTTTTGTTCCTGTACGCTTGATGTTCCATTATATCCAAAATACACGCAGGCTGCACCTAATTAGCCCGCGTACATCGAGTTACATGTTAAAAGACAGTAAAAACTCTATTTTTACTCCCACAAAGCGGTCTTAGGGTGACCTTTAGCCCTCCATGTACTCCTGAAACGAATCGATTCGACCTTTCACCTACCTTTGGGATGTTATATATTGAGCTCTTGTGGTACATGGAAGGGAGGAGAAAGAGAGAGAAACATAACTCTAGTGGATTTTTGTCGTGACTTGAGTCTACACTCATTGATCCTTATTGTTTTGAACCCCTTATGTTCACCTACCAAACTCCTTTTATAGTTTGATTTTTCCATTGCATGGGAGATTGAAGTGGTGGAGGAATAAGTGGAGAGACTGAGTTCTTGGTTCAGATTGGTTTTCGGCAAGAGGTTGTATCATGTACTTCTTGTTATTAATTAATGGAAATACTCATTTTCTTGTCTAATTGATGTTGTGAATGTTGTTTAAATTACATTGGGTTACATTTGCTTATGATATCATGGAACATGTTATTGATTATGCTAATGTCTTTCACGTATTGTATGCACTTGCTTGTATTTGTTGTTGATACTAATCTGCAAGTCCAAGTGTAGAGGTTGAAAGCTCAATGGAGATCTACTTCGAACATCCGGTTGAAGGTTGGGATTTTATCCATTATCTTAGCATTGTCATTTATATAGCATTGCATTGGGAATTGAGTTTATTTTTGGTAGTCATCTATCTATTGTGGTCTGCCCTGAGCCATAGGAAGTTTTTCTTCATAACATATATATGGAGAAACCCCTTGGTTTTGAGAAGGATTCTAGTCTTGTTTGTCATTTGAATAAATCCTTTATGGTTTAGAATAGGCCCCTTGGTCTTGGTATGAGGATATTGATTGTTGCTTCAACAATCTTGGTTTCAAATGTTGTGAATAAGATCATATCATATATGTTTTCCATGTAAATGGTTAAATCTTAGTTTTTTTCTTTTATGTAGAGGATTTAGTCATGACTGGAAACAATATAAATCTGATATTGGGTTTGAAGAAACAATTTCTTTATACCTTTGACATGTTTGGCCTTGGTCTCTTACATTTATTTTTGGGCATTCAACTTCTACAATTGGATGATGGTATCTTTATTTATCAACCTAACTATGTAATGGATCATTTGCAAAGATTCAATATGAGTGACTGTAAAACATGTACTACACTTTTTTAGTCGGTAGTAAAGTTGATGAAGGACTATGACATACCACAATTCAACACAATTCTTTATCATAAATTGGTTGGTAGTCTAATGTATTTAACTCACAAATGACCTAATATTTGTTTTCCTATTAATGTGGCTTCTCGGTTTATGGAGGATAGTAGAGAAATTCATTATAAGGTCGTAAAGAGAATTGTTGGTTATATCAAGTGTACTTATCAACTTGGTATACAAAACTGCACCAATACATAGAAGCATTGATTAGTTACATCGATTGGGTAAAATTGGGTTAGGAATCGCAATGACATGAAGTCAACATCTAGATATATGTTTCGCCTTGGTTCAAGACCCTTTTTTTGGTCATGTAAGAAGAAAAGGGTGGTCTATGTTTCAACCACATAAGCTAAATATTGTGGTTCAGTTAATATTGAAACATAAGGGGTATTGATTTGAAAACGCTTAGAAGATATTTTTTTCACTTGACTCAACGTCTGTAATATTTTGTGATAACTAGAGTGTAATAGAAGTTGTTGACAATATTTTTCACATAGTATTATGAAGCATGTGGACCTTCATTCTCATTAGTTGAGGCAATCGACACATGATTATGTTTCCAAGCATGTCTATTGAAAAATAGATGATCAAGTTGCTAACATGTTTACAAAGTCTTTACCAACAGCTAAGTTTGTCAAACTTCGAGCTATGCTTAGGCTTAAGGAAGCTACAATTATGGTGGGGTGTACATAACTAAGTTCACATCTTGAATCTCTATAGTGTTGTGCTAATGTGGGGGTTTTGGAACAATTGGCCTAGCTATCTTATCACACCTATAGATCTTCTAGAGACAAATAGTCAACATTTGATAGTTGACTGAGTAAAATTTAAGATAAAAAATTTACACCTCAATAAGTTTGATCCCTTTCAATTTTTTATCGATCCATATTTAAGATAGATATATTTTGGTTTAAATTTTTTGAAACCATTGTTCAACTCTTATTTGCTCATGTAAATTTAAATTGCTTAGTTTAGTTTCTTTTATATAAGTATTGTGTATTCTAATACTTCATGTTTTTTCTTTTAATAGGGCCTACATGTTATTCTTTTGTGGTGCAGGTAATAGTTGCGATGTCAGTGTACCCACGTTATGTCACGTGTGACAACATATCCCCCATATTGGGTTGTAGATCAC
The DNA here is from genome assembly GCA_027924585.1 of Larix kaempferi. Classification (NCBI taxonomy): domain Eukaryota; kingdom Viridiplantae; phylum Streptophyta; class Pinopsida; order Pinales; family Pinaceae; genus Larix; species Larix kaempferi. The sequence goes on from BSBM01000372.1 coordinate 32,290,443, forward strand.
CTCTCTACTTTCGATGCAATAAATCCTTTTATTTCTTATTTGATTATGACTTCTCCTCTTTTTTTACATTTCCTAATCCCACCATCGAGGCATTGACACCCCCACAACTTTACCTCATGGAAGATTTTAGGGGTGAAAATTTTTCCATTGGAAAAGATTAAGGGGTCCCAAATGTTCTCTAGGTGAATATTTTATATTGTAGTAAGTTTAAAAATAAAAATAATTAGCCCCATATTTATTTTTAAAAAATTTCTATAAATTCTAGATCATTGGTTTTTAGTAGAAAATGGTTTTCTCCCATGGTTTTTAGAAGAGAGGGGCTTGGAAATGGTTTTCACCTATGGTTTTTAGAAGAGAGGGGCTTGAAAATGGTTTTATCCCATGGTTGTTAGAAGAAAGATTTGAAAATGGTTTCCACCCATGATTTCTAGAAGAGAGGGGCTTGAAGATTATTTTATTTCCCATACAATGATAAACAATTTATATTTTTAAATTTTGCAAATATAAAATAAATACATGTGTAAAATATTATTAAAAGATGAACATATAATGGATTTATATGCAAGAAGCAAAGTGTGTGAAACTAATGTAAGTTTACTCCATTTCCTAGACTAATAATTTCCATAAAACGTAGTTTATGATGATATAACTTACCTCTAGTGAGAGATCGGAGGTTTGTTGAGGAGCTCAAATAATTTTCCTAATAGTTGTAAAAAATGACTTTTTACTTCCTATTTAAGATATGTGACTTGATTACTAGAGAAGTAAAACAACTTATGAGTTATTAATTAATTCTTTAGCATGAATAAGCAGCCATTGAGATTGCAATTGGTAGTGAAACTAAGCTAGAAAAACTGGAAAAAAAAATTGAACAATTATGCAGGCACATGGGTATTAAGTTTCCCAGGCCACGTAAGTTTACTGTATGCGTAAATGATTGAAATATCACAATGTTTGTGCATTTTTCAAAGAGAAAGTCACACAGTTTTGCACGAAACAGACACTAGGAAATAGGTGGTCTGAAAATTTGATGGAAATGTGCCTTGAGCTTGAAAATCCCACTGGTTAATGGAATGAACAACAAGAGCATGATCTATAAATACACCCCAAATTAGCTACCAAGTAAATCACAACCTATAGACAAGAAAAGAAAAAAAGAAGTAGTGGAGTTACAAAATATTGTTTTGGGGGGGAATGCCACAAGAGGGAGCAATCCTCCCTTTGTCCTTGTAGGTTGTAACCAACGAAACAATGTAAGTGATGAATAGTAGACATACACTAACAAGATAAAGAAAATTCCATATATCTATCTCATTGTGATATCTAGGTCTTCCTTGGTATTAGATTGCATCATCTAAAATACAAAACAAATATTTAAAGACCTTGTTTGCAACTAGGTTGAGCTCTCAACAACTCCCATTTTTTTGCAAAAATTAGGGACCTGTCCTTCTTACTTTGTCTTAAGTTTTGGTCTACTCTTGGTTTCCATGGAAAAGTGCATTTGAAACAAGTCTTATAATATAGGTTTCAATTAATCAAATAGATCAGGCCCTTGTCAAATAAGCAGTGTTTATCATCTTAAAAAATGCAACTTTATCATTTGACTGGTCGAATTACCAAATCATGTATTTCTCAATCAAGGTTCTAATGATTTTAATTTGCTCTAATTTACAAATTGGTATGCCTTTCCCAAATTTACCTTCACATCTTAATCATGAATAAAAGTTCCCCAATCAAAATGTCCTCGATTCTTTTGTCAAGTCTTTCCTTAAGCATGCATATCCAATTTCATTTACCCTCCAATATCCTCACCATGCATCACTAATTCATTATCAAAAAGTATACAAAATGTGTTTGATTTTGAAATTGGGCCCAATCCATGGATTTGTCCCTTTCCAAAAAGAATTTAATTCAGCCTAATGATTTGAATTTGATGCCTAATTGCAAAATCAGGGCCCATTTTACAACCGGGCTTTGTTTTGACTTAGGGAAAAAATTCAAAAAAAAGGATTCACAATACCCTAATCGATGTAAAAGAAAGGTTTTGATGGTAAGAAGAAACATTAAAATAATATCCTAATGCACCTGATACCTTTGAAAAATTATTTATTGCTGTTGAACTCGAGCATCATAGGGTGCAACTTGAAAATAAAAAAGTTAATGGCATTGAACTCAGAATGTAGAGAATTGTCCACACATAATGACTATGATTTGAATTCTACAATTGGGAGCTTGCCATCACATTTTACTAGGAAAAACATTTATCGAAATTTAAAATGAGGATGTAACACTACCTAGGGATGTAATATCACTTGAAATTTTGTCACTCTAAATTTTTTATTTAATGTAAAAAATGTTAAAATTTGAATTCATGATATTATTTCATTGATGTGTAAACTAGAAGGTGATATGATAGTAGATGGGATTAAGTAAAAAATTTGTTGAAAAAAGAATAAAAAATTTCAAAATTAAAGCGGAACCTCATTTAATGTAGGGTTCCAATAGAGAAATATATGTTTTCCTTATGATAATGTTGTTAATGAAACTTTGAGAACATCAAAACATTGGATTAATAGTCATGTTGAAGACAAATAAATAATTATATAAGATCCAAACACTCCAAGTAGTTTAAGAAACTATTGTACTTTGTAACTAAATCTTGTTTAACTATTTATAAATAGGATGAGAACCATAAGCACAAGGATTTTACTTATTTTAATTTTTGTGAAACTTTTTTATATAAATCTAATGAGAACCCCTAATGTTGGCATAAGGTTGTTTTCCCCTATCAATAGTTTTTTGTGCTACAAGGAGGGTTAGCCTTGTATGGCTAATATAGAAAAATTCCAACTAGATGATTTACATTTTGATTTTTCGAACGATGATTTGTACTAAAGACACACATACACTTGATGTGAAGACTTAAACCCTAAAACAATCTTCTAATATAGTACTATTGACTTTGAAAATCCCTTATTTCCTATAGACTAAACCCTGATATGATGTCCCTGTCTAGAAAATTAATGATTCTTGTCATATTACATGGACATTCGCTCAACAAATTGGCCATATTCCTAATTCTCACTTACTCCTTAAACATAGAAGAGCTAGTTGGAATTTGATCTAGACTGAAAAAGAAAATTTGGTTAATTTTGTAAATGATCTAGTTGACAACCTCTAAACATAATTCCACAAAACCCTCCCTTTGTTTCACCTTGTCACTCTTTGAGTTCCTCAACCCATGACTCTCAAGAAGAATTTAAAAAATGACCTTAGAGATCTTAGGATGCTTTGGATTTTCCAGGACAACTCTAAGATATACCTAAAAATCCTTAGCACATACTTCCCGAGTTTGACCTAGATAAATCATCCTCTCAAAGGATCCACACACTCCTCTTCCCCTACATATATGCCTTGCATTACACTCTTGGTTGGATCTTCAATCACATAATCCACTCACTCTAAATCCACTTGATGAACTACCCATGGCCTAAAAATCAAAATTAGAAAATAAAAGAACTCGTAAGATACCACAAATTTATAAATACATTAAATAATAATAAACATTTTACACACTATGTTATCAATAAAAAAAATTAGAGATAATAATTTTACCAACAATTTCCAATTCAAACTGTATAGGAGTACATTTTTTCCTTAATGATCTAGTTGATGTAACCATTTTTCAATAATATTAAATAATAAAATCTTTACTATAAGTTAAAATTTCTTAAAATTATTATTCATAAGTCTTAGGTTAATAAATTTATCTTTTAAATAGAAATACAAATAATAATTAAAAAAATTATGTTATCAATTGAAACGAGCCTAAGTAGTGATAATAGGCCTATCTAAAATTAGTTTCTACAAATGACATATTGAAATCTTAATTGTAAATATATTATTATATATATCTAAATAAAAATTATACATATATATATTATAATAATGATATAATAACAAAATAATGATAATATATTTACTTATTTATAAAGTTTAAATATCTTAATAAAAAAATTACACAAAACTCAATTTAATATATATATATATACTCAATCAAAACAACAACAATATATGATGATCTCATACCTCTATAAGATCATCATTATCAATCAACTATTTATAATATTTTTTCATTATTATAAAATAATACAATACAATAAAGAAATTTTTGTATAAAAATATAAATAATAATATTTTACAATATAAATTTAAAATTTAATATAAAAATATAAATAATAATAATTATAATATTTTTATATAAAAATAGAAATAATAATATTAAAAATATGTAAAATAGCCATGCTCAAATCAAATATTTCTTTCAAATTTGTTTACATTTGATTTTATTAACCTATAAATATAAATAATTATAATTATAATATTTTTATATAAAAATAGAAATAATAATATTAAAAATATGTAAAATAACCATGCTCAAATCAAATATTTCTTTCAAATTTGTTTACATTTGATTTTATTAACCTATAGTCATTACTTCATAGTAACCGCATTCATTGTGTGAAGATGTATGATAAAAATATAAATAATAATAATAATAATATTTTTATATAAAAATATAAATAATAATAATAATAATAATATTTTTATATAAAAATATAAATAATAGTATTAAAAATATGTAAAATAACCATGCTCAAATCAAATATTTCTTTCAAATTTCTTTATATTTGATTTTATCAACCTATAGTCATTACTTCATAGTAACCGCATTCATTGTGTGAAGATGTATGATAAAAATAGAAAAAATAATACTAATAATATTTGTATATAAAAATATAAATAATAATATTAAAAATATGTAAAATAACCATGCTCAAATCAAATATTTCTTTCAAATTTCTTTATATTTGATTTTATCAACCTATGGTCATTACTTCATAGTAACCGCATTCATTGTGTGAAGGTGTATGTGATAATAGTAACGCTTCACAAAATGATTTTTGATAGAAGAAATAAAGATTTTGGAAATTGTAAAATTTTAAGTACATAGATTTTTTTTATATAAATAAAATTAAAAATATTAATTATAAAATGTTTAGTTATATTTTTTAAAAATATTTGAATTTTTAAGAAATTTATATAATTTATAAAACGAAATATTATTTTTTAATTAAATTTATTTTATTTTATGTAATTATGATTTTTAATATAAATTAGAAAAAAATGGGGAGGCAGGTGCGGGGTTATTTTTTACCTTACAGGAAGAGAAGTAGCAATGTATGTGGGTGGCATTGGCATTTGCTCAAATAATTTGGCCGAGAGATATGTTCTTTTCTTTGGATTGAGACATTGTGTCGCAATTGGAATTGGATCTCTCATAATAATTGGAGATTCCTTTATAATCATCTCTTAGATAAGGCATCAACAGAACTTGAAGGATTCAATTGCAAATCTCCTTCATCTAAGCATAATTGGTTTCATTTCTTGAATCCCCTCTACTAAGCTCTTTCATGTTCAGAGAGAACACAACTCTCCAGCTGATTCATTAGCTAATATCGCCTCTTTCTTCGAAAAGGGGAGGACATCAGAAAATGGTGCTTCGAGTTTTGGTTATTTTCCATAACCTTATTGGTCATGTTGTTCCTTAAACCCTCTAGTCCTCTACCCTTTCCTTGGCGGTTGGTATTCCAAAGTTCTTTAAGGTTTGATTTGATTGGGGTCCTGAATTTGGATAGGCTGTTTATGGTGGTCTCTTTTGGCGTTAATGATCATTATTCTTGCATGCTTTGGGAAGCTGGGATCAATTTTGGTGGAGGTAAAGGAGTCCTCTCCATATTCCCATGTTTGATCTCTTCGCAGCAATGGAGTGAGGTTCTTATTTGTGGATTCCAGTCCTAGAATGGTGGAGTTTTATGTGCGGTCTTTAGCCACCTCCTCTTCCCTGGGAGTGTGGATTTTGTCTAATTTTATTTCCAATTTGTGTGGGAAGAGTTTAGAAGAAATATCTAGAAGAATTGGCACCTTGTACTCCAGCATTCTCGATTTTCGGTCTCATCTTAGAGGGATGAGGTCCCAGATGGAGGGATTAATCTTGGTAGTTTAGTATATCACCTGACATATCATAGTTGTGGACTCTCTGCTTGATGATTTTGAAAAAAATGCTCACCATATCATAGATTATACCTCTAGGCTTGAGGCTCATCCAGACGATTATGAAGGGGCTTTTCATGTGTGTGGTGATCAAATGAAAGAAATTTCGAAAACAATTTTGAAGTATGAAGATATTCTGGTTGGAAATGACTCCAAGCTTGGTGAAAACTCTAATGATAAAAATGTTGATGACTATGTCATGAACTTTGATGGAAAAAATATTGGTGATCCTGTGGTGCAACCTCATGTCAAGATGAATTCTAGCTATGAGGAAGAAGACACTCTTGAAGATAGTATTTTTAGATCTGAGGCTACCCCTAAAGAAATGGAAGGCACTCATGAGGTGGAAATGGATGATTACTTGGAATCTTCTCATAATTTAGAGGGTGATTCTCCTACGAAGGAAGACAACAACTAAGAGGACATCGAAGACTCATCTCATGATGCTCAGTCTCCAGAAAGTGACACTAGTTCTTAGTTTTATGTTTTTTGCATTTTGCTTTCAGGATGTCTTGTAAAAATCTACAGTAGTTTGGGAACTATTATTTTTGGTGCAAGTTTATATTTTGGAGGACTATAATTAAGAATTTCTCTGTTGTATTCCTCATAAACTCTAGTGAGGAAAATTTTGTATGAATTTGTTGAATCTTTTTCATCCCTTATCAATATAAATTCAACTGTTTATGTTAAAAAAAAATAGAAAAAAAATAAAGATTTTTAATATATTCATTTGAACTTACAACTCAATATCATAAAATAAACGTTGTAGAGTTTTTAAAAAAATATATAGACTAATCTATTTCATCAATACATTAAAAAAATGAATGATTTGGCTATGACATCAAAATTAGATGATCTAACACTTAAATCATGGTGGTGGTTAACGTCCACGAAGACAAACTTTGTTATATCGGACCTAAATAAAAAAAAGTAAGGAATTAAATGGTTTCCTTATAATTTTATTCCTATGCTCAAAAATATTTAAGAGAAGCATCTCCAACCCACCATAGATTTAATAAGTTAGAAGGTCAGGAAGGTTTGTATTGTAACAAATATTTTGAAATTAAAATCTAATGTGGGTGTACGTACAAAAATCTAAGAGAAAATGGTTTTTGTCCTCAACGCTCATAGTCTCACAAAGATGGAAAATTCTTTTAGTCCACAGTGTTTTAGGAATTCTTCAACACCCAATATCATTATGGAGCTCATGAGAGTTAATCCTTATCTTGGCTATATTAATTTTCTTCTTTATACTAGTTAAAATAGAAAGATACTTTTATCTTCTAGATTAGGGTTAATGACCTCCTTATAGTATCTTAATTTTATTTTAGCCTCTAAATATTTATCGCACCACATTTTCTCTTTAAACTTAGATGTAATAATATTTTTAATATTATCAATATTTTGCAAAGTGACAATTTTGTCAATTTCCCAATGGTTTAACTAAGCCAGGGCATATTTATGACAACCCTGCATTAGATGTAGGAGGTTTTGACTATATTGTAAAGCAATTTTAGGAATCCTCTGGTCTCCCATGTTATTTATCTTGTGCTTGTATATCAGGTACCTAGCAATAGTCATGTTCTCAATGGGGAAAGGATCCACTTCTATGAGGAGAATGGGATAGGGCATATTAATTTTAGTTTTAAAGTTTTAAGTTATAAAACGCTTTTGGGTTTGATCAATAATTCTCCAAGATTCTATAGATGTTGCAACCCCAAACTTCACAACTGTACAAAATAACGAGATTGATGAGAGTTTCAAATAGGAACTTATTTTTATCCCACATCACGAGATTCATTGATTTACAATTATTTTCAAGACCAAAATAAGTTCTCCACCATCCATTAATCATTTTCTTGATGCTATAATTCCACTTGAGCTTATAAAGGATATACATCAATGTCTTTTTGAGGAGGTTAGACTAAAGTATAGTTGCCTTAGATTTATTTGATGTATGCGAGCTAGTAGCTTCTTCTAAGATATTTGTATCAAGTCACTTCCTCCAAGTTGTTATTTTCATACACAAAATCAACATAAGTGACCTTTGATTTGATAATAATAACTTTTGTTTTGTTGGTGTTAATAGCGAAATCCATATTACAGTAGAAATCCTTGAGAATTCTTAATTGGTCATCAATATCAAAAGGACACCTTGACATAAGAACAATATCATTAGCATAGAGAAGAAGGATGATAATTATTCATGTTAACGTTGTGTTGGTGCAACTTGTTTCTTCTAAACAATCTTCTAGCTTATCATTGTATATGATGAAAAAGATAGGAGAGAAAAGACAATCTTACTTAAAAACAATATTACACTTATATTCCGTTAAAATTAAAAAAAAAAAAAATCATCCTTTAATTTAAAATATAAAATAATTTCAATATACACCATCATCAAAATTATATATATTAATTTATTATTTTTTTAATAAATTAAGGATCCTTAAATTATCACTTTACCAAAAATCCTCATAATAATATATACTTAAATATTTCACCTTACCACATATCCCCATGATAATATATATACATAAATATATACTATGAAATATCCAAACATATACACCCCACAATATATACTACCATCATTAAAAAATATATAAAGACACAATGAAAAGTATGTCTACATATTTTCCTCATATTGATTCTGCTGCAAATAGGGTTAGATTTGGCATCTACAAACTAGATCATGGCATGTGTGAAATATGTCAGTTATGCAATACTTATCAATGGATCACCTACAAAATTCTTCAGAGGTACTAGGGGCTTACTACAGGGATGCCCGCTATCCCCTTTGTTATTTCTATTAATCATTGAAGGTTTGAGTAAGCTTATTGAATCTAACAAGGAGAAGGGAGTTCTTAATATAGGGATGCCCATTGTCCCCTTTGTTATTTTTATTAATCATTGAAGGTTTGAGTAAGCTTATTGAATCTGACAAGGAGAAGGGGGTGATAGAAGGCATCAGCATATCTAAAATCATCAGAATTACTTATCTCCTATTTGTTGATGATCTATGGGTGAATGAAATAGATTTAAAACTATATTGGAAAAAATTAGCAGAGCTTCTGGAATGCTCATAAGTGATAAACAATCTATTATATTGCACCATTGGGTTGAAGAACAAACATTAGGTCAACTAAAAAATATGTTCTCGTATTGCTTCAAACCTATTGAGGAGGAAACAAAATATTTGAGGTATGCACTAAAACCTAATGGTTACACTGCTAAAGATTGGTTCTGGTTGATAAAAATATTTGAGGTTCGGATCAACCACTGGTGCCTCAAATGGTTATCAATGGGTGGCACATTGACCATGATATATTCAGTATTGACAAATTTTCCTGTGTATTGGATATTGTTATATAAAGTGCCAAAATCCATCCTAGGTGCTATTAATCACATAATTTTTAGTTTCTTATGGTTTGGATCAAATGAAAAGATGAAATTTTATCTCGTGAGGTGGGATGTCATTGCTCAGCCTCAATATTTTGGGGATGAGGCACAAAAAAAAAATTCAATTTTGCAGATGCCTTAATGGCTAAAATTTTATGGAGGGCTCTATTCATGGACAACCTCTAGCACAGAGTGTTGATGGAAAAATATTTCAAGAAATACAAGATTGAGAAGTGGATCAGGATGCCCAATAAACCTATAAAAGGTGTATGCAACATTTGGAGTGGTCTTACAAAGTATTTCTATATCATGGGACACTGGTTGGCTTGGATACCCAGGAACAGAAATGAGATAAGAATTGGCATGGACCCAGTTGTTAGGGTCCGGGTGAATATGTTTTATCTTCTAATCTCGTCCAATGCTTGCATGATAGGGTTTTTTCTTCATTATATCATGTGGCCAACGTTTCAAGATACAGGTGTAGAGGAATAGATTGGATTGGAATGAATGACATTGGCTTGCCAGATATCCATAGATCAGAATGGGATGGTTATGTAAGGGGCCTGAAAAGAGGTGGTATAAAACTATCAGATGATTGGGACTATTAGATTATAAGGGGTGCCTTATACAATAGGAACCACTCCAGGCCCAAGCCCATAGGATTACAACTTTCGGTGCTACTTCTCCAAGAATTCACATGGCATGATTATTATTATTGTTTCATACAGTTTTTGGTTCTTTTCTTATTGGACAACTATTGTATTGTCGATTGGTTGTAGCCTGGGTGGTTGGGAGGAATGTTTGTTACCCTCCCCACCCAGGTTCAATTCTTGTAAGTGACATATTGCTCTTGTTGAGCCCATATTGTAATGATTGTAATTCGTGCCACCTTGATTCTCTAGAATAGTAGGTGGTGACCATTTCCCCAGGTGAACTAGCCCTCTAACAAACGGAAAACCACCTTAAAAAAAAAAAAAACTATTGTATTGGAGTTTTTTTTGGGTTAACAGGTTGTTGATATGTGACAAGGATTCCATGATCAAGATCATTTGATTATCAACAAATTGTTGAATTAGATGCATATTTGGAGTTCTTCCTCCTATACAGGATTTATTATTTAGATATATTCAGATATAGATGGTTAGGATTACTTTTTTAATCTTTTTGAAATAGAACCTTATACCATTTATGTGGCTTGGATGGTCTATGGGGACTAGATTCTATGACTTGTTTTATTATGTGGCCTATTTTTGGACTATATTATGGCCCATATGGTGTATTTACAACTTATGATAGAGACTATGTGGCTGGACTACTTTGTTTTTGCAATTATGTGACCAAATAGACATATACTTTTTAATATAAAGTATAGCATTTTTAGTATTGAAAAAATATACTACCATTATTAAAAAAAGATAAAGAAAAAATGAAAATTATATAGTGCTCAAGTCTTCGCAATGTCATAGATGTCTATAAGAAATGGCACCAAAAGTGATGTGCATTATGTTTGAACATTAAAAACGGTGTAGTCTAAATAGTCTACGTTTTCAACCTTTTCTGATTATATTTTCCATCTTATTTTGTTCAAAGTCCAGTTGGAAATCTTTAAAAAATCTTAGAATCACATATAGTAGCTATGGAAATTGCATAATTTGAGTGCTATGGGGGTATTCGAGGGCGCTGAATCGATTTATGGATTAAAAAACACAATTCCAAAATTTGGATTCTACCAAAAAAAAAATTACTGTATTCTGACCAAAAGTCATCATAAAGTCCAAAACGTAGAATAAATAGACTACTCCATTAAAACCATTTACTCCCTTAAAGTTTCATAAATATATTGAGTTGTAAAATAAAGTCTTGGGGACCATCAAATTTCCCAAAAAAAAAACACTTTTGACATTCTCATATATATATATATATATATATATATATATATAATTTGTTTATTTGTAAAGATTGATATGGTTTATTTAATTTTTTTTAATTTAAAAAGGTTGTAGTAATATTATTCAACATGATTGGATTGTTTAATTGTTGTATGTTTAAAAAAAGTTTTAGTTATCTAAATTTTTTGAAATAGTAAATGTGTTGTTCAACTTGAGTGGAACTAATGGTTAAGAACATATGTTTCCTCCTAAGAGGTCATAAGTTCAAATCCAGAGGGGAGTAAGGTATGTACACATATGTAGAATTTAGCAGTTACATCGCTGTGCAGAGGGATTCTCATACACCAAATTGCCATCTCGATGTGACCTTAAAAATAAATTATTATTATTATTATTATATGAACATTTATTCATATAAAACTTATAAAATTGTTCAAGTATCAAAATAGTTTTGCAAAACTCAGAAAAATCCCACCTACATGTGCCATGGAATGGTTGAATTGAATAAGAGATAGATTTGAATGCATTGAGCATGTGTGGGGAGGTACAACGAGGGGAGGAAAAAAAAATTATATCTTGTTTGCTTAAATCAATTTGATCTCATAGCCTTGCATGTGATCCTTGAAGTGTGACTACCACTTGGCATGTTTGATTGATTTGAAACATAATCATAAAGAATATGGGAAGTTGGTGTTGTATACCCCATATTTTGTTTGAAGGATACCTACTGCTAATTGAGAGGATGCATTGATCAATCTATCTACCTTGTATTTTAAGGTCCTCAAGACATGATATAATTCTATTGTTGCAAGTTGCCTTTTTTATTGATTTATCCTGGCTATGATTCAAGCCAATTAGAAATCAATCAGGATAGAGGAGTTTCTCATGTGTCTAATTATGAATGAGGAATCTACAATAACAATCAAATCTTTAATTTGATTGGTGTCTAGAATCCAGAGTCCTTTATAAAGAGCTAGAGCTTCAACTTGATTGTTGTTGCTTCTCCTAAGCCCAATTTCTAAATCGCTTCCTCTTTTCCTTTTGGATCAAGAATGACCCCGTGCACCTTCCAACTTTATTACAACTCCTTTAAAGTTACCAATAACCTTAAGATTTATTTCTTCATATAGAGATAATGATTTTTCATGTTATTTTATTTGCGTATTTGTAATAAATAAGTATTGACAACAAAGTTAGTTAAATAACACTCACTGCATGCTCATTGCACTAAGATTAGCGAGGTGCTTACATCCTAGTATGGGGGAGATGTTGTCAGGTTTATCACGTTTGTCACATTAAGTAATGTGGTGTTCCCATGCAGGCTCATAACTTATCAAAAATAAAAAAGTAATTAAAAAATTCATATCAGCTTATAAAATAAAAAAATTACAACCAACATAGATCCATCTTAAACCCGAATCTATTAAGCGCGGAGAGGGATCCAATTTATTTAGGTGTAAACATTTTCTTCATGTGTAAAAAATTAAGATAAAAATATGTACACCTCAAGAAATTGGATATCTCTCGGTGCTTAATAAATCCAAGTTTAAGATGGATCTATGATGGTTTATTTTAAATCTAAGAAACACACAAGCAATTCATACCATCTACATGTTGTAATTTATATATTTGTAATGAAAAGACATTGACGATATTAGCATTGGTGGTTAAATGACGCTTATTAACTTTAAATTCAAGAAACATAAAAACAATTCATACAACCCAAATTGAAGCAAATGTATGTAATTTTGAGACTTGTATTTTTTAATCAAATTCAAATATTTATTTATCAGTTGGTAATATCACTATATATATATTCTAATGATACTATTTTTTAGATTTGAGATTTCAATTCCTAAGTAGTTTTGTTAATCATCATGAAAATGAAAATGAATGTACAAATAGTTTAATAGTAGAATATAGTAGATTAATCAAGAATTGTTATTGTAAGTACCAATAATTTTATTTCAATTCATACAATTTTATTTGACTATATTTTATTGAGTTAAATGTAACATATAATTTATATTAAAATTTTAACATTAATTGTTTTATAATGTATTTTGTTTTATTTTTTATTTTTGTATTTATATTATAAATGTGCTTTTGATTTCTTTATTCCATTACTTTATATTTTTTAAAATAATCATTAATATTTTATTTGAAAAAAAATTGCAATATTTTGTTGTGAAAATAAAATTGATGGACAATTAATTTATATGAATGTAAATTAAATGATAATAAAATATTAGAACATCATCAGGTTTTTGTTCGACAAACAAGAGTGAACATTAAATTTCTAAATCCATATGCCATTTAAATTAGGAACCATATCCATATAATAAAATGTAAGTTTATAGAATAAGAAAGGATTTTGGAAATTACAATATAATACAAACAATACATATGTTAGTCATATATATTAGTGAAAATGTCAAAGATCAATATATATGGGTGTGAAGAGAAAAACATCAATAGTGGAGCAAAATTGTCAATACTTAAATTTTATAAGTTAAAAATCTATCCACTCATCATTTTCTCATTATAAAGTATCTCATGAATAAAATCATATATCTAATACTTTGACTAATAAAACCTATAAAATAAAAATCCTTAGATGGGGTCTTAGAAAGGGTGAACATACGCGATGACACATGTGGTCACTAAGCAAAGCTACACAAAACACTAGGTGGTGGAAGAAGAGGTATAGAAAGATGTGTTAATATAAATGACCGCGATCATGGAGTTAATAAGGTATATTGAGGATAGGACAAGGCCAAGTATGAAGCACCTTGGTGCAATAATGTTTGTAGAGTGGTTTCCAAGGTTATTAGACATGCGAATGATGTTTTGGGATGGTGATGTGAGGGATGAGTGAATTGTAGTTCCTCTGCAATAGGAACAGAAAAGCCATCTTTTGGAGGATTAGACTCTCTAATCCCCCCTTACATTGAGTCAACCCTCCCATTTTCTATGTAGGAAATCTCCTTATTGATACTATTCTTGCACATGTTATGTTATGACACTATTTTTGCACATGTTATTCTGGGTCATCCCTCACTCCTAGTTTAATTTTCTCATTTCCTTTCAAAGGATCTATGTATTCTTTGTATTCATCCCTCACTCCTGGTTCTCATTTCTTTTTGAAACTATGTAATTTTTAAGCACTAATATACAAATAACTTATTATAAGAAAAATATAAAATAAAATAATTAAATATTTTGCACATATCCCAATAATAATATATATACTATGAAATATATAAAACGTATATATCCCGCTATATTTTTATGTATATACTAGAGTTTGCCATCATTAAAGTAAAGAGAAACACACAAAATAAAGTCTTAAAGAGAAAAGTTCCATGCACGATGTCACAAGATACATAAAGTCTTAAAGAGAAAAGGTCCATGTAAGATGTCACAAGATAACGCAAATGTCAAATTTCATTTAACTCGGGGACCATAGAAAAATTTTCAAATTTCACAAAGACTTTTTTATGTTTAATATTGTCATATCATACATCAATATGATACCTTTCAACTTCTGTTTTTGACCTACATTCCCATAAATCTCATCTTATGAATTTTGTTTCAAATTGTTAATATTCTCATCGCCCTTTGTTTTTTAAAAAGTAATCATATTTCTTTGACATGGCACTCACTATGAGAAAGACAATTTTCATTTAGAATTGTCTCTCCCTCCCATGATGTCATTTGATGGTCACCAAAACCCATGAGACATGTTTTTAACAATACAATACTAAATTTAGACCAAAACCCATGGAGATATGTTTTTAACAATACAATACTAAATTTAAAGTCTATGGGAAGATGGTTAACAATCCATAGTCATTTTCCATTTCATATGTAAGAATAAAACAATTAATAACCTTAAGTATATTATATTAACAAAAAGTGGCCATTTACAAAAACACATAAGTGGCCATTTATAAACTGTTGCCTAACTCTTATGTACCTAAGATTAATTCCTAAACCATGCCTACACACAAATTATTATCATTCGCATGCCCCATGATTGTTTGCATAAAATTGAGTTGTTGGAATCCCATTATTTCACCATCAATTCTATATATTCCTTTTAGAAGTTGAAAACTCATTCAAAACATAAACTAGCATTAAAATTTATATGGTTTGCAATTTAAGGTTACTCCCTTAAATGTCCTTATTTCAAAAGTTTATTGATAAATTCATTGAATGTTTTCATGTGATTTTGTAATGTTTCCAATTAAAATTAGGAATATTAATCCCAAATTTTTCATTAGAAAATATATGAATTTTTATATTTTATTAAACATGTGCAGATCCATACCACATCATATCAACAACTCAACAATCATACATCAGATAGGAAAGACAACATCGGTATTTTTATTATGAAATGGATGGATACACCAACATAATCTACTGGCTACTGTAACAGCTACAAAGTATTGATAACACTCAACAACATATGAGGATGAAACTCAAGTGAAGACCCTGGATGGATCTTCCTCCTTGTCTAGCTAGGGTGGAATCTTTTTCCACTGAAATCAATCACAAATGCAAGGGCCACATCACCCAAGCTTGAAAAATGCAAGAGCCTTGCATAATAAATCAATATCAATTCAACATGTCTCTAATGGATGAGTTCCTCCCCTTTTATTTTCTTTTCGAATCCCAATACGAGTGGAAAATACCAAGGGTGACCCAAAACCACTAAACCAATACTAGTGGACCTGATTCTTGTCATGAGTTGTCATAAGCTATCATAGGACCTGATTCTTGTCATAAGTTGTCACAGATGTCATAGGTTGTCATAGATTATGTCATTGACTAAAACTAGCACTGTGACTCTTCACCATCTCCATGCGAGTTACTTATCCCTCCAAATTCGAATTTGAGGATGGTGCCATGTGTGAAGGAGGAATATTCCCTCATGTCAACCCCACATATCCACTTATGCACCCCCAATTCCAACTAGGACCCCATGCCACTTCATTTTGGAGCAATTAATGATTTCTCCATAATTTATTGGCCTATTTTCCACCATCAATTTAGAATTTTGAATTTCCATGAGAAACTATAAGACTTGGGGTTAAATATTAATTTTTTAATTTTCCCACATAACCCTTAGGAATTGGATAGGCCAACTTATTTGTTTATCTGAAAATTATTTAATTGGGGACATTACACTTTCCCGGATAGTGAAAGCAAATCTAAAGGAATTTTGGATCTAGTACATTCTCACTTGTGTGGACCCATGACCATTACTTCACTGGGTGGCTATTATTACTATGTAACGTTTATTGACGACTATTCTTGGAAGACTTGGGTATACTTTCTCAAGACCAAGGAATTTGAAGAAGTTCTATGCAAATTCAAATAATTCAATGCACAAGTTGAGAATTTGACGGGAAAGAGGATTAAAATCTTAAGGTCAGACCGAATGGTGGAGAATACACCTCTACAGATTTAATGTTTTCTGCAAGGAAGTAGGAACTAAGAGGGAGCTTACAGTTCCCTACAATCCTCAACAAAATGGGGTTTGTGGAAAGAAAGAACAGAACAATTGCTAAGGCAGCCAAAGCCATGATACATGACTAGAGTCTACCTATGTTCTTGTGGGCATAAGCTTCTAGAACAACTGTCTATGTGCAAAACAGATGTGCTCATAAAATATTGAAAAACGTGACTCTGGAAGAAGCTTTCACAGGAGTGAAACCAAAAGTGGGCAATATTTGTCTCTTTGGTTTTCCAGTCTACACACATGTGTCCAAGGAAAAGAGGATGAAATTAGAGCCTTTAGGAAAGAAGGGAACTTTTGTGGGATACAATGAGTCTTCAAAAGCTTACAGAAGCTACATCCCAAGATCGAGGCATATCGAGGTTGGTAGCGATGTGTCCTTTGAAGAAGAGATGGCTATCAAAGGAGCTAGAGGATCCGATATGGAGATTGATGATGAGGACCTGATACATCCAAAGGAGATGAGATCATCTCCCCCTCCAATAGTTCAGAGGGATTTAGATGAAAAGGATGAGCTGATAGATCTCATTGATCCAGTTCATCCAGTTGATGCTCTCATAGATATTGCAGTAGGTCGTAAGAGGCCTAGATGGGCACAACATACATTGCAAGATGCAGATGGGTGTAACATCCCGAAAAATTAATTTTTTTTTAAAATAGCAATAATTATTGAATTTGTTAATGCGGAACATATAAAAATAGTTAAAATTCTTAACTAGGATAATTAATAACGACGACTTGTCCAATTTCTCAAAACAACATATGACGCTAGTTGTAATTGCTATTGCATACTAAATGGATGCTAATCTCTTTAACAACGGACATTTTATGATTATAACACAAGAATACAATCTTTAGATCTGCTTTAGTTCTAAATGTAACTACATACTATACATAGGTTTGTATTATTATAATTTTCTTGGTAATGTACTGACAGTTTGTTTTGAATGATGACGAAGGGGTCCTACGAGGTACCCTAAGGTTTACTTAGCTGCGTTTAGCTAAGGCATTTGAATCTTGTTTCCATGTGCAGCACGCGGGTAAGCAATTTTATGACAAACATGAGTTAAGAGTACATGTGTCTTTCAATTCATCGTCAATGTAATATGAAAAATACTAAGTACTTCCTTGCAAAACAAATTACTGAAGGTATGGATATGTTGGTTCCAAATCACATTTACGTGTTAGCTTACATACTTTTCAGTGTTATTATAATCACATCGCCAATTTGTTTTTACATTGCTATAATTATTATCTATGAAAAGTCATCTTAATATAACTATTGTCATTAACATTAAGTGGTGATACTTTTGTCAATTTGTCACACTATTTGAATTCTTGTGAAAATAGTTCTTATGCTAATTCAAATGAATTAGCATTATAATATGCTCCGACTGAACTTTAGACTATCCTAAAGTCTCACATTTATCAATTGTTTAACAATACATAGCTAATATATGAAATATATAGTGAATATAATGCTTATGCTATGAACTAGCATTGTATTGTGCATTAACATAACTTAGACTATATCTAAAGTCTCTCATTTATCAATTTATTAACAATACATGGCTAATGCATGAAATTATATAAACTTTACTCTAAATGACTATACATATACTATAGGAAAGAAATATATATAATCTATAGTAACTTTTCAATTCACGCACAAACATTAGCATGTGATATTATTATCACGATGCCTAATAATAAACCTTAGGAAGTATTATAGAATGTGAACTATGAATCTAACATTTGCAATGATTTTGATCGTGACAGGGTATTAAATTTTGGTACTTGGAATGCTTCCAAACTGTCGATTTCTGGTCTCAGCAATAACGTCGCTCATGTGGTAAGTGAAGTGGAAAGCTTGGTTGGATGGTCTTCACGTGATTGAGTTTACAATAAGCACCATACAATGCTAAGCTGTGCCATGCACTAGCCCTCGGTCTGCTGATTTGGAAACTTGGTAGATGCAACAATCAATGTGTATTGATTGCAATGATCTCTCGAATCTCAATGTGCCCGACTAGCAGCTATTCCATCGTTGATATTTACAAGATATAGGGCTTGGAAATAAACCCTAGTCTTTCGTTGGTAAGTAAAAAAGAATTGTTTCCGGTCTTCATTTCGTGTTTAGTGGTAAGGTTTGAAGAGTCAACAGTATTGCTGCAATGTAGGGTTTAGAGATTTACTGTGAGGAGGACTCATTCCTCTGTTTCGAACCTTAGACCTGTGAGAGGAAGTTTATATGTTACAGGATTACTATCTTTGTGAAATACAACCACGACTCAGCCATTGAAATTGTGAGGAGGTTGTTCTGTCAGTTTGTTTGAGTCTAAGTTGAACTGGAATTCAATTCTCCTATTCATAAAAGGGTTCTCTGAGTTTGAACTCGTATTTGCAGCAATTGTTACCAAGCTTCATCATTTGGATGGTGTGGGGTTTCTAAGTCTAGGATCTTCGACGCTAAGGTAATTTTTCATTGACAGTGGTAATAATACTGTACTTTTAATTTATACATGCATTTTTCTTCTTTTAACCCTTTTTAAACTATCACTGGCAGGTGATACTGCGTTGGAGGATTTCTATGAGCAAAACTTGGAATGAGGATGCTGCAACAACCTCCTGGTAAGCCTCAGTGGTTCTTGAAACCTCGTAGGTACCTTTGGCATGGTTTAGCTGGTGAATGCAATGTGACGAGAGTTGGAAATACAACCCTGTTCGGAGTAATGGCCGAGTTTTAAGTTTTATTTTGAACTATACTGTAAGAGGATAAACACCTCAGTATTTAAGTTGCTATTCGGCTCTGAAATGTCTTGCCGCGTCGTTTGAAAATGACCTTGAACTTGTGTTTGTACTACTATTTGTTAAGGGAAAGGCCCTGAGTAATTTTGGAACCTTGAAAGGTCTGCAATGTAAACTCTATCGAATTCTTACTATATTTTGAACACGAAAATCATAGAGCCGAGGGTTCACTTGCTTCTATAAAACAATGGCTTGTTTTGTACTGAAATGTTATAATTTTGTTTAAATAATGGTTGAAGAAATCGTTTGTATAAATTTTTGATTTGGTTTCGAACAACGATAGTTGTATTTGGTTGAGAATACTAGGTTGCATGTTTGTTGGTAGATAGACCCTGTACTTTGTATCGTTTTTGGAATTCAAGTTTGAAATAATGATGTGGTAAAATTTATCATATGTTTTGAAATGGAAAAACGCCACAAGGTTCGATCTTGTTTCAGTGAACAAAACCCTACCCTGTAGGTTTTGTTGGTAACCCTGAATGTTCTGAGAATTCGAACCCGAGGACTCAGCCTTAACTTGTGTCTCTAAAGGATTCGACACTGTTTCTGTTTCTTGTTAGGATTTGATAAATAACAATAAAAATATCATGTCTTATGTTAAGTGATGTTGATATTCTTAACACGAAATAAAAGATAGTAAGTTAAATAAAATGTTGTTTAGGGTTTGGATACCATGTCTGCTATATCTTCAGAAATATTAACTATATTTTCCATGAATGGCTTGATATGTAATTTATTGAACGGTGTACTAAATAAATGTTTTAGAATCTAGGGTCTGTGATCTTAGGATTTTGATCTTTATAGTGAAGGTATTTATATTTAATGATTGCAATCTAAACTAGATCAAGATGTGATAATTAGTGAAGAAAGTAAGAAGTGTTTACTTATCATTTGTAAGTAACACTCTGTATAGAGAATAATTTGCAGCTGCTATAGTTCTAGAATATACAATGTCTGAAACCAATGGATTTATAATATTGGAATGCATAATACTACCATCTGAAAATAGATGGAGTTGAATTAGAAAATCTAGATCTGTGCAAAAATAAAAGTGTTTTTCTTTTATTATGAAAATAGAGGAAATGTTATACATTTGTTTATACTAGGTTGTACTATTTCCTGAGTTTCAGACATATAATTGAAATGGCAGAATTTAAAAGAAATATTACTGTGTTTATCTATTAATTCAAATGGCATTCTGCCTATCACTCATCTCTATTAATTTTACTTTTCTGTACTAGAGTACTATACAGATAATAGTATGGGAAAAATACAGAAATAATTTAATCATTCCTCTAATTTACTTAATAATCCTTAAAACATATCATCTTTAAGTCAAAAAATAAAATAGTTTCTTCTATATAACTATAAATAATAATTCTACCATGCAGAAAAGCATTTAACTATAAACAAAAAGTCAGAACAGTAGAACATGGTTGACTGTAGGAGAAACACATATCCCAAGGAACCTGTTCCACCCAACCTATTCCTGAAGATAGCCAAATTACTTGCCTTAGTACCCCCGAGCCTGTTCACTGAACCACCAGGAAGAAGAGTTTGTAGAAGCCTTAGTTCATCAACTTGTAGTAAAATATAGATTATCCAGTCATAAAGACTCAGCAATCAAAGAGACCTGCACCAGCACCTCTAGTTTCCTTCTCAGAATAATTAACAGACTCACAATGCACTCTCACTTAGCCTCCCTATTCGAATCTCTCAGTGATCACCTGATACACTTGAGGAATATTTCTGCAGAAAATATTGTGGAGATGCCTGCTCAATTTGAATTTCCTTATCTAGGCTGCCTAGGCCTTTTAGTGGTTAACCTGATCATTAATGAGCCATCATCTCTCTTCCACCCACTTAGGGGATAATGCCACAAATTTAGGGGTAGTTGTCCCATAACCAACAACTAGTGGCGGAGTGCAAATGATGCCATCTATCCCATGCCTTCTAACAGCTCTCATTCCTCCTAGTGGGTCAGTGAACACTCATTTAACAGCTCCCTTGGGTGTTTGTCTCCTGTTTAATTTATTAGATAATAATAATAAGTCATTACAATCATCCTTGAACAGATTTGGTCATAATTTCAAAACTTTGTAATTAAAATTTAACATAATGTATTTTGCAAATAAAATAAATAGTCTTCAGAATTTGGGTAGGTGACATACACCCCCCTTAAATCTCAACATCGTCCTCGAAGTTGTTTAATCACTCTCTGAGTGTTCCTGAAATAGAGTTGGGTATGTTGCCCGCTTACTACTCTCCAACTCCTAGGTTGCCTCTTCTGGGATAAGGTGCTTCCATTGCACCTTTACCTACCCAATGGTGCCATTCCGGAGTAGAGTTTCCCTCCTTTCAAGGATACAATCCGGTTCCACCTGAAAATCGTCGTCTTGTCCCACCTGTACATCAGTCCAATTTAAAACATGAGTAGCATCGTGTAAATACTTCTTTAAAAATGATATATGAAAAACATTATGTATCTTTAGATTTGGTGGCAAAGCCAGTTGGTATGCCACGGGTCCAACCCTTCACAAAATTTTGAAAGGACCACAATACCTACGTGCCAACTTGGCACAACTTCCCAATTTCAATGAACTCTTTTTCGGTCTTACCTTAAGAAAAGCATGTTCACCAACCTGAAACTCTTTATGAGTCCTTATAAGATCTGCTTGACTCTTTTTCCTATCTTGGGCAGCTTTAAGATTTCTTTGTACTTGTTTCACATTTAGTTCTAATTCCTGCAACAATTCAGGTCCTAAAGTAACTCTATTTATTGGGTCATTCCAAGAAACAGGTGTATTACATTTCCTACCATAAAGAATTTCAAAAGGGCTAAGCCTGGCTGATGCATGGTAATGGTTGTTATATGAAAATTCTGCTAAATGCAAGTAGTCCTCCCACTTACCAGGATGGTCCTTAACATACATCCTAAGCATGTCTTCCAATACCTGATTTACTTTTCTGTCTGTCCATCCGTTTGTGGTTGAAATGATGTGCTGAAGTTTAAGGTTGTATTCAACCCTTTAAACAAAGACCTCCAAAAGTTTCCAGTAAACTTAGAATCACGGTCTGAAACTATCACTTTTGTTATCCCATGTAATCAAAAAATTTGTTTCATGAATATTTCTGCAATATCTGAAGCCTTATGAGTAGTCTTTACAGGTATAAAATGTGCTACCTTGCTGAGTTTATCTACTACCACCATGATGGAGTCATTTTGTTTCTGATTTTTGGGTAGTCCGGTAATAAAATCTATGCTTATGATCTCCCATTTTCAGCTAGGTATAGGCAATGACTATAACAGTCCATCCGGATGCTGAGGTTCAACCTTCACTTTCTGACAGTCTAAACACTTAGCTATATATTATGCTACTTCATCCTTCATTTTGGGCCAATAGTACTCTTTCCGTAACATAGTGATGCTTTTCTGATAACCTGGATGACCAGAATAATGACTTTTATGCATCTCATCTAAAATCAAAATTTTTACTTTTGGTATGTTGGGTACATACAATCTGTTTTTGTACAACGGTCCATTTTCTTTTAAACTGTAATCTGCCATATAATTTTCAAAATTGCTATCTGCTGTATTTTCTTGTAATTTTTTGTATTCTTCATCCGTTTCAATCCTTTCTAAGATCTGATTTTCTAAATCTGTTGAGTATGTACTGATGGCTGAAATAAAATTCAACTTTGCTTTACGACTTAATGCATCAGCAACCTTGTTCTCTTTCCCTTTAATGTGTTGAATTTCAAAATCATATTCACTTAGAAAAGTTATCCATCTAGCTTGTCTAGCATTGAAATTTGTCTAATCTAATAAATAATTCAACCCCATGTTATCTGTCAACAAGGTAAATTTTCTACCAATAAGATGGTGACGCCATATTTTTAAAGCGTGAATTACTGCTAATAAATCCAAATCATAAGTAGAGTAATTCTTCTCATGTATTTTCAGCTTTCTAGACTCGTATGCAACAACATGTCCCTCTTGTGTTAGGACTCCACCGAGTCCGTCATTACATGCATCGGTGCATACTAGAAAATCCTTATTAGGATCTGCAATCCTCAAAATAGGCGTTGTAGTTAGCAATTTCTTTAACTTCTTAAAACTGTCTGAACATTTCTGGTCCGATACAAACTTCTTCCCCTTCTTCTGTAAGGAGGTTATGGGGTTTGCAATTTTTGAAAAACCTTCTATGAATTTTCTATAATATCTAGTAATACCCATAAATGATCATACATCCGACACATCCTTAGGAACCGACCATTCATTAATGGATTTTATCTTATCGGGGTGAACCGAGATTCCTTCTTTAGAAATTATGTGTCCTAAATACTGAATCTTATCCTTGTGAAAGTCACACTTACTAAACTTAGCCTATAACTGATGATCTCTCAGAACTTGTAAAATAATACACAGATGTTCGTCATGTTCTTCTTTACTTTTAGAATATACTAGAATGTCATCTATGAACACAATAGCGAACTTATGCAAGTATTGTGCAGAATATTGTTCATTAGACACATAAATACAGTCGGGGCATTAGTCAATCCAAATGGCATGACTATGAACTCATGATGTCCATATCAAGTTCTAAAGGTTGTTTTAAAAATATCCTCATCCTTCACATGAACTTGATGATATCCTGACCTTAAATCAATTTTTGAAAATATCGTTGCTCCACACAGCTGATCAAATAGATCGTCTATGCGGGGCATACAAAGCCTTAGAGTGTCATCTTTCTTCTTAACAAATATAACAGGTGCTCCCCAAGGAGACATGCTGGGTCTTATATAGTTTTTATCAATCAGTTCCTTCAACTGTGATTTCAACTCATTTAATTCCAGTATATTCATCCTATATGGAGCTTTAGAATTTGGTACTGCTCCCGATATTAACTCGATGGTAAAATCTAGGTCTCTCTTAGGGGTTAATCCTAGGATCTCTTCAAGAAAAACATCTTGGAATTCTTTTAGGACAGGTATATCTTCT
Source organism: Larix kaempferi (assembly GCA_027924585.1). Taxonomy (NCBI): domain Eukaryota; kingdom Viridiplantae; phylum Streptophyta; class Pinopsida; order Pinales; family Pinaceae; genus Larix; species Larix kaempferi. The sequence continues at coordinate 32,315,185 of BSBM01000372.1, forward strand.
AGTTTCATTTTGTCCTCTTTAATACTTATTTCCTCATTTACTACATTCACAACAAACATTTGACATCATTTTCTAACTGCTCTCTTTACTTGCACAGCTGAAATCTGTCTAAGTGATGTCTTTCTTGGAATACCTTTTACTTCTATTGTTTCTCCTTCCTCATTTAAACAAGTAAAAATTTTCTCATAAAAATTCAGAATGACATGATGGGCTTCTAACCAGTCCATTCCAATTAAGATATCATAGGATCCTAAAGGTAAAACATTCAACTTGGTTTGTGTCTTTAACTAATTCATAGATAAAACACAACTTTCAATAAAATCAAATACTTTTCTTTTTGTCCCTGTTGCTAGTCTAACTAACCAGGACCGACTAAATTTTTCTGTTTTCAGATTAAAACTTTCTACAATATCTGGTGATATATAACTCAGGCTAGAACCTGGATCAATCAAAATATTAACAGGGTGATTTTGTAGCATACCTTCAATCTCTACCATAGGGACTTGATGCTCAGCTTGCCTGTCTTCTAGTGTTGCATTAATTCTGTGCATTTCCCTTGCCAAGTCTCCCATAGTAGTTCAATTTGTATGGAATGAATATTATTAGTTGTCCGCTTCCTCTTGGGGCATTCTGAAGCATAATGAGGACCTTGACACTCAAAACATTTTATAGGTGTCTTTTGATCATTAGTTCTAGTAACATTGGGAGTATTTCTAGGAGATGTAAAATTCTGCTGCTGATTATTTCTGGGATTGTTTCCTTGAAAATTCCGATTCGGAAAGTTTTTCTTTTGGAAACCAAAATTTCCACTAAACCTGAAATTTTTCTTTTTCAGCTCAAAGTTGTTGGGCTTATGATTTTTCCAGCTAGATATCCCTTCTCTTTTCTGATTAGTGTCATAACAGAAAGTTTCTTTCCTCATGGACTCTTCTAAGGTCTTTGGATTTTCATACTCTATCATGTCCTTGATGTTGAAAGGTAGACAACTCAGGTATCTTTGAATCTTCAATTTCTCTTCCACGAGGTATGGCACATACCTCAGCAAATTTAGAAATTTACTGTTTAGTTCTTTCATATTCATAGTTCCCAGCTTTAAATCATAAAATTCCTTGGATTTTTCTTCATAGTATTGTTCAGATAAGAACTTCTTCTTGAAGTACCTTTTAAAAGTGCTCCAATTCACATCCTTGTCTTTGATGCCCTTCACTCTTTTGATGTCCTACCACCAAATATCTTCCTTCCTGATCAAGTTGTATATTGTCATCTTTGCCTTCAATGATTCTGAATAATCATAAATTTGGAAGTACTTCTTCATGCCGGATAGCCATGCTTCTGTTGTCTCTCCTTTCTCAATTTCACCACTGAAGGTTGGGGGTTTGATTTTCTTGAACTCCCCAGAAATCTGTTCATACTGTTTGTGACTTTTTCTTTTGGTTTTGTAATCTCCTTCATTGCTATCACTTGAATAATTACATTTCTTTTTGTGTTTTTCATTGGCAGCTTCTGATGATGTTGAAATGTTGTTCGCATCATCAGTCTTCATTTTCTTACCCCTGTCTCGATGAGGTAAGTATTCAATCTTGGAGGTATTTTCAATCCCTCTATCGTGTTCATCAGTTGGGCACTGATCGAACAGTACTTGGTTAAATTCCTCTTGGGCTTTAAGAATTTTATCATTGTCTTGTTTTACAGATCTGATTTCTCCTTTTAACTCTTGAAATGCACATAACAATTCCAATGAATTGTCATTTAATTCACCATGGACTTCTCCTTCATAATGTTGTCCTGTGCTATGACTGTTGGGTCGAAATATGTCATCCATATGTTCAGCTGATCCTTCCATACCTGTAGCTTAAAAACAATTTCTGTATAACACAAATAGTTTAAAATTTGAATTAGTGTTGGGCCCCTCCTCTAGGGTCTTTCCTGTTTGACCTAAAACTCAACCACTTGATACAAAAGAGATTAGAAAGCATAACGACTGGATAAATAAACTAAATAAATGAATAAACTAGCAAATTAAAACAAACCATAACCATAACCAGCAAAGCTCGTTTAACCATAGGCGAAGCAACCGTTAGCTTCGCCACCCAACCATAGGCTCATGCTTTCAGTCGCATGGACTCCCTCGAGCTTTGGGTCGTAGAGCTCACACACGTTTTTCAGAAATCCAGCTTGGGTTTCCCTTCCCACCAGGATTTCTTAGCCAAACCCTTAGATAGCATCAAGTCTTTGAGGCATTCGAAAATTATGACAATCGTCCAAATTATGGGCCCCTTACCCATTCCCTAAGCCTTCCTTATAAAGGAAAATCTCCTGCGACACATGTCGCTTCATGCATAGTTAAATATTTTTAATTAATTATTTAATTAAAACACTCACCCATCCAAGTGTCAGTTTCTATGGGAAGTGCACCTACATCCCTAAGTTTGCTCTAGTTTGTCCCCCAGATATTTTAATCAACTCCTAGCTTTTAGTTGACTAGGTGTCTAATCTTAGGATTCTATTTTGCTCCTAAATAATGATTTCTATTATTTTAAATGCTCAACAAAAACAACTATTCATGTGCAAATGTCTAAACTATTTTTTTTATTTTATGCATTTGCTAAGTACTAATCTAGAGTTATTCTCCTAAGTTTTTATGCAGTTTAATTTAACAATCAAACTCACTAGGATCACGGTGCCGCGCCGTTGGGCTCCTGGTTCCTTAACTTTAATTCTCTGACATGGCACCACTCCGTCGGGTCCAGTCATCCATGGTTTCAATTCCTTGGCATGGTACCCGCATCGTTGGGTCCTTGTGTTCCTTCTTTCATTTCTCAACAGGGTACCGCATTGTCGGGCCCTTCTGCCACCATCTTTCCGTTTTGACTTGTGAGAACTCTTGTAGGGATTTTAGGAATCGTTACCATCCATCCTCCGTCTACATTCTATCTAGGGACTAATGGCGCTGAGGAGTGAGTCCGTTCTCACTGCGCGCCCCTCAACTCGTACGTGACCAGCTCCGTCGTGGCCTACCTCGTACGCCCTCACACATTCCTCTTGAGCAAGCGGATCAGTGCTTATCTGCTCATGCGTGGTATTCTTGTCGGAAGTCGACATCGTCGTCGCTCCCCCTGTGTGTGATTTTACCCGTACTCTACAACCCTTCATATTCCTTTGTGTGTCCTTCGGTGAACCGTTTCACCTGTCGCTACGCACATTTCTCACAAACATAAATCATTATTTTATTGATTTACAATCAATCGTAATCATAAATATACTCAAAATTAAATCAAAGGATTATTTTATTAATGTTTCAAACAGTCGGGTCACTAAGCAAGTGCCCTCAATGTCTACAGTAGTCTAGGGGCACTACATACACCCCTACTTATTTAGAACTTCGTCTCGATGTTCAGAATAAATTCGGAAAGCTATGACGCATCTCAGTTGTGTCCTCTTAAGTCACAAAGCTAGGGTTGTAGCTGTCCTACTATACTTTGGCTTGACCAATCAAGGCTAAGCATTTAAGCAAGAACTAATTAATCAATTATCCCAGTCCACACATATAATTCAATTCATTAATTTATTTATCAACTATAGTCATGCACATCATCAGGTGATTCTCCCTTATTAAGACACATCCTAACTCGAAGGGCGACTTTATTGAAGTCTGTTACGCCGGGTCACTCGATAGGTGCTCTTAAAGTCCATAGTCATTTTAGGGGCATTACACATACGCTTCCCCGAGTGAGCTGAAATGGCTTCACCCATGCGTGGATTGCTAATCCAGGGTCGATAGTCAGTCGTCGTACCCCTATGTGTTCTTTCCGTTCTTACGACCCCTATGATTCCATTGTGGATCAGTTGGTAAATCATCTTACCTGCTACTGCACACACACACACTCAAGCGCACGTTAGTAGCGCTGTACTATGAAATATTTCATCATCCATCATAATATCTCAGTCAATCGAGCATATATTTCATTCATCATTTTCTCTCAATCAGTAAATCATATCTATCATTCATCATTCTATCTCAATCAGTCGAGCATATCTAACATTTAGTCATTTTATCTCAATCAGTCGAGCATATCAAACATTCAGTCATTCTATCTCAATCAGTCGAGCATATCTAACATTTAGTCATTCTATCTCAATTAGTTGAGCATTCATTTATTAATTAAAGTAATAGTTTCTATAACTGTCGTTCAAGCATTTTCAAAGTAAATTCAAATGGTTCGTGTTTTACTTATCCGGTTCATTTCAAAACTAGTACCTCATTATTCTAAACAGTTAAGGTACTGAGGCGGGCATTACATACACCCCCTCTTATTAAAAATTCGTCTCGAAGTTAAGTCTCAGGTGCTTCCACGGTGAGTTTTTACTTTCTTTTCACATTCATTTCTTCAATATATACACAATCGATAAAAAAAAATTCATTTCTTCTTTTCTACCCTCATATAAGTATAAGCCGTATAATTGGTAATATAACTAAATCGTACCTTTCGTAGTGTAGTAATCCCCACAACAGTTCTCTCTTTACTCACTAATTGTAACTGGGATTGAAATCGTCTACAACAAATTCTTTCAATTCAACAAAACTATAAGTATATCATTTACGAAAATACTGAAAACACTGACATATTTCAACATAAGGGATAAAATGTTCAATTCCAACTTCTCCCTTTTCTATAATTACGTATAACTATCACATGTTCAAAACAATGTCTGAATTTCAAAATAATAATTTTCCTTCCCAATTCTGTTCTTCAATACATTCCTTAACCTTTACTGAACTAATCTTACATGCAACCTCTCTCTTCTCATAATCCAAAGTGTAATTAAATACTAGAGTGCCTTTTACTTAGTATAGCTAAAAGTATAATCTCAGATTTTTATAAACAAAGTCATGTAAGGTTTTCTTCTCTTCCTAACTTAAGCACAGTTAAGATTCTATAATTCAAGTAAGTTTAACTTCTCTCTTTTCACATTTCAAAGCACGATTACAAACTAGTAGTGCATACCTGCAAAGCCATCGCCTTGATTTCAGAAAATAAGCATTTACAACCAATCGATAAAATTCTTGACGTATAACCCATCATCAAAGTATATGAACCCCGAATATCATTCAATCTTTCATATTAGCATTTTTAGAGAAGAAGAATTCTAACCTGTTCGAGAAGTTGGGAGTATCCTTGCCGAAGGAGAAGAAGCAAAAATCACAGCTCTGATTTTTCTGCGTCGATCTCCATGCATTGCTCATCGTAAGTCACAATCTCTCATGATTAAACATTATATATTCATTCATTCTTGATAGTAAATCATAAGCATCCCACCTTCAAAATTATCTAAGCACTTCTTTCTTTAAATTCATATATGGTCATTACTTGTCATTTATCATTAAATACATCCACAATAACCATGTTTTACATTCTATTTCAACGTAACCTATTTAATTCAATAGTGTAAGAGTCGTTCTCAAAAATATTTAAAAATACATTATATTGATACACGATACATGTATATAATAAAGAGATTCACATATCCCTATCGTCATTGAATTCTAGTTTTCTCCAATAATCAAGGCTATAAGCACAAGTGGTTAAATTCATTAGCTCCTATATCATCTAGTACGGTTACAATACACCCTCAGGAACTTAATCGTAACTTCGTCTCATATCAATCCGATAATACATTCTATAATTGTCAGTCCCAACAGGATTTCCTATATCTCTTATTCATTCACGAGGGTCTACGAAGTTCAAATTTCCAAGAAGCTGCATTGCATCAATAGCCACCCAATAATTTATCAACATAACTAATCCAAGCAAGGTTTCAAATCTATTAGGTTATCCTCCCTTCCATTCGAGAAGGTAAATATCATAAAATATTTAGTAAGATATAATCATGGTTTTAACAAATCACGAGAGACCCTCAAATAGTCCAAAAACAAAATTCCATAAGACTACTTCTAAATACCTCTAAATGTATTAATAATGTTGGTTCTCAATAAGTTAGGATTCGAGTCGTCGAAATTTAGTGACTTAGTTGAACATATTTGAATTTAACTCTTAGTCCTTTCATTAGTAGCATCATGTCCAAGTCAATGAGCTTATCACATCCTTACCTCATTTCATCATTTTTTGTTGTCATAGGAATCCTTCAGCAGACCTTCCAAGTCATATCATGTGTGTCGATAAAGTTTCGTCGAGTCTTGTCTTAAGGACTAGTCATCTTTTCATATATGTTTCATCATGCCATGAGATTAACATTATTGTGTTCAGCTCGTTGTTTCGATACTTCATTTTACAAAAGGTCGTATTGATTTGGCCTTTTCGGGGAACTTTCGCCACTAATGATTCGTCATTTACCGTTTCCATGGTCACGTCAAGTTTGTAATTTTTCACTTTCCTTAACGACATTATCATGATGAAAACTTAGTGTCCATGTGTTCAACTCATCCAATTGGTCACGTAGATATCTGGTTTTTCAAATTCCAAATAATTTTCAACTTCTCGACAGTCTATCAAAGTTTCATCAAGTACACACATTTTGCATCCTCCATTAGTTTATACAAACACAACAATGAATTTCAGGATAAGTATCTAATACAGTACCCAACGTTCAATGTTCATCTTTTCGTCTAGGTATAGATCCATAAAGTAGGTCAAATATTTATTTCACTGCCAAAATAACTCAGTATGTACTGTCAAAGTTCTTTAAATTCACTAGGCTATGTTCGTAAGGTTATAAGCCACATGCGAGGGGCTCCTTTCGCAAGAAAATGTCAATGTCGTCCCCCTTATTTTTTTTTTTTAGTTTGTTTTTAAAGATTCCTAGGTTTGTTTTAAAATCAAACCCAGGAGGTGTTTACACAATTTAACGGACTCAAATCAAGGTACTATGACAAAGGCACACTTGTACTATTAGTATAGGTATTTCCATCTCTACAATCATCATCATAATTAAGATGAACAAATGAAGTAAGCTAACAATTAATTTTTCATTCAAACTATATCTTCAAATACAATTGATTGATTCCTATATCACGATTATTGCCCATTTATCTAGCATTTATAAGATGGGTTCAACTAAATCATTATTACATGATAATTACAAGGTATCACTCAATTCATTAAGGTCATAATTTTATGTGTACTTAAACTCAAAACATACTACTTGACTACCTCATGACTTGATATCTTTATATGTATTATGCAGTTCACTCGAGGTCATATTTTTATATGTGCATTTTCACCTATTATCGTCAACCACCGAAACAAAGTCATAAAATTAGTCATATTCCTAATTGAAATTGATACACTAGCACACATGGTATGTACTTTATCTTGAGAATATAAATAATCACATATTGACTATCTAACACACATGATATATGTTTCACTTTTAAAAATATATATAGGAAATAACTTTCTTTTTTTTTTAGCTATATATATATATATGAGCTAGACGTAGTGAATTCAATATATTCAACTTCTACTTTTGCATCTAACTCACATCACCTACGAGTTCCTCCACGTGTTGTGTACAAGACGGTTGAGAGCTGCTCAGAAGATCAAACCCACGCATTACTGCTAAAATACAGGGATAAGAAACGGTACCACTCGTCTACCCAGAGTCTTCGCCATGTCACCGTCTACCAATTACTGGATCTGAGATTAACTGGCAGTAGAGTTGTTCGGTGGTTGGGAGGACAACACCATCGCTGCAGTAAGCGTAGTAAGTCCATAGTCTTTTTAGGGGCATTACAGGTTTCCACCACTCGACTTAATTTCTATGGGAAGATCTCACAGAGTAAGACACATATGAGCTGCTAGGTATGGAAACATTTAAGCACGGGAAAAGACACAGGCTTAATTACTGCCACACCATTAATGCTAGACCGAATCCAATAGGTGAATCGCACATCTCCAGTAATATCGATCACAAGAATTTAAACTACAGAATTAAGGGATTCACGGTTCATTAGAGTATGCTCGAATAGAACACTCGAAGCTTGGCTAATTAAATAGATGATCGTATAATAAGGTTTCACAAATTGGAAAATCCCACAAAATAGATCCATGTTGTGTTATGGCAAATATATAACCAAATTAAAAGTTCTGGAAATGCTAAATATGGGATCCACATAGAAACACTAAAATTCATTTAACATAATTATAATCGCCAGTTGAAATGGAAATCGGAGTTCAAATTAAAGGAATCATAATACCTGGGGTTGCCATTCAAATGGATCGCAAGGAATTTTGAAGTTTTCAAAAATTAAACTATAAATTCACTTCAAATTCTGGAAGACACCTCGGCATTGGAAATTAAAATACTAATTCATTTCAATTTCTGAAGGACGCCACAACACTGGAAATTAAAATACCAATTTATTTCGATTTTTGAAGGACGCCACAACACTAGAATTCAAAATACCAATTTATTTCAATTTCTGCAGGATGTCACAACATTGGATCCACACAAGGATGATACGATCCGTTTTATAAAATTTGAAAATGCCAAGGAATGGATATGCGCACAGCTTTAATGGCAAATACAAATTGATTTATGAATTCTGGAAACACCAATAAAAATGATTCAATCACAGACAGTAAAGAGCAGTTGTAATTCAATGAAATATCCTGGAAACGCCATTAAAAATGGAGTACCGAGATTTATTAAAGTTCAATTAAAATCATAATACCACAAAGACGGGGTTTTAATTGGTGATCCAAGAATTGAGTTTAGTAATCTATGATTCAAGCCAGGGTTGCAGATCAGAATCGATCTCAATTTAAAAAAAAAAAGCATGTTCAAGGCAAAGATACAGATCGGAGTCGATCTCAAGGCACAACAATAGCAATTCGACGGCAGGTTCAATCTCTGAGATTTTCTTACCTACCCAAATAGCAGAGTATAATAAAAATTGGAGAAACAGTGAGACCGATCCAGTTCAAATTCGACCTTCAACGTGAACGCAGAGTTTTATAAACAAGATCTCATAAGAAATGTTATATACACCTTCCCACTTGAATCAAGAAAAACACAGAGAAATTGACAGGATCAACACGCCATTCGATTTGAAATGTAACATAGAGTTTAATAAACAGGATCTATTAAAAAAAATTGGAATTATGGAAGAGGAACGCCGATCTAGGGATTGTAAAATGGATCAACTACAATTCAAATCAATTCTTGGAAAACGCCGATTAGAGATTTTAATGGTTCGAATTACAATGTGCGTCGTAGATCCAGGGACGCCAATCCATGTTATAAAACAGAGATCTTAATTGGATTCAAATGGTTTCAAATGTAAAACTGGAGATGCCATGCTTGGGTGTACAGAGAATGAAAAGAGAGGGTGAATTATGAGTCTGGGAAATGCCAATCGAAACTAGATGCACATATATTCTGGAAACATTAACAAATGCCATCAATTGTGGATCTTGGGAATGTCTTTCCAAATTGAAAACAGAGCAAGGAAGTTAAAAAAAAAAGGAAAAGTAAAATGCTATCAAGAAAGGCATATCCCAATCGAAAACAGAGCCTTCTACGGATCCTACGCTGAAATCAATAGCGTTTTTCATCAACAAAAGGAAATGGCAGAGATCACCATCTTGATCTAAATCCCAGCATGATTTCATCAAATTATATGAAGGCAGAGTCTTTCCTGAATCACGATCTCAATACAATAAAAGAAAGGACTGGAACTGGCGTTTTATCAACAAATCTTTTATCACGGAACATACACAGCGGTCATGTTTCAAATAAAAACTCAGTCAACAATATATACAATCATCCAAGCATCTAAAATGAATTCACAGCCTGTGTATTTTATATTACAGCATATACATGAAATTATCCAAGCCTTCAAGCCTGTATCCTATGAAGTATTCGAAATTTACCACAACCTATGAATCATTCCAAATAACATACACAAAAGGAGAATTATGTATTACTTAACACAATATTGAAAGATATTGAACCTAATTCGGCGAGGAAGCTTGAAGTTGAGAAGTTCGCTGTAGTAGCAACTGGTTCGCCGTCCAGATCGATCCACCTCGATGAAGATATCGATAACCCCTATATAATATGAGTCCGGTGCCCTCAAGGCTCGACTAGCTCTGATACCAAATGTTGGGCCCCTCCTCTAGGGTCTTTCCTGTTTAACCTGAAACTCAACCACTTGATACAAAAGAGATTAGAAAGCATAACGACTGGATAAATAAACTAAATAAATGAATAAACTAGCAAATTAAAACAAACCATAACCATAACCAGCAAAGCTCGTTTAACCATAGGCGAAGCAACCGTTAGCTTCGCCACCCAACCATAGGCTCATGCTTTCAGTCGCATGGCCTCCCCCGAGCTTTGGGTCGCAGAGCTCACACACATTTTTCAGAAATCCAGCTTGGGTTTCCCTTCCCACCAGAATTTCTTAGCCAAACCCTTAGATAGCAGCAAGTCTTTGAGGCATTCGAAAATTATGACAATCGTCCAAATTATGGGCCCCTTACCCATTCCCTAAGCCTTCCTTATAAACGAAAATCTCCTGCGACACATGTCGCTTCATGCATAATTAAATATTTTTAATTAATTATTTAATTAAAACACTCACCCATCCAAGTGTCAGTTTCTCTGGGAAGTGCACCTACATCCCTAAGTTTGCTCTAGTTTGTCCCCAGATATTTTAATCAACTCCTAGCTTTTAGTTGACTAGGTGTCTAATCTTAGGATTCTATTTTGCTCCTAAATAATGATTTCTATTATTTTAAATGCTCAACAAAAACAACTATTCATGTGCAAATGTCTAAACTATTTTTTTTTTATGCATTTGCTAAGTACTAATCTAGAGTTATTCTCCTAAGTTTTTATGCAGTTTAATTTAACAATCAAACTCACTAGGATCACGGTGCCGCGCCGTTGGGCTCTTGGTTCCTTAACTTTAATTCTCTGACATGGAACCACTCCGTCGGGTCCATTCATCCATGGTTTCAATTCCTTGGCATGGTATCGCATCGTTGGGTCCTTGCGTTCCTTCTTTCATTTCTCGACAAGGTACCGCATCGTCGGGCCCTTCTGCCACCATCTTTTCGTTTTGACTTGCGGGAACTCTTGTAGGGATTTTAGGAATCGTTACCATCCATCCTTCGTTTACATGCTATCTAGGGACTAATGGTGCTGAGGAGTGAGTCCGTTCTCACTGCGCGCCCCTCAACTTGTACGTGACCAGCTCCGTCGTGGCCTACCTCGTACGCCCTCACGCATTCCTCTTGAGCAAGCGGATCAGTGCTTATCTGCTCATGCATGGTATTCTTGTCGGAAGTCGACATCGTCGTCGCTCCCCCTTTGTGTGATTTTACCCGTACTCTACGACCCTTCATATTCCTTTGTGTGTCCTTCGGTGAACCGTTTCACCTGTCGCTACACACATTTCTCACAAACATAAATCATTATTTTATTGATTTACAATCAATCGTAATCATAAATATACTCAAAATAAAATCAAAGGATTATTTTATTAATGTTTCAAACAGTCGGGTCACTAAGCAAGTGCCCTCAATGTCTACAGTAGTCTAGGGGCACTACATACACCCCTACTTATTTAGAACTTCGTCTCGAAGTTCAGAATAAATTCGGAAAGCTATGACGCATCTCAGTTGTGTCCTCTTAAGTCACAAAGCTAGGGTTGTAGATGTCCTACTATACTTTGACTTGACCAATCAAGGCTAAGCATTTAAGCAAGAACTGATTAATCAATTATCCCAGTCCACACATATAATTCAATTCATTAATTTATTTATCAACTATAGTCATGCACATCATCAGGTGATTCTCCCTTATTAAGACACATCCTAACTCGAAGGGCCACTTTATTGAAGTATGTTACGCCGGGTCACTCGACAGGTGCTCTTAAAGTCCATAGTCATTTTAGGGGCATTACACATACGCTTCCCCGAGTGAGCTGAAATGGCTTCACCCATGCGTGGATTGCTAATCCAGGGTCGATAGTCAATCGTCGTACCCCTATGTGTTCTTTCCGTTCTTACGACCCCTATGATTCCATTGTGGATCAATTGGTAAATCATCTTACCTGCTACTACACACACACACACTCAAGCGCACATTAGTAGCGCTGTACTATGAAATATTTCATCATCCATCATAATATCTCAGTCAATCGAGCATATATTTCATTCATCATTTTCTCTCAATCAGTAAATAATATCTATCATTCATCATTCTATCTCAATCAGTCGAGCATATCCAACATTCAGTCATTTTATCTCAATCAGTCGAGCATATCTAACATTTAGTCATTTTATCTCAATCAGTCGAGCATATCAAACATTCAGTCATTCTATCTCAATCAGTCAAGCATATCTAACATTTAGTCATTCTATCTCAATCAGTTGAGCATTCATTTATTAATTAAAGTAATAGTTTCTATAACTGTCGTTCAAGCATTTTCAAAGTAAATTCAAATGGTTCGTGTTTTACTTAGCCGGTTCATTTCAAAACTAGTACCTCATTATTCTAAACAATTAAGGTACTGAGGCGGGCATTACAATTAGTAAGATTTCTGCTGCAATAAAATTTTCTGTTGCGTGTTCTTTGGACCTTTTCAGGCCTAGAGTTCGAATGTGAGCTCTAATACCACATGTAACATCCCGTAAAATACCAAAAAATTATAAAATTTTAAAATAGCTATAATTATTGAATATGTTAATGCGGAACATATAAAAATAGTTAAAATTCTTAACTAGGATAATTAATAACGACGACTCGTCGAATTTCTCAAAACAACATATGACACTAGTTGTAACTGCTATTGCAGACTAAATGGATGCTAATCTCTTTAACAACAGAAATTTTATGATTATAACAAAAGAATACAATCTTCATATTTGTTTTAGCTCTAAATGTAACTACATACTGTACATAGGTTTGTATTATTATAATTTTCTTGGTAATGTACTGATAGTTTGTTTTGAATGATGACGAAGGGGTCCTACGAGGTACCCTAAGGTTTACTTAGCTACGTTTAGCTAAGGCATTTGAATCTTGTTTCCATGTGCAGAACGCAGGTAAGAAATTTTACGACAAACATGAGTTAAGAGTACATGTGTCTTTCAATTCATCGTCAATGTAATATGAAAAATACTAAGTACTTCCTTGCAAAACAAATTACTGAAGGTATGGATATTTTGGTTCCAAATCTCGTTTACATGTTAGCTTACATACTTTTCATTGTTATTATAATCACATCGCCAATTTGTTCTTACATTGCTATAATTATTATCTATGAAAAGTCATCTTAATATGACTATTGTCATTAACATTAAGTGGTGATACTTTTGTCCATTTGTCACACTATTTGAATTCTTGTGAAAATAGTGCTTATGCTAATTCAAATGAATTAGAATTACAATATGCACTGGCTGAACTTTAGACTATCCTAAAGTCTCACATTTATCAATTGTTTAACAATACATAGCTAATATATGAAATATATAGTGAATATAATGCTTATGCTATGAACTAGCATTGTATTGTGCATTAACATAACTTAGACTATATCTAAAGGCTCTCATTTATCAATTTCTTAACAACACATGGCTAATGCATGAAATTATATAAACTTTACCCTAAATGACTATACATATACTATAGGAAAGAAATATATATAATCTATAGTAACTTTGCAATTCACGCACAAACATTAGCATGTGATATTATTATCATGATGCCTAATAATAAACCTTAGGAAGTATTATAGAATGTGAACTATGAATCTAACATTTGCAATGATTTTGATCGTGACAGGGTATTAAAGTTGTGTACTTGGCATGCTTCCAAACTGTTGATTTCTGGTCTCAGCATTAACGCTCATCTGTTAAGTGAAGTGGAAAGCTTGGTTGGATGGTCTTCACGTGATTGAGTTTACAATAAGCACCATACAATGTTGAGCTGTGCCATGCACTAGCCCTCCGTCTGCTGATTTGGCAACTTGGTAGATGCAACAATCAATGTGTATTGATTGCAATGATCTCTCGAATCTCAACATGCCCGACTGGCAGCTATTCCATCATTGATCTTTACAATATCTAGGGATTGGAAAGAAACCCTAGTCTTTCGTTGGTAAGTAACAAAGAATTGTTTTCGATCTTCATTTCGTGTTTAATGGTAAGGTTTGAAGAGCCGACAATATTGCTGCAATGTAGGGCTTAGAGTTTTACTATGAGGAGGAATCCTTCCTTTGTTTCGAACCTTAGACCCGTGAGAGGAATTTTATATGTTACAGGCTTACTATCTTTGTGAAATAGAGCCACGACTCAACCATTGAAATTGTGAGGAGGTTCTTCTGTCAGTTTGTTTGAGTGTAAGTCGAACTGGAATTTGATTCTCCTATTCATAAAAAGGTTCTCTGAGTTTGAACTCGTATTTGCAGCAATTGCTATCAAACTTCGTCGTTTGGATGGTGTGGGGTGTCTAAGTCCAGGAGCTTCGATGCTAAGGTAAGTTTTCATTGACAGTGGTAATAATATTGTACTTTTAAGTTATACCTGCGTTTTTCTTGTTTTAACCCTTTTTAAACTATCACTGGTAGGTGATACTGCATTGGAGGATTTCTATGAGCAAAACTTGGAATGAGGATGCTGTAACAAGGTCCTAGTAAGCCTCAGTGGTTCTTGAAACCTCATAGGTACCTTTGGCATGGTTTAGCTGGTTAATGCAATGTGACGAGAGTTGGAAATACAACCTTGTTCGGAGTAATGGCCGAGTTTTAAGTTTTATTTTGAACTATACTGTAAGAGGATAAACCCTCAATATTTAAGTTACTATTCGGCTCTGAAATGACTTGCTGCATCGTTTGAAAATGACCTTGAAATTGTGTTTGTACCATTGTTTGTTAAGGGAAAGAACCTGTGTAATTTTGGAACCTTGAAAGGTCCGCAATGTAAACTCTGTCGAATTTTTACTATATTTTGAACACGAAAATCATAGAGCCGAGGGTTCACTTGTTTCTATAAAACAATGGCTTGTTTTGTACTGAAATGTTATAATTTTGTTTCAATAATGGTTTAAGAAATCGTTTGTATAAACTATTGATTTGGTTTCGAACAACGATAGTTGTCTTTGGTCGAGAATACTAGGTTGCATGTCTGTTGGTAGATAGACCCTGTACTTCATATCGTTTTTTAAATTCAAGTTTGAAATAATGATGTGGTAAAATTTATCATATGTTTTGAAATGGAAAAACGCCACAAGGTTCGATCTTGTTTCAACGAACAAAACCCTACCCTGTAGGTTTCGTTGGTAACCTTGAATGTTCTGAGAATTCGAACCTGAGGACTGGGCCTTAACTTATGTCTCTAAAGGATTAGACACTGTTTATTTTTCTTGTTAGGATTTGATAAATAATGATAAAATTATCATGTCTTTTGTTAAGTGATGTTAAGTGTTGTTGATATTCTTAACACGAAATAAAAGATAGTAAGTTAAATAAAATGTTGTTTAGGGTTTGGATACCATGTCTGCTATATCTTTAGAAATATTAATTGTATTTTCCATGAATGGATTGATATGTAATTTATTGAACTGTGTACTAAATAAATGTTTTAGAATCTAGGGTCTGTGATCTTAGGATTTTGATCTTTATAGTGAAGGTATTTATATTTAATGATTGCAATCTAAACTAGATCAAGATGTGATAATTAGTGAAGAAAGTAAGAAGTGTTTAATTATCATTTGTAAGTAACACTCTGTATAGAGAATAATTTGCAGCTGCTATAGTTCTAGAATATACAATGTTTGAAACCAATGGATTTATAATATTGGAATGCATAATACTACCATCTGAAAATAGATGGAGTTGAATTAGAAAATCTAGATCTGTGCAGAAATAAAAGTGTTTTTCTTTTATTATGAAAATAGAGGAAATGTTATACATCTGTTTATACTATGCTATACTATTTCCTGAGTTTTAGACATATAATTGAAATGGCAGAATTTAAAAGAAATATTACTTTGTTTATCTATTAATTCAAATGGAATTCTACCTATCACTCATCTCTATTAATTTTACTTTTCTGTACTAGAGTACTATACCGATAAAAGTATGGGAAAAATACAAAAAAGAATTTAATCATTCATCTAATTTACTTAATCATTCTTAAAACATATCATCTTTAAGTCAGAAAATAAAATAGTTTATTCTGTATAACTGTAAATAATAATTCTACCATGCAGAAAAGCATTTACCTATAAACAAAAATTCAGAACAGTAGAACCTGGTTGACTGTAGGAGAAACAAACAGCCCAAGGAACATGTTCCACCCAACCTATTCCTGAACACAGCCAAATTACTTTCCTTAGGACCCCCGAGCCTGTTCACTGAACCACCAGGTAGAAGAGTCTGTAGAAGCCTTAGTTCATCAACTTGTAGTAAAATATAGATTATCCAGTCATAAAGACTAAACAGTCAAAGAGACATGCACCAGCACCTCTGGTTTCCTTCTCAGAATAATTAGCAGACTCACAATGCACTCTCACTTAGCCTCCCTATTCGAATCTCTCAGTGATCACCTGATACACTTGAGGAATATTTCTGTAGAAAATATTGTGGAGTTTCCTACTCAATTCAAATTTCCTTATCTAGGCTGCCTAGGCCTTTTAGTGGTTCACCTGGTCATTAATGAGACATCAGCTCTCTTCCACCACCTGGGGGATAATGCCACTAATTTAGGGGTATTTGTCCCATAACCAACAGCTATTGGTGGAGTGCAAATGCTACCATCTGTCCCATGCCTTCTAACAGCTCCCATTCCTCCTAGTGGGTCAGTGAACACTCATTTAACAGTTCCCTTGGGTGTTTGTCTCCTGTTTAATTTATTAGATAATAATAATAAGTCATTACAATCAACCTTGACCAGATTTGGTCATAATTACAAAAATTTGTCATTAAAATTTAACATAATGTATTTTGCAAATAAAATAAATAATCTTGAGAATTTGGGTAGGTGACATACACCCCCCCTTAAATCTCAACATTGTCCTCGATGTTGTTTAATCACTCTCTGAGTGTTCTTGAAACAAAGTTGGGTATGCTGCCCGCATACTACTCTCCAACTCCCAGGTTGTCTCTTATGGGCCAAGGTGCTTCTATTGCACCTTTACCTGCCCAATTGTGCGATTCCAGAGTAGAGTTTCCCTCCTTTCGAGGATACAATCCAGTTCCACCTGAAAATCGTTGTCTTGTCCCACCTGTACATCATTCCAATTTACAACATGAGTAGCATCGTGTACATACTTCTTTAAAAATGATATATGAAAAAAATTATGTATCTTTAGATTTGGTGGAAAAGCCAGTTGGTATGCCACAGGTCCAACCCTTGACAAAATTTCGAAAGGACCACAATACCTGGGTGCCAACTTGGCACAGCTTCCCAATTTCAATGAACTCTTTTTTGGTCTTACCTTAAGAAAAACATGTTCACCAACCTGGAACTCTTTATGAGTCCTTCTAAGATATGCTTGACTCTTTTTCCTATCTTGAGCAGCTTTAAGATTTCTTTGTACCTATTTCACAATTAGTTCTAGTTCCTGCAACAATTCAGGTCCTAAAATAACTCTATTTACTGGGTCATTCCAAGAAACAGGTGTATTACACTTCCTACCATAAAGAATTTCAAAAGGGATAAGCCTGGCTGATGCATGGTAATGGTTGTTATATGCAAATTCTGCTAAATGCAAGTAGTCCTCCCACTTACCAGGCTGGTCCTTAACATACATCCTAAGCATGTCTTCCAATACCTGATTTACTCTTTCTGTCTATCCATCCGTTTGTGGATGAAATGTTGTGTTGAAATTTAAGGTTGTATTCAACCCTTTAAACAAAGACCTCCAAAAGTTTCCAGTAAACTTAGAATCACGGTCTAAAACTATCACTTTTGTTATCCCATGTAATCGAAAAATTTGTTTCATGAAGATTTCTGCAATATCTGGAGCCTTATGAGTAGTCTTTACAGGTATAAAATGTGCTACCTTGCTGAGTTTATCTACTACCACCATGATGGAGTCATTTTGTTTCTGATTTTTGGGTAGTTCGGTAATAAAATCTATGTTTATGATCTCCCATTTCCATCTAGGTATAGGCAATGGCTGTAACAGTCTAGCTGGATGTTGATGTTCAACCTTCACTTTTTGACAGTCTAAACACTTAGCTATATATTCTGCTACTTCATCCTTCATTCTGGGAAAATAGTACTCTTTCCGTAACATAGTGATGGATTTCTGATAACCTGGATGACCAGAATAATGACTTTTGTGCAGCTCATCTAAAATCAAAATTTTTACTTTTGGTATGTTGGGTACATACAATTTGTTTTTGTACAACAACATTCCATTTTCTTTTAAACTGTAATCTGCCATAGAATTTTCAGAATTGCTATCTGCTATCTTTTCTTGAAATTTTTTGTATTCTTCATCCGTTTCAAATATCCCTTCTAAGATTTGATTTTCTAAATCTACTGAGTATGTACTGATGGCTGAAATAAAATTCAACTTTGCTTTACGACTTAATGCATCAGTAACCTTGTTCTCTTTCCCTTTAATGTGCTGAATTTCAAAATCATATTCACTTAGAAAAGTTAGCCATCTAGCTTGTCTAGTGTTCAAATTTTTCTAATCTAATAAATACTTCAGCCCCATGTTATCTGTCAACAAGGTAAATTTTCTACCAATAAGATGGTGACACCACATTTTTAAAGCGTGAATTACTGCTAATAACTCCAAATCATAAGTAGAGTAATTCTTCTCATGTATTTTTAGCTTTCTAGACTCGTATGCAACAGCTAGTTCATATGTGAACCGAGATAGATTCATTGGGTTACTACAAAACATGCCCTTAGCTAGTTCATATGTGAACCGAGATAGATTCATTGGGTTACTATAAAACATGTGTTGAGATACTTACGTAGCACTATCGGGTTTAGCCTGAGATATGCTTAAGAATGTGACTTGAGATTGCAGGGATTTTCCGATATAGATTGGGTCGGATGTGCTGCGGATGGAGAGAAAGGCATCGACAGGTGTTTCTTCAACCTGGTTTCTGTCGTTATTTCCTGGTGCAGTAGGAAGCATACCTCAGTATCAGTTTGTACTACAAAGGTTGAGTACATGGTTGTTATCACTGTAGCTCATGAAGTTGTGTGGCTTCAAAAACTCCTTTTGGGATTGTTTGGATAGATTCCAGAGCCAACTGAAATTCACTATGATAACCAGAGCTGTGTGCAGATGTCTGTGAATCCTGTATTCCATGACAAGTCGAAGCATATAGAGATTCGTTATCACTACATTCGTGATATGGTGCAGAAAGGTGCAGTCGAGTTACAATATATTCCGACAAATGACTAGACTGCAGATGTTCTTACCAAGCCTCTTCCCAGGATAAAGTTTGCATACTTTCATGAAAGGCTTGGCGTGGATGAGAATGCGTCCCTCCTTGAGATGGAAATATTATACATATACCAAGAATTCTCCTGATGACTCCGAGATGGAGTGAGGATATATCTCATACATACTAATAGGATGGATATGCTGCTACATTATTCCGATCACTCCAATATGGAGTGAGGATATCTCTCAGACATCTTGATAGGATGGAGAGGCCACTTCATTCTCTCGATCACTTTGAGATGGAGTGAGGAGATGTCTCAGACATCCTGATAGGATGGAGAGGCCATTGCATTCTCCCGATCACTTCGAGATGGAGTGAGGAGATCTCTCAAACATCTTAATAGGATGGAGAGGCCACTACATTCTCCCGATCACTCTGATATGGAGTGAGGAGATCTCTCATACATCCTGATAGGATGGAGAGGCCACTGCATTCTTCCGATCACTCTGATATGGAGTGAGGATATCTCTCGGACATCCTGAAAAGGATGGAGAGGTCAGCGCACACTACTGGTCACTCCAAAAGGAGTGAGGATATCTCTCATGGATATATTTAGTGCATTCTCCCAATCACTTTGTAAAGAGTGAGGATATCTCTCAGGAATCCTGAGATAGGATGGAGAGGCTGGTGCACACTAGCATACACTGGCGCACACTAGTACTCTTGTATGGACTCACCGATGGACTAGTTGACTTGGTGCATGTTCCCCAATGGACTGGGTTGATCTTAGGAATGATGTCCTTTTGCATGTTCCTTGATGGACTGGGTTGAGTTGAGGCACATTGTATTGGTGCATGATCCCCAATGGACTGGGTTGAGATGATTCATGTTGGACTCTCTGATGGACTGTGTAGAGTTGTTGAGCTTATGTATGGATCCACCTATGGATTGTGTGGATCAGATGATTGATGACACTTCTTGATGGACTGATACTGTGTTGAAGACCTTCCGTATGTATAGATATGTTTGAGATAGAAGTGATGTATATAGATGAGATCATGATGTTGATGATGACTGTGTCCGAAGAATACCTTTTTTGTTGAGAGGGAGTGTTGGAAATAATGCAACTTCGGAAGTTATTCTTATTGTATTTTATTATGTTGTTATTGTACCTCCTATGGGAGAATATATTGATGTATTTGATCATGTAAAACCCTTGAAAGAATCAATTTAAACCTTGGGGTAAAAATCACACAAAGAAAATATTTATTAAATGTTATTTTATCTTCCCACAAGAAAAGTCGGCCCTGTCAGTTAGACAAGTTGGCCTAGTAAGGGAAAAAGTCACCTTTTATGTGTATAAATAAAGAGGATGAATTCATCATTTGGTCACTCACTCAACTCAAGCAATTTGCTCAAGGAGAGAGAGAAGTTCGCTATTGCAACTAGGAGAAATGATTTTTTGGGTTTCTACACTTAGATAAGTTTCTCTTTCTCTCTATTGTATTTGTACTCTGTTCTCGGACTGATTATCTCTATACGAAGGTTTCCAAGTTTTCTCCTTGTTGGGTTTCCCAGGATAAAACTTTGCGTCTATTGTTTCTATGCTTGGTTATTATTTTAGTGAACTTGTTTATTATTTGCAATTAATTATAAAGCTAGAATTGTGTAAAATCTAACATCTATAAAGAACCTATGGAATATATTAGAAGAGTTAAAGGTTCCTTTAGAACTTAGGGATGCGACTATAAGGTTATATGAGAACGTCATTGGCAAATTCAAAAACACTTTGGGCTGGTCGTAGGATATTAATTGTAATATTGGAGTTAAGAAAGGGTGCCCCCTCTCCCCTACCCTTTTTTGGAATTTACATTGATAAGCTAGAAGGTTGTTTGGAAGAAGCAAGTTATGCTAGCATGACCTTAGCAGGTATAGTCATCATGCTTCTTCTCTATGCAAATGACATCGTTCTTTCGGAAATGTGCCCCTATGATCTTCAAAATAAGTTAAGAATTATCAAGGGTTTGTGCTTCAATATGGGCATGACCATTAACACCAACAAAACAAAAGTCATGATTATCAAATCCAATAAGGGTACTTTTGGCAATTTTGTATATGACAATAGAAACTTGGAGGAAGTAACTTCTTATAAATATCTAGGAATCAACTTCTGTCACAAGCTCAACTGGAACTATAGCATCGAGAAGAGGATTAATGGAGGGTAAACATCCTACATCAGTCTTGAAAACAACTATAAATCAACAAATCTTGTGATGTGGGACAAAAATAAATTCATCTTTAAAACGCTCGTCGCTCCTGTTATCTTATATGGCTGTGAAGTTTGGGGATGCGGTATTTCCAAAGAATCATGGAGAATAATTGAGCAAATCCAAAAGCAGTTTATTACTTTTAATCTAAAAATTAAGAGCAATATTCCCTATCCTATTCTCCTCTTAGAAGCAAGGCTCTCCCTCATTGAAAGTATGGCCATGATTAGATATCTAATGTACAAGCACACATTAAACAATAGAGGAGATCACCGGCTTCCTAAAATTACTCTTAACTCCAACCAAAACCACCTATTCCTCAAGCAGGGTTGGCTTAAAGGTGCCATGACATGGTTAAATTATTGGGGGATTGATGAAAATACCAATTTGTAAAATATCAATAACATTAAAAATATAATTACTTCTACCTTCAAGAGAAAATGTGGTGGAATGTAGATTTAGAGGTTAAAATAAAAATACAATATTATAAAGAGATCATTAACCCTAATCTTTAGGACCAAAGTTATATTTCTAGCTTAACAAGCTCAAAGAAAAAAATAATATTGCCAAGATTAGAATGAACTCTCATGACCTTCACAGTGAAACTGGTCACTAGACAACCCCTAAAACACTCTGGGCTGAAAGGATTTGCCACCTTTGTGGGTCTATAAGTGTTGAAGATGAAAAACACTTTCTCTTAGAATGCCCTACCTACACCGACATTAGATATCAGTTCCATAATATTTGCTCCAACACTGACCTCTCTAACCTTCTAACTCTTGAAAACTATGGCAAGCTAGGGATGCTCCTCTTTAAGCTTTTTGAGGATAGGAATAATATTTTAAAACGAATCAAATAATTTTTATTTTGTCGTTTCTCTTAAGGTCTCATAGACCAAATTTGGTCTCAGTGGACGTTAAAGACCATGATCATCATCATTTTGATTTTTAAAGTTTGATTTTGATTATATATATGAGAATACGTGAAATTTTTTAGGTTTGAATTCAATGGAATTTTAAATTGAAATTTGATATATATTTATATAAATGTCTTTTACAATTTAGCTAATTAAAATTTTGGATCCTCCATGTGCTTGGTTTTATAATTTTTATTTTTAATATTTTGGTTTAGAGCCAACATGTGCCACGCACTTGGGTTGTAGAAAGCACCTCTAAATGAAACACAAAATAAGTAATTTCACAAATGATTAACTAATGCACACAAATTTGATATATACTTATATAAATGTGTTTTTATAATGTAGCCAATTTAAATTTGGAGCTAACATGTACTTGGTTATATATATATTTATATATTTATTCTTTTGGAGCATGCTTGTTTTAAAAATTATTTTATATATTTATTTTTTGGAATCAACATGTGCCACGTCACTGTTACAGATGTGACACATCTCACCCACTTGGAGTGTAGAAAGTGCCTCTCGACACAATTACTTTTTTTTTTTAAATATTAATATGTAAAATATTAATTATAAAATGTTTAGTTATAATTTTTAAGAATATTTGATTTTTTTTAAAAATTATATAATTTATAAAACAAAATATTATTGTTTAACTAAATTTATTTTATTTATATAATTTTGATTTTTTAATATACATTAAAATAAAATAAAATTTAGCTTCTAAATAATTTCTATATGGAGTTGTCTAAAAATTTCATGATTTGGTCCGGATGGAGTTTTTCAGCAAAATCCGACGTTTTTTATTTTGTAAAATCTGAATTTAATTATGTTTTAATTGTGATTTTGATAGTAGAAATGGATTCAACACCATCAAAAACACCTGAAGCACTTGAATTTTCAGAATTTGAAAATTATAACTAAAGTTTTTAAAAATTTGTGTTAATTTTTTCAAAACCATATTGAAAAAATAAAAAATTTTCATTAAAAATATATCTAGACTAAACTCTACTTATAAGCATTTTGTCATTAATAACCAAAAAAATAATAATGACTTTCTTATGGTTACAACACAATTAGATGATAATATTTTTATATTATTATATGTTAATATTTTTAGAAAATTTTTTAAAAAAAAATCTTTTAAATTAAAACACAAAGTAATTTCAATATACACCATCATCAATCATATATATATATAATCATTGGAATATGTGGTGAAGTGATATATATATAGAGAGAGAGACATAATTTTCCTTCGTATTTTTTTAATGATGGTAGTATATATTGTGGGATGTATATGTTTGGAGATTTCATATTGTATATTTATTTATGTATATAAATCGTTGGGATATGTGGTAAAGTGTATATATATATATATATATATACACTTTACCACATATCCCAACGATTTATATACATAAATAAATATACAATATGAAATCTCCAAACATATACATCCCACAATATATATATATATTTCACTTTACCCCATATCCCAACGATTTATATACTTAAATAAATATACAATATGAAATCTCCAAACATATATATACTACCATCATTAAAAAAAATACGAAGGAAAATTATGTCTCTTTATGTATATACTACCATCATTAAAAGAGAGATAAAGACAATGAAAATTTTATAGTGTTTAGTCTCCGGAATCTCGTACATGTCAATAAGAAATGGCACCAAAAGTGATACGCACTATGTTTCGACATTAAAAACCATTTCCTCCCATAAAGTTTCATACGTAGATTGAGTTGTACAATAAAGTTTTGGGGACCATAGCGCGAATTTCAATATTTCATTTTTACTTGGGGACAATAAAATCTCCAAATTTTAAATACACTTTATTTATATATATATAAAAGATTGATGCGATTTATTTTAAGTTTTTTAAACAAATAATTTTGTATTTAAAAATGTTGTAATAGATGATTGGATTCTTTAATTATCTACACAGATGGTTATTCAAAATTCACTAAAGAGTAAACCGTGCTATATTATCTTTTATATATAAAAGTTTGATGTGGTTTATTTAAATATTTTTAAACAAATAATTTTGTATTTAAAAATGTTGTAATAATATTATTTGAAGATGATTGGATTTTGTAATTATCTAAACAATTATAGTTATCCAAAATTCACTAAATAGTAAACAGTAACCGTGTTGTTATTTATTATATAGAAAATTTACTCATATAAACCTATAAAATTATCTTAGTATCAAAATAGTCTTGCAAAATATAAATAAACTTGTAGTTAACTAATGGGATGAACCCTTGTGCTTCATCCCGATCCTCTTTTCAATGATTTTCATGTTGCTATAGTAGCTCCATAACCATGCCCCTTGGTTTTTGTTGCAATGATGCTTTTTGACAACGGTTTTAATTTATCTTTTATATTTGACAACTATTTTTAGGATTTCTATATTTGTTAGTTATGTGCTTCCTCCTTTGTGTGAAGTTGATCTGAGTGATTGGTTATTAAAGCTTGATGCCTTGAAATTTGGCACTTTTGGCACCTCAATACTCATCAAATTCTAATTAACTTGCATAGTGCATAATGACCCTAGTGGTTGTGATATTTCATGATAAAAAAGGGTTCATTCACACTCTTACAAATAAATAAAGTCCCCAACTTTCACTAAATTTATCATATTAACATTGATTAACCCTAGGGCAAGGTGGATGTTATTTTCAGTGCTACAAAACAATGAATGTAAATGCATATACTTCTCAAAACCATTGGAGACCAATTTCCCAACAAAATAGAGACTTACTTTATTATCGAATTTCCCAAAGAGTTCCATTCCTCACTCTAGGGTGATTTGAAACAAATGTCAAGTACGAATTGTAAGCCACTAAACTACAAACCACAAAGTTGAGATGAAACTGCTAACCATCAAATTGCTAACCATTAAATTGTAAATTGAATTTACAACACTTATAGTTATGATTTGGCCAACCAACTAAGGAAATCCCTTTCTATCAAAATACCCATTTATTTCCATCTCGTTGAGCCAAAAATATTGAGTCAATTTTCGATTATTGAATAAGATTAGACATAGAAATAAGCCCATAAAATTTCCACCTACATGTGCCATGGAAAGGTTGAATTGAATAAGAGCTAACTTCGAATGCAGTGAGCATGTGTGAGAACATACTATGAGGGAAGGAATAATTAATTTTTGTCTTGTTTGCTTAAATAAATTTGATCTCATAGCCTTGTATCTGATCCTTAAAGTGTGATTACCACTTGGCATGTTCAATTTGATTTGGAACATATTCATAAAGACTATGTAA
The DNA here is from genome assembly GCA_027924585.1 of Larix kaempferi. Lineage (NCBI taxonomy): Eukaryota > Viridiplantae > Streptophyta > Pinopsida > Pinales > Pinaceae > Larix > Larix kaempferi. The sequence continues at coordinate 32,341,072 of BSBM01000372.1, forward strand.
ATACTATGGGAAGGTGGTGTTGTATACCCCACATTTTTTTGAAAGGATACTTACTTCTAGTTGAGAGGTTGAATTGACCAATTTATATGCCTTCTAGTCTAAGGTTCTCAAGGAATGATATAAGTTTATTAGTGCAAGTTTTTTTGTTTCTTTATTTATCTTGGTTATGATCCGAGTCAATTAGCAATCAATTGAGATAACGAAGTTTCTAATGTGTCTAATTATGAGTGAGGAATCATCAATATCAAGACTGGCGTCTAGAATTTGGAGTCCTTTATAAAGAGCTAGAGCTTTGAATTGGTTTTTGTTGCTTCTCCTAAGCCTTATTCATAACTCTCTTCGTTTTTCCCTTTATGATCAATGATGACCCCTCAAACCTTACAACTCTATTACAGTTTCTTTAAAGTTACCAATAACCTTAACCTTGTATTTGTTAATATAGAAAGAATGATTTTTAGTGTTATTTTTTATATATATTTGTAATAAAGAAGTATCCACAACAAAGCAAGTTAAATAATACTCACTTATTTTAAATCCAAAAAAGACAAACAATTCATATCATATACATATTTTAATTTATGTATTTGTAATGAAAATGCATTGATGATATTAATAATGATAGTTAAATGACACTCATTAATGTTAAAATGAAGAAACATAAAATTAATTTATATGACCTAAATTGAAACAAATGTATATAATTTCAAGAGTCCTATTTTTTAATTAAATTTAAAGGAGTAGTTTATTTATTCTATGTTTTTCGAATTTATGGTGGATTTTGATCCATACCTCTATGACACTCAAATTATGTAATCTTCATAGCTAATATATGTGATTTTAAGATTTTCTAAAGATTTCCAATCGAAATACAAATAAAATTAGACATAAAATATGCTTAGAAAATGTTGAAAACGTAGAATATTTAGACTACACCAAATTTAAATATTTTTTTATCAATTAGAAATATAATAAATCTATTCTAATGACACCATTTTTTATAATTGTGATTTTGATTTCCAAGTAGTTTTGTCAATCAATGCAAAAACAGTTTAATAATAAAATATAAAAGATTAATAAAAATTGTAATTATAATTATCAACAATTTTAATCAATTCATACAATTTTATTTGACTATATTTTATTAAATTATATATAATATATAATTTATATTAAAATTTTAATATTAATTGTTTTATAAAGTATTTTGTTTAATTTTTATTTTTTTATTTATATTTTAAAATTGTTTTTTATTTCTTTATTTTGTACTTTTAAAAATAATAAGTAATATTTCATTTGAAAAAAGTTATAATAAATATTTATTTTGAAACCAAAATTAATGAACAATTAATTTATGTTCACGTAAATTGAATGACAATAAAATATTGGAACATCATTAATTTTTTTGTTTGATGGACACGAGTGAACATTGGATTCATATAGATAAAATTGGGGACCATCTACCATACACTAAAATAAAATGTAAGTTTATAGAATAAAAAAGGATTTTGAAAATTACATATATCTTTGTTATATATATTATTGAAAATGTAAAAAATTAATATATATAGTTGTCAAGAAAATAAAAAAATTAATAGTGAAACAAAATTGTCAATAATCTAAATGTTTAGCATTTTCTCATTTCATATATATATATATATATAATTAATTATGTGCGTTTAATACTTTGATTAATAAAACTTATAAAATAAAAATCCTTAGATGGGGTGTTAGAAAGGGTGAACACATGTAGTCATTAGGCAAGGGCACGCAGAACACTAGGTTGCGGAAGAAGAGTTTTGGAAAGATGTGTTAACATAAATGGTCCTGATCATGGAGTCAATAGAGTATATTGAGGATAGGACAAGGCCGAGTATGAAGCACCTTGGCACAATATGTTTGTAGAGTGGTTTCCAAGGTTATTAGACATGCGAATGATGTTTTGGGATGGTGGTGTGAAGGATGAGTGAATCTCAATTGGACCTTCACAATAAGAGCAAAATGACCATTTTTAGGAGGATTAAAATCTCTGCTCCCACCCTATTTTGAGTCAACCTCTCATCTTTGGTGTAAGAAATCTCCTTACTAATATGATTCTTATATATGTTTTTCTAACTCATTCCTCATCCCTTGTCTGATTTGCTCATTTCCTTTCAAAGCATGTATTTTTTATTCATCCCTCACTCCTGGTCTAGTTTACTCATTTCTTTTTAAACCTATGTTTTTTTAAAATATTTATATACAAATAACTAGAATATAATAAAACTATAAAATAAAATAATTAAATAATTTGCACATATCCCAGTAATAATATATACTATGAAATCTATAAAACGTATACATCCCACAATGTTTATATTGGAGTTTGCCATCACTAAAGTAAAGAAAGACACAAGATTCATATATAATTTAAATTGGGGACCATATACCATATAATAAAATAAAATGTAAGTTCATAGAATAAGAAAAGATTTTGAAAATTGCATATATCTTTGTTATATATATTAGTGAAAATGTCAAAAATTAATATATATAGTTGTGAAGAGAATAAAAAATCAATAGTGACGCAAAATTTTCAATAATCTACATGTTTATGATTTTCTCATCATATATATATGTGTGTGTGTGTGTGTGTGTGTTTAATACTTTTACTAATAAAACTTATTAAATAAAAATCCCTAGATGGGGTGTTAGAAAGAGTGAACACATGTGGTCATTAGGCAAGGGCACGCAGAACACTAGGTTGTAGAAGAAGACTTTCGGAAAGATGTGTTAACATAAATGGACCTGATCATGGAGTCAATAGAGTATACTGAGGATAGGACAAGGCCAAGTTTGAAGCAACTTGGCACAATAATGTTTGTAGAGTGGTTTCCAAGGATGATGTTTTAGGATGGTGGTGTGAAGGATGAGTGCATCCCAATTCCTTCACAATAAGAGCAAAAGGCCATTTTTAGGAGGATTAAAATCTCTGCTCCCACCCTATTTTGAGTCAACCTCTCATCTTTGGTGTAGGAAATCTCCTTGCTAATACTATTCTTATATATGTTTTTCTAATTCATCTCTCACCCCTTGTCTGATTTGCTCATTTCCTTTCAAAGCATTTATGTATTTTTTTATTCATCCCTCACTCCTAGTCTAGTTTACTCATTTCTTGTTAAACTTATATATATTTTTAAGTATTTATATACAAATAACTAGAATATAATAAAACTATAAAATAAATTAATTAAATATTTTGCACATATCTCAGTAATAATATATACTATGAAATCTATAAAACGTATACATCCCACACTGTTTATATTGGAGTTTGCCATCATTAAAGTAAAGAAAGACACACGATTCATATATAATTTAAATTGGGGACCATATACCATACAATAAAATAAAATGTAAGTTTATAAAATAAGAAAGGATTTTGAAAATTGCATATATCTTTGTTATATATATTAGTGAAAATGTCAAAAATTAATATATATAATTGTCAAGAGAAAGAAAATCAATAGTGACGCAAAATTGTCAATAATCTACATGTTTATGATTTTCTCATCATATATATATGTGTGTGTGTGTGTGTGTTTAATACTTTTACTAATAAAAATTATTAAATAAAAATCCCTAGATGGGGTGTTAGAAAGAGTGAACACATGTGGTCATTAGGCAAAGGCACGCAGAACACTAGGTTGCAGAAGAAGAGTTTTGGAAAGATGTGTTAACATAAATGGACCTGATCATGGAGTCAATAGAGTATACTGAGGATAGGACAAGGCCAAGTTTGAAGCACCTTGGCACAATAATGTTTGTAGAGTGGTTTCCAAGGAATGATGTTTTAGGATGGTGGTGTGAAGGGTGACTGCATCCCAATTCCTTCGCAATAAGAGCAAAAGGCCATTTTTAGGAGGATTAAAATCTCTGCTCCCACCCTATTTTGAGTCAACCTCGCATCTTTGGTGTAGGAAATCTCCTTGCTGATACTATTCTTATATATGTTTTTCTAATTCATCTCTCACCCCTTGTCTGATTTGCTCATTTCCTTTCAAAGTATTTATGTATTATTTTATTCATCCCTCACTCCTAGTCTAATTTACTCATTTCTTGTTAAACTTATATATATTTTTAAGTATTTATATACAAATAACTAGAATATAATAAAACTATAAAATTAATTAATTAAATATTTTGCACATATCCCAGTAATAATATATACTATGAAATCTATAAAACGTATACATCCCACAATGTTTATATTGGAGTTTGCCATAATTAAAGTAAAGAAAGACACAAGATTCATATATAATTTAAATTGGGGACCATATACCATATAATAAAATAAAATGTAAGTTCATAGAATAAGAAAAGATTTTGAAAATTGCATATATCTTTGTTATATATATTAGTGAAAATGTCAAAAATTAATATATATAGTTGTGAAGAGAATAAAAAATCAATAGTGACGCAAAATTTTCAATAATCTACATGTTTATGATTTTCTCATCATATATATATGTGTGTGTGTGTGTGTGTGTGTTTAATACTTTTACTAATAAAACTTATTAAATAAAAATCCCTAGATGGGGTTTTAGAAAGAGTGAACACATGTGGTCATTAGGCAAGGGCACGCAGAACACTAGGTTGTAGAAGAAGACTTTCGGAAAGATGTGTTAACATAAATGGACCTGATCATGGAGTCAATAGAGTATACTGAGGATAGGACAAGGCCAAGTTTGAAGCAACTTGGCACAATAATGTTTGTAGAGTGGTTTCCAAGGATGATGTTTTAGGATGGTGGTGTGAAGGATGAGTGCATCCCAATTCCTTCACAATAAGAGCAAAAGGCCATTTTTAGGAGGATTAAAATCTCTGCTCCCACCCTATTTTGAGTCAACCTCTCATCTTTGGTGTAGGAAATCTCCTTGCTAATACTATTCTTATATATGTTTTTCTAATTCATCTCTCACCCCTTGTCTGATTTGCTCATTTCCTTTCAAAGCATTTATGTATTTTTTTATTCATCCCTCACTCCTAGTCTAGTTTACTCATTTCTTGTTAAACTTATATATATTTTTAAGTATTTATATACAAATAACTAGAATATAATAAAACTATAAAATAAATTAATTAAATATTTTGCACATATCTCAGTAATAATATATACTATGAAATCTATAAAACGTATACATCCCACACTGTTTATATTGGAGTTTGCCATCATTAAAGTAAAGAAAGACACACGATTCATATATAATTTAAATTGGGGACCATATACCATACAATAAAATAAAATGTAAGTTTATAAAATAAGAAAGGATTTTGAAAATTGCATATATCTTTGTTATATATATTAGTGAAAATGTCAAAAATTAATATATATAATTGTCAAGAGAAAGAAAATCAATAGTGACGCAAAATTGTCAATAATCTACATGTTTATGATTTTCTCATCATATATATATGTGTGTGTGTGTGTGTGTTTAATACTTTTACTAATAAAAATTATTAAATAAAAATCCCTAGATGGGGTGTTAGAAAGAGTGAACACATGTGGTCATTAGGCAAAGGCACGCAGAACACTAGGTTGCAGAAGAAGAGTTTTGGAAAGATGTGTTAACATAAATGGACCTGATCATGGAGTCAATAGAGTATACTGAGGATAGGACAAGGCCAAGTTTGAAGCACCTTGGCACAATAATGTTTGTAGAGTGGTTTCCAAGGAATGATGTTTTAGGATGGTGGTGTGAAGGGTGACTGCATCCCAATTCCTTCGCAATAAGAGCAAAAGGCCATTTTTAGGAGGATTAAAATCTCTGCTCCCACCCTATTTTGAGTCAACCTCGCATCTTTGGTGTAGGAAATCTCCTTGCTGATACTATTCTTATATATGTTTTTCTAATTCATCTCTCACCCCTTGTCTGATTTGCTCATTTCCTTTCAAAGTATTTATGTATTATTTTATTCATCCCTCACTCCTAGTCTAATTTACTCATTTCTTGTTAAACTTATATATATTTTTAAGTATTTATATACAAATAACTAGAATATAATAAAACTATAAAATTAATTAATTAAATATTTTGCACATATCCCAGTAATAATATATACTATGAAATCTATAAAACGTATACATCCCACAATGTTTATATTGGAGTTTGCCATAATTAAAGTAAAGAAAGACACAAGATTCATATATAATTTAAATTGGGGACCATATACCATACAATAAAATAAAATATAAGTTTATAAAATAAGAAAGGATTTTGAAAATTGCATATATCTTTGTTATATATATTAGTGAAAATGTCAAAAATTAATATACATAGTTGTCAAGAGAAAGAAAATCAACAGTGACGCAAAATTGTCAATAATGTACATGTTTATCATTTTCTCATCATATATATATATATCTGTATGTGTTTAATACTTTTACTAATAAAACTTATAAAATATAAATCCCTAGATGGGGTGTTAGAAAGAGTGAACACATGTGGTCATTAGGCAAGGGCACGCAGAACACTAGGTTGTAGAAGAAGACTTTTGGAAAGACGTGTTAACATAAATGGCCCTAATCATGGAGTCAGTAGAGTATACTGAGGATAGGACATGGCCAATTATGAAGCACCTTGGCACAATAATGTTTGTAGAGTGATTTCCAAGGAATAATGTTTTGGGATGTTGGTGTGAAGGATGAGTGCATCCCAATTCCTTCGCAATAAGAGCAAAAGGCCATTTTTAGGAGGATTAAAATCTCTGCTCCCACCCTATTTTGAGTCAACCTCTCATCTTTGGTGTAGGAAATCTCCTTGTTAATACTATTTTTATACATGTTTTTCTAATTCATCCCTCACCAGGACCTCACCCCTGTCTGATTTGTTCATTTCCTTTCATAGCATTTATGTATTATTTTATTCATCCCTCACTCCTAATCTAGTTTACTCATTTCTTATTAAACTTATATATATTTTTAAGTATTTATATACAAATAACTAGAATATAATAAAATTAAATAATTAAATATTTAGCACATAACCCCATAATAATATATACTATGAAATCTATAAAACGTATACATCCCACAATACAATATATTTATATGTATATATTGGAGTTTTCCATCATTAAAGTAAAGATAAAGACACAAGATAAAGTCTTAAAGAGAAAAGGTCCATGCAAGATGTCACAAGATACTAATACTAAAGTCAAGTCTTAAAGAGAAAAGGCCCATGTAACATGTCACAAGATAACGTTTAAAAATATTCAAAATTCACAAACACTTTTTGATATTCAATATTGTCATCCCATACATCAATATGAGACTTTTTAACTTCTGCTTTTGTACCTACAATCACATAAATCTCATCTTATGAATTTTGAATTTTTTTCAATTTTTTTTTTTTTTTTTTCAAATTGTTATACTCTCACCACCTTTGTTTTTTAAAAAGTAATCATATTTCTTTGACAGGGCACTCACTTTGACAAAGACAATTTTCATTTAGAATTGTCTCTCCCTCTCATGATATCATTTCATGGTCACCAAAACCCATGGAGATATGTTTTTAACAATACAATACTAAATTTTAAGTCTATGGGAAGATGGTTAACAATCCAGGCCATTTGGACTTTAAACGCCCCAACTGTGTTTTCTCGGAACGTGATTGCTACATTTATATAATATATTCACAAATTATTAGATGCCTGTTTAGACGACTGAATTGAAGAAAATGTATTTTCTACACACAAATAAGTGGCAGTTTACAAATGGTTTCCTATCTCTTATGTAACTAAAATTAATTCCTAAACCATGCTTGCACAAAAATTATTATTATTCTCGTGTCCCATGATTTGTATGTATAAAATCGAGTTGCTAGAATGCCATTATTTCGCTATCAATTTGTAGACTCCTTTCAAAAGATAAAAACTTTTTCAAAACATAAACAAACATTATAATTTATATTGTTTGTTGGAATATACATACAAGTAAATAATTTTGTTTTGGTTAATGTCATAGTTTTTGGTTACTTCCTTAAATGTCCTTATGCCAAAATCTTATTGTCTATAAACTCATTGAGAAGTGCTATCATGTGATTTTTTGAAAGAAATCTTTCAATTTCTAAATTCACTTCTACATAAAATAATTTACATAAAATTCATACAACTAATTATAATGAAAATGTTATTTTTAATAAATTCACTATTAACAAACATTTTATATATAAAAGCTTTCTTCTTTATCCCAAGCCTTTCTTTCTTCGTCCTCATTAATGTCCTCTTTAATTATCAAGGGAATGAAGAACGATGGGCTCAACTTCATCCCGATCCATCTGAGTTTGTTCTTCATCAAGGCTTCCCTGTACATCCTTGCCCTTCTTGTCACGATTTCCAGTCTGAGGGGCAAGTGAGGTTCATGCTTCTTTAGGTCTCCTGAAATTCTCTTCCATCTATCGCTTATGACCTCTCGTACTTCGCCGAGTGTGCCTTGTATGGTCTTATCAAAATGATCGATGGATTCTTGTTATTTTTCGAGGAGGATGGGGATCAAATCCTCATTCGACGTTATGGCATGATGATCCTGGACCACCTTCTCTAGGTGAGTGGCTTCGGATCTTATCCAAAGTGCATTCTCTCATTCCTCCATCTGGTAGAGGTGAGTGTCTTGTAACCTATCTATATCGTGGTTCATCCACGAGCACAATTCCCTGAACTGGAAGTCACCCATACAAGGATTGGGTGACCAATTGGGTGAATTAGGCACGTCCAAGTTGTGAAGAAAGAACTCACACAACTGATCCTTCTCAAATCTTGTGCTTTCCAAGGAAGCATCTACAAATTGCTTTGGGGTGGTTATTTCCATGGTTAAGTGATGCTTCAATCTGTGTAACTGGAAACGACACCACTTCTCCTCAAGGTATAACACATAAATCTAGGATGGAGGTCTGGTCCCGACAATATCTTCATATAATTTTACGGTAGTGACCAGAGTGGTTTCTAGATGTGAGATCTATTGGTCCTTTTGTGCCAACAATTCTCGGGTTTGGTTCAATTTTTCTTTCAATACATGGTTTTGATGTTCTTCTTGCTTTAATTGGCCCACGTGTTGCATCTTTAAAATATGAGTTTTCTCATTCATGAATGGGGGTGCAGCTGATGACACGGTCTAGGATTTGTGGAGTCGTGGCTCAATGTTCATAGTTGCCAGCTCTTCCCCAACTTTGGCTAATTCAGCTAATGCCTCGGTCAGCCTGTCATCCTTTTTAATTTGTATTTCTTCATTTGCAAGGTTCTGGAGTGGTGTATCTTCTTCTCCTGGTTTAAAAGGGTCTCCCTATTCTTCCCCACCATCATCATTGTCTGATTGGTCTTGGGGTATGGGGCATTCTTCCTCTTCCTCTTCTTTCTCCTTTTTCTTCTCTTTTTTCTTTTCCTCCTTGGCTTTTGTCTACTGCTGCATCCTTCTGCTATGCCGCATGAACCCATGCAATGTCCTTATAGGTTTCTGACGGGAGGCGTATTCGGAATGTTTTATCTTTACCAAAGTCTCAGCTACAACCTCATTATCATCGATGTCTAATTCGATTTTCATTTTGACCCCTAACTGGGTGGTTGATTTTTCCTCTTTCTTCTCCAAGATGGGGGTTGTGCCCATGCTTGGTGTACCCTTCATTCTCTGGACATCCTCAGCAGATATATCGACAAAATATTCCCAGGAGAGTTCAGGGACTTGGCCCTTCAATTATTCACAAATGATTAGCTTGATTAATCCGTGATGAGCTAATGCATCCCATTTTATCGGCGTTACCTTCCTACTCATATCCCAAATGGATTGTAATAGGTAGAAGGGTATGCTAATATTGTTGTTGGGTTTTATCTGCCCCCTGTGCCTCAAGAGATCAAGTATCCTGAAATGGTAGGTAGGTATATAGCTGAGCCTCCATTTGTAGGTAATGTATTTGAGGACGATCACAGCCACTTCATCCCACAGTCTTGGCATGGTTTCTCTTTTTATGCCATTCTTGTCCTCTTCATATCGCTCACCATGCCCAAAGAAATATAGTTTTGCACTAATATGGGATTCCCCATTGTATTTCCCCCAATGTAGCCCCATGGGCATGCCCGCGTATGCTGTAATTGTTTCCTCATTTAAACGGATGCGTATCCCCTTCACCCTAGTAACGAACAACTCTTCTTTTAAATGCTTTAGGTTTTGGGCGAATTCTAGGGCTACTTTAGTGTCATGACCTCTTAGCCTAGTGATGAATGGCATCCACCCTACTGTGCGGAGTATCAACAGTACCAGGGGTTTTTCATAGATTGAGGCATGGTCATCTGGTTCACTTTTCTTAAACCCCTTTGTCATATTCTGAAATTTATGAATAACATAAAACAACAAAGCTTGAGGGTGGCGGACCGAATGACTTACTTGCTTGCTCGGGGTCGATCATCAGTTTGTTGGCTGAGTATCGAATCCTTCCTACTATGTCCCCCTTTTCTGAGAAAGCTTGTATCTTCCAGTTAGATCTGCTTACTTATCCCTCTCCGTCTCATTTTCTATTTCTGTATTAACTTTCGTCATTTCATGCCATGCTGGTGCTTTGATAAAAAAGGATATGGTGGGATACGGAGGTCGTCATTTCTTGATTTAGATGTGGTTGGCCATAATTACCCAGCATGGTTACTCTGAACTGTGTCATCATTTTTTCTAAAAAGTTGTCCTCGACTGCGAATTATTCCTTTTGTAGGGGAATTATTTGATTGAAAATGCAAACAAAGAATTTAGTGATTACCTCTTGTGCTTAGCGTACCTTGGCTGCTGACATGGATGTTTTTGGACGAACTTAGAGTTCCATAGTTGGTTATATCTTTGTATGTAGTTTTATTTGGCATATCTGTAGTTGCGCTTCTATGATTTCTTTTTACTCTCGGAAGACTTTTATTTGGAAATGACCTCTTGTTCTTCTTTTGTGCTAGCTCGCTTGATAGTTTCTTTTGCTTGGTTGAAATGCTGATTTTTGTTCTATGCTGGCTCACTTGATAGCTTTTGCTGCCTTTGCTTATATTGTTGTTGGCTCACTTGATAATTTATTTTGCTTGGTTGAACTGCTGCTTTTTGTTCTATGCTAGCTCGCTTGATAGCTTTTGCTAGTTTTGCTTATATTGCTGCTGGCTCGCTTGATAATTTATTTTGCTTGGATGAACTGCTACTTTTTGTTCTGTGCTAGCTCGCTTGATAATTGTTTTCTGTAGGGTTGATGTTTCTCCTTTTCTCTTTTTTTCTTTTTTCTTTTTCTCTTTTTTTCTTTTTCTCTTTTTTTTCTTTTTCTTTTTCTCTTTTTTTTCTTTTTCTTTTTCTTGTTTCTCTTTTTTCTTTTTTTCTTTTTCTCGTTTCTCTTTTTTCTCTCTTTTTTTTTCTAGTTTATGTAGTGTCCCTTTTTAATAAATTTGGTAAAATTGGAAAAATTGCAAATTTTGGCCAATTCGACCCTTAGACTAGTATTAACCCAAATGCCTCCAAATGGCTCCAAATACTTCCAAATTGGTTCTGAATGTGTTTGGAAGGTATTAAAACGTAAAATTGTGACTAATGGATGCTTGAACACTCTCAAAATACTTTTGCAACATTCAATTACAATCAGGGAAAGATAGAGTAATTTACAAGTCAAATCGAGGTTCAAATCCCCCAAGGGTAGTGGTCAAAGATGGATCTCCAAATGTTGTACGACCTTCCCAAATTTCAGAATAGAGAAATAGTATTGTTAAAGTACTTCAATGGGATCCCAAATACATTATCAATCAGTTTCTAAAGGCTTCTACAACTCCCATAAATCAAAGGTTTGTGGACATGTCTTCACATAGGGGGAAATGCTAGTAAACTTCACCACTTGCTATGAAATTCGAGATTTATGTTCCAAAGGCTTATGAAATATATACGAAACATATTCTAGACATTAATGACCATCCATACATCATAAAAATCACATATATGAATTGATACAAGTCTAAATAGAGCAACTTCAAGCTTTCATAACAAGATGTAGGGAAAATGGCACCATTTATGCATTGTTTGGTAATTTTACATAGTTCCACTTGGTATTTCAACCTAAGAGTATTCTCAGAATTAAATATAGAGTATATATATCATAATACAAATAAATGGTTCCAAAATAGCTCCCCCAAAGAGAACAACATCTCACCAAGTGCACCCCTCCTCAAGGAGCAAGAATATGACAAGAAATGGAAGAATAGTTGTAGAAGCAAGCTGAAGGAGATGTGATCATGAGATGTACTATAGATTCAACCTAAAACAAATGACTCCATTGTATCTCCAAATGAAATGTATAAATGGCCTCTCCAATTTCCAATTAGTATGGGAATATTTCACCAAGTGCACCCCTCCTCAAGGAGCAAGAATATGACAAGAAATGGAATAATAGTTGTAGAAGCAAGCTGAGGGAGATGTGATCATGAGATGTACTATAGATTAAACCTAAAACAAATGACTCCATTGTATCTCCAAATGAAATGTATAAATGGCCTCTCCAATTTCCAATTAGTATGGGAATCTTTCACCCTCGAATTTGGTACTAAGGCAAGTAGAGTAAACACTCCACAAGCATGGACAAGCTATGCTCTCCAATATGAAAAATGATAAATGATAAAAATACACTCTTCTTCTTTGTTCTTGACTTTTATAAACTTCCAAATACCTCCTTATCTCTAACTCCAACCATGATATTCATGCCAACTCAAATTAGGAAGAGATTCCAATGTATGCCACTTGTCTCTCCATTCCTAGCCTCCTCCTTCACTCAATTCGAATGTGTGATTCTTTGGATTCCCTAACTCCCTTGTGCGCCCTCTTGGAGGCTATTTTTAGCCCTGACATGTCATATATGTTGTATGTTAGCAATCAGGTCTGATTTGTGTCATAGGTGTCATAGTGTCTTCATCATTGTTGTCATAGAATCTAGGGAATCTAGCTCAAGTGTCTCAATATCTCTCAAATGCCTCTTCCTCTTCCATGGGAGTTACTCTTCCACTCCAATTCGAACTTCATTGAGTAATTCCAAGTATATTGACCTCCCAACTCCCCAATAACATTAGAATCCACCTTGTATTCGAATGGGTGAGAATAGGATGCCATGTGGCATGAGGAATCTAGCTTTGTGTGGGTCCCACACCACCAATGTGTCTCCATGGCCAAGTGCCACCTTATTTTCCTATCATAAATATTTATTTAACCCCTTTTAATATATTTATGTCAATATAATGTCCATTTGGGGTTTATTAGCTCCCTTATTCAAAATCCAATGTTTCCACCCCAACCTAGGAAACTAGTATATTGGTGGAATTTTCTCTTTTGAGATTTATTTGAATGGGGACATTACAGTCCTCCCCACCCAATATTGCTTGTCCTCAAGCAATTTAGAACATGGATTTTGAAGAACCTGCTTCCTTTCCAAAACTTTGCTTCCAAAACTTTGCTTCCAAAACTTTCTTTTCCAAATTTTTTTGAAACCAATGAGACTAAAAATTATTCCAGGGTCCCATTGCTTGTATTGCACTCCAACAATTAGGAGTGCTCTCCAACCCATACCATTAGGAAAGAGAATTCTTGGATCCCATTTCCTTGTATGCCTTCTTCCAAAAATCATAAGTACAAAAGATAGATCATCAAAGTACATAACAAAATAATAAAAATGTACATCAAGGAGGTGACTCATCAAAGGATCATGAAAGTGCTTGTACCTCCAAGTAAGTAGACCACCATTTTCCAAGTGCGTACAAGCATCAAGTGACCAATCAAATCTGCTCCAATGACATAGGTGAGGATCCCATGTCCTATAATTTTGCTCCAAAAATATGTAGGATGCATCAAAATAATCAGCTATGTATTCTTTCATCCAAGAAGTGAATGAAGAATCTCCACTAAAATCTGAACCAAGTAGGGAGCAAATAAAACAATGAGCCTGCAAGGGGCTCACGTAAGTACCATTTATGCATCCATGGATATGTGTATCATCAAGAAATAATAAAGTATGTTGCTTCCAATGTAAATAATAAGGTTCTCTAGTCATGTCATCATCAAAATGAGAGATAGGAGTTTCATACTCCTCATGTGGCACCATTAGAAAAAAACCTTTCACCCAATTTTCATCCCCAATTAATGTGGTTGAAAAAGAAGTAGGGGGTGAGGAATTATGAACCAAACTTAACTCTTTGCAACTCTTACCCATCGAAATATTTTATTCATCTTCTCCATAATTTTTTCGTCCAACTATTGTGATATCATGTGCCTCTTCCAAGGCTTTGCAACTCTCTCCATGAGGCAACTCATAATCCCTCTGAAAAAAGACAAGTGCTTGTCTTTCTTCTTGTTTGAGTGTAGCATCTTCAAATACTTGCATATCAACATGTACCTCATGTTACACCATTACATGAGGTTCCTCCTTTGTGACATAAATTCTTTCATCCATTGCCTTATTTTCCTCGAAAGGAGAACCACTGCTCCCTCCTATTTCCAATTGGCTTCCAAATTGACTAGCCAAAAATTTGAACCCTTGCATTTTCTATTTTGTAATGTCTTCAAAGAATGGTTTCAGGAATTTTCTAAACTCCTCATTCTACTCTAAGGTTCCTTTCTCATCCTTACTCATGGTTACCAAAGAATGCACTTCTTCTCCTACTTCTTCCCTTTCACCAAAAGTAATTTCAGTTTCAGTTTCTAAGGGTGGGGGATGATTTCTTTGACTTATTGTCCTTAGGAATGGTCATACAAATCAGGTGCAAGGACCATGCTTTGATACCACTTGTAGTGTCCCTTTTTAATAAATTTGGTAAAATTGGAAATATTGCAAATTTTGGCCAATTCGACCCTCAGACTAGTATTGACCCAAATGCCTCCAAATGGCTCCAAATACTTCCAAATTGGTTCTGAATGTGTTTGGAAGGTATTAAGACATAAAATTGTGACTGGTGGATGCTTGAAAATGTCAGAGATATGGATCTAACTAAACAAGCTTACCTATCTATGCACATAATAACATATCACAGTAAATAAGAACAGAAAGAGAACAAGAGAAAAGAGTACACCAGATATACGTGGTTCACCCAATTGGGATATGTCCACAGGAAGGTAATCTTCTATTATCTCCAGAATATATCCTCAAGCTTACGGAGAGCAATGCCAATAACCCCAATACAATATAGCAATACATGTGAAAGTATGTATCATGATATGTGATGTGACTATCCCTTGATTCTATTATATACTAAGAGATGAGGAGGAATTACTCTCACGTATTACATGTGGGATAATGTAATTCTCCATAGTAACATCTCTTTATATAATAATGAATATCAAGAGTATATTTTACCATCATGAATATGAGATAAATGTATTACTCTTTTAAATAAGATTGTGGATATCTTCCAACATAATATAAAGACATTATTACCTTCCAAGGAATATAAAATATTTCAACACTCCCCCTTAATAATGGATGGGAGAAAATCCCACTAACTAAGGAAGGAAGGAGTCATTACTGCTCCCCCTTGATGACAACTTCCCTCATCCCCATTAAGGAATGAAGATGCACATACTTCGCTGCTGTGAAGGATTTGGTGAAGATATCGGTTGCTTGTTGCTCAGTAGGACAATATTCAAGAGAAAGAACACCATCTGCAACGAGACCTCGAATGTAATGAGAATCAAGATTGAGATTATTTGTCTTGGAGTGATATACCGGATTATAAGCAAGATGAATTGCACCCTAATGGTCACATTTCATCACAACGGATGATTTTGGAACTAGACCAAGCTCAGTGAGAACATGCCGTAACCAAACTGCTTCTTTTATTGTTTCTTTGGCTGCTCTATACTTTGCTTCACACGAATATAAAGAAAGAGTCTTCACCTTTTTGCTGGACCAAGAAATCGGACCTGAACCAAGTTGAAATATAGAACCAGCAGTTGATCATCGATCAGATTTGTCACCTGCCCAGTCAGAATCTGTATAACCAGAAAGCGAAACTATAGTATTGCTCAAATAAAAAACACCATAGTACAATGTCCCTTGTAAATATCTCAAAATCATCTTTGTTGCTTGCCAATGAATTTCATGAGATTGCTACATGAACCATGAAACCATACTGACAGCGAAAGAGAGATATGGTCTATTGTGAGTTAAATATACCAAACTGCCAACAAGCTAACGATAAAGAGTAGCATCAACAAGAGGAGTACTACACTCAACAGTTAAATTTACACCGGACTAAAAAGGCGTAGGAGCAGGTTTACAATCACTCATGTGGAAACGAGCCAATAATATGTAGCATACTTTGTTTAAGAGAGAAAAATACCATCTTACAGATGCCAAATTTGAAGACCCAAGAAATAGTGCAATATACCAAGATCAGTCATTTCAAATTGCTTGTGAAGTTCGCTTTTCATACTTTAAATGAGAATAGGTTGGTTGCCAGTTATAATAAGACCATCCACATATAAAACAATAACAATGATATTATCATCAACATGCTTAACATACAGGTTAGGGTCAGATATACAAGAGTCAGATATACAATGCTTAAAACCATTATTCAAGAAATATGCATCAATTTTATCATACCAAGCCCTAGGTGCTTGTTTAAGACCATATAAAGACTTATGTAATTTACATACTAAACTTGATGATTCGGCATTAATAAAACCATGAGATTGTTGCATATAAATATCTTCATTAAGATCACCATTTGAAAAAGCACTTTTAACATCCATTTGGTGTATTTCCCATTTATAAGATGAAGCAATAGATAAAATGGTTCTTATTGTATTCATTTTAGCAACATGAGAAAAAGTTTCATTATAATCTATACCTTCAAGTTGATTAAAAGCTTTTGCAACTAATCTAGCATTATACTTTTCAATCTCTCCTTCTGTAGTAAATTTAATTTTATAAACCCATTTACAACCAACTAAATTCTTTTCCGAAGGAAGAGGAACAAGAGACCAAGTCTTGTTCTTCATAAGAGAATCATACTCAGCAATCATAGCTTGTTCCCAATGAGGTTTACCCTTAGCTTGAGCATAAGAGGTAGGATCATCTGTGGGCAAAACTTTGGTCATAAGAGCAAAGTTAGATCTAGTTCTATGATTATTAGAAGGGATTCTAATATCAATTCCTACAGATTCAAGAGTTTTCTGGGCCCAAACAGGAAGATTAGAAGGGACAGAAGTTGTTGATGTATATGTAACTTCGGAATGTATTTCATCTGTGTATTATATATATATTTATTGTACCCTTATAAGAGATGTGTTATTCCTCTATAAGGAAGTGTCGTCATGTGGATTGACAAGTGTCGCAAGTGTGTGTACTTGCCGATGGGTTATTAGACCACCTTATGGGGTCGGCCCTAATTAATATATAATATAATGTGGATGTACTCAAATAGACAAGTCGGCCCCAGTAGGTCACTGGGCAAAAAGGTGAGTATAAATAGAGATAGGAGATCTCTATTTTACTCACTCGGAAAAGCATCTCTCTCTCTCTCTGAAAAGTGGCGCACTAGTGAGGAGGAGGAGGATCATCTGCTAGGAGACTATCTCTGTATTATTTGGTTGTATTTTGGTTGAGCCATTGCTCTCTCTATCTCTGAGGAAGTTGTGGGGTTTTTCACCTTAGGGTTTTCCCCACGGAAACTCTGTGTCTCTTGTCTCTATGCTTTTGATTCTTGTGATGCTTGTCATATTATGATTGTCATGCATTGATATACTATAGATGTTATTCTCTCAGCAAAGATCCTATAGTATTGTGCTTTAATACTAAAAATTTAACATGGTATCAGAGCTTAACTGAGAAGAAGACATTTTGCAGTGACGGAAGCTTGTATTCCTTATTTATTGGGTTTCTCTCCATAGATTTTTGAAATTCAGTATAGTAGATTGGATCTACTCATCAAGGCGCATCTTTCTGTCCAATCAGATTTCAGTTCCGAGCATTTTCAGTTTTGGCCCTAAAAATTAGGGTTTCCACAAAAATAGCAATTTCTGGAAACTAAAGGTACAGCTGGAAGCTCCTTGCAAAAATCGAAGGTTTGAGCTTTGGATCGAGATTTTTGGCTGGGTATATCTCCGGGAAACTCAAACCCTAATTCAGGGCTCTCCCCAGTGAACCCGGGAGGACAAAAGGGCAATTCTGAAGGGCAAGACTTTGCTGATCTCAAATTCTGAATGTACTAGGCTGATCAGCTCTCCAAGGCGCATCTTTCTATCCTTTCGGAATTTTGAAATTCACATTTTGAATTTTTAGGGTTTCTCTGACAAACCCTAATCCGGGACCAGTTCCAGTTTTCAGCACTTCAAGTGGTAAGTTCTAAATCTTTTCTATTTCCATTTGAAGTACTCTTAAAGATGTCTCTTCACACCAAGCTTGAGGATAAGCTTGAAGGGGCTGATAACTTCCGAGCCTGGAAGTATAGGATTGGGCTAATCCTGGAAGAGAATGAGTTGGACTCATATGTGAAAGAAGACATCCCTATCCCAGAGGATGAAGAGGCCAAGGCATTGCACAAGAAGAACTTGGTCAAGGCAAAGAGAATCATTGCTGATTCTATCAAAGACCATCTTATACCCCATGTGTCTTCTCTCAAGACACCCAAAGAGATGTTTGAATCTTTGACCAAGCTATTTGAAGGAAAGAACATAAATCGGAAGATGACCCTGCGGAACCAATTGAAAGCAGTGAAGTTTCAGAATGGAGAAACCATTCAATCTTACTTTTCAAGGGTCTCTCAGATCAAGGAACAATTAGAAGCAGTAGATGAAATGGTGGAGAATGGTGAGGTGGTGATGACTACTCTAAATGGCCTACCCAGGTCATGGGATTCCTTTATTCAAGGAATTTGTGCAAGGAAGAAGTTGATCTCCTTCAGTAGACTTCGGGAAGAATGCTCTCAAGAAGAAGCTAGACTTATAGCTCGTGAGGAAAAGATGGGAGGGGAAGATCAAGCTCTTGCAGCTCACACCAAAAGAAGCAAAATCAAGAAGGATCCCTCTCGCCTCAATAGGTCCCATCAAAAGAAGAACAGGAAAGACCTAAGATGTTTCACATGCAATGAGAAGGGTCACTTTGCTTCAGATTGTCCTAAGAACAAAAGGGATAATAACAAAAATCCTAGTAAGAAAAAGAAGGGTAGCAAAAGAAGGTTTCATGCTCATGCTGCTGAAGATGATGAACCCCCAAAGAAGAAAGCTAAGGCAGAAAGTAGTAGTGATGATGATTCATCAAGTGAAGAAGAGTATGTTCTGATCTCTGCACTCACTGGTACCATCTCCCATGGTTGTAATGATTGGTTGATTGATAGTGGGGCTTCCAAACACATGACTGGGTTCAAGGAATCTTTTGTGAACCTTTCTGAACATGAATCACCCCATAAGGTGAAACTTGGGGATGATTATCAATACCCAATCAAAGGAAGTGGTGAAGCCTCTTACAACCTAGATTCTGGAAAATCTCTGAAGATGAAGGAAGTCCTCTATGTACCTGGGCTCAAGAAAAACTTACTCTCCATCTCTGCTTTAGATGCAAAAGGTATGAGGGTTGCATTTGTTGATGGCCAAGTACTAATGTGGCCAAAGGGAAAGACCATAGATGATGCAGTAGTGATTGGAGAGCAAGAGGGAGGCTTGTACAAATTAAAGGGTCAACCTGAACATGCCATGGTACATGAATCCATGGAGCCAAGTGAACTTTGGCATAGAAGACTTGCTCACATGCACTATAGAGCACTTCCAATTGCAAGCAAGGCTGTAGAGGGTCTTCCTGAAATCAAGACCAAACATGAAGGTGTTTGCAAAGGATGTGCAAAAGGTAAGAACATTAAGAAGGCTTTCCCAAGCAGTGAAAGCAAGGCAAAAGATATTCTAGAAATCATCCACTCAGATATATGTGGCCCTATGTCATCCAGCTCCCTGAGTGGGTATGTTTACTATGTATCATTTATTGATGACTTCTCCAGGAAGACTTGGGTATACTTCTTGAAGGACAAAGATGAGGTGTTTGATAAATTCAAGGAATTCAAAACCTTGATGGAGAATCAAACTGACAAGAAAATCAAGACATTCAGATCTGACAATGGTGGAGAATTCACCTCAAATGACTTCAAGAAGCTTTGCAGTGATTCCGGGATTAAGAGGGAGTTGACTGCTCCTTATAATCCTCAACAGAATGGAGTTGCAGAAAGGAAGAACAGAACTATCATGGAAGCAGCAAGGGCAATGTTGCATGACCAGGATCTTCCTATGCATCTATGGGCAGAAGCAGCTAGAACAGCTGTATATGTGCAGAATAGAACACCCCACAAGATTTTGGACAACAAGACACCAGAAGAAGTCTTTTCTGGTAAGAAACCTGAAGTCAGCCACCTCAGAATATTTGGTTGTCCAGTATACACTCATGTCCCAAAGGAGAAGAGGACTAAACTAGATCCTTCAGGAAAGAAGGGCATCTTTGTGGGTTATAGTGAAAGCTCGAAGGCTTACAAAATATATTTTCCAGGGTTCAAGAAGATTGATGTCAGCAGGGATGTAACATTTGATGAGAATTCAGCATTCATCAAATCAAGAAAGGCACCTACCGAAGTTTATGAAGAACCTAAGGAAACAAGATTTCAGGACACTACCATGACTGAAGCAGTTCCAGAAACTGCTCGTGAGTTTGAAGATCCACAAGAACCTGTAGATCCACCCCGTGAGGATAACTCTCACAAAAGGAAACCTGTATGGGCTAGAGAGCTCATTCATGATGCAGAAAGATTTGGCATTCCAGAAGAAGAACACAGAGCAAAGAAGAGAACCAGATCACACACCAGTTATGTTGCTTTACTCTGTGACATCATGAACAAAGAGCCTTCCAGTTATGAAGAGGCAGCAGAAAAGAAAGAATGGAAGGATGCTATGGTTGAGGAATATCAATCAATTATGAAGAATGATGTTTGGGATGTTGTCCCAAGACCTAAAGAGAAGTCTGTTGTGACTTCCAAGTGGATCTACAAAATCAAGCATGCTGCAGATGGCAGTGTGGAAAAATATAAAGCAAGATTCGTAGCTCATGGTTTCTCTCAGAAGGAAGGAATAGACTATGAAGAAACCTTTGCACCTGTAGCCAGATATACTTCCATCAGAACAGTACTTGCCCTGGCTGCAGCAATGAAATGGAAGATACACCAGATGGATGTCAAGACTGCTTTCCTGAACGGTGTAGTAGAAGAGGAAGTATATGTGGAACAGCCACTCGGCTTTGAAATACATGACAGGGAATCTTATGTATGCAGATTGAAGAAAGCCTTGTATGGCTTAAAGCAAGCCCCCAGAACCTGGTATGGTAGGATGGACAGTTTCCTATCCAGTTTGGGCTTTACCAAGAGTAAAGCAGATTCCAACCTTTACTACAAGGTTGAGGAAGGGAATCCAGTGATTCTACTACTATATGTGGATGACCTATTTGTGACAGGAGATGACAGAATGATTGCAGATACCAAGAGGAAGCTTGCAGCTGAATTCGATATGAAAGATTTGGGAATGATGCACTATTTCCTAGGTACGGAGGTGTGGCAGAATGCAGGTGGGATCTTCCTTGGTCAAGGGAAGTACACAGTAGATATCCTAAAGAGATTTGGGATGATGGATTGCAAAGCCATGGCCACACCTATGGCATCGAATCTGAAGCTTCTTTGTGATGCTTCATCTGAGCCAGTTGATGTTTCTATGTATCGTCAGATTATTGGGTCCTTGATGTACCTGACGAACACGAGACCAGATATTTGCTTTGTTGTGAACACATTGAGCCAGTTCCTGACGGATCCAAGAAGTGTTCACCTGGTTGCTGTAAAGCATGTTCTGAGGTACCTGAAGGGTACAGTGGATTATGGGCTCATATATGAGGCGAATCAAAAGTTTAACCTGCAGGGTTATGTTGATTCAGATTGGGCTGGCAGTGCTGCAGATAGGAAGAGCACATCTGGGTGTTGCTTCAGTATGGGATCAGGTGTGATCTCTTGGTTTAGCAGGAAGCAATCCTGCGTAGCACTGAGTACAGCTGAGGCAGAGTATGTTGCAGCCTGTTCAGCTAGTTGTGAGGCAGTATGGCTACGGAAGCTACTGTCCGAGTTATTTGATCTCCCGTTGGAAGCTACTGGTATCTTCTGTGATAACCAGAGTTGTGTGAAGCTGTCCGAGAACCCAGTGTTTCATGACAGGTCGAAACACATAGAGATCAAATACCACTATATCAGGGATATGGTGCAGAGAGGAGCTGTGAAGCTCCTGTATGTTGCGACGGATGAGCAGATTGCAGATGTGCTGACGAAGCCACTAGCCAGGGTGAAGTTCGAGTACTTCAGAGAGAGGCTTGGCGTTATTCAGATCGAGGACACTTCGAGGAAGAAGTGATGGACACATTTGCTGAAGCCATTCCAAGCATGTTGGAAGGAGGATCCTTCACATGGCCGTGGATGTAAGCGCTGGATGATGAACATCAAGATGATGTTCTAGTTTCTGCTGGATATGATCAGTTGGATCATTTTATGTATGTATGTACGCATCATGTTGGATGCTGGATATGATCAGTTGGATCATTTTATGTATGTATGTATGCATCATGTTGGATGCTGGATATGATCAGTTGGATCATTTTATGTATGTATGTACGCATCATGTTGGATGCTGGATATGATCAGTTGGATCATGTGTATGTATTTTATATGCATCATGTTGGATGTTTGGACCATGTATCTGTATATGTATCAGGTGGATACATTGTATGATCAGGTGGATCATGTATGGTGATATATATCATATGTTTTGTATTTGTATCAGGTGGATACATTGATGATCAGGAGGATCATGTATGATGATATGTATCAGGTAGATACTTGGTATGCAGCAGGATGTTGCATTGATGATCAGGATGATCATAGATGACGAGCTTCAGGATGTTGCTCCAGATGACATGCAGCAGGATGTTGCATTGATGATCAGGATGATCATAGATGACGAGCTTCAGGATGTTGCTCCAGATGACATGCAGCAGGATGTTGCATTGATGATCAGGATGATCATAGATGACGAGCTTCAGGATGTTGCTCCAGATGACATGCAGCAGGATGTTGCAGTGATGATCAGGATGATCATAGATGACGAGCTTCAGGATGTTGCTCCAGATGACATGCAGCAGGACGTTGCAGTGATGATGATCAGGATGATCATGGATACATCAGGATGATGTATGGTGAGTATCAGGTTGATACTCTGTGGCCGTGGATCAGGTTGTGCAGATGAGCATGTAATTCGTTGCCCTGGGAGATTTGCAGATGGTCTTGCGAGGTTTTGCCTATGGCATGTAATTCGTTGCCCTGGGACATCTGGCAAATGCTCTTTCGAGGTTTTGCTCTGGGAGGACATGTAATTCGTTGCCCTGGGAGATCTGCAGATAGTCTTGCGAGGTTTTTCCTATGGCATGTAATTCGTTGCCCTGGGATATCTGACAGATGCTCTTGCGAGGTTTTGTCCTATGGCATGTAATTCGTTTCCCTGGGAGATCCGATAGGTTGGGCCGTGTGCCCGTAATCAGTCCTGGGATGCTCTTGCGAGGTTTTGCCATGACCACATGTAATTCGTTGCCCTGGGAGATCCTATAGGTAGAGCTGTGTGCTCGTAACAGCCTGGGATGCTCTTGCGAGGTTTTGTGGTGAGGTCACATGTAATTCGTTGCCCTGGGAGATCCTATAGGTAGAGCTGTGTGCTCGTAACAGCCTGGGATGCTCTTGCGAGGTTTTGTGATGCACGTGAAAGTCCTGAGGATTCCACAGTATGGCCAGTGATGACGAAGACCTGCAGGTGGTGGGCCTACATCCAGTATGAAAAAGGACTGGCTCTGTAGAACTTCCTATGACGAGTAGAGACAGAGATTGGTTGAGATAGTAGCAGCAGTGACGATGATGACGACGATGCATCGATGACGATGATCCAGAGAAGAAGACTTGTCTAGCTGATCTGTGTCGAGAAATACCTTCCTAGTTAAGAGGGAGTGTTGATGTATATGTAACTTCGGAATGTATTTCATCTGTGTATTATATATATATTTATTGTACCCTTATAAGAGATGTGTTATTCCTCTATAAGGAAGTGTCGTCATGTGGATTGACAAGTGTTGCAAGTGTGTGTACTTGCCGATGGGTTATTAGACCACCTTATGGGGTCGGACCTAATTAATATATAATATAATGTGGATGTACTCAAATAGACAAGTCGGCCCCAGTAGGTCACTGGGCAAAAAGGTGAGTATAAATAGAGATAGGAGATCTCTATTTTACTCACTCGGAAAAGCATCTATCTCTCTCTCTGAAAAGTGGCGCACTAGTGAGGAGGAGGAGGATCATCTGCTAGGAGACTATCTCTGTATTATTTGGTTGTATTTTGGTTGAGCCATTGCTCTCTCTATCTCTGAGGAAGTTGTGGGGTTTTTCACCTTAGGGTTTTCCCCACGGAAACTCTGTGTCTCTTGTCTCTATGCTTTTGATTCTTGTGATGCTTGTCATATTATGATTGTCATGCATTGATATACTGTAGATGTTATTCTCTCAGCAAAGATCCTATAGTATTGTGCTTTAATACTAAAAATTTAACAGAAGTCACTTCAAGAGCTTCGAGACATTCAGGTGGAATGATTGAAGAAGAAGAAGAAGGTGAACTAATATCAGTCACATAACTGGAAGGAGTAATCGAGATAGGAGTAACAAGTGATAAGGGAATATTCAATGTAACATGAGGTTCTATAGAATTAGGTGGTGGAGAGACTTCAATAAATTGACCATCTCTTCTAATGATGACACTTTGATTAGAAGGATCAAACAACCTATAATCCTTAGAATCTGTTGGTGTCCGTTTTGTCACTATTTTTTATCATTCAATCTACTCGAAATGGCGTTATTTCTATCATTCTTTGTTATATTAGGTTGTTTTCTTATCATTCATGCCATCAAACAGTCCAGGTATGCATATATTTACCTATTACATAAATCTTGTTTATATTTCGTTATATCATGGTTTATCTATGTTCAAATGACAATTTTTGGACATTATTGACATTTATGTTTTAATTGATAGGCATGTTTTTCAAGTGACCCTTCATTCAGATCACTTGTTTATAATGTCGAGTTCAAGCACGTTCAGCTCATCGTTCAGCCTCACGTTCAGCCCCCGAAATCCATGGTTGGCATATCTCAGACTGTTAAAGCAGAAGAAGGGCACGTGGGTTCTATTAGCCACGTGGTGCTGATGGTTAATGAGCTGTTTCTCTAGAAGATCTATCCCCAAGTTCGCTGAGCTTTCCAAAGCATCACCACACCTACGTCAACACTCCAACACCCGATTCAGCCTTGCATTCAGCATGGAATCATGCTTCCTGTTTACGCCATCATTTTGGAAGGAGTCTAGGTCACACACATTCCGCCTGCCAGCACAGTTCCTTGCCAGGATAGTTCTCCAGTAGCCTCTCCTCTGTTCGCTAATATCGGCAGCTTGCTACCTCTCTGCCCATGTCAAGGGTAGATCGACGCTCTAGCACTTGCGTGAAGAAACCAACCCCGTGTAAGGTGCGTAGATGCTCCCTACGTTGGCATGCACCATTCAATCAACAATTACGGTCATTTAAACACTTCTATTATTAAAGAGGTCGACTCTATCAACCCTCTCACATATTTGTAACTTATAAATAGTTGTCTCCATGACTAAGACGAGTTAGTCTGGTTAATTTTTAGTCCTTCAGTTTAAGAGATAGTTCGCAGTCATTAAGAGTTTGCAGTTGGAGATAGTTCTGTAATTCTCTCAAGTTAATGGAAGTTCTAGTTTGTTGATAGTCCGAGTAGCTAAATCCATCCAGTTTTTCATCTCTAATTGCTGGGAAGGACCCCTCATCAACCAGAGGTTTTGTCTTTGTTTTCTGCATTTTCTTTTCTGCAAATAGTTAGTTTGTTTTCTTGTGTTTATAATCAAATTCATTGTTGTATCTAATATCTCTTTCTCCTCTGTAATTTATGTTATGATGCTAACTTAATTTGTGTTTATAGACTTAGTAAATGGTCGACCAAGCTTAATAGTTTGTAGTTGCTTTCAGCTTTTCTTTCTTCCATCATTTATAGTTAGATATTGCCTCAGAATTCTTCCATAGTTAGTATTAGCTTCCTTCTTTCCTCTCTGTTAGTTTTCTTCTTTCCTGTAGCTGTAGGTTAACTATTTTCCTTTCATCTCAATCTTTTTTTTTTCCATCTCATAGAAATAGTTTATCTCCTTTAGACAATGATTAAAATAGGTTGTTGTCTATTAACGTAACGCCTCAACAAGTCTTCTAACTAATTTCTCTACATTATAGGTTCATGTGCATTCGCCAATTGACATCAAGATCATCAAAACTCTCATTTTCCTTAGTTTTGTTAATTTTTCCTCCATTCAGATTGTCATTCGGACTGTCGTTCGGACTGACATTCAGATCGTCATTCAGACTTTTACCTTTTCTACATTAGTTTTATATTTTTCAGATTCCAGTCTTTCTTGCTTATTAGATATAATGCTTCTCGCTTCTAATTTACAGTTCTAGGTGTAATTTAAATTTGGTTTTATGCTACATAGTTTTTAATTGAGTTTTTCTTATTGTTTCCTCCTTCCACATTTCCTTCCTTCACTTTCTTCTAACCTTCTTTCAAGGTTAAGTTTTTGTATCAGATTTGATAGTTAGTTGTTGTTTCAGAATTCATCAGTTTGTTTCGAGATAGTTTATTTTCAAATCATAGTTAATAATTTCATTCCTTAATTAGTTTTAATTTGTTAATCATAAGAATTATTTTCCATTTCATGTAATTAGTGAAAACATTCATGATTTGAGATTTGGATCAGAAATAAACATCTTTATCAAGTTTTCTACTTGCTTCCAAATCAAATTTAGAAGTGAATATCTTTATTAAGTTTTCTACTTGCTTCTAGTTTTCATTAGTTTTATATTATTCTACTCATGGATAATAGATAGATCAGAATGTTTAAAGTTAACTGTAATTTATCTCTTTGTAGTTTACATCTCTTTATTGAAGTTAGATTAGATTTACTTTCGTTTTGTTTCGCTATTACATTTGAAAGTCATTACGATACATTCACTCTGGTTCTTGTTACATGGGAATAGATGTTTCTTCTTGAATTAGTTGTTGAAATTATTTAGCTTGTAATTTACTTTGATTAGCATAGTTTCCGTTTATGTAATTTATCATCAAATTCAATTATCTCATAGATAGTTTATTTACAATTGTTCTCTATATGAAATTAGGCAGTTTAGTTTTAGAATTATTTACATTTACAAGTTCTCCCCAACAATTCTTATTTGGTTATCAGTTATTTTTCTATCCCTTTCCATCATTTAAATATAACAGTAGAGTAGTATAAATTGATACTATCCTAGTCGGTTGTTTAGTTAGATTTGATTTAGTTCTCTTATTGTTTTTCTAAAGTTTGACTTGGTTTTTCATTTTGAAAGATCTTTTGATCTCTTTTTTACTAAATATTTTGAAGGTCTTACAAGCCGGAAAAATTAGGTACTATTCTACCTTAGCATATATTTTTCCTCAACTCTAAGATTACCAATCTTGGTCGATAATTAAATATTAGGTGTTTTATTTGAGATAGCTCACACACCCAACATTTTTGCGCCGTTGCCGGGGAGTTGTAGAAGATAGGTAGAATTCAGTTGTAGATAAGTTGAACTTCCTTTTTAAAATTCAGTTCTTTTCTTTAAAACTTAGATTAGGCTGGTGGCGGGTGAGCAGTAAGACGAGAGGTAAGAACCTGCGCATATGTTATAACAGGCATCCCCAAAACCCAGTAATAGCCATTATGCAGTTCGAATTTATTTTAAGTTTCAATTTGTTTTCATGAATACGTCTAGAGATTCACAAGGTAGATTTATTAAAACTAGTTCTCTCACTAAAAACACTACTAAAATATCTACTAACTTATATGGGGGGTGTGCCACCCCAACTACTAACTCAGCAGAAAGGTATCGGAAAACACCTAAAGGGGATAGTCCTACTTGGAAGGCTAAAGAAACCTTTTTTGGAAACATTTTAAGGGAAATTATAGGGACATCAGAACAGTCTGTTCATAAATAAATTCCACTAGAAGAACCTCAAGCTCATATTGAGACTGAACTTAGACAAGAGGAAACTCGGAAGGATAAAATTTTGGAACTTCTGAACCCTCCATTAGTCCAAAATCCCAAAGACACCACTTTTTCAATAGTAGGTGGTCCAAACTTAGTATATTTTGTCGATCCTGCACAAGTAAACACTCTTTTTGGGAGCTCTACAAACATCGTTATCTCACAGATTGACACAACAACAGTAGGACCTCTAAAATTGGATTCCCACATAGCTGATAATTCTCCTCCTAAAAAGAAGAATACCCTTCCTGAAATAGAATGTTGGGATATCCCATATTCACCAAGAAAGGAGCCACCTAGATTTTTTCTCTTTGGTAATAGAATCTTCATGGGGCATGAAAATGAAGATCATGTACGACAAGATGAAGAAGATGGATAAGTTAGAACTGAAGGTACCTTCAGGTTCCCTATCTTAGACACTGCACAAGATGTTACTATGAAAAGCATCCCTCCCTCCTCACTACCAACCTTCTATTGGAAGAGTAGTGAGGATCCAGACACATTCTTGTTTGAATTTGACATTTTGTGTAGGAGTTATAATTACCTACAAGACAGCCAAAAACTAAAACTCTTTCCTACCACATTAAAAGGATTCCTCTCTTTGATGAATCATGGGATTAGGAGAATCTAGTATTAGAACTTGGGAAGACATGAAGAATGCATTTCTTCGGAAATATCAGGATTATTGTAGACCCAAAGACTCTCGCAATGACACTTTTAAAATTCAACAACTTGAAGACGAGAGCTTAGAGGACTATCTCGAGAGGTTTAACTATGTGTTACACAAATCTAAATATAGTGATCTTTGATAAGATGCAGTAATAACACTCTTCCTCAAAGGAATCTCAGAATAATTCTTGGATAACCTTAATCTCATGGCAGCAGGAGACATTTCTCACAAATATTTTGCAGAGATTTGTGAACTATGTAGGAATTACTATAGGATTAGAGGGAAAGGTGGAAGCCATTTTCAAGAATCTTATGCTAGAAACCCCAAAGGAAACACATCTGGTCCTGGTGGAGTTACAAGGGTAGAATTGGGAAAGCTATTGGAAAATTTCAAAACAGATATTTTAGGAGCCATGGGTTCTCAATTAGATGCACTACAAGCTAAAACGAGATAGGATGAAGAGTGTGCAGCAATGAGTGTTTTCTGTCATAGGTGTAGAACTAAACATCCTCAATGAGAATGTCCATTAAATAATGTTCCAGTCTGTCACCTTTGTACCGAAGAACATCCAACCAATGATTGTCCATCATTGCCCAGATTGCAAGCTGTATACAAGAGTAGAAACTTTGGTGAACCATCTAGGAAGCCTTGGAAACCTAGATATCAACCATCATATCAATATTCTTCCCAAATTCCACCATATTACTATCCTTATCAACCTTCTCAACAATGGAACACTTCAGGTTGGCAGAATTGGCCACCGCAGTACCCTCCTCAGAATGCTCAACAACAGCAATGGCCACATGGATGGAGAGGGAAATATTATGTTCAAACACCTCCTCCTATTCCTAACTATACTTACCCACCTAATATTCAACAACTTCTGCCTAGATTTGTACCTCCTTCACTACCCCCTATCCCTAATCAACCTCATCATTTCCAGAACATGAATCCTCCAAGACCCACAATATTACCTGCACAACCGATACCGAATCCTAACAACAAACCAACCCAATATATTAATAGAATTGGGTTGTTACTTCTTCCATCATATGTTATTTCGACCGCACCAATACATGAGATACAACTGCGGTCTGGAAGAGTTGTCCAAGATAAGCCCAAGTCATCAGTTGTTATTCAAGAAGAGAATGAAGAAGACATACCTAGTGAAGTTTTGAATAATGCCATTCTTGAAGATATGGTTGTTTCTAAACCTTCAGCACACAACCATCAACGTAAAGAAGTAATTCTAGGAGAAAAGTCACCCCCATATCCGGAGCGTCTAATAATAGAGAAACCTGTAACTTATCCAGAGTATGATATCATTAACAAATTGAAAAATATTTGCATTAAGATCCCTTTGTTACAATCCATTAAGGATATTCCAATCTATAGCAAGGTAATAAAGGAAATCTGTATTAAGAGACCAGGGAAAAAACAAAAGGACCCTCTGACAATTCATGTAATAGGAGAGGTATTAGATTTTATAGCAAACCAACCTAGAATTCCAAAATATTCCAACCCACAGAATCCTGTGGTGACTATTATTATTAATAACACCGCCATAGGAAATACACTTATTGATCTAGGAGCTACTATCAATTTTATGACTACCACAGTTGTCGAAACTCTCAATTTAGGACAATTCCTTCACCCTACTCCAACAATGCTAGAACTAGCAGATCGCACGATGGTGCAGCCTGCTAGAATCTTAGATGATATCACTGTATCAGTATCTTCTTGGGAATATCCAGTGGAATTCATGGTTATTAAATCAAAAGACCCTTCCAAAGGTCACCCCATTATTTTCGGAAGACCTTGGTTAGCTACTGCCAATGCATTTATAGGATGTAGGGATGGAGAGATGGCTATTTCTGATGGGTTTTCTACAAGAAAACTAGCCTTATATCCACCAGCTCAGTTAATAGCTGAAAACTTATTTTGGTTATATTGTCCTTTCGGAGATGAAAACTTGGAAGAAATTTCCCTTGTTAGTGATTTCTCCTGGGCACTTCAAGAACAGAACACCGAGAACGTGCTGAACCAATTTTTCTCTTCCACAACCTGTATAGATTTTCCTCAATCTTTTTCCCAATTTGACCATATCTTTGGAGATGAATTCCAAGAAAATATGAGCCTCTCAACATTCACTAGTACACCCTGTGTCTTTGAAATCGAAGAATATCTAAGATCTTATACCATACCATGCGAGGTTAGTTCCGATAAATTTCTGCATATAAATGCAGGTTTAGATGAGAATCAACAAAAACAATTACTAAAAGTTCTCAAGAGTCAAACTGGAGCATTTGCATGGGAATATACCGATATGAAAGGTATACACCCAAATACCTGTATCCATCACATTTACACAGACTCAGCCATACCTCCTATTAGGAAACCCCAGAGAAGAATGAACCCAACACTAAAGGACATAGTAAAAGACGAACTACAAAAGCTCCTTAATGTTGGATTCATTTACCCAATTTCCAATAGTAAATGGGTCTCTCCTCTGGTGGTAGTTCCAAAGAAAGTCACAGGGAAATGGCGTATCTATGTTGACTTTCAAGAATTGAACAAGGCCACTCTTAAAGACTACTTCCCTTTGCCTTTTATCGATAAGGTGTTAGACACCTTATCAGGGAAACAATATTTCTCATTCCTTGATGGGTATAGCGGATACAATGAAATACTAATAGCACATGAGGATCAGGACAAGACAACTTTCACTTGTTCTTGGGGGACGTATGCCTATCGAGTATTACCATTTAGTCTGTGTAATGCACTTGCTACTTTCCAGCGTGCAATTCTTGGAATCTTCGATGACCTCATACACAACTGTGTAGAAGTTTATATGAATGATTTTACAGTTTATGGTAATACATTCCAAGAAGCCCTTGATAACCTCGAAACAGTTATTATTCGGTGCCAAGAAACGAACTTAGCTCTCGGTCATGGAAAATGTAAGATGTTACTAACTGAGGGCATAGTCCTAGGACATCATGTTTCTCTTCAAGGTATCAAAGTAGACCCCGCTAAGATGGAGATCATTGTTAATATTCCTCCTCCGAAAACACCAAAGGAAGTAAGAAGTTTTCTTGGCCATGCTGGCTATTATAGACGTTTCATTGAAAATTTCACTAAAATAGTCACACCGATGTTCAAACTACTTATGAAAGACACAAAATTTCAATGGACTGAACCATGTCAACAAGCCTTCAAAACTTTGAAGGCCAAGCTATCAGTGGCACCAATTCTTAGGGGCCCAAATTGGTCCCTTCCTTTCCATATATCCACTGATGCTTCCGACATAGATATAGGGGAAATTTTAGGTCAAAAAGAGGGCATACATCACATGCCATTTATTTTGCCAGTAAAAATTTGACTCCTGCAGAATCAAAGTACACTGTTATGGAAAAGGAGTTTCTAGCAGTAGTCTACTCCATCAACAAGTTTCATCATTATATCACAGGATATGAAATTTTTATACACACTGACTACTCTGCCATTAGGTTTCTAATGAATAAACCCATCACCAATGGCAGAGTGACTCAGTGGCTTCTTTTGTTGCAAGAATTTAACATTACCATTGTTGATCGTCCCAGTAGAGAGAATGTAGTCGCTGATTTCCTCTCTCGAATTCAAATTGATGATAATGCCAGCCCTGTTGATGATAGCTTCCTAGATCAACATTTGTTCGCTGTATCTGTTCGAACCCCATGGTTTGCAGATATAGCCAATTATTTAGCAACTGGAAATCTACCTAACCATCTCTCCCCACCTAAGAAACATAGGATCATAGTTCAAAGTTCCAATTATTCTTGGGTAGACAATGATCTCTTTCGTACTGGTCCTGATCTTATTATTAGACGATGTGTATGAGAGGACGAGATGGCAGATATCCTACATGCATTTCATGGTGGACCTTGCAGTGGGAATTTTTATGATAAAAGAATGACATAAAAAGTATTGCACTCTGGGTAGTATTGGCCAAGCATCTTTGAAGATGCTGCCAAATATGTCAAGGGATGTGATAGTTGTCAAAGAATGGGTAGACCTACACCATCCATTGAGATGCCTTTGCAATCCCAAGTTATGATTGAGCCATTTGAAAAATGGGCTCTAGATTTTGTTGGACCAATTTCCCCGTTGTCTCGCAAGAAGAAGTACATCCTGATTTGTACAGATTATGTCACCAAATGGGTGGAAGCTAAAGCTTTATTCCGAGTCACAGAGAAATCTGTGGTAGAATTCATTTATGAAGAGATATTTACGTGATTCGGTGTACCTAGGGAAATTGTAATTGATCAAAGATCTCGGTTTACCTCCAAATTAATGAAAGAGCTTACTGATAAATATGGTATTAGACACTGCAAATCATCACCATATCATCCTCAAGCAAATGGTCAATTAGAGAGCACAAACAAAGTATTAGAAGCTATCCTGACCAAGACTATCCAGTTACACGGACTGGCAGATAGGCTCCCAGAATCCTTATGGGCTTATAGAATAACTTGGAGAAACACCACTGACCACACACCTTATAAAATCGTTTATGGTAAACAAGTTCTTTTACTCATTGAATTCCAAGTCAAAACCTTTCGTATGGCTGCACCATTAGGGATGAACTTAGAAGAAGCACAGATTCAATGAATCCTGTAGATAAATGAATTAGACAAGATTAGGCAAGATGCTATTCAACGTACAGTCTTAATACAAAATCAATGTAAAAAGTGGCATGATAGATACATTAAACAAAAGCAATTCAAAACTGGAGACTGGGCACTACTCTTTGATTCAAGATATAAAAACTTTAAAGGTAAATTAACTACTCGTTGGATGGGTCCATATGAAATTGTTACAGCGTTTGATAATGGATCCATTAAAATAAAGACAATTGATGATTCTCAAATTTCCTTTATCATCAACCAATATCTAAACAAGACTTTGTACAAAATTCCTTACAACAGGAAGAAATGGAACTGGTAGAAGAGGAAGTCATTCCTCCTCCTCCTAGTCCTTGAATTACTTTGGTTTATATTCCTTTGTATATATGTAAATATGTTTTTCTTCCATAATAATAGTCATTTCTAACGATTGATTGAATTTTTACAGGGAAAATTATTATGATCAGTTCATAAGAAGTTTGTCAATCAAAACAGGAAGACTCTCTTCCTTTTGTTAAATTCAAAAATTTTACATGACATGTTTTGCACATATGTTTTGTTTTGTTTTGAATAAAGATATGAATCATCTGATAAGTGGTTTTGCAGCCTAATCACAAGAACCCTATCTTTCTAATCAACTCATGTGATATTATTCGAAGAAGGGAAGTGCTTAAAAGAATTTTTCAATATATCCTACCCCCTTCTCTTTCAATTATTTGAAATTGACTTTTTTTTAAGCAAAAGATAAAGTGTTATTTATGTTATTTCAAACCATTTCTTTTATGATTCTGAATATTGTATTTGATTCAGACATGCACATTTCTGATTTATTCTTAGAACAATTGCTTAAAAGACCTACTTTCATCATTATGATCTCTAGAAATCTTTATCCTACACCTATGGATCACTAGCTCATCCATAAATTCATTATCAAAATTTGTCTCTTAAAGCATCTTTTAAAGGTAGCTTAGAAGTGAATGATGTTTTTATTTTTGTTGGGAACATTACTGATTTCTTATGAAAAAGATAGATATAGATCAAAGAACAGCTTTAGGTTATTATCTTTTGACACGATCTTGAACTTTGGCCATTATTAATAAAGTTGCTCATAAAGTTTCGTTCTAATATTTTGAATTATGTGTTTAGCAGGCTTAGCACACTCTAGTTCCAACCGGCTTCCTTACAATATATATATATATATATATATATGAAGCAAACCCTCCGGGGTACTGAACAGGCTTGCTGGAAGCGGGCCCATACTAAGTAAAAAATTAAACAAGGAAGCTAGGCAAATGCAAGTAAACCCGTTGGGGTACTGAACAGGCTCGCTGGCAGCGGGGCTATGCTTGCATGGTACCAAGATAAACCCGTCGGGGTACTGAACAGGCCTGCTGGAAGTGGGTCAATATCGGGTAACAAAGACCAGTTAACGCAATTCTATGTACATGATTCATATATAAGAAACCTGAGTATACAAACATATGTTTAGGCCAATTATTTATACTGTCATTAGAGAATAACTGTAAGTTGAACTTGGAACTTGTCATCTAATTCAAAACAATATCTAGGACGTGATTATCCTAGAAATGGGACCCATAATTAAAAAAATCTCACAATCTTTACGGTGCACCTTATCTATATCTTGGGATGACAAGAAATCTTTAACATGAGTCATGGATGGCTAGTCTTCCTATGGCATATTTCATATCAATTGTACTATCATTCTTCATATGGTCCTTTTTAAGCACTGTTCTATTGTTTTTGATGAATGTACATATCTGAATCATCTACATGTTTAGTTAATATTTCATTTTCTTGAGAAAAGTATCATAACACCTTCAGCTATCGGTAAACATCCTAAGGGAAAATAATTGAATAGTTAACATTATTTTTTGTATCTTGAGGACACGCCATATCTTTGGTTTGGGGGGGGAGATTAGAATTGTTCTTACTTGTTGAATATTTATGAAATTTCATTTATCTCTGGTAGAATGATAGGTGTTTTCAGGTTAATGCAAAAAGCAAAAAAATTGATCTAATCAAGAAGCTTACAGCATCTTTTGTGCACTAACAACTTCAGAAATTCTTTGCAAAATCAGTTTCAGTCAAGTATTAGTAAGCAAATATTGTACAGACAAAAGTTTGTCTGAAGGACTGAATAACGGATCGAACACCGATCTGAATGAAGTGACGAAGCAACAGATGAGTGACGTTTTGAATAAAAATCGTAGGATGAAATCTTAGCTTGAATATATATCAAATAGCATGCTAGATATTTTGAGAATTGTGACTAACTAATGATGATAGGAATCAATCAAACGTCAAATCTCACACTTGGTGTTATTCCTTTACCCATCTCGACTCCATTGAACGAATGAATATTGTGTCATTACGAATTATTGCATGACCTCCGTGATCCTAGATATCAAACGAATTGCCAGCATTTGGATCAAATCGCTATAATCTCCCACGTGTAATCTATCCTGTTACGTGAATTTCATTCAACCTGTCCAAAGCTTGGCTTTGGACATGGTTGAACACACTACACCAAACACGCATCCACTTAATTCACGCACTTCAATATTGGCACTTGACTCAATATCTTTGAAGTACAAGCGTGATCCTTTTAAGCGTGCTCACCTATGACCATTCAACCATCTAAACGAACTTTAATTTAATTGATGGTTGCGTGAAATTCTACTTCACTCTGTTTTCCCTTCATTTCTTCTCTGTGAACCGCATCCTCTGCAATTTCTTGTATATTCTGCACTTATTCATTGTATTCCCCGTCTTCCATCAACAATGCCTAACCACTGCGAGCCTGGTATTTATCAAGATCTTTTGCGTATCCTTGAGTTTAAAAGATTCCATGAGTTATTCTCTCAAGCAAGTTGGAGTCCGTTTCTCCACCACCTCAATGGCTATGACCATGAGATTTCGTTACTGTTTGCCAAAGGTTTTGACGGAAAGAATGCCAAGGTCGGTCGTCTTGTTTTCCCCATGACAAAAGAGTTGATAGCATTAGCTACGAAGCTCCCTAGAGAAGGTGCTCGATGGAACAAGCATTTGTTTTCTCCACGCAAAGCTCACCTGTTCGCCCTTAAGCTCGATTTTCAACACATTACTAGCACCAAAG
The DNA here is from genome assembly GCA_027924585.1 of Larix kaempferi. Classification (NCBI taxonomy): domain Eukaryota; kingdom Viridiplantae; phylum Streptophyta; class Pinopsida; order Pinales; family Pinaceae; genus Larix; species Larix kaempferi. The sequence goes on from BSBM01000372.1 coordinate 32,377,786, forward strand.
GATTCCATAGAGAATGGATCAAGCCAGAGTACTTGGATCTTTTGACCATTATCATCCACTTAATCACCTGCGAAGGTAAGTTCACTGTTTTTAAATCTTTCCGTGTCAGACTATTATCTCATTTTGTCAATAATCAGACCTTAAATTTACCATTTTACTTCCTAAAGAGTTTGGAAAAGATGTCGAGTCAAGTTAGAAAAAATACTATTAATCCTTCCGGCAGCTTGTATCACCATTGTCTTATTAATATTTTGATCATTCATCAATTAGAGGAGAGAGGTCAAACTTGGGATCACTTTGTTTTTGAGATAATGAACCCTCATTTATCTACTGTCAAAGCTTCCCCTTCTTAGAAGCACCCTTCTACCCAAGAAGAACCAAACACTAAACCGTGTACGGTTTGATGAGAGTTCCTTAGATGATATGCACTCTGTCCACTCATTACACTCTCTTGAGATTTCTCTCGAATCTCCACTTTTCTCATCAATACCTACCAAACTTAGAGAGATAAATTGTGACTAGTCTGTTGATCAGTTTGTCACTCAGACTGTTGATCAGCCATCATGTTCAAATATTTAGTTGGACGATCATACCTTTGAGTCACCCCTCCTTACACTAGCTAATGCATCTGCTTAGATGAGTGAAATGCCTGCTACTAGAAGCTCTCCTGCATATACCAAAGACAAAAGCTCTGAAGAACAGACTATTAATGTTGAGACATCTCCAAAAGAGATGAGTCCTCAATTGGACTTGGAGCATGATATAGAACAACCTATTTCGAGTCAACAGAAATGGGATAAATTGACCCAAGTGATAGCACAACTAACAGATGAGAATCAAAGCTATGTAGAAACAATTTCTGAGCTTCATGAAGAAAACAAGGCTTTGCGTGCACAAGTAAAAGACATTGAATGCTTGGTTAGCGCCAAAAAAGCATCTCATACTACCCTGAGGATGAGATATAATTACTTAAAAGACTAATTCAAGGAGCTCAAGGCTAAAACTATATCTTCATCACCTCAGTCGAAGGAAGCTGCTACCGCAGCTCATCCTTCTTCCTAATTTTTCTTTTGCTCAGTGGGACCTGGCATATCCTCGGTTTGGGGGTATGTTGGTGTCCGTTTTGTCACTATTTTTGATCATTCAATCTACTCGAAATGGCATTATTTTTGTCATTCTTTGTTATATTAGGTTTCTTTCTTATCATTCATCCCATCAAACAGTCCAAGTATGCATATATTTACCTATTACACAAATCTTGTTTATATTTCATTATATCATGGTTTATCTATGTTCAAATGACAATTTTTGGACATTATTGACATTTATGTTTTAATTGATAGGCGCGTTTTTCAAGTGACCCTTCATTCAGAACGCTTTTTTATAATGTTGAGTTCAAGCGCATTCAACTCATTGTTCATCCTTGCGTTCAGCCCCCGAAATCCATGGTTGGCATATCTCAGACCGTTAAAGCAGAAGAAGGGCATGTGGATTCTGTTAGCCAAGTGGTGCTGATGGTTAATGAGTTGTTTCTCTAGAAGATCTGTCCCCAAGTTCACTGAGATTTCCAACACATCACCATGCCTACGTCAACACTCCAACACCCGATTCAGCCTCGCATTCAGCCTGGAATCGTGCTACCTGTTTGCACCATCGTTCTGGAAGGAGTCTAGGTCGCACACGTTCAACCTACCAGCGCAATGCCTTGCCGAGACAGTTCTCCAGTAGCCTCTCCTTCGTTCGCTTAGATCGACAGCTTTCTACCTCTCTGCCCACGTCAAGGGTAGATCGACGCTGTAGCACCTGCGTGAAGAAACCAACCCCGTGTAAGGTGGGTAGATGCTCCCTGCGTTGGCATGCACCATTCAATCAACAGTTACAGTCATTTAAAAACCTCTATTATTAGAGAGGTTGACTCTGTCGACCCTCTCACCTATTTGTAACTTATAAATAGTTGTCTCCATGACTGAGACGAGTTAGTCTGGTTAATTTTTAGTCCTTCGGTTTAAGAGATGGTTCGCAGTCGTTAAGAGTTTGCAGTTGGAGACAGTTCTGTAATTCTCTCAAGTTAATGGAAGTTCTAGTTTGTTGATAGTCCGAGCAGCTAAATCAATCCAGTTTTTCATCTCTGATTGCTGGGAAGGGCTCCTCAATGAACCAGAGGTTTTGTCTTTGTTTTCTGCATTTTCTTTTATGCAAATAGTTAGTTTGTTTTCGTGCTTTTATAATCAAATTTGATTTTGTATATGATATATCTTCTCCTCTGTAATTTATGTTATGCTGCTAACTTAATTTGCATTTACAGACTTAGTAAATGGTCGACCAAGCTTAATAGTTTGTAGCTTCTTTCAGCTTTTCTTTCTTCCATCATTTATAGTTAGATATTGCCTCAGAATTCTTCCATAGTTAGTATTAGTTTCCTTCTTTCCTCTCTGTTAGTTTTCTTCCTTCCTGTAGCTGTAGTCTAACTCTTTTCCTTTCATCTCAATCTTCTTTTTTTCCATCTCATAGAAATAGTTTATCTCCTTTAGAAAATGATTAAAATAGGTTGTTGTCTATTAACGTAACTCCTGAACAATTCTTCTAACTAATTTCTCTGCATTATAGGTTCATGTGCATTCGCCAGTTGACATCAAGATCATCAAAACTCTCCTTTTCCTTAGTTTAGTTCATTTTTCCTCCATTTGGATTGTCGTTTGGACTGGCATTCGGATCGTCATTCGGACTTTTACCTTTTCTACATTAGTTTTATATTTTTCAGATTCCAATCTTTCCTACTTATTATATATAATGCTTCTCGCTTCTAATTTACAGTTCTAGGTGTAATTTAAATTTGGTTTTATGCTACATAGTTTTGAATTGAGTTTTTCTTATTGTTTCCTCCATCCACATTTCCTTCCTTCACTTTCTTCTAACCTTCTTTCAAGGTTAAGATTTTGTATCAGATTTGTGTTGATGTATATGTAACTTCAGAATGTATTTCACCTATGTATATTGTACTCCTATAGAGATGTTATTATTCCTCTATACGAAAGTGTCGTCATTTGTATTGAAAACTATCGCAAGTGCCGTAACTTGCAAATGGGTTATTAGACCAGCATGTATGGGGTTGGCCCTGATTAAGTTAACCATGGGTTATTAGGCTAAGTTAGACAAGTCAGCCCCACTGGTTTATTGGGTAGGATAGGACATGTATAAATAGAGATTGGGATATCTCTATTTGATCATTCACTTACTCACTCTTCCATCACTCAGAAAGTGGCGCACATGTGAGGAGGAGGATCAACTGCTAGGAGAAGACTATCTCTTGTACTTTGGTTGTATCATTGCTCTCTATATTTCTGAGGAAGTTGTGGGGTTTTTCACCTTTATGGTTTTCCCCAGTGAAACTCTGTGTGTCTATTGTTTCATGTGATTGCTTGGTGTGATTGATATGCATTGTTATACTTGATATACTGTACATGTTATTCTCTCAGTAAAGATCCTAGAGTATATTGAATTAATGCTAAAAAATTAACATGGTATCAGAGCTAACCTGAGAAGAAGACATAATGCAGTGGCAAAAACTAGGGTTTATTGTTTATTGGGATTCTCTCCATAGATTTTGGAAAGGCAGCAAGTTAGATTGACTCTACTCATCAAGGAGAATATTTCTATCCAATCAAAATTCAATTATGAGCAATTTCAGTTTTGGCCCTAAAAATTAGGGTTTCCACAAAAATAGGAATTTCTGAAATCTGAAGACATAGAGGGAAGCGCCTTGGAAAAATTGAAGTTTAGAGCTTTGGATCGAGATTTGTGGTTGGGTGAAGCTCCGGGAAACTCAAACCCTAATTCAGGGTCCTCCCTAGTGAATCCAGGAAGACTAAAAGGCATTTCTGAAGGGTGAAACTTTGCAGATCTCAAATTCTGAATATACCAGGCTGATCATCTCATCAAGGCGCATCTTTCTATCCTTTCAGAAAGTTGAAATTCACATTTTGATTTTTTATGGTTTCTCTAACAAACCCTAATCCGGCACCAGATCTAGATTTCTCCAAATCAAGTGGTAAGACCTAAATATTTTATTTCCATTTGAGTTTCTCATTGAAATGTCTCACCACACCAAGCTTAAGGATAAGCTTGAAGGGGCTGACAACTTCCGAGCATGGAAGTATAGGTTTGGGTTAATCCTAGAAGAAAATGAGTTGGACACTTATATAAGTGAAGAGGTCCCTGTCCCAGAGGAAGAAGAGGCTAAGGCTCTTCACAAGAAGAACTTGGTCAAGGAAAAGAGGATCATTGCTGATTATATCAAGGATCATCTCATTCCACATGTGTCATCTCTAAAGACACCCAAGGCAATGTTTGACTCTTTGACCACGCTGTTTGAAGGAAAGAACATAAATCGGAAGATGACTCTGCGAAATCAATTGAAAGGGGTAAAGCTTCAGAATGGAGAGACCATTCAATATTATTTCTCTAAGGTCTCTCAGATCAAGGAACAACTTGAATCTATGGATGAAGTAGTGGACAATGGTGAGGTTGTCATGACCACATTGAATGGCCTACCTAGGTCATGGGACTCCTTCATCCAAGGAATCTATGCAAGGAGGAAGTTGATCTCATTCAATAGACTTTGAGAGGAATGCTCACAAGATTAAGCAAGGCTTGTGGCACGAGAAGAAAAGATGGGGAATGAAGATCAAGCTCTCACAGCACACACCAAGGGAAGCAAATTTAAGAGGGAGAGATCTCATAACAAGAATCATTCTCACTCTCATCACAAGAAGAAAGATCTATCTCATGTTTGATGTTTTGATTGCAATGAGGTAGGACACTTTGCTTCAAATTGTCCCAAGAAGAAGAAAGATAACAACAACAAATTCAACAAGAAGAAAAGGTACAACAAGAATAGGTTTCATGCTCATGCTGCTGAGGATGATGAACCTCCCAAGAATAAGGCTAGGGAAGAAAGTGATACTTCATCAAATGAAGATGAATATGTTCTAATCTCTGCTCTCACAGGTACTATCTCTCATGGTTGTAATGATTGGCTTATTGACAGTGGGGTTTCCAAACACATGACTGGGTTTAAAGAATATTTTGCAAATCTATCTGAACATGAGTCACCCCATAAGGTGAAACTTAGGGATGACTATCAATATCCTATCAAAGGAAGTGGTGAAGCCTCCTAAAACCTAGGCTCTGGGAAGTATTTGAAGATGAAAGATGTTCTATATGTACCTAGGCTCAAGAAGAACCTAATCTCCATATCTGCATTGGATGCAAAAGGTACGAGGGTTGCATTTGTACATGGCCAAGTTCTAATGTGGCCAAAGGGTAAAACTATAGATGATGTAGTAGTGATTGGAGAGCAAGAGGGAGGATTGTACAAATTGAAGGGACAACCTGAACATGCCATGGTACATGAATCCATGGAGCCAAGTGAACTTTGGCATAGAAGGCTCGCACATGTGCACTATAGAGAACTACCAATTGCAAGCAAAGCTATAGAAGGTCTTCCTGAAATCAAGACAAAGCATGAAGGTGTTTGCAAAGGATGTGCAAAAGGAAAGAACATTAAGAAGGAATTTCCAAGCAGTGAAAGAAAAGCAAAAGAAATCTTGGAGATTATCCACTCTAATGTATGCGGCCCGATGTCATCCAGTTCTCTGAGTGGGTATGTATACTATGTTTCTTTCATTGATGATTTATCTAGGAAGACTTGGTTTTATTTGTTGAAGAAAAAAGATGAAGTATTTGATAAGTTCAAGGAATTCAAAGCCTTGATGGAAAATCAAACTGATAAGAAGATCAAGACATTCAGATCCGACAATGGCGGAGAATTCACTTCAGGTGATTTCAAGAAGTTATGCAGTGATTCAGGGATTAAGAGGGAGTTGACTGCTCCCTACAATCCAGAACATAATGGAGTTGCAGAAAGGAAGAATAGAACTATCATGGAAGCAGCACGAGCAATGCTGCATGACCAGGATCTACTTATGCATCTTTGGGCAGAAGCAGCTAGGACAGCTGCATATGTGCAGAATAGAACACCTCACAAGATATTGGACAACAAGACACCAGAAGAGGTCTTCTTTGGTAAGAAACCTGAAGTCAGCTATCTCAGAATATTTGGTTCTCCAGTATATACACATGTTCCAAAGGAAAAGAGGACAAAGCTAGATCCTTCAAGAAAGAAGGGTATCTTTGTGGGGTATAATGAAAGCTCGAAGGCTTACAAAATATACTTTCCAGGGTTCAAGAAGATTGATGTCAGCAAGGATGTAACATTTGATGAAAACCCAGCTTTCATCAAGTCAAGGAAGACACCTGTTGAAGATCATGAAGAACCAAAGGAAAACAGATTCCAAGACACCACCATGAATGAAGCAATTCTAGAAGCAGATCGTGAAGTTGAAGATCCACAAATACCTGTAGATCCACCCCATGAGAAGAACTCTCACAAGAGGAAGCCTGCATGGGCTAGAGAGCTCATTCAAGATGTAGAAAGATATGGAATTCCAGAAGAACATAGAGAAAGAAAAATGACTAGATCACATACCAGTTATGTTGCCCTACTCTATGATATTATGAACAAAGAACCTTCCAGTTATGAAGAAACAACGAAAAAGAAAGAATGGAAGGATGCCATGGTTGAGGAATACCAGTCGATCATGAAGAATGATGTTTAGGATGTAGTCCAAAGACCTGAAGGGAAGTCTGTAGTGACTTCCAAGTGGATCTACAAGATCAAGCATGCTGCAGATGGCAGCATAGAGAAATACAAAGCGAGATTTGTAGCTTGTGGCTTCTCCCAGAAAGAAGGGATTGATTATGAAGAGACTTTTGCTCATGTGGCCAAATACACTTCCATTAGATTAGTACTTGCTCTAGCTGTAGTGATGAAATGGAAGAAACACCAGATGGATGTCAAGATAGCTTTCTTGAATGGTGTAGTCGAGGAGGAAGTGTATGTGGAGCAGCCACTTGGTTTTGAGACACATGACAGGGAGTCATATGTATGTAAGTTGAAGAAAGCCTTGTATGGATTGAAGCAAGCTCCTAGGATGTGGTATGGTAGGATAGACAACTTTCTATCCAGTATGGGCTTTACTAAGAGTAAAGCAGATTCCAACCTTTACTACAAGGTTGAGGAAGGAAATCCTGTGATACTACTTTTGCATGTGGATGACCTGTTTGTAACAGGTAAGGATAGATTGATTGCCGCTACCAAGAGGAAGCTTGCTGCCAAGTTCGAGATGAAGGACTTGGGGATGATGCACTATTTCCTAGGCATGGAGGTGTGGCAGAGTGTAGATGGAATCTTCCTTGGACAAGGGAAGTATGCTGTAGAGATCCTGAAGAGGTTCAGGATGATGGACTGGAAGGCCATGGTCACACCTATGGCATCGAACTTGAAGCTTCTGTGTGATGCTTCATCTAATCCGGTTGATGTCATTGTGTATCGTTAGATGATTGGGTCCTTGATGTACCTAACGAACACTAGACTAGATATTTGCTTTGCAGTGAACACATTGAGCCAGTTCTTGACGAATCCTAGAGGTGTTCACCTAGTTGCTGTAAAGCATATTCTGAGGTACCTGAAGGGTACAATTGATTATGTGCTCAAGTATGATGCGAATCAAAAGTTTAACTTGCAGGGTTATGTTGATTTGGATTGGGCAGGCAGTGCTGCAGATAGGAAGAGCACATCTAGGTGCTGCTTCAGCATGGGATCAGGTGTGATCTCTTGGTTTAGCAGGAATCAATCCTGCGTAGCACTGAGTACAGCTGAGGCAGAGTATGTTGCAGCATGTTCGGCTAGTTGTGAGGTAGTATGGCTCTGGAAGCTACTGTATGAGTTATTTGATCTCCCGCTGGAGGCTTCTGGTATCTTTTGTGACAACCAGAGTTGTGTGAAGCTGTCTGAGAACCCGGTGTTCCACGACAGGTCGAAGCACACTGAGATCAAATATCACTATATCAGGGATATGGTGCATAAAGGAGAAGTGAAGCTCCTATATGTTGCGACGGATGAGCAGATTGTAGATGTGTTGACGAAGCCACTAGCCAGAGTGAAGTTTGAGTACTTCAGAGAGAGGCTTGGTGTTCTTTAGATTGATGACACTTCAAGGATGAAGTGATGGACACATTTGCAGGAGCCATTCCCAACATGGTGAGAGGAGGATCCTTCCATGGATGCGGATGTAAGCACTAGATGATGAGTATCAGGACGATGCTCCGGTTACTGCTCTGTATATGAATCATGTTGGATGCTGGATATGATCAATTGGATCATGTATATGTATATGCATCATGTTGGATGCTTGATATATTTGTATATGCATCATGTTGTATGCTTGATATATTTGTATATGCATCATGTTAGATGCTTGATATGATCAAGTAGATCATGTATTTATGTACCAGGTGGATACATTGTATGATTAGGTGTATCATGTATTTTTTTTTGTATATGTATCAAGTGGATGCATTATATGATCAGGTAGATCATGTACTTATGTATGTATCAGTTGGACGCATTATGTATATCAGATGGATGCATTTGTATGATCAGGTAGATCATGTATGATGATATGTATCAGGTAGATACTCTGTATGCATCAGACAGATATACTGTTTGATCAAGATGATCACAGATGACGAGCTTCAGTATGTTGCTCCAGATGACACGCATCAGGTTGATGCTATGATGATGATCAGGTTGATCATGTGATGATGTACATTAGGATGATGTATGGAGAGTATCGGGTTGATACTCTGTGGCCATGGACAGGTTGTGCAAGTAGCATAGAAAAGGTCCTTTAAAATTCAGATAGGTAGAGCGGTGTGCTCGTAACATTCTGGGATGCTCTGAGTAGGTTTTGCTACAGGTAGCATAGAAAAGACCCTTTAAAATCCAGACAGGTAGAGTAGTGTTCTTGTAACATCCTGGGATGCTCTGTCGAGCTCTAGACAGGTAGAGCAGTGTGCTCGTAACATCCTGGGATGCTCTGAGTAGGTTTTGCTACACGTAGCATAGAAAAGACCCTTTAAAATTCGGACAGGTAGAGCGATGTGCTCGTAACATCCTGGGATGCTCTATCGATATCCAGACATGTAGAGTGGTGTGCTTGTAACATCCTGGGATGCTCTGAGTAGGTTTTGCTATGGTTTCGCATAGAAAAGATCCTTTCAAATCCAGACAGGTAGAGCGATGTGCTCATAACATCCTGAGATGCTCTATCGAGATCCAGACAGGTAGAGCGGTGTGCTCATAACATCCTGGGATGCTCTATCGAGATCCAGACAGGTAGAGCGGTGTGCTCGTAACATCCTGGGATGCTCTGAGTAGGTTTTGAGAAATTTCACATAGAAAAGATCCTTTAAAATCTGGACAAGTAGAGCAGTGTGCTCGTAATAGCCTAGGATGCTCTATCGAGATCCAGACAGGTAGAGCGGTGTGCTCGTAACATCCTGGGATTCTCTGAGTAGGTTTTGTGAAGGTGAACATGTAAAATATCCTGGGAGATTCGATAGGTTGAGCAGTAAGCTCGTAATCAGTCCTGGGATGATCTTTCGAGGTTTTGCTGATGCACGTAATCAGTCCTAAGAATTCCAAAGTATGGCTAGTGATGATGAAGACCTACAGGTGGTGGGCCTACATCCAGTATGAAAAAGGACTGGCTCTGTAGAACTTCCTATGACGAGTAGATTGGAGATTGATTGAGATAGCAGAAGCAATGACGATGACGATGAATCGAGGACAATGATTCGTTGATGATGATCCAGAGAAGAAGACTTGTGCTAGCAGATCTTTGTCGAGAAATACCTTCCTAGTTAAGAGGGAGTGTTGATGTATATGTAACTTCGGAATGTATTTCACCTATGTATATTGTACTCCTATAGAGATGTTATTATTCCTCTATACGAAAGTGTCTTCATTTGTATTGACAAGTGTTGCAAGTGTCGTAACTTGTCGATGGGTTATTAGACCACCATGTGTGGGGTCAGCCCGGATTAAGTTAACCATGGGTTATTAGGCTAAGTTAGACAAGTCATCCCCATTAGTTTATTGGGCAGGACAGGACATGTATAAATAGAGATCGGGAGATCTCCATTTGATCATTCACTTACTCACTCTTCCATCACTCAGAAAGTGGCGCACATGTGAGGAGGAGGATTAACTACTAGAAGAAGACTATCTCTTGTACTTTGGTTGTATCATTTCTCTCTCTATCTCTGAGTAAGTTGTGGGGTTTTTCACCTTTATGTTTTCCCAGTGAAACTCTGTGTGTCTATTGTCTCATGTGATTGCTTGGTGTGATTGATATGCATTGTTATACTTGATATGCTGTACATGTTATTCTCTCAGTAAATATCCTAGAGTATATTGAATTAATGCTCAAAAATTAACAATTTGATAGTTAGTTGTTGTTTCTGTTAGGAACCTATGTCAACCCTTCTCTTTACTATGTTAGTATATTGTTGTTGGACGCATATGCTTTGTAAGTCGTCCCGTAGTATTTGTTGATCCGTAGTTTATATTAGACCATAGTATTGACCCATAGTATTGGACGCATATGCTTTGTAAGTCGTCCCGTAGTATTATATGTCCCATGGTTTTGACTCATAGTATTGGGCATAGACTTAGTATATAAGTGGGTGTTGAGGTCATTGAAGGCACCGTGAAGTTAATTGTATTGAGCTTGCTCAAAGGAGGTTGCCCCCTCGAAGTGGCCCGTGATCAATATAAAAGCGATTCTATTCTATTATTTCTGATATCTCGTGTATTTGCATTAATTAATTATTGCAGGTACATCACAGTTTCAGAATTTATCAGTTTGTTTCCAGATAGTTTATTTTCAAATCATAGTTAATAATTTCATTCCTTAAGTAGTTTTAATTTGTTAATCATAAGAATTATTTTCCATTTCATGTAATTAGTGAAGACATTCATGATTTGAGATTTGGATCAGAAATAAGCATCTTTATCAAGTTTTCTATTTGCTTCCAAATCAAATTTAGAAGTGAATATCTTTATTAAGTTTTCTACTTGCTTCTATTTTTCATTAGTTTTATATTATTCTGCTCATGGATAGTAGATAGATCAGAATGTTTAAAGTTAACTATAATTTCTCTCTTTGTAGTTTACATCTCTTTATTGAAGTTAGATTAGATTTACTTCTGTTTTGTTTCGCTATTACATTTGAAAGTCATTACGATACATTCACTCCGGTTCCTATTACATGGGAATAGATGTTTCTTCTTGAATTAGTTGTTGAAATTATTTAGCTTGTAATTTACTTTGATTAGCATAGTTTCCGTTTATGTAATTTATCATCAAATTCAATTATCTCATAGATAGTTTATTTACAATTGTTCTCTATCTGAAATTAGGAAGTTTAGTTTTAGAATTATTTACATTTACAAGTTCTCCCTAGCAATTCTTATTTGGTTATCAGTTCTTTTTCTATCCCTTTCCATCATTTTTCGATCTCTTCTTTATTAAATATTTTGAAGGTCTGACAAGCCGGAAAAATTAGGTACTATTCTACCTTAGCATATATTTTGCCTCAACTCTAAGATTACCAATCCTGGTCGATAATTAAATATTAGGTGTTTTATTTGAGATAGCTCACACACCCAACAAAATCCTCAGAATAACCAATGAATATACACTTGTGAGACTTGGGTTCTAACTTTTTCCATTTTTCGTCAGAAATATGAGCCCAACATTCACAACCAAACACTTTAAAGTTACTAATATCCGGTTTTCTACCATTCCATTTTTCCTCAGGGGTAACATGCCTAACAAATTTTTTAGGAACTCTATTTAAAATAAAGTTAGCACAACTTATGGCTTCGGCCCAAAATTTCTTATGTAATCCTTTAGAATAAAGCATACTTATAGCCATTTCAACTAAAGTTCTGTTTTTCCTTTCAGCAACACCATTTTTTTGAGGTGTGTAAGGAACCGTCTTTTGATGTTGAATTCCATGCTTAGATAAAAAAACTTCAAATTATTTCTTAATGAATTCCCACCCATTATCAGTTCTTAAAATCTTAATCTTTTTACCAGATTCGTTTTCAACCAAGGATTTAAATATTTGAAATTTAGAAAAAATTTCACTTTTATGTTTAAAAAAATATCCCATGATTTTCTACTAAAGTCATCAATAAAAGTAAGAAAATAAACTGCATTGGAGATAGAAGGAACTTCAAGAGGACCACAAATGTCACTATGAATTAATTGCAAATATTCTTTAGCATGCCAAGCTTTACCTTTATCAAACATTTCCTTATGATGTTTACCAAGAACACAACCTTCACAAACATCGTTAGTAGACAAAACTTTAGGAAAGCCAAGTACCATTTTAGTTAACATTTGCATTTTACCATAATTCAAATGACCTAATATTTCATGCCATAATTTACATAGTTCATCAACATGAGAAATAGAGGAATAAAAGGGTTTTCTTTTAGTTGAATTAAAACCAACAAATTTATATAAACCAGCAGTATGATCAACAGGACCAGAAGAAACTACTTTGAAATTTTGATTGATATCTTTAAGAACATACTTATCAGGCCAAGCTTCAAATTTAAATCATTTTTGACATGCACAATAAATAGAAAGCAAATTGATAGGCATATTTTCAACATGAAAAACATCTTCCAATTGACCATTAGCAACCCTAACATTACCAGAACCAATTACGGAAAGTTGTTTACCATTGCCTATAGATACTTTCTGAGATGTGTTTTTATTATTGTCATAAGATGAAAATAAATAAGCATTACTAGTCATATGTTTAGAATCACCGGAATCTGTTATCCATTCCACATTAGAAGAAGAATTACTAGAAATAATAGAAGCACACAAAGCTACTTGTGATTCATCAGAACCATTCTTTTTAGCTTTAGCTCTTAAACGTTTCAATTGAAAGTAATTCTTTTCAAGATGATTAGTTTTAATAATGTTAAAGGTTCTAATTCACTGTAAAATTAGTCACACCAGATCTAATGAACAAGTAAATCAATCACAATAGATGAAACTCAGAAAAATGGTGTAAAACTGTGCAAAACATGCATCAGTGCTCAATATCCCAATAAGGGTGAATGATTACAATAAAATATAGTAGTAATGACTGAGCAATTCAAATTGCCTAAGGAGGTCATTCGAATCACTGAATGGAGTAGCTTGACTCCAACTAGGAGTCCTCATCATCAATCAATGGTGGTCATCAATGCACAAGAACCAGTCATCCAGGTGTCAATCTGAGTCTAACTGAGTGTAACATGTGTAACTGAAGTGTGTAGCACTGATATAGGGAAGTGGGCTCAGTGGAGGGCACATGGGAGGCTAACTGAAGTCAGAACAAGTCATCTAGTCAATATGGAGGTCCAACGGAGTGAAACAGTCAGTCGGGAGTGAAACTAGCCTCAAATCAGCGAGAATTGGAGCTAACTGAGTGTAACTGAAGTGGTAGGTGAAGAAGTGTGCCCTTCTCTGGCAGTAGGTGAGAAGTGGGAGCCTTCCTGACTAGGAGGGCTAATGAACTGATGTAAGAAGATATCAGGTGGCTAAGGTGCTGGAGGCATCAACCTGGTGACTGGGATGCATGCAAAGTGCATGCAAACCCTAGAATTTGCATGCAAACCCTAGAATTTGCATGCAAACCCTAATTGCATGCAAGATCCTGAAAAAGATGATGTGGATATCTCAACACCTCCCCCTCAAGATAGACTATGATGTGCAAAAAATAATGTGGGGCTCTGGTAACTAAGACCAAAGGTCACCCCAATACAATAATCCAAAAAAAAATGTTGAAAATAAACTAAGTGAGGAAAGAGGGAAAACCCAGTGGGAAGAAAGCCCCCCCTCAAGCTAAAGCATAATAATGATCAATATGTCTCCACCATGATGGAACTCACCCCCAACAGTGAACGAAGGTAAGATAACTTCTTCTCAGTGAAGCTCTTGGTGAAGATGTCTGCAATTTGCTCACCAGTAGGGCAATATTGCAAAATGATGGTGCGATCATGCACCAACTGTCGAATGTAATGCATATGAATCTCAATGTGTTTGGTCCTCTGCCACTGAATTGGATCTGTGGAGATCTTGATAGCACTTTGATTGTCACAAAATAGGACAGTCGAAGTAGTGCCACCAAAACCAAACTCGGAAAGAATACCCTGAAACCAAACTACCTGAATGCAGGCATTGACTGCCCCTCGATACTCTGCCTCTGCTGAAGAAAGTGCAATGGCTGCCTGCTTTTTGATGGAATAGAAAATAGCACCATGACCAATCATGAAAACATAACCGGAAGTGGACTTCCAATCAATTCTATCACCTGCCCAATCTAAATCAGTAAAACCAATGAAATCAAGCTCAGAATCTGCAGCATAATGTATGCCAAAATGTTTCGTACCTTGCACATACTACAAGATCCGCTTGGCTACTCGCCAATGAAATTCATGGGGCTACTGCATATACCTTGAAACGAAACTCACGGCATATGAAATATCAGGTCTTGAGTGTGTCAAATAAAGTAGTGAACCAATCAACTGTCGATACATACTGCAATCTGCAAGCGGTGTAGAATCTCCCTCCTCAAGACTGATTCCTGACAGGAATGGGAATGGGGTTGCCTTACATTCAGCCATATTAAACTTCAATAACAGGTCAAAATCATATTTTTGCTGAGATATAGTGATCCCATCAAAATTTTGAGCTATCTCCAAGCCCAACAAGTGACTCAGTAAGCCCAAATCGCTGATGTCAAAAGCTAGATTTAAGGCAGTTTTTAGCTTGTTTATTGAAGTTAGAGTGCTACCAGTAATGAGAAGATCATCAACATAAAGAAAAATAACCAAAAAATTACCTTTAACTCACTGAAGATACACATTCGGATTAGATTTGCATCTTTGGAAATTCTGATAAAGAAGGAAGGAGTCCATCTTTGCGTACCAAGCTCTTGGGGCCTGTTTTAACCCATACAAAGATTTCTTCAATCTGCAAACTAATGATGGATCTGATGTGTATCCCTCTGGCTGCTGCATATATACCTCTTCAGCAAGGTCTCCATGTAGAAATGCACTCTTCACATCCATGTGGTGCACTTCCCAGTGCTTGGATGCGGTAATAGCCAAAACAAGGCGGATGGAATCCATCTTTGCAACCAATGCAAAGGTATCAGTGTAGTCCACTCCTTGGACTTGGGAGAAACATTTTTCCACCAACCTTGCTTTGTATTTTCTGATAGAGCCATCAGCAGAAACTTTCCTGCAGTAGACCCATTTACACTTCACTAATTTTCTTCCAGGTGGAAGAGAAACTAGCTCCCATGTATTGTTCTTTTGAAGAGAACTGTACTCTTCATCCATGGCAGTTTGCCATCTTGGATCTCAGTGGGAAGAATAGTATGATGTGGGATCTGAACCAGTCATCAAATAAAAAATCACAAGAAGTAATGGATTAGAAATAGAAAGAACCATACTTGCTCTTTTAAAGTCTGCTCTTGTTCGTCTCGGATCAGCAGGATTTCCAAGGTTCGAACCAGCAGATTGGAGAGTGTTTTGGGCCCACTTTGGTAACTAAGGAGGATTATAATGGTCGGATTTCGAACCTGATATGTCATGATCATCATGTTCTGCTAAAATATCATACATATCAGAACTCATACATTCATTATCGCTGCACGGATCTTCTTCTGGTGAAGGCGGTGAAATGACAGTTTCTTCCTCAACTAGTTGCAATTCTTGAAGCGGTTCTTCAAATTGCACACTGCGCTCTATGAATATATTTTTAGATCTGATATCCATGAGTTTATATGCTTTTTATTCTTCCCCATATCCTATCGGTATGCACTCAATACTTTGTGGATCCAAAGCTCGTCTCTTCTTGGGAGGAATTCTAGCCCATGCAGTAGAGCCAAAAACTCTCAAATTTGACACATCCGGTTTGTGACCAAAGAATGCTTCAAAAGGAGTCATACCTTTCACGGATGAATGTGGAAAAAGGTTCTGTATGTATGCAGCAACATTGATTGCTTCAACCCAAATATTTGCAGCCAAACCTTTTGATTCAATCATGGATGTAGCCATCTCTTTCAGTGACCGATTTTTCCTTTCCGCTACACCGTTCTGTTGTGGTGTGTAGGGAACTGTACGTTGGATCTGAATTGCGCTTTGGGCACAAAGTTACAGAAATTCAGCCTTAATATATTCTCCACCATTATCAGATCTAAGAGCTTTGATCTTGCTCTCAGTGGCGGTCTCAACAGAAGCCTTAAAATCCTTGAATTTTCCAAGCACTTCTGACTTGTTTTTGAGAAAAAATGCCCATGTAAAGCGGGAAAAATCATCAATAAATGTCAAAACATACCTTGAACCATTTAATGATGTATGGGGCAGCGGACCACTGATATCAGAATGTATCAGCCCAAAAACTATAGAAGCCCTGCTAGCTTTGCCGTGGTCGAATTTGTGCTTGGGGTGCTTCCCAATAATGCAACCAGTGCATATTCCCTTCGAGGAACGGAGTTGTGGAAGACCATCTACCATGGAATTGTTTGATAATAGTAGAAAATACTTATAATCAAGATGTCCAAATATTTCATGCCAAAGCCTACTAACCTCATTACCATGTGTGCGAAGAGCAGTGGGATTTGCAAGTGGAATAAAGTGTGAAAACTCATATCATTTTGCAGTGTGGTTCGCCTTTCTGGGTGCAACAAGTCTTCCACTTTTGATATTAGAAATTTCAACTGTATTAGCACTGAATGTAACTTGCTTCAGTTCACCAGTGTGTATCATTTGATACACATAAAGAAGATTTGAAGCCAAGGAAGGCACACAGAGAACATTCTGAAAGCTTCCATAATCTACATGAATCGTACCTTTGCCCTTTGAAGAAATTTTTGAGTCATCTTCCCAAATGGATGGGGATGGAGCTATTTGGATCGAATGAAGAAAAAGAATCACTATTTGCAACCATATGATTCGATGTACCCGAATCTATCAAGAGAGTAGTGGGCTTCGAAACAGTTGCCATGAGTGCTTGTCCTCTTTCATGATCATCATTCCTATCCTTCTTCCTTGCACCGTCAGGAAGAGTTATGTTGTTCTTTTCCAAAAGGAGGGCCATTTGATCTATAGTCTTCTTCATACATGAACTTTCAGGATGAAAGCCATGGTTGCAATAAGTACATTTAGATTTTTGGTTACCTTCTTTGCCCTTTTGCTTGAACTTTGAACTGGATGGTGCATCTGTCTGTTTGCCTTTCTCTCTTTGCTTGTGAGGTTCGAATTTGGGCTTCTCCTTCTTTTGCTTTCCTTTACCATTCGAGATCTTGGGTCCTTGAACATATAGGGCTGAATATTTGGAGCTTATGGACTCCATTTGAATCAACTTATCATGCTCTTTTGTGATGGACTCAATGAAGGCATTCAAGGTAGGCATCTTCCAATTCGGGGTAGTTAGCCGACCGAAATTGAAAGTAGAGACAAATACCAAATAATCTTTACCAATCTTGCTGAGAATGGAGAGGATCAATTGCTTATCCTCTTTGATAACTCCACTGTTCTTCAACTGCATGTTCAAGTTCTTGAATTTTGTGAAGAATTCATTAATGGTCTCGAAATTCTCAAGACTAAGGGCAATCAATTCATTCTGTAATTGAAAAGCCCTAAGCTCGTCCTGCTTGCCAAATAGTGTTTCAAGTTTCTCCCATATAGCTTTTGGATCTTCAATCCGCTGATATGGAAGTGAAGATCTTTGGAGATGGAGAGACAAAGAAGACCATAAGCTTCATCAAGCTTGTTGTAGTGTTTGGTTCTATCTGACAAGGTGTTTGGCTCCAATTCAAGACCAAGAGTGACTCGGTAGTAACCTTTTGAACGTAATATGATCTCCATATCATCTTTGCAATAAAAATAATTGAATGGGGTGAGGATAGGATTTGAAGAAGAGTATTCCATTGCTAGGAGTGAGTGCACACTGATGTAAAAATGCTTTCAAGGGCAAAGTAGCGAATGCAATTGATGGAGACAATAACCTGCAAAGCACAATAAAACCAAGAACAATGAGGTCGAACAATCTACCCTTTTAGAGTTGCATCACACTTGGGATTGGAGATCAAGCAATGTTGAATGGGTCCAATGTATCAGTTCCAAGATTTACGTGGAAACTCAAGCTTCTGGAGTGGTATTGGAAGTATTTTCAAGCTTTGCATGCACAGGAGCGAATGCCCTTGAGATCTTTCATGCCAAAACTTTTTGTAATTTTTGAGCAAATTCACTCAAATCCTCTTGTAGAAACACCTGTAGAAAAGAGATCTTGTCCTTGCAATGGTTCTGATACCATGTAAAATTAGTCACAGCAGATCTAGTGAACAAGTAAATCAATCACAATAGATGAAACTCAAAAAAATGGTGTAAAACTGTGCAAAACATGCATCAGTGCTCAATATCCCAGTAAGGGTGAATGATTACAATAAAATACAGTAGTAATGACTGAGCAATTCGAATTTCCTAAGGAGGTCATTCGAATTACTGAATGGAGTAGCTTGACTCCAACTAGGAGTCCTCATCATCAATCAGTGGTGGTCATCAATGCACAAGAACCAGTCATCCAGGTGTCAATCTGAGTCTAACTGAGTGTAACATGTGTAACTGAAGTGTGTAGCACTGATATAGGGAAGTGGGCTCAGTGGAGGGTGCATGGGAGGCTAACTGAATTCAGAACAAGTCATCTAGTCAATCTAGAGGTCCAACGGAGTGAAACAGTCAGTCGGGAGTGAAACGAGCCTCAAATCAGGAAGAATCGGAGCTAACTGAGTGTAACTGAAGTGGAACTGCAGTGGTAGGTGAAGAAGTGCACCCTTCTCTGGCAGTAGGTGAGAAGTGGGTGCCTTCCTGACTAGGAGGGCTGATGAACTGATGTAAGAAGCTCTCAGGTGCGAGAATAAGGTGGATAAGGTGCTGGAGGCATCAACCTGGTGATTGGGATGCATGCAAACCCTAGAATTTGCATGCAAACCCTAATTGCATGCAAGATCCTGAAAAAGATGATGTGGATATCCGAACATTCACACACTTCAAATCCTACTAATTATTCTAATGCACATCATGGCAATAGTAAGAAGAAGAAAATGTATGATCCTTGTAAGCATTGTGGTAAAACTAAACTACATAGATATGGATATAAATAAACTAGCTTACCTATCTATGCAAACAATAACATATCACGGTAAATAAGAACATAAAGAGAACAAGAGAAAAGAGTAGACCATATATATGTGGTTCACCCAATTGGGCTACGTCCACGGGAAGGTAGTCTTCTACTATCTCCAGAATATCTCCTCAAGCTTACAGAGAGCAATGCAAATAACCCCAATACAATATAGCAATACTTGTGAAAGTATGTATCATGATGTGTGATGTGACTATCCCTTGAATCTATTATATACTAAGAGATGATGAGGAATTACTCTCACATATTACATGTGGGATAATATAATTCCCCATAATAACATCTCATTATATAATAATGAATATCAAGAGTGTATTTTACCATAATGAATATGGGATAACTGTATTACTCTTTTACATAAGATTGTGGATATATTCCGACATAATACAAAAACATTATTACCTTACAAGGAATATAAAATATTCCAACAGAACACTCTCAAAATACTTCTGCAACATTCAATTACAATCAGGGAAAGATAGCGTAATTTACTAGTCAAATCGAGGTTCAACTCCCCCAAGGGTTGTGGTCAAAGATGGATATCCAAATGCTGTACGAGCTTCCCAAATTTCAGAATAGAGACATTGTATTGTTAAAGGACTTCAATGGGATCCCAAATACATCATCAATCAGTTTCTAAAGGCTTATTCAACTCCCATAAATCATAAGTTTGTGGACATGTATTCACATAGGGGGAAATGCTAGTAAACTTCACCACTTGCTATGAAATTCGAGATTTATGTTCCAAAGGCTTATGAAATGTATACGAAACTTATTCTAGACATTAATGACCATCCATACATCATAAAAATCATAGATATGAATTGATACAAGTCGAAATAGAGCGACTTCAAGCTTTCATAACAAGATGTAGGGAAAATGGCACCATTTATGCATTATTTAGTATTTTTACATAGTTCCACTTGGTATTTCGACCTGAGAGTATTCTCAGAATTAAATATAGAGTATATATATCAGAATACAAATAAATGGGTCCAAAATATCTCCCCCAAAGAGAACAACATCTGACCAAGTGCGCCCCTCCTCAAGGAGCAAGAATATGACAAGAAATGGAAGAATAGTTGTAGAAGCAAGTTGAAGGAGATGTGATCACGAGCTGTACTGTAGCTTCAACTTAAAACAAATGAATCCATTGTATCTCCAAATGAAATGTCTAAATGTCCTCTCCAATTTCCAATTAGTATGGGAATCTTTCACCCTCGAAATTGATACTAAGGCAAGTAGAGTAAACACTCCACAAGCATGGACAAGCTATGCTAACCAATATGCAAAATGATAAATGATAAAAATCAACTCTCCTTCTTTGTTCTTGAATTTTATAAACTTCCAAATACATCCTTATCTTGAATTCCATCCATGAGATTCATGCCAACTCAAATTAGGAAGAGATTCCAATGTATGCCACTTGTCCCTCCATTCCTAGCCTCCTCCTTCACTCAATTCGAATGGGTGACTCTTTGGCTTCCCTAACTCGCTTGTGCACCCTCTTGGAGGATATTTTTATCTCTGACATGTCATATATGTCATATATCAGCAATCAGGTCTGATTTGTTTCATAGGTGTCATAGCATCTTCATTATTGTTGTCATAGAAGCTAGGGAATCTAGTTCAAGTGTCTCAATATCTCTCAAATGCCTCTTCCTCTTCCATGGGATTTACTCTTCCACTCCAATTCAACCTTCATTGAGTCATGCCAATTATATTGACCTCCAAACTCCCCAATAACATTAGACTCCACCTTGGATTCGAATGGGAGAGAATAGGATGCCATGTGGCATGAGGAATCTAGCTTTGTGTGGGTCCCACACCACCAATGTGTCTCCATGACCAAGTGGCACCTTATTTTCCTATAATACAAATTTATTTAACCCCTTTTAATATATTTATGTCAATATAATGTCCATTTGGGGTTTATGAGCTCCCTTATTCAAAATCCCAATGTTTCCATCCCAACCTAGGAAACTAGTAGATTGGTGGAATTTTCTCTTTTGAGATTTATTTGAATGGGGACATTACAGTTTAACTGGAGGTCATGTACGTCCTCTATCAGCATTAGATATTTCTGATAAAGGTTTTGGGTGAATTCCTCTTTGGATTGTGGTTTCCTATATAATTTGAGTCTATTCCCATTTACCAACATTGGGAATTTGGTCTCATCAGTGATGTATGGTCCCAGCCATCGTGTTGTGAGTTTTCCTTGAAATATTTGTAACCTAGAATCATATAAAAATTCTCAATCCCCTTCTATGAATTTCTTTTCTTTTATGTTCTTGTCATGCCATTGCTTTCTCTGTTGTTGAATAACTTCAGTGTGGGCGAGAGCTTGTTGGAGGTGCTCATCCAACGGGTTCAATTGGAGCATACGCTCTTCTTGGATTGCTGAAAGTTACATTTTTAGATGGGCCGCTATTATTAATGTCTTGATTTCAAATTCAATAGGGAGCATTACCTTTTTTCCATATACAACCTCATAGGGGGTAAAACCTGTTGTTTTTTTCCATGTTGTGTTATAATCCCACATTGCTTCACTTAATCTGGCTACCCAATCCCTTTTATGCAATTAAACTATTTTTGTCAGAATCCTTTCAAGTTATATGTTTGTAAATTCAGATTTCTCATTAGCTTGTGGGTGGTAGGAGGAGTACCTTCGATGTCTTATTTTGTTTCTTCGAAGTAGGTCCTCAATGAGGTTTGATGTAAACTATTTCCCTTGGTCGAAAATTAATTCTCTTGGAACTCCAAATATCTGGAAGATTTGCACTGGGAATAACTTTGCTACACTTTTTTCATTGGCTACTGTGAGTGTTGGAACCTCATTCCATTTCGTAAGGTATTCCATACAGACTAGAATGCAGTTTTTCTTATTTGAAGGCAGATTGAATGGGCCGATAAAGTCAAATCCCCATTTTTCAAATGGTTCTAATGAAATTTGAGGATGTAGAGGAATCTCTTCTCTTTGTGTAGGATTTCCCATTCATTGACAGTCATCACAATGTGGTACATATTCGTAGGAGTCCTTGTGTAGTGTTGGCCAGTAGTATCAAGTTTGCAGTATTTTATAAGCTGTCCTTTTTGCTACATAGTGGCCTCCACAAGGCTCATTGTGAGTGGCGTGGAGTAAGTCATGGACCTCATATTCTTGGATGCATATTCTTAATATTTGGTCTAGTCCCTTTTTAAATAGCATCCCCTGTATCTAAGTATAGGTTGCACTTTGCCTTATGATACTGTATTTTTATTTGTAGCTATAATGTTGTGGAAACTTCCCGGATACCAAGTAGTTTTCTATATCGACAAACCATGGGATTTGTGTGTAGATTGAAAAGAGGTGTTCATTGGGAAAGTGATCATTTACCATCTCACTATCATGTACATGGTTTTGTCTAGACAGAAAATCTGCTACAACATTTTTCTTGCCTGGCTTGTCAAGGATTGTTAGTTCAAATTATTGTAAGAGGAGAAACCATCTAATAAGCCTAGCACTTGTATTGGGTTTATTCATGAGGTACTTGATTGCAGAATGATCTATATGTACAAAGACTGGGTATCCAATGATGTTGCCTGAATTTCTTTATAACATGTATGACGGCCAAAAACTTTTTTTTTTTTTTTTGTGACCGTATAGTTGAGTTCTTCACCTACTAAGTTTTTGCTAATGTAATAGATTGCATATGGTTTTTTTTCTTCTTCTTTCCCAAGGACTACCCCAATAGATTTATCTGAAGCATCTGTGTGGATGTCAAATGGTAATGTCCAGTTGGGTTCCTGAAGGACTGGGGTTGTTATTGTTTTCTCCTTGAGGTGATAAAATGCTAACATGCAGTGTTTGGTCCAGATGAATTCTGTATCTTTTGTTAAGAGGGAAAACATAGGTGCAACAATCTTTCTGAAAACCTCGATAAATATTCTGTAGTAGCATGATTTCCCAAGGAAGCTGCGGACATCCCTTTGTTTGACCGGTGGGGGAAGTGTTTTAATATTAGTGAATTTTGCTTGATCTACTTCAATACCCCTCCGGGATATATGGTGTCCCAGAACTATGCTTTCTTGCATCAACATTTATCATTTATCATTGCTGAGGCACAGAATCATTTCGATGCATTTTTTTAGGACCAATTCCAAATGTTGTAATGCTTGGTGAAAAATTTGTCCATACAGTGTGAATTCATCCATGTAGAATTCCATCTGGTCATTGATAAAATCAGAGAATATACTCAAGATATCCCTTTGAAAGGTTGTTGGAGAATTACAGAGTCCAATGGGTAGTAATCTGTATGCGTATGTGCCCCATGGGCAGGTAAATGTTGTTTTATCTTGGTCAGCTGGGTGGATATGGATTTGGTTATAAACACTGAATCCATCCAAAAATGAAAAAAACTTGTTTCCAAGCAGAGTATTCAACACCTGATCAATGAATGGTAGAGGAAAGTGATCTCTTTTGGTTACCTTGTTAAGTTCCCTATAGTCTACACAGATTCTCCACTTTCCTCCCTTCTTCAGAACTATCACTAAGGGTGAGACCCACTCACTGTCTGAGATTGGATAAATGAAACCTACATCCAGTAATTTTTTCAATTCTTTCTTAACTATATCTTTTAATGTTGGATTCATCCTCCTTTGGGGTTGTCTTATCAGGATAGCACCCTATTTGATGTAAATATAATGTTTGCAAATATCCAGGTGTATCCCTTTCATTTCTGCGTAGGTCCATGCGGAAGCTCTACTATTTTATGAGAGTAATTTTATTAATTTATGTTATTGTTCTTCCTCCAGATGTGCATTAATATTAATTGTCTTCCCAGGTAAGATTTCCAAGATTTTTACCCGTGGAAGTTGTTCTTCAATGAAGAATACTTGCTTCCACATTCCTTCTGTGCTTCTTTGAGAGTGTAGATTTCCATGTTGTTTCCCTGTTACAAATAATTATTCAAGCATATCTGATAATGATACATATTGTTAATAAAATTAGCTAAATAAGCATCTTCATCCTTAGCTTTTAGGGTTAGTGAAGTTCTTATGCTGAGGACAAGTTGCATATTTTGGTCATCCATGTCATCGTAATCATCCATCCAATTTTTTTGTTTTGTGTATGTAGATCATTTTGCTGGTGGGTATATTGTGATTTTCTTCCTTGCTTTTCCACTAGTAATTGTCATATCCCCCGATCGATAGCCTATATAGGAATCTGCTGTCGCCAGCCATGGCCTCCCTAGGATGAGTGGGTATCCACTGAGCTTGCTTTTGACTTCAATGACTATGAAGTATGCTGGATACTCCCAAGATTCAATGTTGATGATTATGTCTTCAAGGATACCTTCTGGTTTGACAGTGGAGGTGTCTGCCAGCTATAGGACCGTGCTTGTCGGTCTTAGAAAGGGTTGGAGATCTAGGTCTAGCATCGTGTCTTTTGTCATAACGTTTATAGCATCTCCTAGATAAATTAGGATGCTTGAAATCAATTTTTTTTTTATGGTTGACAGAAATCCCCAACATAAGGTCTGCTAGTTGACCTATCACATATGGGGACATATGGGGATCCCTTCTCTTCTGCCCAAGTTTCTTCAAGAAGTTTTCCTTTATGAATTTGTTACATATGGGGACATCTTTGATTTCCTATAAGAGTTGTATTTGTATATTTAAGTGTTTCAATTCATTAATTATGATGTTTTCTTCTTCCTCTTTATGGTTTTGTTTTAGCTTTTCAGGAAATGGAGGATTAAGGGGATTATTTTCTGGTATTTGTGGTATAACTTCATTGTGTTGATGTTCTGGAGATGCAACTTGGTCGGAATATGTGGTTTCTTGATTGTTTTGATAATGAGGACCCTGTAGTGTTTTACCAGATATCAGATTGATCTCGTTCATATCCAGTGTGTCTACGACATATGCTGGAAACTGCATCACTTCATTGTTGAAGGGTTGTTGTCCTGTCGTATTGTTATTTGGATTTGGGATAGGCTGAGCAAGGATTGTAGGTGCTCTGGGGGGTTGTTGATTTTTTCAAGGAGGAATTATCAATGGTTGTTGTAGTGGTGCTCTCCAATTTGTGGAAGATGGATATGTATTTTCATAGTTTATTTGTGGTTGTGAAAAAGGTGGGGGATATGGGTAAGGTTGGGGGAAGTATGGTTGTTGGTAAGGAGTTGGATTTTGTTGCCATTGGCTTGGCCCTGCTTGTGGAGGCCATGAAATATGTGCTAACTGATTCCAGTTTTGCTGAGGGTTTCCTTGATTGAAATAAGCTTGATTATTGTTTTGGAAAGGCCTAGCAAAAATGTTTCTTCGCTGGTTAACGAAACAAAGTTGTTCTAATGAGTTTTCTAGGATAGAATATTGTATGGATGCCTTTCATGATGGTAGTAAAGGGAATTTATCTGTGGTATGGTCATCAATACAGTTCCCACAAAATTCTATTGTATTTAATGGGCATTTCCCTTTTTCATGTTTCTTTCTACATCTTGGGAAAAATACAACTAGCGCTTGGTTGATCTCATCATGTTTCCTTTTTAGTTGGAGTGCATCTAATTGCATAGCCAATGATTGAAGGACATATATTTTCATATCATCCAGGAGATGCCCTAAATCGTATTTTGTGAGGCTTGGGCTTGAAAAGGATGATCCCCCAACGATTGGATGTATGTCTCTTGTCCCATTTTTTCCATTTTTGGATCTAGAATAATTTTTAAATATTTGCATAATTTGATCATAGGTTTTCTGAAAGATATCTCCATCGCCTAGCAGGTTTAAGACTTCAAGTTATTCCTCTTTGATTCCCCTAAGAAGTGATAGTTTTAATGATTCCCGATCTAGGGTATAGTGAATAGCTCTTTTATAGCTAAGTTGGAACCTTTGTGCATAGTATTCTAGCGATTCTTTTTCTCCCTGTTGCATCCTAAAAATCTCATCCCTAGTGTCTATTTCTTTACAGTAATCTCTATATTTTTCCAGGAAGGCTTCTTTCATCTGATCCCACGTGAAAATGTCATTTCCTTCCAAACTCATAAACCATCTGAGTGATAACTCTTTCAATGTGGAAGGAAAGAGTCTTAATTTTTGTGCATCAATGGTATAACCAAAGGATTTGCAAATTACTTCAAATTCGAACAGGAATGTGTCAGGATCTTTTGAGGTTAATCCATGGATGTTTGGGAGATTAGCGAGATTGATTTTTTCATTCTAGCACCCCCAAGGGGTACACTTATAAGGAAGGAAAATAGTTATATGTGTTCATATTCCTCATCCGCCATGGTAGTGTTTGAGATAGAGCTAGCGAAGAAGTTATCGAAGTCTGGGTTATAGTTGTGATCAGTTTCTTCATCAGTGTTAAGAAATTCAAATTGAAGGTGTTCAAAACTGCTTTTGTTCATAGGGTGGTTGGGAAGAAAACGTCCAAACACATCCCTCCTTCTCCAAGGCATTCATGGTATTTTTAGAGTTTCGAAAGTTTTCTATGTTTTTTTTTAGATGTCTCCTATAGTTTAAGCACCTCCCCGGCAACAACGCCAAAAAGTGGTGGGCTCCGGAAATGTATACCTTTTTACAGGTATTTGTTTAATAAGTTCACTTTAAATATCGACTAGGGACGTACAAACTTGAGAGGCACTTGGCACTATCTGTGCACTATGGGATAGTATTCGTCGTTTAAGTGTTCTATGTGTTCTAAAAGATATTCTAGGAAAGTGGGAAATGAAGGCATTCAACTAATCTAGGAAATCTGGAAACACTAATATATGAAAGCAGGGAATGAAAGCATGAAAATTAATATAAGAAAGCAACACACTTAATTTAAGAAAGAAATAAACTTAAGCTAAGAAAATAGGAAACTTAATCTATGAAAGCATGAAACTTAATATAAGAAAACAAGAAACTAAATCTAAGAAAGCAACAAACTTAATCTATGAAAGCATGAAACTTAATCTAAGAAAACATGAAACTAAATCTAAGAAACAAGCAAACTTAATCTATGGAATCCAAAGTACGCTTATTTTTAAAGGATGTGGATCTAACCTAATCAAATGAGAGATATTTTTGAGTTGGAACGAGAAATCATCATTCAAGAGCATGGATCTAATCTAGTCGGTATACAACAATGGCAATATAAATATGGGAATTGTAGTTACAGATGGTGGCTACAAGACTACGGATGCAGTATGTTGGAACTACATATACGGTATTAAAGAACTACAGAAGAAAGACGTTTTATGCACAACATTGAATTTGATCATCGAATAAGTATAAAAATTAACATACACATACATAAACTTGGAATGAACAACAAAATGCATGAAAATATGGAAACAATGATACAAAACTCCTGAGCTACGCAATGAGGGGGCCCTCCTCAATGCGCATCACAGGAGGAGAATAAAAATTATAAACTCACAGATTTAGAATAACGTTGGTTCTTCATTATAAATTCATAAGTTCCATCATAAATGTAGAAATCGTAAACTGAGTATCTGAACTAAAAATGCCAAAGATTGTTTCCAAATATGTGCGATAGATCCCCTGCTACTCAGGTGTCTATATTTATTACAAACTTCTACCCTAGTTTACATTGAAAATCACGATCCTGAATAACAGGATCCTTTCCTACAAATTAAGAGAAAATAGGATCATTGTGTCTCTTGTGATCTCCAATCTGGAGCTTGGCATTGTCATTCTTCCAATTTACCTGCGCTCTGTCCGCACATGGATTTATTCACATGATTAGTAAATAAAAATGCTAACACACAATAAAAGATAATTATTAAATTACTTCATTTAATTATCAATCAAAGTGCATTCTTCCCTATAGAAATGAGTGCTTTCTGATCATTTCTTCGCTTATGTGTGGCATAAAGGAGTCTATGGAATACCTATATCATGGAATCATCATAGAGTATTTCTATTTAGATGATTTATTCTTCTTTGATAATATTGAGCCTTATTTCCAAAACCATCACATGCATAACATCTCACAGTTTGATAAGGTAGCTAGTGTTTTCACACTAGTCTGTGCAAAAGGGAACCTTCTAAGGATTGTGGAACCCTTAGTAGCAGCTCATGAATGGATAATATGCTAATGAAAATAAAAGAAAAAATAAGTAAATTAAACCTAACTAAATACTGCAGTAAAAATGACAAATAGATCGGAACCCATGAAATATATTTTGTATTATGTTGCAAACAATGGTTTATAATGAAATTTACCTCAAAAGGTGAGTAGATGGGCGCCCTTATAGTTGTACGAAGAGTAGCATTCCAGGTCTCCATAGTTCCTTGCTCTTCTCCAAATGCTCGAGAGGTGGCCAAGACACAACTGAATGGGGAACATAAGCTCAAGGAGGTAGGCTAAAGTTCAATAGGAATTTTGGCAACATAAGGGTAGGAAGAGTTGATCATGGATGTGAAATGGGGGGCCTCCATCACCTTTTTATAGCAATTTTTGGTGGTGGAGTATTGACCCATGGTATTGGGACACCAATAATATTGACTAGTGGTATTTTGAGTTTTCCCTCTTTTTTATTTTATTTTGACTATTCCCCTTTTTCTTTTTTCTTTTTTGGTGATTTTGACCCTTTTTTGTGGGATTTTGATCTTTTTTGAAGGATTTTCATTAATTGATGAGGGAAATAATGATTTGTTTCCCATTTGGTTACCAATTTATGAATTTTTGGGTTTTTGGAGGCAAAAAATGTAGGAAAAGGGGATACACAGGTTATGTGACTATGGAGATGAGCTAGGTGAACAATTTTTGGGTGTTATCAGATTTCCCCCTTATGTGTCAGGGTAGGAGCTCATCGTATGGCCGATAGACATCATAGGTTCTTAATTTTTCCAGGGGTGTGAGCATTGTGATGACGGAGAGCAGAAACTGGTTGGAGACCCGAAGACATGCCTCATGCCAAATGCAATGGCTATAACTAGAAATACATCACCCCAATAATGTATGAGGAACATAATCTCAAATATATTGACGAGGCGGGCATACCCATGCTCGTATGAAGATATACAAATAATGGTGAATCCCAAAGGGGAACTGGACAATACATAGAGAACTGTTGTGTACATCATAATGGTCCAGTGGGGACACAAATATCGGATATACTCATGCTCCAACCATGACTGGTCTGAATAACTAATACATGGAAACAATGACATCCATCCTGAATGCGGTACCATATCAATTGGTTATCTGATGGATATGAAGGTGTCCAACAACTATATGGAATCAGTGACTAAGAGTCAGAATCTCAAAGGTACACTGAACTGCATCTAAACTGAATACTCTTGGAAGCATATCGATGTGTGAAAATCCTCACAGCAGATCTAAGAGCTGATGTATACTTCACAAGAAATATTAAGCAGGAAAATAGAAGAAGAGTGGACAATGCAGTGTAAAAGAGCAACATAATTATGATACATTAGAACTCAAATAGAAGCATAATAACATCACACTAATTCATTAATCATAATATGAACAATAAATAATACAATGGAGAGGATTCGAATGCCTAGGTGGTAGTTCGAATTAGCCTGCATGAACTCATCATCAGATCAGTAGTGGAGTGTCATCAATGCACTAGTAGCTGTCAAACTGAGTCAACAGAATATAACTAGTCTTAACTGGATGTAACTGAAGCTGTCAGTAGTCAGAACAGATAAACGAGTCTCTCTAGATGTCTAATAGACTGTATCATTCAATTAACAAGCAACTAACTGAGTGCATTCAGTTAACAAGAAACTAACTGAGTGTGCCATTGGTGGTAGGTGAGAGAGGGCTCACTTCACATATGGTAGGTGAAAAGAGGGCACATCACTGACTAGGAGGGATAGAACTAAATAGAAAGAAGCTCCTAGGGCTAACAGAATAGGGACAAGGTGTTGGGAGACAAGGCTACTGATGATTTGGATGCATGCAATTGCATGACTGCATGCAAAAATGCATGCATGACTCAATGCAATGCTGGTAGGACTAGGATGCAGTATAGGAATATCCTAACATCCCCTCTTAATCCATCATGGACCCTAGTAACTGATACCAAAGGTCACCCAATACAATGAATAATAAAGAACAGTCCATGAAACAAGGAAATGGGGAAAAACCTCATGGGAAAAATACCCCCCCCTCAAAAGAGACTGTAAGGCACACCAAAAAATAAATGCGACAAACTCAAGCAGGTGTGATGCTTGGTCATATGTATGGAGGTATCCTCTTCTTGGGAAGAAGTGGTTCATGCTCCAAAAACATGTGCTTGTGTTCTCCTTCAGTGGATGCAAGCGAATATGGAAACATGTGCTTGTACTTGCTCTTCAGACCGAATGTGATGAGAACAAATCCAAAGGTATGAGGATGGTCCCGGAACCTGTGATTCGAATCAGCTGAGGTAGGATCAAATCCATGAATGTGTAGACAGTATTTTGTTATATCCTTTGAACCATCATAGGTGATGTCATTCCCAAAAGAACCATCACGTGATAGTGGTTTCTTGGACTTCAAATCAGCTCCAAGACTTGATAAATGGTTTCTTGAGATCTCCTTTGAACTAGCAGGGGTGAGATCAAAACCAAATGAACCATGAAATAATGGTAATGGCTTGGATTTCGAATCAGCTCCAAGAAATGATGAATGGTTTCTTGAGATCTCCTTTGAACCATCAGGGATGAGATCAAAACCAAATATACCATGATATGCATGAGAAATGATCCCAAGTGAATGGTAATTCCCTACACCTTCAATGACCTTCTGAGAGCATGTACAAATGATCATATAGTAGTACATAATAGGTAAGTGATCAAGGAGAGCGAATGCATCACATCCAATTGCTGATTTAACCTCTGAAACATTCAATAGATCATCATTATGCAAACCAACAGACTCTTGTGCAAGAGAGGATTTAAGAACCT
Organism: Larix kaempferi; assembly: GCA_027924585.1. Taxonomy (NCBI): domain Eukaryota; kingdom Viridiplantae; phylum Streptophyta; class Pinopsida; order Pinales; family Pinaceae; genus Larix; species Larix kaempferi. The sequence goes on from BSBM01000372.1 coordinate 32,408,942, forward strand.
CTTTAGTTTCTAGAGTGTGAGCTGGCTTAGAATTCGAAATAGAAGACATTGAGAACTAGGGTATTTTTTAAGGATTATAAAAGTATACTTAAGTATAGTATTCTAGGCAATTATTTTTTATTGAAAAAAACATATATATAGATTGGTAGGCGAATATAAAATATGAAACATACAATTTACTACCGAAACTTGTAAATTTTGGCGAATATTATGATAAAAAAACAGATTTTATGTAAATATAGGCGATAATAGAGTCTAAAAATGACCAAATAGCAAATTTATTTTTTGAGAAAAAGCCCCAAAAATAGCCAATTGGCGAAATTTCGCCCCTAAAAATTTCCCTGTTGAGAACATGAGTGTTGTATCTGCAAGTTCTTCTTCTGTTTGGACAACTTCATTACGAGATATGTTTGATACTGAATCATGATTAGAGAGACTATCAAGGAGGGCGTATGCATCACTGGGCTTGCTCCCCAAATAGTTTGCACCAACCCTTCATGATGTTTTCCAAATCTTTCATCCAGATGGGCCCATAGCTCTTTTAGAGATTCAACAGAATCATGGAAGTGGGATAACATACAACGAGACATAGCAGTCAACATTGCTCCATAGGCTCTGTCACCTTCATTTAACCAATCATTCTCCTCTTCAAAGGATTCAAACTCTCTTTCAAGATAATAATAAAAAAGACCATGTCTCTTCAAATATGATATCATATTTGGTTTCCACTCATCATAGTTGAATGGAGAGAGAGGAGGAATTCCTTCCAGATTCATCGAAGTTGTTGTAGAAGACCTGCAAAAACAATAGAGAATATCTGCAACTGCTACTGCTGCAAAACTGCAGAAAACTGCTGCAACTGTTGTTGAACTTGAAATCTTGGTAATAACCTGCAAAAAAAAACTCTCAGGAATGGAGATAGACTATACTCTCAACATGCTCTGATACCATGTCAAAATACTCACATCAGATCTAAGAGCTAATGTATACCTCACAAGAAAGGTTAAGCATGAAAATAGAAGAGTGGACAATGCAGTGTAATGAGAAACGACCATGCTAAGGGACACTAAGGAATCCTCTCATATGGTCTGTAGGAACTCACCACTGATGGAGATGAGTCCAAGGTACAAAGACCTCTAGGTCTATCCTCTGGGATAGATGTGCTGGCGTCGACAGAGGGTGACCTTCAACTACCAAGGAAATGATGTTTCCTTGATAGGAGCGGGAGGTGTACAACCTCTTAGCACCGGAATTGTGCTAAGTGGTTGGAAGGAATAAAAACCACTCCATTGGCTAAAGGAAGCCTCGACTCTCATTCCACACAACCCAGAGAGTCAAAAAATTCAAAACCCTGCAGGGTATTTTTTAAGGATTATAAAAGTATACTTAAGTATAGTATTCTAGGCGATTATTTTTTATTGAAAAAAACATATATATAGATTGGTAGGCGAATATAAAATATGAAACATACAATTTACTACCGAAACTTGTAAATTTTGGTGAATATTATGATAACAAAACAGATTTTATGTAAATATAGGCGATAATAGAGTCTAAAAATGACCAAATAGCAAATTTATTTTTTGAGAAAAAGCCCAAAAAATAGCCAATTGGCGAAATTTCGCCCCTAAAAATTTCCCTGAAACCCTGTGAAATGGACCTCATCCGAGGTGAGAAAAATTGATAAAACCGAAGGTTTTAATGGCAACACCTGTTGGTCGTAGAACTGCTCTAGAGGTTTTCCAATGTAGACCCAGGTACTTCGCGGTATAAGATACCAACAAAAACCCTATTCACCGACCCTTTTGGCAACAGACTGCAAGCAACCTAAGGTCTCACTCGAGGTGAAGTTGGAGGGGGTGGTTGCAGAAGCAGGTTTCCACAATCTTGTAATGCGAGTGTTTCAACTAACTTATGTATAGCACGGTACGAATTGCGCGCTACAGTCAATGACTGCGTGAAGTCTTCTACTCCGTGTCGATTATTTTCAGGAGCAAGATATTTGCACCCTCAGTGCGTCCCCAAGCCACACAGTGGGATTATGAGATCTAATTACTTCTACTCAATCTTATTCAATAATCCTCAATCATTCAACTTTACTTAGCTCAATAAACACCAGAACTTATGCAAATGAGTGTGATGCGCAGAGCTGAGTGCTTTGTTACCGCGATCTGACCTTAAAAATTAACTGTGTGGTTGTCTCATAGATCCATTGAATTGTAGACTTATAGGTGCTTGAATGTTAACATTCATCCATACATGAACTATTATTCATCTTATTCCATCCCTTCCATGGTGAATATAGATAAAAGTAAGCACAAATCAGGTAACAGTAATTTTATGCATGCACTATAAGTAACTTAAGTAAAAATAATGGCAATCATACACATCAATCACATAACACAATGGTTTAACGTGGTTCACCCCCCCGGATGGGAAGCTACATTCACAAGAACTGTTGTTTATTTATCTTAGGAAAGGGTACAACAGTTCTTCATCTGTGCACTCAGCTACAGACGCTCTTCTTTCTCTCTCTCTCTAAATTAGGTCTCTACGCACTCAGCTGCAGATCCTTTATAATGCTTTAATCTAACAGATCTCACAATATTCAATAATATCAACAAAATGAGAGTTAACCCTTTTCCTTTACAAAATTTCCTTATTTATAGATCAGGACCCGTAGGTGATGTCTTTTACATTTTGAAGGCAGAACCCTTAGGTTTTACAAAACTTTCACGGTTTTCCCAAAACCGGACTACTAATATCTGGAAGCGGATCTTCTGTTATATGTGCACCAACAGGTTTTTTCCGTCGAGCTCTTCTTTCTCGTCTTTAGATGACTAGCTCCAGTATTCGTAGTCTTCTGCCTATTTTGATCAGTCACCTACCTCCGATCTGCACCTACCCACTGCTTGGTAGTTATCGATGATCTTTGCAAAAAATAGGTCTTCTATGACCTAACCAAAATAACTGCCTTCATCCGTCCATGCTCTGCTTCACTGGATCTTCATTGATATGGCACATCGCGGCACTATACTCCTCGAAGCACCGAACTCGCAGCTCCTCCAATACTATGTTGCGCGCAACTTCGCAGTATACCACAACTTATCCAAAATTGTTCAAACTTAACTGCGCTTAGCTCCGTAGTTCTTCAAAATTCTTCCTGTTCAAAAATACTATGTTGCATGCAACTTCGCAGTATACCACAACTTATCCCAAAATTGTTCAAACTTAATTGTGCTTAGCTCTGCAGTTCTTCAAAATTCTTCCTGTTCAAAAATGCCCCAGCTGGGCCAGGCCCAACAGGCCCCTAACACTTACATGTGGCTCACCCCCGAGCCACCTGGAACTCCTTGAAGGTGTTCTGTTGATTGTGGGATGATCTTCGTAGAGAACTCGTTGAATGTTTCCATCATCTTTTCTACCGTGTTCTTCGTATCCTTTTAAATTTGCCCAATTGTTTCTATCATTTCAAGTGTTATCTCATGGCCGATCTAGCCTTCCACTTGCTCTTGATTATGGTTCAGCTCCTTTAAATTTTCTTTGATCTCTTGTGAGATTGTGCTGGCGTCCTCTAATTATGGCTGCAACTTATTGCCCATTTATGTCTCCTTCTCTTGCAAAGCTTTAACTTCCTTCTTTAGGGTGTTGATTTCTCTGTATTTTTGGAGTTTGTCCCTTGCTGGTAATGCCTTGACATCCTCACTCATCTTTTCTAGTGCTTCTTGTTTTTGTTTCACTTACTTCTTTACTTCGAGCAATTGTTGGTCTTCTTCAAGGGCATTAAATGCCTTCAATGTTGCTTCCAATAGACTCTGGCACTCAGTCACTTCGATAGCAATATTCTGTGCTGCGGTCTTCACTACTCCTTGTCTTAACTGTTGTTCATTTGGTGGAGTCTATGGATTGATCTGCGCTTTCAGGGAAGCAATTTCAGATTCATGGAGATTCTCCAGTCTTCCTTCTCATTTTTAAGATTATTGACCAACTCCCCAATCTTGACAATAGTATCTGCAGGTTCTATTTGTACTTCAAATTCATCTATATTATCTGCAACCCCAGTGATCGTGTTCTCCAATCTCAGTCGACGATCTCTTTCATCTTGTAATTGCATAGTACTCCGTGAGCTATCTTCCTCGAGTTGCCTTTGCAACTCTTCCTATCCCTTCAACACTTCTGTGGTTCTGTCATGCATTTCTTCACCGACTTGTGTCTGTAAATAATGCAGTCCTGGAAATGATATCCTTGCAAGATCAAGCTCCATGCGCTCTACATTCTTTGTATCTAGCATTGATTGATCAGGTAATGGAAATCTTATAGATAGTGGTTGCAAATGGACAACACGTGACCTCGCGGGAACCGTTATTTGCTGCTGCGGAGTCCCCGCAGACCCTTTTTCAGCTACTGACTCATGGTGCAAGGGTAATATTCTGCTAACTTCATCAAATTTTTGGGATATCCCTTGTAGTGTAGTCAGGATCTGGTTTAAGCTGTCTTGAATTGACTTGTCCTTCTTCTCTTTATATGTTGAAAGTTCCTCCATTTGTTCAGTGATCGTCGTGACTTTCATTAAATAATCATCATCGCGAAGCACTGTGTCTAATTGGTCTTTGTTTGCTTTCTGCTTCTTCCTTTTTTCCTTGTGCCCCGAAGGACTTCCAACATCCTTCCTTTTGCTTGAATCTTTATCTTCTACTATGGGACACGGGATAGGGTTATCCTCGCTAGAATCACTTTGGATATCCACGACCTGAACTCGGAATTCAGTTTTCCATTCCTTCATGATATTCTCAATATATTCCTCATACATATGGTAATTTCCTGGGTACCAATCAACATTCTTTTTCTGTGCTTTGGCTGAAATGGAGATGCATTTCATCGCAGCATAAAAATTTATAATGCGGATATATTTGCTTGTTAGTTGCTTTGGTATGCGAGGTGTGAGCATGATGGCCCCGCACAGCTAGTCGTAATATGTGTAAAAGACCAGTGTTGTCTCATGTTGTCTTTATGGATTCAAGTTCTCCCATAGATTCTAAAATCAAGCACCTATGCAGTCCAAAGTGTTTGTGACCACTCCGACATAGTGCTTCGGTTCCCTCCACCCTAGGAATACGATCAATACGATGAGCCAAGTAAAGTGGAAGTTCCCACCATTGATTTGTGTATCATTTAGTTCTTCAAGGAACTCATTTAATATATATTGGCACCAATTGAATTCTTGTCCTTCGGCAGCTGCAACGCCAAGTAGTACTGTGCCTGCATGACAAACCTTATTTGCCTCATCCTTTATGTCATCCATTTGGAATCCTCGCTTCCCTTTGATCACAGATTTGTTTGCTTCATCAATGATGATACCTCTTTATCCTTTGCCTTTCCTTGGAAGAACTTCCTTGGGTCATCTGCCCTTTTTCTTAATCCAATTATGTAGTGGATTGAGTCAATTGTCAGGTCGATATTCTGGTCTAGCCATAAATATCCCCAGTGGATGTGAGCCATAAGAGTTCGCACCACCGCGTTGAGCTCTGGTGATCTGTCGAAATGTGGGAGTTTTAGCAGGTTGAGCAACCACGACTTGGCTACTCTGGACAACCAGCTCTCGGTGACCAAGGTGAGGTCGCCCTTTGCATTCTTTTTCCATCACATGTATTTGTCGGGCTGGAACTGTGGGAACTTTGGTTCAGTTGGCTTCTCCTTCTGCATTGCTAGAAGATCATAGTCCTCCCATTTGCATTCTGGAATCTTTCGTAAGATATTTTTGTCCACCTCAACATGATTTGATATTGGTGAGAGTGGTATCTCATACTTTGGACTCTTTAGTGGTCTAATGGCCGGCGCATCCACTGCACGTGGTGAGATGTAGTCTGGATTCATAGTTAAAGGTATTTCTTTATCGAAAAGGGGCTTATTTGGCCCTACTAAACTTGCCTGCAGTAGTTTTGATCTCGGCGCTATTGGATTTTTTCCTTTGTCTTGCATTGAGGGGTCGTGTCTTGGTGATCTCCTTGGACTTTGTTATGATTCCATGGAAACTTTCTTGCTTGGGGTTCTCATTAACTCATCAATTCCTCCATGTTGGAACAACTTCACAGTCTCTTCGATCGTGAACTCTTTGTCAACAAAGGACCTCTGTGTCATTGACTTCACACTGAATCGGCTAACCAGTGGATAACTTATAATCTAAACTCAGGAAACAGTATTTGGAAGAACTTCTAAGTGCTTTGGTAATGCCCGTGAGACAATATGCAGTGTTGTTTGTAGGTGCGGTGTACCCTCCTCCGCGCCCTTGAACGGCTAGATATGCATTTAATGGTGGTATCCGTTGGCCAAATCCGATTGCTGCTTCTGTCTTTTCTTTCAAAATTGTGCTCAGAATGGCTATCTTTGCTTTAAATGCTGGAGCGGTCGGTCGGAAACTAATGTATAACGGCTATATTCCCAACCGACACTGTAACGGCTATTTTCTGGATTCTTGCGTCGAATTGCGCAGTAGGCAATCTTTGGTTCTACGCAGTGATTCCGCAGCATATAATTTCTTTTCTTTTCCCCCTTTTTTTTTTCATCGCGGTGCACTGTATAGATCTATCTCTATCAGTCTATGTACAGACTTTTCCACAGTTTCTAGTGCCCAATTCTGACTATATTTGGCACCTAGAAACTTTTCCTTCTTTATGGTTATACCGGATGCTGCGGAGCAGGACTATTGAAGTAAATCTTTAGTCTGCTTCCATTTATCAAATTGGGAAGTGTATCACTGGATAAAGTAGCTAACTGGACTACGCCACCATTAGTAACCTCTATTATAGTATATGGTCAAAGCCAATGCTTTTTAAATTTTCCAGGAAACCTCATGAATTTACTATCATACAGTAGGACTAGATCACCTACCTAAAAAGACTTATTCTTGATGTGGTGATCGTGCCATGCCTTTTCTCGTTCTTTCTGCACTTGCTGGTGGAATCCCGCGATGAAGCTCTCTTCTTCCAATCCAACCAAGTGTAACAGTATTTCTTCTAGTGCTGCGCGATCTACCATCCCTGTAAATGCAGCTATTCTCAAGCTGGGTATAATGTATTCCATTGGAATTATTGCTTCTTGTCCATAATCCAATCTGAAAGGTGTATGTCCAGTTAATTTCTTGCATGTTGTTCTGTACGCCCATAATATAGATGGAATGCGCAGGTCCCAGTCATCGCGGTTTACATTGCATATCTTGGTTAGTGCATTCTCAAGTACTTTATTAAATGCTTCAACAGTGTCATTTGCTTGTGGGTGATAAGGCATACTGCACTGATGATGGATGTAGAACTCTCCAGTCAAAGCTTCAATAGTTCTGTTTAGAAAATGGGTGCCTTGATCACTCATCAAAATTTTTGGGCATCCAAATCATGTAAGGATGTTCTCAAAAATAAATTGCACGGCTATAGCTGCGCTATAGTCTTTGATTGGTTTTGCTTCTGCCCATCTGTTGAGGTAATCAGTTGCTGTAATAATGTACCTCGCACCAGTTCTTTTTCCTGGTGGGTTAATAGGTCCCACGAAATCAATTTCCCATTTCTCGAATGCCTGCAAGGTCAACTGAGGGTTCAATGGCCTTTCATCTCTTCTTGACGGCTTCCCTGTCCTCTGATAGACATCGCAGTTCTGGCAATGTTCTTTGGAGTCCTTATGAATCGTAGGCCACCATAGCCCTGCATGCAATATCTTCTGCACAGTAGCCCTTCCTACATAATGACCTCCTGTGACTCCTGAATGTGCATCAGCTAATATAAATTGCTTCTGATGTTCTAATACACATCTTAGCAGTACTTCATCAGGTCCTAATTTGTAGATTTGCCTTGCAATAATGGTGAAGTCTGCGGCTCGCAAGATCAGTTGCTTCTTTTGCTACATAGTGAATTCAATAGGTACGAACCCGGTAGTTAGAAAGTCAATGATATCCTAATAGTAATCATCGGCAACCTGTATAGAAAACAATTGTGCATCAGGAAAATTTTCTTCTAGATTTGTAGGTTCCTCTCCTGACTCGATCCTTGATAGATGATCATGGCCTAAATTTAATCTGCTTGGCTTAACCACTATTTCAAAATCATACTCTTGGAAGAGTAGAAGCCATCTGCATATCCGCCCCCTAACACTGGCTTGTTGACCAGGTATTTTAATGCAGAATGGTCAGTAAACATTGAGAAGTGCGCACCAAGCAAATAGTGTCTGAATTTATGTAGTGCATATACCATTGCAAGTCCTTCCCTTTCAGTTGTGGTATAATTCTTCTCAGCAGATGACAACTTTCTGCACGAAAATGCAATGGGATGATCAATTCCTCCTTCTCCTGGCTGCGCCAGAATAATACCCAATGCTATACATGAAGCATCAACATGTACGTGAAATGGATTTTCCCAGTCTAGAAAAACTAGGATCGGCACAGTGACCATTTTCTCTTTCAATGTATCAAATCCTTTCTCACAGTCCTCGTTCCAAATGAACAGTGCATCCTTTTTTAAAAGCTTCTCCATTGCTACGGTTATCTGTGCATACCCCTTTATGAATTTCCTATAGTATCCGATATGCCCTAGTGTAGTGCGCAATTGTTTAACTGAATTTGGTGTAGGCAAGTTTACAATAACTGCTATCTTCGCAAGATCAACCATCAACCCTTGTTTACACACGATATGTCCTAGCAGAATTCCATAAGGAACACAGAAAATACATTTCTTTAAATTCAATGAAATCTGATGCTGTCTACATTTTTCCAACATCATTCTAAGGTTCGCGGCATGGTTATTCAGTAACCCAAAAATGGTCCAATCATTAAAGTAAAATTCTAAAAATTTGTGTATGAATTATTTAAATGCTGCAATCACCACCCTTGAAAATATGGCTGGTGCATTCTTCAAGCCAAAAGGCATCGCTGTATACTGGAACGACCCCCATTCTATTGAAAAAGTGGTTTTGTGCCTATCGGCTAGATCAATTTTTATCTGATGGTATCTAGAAAATCCATCAGTAAAAGAGTATGCTTCATTCCCTCCAACATTATCCGGTACTTCATCTATAAAAGGTGTAGGAAATGGATCATGCATAGAGGCATCATTCAACTTTCTGAGATCAACACAGATCCTAATCTCACCCTTTGTTTTCTTGTCTTGGATGACCATTGGTCTTATCCATTCAGATTCTTCAACTGGCTCAATAATTCATGCATCGAGCATCTTATCGAGTTATGCCTTAACTCATTCTTTGTAGCGTGGATTCAATCTATATGGCCTTTGTTTAATAGGTTTCACTCTTGGCTTAAGAGGAATTCTCATCACTCCTAAGTCTCCGAGGATACCTTTCATCTATGTGAACTTCATTGGGAATACTTCCTGATATTCCTGTAATATAGCTGCAATCTCTGCAACTGTGTCATCATCCCAGTAGTCTCCTATTGCTGTGAACTTTGGCTCTTCAGGGGTGTTGATGTTCACTTTCTTTGTTTTAACCGGTCCACTCATATCTGGAATTTCTAGTGGAGGCCCTTCTACCTCGCGTATTACTTCTGATTCTGGGATCTTTATGTTCCTGAGTCCTCTTCATTGCTATCTTCAATTTCTTCAACTATATTGTAGCAGTCTAAAGCCTGCTCTATCTGTTTTGACCAATCTGGTTGTAGACTCGTAAGTACATTGTTTGTGTCAAAAAACTCTTTTGGTGTTATATTTTCCTCCTTGCAATGTGAGCTAAATAGATTTTGCTTGATCAGTTGCAGTGCATCATGTATAGTCGGATGGTCATCTTGAAAACTACAATCTTTCTGGAAGGTCATAGTAAGGACAGATCAATCCGCGGTTCCCGTTCGCATCTCTTCTTGTAGGTACCATTTTTTTTGAATAGGCTCCTCCAACATATGCACAAAGAGATGTACCCATTCTATCTGCGATCTTTCCTTCCAAGCTTGTACACAAGCTGTGATATGATCTCCTCGATCCATCTGACGATTATATTTCTCAAATGGTAGTGTGACCTTATCAGCAAATCTAATCTATAGTTTTATTCTGCACTGGTCCCAAGTTGTGATTGTCTTTTTATGTGTAGCCCACCATTTGGCAGGTGTTTCTCTGAGTACCATGTCTAATGCTGAGACATGATGTTCATCTTCAACTGCTGCACTATATTCTTTGATAAATGAATAGACGTTAGCTGTACCATCATAAGTAGGGATTGGACTTACCTGCTTTCCAATTCAGTGGAGTGACTTTGTAATTGTTGCGCATCTCCTGGAGGATACTTCATGCATTATGTGTTGCCAATTTTCTAATCCTGCCTCTGAGTCTGAGATGCAAGATCTATCGCAGTGCCAGCTGAGCGTTCCATCCATAGTAGGATCAATATAATCTGTGGCATTTGTTGTCATTTTATAAATATGGTCAAGGTCTTGAGCTCTGTACTCTTCTTGAATAGGTTCCACATATCGCTCCCCCTGTGAAGGATCCAATGGTGTGACAACTCTTATGTCGTTGCCTTCAAATATCATTTTCATTGTCTTCAGATTGATGACGGTGGAGTTCGTCATTTCCCAATCGATGCCTAGCAGTGTTGGATAAGGATTGCTATCATCCACAATTTCAATTACTTCAAAGTCTGCATAACTTCGTATGCCATCAATGTCAACAATGGTATTGGTTAACCTTCCCAGCGGTATAACTATGCCTTGATTAGCCATTCTTAACTGTATAGGTGACCACTGTAGCTTTGGTTTTCCCATCGCCTGCCATGTCTGCTTGGTTAAGACATTTACTTCAGATCCAAGATCAAGAATGATCTCGTCCATATCATAGTCTCCTATATGTGCAGTGAACCACATTTCCCTGTCGGTTCTTTTGGGACTCCTAATGTTGTGTACTGCACCATGTGCTATTCTTTTCTTACTGCATGATTCATACTGGTTTATCAGTTTTTCAAATTCCATAAGAGTGTCTTTGTTTTTTAATAATTTGATGCAGCAATGTAGAAACTACGCAACAAAAGTGGATGTGTCTGGTGCAGCACGCGTCTAATCATATGCCAGTGGTATATCTTCTATTTGTGGTACTTCACTTCACAACAGGATCCTTGGTGAAGTAGGTGGTGGTTTTTTAAACATGTCACACGCTTCTTTAAATATTTCTTTATTTTTCTATAAGTTCAATGGAGGTGCTTTCCCAGGATCTTTTCTAATCCCTACTGTTTCTCCAGGGTTCTTCCTAGAATCAGTTGTTCCAGAAGTCGAGGCTTCTACGTTGTTGTCTTTCCTTTTATCAGCGCCACTTCGCGTTACTGCATTGACACTCTGACCAGTAGGTCTGTTTTCTGATGTGATCAACTGAATGTTAGGATTTGTTGTTTATGTTCTTCTCCATTTCTACATTTCTACCTCAAGTACGAGGTAGTCTTCAATCACATGCTCAAATGATTTACAATAGTTACATGTGGTGCATGGATTAGTACATTCTATTGATACATGACCTGGCTGACCACAGTTATAGCATATGACCTGGCCTCGTCCTCTTCCTTGATTTTTCCCTGTATTTCTTCTTCTCCTGCGATATCCACCACCGCAGCCTCTAAATCCTCCTTGATCATAGTGGGTGTTCTCTTGCTTTGGTTGATTTTCCTCTTGAACGCGGTACATTCTAGCACCTCGCATTGCTTCCATATCTCGATTCCTTTCATTTATCAGTTCATAAGCGCGACAGTTGGACTCATCATGTCCAACTGACTTACATAAATTACAATATAAGTTTTTAGGTGTCTTTACATATTTTTGGATCAGGTAGCAATCCTCAGGCCTGTGTCCTCTGCTTCTAAAAATTTCACACCACAGTGCCTATTTCTAATTCATATTTATTGGGTTTGGTGCGCCACTGTTAAGATATTCTTGAAATAAGGGGCAATGTTCTATGGTGTGGCCTTCTCCTTTGCATCCTATGCACCAAACTTCATGTCGTTGTTCATGTCTATGCTCCTTCCCATTCTTCATTCCCTACAATTCTAATGTCAAGGTAGCCAATTGGTTATGGATCTGTATCATCCCAGAACTACTTTCTCCAATTGGTGAAGCTTCCAACTTCATCGCAATCTCCAAGGCATCAACATGAGATACAACTTTCTGTTGCATCAATGGTTGTCTGATGTGGGGCAACAGCGCAGCAATGAACCATTCTTGATGCTGTTGCGGAGCTATAACAAAGGTCACTTGGTCTAACAATGTTTTGAATTTTTGGTCGAATTCCCATACTGATTCAGTAGGTTTCTGCTTGATTTCTTTCAACTCTGTTATGCACTGTGATTCTGATTTGGGTTTTTTAAACTCTGTTGCAATCGCGGTCTTGATGTCTACTAAGGTTTTTGGTTGTTCTTGAGAATACTTCATAAACCAATGTAGTGCTCTATCTCTAAAAGTAGTGATGAGATGCGCTCTTTTTATAGCATAATTTGTAACTTGCTTGACACTCCACACGGCGTCGCATAGAAACCAGTGCTGATCAGGGTCTTCCTGACCCGTTCCTTTGAATATCAGTAGTTTTATATAGTTATCTATCATTCTCCTTCCAGATTGTGTACTAGGGATAGTATTCTGTGGGATAGTCTGAGTCGTAGTGTTGTGAGCACTCGCTCCTGCGGTGTTACTAGTATTACTAATCTGTGGGTTGGGCTGCGCGACACTCACAGTATGTCGGTTCCGGACTAACAGATTCTGAGGTGTAATACACTGGATTGTGGCTGATAACTAAGTGTTTGTAGTATTGAGGTCACATGGAATTTCGGTATCTATATGGTTTCTAGATTGTCTGGGTTTCTTCTCGTTAATAAGCTTGTATCTCTTTCCACTTCTCAAAGTGATCTGAAAACAAGATCTTTGCTACTCTATGACGTTAACATGAATTGCATAAAGAGCATGAATGAAGCTCACAAATCCATAAGAAGAGAACCAAACAGCATAGACAATACACACATAAAGACAACAAGTTGATAACGGAGTTCGTCCAGGATGGACTACGTCTCCGGGCCTGCTTCTCAATAGGAGGGCCGATCTATAATCTCAGCATAAAGGAAAAATACATGGCAATGATACAATGATACCTTGGCGACAATGGCCAGGAAGAGAACCGCTGCCCAAAACACAACAAGACTGCTTCCAGCAACTCCGAATCCTGAAGACGGTGTAAAACGAGTATAAACACTCGTACCTTCCTCCTGCAGAGCTACACAATCTCCCTTCTCTCCTTTAGCTACAAAGTCTCTACTCCAAAGCATGAGTGGGAAATGGCAAATGAATGGGTTTATATAGGTTGGCTTTCCCTTCTTCACATGACTCTCATGGATTCCTTTGGTTGCAACTAATTTTCCTATCTTGGCCTTGGTTACAACTTCCCTAAGTTGGTTTCCATGTGGTTGGGCTTTTAAGAACATAAACCAAAAATATGGTTCATGCCCACATGTCCATGGGTTTTCACATTTAGTTACTTCCCCATAATGACATTTACAAAATCCAACAATAATCCATTACATACCAAAATCCTTCTTTTAAATAGCATGTTGGTTTTTTCAACCATAAACCAACTTGTTACAACTTCTTTACAAATATGGCATGTTTGTTTTTGGTTACAACCATGCATTAACTTCATAACAACTCAAGGAATAAAATAAATGAGTAATATGTGAGTAATTTTTCCACTCACTTCAAATATTAATCATTTTACAATTTCTCATGAGTAAATGCATGAATTTCCTAAAACTCATTTCAAGCACAAATGCATGCATGCTAGTCATCATGCCACTTCATCATGCCATGTCACCATGCCACATCATCATGCCATGTCATCATGCCACATCAGCATGCCATGTCATCATGCCACATCATCATGCCATGTCAAAATGCCACATCATCATGACACATTATCATGCCATGTCATCATGCCACATCAGCATGCCATGTCATCATACCGCATCATCATGCCATTTAGCATGCCATGTCATCATGCCACATGTCACCTTGTGATTGGTCTGTTGTGTATGGATGCCATGTGTCATCCTCTGAGTGGTGCCACATCATCATGTTTGTATAGTACGGATGCCACGTGTCACCTTGTCAGTGGTGCCACGTGGCACCTCTTTTTGCCAAATTTGCCTGTTGACCTTATGGAACAGAACGCGATAACTTTCTCATACGGAGTCCGTTTGAGGTGAAACGAACGCCGTTGGAATCGTCTCGACGAGCCCTTCGATATAGTGCTAGTTTTGCTGAGATTGGAGGACTTCAAAATTTTTCCTTCTTAGATCCTCCTGGATCATTCCTCCCCACTGAGAAGCTTTTGGCCTCCAAAAGCCTTTACTAATCAACAGATAGGTGAGGGAATCGCTCCCTCACTTTCTCCTTCTCAATCCACTTGGCTTTGCTTGGATGAGTGCCTCTGATGCCCACTCGAGGATAATCAACATCACCTCTGCGAGAAGTCCTTGTCCTTCTGTCCAAGATGACATCTTCCTTTAGCTCATCCATGTACTCAGGAGCAAATTCATCAACTGATGGCAATGAGACATTCTCCCTTTCATCCATGATCATGGGAGGCTCATAGAGTTTCAAGTTCTCCACATTCACCACTGAGTAGATCTGCATGTATGGTGGTAGCTCTAAGCGAAAAGCATTCGTCCCAATCTTCTCCAAGATGGTGAAGGGACCATATCTAATAGGCTTGAGCTTCTTTCCTTCTCCTTTCATCCTCTCCTTGCTGATGTGAAGCCACACTTGATCTCCCACCTGAAATTGATGATCAACTCTATGCTTGTCATGGCGAGCCTTGTACTGGGCTTGACTCTTCTCCAACTGCTCTTGCACTGCTTGATGTACCTGTTGAACTCTCTGAATGAACCTGCGGGCTTTGTCTTCATCCTTGGAAGCGCTTGAATCAACCTCTCTCCCATAAGTCAAGTCCAATGGAGTCTTTGGCAAGTACCCAAAGCATGTCTCAAATGGCGAGCTCTGAGTGGAAGAATGCATAGCCCTGTTGTAGGCATGCTGCACATACTGGATCTGTTCATCCCATAACTTAGGATGCTTGTTGCAATAGCCCCAAAGCAAATGGACAACTTCCCTGTTGACTACCTCTATCTGTCCGTCAGTTTGTGGATGGAAAGCGGTGCTCCTCTTCAGCTTGGTGTCCATCATACACCATAACTTTGTCCAAAATTCTCCAAGGAATCGGGAGTCCCAATCCGAGATAATGGACGTAGGAAGTCCAAAGTGAACCCATACATGCTGAAAGAAAAGAGAAGCAGCCTGCTCTGCAGTGACCTGCTTTTTACATGGCATAAGAATACACATCTTGCTAAACCTATCCACGACCACATACAAGTAGTCATGACCCCTCCTAGACATAGGCAAACCCCCCACAAAATCCATGGAAATGCTTTCCCAAGGATGGGAAGGAATAGGAAGTGGTGAGTACAGCCCCAATTTTCTATTAGTGGGCTTACAAGTAGAGCACATCACACACCCCTTTACATATTTTGTTACAATGTCTTTCATGCGAGGCCAATACACAAGTCTTTGCAAATGAGCCAAAGTCTTACCTACCCCAAAATGCCCTGATACAAGAGAAGTATGAGCTTCTCGTATTACATGGACTCTTTCACTAATAGGAACACATAACTTGCCCAAATGATAGAGCAACTTTCCCTGCAAATAGTAGTCTTCCACCTGTGGGCCATTGGTTAGCTTCTCATAAATCTCCTTGAAATCATCATCAGTAGCATACTGCTCAATATAACTTTCATGGGATAAAGAAGCATTTTTCAAGACAATAGATGCAACAATAGAAGGTCTAGAAAGCATATCTGCCACTTTATTACTAGTACCCTTCTTGTACTTGATAACTGCAGACAACCTGTACATGCCCACATTAGGAAGAGGGGCATCCTGCTGGAGATGAATATCATGTTGAATCTCCCTTTTGGGAGGCAAACCTGTAGGTTCCTGAAATATTTCATCATAGTTAGCCACAATATCAATCATAGCCTTCTTATGAGAAGGATCACAACCTTTGAAAGCATCGGATGCTTCGGCATCTTTTGCTCTCACAACCATGAGCATGTATCTCTTATTAGTGTTGATGAGTCTCTTCATCTGTCCTGCACTAACAAGAGTGGTGTTAGCCTTCATACTGTGAGCTCTCACAATGTACTCCACCCCATTTTTGGTGAGATGGTACTTGTTCTCATGACGAAAGAATACTGCTTGTCGATCATACAAGTATGGGCTTCCCAATACGATACCGCAGATGTCAAGAGGAACAACATCTAAGTCCACCTCATCGATCAACTTTGAAGCAATTGCAAACCTTAACCTGCATTGCTTAGTCACCTGTAGCTTAGCATTATCACATACCCATCCAAGAGGATAAGGCTTGGGGTGAGGTTTAGTCTGTATGCCCAACTTCTTAACAACTGATTCTGAGATCAAATTTACTTGAGAACCCGGATCAAATAATGTTTCAATCTTTGTATGCTTAGACACAACTCTGATGTGAAACAACTCACTTCTTCTTTTATCATTTTCTTTAGAAACATGAGTAGAACTTGAACCAGTATGAGGAGTTTTGTTACCTTGCATTCCCACGGCTGTAATCCTGGTTTCATCACCTGAGTCGGAACCCAAATCTTGTTGCGCTGTTGCAACGGTCTTTTTCTTCTTTTTGCCTCCAAAATGCTTTGGCCTCTGTTCAGGATGCAACTTCCAACAACTTTCTTCATCATGCCCATCAGTGTCACAATGGTTGCAATGGAGCTTTCCTCCTTCCTTCTTGGCAGTAGCTGTCTTCTTGCTCTTGTCTTTTTCCTTGAACTTGTGGTTGTTGTTGTGCTTGAAAGGCTTCTTCTGATGGTCTTCTTGCAAATGATTCCCCCTGCTCTCAAGATGAGTAGCCTGAACACTTGCTTCATCCACACTAGTAGGATTCAACAACAGCAAAGTATGGCGTAGATAATGATGAAGAGCACCAATGTACTTCAAAAGAGTGTCAGGAGAATCTAAAGAAATATTCAACTCTAGAGATTTCTTTCTAAATTCTTCAGTAAAGCTCTGAACACTCTGACCCTTGCCTTGTCTAAAACTTTGCCAATCCATCATAGCCTTTTGAACATAACCCAACGGATAAAATTGCTTACGTAAAGCAGAAATAAAAGCAGACCACGATGAGAGAAGATTACCCATTTGTTTGCTACCTTGCTGAAGCTTGCTTTCCCACCATACAAGTGCGGTGCCTGTCAGCCGAAGTGAAGCCAACTGAATCTTCACATCTTCTTCTTTGATCTGCTGGACTCGGCAATAGACCTCAATTTGCCTTATCCAATTGTTTAACTTCTCTGCATTCGCTTCCCCATTGAACATGGGCAAATCAAACTTCACATCGAGCTTCAATAAGGGCTTCTTTTGAGGCTCTTTGTGAGGAACCTTGGAATGCTGAGAATGAGATGAGGAAGAAGCACTTAAACTTGTGCTTGAAGCTGAAGGTGAAGAGGGAGGCTCAGGAGGCTCTTCGCCACCTTCCCCTTGGTTAACTGAAGCGTTGCCTTCGTCCTTCACTTCTTTGTCTTCCTTCTTTACTTCACTGCCTTTTCTTTCTTTTGCCATGCGTTCTTCATAGTCTGCAAACAACTTGTCTACCTTGTCGGCCATCATATAGAAGACCTTGTGAAAGTTTGCCTCCATCTCGATGCGGGCATCATTAGCATCCATCTTCCTCCTTCGGTGTGCACGTCCGATCTCGGAATTGTAAGGCTCTAATGTACCCTCACCAGCTTGCAGTTTAGCCCTCGTGAGCATCCACACTCACAATCCAACGTCAAATAGACCTGCTCTGATACCACATGATCCGAAAACAAGATATTTGCTACTCTATGACGTTAACATGAATTGCATAAAGAGCATGAATGAAGCTCACAAATCCATAAGAAGAGAACCAAACAGCATAGACAATACACACATAAAGACAACAAGTTGATAACGGAGTTCGTCCAGGATGGACTACGTCTCCGGGCCTGCTTCTCAATAGGAGGGCCGATCTATAATCTCAGCATAAAGGCAAAATACATGGCAATGATACAATGATACCTTGGCGACAATGGCCAGGAAGAGAACCGCTGCCCAAAACACAACAAGACTGCTTCCAGCAACTCCGAATCCTGAAGACGGTGTAAAACGAGTATAAACACTCGTACCTTCCTCCTGCAGAGCTACACAATCTCCCTTCTCTCCTTTAGCTACAAAGTCTCTACTCCAAAGCATGAGTGGGAAATGGCAAATGAATGGGTTTATATAGGTTGGCTTTCCCTTCTTCACATGACTCTCATGGATTCCTTTGGTTGCAACTAATTTTCCTATCTTGGCCTTGGTTACAACTTCCCTAAGTTGGTTTCCATGTGGTTGGGCTTTTAAGAACATAAACCAAAAATATGGTTCATGCCCACATGTCCATGGGTTTTCACATTTAGTTACTTCCCCATAATGACATTTACAAAATCCAACAATAATCCATTACATACCAAAATCCTTCTTTTAAATAGCATGTTGGTTTTTTCAACCATAAACCAACTTGTTACAACTTCTTTACAAATATGGCATGTTTGTTTTTGGTTACAACCATGCATTAACTTCATAACAACTCAAGGAATAAAATAAATGAGTAATATGTGAGTAATTTTTCCACTCACTTCAAATATTAATCATTTTACAATTTCTCATGAGTAAATGCATGAATTTCCTAAAACTCATTTCAAGCACAAATGCATGCATGCTAGTCATCATGCCACTTCATCATGCCATGTCACCATGCCACATCATCATGCCATGTCATCATGCCACATCAGCATGCCATGTCATCATGCCACATCATCATGCCATGTCAAAATGCCACATCATCATGACACATTATCATGCCATGTCATCATGCCACATCAGCATGCCATGTCATCATACCGCATCATCATGCCATTTAGCATGCCATGTCATCATGCCACATGTCACCTTGTGATTGGTCTGTTGTGTATGGATGCCATGTGTCATCCTCTGAGTGGTGCCACATCATCATGTTTGTATAGTACGGATGCCACGTGTCACCTTGTCAGTGGTGCCACGTGGCACCTCTTTTTGCCAAATTTGCCTGTTGACCTTATGGAACAGAACGCGATAAATTTCTCATACGGAGTCCGTTTGAGGTGAAACGAACGCCGTTGGAATCGTCTCGACGAGCCCTTCGATATAGTGCTAGTTTTGCTGAGATTGGAGGACTTCAAAATTTTTCCTTCTTAGATCCTCCTGGATCATTCCTCCCCACTGAGAAGCTTTTGGCCTCCAAAAGCCTTTACTAATCAACAGATAGGTGAGGGAATCGCTCCCTCACTTTCTCCTTCTCAATCCACTTGGCTTTGCTTGGATGAGTGCCTCTGATGCCCACTCGAGGATAATCAACATCACCTCTGCGAGAAGTCCTTGTCCTTCTGTCCAAGATGACATCTTCCTTTAGCTCATCCATGTACTCAGGAGCAAATTCATCAACTGATGGCAATGAGACATTCTCCCTTTCATCCATGATCATGGGAGGCTCATAGAGTTTCAAGTTCTCCACATTCACCACTGAGTAGATCTGCATGTATGGTGGTAGCTCTAAGCGAAAAGCATTCGTCCCAATCTTCTCCAAGATGGTGAAGGGACCATATCTAATAGGCTTGAGCTTCTTGCCTTCTCCTTTCATCCTCTCCTTGCTGATGTGAAGCCACACTTGATCTCCCACCTGAAATTGATGATCAACTCTATGCTTGTCATGGCGAGCCTTGTACTGGGCTTGACTCTTCTCCAACTGCTCTTGCACTGCTTGATGTACCTTTTGAACTCTCTGAATGAACCTGTGGGCTTTGTCTTCATCCTTGGAAGCGCTTGAATCAACCTCTCTCCCATAAGTCAAGTCCAATGGAGTCTTTGGCAAGTACCCAAAGCATGTCTCAAATGGCGAGCTCTGAGTGGAAGAATGCATAGCCCTGTTGTAGGCATGCTGCACATACTGGATCTGTTCATCCCATAACTTAGGATGCTTGTTGCAATAGCCCCAAAGCAAATGGACAACTGTCCTGTTGACTACCTCTGTCTGTCCGTCAGTCTGTGGATGGAAAGCGGTGCTCCTCTTCAGCTTGGTGTCCATCATACACCATAACTTTGTCCAAAATTCTCCAAGGAATCGGGAGTCCCGATCCGAGATAATGGACGTAGGAAGTCCAAAGTGAACCCATACATGCTGAAAGAAAAGAGAAGCAGCCTGCTCTGCAGTGACCTGCTTTTTACATGGCATAAGAATACACATCTTGCTAAACCTATCCACGACCACATACAAGTAGTCATGACCCCTCCTAGACATAGGCAAACCCCCCACAAAATCCATGGAAATGCTTTCCCAAGGATGGGAAGGAATAGGAAGTGGTGAGTACAGCCCCAATTTTCTATTAGTGGGCTTACAAGTAGAGCACATCACACACCCCTTTACATATTTTGTTACAATGTCTTTCATGCGAGGCCAATACACAAGTCTTTGCAAATGAGCCAAAGTCTTACCTACCCCAAAATGCCCTGATACAAGAGAAGTATGAGCTTCTCGTATTACATGGACTCTTTCACTAATAGGAACACATAACTTGCCCAAATGATAGAGCAACTTTCCCTGCAAATAGTAGTCTTCCACCTGTGGGCCATTGGTTAGCTTCTCATAAATCTCCTTGAAATCATCATCAGTAGCATACTGCTCAATATAACTTTCATGGGATAAAGAAGCATTTTTCAAGACAATAGATGCAACAATAGAAGGTCTAGAAAGCATATCTGCCACTTTATTACTAGTACCCTTCTTGTACTTGATAACTGCAGACAACCTGTACATGCCCACATTAGGAAGAGGGGCATCCTGCTGGAGATGAATATCATGTTGAATCTCCCTTTTGGGAGGCAAACCTGTAGGTTCCTGAAATATTTCATCATAGTTAGCCACAATATCAATCATAGCCTTCTTATGAGAAGGATCACAACCTTTGAAAGCATCGGATGCTTCGGCATCTTTTGCTCTCACAACCATGAGCATGTATCTCTTATTAGTGTTGATGAGTCTCTTCATCTGTCCTGCACTAACAGGAGTGGTGTTATCCTTCATACTGTGAGCTCTCACAATGTACTCCACCCCATTTTTGGTGAGATGGTACTTGTTCTCATGACGAAAGAATACTGCTTGTCGATCATACAAGTATGGGCTTCCCAATACGATACCGCAGATGTCAAGAGGAACAACATCTAAGTCCACCTCATCGATCAACTTTGAAGCAATTGCAAACCTTAACCTGCATTGCTTAGTCACCTGTAGCTTAGCATTATCACATACCCATCCAAGAGGATAAGGCTTGGGGTGAGGTTTAGTCTGTATGCCCAACTTCTTAACAACTGATTCTGAGATCAAATTTACCTGAGAACCCGGATCAAATAATGTTTCAATCTTTGTATGCTTAGACACAACTCTGATGTGAAACAACTCACTTCTTCTTTTATCATTTTCTTTAGAAACATGAGTAGAACTTGAACCAGTATGAGGAGTTTTGTTACCTTGCATTCCCACGGCTGTAATCCTGGTTTCATCACCTGAGTCGGAACCCAAATCTTGTTGTGCTGTTGCAACGGTCTTTTTCTTCTTTTTGCCTCCAAAATGCTTTGGCCTCTGTTCAGGATGCAACTTCCAACAACTTTCTTCATCATGCCCATCAGTGTCACAATGGTTGCAATGGAGCTTTCCTCCTTCCTTCTTGGCAGTAGCTATCTTCTTGCTCTTGTCTTTTTCCTTGAACTTGTGGTTGTTGTTGTGCTTGAAAGGCTTCTTCTGATGGTCTTCTTGCAAATGATTCCCCCTGCTCTCAAGATGAGTAGCCTGAACACTTGCTTCATCCACACTAGTAGGATTCAACAACAGCAAAGTATGGCGTAGATAATGATGAAGAGCACCAATGTACTTCAAAAGAGTGTCAGGAGAATCTAAAGAAATATTCAACTCTAGAGCTTTCTTTCTAAATTCTTCAGTAAAGCTCTGAACACTCTGACCCTTGCCTTGTCTAAAACTTTGCCAATCCATCATAGCATTTTGAACATAACCCAACGGATAAAATTGCTTACGTAAAGCAGAAATAAAAGCAGACCACGATGAGAGAAGATTACCCATTTGTTTGCTACCTTGCTGAAGCTTGCTTTCCCACCATACAAGTGCGGTGCCTGTCAGCCGAAGTGAAGCCAACTGAATCTTCACATCTTCTTCTTTGATCTGCTGGACTCGGCAATAGACCTCAATTTGCCTTATCCAATTGTTTAACTTCTCTGCATTCGCTTCCCCATTGAACATGGGCAAATCAAACTTCACATCGAGCTTCAATAAGGGCTTCTTTTGAGGCTCTTTGTGAGGAACCTTGGAATGCTGAGAATGAGATGAGGAAGAAGCACTTAAACTTGTGCTTGAAGCTGAAGGTGAAGAGGGAGGCTCAGGAGGCTCTTCGCCACCTTCCCCTTGGTTAACTGAAGCGTTTCCTTCGTCCTTCACTTCTTTGTCTTCCTTCTTTACTTCACTGCCTTTTCTTTCTTTTGCCATGCGTTCTTCATAGTCTGCAAACAACTTGTCTACCTTGTCGGCCATCATATAGAAGACCTTGTGAAAGTTTGCCTCCATCTCGATGCGGGCATCATTAGCATCCATCTTCCTCCTTCGGTGTGCACGTCCGATCTCGGAATTGTAAGGCTCTAATGTACCCTCACCAGCTTGCAGTTTAGCCCTCGTGAGCATCCACACTCACAATCCAACGTCAAATAGACCTGCTCTGATACCACATGATCCGAAAACAAGATATTTGCTACTCTATGACGTTAACATGAATTGCATAAAGAGCATGAATGAAGCTCACAAATCCATAAGAAGAGAACCAAACAGCATAGACAATACACACATAAAGACAACAAGTTGATAACGGAGTTCGTCCAGGATGGACTACGTCTCCGGGCCTGCTTCTCAATAGGAGGGCCGATCTATAATCTCAGCATAAAGGCAAAATACATGGCAATGATACAATGATACCTTGGCGACAATGGCCAGGAAGAGAACCGCTGCCCAAAACACAACAAGACTGCTTCCAGCAACTCCGAATCCTGAAGACGGTGTAAAACGAGTATAAACACTCGTACCTTCCTCCTGCAGAGCTACACAATCTCCCTTCTCTCCTTTAGCTACAAAGTCTCTACTCCAAAGCATGAGTGGGAAATGGCAAATGAATGGGTTTATATAGGTTGGCTTTCCCTTCTTCACATGACTCTCATGGATTCCTTTGGTTGCAACTAATTTTCCTATCTTGGCCTTGGTTACAACTTCCCTAAGTTGGTTTGCATGTGGTTGGGCTTTTAAGAACATAAACCAAAAATATGGTTCATGCCCACATGTCCATGGGTTTTCACATTTAGTTACTTCCCCATAATGACATTTACAAAATCCAACAATAATCCATTACATACCAAAATCCTTCTTTTAAATAGCATGTTGGTTTTTTCAACCATAAACCAACTTGTTACAACTTCTTTACAAATATGGCATGTTTGTTTTTGGTTACAACCATGCATTAACTTCATAACAACTCAAGGAATAAAATAAATGAGTAATATGTGAGTAATTTTTCCACTCACTTCAAATATTAATCATTTTACAATTTCTCATGAGTAAATGCATGAATTTCCTAAAACTCATTTCAAGCACAAATGCATGCATGCTAGTCATCATGCCACTTCATCATGCCATGTCACCATGCCACATCATCATGCCATGTCATCATGCCACATCAGCATGCCATGTCATCATGCCACATCATCATGCCATGTCAGAATGCCACATCATCATGACACATTAGCATGCCATGTCATCATGCCACATCAGCATGCCATGTCATCATACCGCATCATCATGCCATTTAGCATGCCATGTCATCATGCCACATGTCACCTTGTGATTGGTCTGTAGTGTATGGATGCCATGTGTCATCCTCTGAGTGGTGCCACATCATCATGTTTGTACAGTACGGATGCCACGTGTCACCTTGTCAGTGGTGCCACGTGGCACCTCTTTTTGCCAAATTTGCCTGTTGACCTTATGGAACAGAACGAGATAACTTTCTCATACGGAGTCCGTTTGAGGTGAAACGAACGCCGTTGGAATCGTCTCGACGAGCCCTTCGATATAGTGCTAGTTTTGCTGAGATTGGAGGACTTCAAAATTTTTCCTTCTTAGATCCTCCTGGATCACAAAGTATGATTTTCTTCTTCAGAATCAATGTGTGTACTCTCTATCATGACAGACTTTAGAACTATTGCTGCATTCTTAAAACACCTTTCTCAGCTAAAATCATTTTAATGTATAAACTAAGGTTTTCAGGAACTTACCTCTGAATCCTTCTAAAAAGTATGCTTCAGCTTGGTTGTAGGACTTCAGGGTATCTACAGCAAACTCGATCACAAATCCTTCTAGTATGCTATCAACCCAAAAGTCAACTGCTCATGACAGTGGGCTGTCGATTTCTTTGAGCTGTGCAATGAGCTCCTGACTCCACTCTGTATGTATTCCACCTTGGGAACAATTATTTCTCTCTACTAGGTGCGATATCCACTCATGTAGCTCGTTTGGAAACGAAGCCCAGAAAATTTCGTGGATGTCCCTCCACAAGTATCTGTTCAACCACTATAAGTCAGATAGACATGGATGTCTATTTTCTTTCTTTGCAAAGTCTCTTTCGATCTTATCGCACAAAGGCCAAATTTCTATCTGTTCTGGATTCCAACTGTCAGACATTACTTTTCTAAATACACTATCGCATCACTAGTCTTAGCACGGAAACTGAACCATTTGTTGGTCATAGCACTGTTCTAGATGTTTTCCAATGTAGACCTAGGTACTTCACAGTACAAGATACCAACAAAACCCCTGTTCATCGGCCCTTTCAGCAACAGACTGCAAGCACCCTGAGGTCTCACCTGAGGCAAAGTTGGAGGGGGTGGTTGCAGAAGCAGGTTTCCACAATCTTGTGATGCGAGTGTTTCAACTGACTCATGTACAACATGGTACGAATTGCGCGCTGTGGTCAATGACTGCGCGAAGTCTTCTACTTTGCGTTGATTATTTTCAGGAACAAGATATTTGCACCCTCAGTGCGTCCCCAAGCCACACAATGGACTTATGAAATCTAATTACTTCTACTCAATCTTATTCAATAATCCTCAATCATTCAACTTTACTTAGCTCGATAAACACCAAAACTTATGCAAATGAGTGTGATGCGCAGAGCTGAGTGCTTTGTTACCGTGATCTGACCTTAACAATTAACTGTGTGGTTGTCTCATAGATCCATTCAATTGCAGACTTATAGGTGCTTAACTGTTAACATTCATCCATACATGAACTATGTAATGTACCCACCTGTGAACCCAATTCGTGAGGGGAACACGGTGCCAATCTCATGGGGCTTTCACATAATCTCAGCCCACTCATTAGATTCACAGCCATAAATTAAATGTGTGCAGATGCAAATCAGTTAAACATGCATAGTGGAATAAAACATATTCATCCACACACTCTTCATATGCATTCAACATATCAATAAAAGTCATTAATTTAAGCATTGCAGAAGTAGATACATGGACATAAAACACTTATCTTCGTTGTGCAATTGTCCCAAAACAACTAGCTATGTCGCTGCAACGTTCCACCCAACCGTAGGCTCTTCGACGGCATATACTCAATCCATTCGAAGGCCACCCCCGAGATGGGCATGGTTGTTACAAGGAAAAGGGGACATTCAGCTCATACACAGCCAATTAAGCATTTCATTTTAGCCAAGCCAGTCCACAACTGGGTTTATCAGGCTACATTTGAACCCTGGAGGCTTACACTCAAGCTCAATCCAAATCAATGGATACCCATAACCCATACCCAACATAATATTCTCTCACACAACAAACACAAACATGGGGCATGGATACACATTTTAAACAACGGGATTTACAAATAATATGGCCATGGTTTTTTCCCCAAATCGTGGGCACCCCAAAAACGGATTGGGAGAAGGAAATTTGACCATAGGGAGGAAAACGATTTCTCCCACAAATATATCATCATTCAGTGGGCCAAACAGCATCTATACACCCCAAATCGATTTCCTCTTTTTTCCCAACTGGTATATAACACAAAAACGCCCTTCTGTCAGCTGAGAAAGAAGGAAACACAGAAAAACCATGGAGGAAAACACCCAGGTGGCTCCAAACTCGTGAGGGAGGAAGACTAGTTGATGGATAATGGCTTGGGGAGAAATTCATGGCTCTTTTTTTTTTCCCAAGAAGCAAAACGCGATTTCCCATGCAGTGTGGATTGCCCATACCTGAATTTGGACAACCATACCTCTCATTCCCCAAGGCATTAACTACCTCAACCAACTCTTGGGAGAAATCAATGATTGGGTACAAAAGTCAACATGGGTAGTTGAGGGTTTGATGGGTTCTCTCATTGACACTTGGCTTGACTTGATTGGCTCCAAGGGCTTGAATATTTCCCTCCCAATTCCTTGTAAAATCATGCCCCCATCTCTTGTTGCATTACATAGCTAGCTGTGGGTATTTTATTAAAATGCATATTTACATGATGTTCGAATTTCCAACGTGCCTGGCTCGCACATGAACCATACGCATCAATAAATCGATGGCGAGGAATTGGCCATGAGCTCCTCACCATGATTTTATAACAATATTACATCATTTACATTTTTAATTCCATGGGGTCACACTGGGGACGTTACAAACTATTATTCATCTTATTCCATCCCTTCCATGGTGAATACAGATAAAAGTAAACACAAATCAGGTAACAGTAATTTTATGCATACACTATATGTAACTTAAGTAAAAATAATGGAAATCATACACATCAATCACATAACACAATGGTTTAACATGGTTCACCCCCCCGGATGGGAAGCTATGTCCACAACTGTTGTTTTTTTTTATGTTAGGAAAGGGTACAATAGTTCTTCATCTGCGTACTCAGCTGCAAATGCTCTTCTTTCTCTCTCTCTAAATTAGGTCTCTGCGCACTCATCTATAGAGCCTTTACAATGCTTTAATCTAAAAGATCTCACAATATTCAATAATATCAACAAAATGAGAGTTAACCCTTTTCCTTTACAAAATTGCCTTATTTATAGATCAGGACCCATAGGTCATGTCTTTTACATTTTGAAGGAAGAACCCTTAGGTTTTACAAAATTGTCACGGTTTTCCCAAAACCAGACTACTGATATCTGGTAGCGGATCTTCTGTTATATGCGCACCAACATGTTTTTTCCATCGATCTCTTCTTTCTCGTCTTTAGATGAATAGCTCCAGTAGTCGTAGTTTTCTTCCTGTTGTGACTAGTCACCTACCTCTGATCTACACCTACCCACTGCTTGGTAGTTATCAATGATCTTTGCCAAAAATAGGTCTTCTATGACCTAACCAAAATAACTACCTTCATCCGTCCATGCTCTACTTAGCTAGATCTTCGTTGATGTGGCACATCGTGACGCTGTACTCCTCGCAGCATCGACCTTGCAGCTCCTCCGATACTATGCTGCACGCAACTTCACAATATACCACAACTTATCCAAAATTGTTCGAACTTAACTGCACTTAGCTACGCAGTTCTTCAAAATTCTTCCTGTTCAAAAATACTATGCTGCGCGCAACTTCGCAATATACCACAACTTATCCCAAAATTGTTCAAACTTAACTGCGCTTAGCTCCACAGTTCTTCAAAATTCTTCCTGTTAAAAAATGCCCCATCTGGGCCAGGCCCAACAACACCGAAGATCAAATTGCTAAGGTTGTGCCCACAGTGTATAAGAACACCTTTGGATGACATAGATAAGGAGTGGTGATGATCGATGGTGAAAGGATTTATTCGCAAAAAAAGGCCAAGGGTTGTTTGGGCATGGGAGGAGCACTAATCGACGGACGTGTTAAATTTTGATCAACGACGGATAGGGAAGATCGACAATACATATTTTTTTCGTGATACAACTTGCATGAAAAAGGTCATGATTCAAATTTGCGAAGTTTGGTTAAATCTACGCATCTTCTAACGGTTCAAATTTCGCGAGGTGAAGATCTACGGCTGAAGATGACTTCGAAGATATTACTTGTGCAACAAACCGGTAGGTTCCAAATCTGCGAAGTTGGTAGAGGCAGCATTGTTCGACAGTTCGGATGAAAGCATGGTCAAGATCTATGATCCTGGTACGATCACGAGTTTCGATAGATAAAAATAATCTCCTCTGCAAGCTAATGAGTGCCAAATGGACAAAGGCCACCTCAGTGCCGTCGTATGTTTGTCCACCCACCATGAAGGGCTGGATTGGCATGTTTTGACGCCAGTACCAATTTCAATCATCATACCCACTCATTCAGGGGTCCAGTTAGCAAATCATGGTGAAATGATTGCTCAGGACTTCCTTCATTGTCATGGTAGTTATAGGCATGGCTCCCATGGTGCATGGCTCATGTCCATACCGGAAGGTGGCAAGCTCGTCCAATCGGGCATTTTTCAGTTGAGAGCAGGTTATGGAGAGTGGGCAGAGAGCCGAGGTGGTGGTCTTACCTGAGCAAATATGGTCTGAGGTGGAGGAGGAGCATGTTCCCTCCTCTCTAATAATGTTCGACCACATGGAAGAGAGCTCGGCCAGTGAACCTAAGGAACACTCTGACCAACAGAGGTATAGGCAGTTTCGACGTCGGTTGAAGAAGAAAGGGACCGAAGAAGACAAGTGGGACATTCATCGGGACATGGAGATTATCAAAGACTACAGAATCCCCACATAAGTGATGACACCTCCTCTTGCAGCTGAAAGAACACCTGTGGACGACCCCCTGAAAGTAGAATATTTCTTCGATCCGCAGGGAAAAGTGAAGGCTCGAGAATGAGGTGGCAGTCTGCTCGCAACGTTCATGTTTTCCTTTCCCGGCAAGTCTATCTTTGGCTAAGTGTATGGGAATCTTTCCTTCCATTTTGAGGCAAATTTAGGTATGTCTGCTACCTGAAGCCAGGGCAGTCTGTACCCTGCAAAGGACACCTGTATAATCGGTCACGGCTTGTCTGATAGTCGTCGTTGTCATTTTTGTAATTTGTTGTCAAGGGCAGAAAACTGAATTGCGTAGGTGGCAGCATAGTCGCAGCATGTTTTGTAACTATTTTTGATGCTCGGTCCATGGTCGAGAGCCTATAAATAGCTATGTATGAGGAGAAAAGCGAGGTTTGGAAATCATTTTTGGTTAAGACCCTAGGGGATTGAGCTCTGTTTTGAAGCATAGTCTTGAATAGAATTGCAGTGCCTATGGCAGATATTTGGCAGAGATTCATGTGTTGCTTTACTTCTAGTCTGCTTTTTCTTTCTTCTTCATGTGATCATACTTCCTATTACAAACTTACATTATGTTTTCTCTTTCATATCTGAGATCAGTGTATAATAGCTTAGAATTCTTGGAAACAAGCTTTGGTTATTATCTCAGGTGTTCACTCAACATTGCCACTAAAGTTGATATTGAATTCATCTTTGCTGGGTGCTCGTATCAATGGTTTGTTCTTTCTTTCTTCTTTTATCACCCGAAAATAGCATTAGGACGGCAAGAAGGTAGCTACCTTGCCTCTGTTTTGATATCCTATACTACAGCGCTGCTATTCGATTTATGTGTTGTGTCTTGACTCCATCGCCCATGTCTCTCTTATGATTATCCTACCAAACCTTAAATAATTTATCCCTTTACAGAAATCTGGCCTTATGAGCTTGTATTTTAATTGAATATCATTAGTATTTAAGGCTGGTGCATTTTCTCATTGCTGACAACTTTGATTATTTCCACTCTTTCATAGATTTAAGAGAGATCCCTCTCTGACTGTGCTAGGTCAATAGCATAAGTCTAAGGTGGTTTTGCTGTTACCCCAGCTTGCCCTCTCCCATAGCCTAGGGGGTCATTTTGGGTGCTAACAAATTGGCACAATTGCCGGGGATCAAATGTTCTATCATCCATGGGAGAATGACAAAGTGCCATATCTGATTGTTGATGGTGAATGGCAGTCAGGCATAGAAAAAGATGTATATCTTTAACCTGGTGACTCCACTCATTGAGTTTTGATATAAAGGCAGTTCCACTGGGGAGAAATTGTAGACTCCACTGGAGAATGAGCTCAGCTGCTTTAGACATGGAAGAATTAAGGTCCAGATATCAAAATGTCAATCTCTTCAAAGAGGTCTTGTTCTTTTGTATTGGTCTCATTTTACCATTATGTATATATATCAAAAAAATTCTATCTCACCAAAGAGCTCTAGGTCATGAGAGAACCTCCTTTGTATATCCTTCACTAGATCTTGAAAACATACATCCTCCTTTCACCCTTAGAGCTGATCCCACCCCTTCTTTTGAACCGTTTAAGATCCATGCCTAGCATTGAAAAACCCATGAGAGTGAAGCTGATAATGTTCTCCCTATACATACTCCTTCGCCTTCCAGATCTCAGCTGAGATATAGCCCTTTAAAGTTGCCCCTTGTCCTCCATGAATTTCCTCCAAACTACTGTGAATACCTCCCTGTTTTTTATGGAGACTTCGAAATCGTTACTGCTGAGAAGCATATTCAAGGCTTTGAACATTTTCGGGACCTCTTTGAAGTAGAGTATGATGATGTTTATATGAGGGTTTTTGCCCAGTCCTTCCAAGGAAATGTGAAGAAATGGTTTAAGCACTTGCATCCTGAGTCTATTGACACATGGAGGGAGTTGTCTGATGTCTTTATGGAGTTTTGGGGTAGCAGAAGGCTAGGGGACCTAGTTCTTTCATATTTTTACTCCATCAGAAGGCGGGAAGAGAGACCATGTACAGCTTTAACAAGAGGTTCGAGGATTTCTATTATAATATGCCAAAGTAAATTCATCCCCTGGAGAATGCTGCTAAGTTACACTATGCATCTATATTCCCTCCTAATCTATATCTTCTTCTCTTGGAGAGAAGATCTTATAATTTCTAGCACATGATCACTAATGCAGTGGAGGTGGAATACAATCTCAGAATGTCTAGAAGAGTCCCAAAGTAGGGAAACAAGGATAAGATGAGGGGGAGGTTAGAGTTCATATAAGGGGATGGGCATGGATGATCTGGGCTACTTTCCCATGGCAAGCAGAGAGATGGTCAGCTCAGTCATGCACGAGAAGAAGATGATGCTGATGTGTTTGATGAAGGTCTCACTTTGCATTTGGAGAGTCTTGGGGTGCGAAGTCTTGAAGAAAGGTTTGGTCCACCCATATATGATGAATACAGAGATGAGGAGGTCTAGGATTCTTAGATGTGGGTGACAAAAATGAGCATTCATGTAGTCAGTCTCAATACTATGGAAGACCCTCCAAGGAGGGAGACGCAACGTCAATTCCTAACTCCTTTATTGTAATCCTCGAGAATATCAAGCCTAAAGGTGGTGAAGCCTTGTTTCCCGAAGCTGAATCATTCGTTGAAATAAGGAGAATTCTTAAATCCATGAATGAATAAACCCTCGAGGCTCTGCATGAAGAACCTTTCCCTCATCTAGGGGAGGAAAGAGGAGCTTGTGATCAAGGAGTTCCTGGAGATCTCCAGGAGGCAAAATTTTCTTTTTGGATGGAGCCGAAGAAGAGTATGGAGTCCTTGAAGAAGTTCCTGGGCCCAGTGTATACTTTCAACATGTTGACCAGATAACTAAGATGCTAGAAGGTGACCAGGGTGGCAATGTGATTTTTATAGAGGATTTTCAGACCTCAGAACCTGGTCTCGGGAAGAGAATCCTTTTCTTGATCCTTTTGAAATTAGGGTGAGTTTTATTTTGAAATGCTAGAACAGAACCAAATTTTTAATCCTGGGATTTTGAGAAGCCTAAGGAGTGACATTATAAACGGCCCAGGTGTCGAAGTAGCCTCTCAAGCTGCAGAAGTTCAGCCACAACCAAGGGAGGTATATGAAGCTGGTTGGTTCAGCCTTGCTGAGTTGTGTCAGAGCCTATACACCGGTGAGATCCAGGTTTTATTCGAGGCTTACCACAGGTGTTCCATCCATATACTTGGTCTGAGCGACAAAAGGGACAAGCAAGCTAACTCCAGTCCCTCGAGAAAAAAATGGGCTAGACTACAAGCAAAGCTACAGTCCACTAGAGAACCAGAGGAGTGGCGGCTGAAGAAGATTCGCTTGGTCGAGGAAATAGAAAAGAAGTTCAGAGGGCATCATGTTTCATGTGACCCCACAGTGGACTATATGAAAAAGTTTTTTAGCTGGGTTAGGGGGGTTTTGTTTCCACCGAGAAGACCATCCCTGTCCCTAGTATTTTTTGCCACTGCATCCTTTCTGTCCAAATTTTGTTGAGTGCAGTGAGAAAGTCTAATCAGGGTACCAGTTACTAGAATGGTTGCACTGGAATTTCCACATTAGGTGATATGGCAGCCATTTGAGTAACACTGGGTAGAATAGTCTGTACATAAATAAGCTCAATGTGACGAGCACCTTTTAACATTTCCAGTTGTAGTAATAGGTTTCAGTTTTCAGTTTTCTTTCGGTCTTTAATAATAAAGGGCTACAGGTTGCGGATTTTGTGATGAGATAGGCCGAATGGATAAGGCACTGGTCTACCAGGGGTTCTTTGCTACCTCACAAGGAGGGTAGCATCCCCAAGTTGGAGCCTGTTGTTAGCATCGGAATTGTGCTAAGTGCTTGGAAGGGATAAAACCCATTACATTAGCTAAAGGAAGCCCCAACTCTTAGTCCACACAACCTAGAAAGTTGAAACATTCAAAACCCTGTGAAATGGACCTGATCCGAGGTGAGAAAAATTGATAAAACCAAAGGTTTTAATGGAAAAACCGAAGATCAAATTGATAAGGTTGCGCCTGCAGTGTATAATAACACCTTTTGACGGCGTAGATCAAGAGCGGAGATGATCGACTGTCAAAGGCTTTCTTCGCAGAAAAAGGCCAAGGGTTGTTTGGGCGCAGGAGGAGCACTAATCGGCGGACGTGTTAAATTTTGATCGACGACAGATAGGGAAGATCGACGGTCCATATTTTGTTCGCGATACAACTTGCACGAAAAAGGACATGATTCAAATTTGCAAAGTTTGGTTAAGGCTCCGCATCTTCTAACAGTTCAGATTTCACGAGGTGAAGATCTACGGCTGAGGATGACTTCGCAGATATTACTTGTGCAGCAAACCGGTAGGTTCCAAATCTGTGAAGTTGGTATATGCAGCATTGTTCAACGGTTCGGATGAAAGCATGTTCAATATCTACGATCATGGTATGATCACAAGTTTCAATAGATAAAAGGAATCTTCTCTGCAAGCTAATGAGTGCTAGATGGACGGAGGCCACCTCAGCGCCATCGTATGTTTGTCCACCCACCATGAAGGGCTGGATTGGCACATTTTGACACTAGTACCGATTTTAGTCATCACACCGACTCATTCGAGGGTCCGGTCAACGAATCATGGCAAAATGATTGCTCAAGACTATCGTCATTGTCATGGTAGTTATAGGCATGGCTCCCATGGTGCATTGCTCATGTCCATATAGGAAGGTGGCGATCTCATCCAATCGGGCATTTTTCAGTTGAGAGAAGGTTATGGAGAGTGGGCAGAGAGATGAGGTGGTGGTCGTGCCTGAGTGAATATGGTCTGAGGTGGAGGAGGAGCATGTTCCCTCCTCTCCAATAGCGTTAGACCATGTGGAAGAGAGCTTGGCTAGCGAACCTGAGGAACACGCTGGCCAACAGAGGTACAGGCAATTTTGATGTCGGTTGAAGAAGAAAGGGACCGGAGAAGACAAGTGGGACATTCATCAAGACATGGATATTATCAAATACTACATTGTCCCCACAGAAGTGATGACACCTCCTCCCGCAGCTGAAAGAACACCTGTGGATGACCCCCTAAAAGTAGAAGATTTTTTCGATCCACAGGGAAAAGTGAAGGCTCTAAAATGAGGTGGCAGTCCATTCGTGACATTCCTGTTTTCCTTTCCCAGCAAATCTATCTTTGGCTAAGTGTATGGGCATCTTTCCTTCCATTTTGAGGAAAATTTAGGTATGTCTGTTTCCTGAAGCCAGGGCGGTCTGTACCCTACAAAGGACACCTGTATAGTCGGTCACGGCTTGTTTGATAGTCATCGTTGTCATTTTTGTAATTTGTTTTCAAGGGAGGAAAACTGAATTGCGTAGGTGGCAGCATAGTCGCAACATGTTTTGTAACTATTTTTGATGCTCGGTCCATGGCCGAGAGCCTATAAATAGCTATGTATTAGGACCCTGGGGGATTGAGCTCTGTTTTGAATCATAGTCTTGAATAGAATTGCAGTGCCTATGGCAGGTATTTGGTAGAGATTCATGTGTTTCTTTACTTGTAGTTTGTTTTTTCTTTCTTCTTCATGTGATTGTACTTCCTGTTACACACTTACATTATGTTTTCTCTTTCATATATGAGATCAGTGTATAATAGCTTAGAATTCTTTGAAACAAGCTCTGGTTATTATCTCAGATGTTCACTCAACATTGCCACTAAAGTTGATATCAAATTCATCTTTGCTGGGTGCTCGTATCAATGGTCTGTTCTTTCTTTCTTCTTTTATCACCAGAAAATAGCATTACAACGGCAATAGCGTAGCTACCTTGCCTATGTTTTGATATCCTATACTACAGTGCTTCTATTCGATTTATGTGTTGTGTCTTGACTCCATCCCCCATGTCTCTCTTATGATTATCCTGCCTAACCTTAAATAATTTATCCCTTTGCAGAAATATGACCTTCTGAGCTTGTATTTTAATTGAATATCATTAGTATTGAAGGCTGGTGTGTTTTCTCATTGCCGACAACTTTGATTATTTCCAGTCTTTCATAGATTTAAGAGAGATCCCTCTCTAACTATGCTGGGTCAGTAGCATAAGTCTAAAGTGGTTTTGTTGTTACCCCACCTTTCTATGTTTGATGGACAATCCACCCGAGCGGATGCGAGCCGGATCTCCCTAGCTCAATGTGAGTCTAGAACAAATAGTACAGATTATAAACCACTTTCCTAGATCTAGTTAAGGATCAAGTTATCGGATGTTTTACATTAAGTTTGCAGTCCCTTTTCCTGGATGTTGTTCCATGCCTCGCGGTCGTCAGATCTAAGCTGCAAGACCTGTCAAGATGCACAAAACAAGACAAACAAGTAAAAGTATCTGAACGATAACAAATCTAAGTAAACAGTTAAGCAGGTAAACTACACAATATCATCAATCACAACAATATTGGTGGAAAGCGTTTATATTACTGTAAATATAGGGAAAGTACATATAAAAGAACGATTACAACCGAGGCTTAACGTAGCAATCCTTCACCATCCAAGCCAATGCCATATCCTCCCAAGGAAGTGTGAGTCTCTCAATGGATGAGTATAGATCTCTCCAAGATGATTTCACCAACATGTAGACACTATAGACTTCCTCCCTTTGGAGAGAGATAGAGCTTCATTTATATAGGACTAAGTGGATAGGGTATGGATAGGGTAGGTTGAGATATGGTAGGAGAGAGATAGGGGATCCTTCCAAGAGGTTAGGAACCGAGTGCCAACTCTCCCAAAAGGTCAGGGATAAGGATCCATGTCAGCTGGCTTCAAGAATGGGCTCGAAGGAGCTATTTTTTTCCATTAACTGACATCGTCACACCCTGCAAGAGAGAAAGATGCAACGTCACAGGTTGCATGAGTGTAGCCTGCGATGACCTCTCAAAACCTAGTGTAAATGGGTTATATCTCTTCCAGGCCAATAACTTAGTTAAGGAAAATTTAGGGATGTATACACTAAATCTCGTGATGGTAGGATTTTAGGTGTAACATGCCCTCTCCCACATCCTAGGGGGTCATTTTGGGTGCTAACACAACCAAGATATGATGGTACTAGACATGGGAATGACATACTAGGGAGGGGTAGTAGGGTCACAGAGTGGGAGGACACAAAATTCATTTTTCCAGAGTATGATGGCAAGGTTGACTTAACATCGTATGAAGCAGTCTTCTTGGGAAAGGGGATCATAGATTAAGGGATCAAGGACTGTGGATGCAATGGGGGGGAATCAGGGGGGGGCTGATGAGTCAGGAGACTCCAAGGGTGACACATCAAAGAATACTCTAAACAAAGGCGACCATACAGGGGATTTTTCCATAATGGTAGGAATAGATGTGATCTATTGGGGGCACCGAGAGGCACTGTTTAGGCCTTCTTCATGGTTTAAGGAGCTCAAAGAAATGATAGAAGTGTTCACTAAAGGATACCATCGTGTGGATTTGTATGAACCCAGGATGGTGAATGCTCGTGGATGCTTTCAATTTTAAGGAGTCTGAAAGCGATAAGAAGAATCTGAAATGGTGAGAAGGTACCATCATGTGCATTTATACGATCCAAGGACAGTGAATGCTCGTGGTCGCTTTCAATATTCGAGAGTATGAAAGCAATAAGAAGACTCCAAAGGGGTTATTTTTCGTGTGTTAGTACCCAAGGCCTGAAAAATCATAAAAGTATGCAATGGAGAACTCTCCTATCCGATGTGACTAGAGTATTTTTTTTCATTATTAGTCTACCAAGTTCGAAAAAGGGTTAAACTTATACCAGATAGATGCCCTTTCAAATACTTTTAACGAGCATGAAAGGAATCAACATTTCTCAATGATATTTTCATTCTTTAAGGAGTCAAAAAAGATATTAACAGAAACTCCCTAAGTTCATTTTTCGTAAAGGAACTGCTCAATCTGAAAAAGGGATAAAAGTGTACCGAACATATGTAAAAGCAAAGAAAGGAGGAAGTGTTCAATCAAGGGAAAATATGAGAACCAAGACAGAAGGTGAGGGGGGAACACCAATGGGGTCTTCTTGCGGTTAGATGAATGGTGGAAAAATAACACAATAACTGCAGTATGGAAGGAGCAGAGGGCTCATGAATAGGATGCTATAGAAAAAATGGTCAAAGTGGTGCAAAAAATAACTACGTCCTCTGTGGAATGCAAATAGAGGTAGAAACAGGCATGGAAAATGCCTAAAAAGGATTAAGTGAGAGAAAGGAATTATATCAAGAATCATCACAGGCACGAAATTCTGAATCTTGCGGTGCAAGCGGCACAAAAAATGGAGTCCAAATGACTCCGGAATGATCAAAACAAAAAGGGGGGGAAATGGCTATAAATAGAAAGGGAGCCCACCTCCACATGTCATTTTCACTATGCAAATTGGGAGAAGTGTGGAGGGGCCGAAAAGAGGAAATTCGGATTTCTCTCAATTTGTTTGGTGGAATCGAGTTTTGTGACTTGCAGGTAAGTCTTGAAGTGATTTTTGACGTTTTTCATGCTTTTTTGTTTGGATTTGGTCCTCTGGGGAGCCGTGGCAAGCGTGGTTAGGGAACCACTCCGTCAGAGCATTATTTTCGAGGGAAAAAGTGTTCCCAAGGAGCGGCTATGATCCGTATAGTCGCGCGGCTAGGGAATGACTATGGGCCATACAACCGCACTCTGGAGTGCATTTTTTTCTAAGAAAAGCGTGATCCAAGCGCGACTATGAGCCCGACAGGAGCGCTCAAGGAGCGTGTTTTTCAAAGGGAAAAGCATGCTCTAGGGTGCGCTTGAGGGGAAGAAAGACACACTTTGGAATGCGCTTTTTTCCCAAGAATCGTGGCATGGCCTTTGGGGGACAGGTTGTTGCTTTACACATTACTAATGAGGTATTTTTTCATGTGTGTGCAGGATGTAGAGAGTGAGTTGGCGAGAGCGAGAGCTTAGGAGGCTGTTGGATGACATCATGGATGATGATGATGTTTAGGATACTTTGGCCCGGTGTGGGTAACTAAGGTTTTCTAGGGTGACCCCGATGTGTTCAGAGAAGTTACTGCTGAACAAATTGGTAGAGTTATGGGATGTGGATGTGGGGGCATTCGTTATACAGGGGGAGCAGATAGAGGTATCGCTCACATATGTGTACTTTCTTATGGGGATCCCATGGTTGGGTATGATTGCAGACACGCAGCTGAGGAATCCCAGTGATGTCTTGATGGAGGATCTACTGGAGCAACATTTTTATGTGACTTCCTATGTGTATGAAAATGCTATACTGATCTGCGATATAGAGAGTCTGGAGACGTAGGACATAGCGGCCTTGGTAGTGAGGATACTGGGGTCGAAGGTGCCCCACATGATCTCTGGGGGGAAGATGATGTTTGTTGAGTAGGATTTAGTAGGTACATACCTCGGTTGGGGACATATGTACTTGACAATGGTTCGGTGAAAGATGAACAAGGTGAGCCACACAGGAGGGGATTTTTGTTTCCTTCATTCCTATGCTCGTTCTTCTTTGAGCGAGTTCCAACGTTGAGACCGCACAGAGAAGTACATGATGATGGACCCACTGAGTCGAGGATGCGATGATGGGGTGAGATGATGACTCATGGTGGTGGGGGAATGGTGGGTCATTTATTCATTCGAGAGTTGTTTACACAGTGGTGGCAGCTGCTAATGGTGATCGAGGAATTCCCCTATGTAGGGATGGACTACAGGGGGATGCATAGCTACCACGACCTCCCGGGAAGGCATGGGGACCATATGGTGTGTATCTACTCACTTTACAGTATCATGTTGTTTCTAATTCATAGCATATGTGATAGCTATAGTATTTTTATGATACCAAGACTGATGATGTGCTTATGTGTGTAGATGTGGGGCTGCAGCCTTCAACAGGATACTGGGCGTGTAGGGTCCGAGTGGAGGGAGTGTATTCTCTTGGTCGTGGACAGCGTCCTCAATAGAGTGCTTCGACAAATTCAGAGACATTGCGTGTGGGTATTGACCGCCTAGTGGATGGAGTGGTTGATGATGGTTGGCATCATTTGGAACATGAGTTGAGTGGAGACCAGTGATGCGATGGCCATTGAGGTAGTGAGGGCCATGGCACGGGGTGATTCCCCTTATGACGATGAAGAGGAGGAGAATGAGTCAAATGAGGAGTAGGAGGAGGAATAGGATGAGTAGGAGGAGGATGGGGAGAAGGAGAATGACGATGAGGATGAGGACAATGGAGATGACTCGGATGACTAGGAGTTTGACTGAACTACCCCCTGATGTGATGAGCATAGGAAATTTTTGTATTCAACGATTATTGTTATGATGAGGAAGCGGTTAGGGATCCTCAATGAATTGATGTTTATGTGATGATGTAAACTATGA
Source organism: Larix kaempferi (assembly GCA_027924585.1). NCBI lineage: Eukaryota > Viridiplantae > Streptophyta > Pinopsida > Pinales > Pinaceae > Larix > Larix kaempferi. The sequence continues at coordinate 32,448,337 of BSBM01000372.1, forward strand.
CATTTTGATGATGATATATATATATATATATGCACGTGGATGCAATTTATGATGATGAGCCTTTTTTAGTTTTATGATGTTGTATGCCTATATGATGTATATGTTCATGTGAATGATATAATGATACATTTTTATGGTTTACTTCCTTATGTTGTGAATTAAATGCCATTCTAGAATATTATTAACCATTTGATATGCAACACTATTCTAAATTTGCGGGACATGGATGAATGTAATGAACTCAAACTGTCTAATCAGTTGTTTTTTGTGCAGGAATTTTCTAAAAAGGAAATGATCCAGTTCCTGGTAAAATTTACTGAGTTGGGAGACAAGGAGCCGGGATTCAATAAAAACACCAAGGTGACTAATTCCCAACTGGAGGGCAGCGGTCAAGAGACCGGTCACAACATCGTATTCAGGCTGGTTATTAGTGGAAACACCAATACACAATCCGTCGAGGTGGATCAACTTGTGTGAGGGGGAATACAATACCCAAGCTGCTGAGGCGAGGTTTGGAGACCATCTACTTGCACCATCAAAAAAACCGACATAGAGCGTGTGGACAAGATCCATCTATGGTCACACAGGGAAGCAAAATATAAGGTTCTAGATGCAAAAAAGTGGAAAACAAAAAAGGAAACAAACTATGCAACAGGGACTATTGGGTCCGGAAATATTTAAGGGAAAAATCATTTGAGATACAACCCATTGTGAGGGTTGGGAAAAGGGTGTCCTTTAGAATCGGTAAGGATGTATGCCCCCTTGCCGAGATAGGTTTGGACAATGTAGGGCCCTTTCCACATGGATTCGAACTTTCCTTTACCATGCTTTTCATGAGCTTGGTCATAAACAAGCACTAGGTCGCCCTCTTGGAAGCTGCGGGGATGGACGTGCTTGTCGTAATGGGATTCGGAGCGATGTTTGGAAGCCTAAATTATTTGTAAGGCCTCCCGTCGATCTTCATCCACTTGTTCTAACAAGAGTAATATTTTCTCAAGAGGTGAGGTGTGTGGAAGAAGGTCAACGAGAATGTGTAAAGCGGATATTTGACACTCAATAGGGAGAACATACTCTACGTCGTGAACCAAATGGAAAGGGGTGAAACCCGTGCAGTCTTAATAGACATGCAGTAAGACCAAAGTGAAGAAAAAAGCATGTGATTCCAATTTGACTTGTTCTTGTCCATTTTTTGTTGGAGGATTGTCTTCAGAATCTTTTTGATAGACTCAACTTGGTCATTCCCCTATGGGTAGTAGGATGAGGCGTACTGGTTGTCAAAATTTAGGAAGGTGGAAAAATATTTCCAAACGGTGTATTTGAAATGTTTTCCATGGTCAGATACGATTTGTTTAGGGACTCCAAATTGAGTAAGGACATGGTTAAAAAAGAAACATGTCGCGGTCTCGGCCCGACAGTTAAATGTGGGCATGGCCTTAGCCCATTTAGTGAAATAATCGACAACCACAATGATGTATTTATGGCCACTTTCCGAGGGGGGGTTACACTCCATAAAATCAATGGCCCATTTACAAAAAGGGCCAATGGTGAATACTGGATGGAGAGGGGTAGGAGGGGTCCTAGCTTTGGGGGAAAAGAGTTGGTAATTTCGGAAATGTTTGACTACTATAATATAATCAGTAAAGAGGGTGGGCTAGAAATACCCAGCGCAGATGACCTTTTGGGAAGTTTCCCTTTGAGTTAAGTGGCCACCACAGGCTCTGCTATGATAGTCATTCATAACCTATTCAACCTCATCATGTGTGAGGCATCAACTTAAAATGGTGTCGATGACGCGCCGAGAAGGAGGTATCGTGAAGTGTGATGGCATATTCGACGTTGATCATCGCGGCAAGTGTGGGGTCAAATTTTTTGAGTTCGTCGGTATACAAGAATGTCGCCATACCATGGATCATCCGATGAAATGGTGAACAAGTGTTCATTGGGAAAGTTAGTGTTTATCCGAGGTGACATCGACGAAGAGGGTAAGTTGGTCATGAGATGTGTTAATGCAAGGTCTTTGGTACTCTTAGGGGTAACAAATGTTAGGTCATATTCTTGAAGGATGATTTTCCATTTAGCCATGCAACCTTGAAGTAGGAGGAGAATCAAGAGATAGACCATGGGTTAGAATAATGTAGTGGCGTACATTCTGAACAGAGAAGACGACGACGAGGGCCAACTTCTCCTCACGAAAGTAGTGTAGTGGTGGACCAAACAACATCTGAATCATGTAATAAATGACACGTTCTTGATGCACATTGTCTTCTTGGACTAGTATGCCAAAAACGACAAGCTCGGATGCCAAAACATAAAGGATGAAATCCTTCAAGAAATCAGGAATTGAAATCAAGGGAGCATAATTCAAGGCGTTTTTTAATGCTTCAAAATCCACTTGTTCCTATCCATCCCAAACGAGGGGGATGTGGGTCCAAAGCAAGCCTAGGAAGCCATGAACTTCCATAGCATAGTCAGGAACCAAGCGACGGAGAAAGTTGGATTTTCCTTGAAGTATTTGTAATTGGCGTAATGTATGTGGGGGTGGGAGATCAATAATGGATTGAACCTTCAAGGGGTTGACAATAATTCCTTTTTGGGAAAAATAAAACCCAATTACTAGCCAACAGGAACGCAAAAAAAAACACTTGAGAGGGTTCAAGGGAATGTTATATTTGCGACAACGCAAGAAGACTTTCTAGAGATCGTCCAGGTGGTTGAACCATTTCTTGGATCGAGTAGAGGTCATCCATGTATACAAGGATAATATGAATCAAGTCGTGAAAACAAAAGGTCATGGCCCGCTGAAATGTGGCACCAGCATTTTTAAGACCAAATGGCATAACGCGATAGGAAAAGGTACCCCATGGTGTAGTGAAGGAAGTCTTATACTGATCCTCTTTATGGATTTTAGTTTGATTGTATCCATAGAAACCATCCATGAAGGATAGAGTCTCATGACTCGCACATGCATCGATGAAAGGTGTAGTAAAATTGTCTTTGGGACAAGCTAAATTTAGATCACGAAAATTAGTACAGATGCGAATGGTGCCCTATTTTTTGTTGATTGGCACTGGATTGGACACCCATATAGTGTAATCAATGGGATAAATGAACCTAGCTTGACGCAATTTTTCAATTTTCGCCTTCATTGCTGGTAGTTTAGAGGGATTAATGGGACGCTACTTTTGGCGGACAGGAGGGATGTCAGGCCAAGTATTAATACAGTGTTAAAAAATGGCGGGTTCAAGACTAGGAATATTTGTATATGAACAAGAGAAAACATCATAGAACTCTTGGAAGAGTTTATTAGAGGAAGCTACTTCATCTGGAGTGCATGAGGCACCTAACGTAATGTTCTCAATTATATCGTGTGTGACGGAGATATCGACCTATATGGTGGGAGAGATGTTAGCCATGTTACATTCTTTGAAGGCATCATGAGCTGGGATGGGGTTCTTAAACCAGTCCACTTGGATATGGATGAAGTCTTTGGACTTAACCGAAAGTTGGTTGGCCGTAACAGGAGTGGAATCTTCGGGAATGATGTAGGATCTATGATGCATTTCATCCCAAGGAAAGTTAGGTGTAGTAAGGGCTTCAAGGATTTCTTCGTCACTTCAAAAACATTGTGTGGAAATATCAGATGAGGTAGAGCTAGAGTTTAGGGGACAATGATAATATTAATGGATGTAGACTCTGCATATGGCGCATGAGTGGTTGGTGCACAACGATTTTTTACTCAGTGGGGGGGTCGTTGGTAGTTCGACAACTGGTATAATCAGGTCATCATCCAATGTCTTCATATGTTCTTGAAGGTTGGGAAATTGTGGAAAAGTATGGGTGAGGTGGCCCAGGTCATCGCATAAAGCACACTTGGGAGGTGCGCGTGTTGGAGGAGGGGGGTGCATGGTTTTAGTCTCATTTGGTGCGGTGGGATTTTGCTCGGCTTTTCCCCTAGCGTACTTGGACCATTGAGGTAAGGTGTTCGAGGATGATGTTGTCAACACAATCGGAGGTGGATGATTGGTAGTGGTGATTGGTTGGGCTGGTTGAAGAATGACTTGTGGCATTGGAGTGGGATTACGGGAAAGTAAATACCACTCAAGAAGTCCTAACGTCAATCCTGGGAGATTCAGTGTGGCCATGACTTTAATACTTACTACCCCTAAATTTGGGAACAAGAACGGGATTGTGTGGATCAGTGTGGCTCCAATGTGACTAGGTAATGATGGCGGTTGAGGTTGAAGTGGAAATTGATGGTTAGGGACCGATTGGCTTGTCGAAATCGTACAAAATTCAAATATTTCAACGGTCGGAGGAGGAGGGGGGAAAGAATGAAATGTGGATATCATTGGAGTCTTTGAATAAAGTCGAGGAACAACGGGGGAATTCAAAGGGATAGACGCACCAAATACAGGTTGTTCAACCATGGGGGGGACATTCTTGGGTGTAGCAGGCGCATTAGGGTCATAGTAAGTGACCTAGTCTATTTTGACAACCCGTCCCTCATGGGGGAACATCATAAGCCAAAAAAAAGATGAGGCAACATCCTTCATGGCGTACACGTAGCTTCGTCCTAGGATCAGGTTGTAGTCGAGTTGTGCGTTGACGACTTCAATGTCAATCAGGATAGTTTTTCCAGCTAGATGGACTAGAACATTAGCCAGAAGGCCTTGCGACTGAGATGAGCGACCATCATAAGCTCATGGGGAGGTTGTGGATGGGTGTAGGGGAGGGGATCCTATATTCTACCACATGAATGTAGAAATGAAGCATGTGGAGGCACCCTCGTCGATTATGCATCAATGGATAACAAGGTTCTAGATTGAAACGAAGACCTGAAATGTGAAGGTGGAAGGCATGCGAGGTTCAGATTGGTCTAAGTCGAATGCCATCATTCGTGATTCAAAAGGGTCAATTGCACTTATACAGGACAACAATGTTTTTAATTGTGCTGGCAAGTTATTTATAACTTCTAAGGATGACATGACAGTGGGGGATTGGTCTAAGTCATCCACGATATTATAGTTGGGGGAAACAAGAGCGTTGGGGTTGTTTTTTATGCGACATAGAGGAAATCAAGGGGATTTGGGGCTTCCTTCAATTGGTTGTGGGTGTATACGTAATGACTGATTGATGGGAAGAGTGTTAGCGGCCTTGTCCGCAGGAATTGTCTCAGTGGTTGAACCATACTGGTTACAGTGTGTTTGAAGGTTTATATCATATGAAGACTTCATTAAGAGGTGGTGGGTACCTGATTCAACGTGTTGACTACTAGGAGAAGAATAAGTAGCTAACTATGGTGGTGTAGTAGCCCCTTGAGGGGGAGCCAAAGGTTGGGTGGCTACTACCCCTTGTGTAGGTAGGGGGTTCTATAGCACCATGGGTTGTGCATTGGGTTGCGGCGGGTTTGGTGGTGCCAAAGGTGCAACATGTCCTTGATGTTAGGCATCATCACTCCAAAGTTGGCAAGTTGGATCTAGATGGAGAAAATTGTGCGTGTAATGGCCATAGATCCCACAAATAGAACATGGGTGGCTTGTCCATAAGTTGGGGTTTTTACCTTTCTGAGGTTATCGATCAGGATTTTGGTTAGCTGGTGCGGTGCCATTATTATCAGGGGGGTTTGGTGGTGGACCTCCTCAACTACGAGGTTGTTTATTTCCTCGGTTACATCTGCGTCCCCTATTTTTTTTGTCCTTGTTGGTTCCGTTGGGCAGGTTGGTTCTATGGTTGATTTTGTTGGGCATGGAATTTTCCTTGGGGAACAGGGAGAGTTTGCAGTTGAGCGGGTGCATGGGCAGCCGACGGTGGATAGTAAGTGGGAGTTGCTTGAGGTTGCGTGGGTGTAGCCGGTGGATGGTAGTAGGTAGGTGGTGTGGTAGGGGGCATATTCTAGCGGGGTATGACCATAGCAATGCACCAGAGAAGAAGGTCCATGTATATGATGGGCTTGGGTTGTGGGAACATACGAAGGGGTTGCTCTAGAATGGGTTGTGGCATGCGAAAGGTAGGGACCACTATTCATGGTGGGTGGAATGGAGTTGGGTGTCAGATTATAATTCGAGGTGGTGGTGGGACGCATATGAACATATGGCTGACTGCGAGATGCGACATGTCCAATAATACCATCAACGACATGGGATGCCCCTGGCGTGTCCTTCTGGGTTGAATCATCGTGAGGCAAATAAGGTAATATGGAGTAAAGGTAGCCCGAATATGCGTAGATAAGGTTAAACCATTTGGATTTGAGTATGGCTTCTTCTTCAGTTTTGGGTTGTTTGGATGCCACATCCTTGGCGATAACTGGTATGAGGGACTTCAAGAACCAATCTAAAAATATACGGTTGTCTAAATTTATCTTGCACAAACTACGATGACGATTCTACTCATGGATATGGCCAGTGATGTGGGTAGCCATGTTTTGTCTGCAAGATAGGAGTATCTCAACACTAGTGTCATAGAGGATAGGGAGATGGAGTAACTACAGGAAAGTAGAAGCAAGGGATGTAAAAGTGGAGTGTGTCCCATGTGGTTGTTCAATATACCACTTGGTTGCAATGTCAGTGAGGGTTCATTGTAAAAGGCGTAGGCGGGTTGATTCATACACTATGGATTTGGAGGAACACCATAAGTGGAAGGACATGATGTGGTTTATCGGGTCCTCACCACCCTTTCCCTCAAAATTAGGGATGTCCTAAAGGAGTTTGGTAGGCATGGGAGGCCATGTAGGGTCATGTTGTATCGGGTCGTTATTCAATTGGGAAAGATCATGTAGGTTGAGACTGGCCATGATGGAAAACTAGTAAGAGGATGTGACATGGTTGAAGTGGTCTACATGTTGTCCATGGCGGAAATCGTGGGGCCACCTCCACTGAGTGGTGGGGAAGTAGCATGTGTCATAACGAGGATCGAGGGACCGCTAGTAAAAGGCGGAGAGACCGAGGAGGAAGGGCCAATGCCCGCAAGGTTACTATTGGTGACAAAAGTGACGGTATTCGGAATAGATCCACTACCAATGGGTATAGGGGAAGTAACTGTAATGCCAGGTGTAGGTCCTGTAGATGGCATAGAATGGATGGATTCCTAAGTGGTAGCAGGGATAGTGGTAGATCCACTACCGACAATCCCGCTGGAAAATGGGTTGAGATTCATGCTGGCCATGGGGCTTGACGGAGCTGTGTATATAGGTGAATCTGGCTCCGAAATAGATGTGAAATAAGGGGCATCGGGATGAAGATCCAAATACGAAGTTGTGCATCTCAAGGGGGCATGACGAGTGGGGTCCAATGGACCATACTGCGGGGATTTCTCCCATAGGAGAGGAGAGTGTCGAATTGAATCAATGGTGACATGTGTAAAAAGTGCTAAAACGCTTTAAAATAGTAATGAAACTGTGTGTGAAAAAGGAGAGCTCACAAAAATATGGCACTCAGGCCAAAACAAGCTCAAAAACACGTGCTGCAATAGTGTGCTACAATAGGTGGAGTGGCAATGAAATGGTAAAAATACCAACAAGCAGCACTCCTAAAAAGAAAAATAGACTCACTAACCAAGGGGGTTATAGGAACATACAAACACCTATCTAAAAGATATGGAAGCTCACAGAAATCGTATCCCCTGCAAGGTGATCAAATCCGCAGTCAGGAAATATGAAATGTAGAACCAAATGGATAAAGTATATCCCTCTACCGAGAGGGAATCCAGGTAAAAGAGTCCTATAAGAATGGAAACTAAGGTATTCCATTCATGGCACGTCTGAAAAGGTATCCTGTGGCTTCAGTTCTTTGGTCGTCGCACACCCGGTATGGGAGCCAACATGCACAACGAGAACAATGAGTTGGTGTCTTTCAGTATAGAATGGAGTGCAGTATTCCACTTAGACTTCCGTAACCAATATTTCCACTTTCCTTCCTAAGGGAGAGGCCCTCTGACAAATCGGTGTCAACCGTACCAATAAATAATAGGGGAATTTGGTTCCCTAAAGGACAAAAACTATGTCTCAAATGTGTATGACAAAGGGGTTGTTATTTGGATGCCTAACCCTAATGTCCTACCTAGCTACAAAGTTTTTTTTGGGTCCCCAAGTGGGGTTAATGTGTGTTTGAATTAAGTCAGTTTTAGTCTCACTTGAACTATGGGGAGTGTGTGGGTGCACAAGTGGTGTAAACCCAATATCACTAGAAGTAATGTTGGAAAATAAATGACTAAAAATGAAATAAAAAGTACTAAATACTATGTGTAAAATAAATGAGCTCACTGAAATATAATGCAAGAGTTAGCAATATCGTAAGGATGTATGCAAAGCAAAATGTACCGAATGCTACAACAAGAAAACAACATAAAATTACTAATGGAAAATGGTTGTAGGAAAACATGAGGTCATTTGGGAAAGAGAAGAGTAAATAATAGCTGCATGGTGTGTCTGTGAAGGAAATAGTTGCGCTCTGGGCACTGTAGGCTGCAGAAAAATTCGTGATGAAAAAAAAAACATGAAAAAGGGCGTGGGTCTGGGCGAAAAAGATGCGACGAGGGAACAAATTTCAGGCTTAGAGGTGCACTAAGGGTGCAAGTAGCAGGCTAGAAGACGCACGGAGTGCGTGACTTACTGGCCTAAAGGCGTGCAGAGCGCACGGATTACCGACCGGAAGGCGCACGAAGCGTGCGGCTTACAGGCGGAAAGGCATACTCAGGGTGCGATTCTCGGGGTGAAAGTTGCGCTTTGGAGCATGGTTTTCGGGTTGGAAGTCGCGTTCGTGTCGTAGGTTAATGGAAGAAAGTTGCACTTGGAGGCACGAAAAAGGCTACCTGTAGCTGCGGGATGGGATGTACAAATGGAAATGATGAAGGGTACTACGAAGGAAAGGGATAAATATGCATGTACAGGTCCCACGGAGAGGCCTAAAAATTAAAATGAAAGAAAAATAACAAGTACAAAACTGATAATAACTATTGATCATACTGAACCATAGATCGATGGGAATCAACCCAGTGGAGTCACCAAAATCTGTAGCTAGTGTTTTCACACCAGCCTGTTCAAAAGGGAGCGTACTAAGGATTGTGGAACCCTTAGTAACAGCTCATGAATGGGTAATGTGCTAATGCAAATAAAAGAAAAAATAAGTAAATTAAACCTAACTAATTACTGCAGTAAAAATGACAAATATATCGGAACCCATGAAATATATTTTGTATCATGTTGCAAACAATGGTTTACAATGAAAGTTACCCTAGAAGGTGAGTAGATGGGGGCCCTCGTAGATGTACGAAGAGTAGCGTGTTGGGTCTCCAGAGTTCCTTGGTATTCTCCAAATGATCGAGAGGTGGCCAAGACTCAATTGAATAGGGAACATAAGCTCAAGGAGGTAGGCTAAAGTTCAACAGGAATTTTGGCAGCATAAGGGTAACAAGAGTTGATCACGGATGTGAAATGGGGGGCATCCATCACCTCTTTATAGCAATTTTGGGTGGTGGAGTATTGACCCATGGTATTGGGAAACCAATAGTATTGGCTAGTGGTATTTTGAGTTTTCCCTCTCTTTTGATTTTATTTTGACTATTTCCCTTCTTTTCTCTTTCTTTTTTCGGGATTTTGACCCTTTTTTGTGGGATTTTGACATTTTTTGAAGGATTTTCATTAATTGATGAGGGAAATAATTATTTATTTCCCATTTGGTTACCAATTTATGGATTTATGGAGGCCAAAAATGAAGGAAAAGGGGATAAATGGGTTATGTGACTAGGGAGATGAGCTAGGTAAACAATTTTTGGGTGTTAATAGATAGTATTTCGCAATATGACCATTGTAATTTCACCTTGCGTACTTCAATGTATTGATCCGTCTTCCAGTAGTGTAATAGAAAGAATTGTGATCCTTCAAGGAGCTATCATACCTAAATGGATTCATTTTATTTTGATTGTACTTTCTATCGCAAGCCTTCTCAGTTGTTTTGTCATAGCCAAGTCCTGATTTGTATACTAGTGATCTCTGATCGTTTAGAATCTTATTCGGGATTGATGTGTTGTCTTTGAATTCTTTATTCATATCTTCTTCAAGATAATTCTTCTCATTTCCTAAAAGTGCACAGTACAAAGTATCAAAGATGTGACCTTTCACTTTTATCTCAACCAATTTTTCTTCTAAATAAGAGATCTCTCTATTCTTTTGTTCGAGTTGATTTGTCAGCAGATCATTTTTCTGCTTTGACTCTTCCAGTTATGTCTTCAATACCGATTCCTCTTCTTCAAGCTTCCTAATTTTATTTACTACGCAATTTAGTTGTTTCTCAAAATGCATTTCCTTTTAACTAACTTGTTTTTCAAGAGATTCTTGAATCACCTTGGCTTGCTTGACTTGTTCTTCATACTTTGACAAATGGTCTTGCAAGAGTTTTTTCTTCCTCCTTGACTTCTTTAATTCGTCCCAAGAACTAACCAGTTCACCTTCCCAGTCAATCTCTGCAGCTTCTTATTCTTCATATTGGATGTTTGATTTAATTTCCGTGACAAGATTTGCAAGATTATTAAATGTTCCATTAAATAATTGCCTATCCAGTGTTCCTAATTGACTATTTGCATTTGAATATTTGTTCTTTTCTTCATTGCCTTCATCTTCTAGCAAGGCCATAAAAAGCACTTCTTTTGGACTGTCATCACATTAACATTCTTTGGATGAACTACTATCTTCCTTGGAGTACAAACTCTTCCTTTGTTTTGGGGATTTATTCCTATTCTCATATTTGTCCTGTGTTTGTTCCAACCTTCGTTCATTGTAATTAGACTCTTCTTTGTTGTCACTATATCAATCTTATTTATATGGACAATTTGAAGCGAAATGGACTACTCTTCCACATTTAAAACATTTGAAGGGTAACTTACCCTTATACTTGCCATGCCCTCTTTTCAACTTTCTCACAAATTTTGCTTCTTCATCATCTAATTCATCACAAGATCCTTTGTCATGCTCATGTTTTGCTTTCCTGATAGCTTTAAATGCTGCTTCATTCCTAGTGGGATTTTCCCTTTCAATTCTCATCTCATACGTAGTAAGGATCCCCTGAAGATCATCCTTTGTTAACTCTTCAAGATTAGATCTGTCTTCTAACACTAACACCTTTGAGTTAAACCTTGGAGGCATCTTTCTCACTATTTTTTGCACATTCGATTCTTCAGTTAGTGTAACTCCAAGACTTTTGATGGCATTGAATAACTCATCAATTCAAAGAAATTATGAGGCAAAATTTTCTTCATCTTTCATTCTCAAAGACTCATATAGTCGAGAGTAAGTCTGCAATTTTTCCTTCTTTACTTTATCGTCTCCTTCATAGATATTTTTTAGCTTGTCCCATACATCCTTAGCTGAAGTGCAATGCATGAATTTCATGAATTCAATGTCTACTAACCCTCATAACAGTGCATTGCTTTCTTTTGCATTGCATTCATATGGTCTTGTATCGACAAATGGATCAACTGGTGCAGTTGAAGGAAGATTATAGCCATTCTCAATAGACTTCCAGACATCATCACTAAGGGATTGTAGATATACTTTCATTATTATCCTCCAGAAGGTGTATTTAGAGCCATCAAATCTAGATTCTATGTTGGTGGAGAGTCCTTCCTTCTTGTCCATATATGTGCAAGGATTTATCTTCCAAATGTTAATTTGTTACTGAAGACACCCGCTATAATACCAATTTTTGGATTCTTATTAATACCAAGGGGGGGTGAATCAGTATTATCATAGTTATGAATTTTTTTTACTTCTTATCAAATTGAACTGGTACATAGATTATGCATTCATCGTAAACAAAACAAATTCATCCACATATGCGCAAAAAACAGAACGCAAAGTTTTTACGTGGAAGCCTAAATGGGATAAAACCATTGAATTATCTCTTATATTAAAATATTACATTCATGGAAGCACCAACTTCCAAAGTTCTCCAACACCAACTAGAAGGAGGCACCAATCCCCTGGTTTTACATGCTACAACCTGAAAGAAGAACTGACTCCCTGATTTACCAGCTCTAACTGGAAGGAGGCACCAACCCCGTATTCCTTGCCCCGCTCTACTGCCCAAATATTACTATATAAGAAACATCTTTGATGCTCTACTGATATGTGCACTCTTCATATTAACTGCAATTCATTCTATTATATGCACCTTATGTATATTGAGATCTTGCAATCACTGAACTATATCACGTACTTCACTTCACTACATCAACATTACACACTGGATTTCATACTTCATAACCTTCTTCAATCTACATGTTGTTTCGACATACCATTATGTTTATGCACATATACAAATTCAACTAATACTGTGCATCCTGTGATGTGTTGTTGTTCTGACTTAGCGCATATGTATCAGATAACTCAAATCATTATGCACACCTTATTCTATTCTACGTTTTTGTCTTGGCACATCTATCTTAGATAATCCGTGACCTTCTACATATCATCTACAATTCTTCCTTTCTATTCTTACGTACTTGTCTCAGATAAACCTCATCATACTGCGCATCTTTTGATGTGCTACACTTTTGTCTTGGTGCACTTGTCTTAGATAATATATGACCTTCTGCGTACCATCTATGATTCTTCCTTTATGTTCTTACACACTTGTATCGGATAAAAATCATCATACTATGCATCTTCTGCTGTGCTACTCTTATGTTGTTGTGCATCTCTCTCAAATAAACCACTTCATGTTTCTGCACATCATTTGTTGTGCTGCATTTTGTGCATCCATATCTTCTACTAGATTATGTTGTTCCAGTTCCACGAGCCATTGATAACCCAAAATTAGAATATTTCCAAATCATATTTCTACCACTTTTGCATCTTCAAGCATAATTCAACTCTCCAACTCAGCTTCGTATTCATACTTTCCTCGCACATACTGTGTGTCCACAAGTTGGTCGTAGCATTCTGTCTTCCTTGCTTCATGGTTAATCTTAATTCACACTTCTGCCACTTTTCATGATCTACGCCACTGAGGTATCACACCTTGTGGGTCTTGCACATACTTGGTGCTTTTCATAGTAGGTCTTGTGCACTTTGGAACCACTTCATGTGGGATCTTGTGCCCTTGAAGTACCATCGCTTGTGGGTTTTCTGCACTCGAAGTTTCTGATTGCCACTTTCTTTTGGGACTCTTGCATGCTTCAATAAATTGTATACCTTTCCGATTGGTGGGTCTTGCTCACTTCACAGGACTTGCATACATGTCCAATCGCTACTTGCTCCCAAGCCTCTAGCGCACTTCTGAAACTTGTTCAATCATATATTTGGCATTAACTTTGAAGTGTCCTAACTAGATGGATTGTGAATTGAACACATACCTTATGTACTCCTTCAAATTGGATGTACTTACTGAATGTATTGGAAGTACTTCATCAACTGGATTTCATATACTTCTTCAAACTGGCACAAGGATACTGAATCCTTTTTGAAATCAATGACAAGCAAAGTTCAACAAGTGTATGAGTAAATTCCAAAGTTGGGGTATTTTAGTTTTAATTCTTCCACCACTACCTTCAACCTGGTTCTCCTAGCCATGGCATGTAGAGTTGATCCTACAATGCATCACATAACAACATAAGCTACTTTAACTATGAAAAATCAAAACAAAAGAAAAGAAGCATAAAATACCTGGGATAAACTTGAAACAACACCACAAAAGGAAAATTAAATCTTCGTGCTAAGAGAAAAGATTGGTAGTATTTGTAATGGCGAAGCTAGTTTCAAAATTTAATTTAGTGCATGTTCCATTAAGACCAAATCCAATTAACATTTATTACGAAAATCTAGTCATAGATTGGCAGTTCAATAATCATTAGCCATTAATTGCATTATATTTGACTAGTTATTCGAAGTGCTTTTGCGCATGCGACAAGAATACCAACTTCCAATCAAAAAATAGAATTGTCAAGGCGGGCCATCAAAAATTTAAAAAAAATCAGGAGTTGGGTGTTAGGGAAAAAAATTGTAACGCAATAAACAATCCTATGAATCTTGAGGTCCGCATCCAATTAGATAAGCAACATCAGCATTAGAACATCAGGAGGGATGTGTCAACTTCTAAGTTCCGACTAAAATTGCAAACATCAGGATTGGAATGCCAGGGTTGAAGTTTGACGTAAAAACTAAAATTCTGACTTCTGACTCTCAATATTTATAACATAGTAATGTTGGCATCAAAACATTAGTCAGATCAATATTGGTATGTTAACATCTTAAATCCTGATTCCTAATTTTTTAAAATATTTTGTTGAAAGAGGGATTAAGATGTTGGAAACATTGGAATTGACTTAATTAAAAGCTTAACTTGTTTTAGATTAACTCTAAAGTACTTGTAAATGAAATAATAAATGAGATGAACTAAAAATGGTGATGCCAATACTTCTTTGAAAAACAAGGTAAGAAATTAAAATTTCAAATGGAAGGGAGATCCCATATTTCCTAAAAAATATGGGATCGTTGTGAATACAACAGGATTATCAATTGGAGTTACTGCGAGCTTCACGTGTACATCTAGTCTTCCATGTTTCTTTCCTAAAAAAGGTAATTGGTGATAAGATCCTAGTATAGACTATTTTACAAGAGATTGATGAGGAAGGGAAATTAATACTTGAACCTAAAATAATCTTTGAGAAAAGGATCAAGAAACTACAAAATTAAGCAATTACTGAGTACTTCATCAAGTGGAAGAACTTGCCAATAGAAGAGGCAACATCAAAGGATGAGTTCTTCATGCAAAGAAATCCAGAGTTAATCAAGTGTTAAGGAGAACACTTGTTTGGAGGGTGGGGCATGTTAATACCTATATAATTATGACCTTACATTTCTATTATTATATTAGTATTATTATTGATAGAAATTAGTGTAGGGACGTGTCTACTCAATTATCTATCTTACTATGAATTGGTGAGATTCAATTTACAGAAAATGAAGCTATTATCTCTATTTTCCTAAGATCTTTAGCCAATTTTCAATTTGAAATAATATTGGAGGGAAAGATCCCCATTCCACCTAGAACTTTTGGAATTTCTCAATAATTGGAATAAATTCTTAAACCAGGTTTGCTGGTACGCTTTGACGTAAAAACTAAACTCAAAAATGGGAGGAAAATTGAATTATTTCATATAACATCAAAGAAGAAATTATACTTAAAACCCTGATTGAGGTGAATCCCTTCTCCTTTGATTTGAGCTATCCTTCTCCATCCGTGCCTTTGATTATCCAAGTGCTTTATGTTGAAGATCAGCTTCCCAACCTTTAAATCCTTCCAACATGGCTTTACTCTCAATTTATGTATGTGTACCATGCCCCAAATGCATTTCTTTTATAGAATTGGGATTTGTGCACTCAATTTCTAAATAGGAATGTGGGACTCAACTTTTTACTGATTTTTTTATTATTTTCATAAAAAAAACCCACTTTTTCATAGTTTTCCATCATTTTACTTGATTTTCTAAAATTTCCAGGACAATTAATACACATGTCATATATTCTTTCCACTCCAAGAGTTGTATTAATTGGGTTTTGTCCCTTTAAGTGGTCCTATACTTGGCCTCTTTAAAACAAACTTTGTCTTGACATACTTCTTCCTTTGTGGAAGCGGTGGTTATATGAGAGATTAAATCTCTCAATTGTTCCAGATTTATGATCTTCATGTTGCGAGCGAATGGTAAAATGTGCCCCATAATGTGTAAGGTCCGAAGCAGAACTAATGATCAAACTACATTATTTCTTCATACTGATACTCTTTAGTGATCAAGGTAGGATAGTAAAGGATTAACTCATGGCTACAGGATTAGGGAAAGCACCTGCAAGTCAAACAAAGCAATTTCCCAAATATATAAAATATTTCTAGGGTGTATAAACCCATGCTCAATAGTAAACAAGCATGGCCACAAACAACACATAGTGGATCCATGTAAAAATTAATTTTTTCAGAAGTGTAAACATGCACTTTTATGAGTGTGAGAACAAGGTCTTCATCGAACTCTTAACATAGTAGTTTAATCTTGCGCAACTCAAGTAGTGCATCGATGAGTGATTCAATTGTTTTCCCCAAGGTATCCAATACAAACCGACTGTTAGCACTCAGAATTTACCCTCTGGTTGTGGAAGGATAGAATCCCAAGGTAAATCTTTCAAACCAACCTTTAGGAGGAAAACTAGTCTTTTTCCTACCAGATAGGGCTCTCTTAACAAATGGGTACAATGACTAGGGATATTTTCAAGAACTGATTTTTTATTTAAAATTGGTTGAAAAAATATGAATCACATTGGGCATGGAGTCACGTCTGAAATGTATAAAGACTAGCAAAAATTCAACAACAAATATTTTGGAAAAGGAAAGGTAATTTATATCTCACAGTCAAGTTCTTTTAGCAGGTGATATTTGAAAGAAAGAAAGACAACCCATCAACATTAAGCATCAACCACATATGATTTTAACATTGACGTTAGAAGAAAAATATGAATAATTAGGTGTGATTAAAACAGAGCATGGTTTACATGAATTATGGATTAAATAACACTTTCACCATAAGCATGAGAAGAAAAACATAATGAAAGATTTTCACTGGAAAATACGATTCACAAAGAGGAAGGGAAAATATAGATTGTAACACAAGCAATGTAGGAATCTTCACCCTTTAAAATGTGCTTCACTTCTGCATGGCAATCTTTATTATAACTGAAGCGCTCTCAAAATAAAGTGTGTCACTCTTCACGGGTTCCAACCCTTACAATGAGGCCAAAAAAGTCTTTTTATACAAAAACCTCGTTGAGGCAATACCTAATTGTTTTTATAACTAAAAATAGTTTAAACTTTAACTAATTGTTACATCCCACTTTAGTCAAAATTTATACAAATATTACAATTCCTCAAAATTTAATCCTTCAGTATTTTTCATTGGTTGGAAGCTGCTGACGGAAATCTTTAGGAGTGTAGACTGTATTTCATCTTTCTATATTTTTCCACTGTCTTCCACTATTCTGTAGTTAGATTTTCATAGCTCGTCATTTCTTTAACCAAAAATTTCATTTCTACATGATCTGTAATTATAGAAATGGGAGGAATCCTCTCTCCTATCATTTTCAACTTGTTAATGATCTCAAAATCACCTGAAAGATTTTGCCATAAAAATTTTCTTGTAAGAACATGAGTCAAATTTTGAAAATCTTCATGATTCATTCTTATATCAAACAATAACTTCTTATAATCATTATGGGGAATCAATTCATTGTTTTCATCCCCAAAATTAGGTAATCCTTTCTAAATCAATTTTTCAAATTCCTTTTTAAAATATGCAACTTGTTTCTTCATCCTTCCAGCTCTGGCTTGGAGAGTCTCAACATGTGCATATTTACGCAAAACTCTTATTGCCCAAGTAATCACTGATATTCTGTTTTTTATGCCCATAGATTTTAAGTCATCATTTGTTAAGGTATTCAGAAAGGTTATAGTTTTTTGAGTCGTGTCCTTTGTTTTTTTATCCAGGTTCTCTCTCATAGCTATAAAGCTATCTAACGCTTTTTTTGCTACTTTTTCTTTTGTCCTCATGAAATTTAGATAAGGCCTGATTTTTGTTGCTTCATCAATAATAGAATCCCATATCATGTGCTTGGCACCTTGCATTGGATTCTTCCTTGTTACTTGAGATATAAACCTTTGATTTATTTCAAATAAGTCTTTATTCTTATCTTGCAATTCTTTTATCTCATTGTCCTTTTTCTAAAATTCTTCTTATAATTTTTTCTTTTCTTCTTTCAATTCTTTTATTTCTACCTCCTTCAGGATGACCTGATACATAGCCTGAATAAGGTCATATGTGTTGGTTTCTTCACCTGTTTGATTACTACTTGGATGCTCTTGTGCTAAAATTGCTAGCTTTCCTTTAAGATCTTCAATTTGATTTTTGAGGCTTATTCTATCATTTTCCCATTCAACCTCTTTTTCTATAAATTTCTTCAATTTTTCCTTGCTATCATCCAATTCTTGGGATAAGCTGTCTTTTTCCTGCTCTAATACAGTCAACTCAGAAGCTTGAATTAAATGAGTTGAAGGTATCTTAAGTTTCTTCTTGAGAATTTGAATTTTGTTCTCTTTCTCTACCAATAATTTTTTACCCGCCTCACCTTTATCTGCTCCATCATTATTTCCAATTAAATCTATTTGTATCCTATTATTATGTTGTTGGTGGGATTTATTCTCAGCTTTCTCTTTCCTCGGTTGAATTTCCAATCTATTTACCGTGTTTTGCAATTTTGCAACTTTCAAGGTTTCCTTCATGAGGTATGTGTAGATGACCTCTCCAGTCTGCCTGTGAAAATGAATTTTGTCAGGGACTGTTATTTTTTGTAAATTTAACTTCAATTCGGTCACCTTTTCATCTGATGATACAACCAAATTCAGAGTATTTTCTTTGAGATCCTTCTGGCCATCAAAGTGACTTGTGAACCAGCTACATTTCTAACCATGGGAAACATGTTATATGTATTCTCTGAAGAAGCCTGCTTATCTTGTCCGTATTTGACATACATTTCTTCTCTTGACTGGAATTTTCTAGTATCATCGGCTTCCTTATCTTCTTGAAATCTATACTCGTGTACCTGAACTTCTGGAGCTAGGTATTTTTCCTTTTTCTTCTCTGCATTATCTGAAAACACTACTAAATCTCCCTAAGAATAATCTTTAAGCCTCTTTTCTCTTTCTTGTTCTTCAGGTTCCAAATCAATAATTTCCTGCAAGCTTCTTTTACCACTAATCTCCATTTTGCTTGAGCTGGGAACTGTCTCTGTTGAAGATTCTGTCAGAATAGGAAGATTCAACTGTGAACTTGCTGAAGCTTCATCATCAGATTCATACTGTAAAATATTAACTCTTTTAGATAATCCTTCAACTTCTTGGTGATCAAACATCTTGCTTTTATTTTGTTGTCTCCTCTCAGAAATAATGTGGTGAGAGTCATAATCAACATCCATTTCCTTCTTAAAATCCATTTCTTCCAACTATTTTTCTACAAATGCAAGAGCATATTTATTTTTCACAATGAAGGGACCTACTTTCAAAGGATATTTTATATTAGTGGCCTTTTTGAAAGCCAAGAAGTGATCATTCTCAACAGTCAATTTTTGTCTGATAAACTCAAGGGAAAACAATCTCGATGTCAAAAATGTAGGAAAAGTGTACGATTCATTTACAAACCCATATAATATGATCATTGTATGATGTCTTGAAAAAAACCACTCTCTCACGGCTATATCCTATTTCAGCGGCATTAAATTTTTCATCTTTGGTATAACTCTCGGAAACTCTTCTCCAAACATCATTTTATACACCTCTAATAAGATATAATTCATGTAATTGAACATATTATCTTCCAAAGAGTTCGTAAAAACTATTTGCGTAAAATGCAACTCTTTGTGACTTGAAAAAATCACCATCTTCATCAAGTAAGATTGAAACCTGAAATGTCTTGTATTATGAAAATCCACCAACTAAGAATGAATATTTTCATCTATGAATTCCTCATATTTGAGGCATGGTATCTGACTGTATTCAATTTTTGGCAAACCAAAACTCATTCTAAACAGAAAACAGAACTGGGTTTTTGTGACCACTATATCACTGTCAAGACCTAAAAACTGAGCAATTAAGGATAGGACTAATTGAGTATTTTCATTGAAAAATTTTACATCCAATGGGTAAGGAGTATCCTCAATCTTGAGGTCATGCTTGAGACAACTAACTAGAAATGCTTGTTTGTTTTCTGGTGAGGATTGATGGTAAAGGGAAACGACTGACTCTTCGGTAAGGCTTTCTAACTCATGGGATTGTGATACGGGGATTTGAAGGGAGTTTCTCACAATAGTAGACTTGATAGAAAAGACAATTCTGGATTTTGGGGAATTCATGATAAATTTCTCAGCTTGTGAATAATTTGACACACACCAAGAAACAAACTCAGGAAATGACATAATTTGGTCTGGGAAAAACAATATGAAAGAAGACTGGAACACCCTGTGCACATTCGTTCCCTCCTTATACAATTTATTTAACTTGGCCTTTATTTATGAAATTGATAATCTAATTGAAGGTTCAAAAAAATCCTTATCCCTGTCTTCTAGGGCATCCTATGCTCTGATATTTTCAATATTCGTAGTCTCTTCCATTCTTTCTTTAGAAACAGGTTAGACAACTGACAACACGGGTTTTGGAACCTACCTGACAGTGAAAATCCCACAATTTGATGTGTTCTGTCACTTCTTTGCTGCACACCCGTCCAGAACCTTCTGACGCTGACCCTCTACAAGAAAAATGTCAACGTTCACATGTCTTTCACCTTTTTATAACCCAACCCCCATTATTTCTCTTGCTTCTTTATTGGCGTTATTTCATCTCATCCGTTGATCTTCTGCACTATAACTTGAACCGTCAGATTAGTCACCTTTTCACCATCTTTTTCTTTAACATGTCTTACAAACTCTCTCTGTCATTGGATTCTTCCCAACCTTAATCTCAACCATTTAATTTTTTGATGTTATAACCCACAACAGTGGTTTCGCATAGTGCTTGGGCGGTTTCCTTTACCACCTTTTCCATTTGCAAAATGCTCCAATGCTGACACGTGCATAGTGGTATCTAATTTCCCAACCACTTACTCCTTCAATTTCCCGTGCAACTTGGCACTATGGACTCATTTTGGATCATTGATCTAGTTGATCCCATATCAATGAACGATGGAACTTGCCTGTTGTTTAACCTCTTTTTCTTTTAACGCAGCCAGTGGAATTTCCCCCATATCCCCTGCTTGTTCCTCAGCGAAAAATCATTTCGTCCGTCGATCTAGCCTAGAACGATCTGAACCGTCGGATCATCGATCATACTCATGCTCCTTTGAAAACCATCCTCCGCCGTCAAATCTCTTTCAAATTGGATCTTATCCGTTCATCTCTGATATGGAAGCCAATGAAAGCAGTTTCGCGTGGTGTCTACGTGGTTTACCATACCACCCTTTTGATATGCAAAGAAATGAGGTGACGATACATGGTAGGCGGTTTGTAATTTCGTAACCGCCTACATCTTCACTTCTTCGCACTGCGAAAACATTGTGGACCATTGATCTGGCAATCGACGGTCGATCAATAATAGAACTTGCTCACTATTTAATCTTCCTTTCTTTATTTCCTAGTGGGGTCTCTTTCTATTATCTTTCGTTCTTCTTCCGTGGAGAAACTTAGCTTTCTCCACTGATTTTCAATGATATGATCTTAGTCGTCGGATCATTCCTCCCTTTACCACTACTTCCATTTGTTTGGGAAAGATTTTCCTTTCGTCATATCTCATTTAACTTTGACCTGGAACATTGATTCCCACGCTATTCTTCTACGGTGGTTTTCTCAAGGGGGAAAGGTGGTTTATCTTACCACTTGCTCTATTTGTGAAATATTGAGGGAATGACATGTGGCAAGTGGTTTGTAATTTCGCAACCTCCCAAAACTCCATCCCTCTATGCATGTTACGGGCACGAAATGAATATTGGTTGTTGATATCCTACCCTCTTGATCATATACCGTCGATCACTACTGAACTTTAATCTCTACCACGGTCATTTCACTACTTTCCTCCATCATTAAAAATTTGATAGTTTACATAGAGAAATCCTTGTTCACCGTTGATCATCTCAACACTTGAATCCACACCGTCGATTTTTGCATTGGATACCATAAGCACTTTTACACACTTATTTTATTCACCATGCGGTCATGTGGATAATTTTGAGAGTTTAGTTTTTCTTTCAGCACTCAACTTATCATTCTTTCAGTCATGTCAATAAGATTTTAAATATAAACACTCCTCTTTTTCTTTCAACCACATGAATCTAACTCTATTCCAACACCGACAATAGCACAAGTTTATATAATGTGAATATAAGAGCTGATGTCGAGCATAATAAAACACCATATGTTTACCAATCATTGATGTATACCATTAAAAGATGCGAGGAGACCCACTAATAATGATGATGGACTCCAAGGTACTTAGTACAAACTAGCATGTGCAAATAGATGTTGTGAAGTCGAACACTTGTAGAATCAAATAATCAGAGGTTATTGATGTATGTCCACTTTCATTTGTGAGGAAACTTTCCACTAATGAATGCAAGATCCAAGGTACTCCAGGGTTTCTAGATCCATTTCCTAGATGATGATTTGGATTCAATAGGAACAGATCCATTGGAAGGAGGGAATTAATGCATCCCCCGTCCACTGATACGAAAAAAAAATCAATAGTCTGATATAATTTGGTAGAGTTGTGATATCCAACACTGTATATTGACATAAGAAAGGCTGACATGATTGGTCAAGAATATTTGAGGTATGACCGACACTATTTTAACTTCCCTTGAACAAATAACATGACGCAGAATGGATACTTGGTAACATAAGACTCGAGTAACCAAACTTAATGAAATATGGCATTGCCAGATGCATTAACGAAAGCTCCATTGATGGTGGGAAGGATAACCCATCGGTGGAGATCTGTTCAAAATATTGGTACATTTTCCTAAGGAAAATGTAGATGGTGTACTGACAGTGGATACAAAATTATGTGTCGTGTTCAAGGGAGACAAGGGATGACTGTTGCCATTTTTTCAAGAATATAATATGACATGATTCAATTCTCCCCCTTTTTTGGATTTTTTCCTTTTCCAATTTTTAATACCTTTTTTCATTTATTAGCTTGAAAAAATAATAAAGCATGCTATGGTACATTAGAGGAAATGAGTTTCTCAAGGAAATGCCTTATATTTCAAGGGCATGGGTCGAGTCAAGGAAAAGATACATATTTCAAACAAGGGATGATCTAGTTATGTACACTCTTATGGGTGTTTCCTCCATGGGTATGGGTCAATTATACATAAGCAATGGTTTATAAGAATCATGTAACAAGAAGTGACTGCAAAGGAAAATATGAAACATAAGCAATAAGAAACGAAGCAGTAGGCACAAATGTTCAAGTGGATATTTTAACAAATGCTTATGTAAATTGACACAAAATTGGAATCCCATTAGGATATGGTCATAAATGTATGAAAGAGAAACATGTGGTCTCAAAATCCAAGTCATGATGGTACTAATAGGACTCCTAGGACTATGATAATAATTCATTATGGGCACGAAAATTTCAATGGGGTTATAACTAGAGTGTCCCATGTAGGGTAGGCTCTTCTGTTGGAATGGTGGAAAATACAGATATGATGGGATGACCCACCATTTTCCAACAGGTTCGACCCTAGGGAATGTTTGGGTTGCAAAAGGTTCAAAATCATATTCACATAGGGATAACCTAAACCTATATGCAAGCTTCCAAATATACCTGATCAGATAGAGGAACATGTAAAGCATGCTCCTATACTTGGGAAGATTTAAACCAAGTATGCTCCCAGTGGGCCCACAAAAGATGTCCTTAGGTGGGAATAACCAAATGTTCAGAACTTCAAGGATAGGCTCATCTAATGATAAAATATTGTCCAAGAATTCATGTGAGCTGGGAGATATCATAGCCCCAATGGGCGAAGTAATTGGATCATATTCCTCCATCAAGGGAAGATTCTAATATGAATCTGTCGAAGCCATTTGAATAGCTTGGTATGAAACTTCTATAATAGATAAGGGTGTATTACTCTTTGTTTCACCATGTTCCATAGAACCAGATAACTTTCCATCACTTAGTATTTTGGACTAAGGTGTTCTCCTTCGAGGCTCCCTCTGATGAAGTGAGACCTTTCATTGTGGTGGACTTAGAGAAAAATTTCAATGAAGAGTAAACCTCCAATGGTATAGTAAAAATTGGAGTAGTTTGTTGGGTAGATATTGGTAGTGGGATCGTATCATTTCCCATGAGGGAAGCATCTTTGCACAATCCTACCCGAACTTCTTGAGACTCATTTTGGTATCCCTAATGAAAGGAACATTCAATTGGACAGTCATTTTAGGCATGCAGTAATCTAATTCCTCTATCATGACGATATTCCCCCTATGAGGGAACCGAATCACTTAGGACCCTGAAGACACTATAGCCATCATTGCATGTATCCAACTGTGTCCTAATAGAAAATTGTAATCTATAAGCACATCTACTACCTCAACATCCAATGTGACTGTTTTTCCACCCCATTCAATAGGGAAGGCTACATTGAGTCCGTGAGGAGGGAATGAATTTATATCAAATTTATTTATAATAGTATGGGATGGAACTAAGGTGGGTGATCCTAATGCTTTCCAAATTTTAAATGAAATTACACAAGATGAGGTCCCTTCATCCAGTATGGTTCGAAAAATGTTCTTACTATGAGTCATTACTTTAATTCAAAAATAAGATTTGAAAGGGATCTTACATATTTAATGGCCTACGTCTAATGTGATCGAAGTTGTATCAGATGGATCGACAACGCCAATTGTAGACAATAGTTCCTTTCTTTGTGCAAGACAACATTGCAATACCTCCAAGGATGACATGGCAGATGGTGCTTGAGCTAGGTCCTCAACAACATTATCTTTCTGATCAGCTCCTGCATTAGGATTATGCATTTTTCTACGTAGAACAAATTTTTGGGGGTGTGGTACTAATTCTATGGTTGGTTTCTCAATGGAGAGAGAACCACTTGTTTGTGATATCAATTGATCGGATGTACTAGAAGGAACATCATAAGAATTAGGTCTTGTTTGAATGTTTACCTCATGATCACACATGAAGACATTGGTATTGGGATGATTCCCCCCTTGCGGAGGGGTTTGTTGGTTCCCCCCTAGAGGGGGTACTAGCATCAAAATAATGGGTTTTTTTTCCCACCGCAATGAGTTATGTTTGGTGCATCTCTTTTCCCAGAGTTAGGATTTTTCTTACTCTTGTATTTCTTCCACTTTCCTCTAAGGTTTCTGGAATGGAGTATTAGGATTTCATAATTATGGGAAGGATTAGAAATTTTCTTACCCTTTTATTTCTTCTTCTTTCCTATAAGGTCTATGGATTTGACTGTGAGGATTTCAAAAGTCTTGGAAGGATTAGCAGGTTGCTACATTTCCTGACTAGTTGTAGGTTGTGAATTCTGAACAGACATTTGTCCCATTTTATGGGTAATCTGCTCAAGTTGGATGACATAATCCATCATACCATCGACATGAGGTCCATGTGGTGGCCTAGTTGGATCAAATGCAGGTATTGCAGGTTTGATCCAAAAAAGTTGGTTACTTCCTAGAACCTGACCACTCCATTGCAGAATGGGGTTAATGGGTGGTTTTCCCCCTTGCAGGGATAAGACCCAAAAATATTAGTTTATAGAACATAACCACTCCATTGATGTGGTCTTTGGGTGTGATAAGCATTCCAAGGTGGGTTTCCCCCTTGCGGAGACTTCCCCAAAGAATATTGGGTACTTCTTGGAACATGACTAATGGGTGGATGGCCTCCTTGCAGATTTGGGCCCCAAGAATATTGGTTACTTCTTGGATCCTGACCACACCATGGCAGTTGTCCTTGGGATTGAAAATAGTTCCAAGGTATATTTCCTCCTTGTGGAGGTTACATCTAGAAAGATTGGTTACTTCTTGAAAATTGTCCATTCCATTGTGGAACAGGATCAATGGATGGATTTTGGCCCCCTTGCATAGGTAGGCCCCAATAATATTGGTTACTTATTGGAATATTACCATTCCATTGATTGTTTCATTGGTTTTTATTAGCGTTCCAAGGCTGATTTCCTCCTTTTGGAGGTGGGCTCCCATAAGATTGGTTACTTCCAAAAACCTTCCCACTCCATTGCAGAATGGGATTGATAGGTGGATTTCCCCTAGGAATTTTTCTAGGATAATTCAAAGGATAACCCCTTGGGGAATTTCCACTAATTTGTGGAGGATAAACCCAATTGGAATTAATGTTCCATGGTCCATTGCTTCCTCCAGGGATATTATGATTCCATGGTGAAGGGTTCCCCCCAGAAGTAGAACCTGGAAAATTATTTGGTATACCAAGAGGATTTTGGCTTAATCCTTTTGTGTTTTGACCTTGATTACCCAAAAAATATGGAAAAATAATTTTTGGTAAGGCACACCCACCAGTATGGATACCAACAGACAAAGTGGATGTACTTCCAATATTGGAACCTGAAACTATACCAACTGGCACTAAAGTGCTAGTTGAACTTCTGCTAATAATATATATACTAATTATTGGTGTAATACCCCTATTTTGACCCTTATGGATTATTGGCTTCAATGTAAATATTGTGTAAATAAAATGTATATTTTCCCTAGTGTGGAGCTCAAGGCCAAGGCCCCACTAGTGGATGTTCAAGTTTAATTGCATAGGCAAGTATTTGGCAGTTTGGTTACCCATGTGATGTTAATCCAGGAAGAGTTGTAAATGATGTAATTATTAATTATGGAAATAAAAATACCCCAAGAAGTTGGCTAAGGAGGAAACCAATGAGAAGGGGCCATGTGTATCCATTAGGGAGAGGTGAGGGGGTTATGGGATTGGTTCCCATGCTTCCACATGTTCAATTGTGAACCCATTTGAATCACCATGTTGACATTATTGCAACTGTAAGAGGGTGGTTGAGGAAACTAGACCCATGAATTCGATGGACTATGGGGAAACTTGTGAATCCGTAGGGAAGGGTATGGCCCTATGCGTTGCTTGTCCCTTAAGCCACTCCACACCTAGGAATTCGCCATATTGTTTTGATAACCATGGATTGACCAAGAACCCAAGACATACACACACCTACAGAGTGGAGCCGTGAAGAAAACAAGTAAAAATCGTGATTGTTGTGTAAGTTGAATGTGCAGATCCGAGAACGCCCAAGGGAAACCTGTACAAGAATGAAACCGGTTGGGACAACCATAGGGATGTTTGTGGGATAAATTGTAGAGCTTGAACGACCTAGAGAACCTGCAAGAACCCTTAGATCGATTGCAGAAGGCCGATTTTAGGGCGCCGACCTGTGAGGAATTGGCTTGTATAACAGAGTTAAAAGGTCAAAGTAGGGTTGGGTCTGCTTGATAAACCTAGTGAAGGTTGAAATACCAAGAAGGAAAGCAACTAAACCTTTCTATGCCCACCCTGAATAGAACCGGAGGGAAGGGGCCTTGAGGGACTGTGCAGCAGAGAAGAGGGCCTTCCTTGTGTTGGGTGAGGTAGGTAATGTGTTTTTCATGCTTGCTTAGTGGTATAAGATTCCTGCAGCTCTGTGGTAGAACTCACTAGCTTCGCAACATCCCCCTCGTTCCCTATATTTCTTGATAAACCCAGCTATAGGTTGGCTTAGCATTGGGAAGAGACCTTGACTGTGAGAGAGTTCCTTAGCCCTCCTTAGTGGATATAAAGCCCAGCTCGAGGGTGGTCTCTCAGCTGGAAGATTACAAGCTAGACAAAGAACTAAGGTTGGGTGGAAAGTTGTCCTCACTTAGCCAGTTGCTTGGGGAAGCTTCAGTTCCAAAGATAAGTGTTTTCTATGTGCTAAATGATGTTAATTCATGTGTTATAACTATTGTTAAGTTATGCTTGTGATGCTCTAGACTAATGAATGTATGACTCCATGAAATTGCTCATTAGGAATCCATGTATAAGCTTGAACATAATATTGAATGCATGTTGGAAGACTTCATCGTTTACATGAATGATGTTCATGGCTAACCCCTGTAGGTTGTTTATATGATTAGCTAACTTAGTCCATCATATGTGTTTATTATGCACTGTATTCACCCTTCAAAGGGATGGTTTAACCACACCTATACCCTAGGAAGAAAGGGGGACAATCCCTTATGTGTTTCAGAGCCCCTCTATGGTCAGGTGAAGGGAGAATTCATGGCAGGAAGAAGGTAGAATCCCTGGAAGAAGGATAAAGGCACTTAAGTGGAGTTATGAGAACAAATTCAGCTGATAAATTAGCATGGTTGGAGTGATCATGTGGGGTGGGGGTTTCACCATTGGATAGATCTCTTCAATAGCTTTCCATTGGTACCAACCTTGTCTCATTTGGACCAAGGAGGAAGAAGTTATGCCCCTCGGAAATTTTCCTTGGAAAGCTTGTTTGGGCAGGGGTCTTTGGTC
The DNA here is from genome assembly GCA_027924585.1 of Larix kaempferi. NCBI lineage: Eukaryota > Viridiplantae > Streptophyta > Pinopsida > Pinales > Pinaceae > Larix > Larix kaempferi. The sequence continues at coordinate 32,476,473 of BSBM01000372.1, forward strand.
CTGACCCTTCCACATCCAAAAGGTCCTTTCCGCATCTACAATGCGGAATGTGGGATGCGTATTGTGGGAGGTAAAATTCCCTAGAGATGGATTATGGAATTTCGCATTTCTGCAACCGTAATGCAGAATGTAGAATGCAAATTGCGGGAGGTAAAATCTCCCGAGACTAGAATATGGAAATCTCCATTTCCGCATCCGCAATGCAGAATGCGGGATGTGGGTTGCAGAAGGTAACTTTTAGGAGAGAAAAAAGGAACCTGACTTCCGAGTTCCGCATGCGGATTGCGGAACTACGGAATTCAGAAAGACAGACTTTTGAGGTCAAAATTGGTTTCTGACTTCTGCATGCGGATTGCGGAAGTCAGAAGCGTGATTTCGATTTTGAATGGCTTTTGAAAATCTGATTTTTGAGTCCCGAAATGTGGAATGTGGAAAGGCGGATTGCGGATCACAATGGGGAATTGCGTTTTTGTGTGGAATGGGATGAATTTGGAAGAAAAAAAAAAGAACCAGAGGGTCTCCCATGGCCTCTGAAGGCCTCCTGGGAGGATAGGGAACGTGACAATTGGAATTGATGTTGAGGTCAAAGTGGAAGCATTACTGCCTTTTGCAGCCATTTTGAGGTTGCATTGGTGTGCTCCCTTGAACTTCTGAAGAAGTAATAGGGTCAAGTGTTGTGTTTTGCACATTACTCAAAATTTTGAAAAAATAGTTAATATTATCCAGTGAATCACAGACAATAAGTACAATTGGTTCTAAAAGACTCGTTAAAGGTGGATTTACATGAGCATTTGTGTGATTCTCTAATGTCTCAATTTCAACTAGAGTAATATCATCAACTATGTCTGTATTCAGTTTGTGATGTAATGATGAACTCTAAGGGTTTGTTTGATATTGTTCCTCCCTAGTAATATTAATTGGGTTATAAATTAGTTATGTTTCCAATTCACTAAGACGTGGTTTTTGTGTTTGTCTCCATGATTTAGTAGGGCCTTCAAATTTTGGTGACTCACCTTGCTTCCGTCATGACTAGCAGATCGAGAGAGTAGCCACTTCGAACTTTTTGATAAAAGGATATTTTTATAGTGGTATATACTTAATCAAAATATATAATCAGACAATACTAGAGGAAATCTAGAATCAACAAGAAGCAAAGTCTCCACACAGTAAAAAATTTCCTATGAATCCAAGCAAGCAATCTAATTTCCCAAAGAACCAAAGCTTAGTGAAAAGATAGATTAGAGGGCCTTCCAAAACTAGTAGCTCCTGAGGGATATCAAGCCTCAAATAATCACTAATAGAGAAGGTATGAGAAACATTTAAAATAAACTTTAATCACCAAAGGTGCAAGTATTGGTTCTTGACCAATCACCCTCCCACAGAGTAAAAGTTTCAAAGTCTGTCTCGGGTACTACAAGTGTCCCCCACTCACAATATCCCAGGAATAGAAACTATGGTTAGCAGTTCACAGTCGATGAACAGGTGGAACAATTGTAAGTCTAGGACAACTCTCATAACCAGGTAGTCCAGAAAGTGATGTCATCGCAAGGACTTGTCACTTACATGGAATTCTGTGATGAGCTCATATCCCACTAAACAAGAAAGAAGTGGTGTACCTCCCTTACTTATCCAAATTGACCTCGTTCTTGACGCATGTTTTAGACGTGCTTTCTCGACAAACATTTTTGCTACTAATGGATTTAAATTCTCAATAATCAATGCTAGTTTCAAAATTTTTGTAGCCTAGGAGTGCTAACTGTCCAATCCTAATACAGGGCCCTAGCCTATCCTTGTTGGTGATATGAAAATAAAATATTGGTTAGTTTTATATTAAACTCCAATTTTAAAAGTAATTTACTTACTTTCAGGAATGACAATGAAATTGGTGGCAATAGAGGAAATTTGGATGAAAAATGGGCCTTTTAACGCTAAAGTACAATTTCTTATCATCACATATTAGCTTATCAAAATGCTTTAAAATTCAAACAAGGTGCATGTAAAAAAATTGGAGGGAAAAAATAAAAACTACTTTTTTGGATCGTATTTTCAACTTATCTCCTTATAGGTTTACTCAAATTTCAAGCGGGAGGACTCATTGGATGCATAATTAAATTATGCATCCAACGAGTACCCATCTTGCATACTTCTAACAACATCCACACCATGAAAAATCGAAAATATATTAAAAAATGTGTTTTCTCTCACTAGAAACACGTTTTTATTATATTTTCAATTTTTCATGGTGTGGATGTTGTTAGAAGTATGCAACATGGGTACTCGTTGGTTGCATAATTTAATTATGCATCCAATGAGACCTCCCACTTGAAATTTGAGTAAACCTACAAGGAGATAGGTTGAAAATACGATCCAAAAAAATAGTTTTTTTACTCTCTCTCTACTATTATTTTATTATTTTCCTTAGGAGGCCCATTTTTTACCCAAATTTTCTCTAATGTATTTGTGACTCGAAATGTAAAATCAATCAATGCACAAATGCTCACTACTCTACCCTTCAATTCGATGAAATCTAAACTAATGAAGAGTTAGAGATTCTTGTAGGTCTTCCAAACGTGAAATTTGCAAAATAGAATTATTTCTATGATTTTTGAAAAAGAAAATTTCTAAAGAAGTGAAGTTTTATTGTCACAAGTTACTTAACTTCTTCATTTCAATTTTTGTTTACAACATGCATAAAGTTCTTTCCAAATGTTTGAATAGGTTTCCAAATCAAGTGAAGTTTGGTGATGAAAAATTTTGGTAGATTGTTTACAATAGAAGGATTATCCATGACTCTCCTTAAGTCCTCTTTCTCTCCAATGCAACAACCTACAAAAACATTCCAAAAAACCTTCATCAAACCAATTTGACTACAAATAGAAGATTGGCATTTGAAAGAGCATAAAACATCAAATTGTAATCAAATATGAAACATACATGAACAAATTTATTTGGAAAGGGAATAATGTCCAATATTTATTAATGAATGGATAAAGTACATCAAATTACCTGTATTCAAGCATGGCACTTCATGAAACCAAGATTCAAGGTTCTCTGCTTCTCTCCTCCAAGAATCCCAACCATTAGGGTTTATAAGCAGTTAGGGAACAAGTGAGGGGGATGTAAGTCTAAATTCCTCCAGCATAACATTAAAATGGGATTAGTGTGCCCTTCATGGTCCCCTATCGCTATCTTATATAGAAAATGAATAATATAGGGTTGAGGAGGAAGTAGTTGCAATTAAGGAGATGCTTCCAAAACCACCCAAACCACCCTTTTTTGAGATTTTATATATTTTGCATATTTTTTGAGGTGCATGCTGGTGAAAAAGGGAGAAATGGCGTGTACATGCAGGTGAACAATGGGGAAAGTGTGTGTACATGCAAGTGAACAAGAGAACAAGGGCATGTACCTGCAGGTGAACCATGTTCCACTAGCGTCTTTGTGGAAAAATGGGAAAAAAGGCCTTTTTAAGGGCTTTTCAGGAAACGTTTTGGTCTCCAAACTTGTTCATAAGATTCCTAACTATAAAATGAACCATGAAAGAGGTAAGGCCATCCTACTAAAGTCCCAAATATGGCTCTTCCATCCACAATTTCCTTTTGTGTGACTCGCAGTAGTCTCATGAAGTGTCGCCATCGAAGTGTCTCCATGAGAGAAAAACATGCAAATGTCATCACGGACGAAGAAGTGCCAAATTTAGCTATAACAGATGCCCCCTAATGTGTGAGGTCAGAGGGTAATATTATGGATTAAATACATTATAAATAATGAAGAGTTGGGTCATGTATTTGAAGAAGCCAAAGAAACCAAGAATCATAGGCTCAAACGAAGTACTTGAAAGAAAGGAAAATGTCATACAATCTCATCCGTGGGATAAATGTCCATGTTCAAATAGTGGAACATGAACTCTAGGAGGATATCATTATGATCCAATAAATATGTATAACTAATGCATATATCATGTCCACTAGAATATAAGCATGGATCCATGAGAAACATAAGTGTGAACATAGCCACAAAAATACAAAGGTGGATCTATGTAAAAACGGGATATCATAGTCATAGAGAACAAACTGGATCCATGTCTCATCAAGAGCCAAAAATGAGTGTGGTTCAATATTGCACAACCTGGGAAATATCAAAATATGATGATGCTATTATAGGCCTAAGGTGTTCAATCCAAACCATCTAAGTGTACGATTCCTAACCATGCGAATAAATGAATTGATGTCAAACATGGAGGATACTATTTGATTACCGCTCATTAATGTAAAACGTTAACAAACACGAGGAAACCCACAAATGATTAAAATGGGCCCCAATGTACCTAGTACATTCTAACAGGTGTGAATAGATTTTCTTGAAGTCGAACACTTGAAGAATCAATCAAGTAGGAGACATTGATGTATTCCCACTACCCAATGGCGATGTAAATTGCCACTGGTGATTGCAATCCCCAAGGTACTACTGGAGCTCTAAACTTCATTCCTATTGTTAACACCCAACTTTTGTCCACCTACCTTGTCATTAGCCCCATCAGACCCATACATCGTTACCACATTCCATTTCCATTATTTTTACCTTGGTAAAACCAAAAAACCAAAGTCTCACATAAAAGGGCCATTTTACAAAATTAATTTGCTCATTTACCTAAACAATGAGCAACTTATGCCCTGACTTGTTTTTTGGATGTTTCTCCTTTTTATCACTCAAAAAAAAAGAATAAACTTGGCATGGCACCTATTATAGCCCAATTTGGAAAAAGGATAAAAAAGTGAAAGGCACAAAATCAAAGGCAAAAGCCAAAAATTAAGGCCAAAAATAAAAATCAAATAAAAAAAATCAAATCCTTATCCTTATCCTAGATCTATCGGTTGTGCCTATAAATGAACCATCAAGGTCCATCACTCAACACCCATTCTCCGTACATTACTCAACCCGTTACTCTATGAAAATCTCCCTGAGACTAGAACTCCCTTTGTGTTCCATTCTCAACCTTCTAGAGATTGTGTATGTGACACGTGGCTGGAGAACCATGGATTGCAAGGAGACCAAGCGAACCCTCCCTTAGACAGTTGTAGGGGCTCTCCTACTATAACTCAGAGGTGATATTAAATCCTTGTAAATGTTATTTTTTACATAATGAAAGAGAATTATTTATTCTTTAAAATATTTTTCTCTGTTTGCTTGATAAAAGGTTTGCATGTTTGATTAGTTTAGTTGTTTAATTTATGTTTTCTTTTTCTTTTTCTTTTCCATTGAGACTCTACTAATTTTAGCACAACCCTCAGTAGGTGTATCTTTGCACGTGCTAGTATGAAAACACCAGCAACAATTTTTGGCAACCATATTGGGGACGATCTCTATCATTCTTTGGTTGTGCTTGTCTAGCCTTTATGGCCATTGATTGAGTTTTATTGCTGCTTCCTAAGTTATTAGAGTCTTAAAACCAGCCTAAATATACCCTTGTTGATCAAGATGAGCCATTTTTTTTCCAAATATCATCTCTGCAATATTTCGGTCAGTCCAAAAAATCGTTGAAAATTGCAAATTTGAAAACTAAGATATCTTTGCCTCCCGGACTCAAATTTCCGCAATTGTTTTTCAAACCATGTATTTATTCAAGGGGAATTCAAATATGTAATCCATTTCTGTAAATATACAAAAATATATCTTCGTTTCGCCCCCCTTTTTATTTAAATGAAAAAAATAAAAATGAAACTGTAAGCAATCGTTTTTGTTTTTATTTTTATGTTTTTGCTTGCAATCATTTGCTTATTGTAGTGGTCTTTATTTTAATCTTTTTTATTTATCGCAGCAAAGAAAAAGTTTTATTTTTTAGTATTTGTTGTTTCTTTAGTTCTATTAAAGATTTTTTTGACCACATATTTCTTGTTTCAGCTAGTGCTTGTTGAAAAATAAAACATTTTATGCTTTGAATGATAAATGCTTAGCTGTAGCCTTTCTATTTTGAAATGATGTTTTCACAAAAAATAAATTAGACTTATTTTTGGAAGTTCATTTCTATTAAGCATTTAATTTCTTAGCTATTGTACACACCATCAGTGCACACAATCACTCCCTAAATCAAACTATCGCTTGGTTCATGCCACTAGTGAAGCCTTAAAATTAACCTTAACTCAACAAATCTTAATGTCATTTGAGGACTAAAAATAATTTAGTAAGGTTCGAACATTGGGGATAGGAATCCAAAAAACACCGTCTTTTTCATATACATTTGAGACATAGTTGTTATCTTCTAGGGTACCAAAATCCTCTTTGATTAGCACATTTGACACGGATTTACCAAGGGGCCTCTCCTCTAGAAGGGAAAGTAGCAAGATTGGTTCCATAATTTCGGGTGGAATGTCGCTCTCCACTTTGCACTCAAGGACACCAACTCGTTGTTCTTGTCATGCATGCTGGCTACCATATCGGGTGTGTGACATCCAAAGAACTTAAGCTACGAGATACCTTTCCGGACGTGATTTGACTGAGGTAGTTTAGTTTTCAGCCTTTACTAGGACTCATTTACTTGGGATCCCTCTCGGTAGAGGGATATCCCTTATTCATTTGGTTCTCCATTTCGTATTGCCTGACCATGGATTTCATCACCCTGCAGGGGATACAATTTGTGTGAGGTTCCATATATTTTAGTTAGGCGTTTGCATGCTCCTATACCCCTCAAGTTAGTGATTCTTTTTCTTTTTAGGAGTGCTACCTATTGGTATTCTGACCATTTCATTGCTGCTCCCCCTGTTGTAGTACACTGCTGCAGCATGATTTTTTTAGCTTGTTGTTGGCTTGTGTGTCGTTTTTATTACCAGATCTCCTTTTACATGCATGGTTGCACTAGGATGTTTTAGAATGTTTTCAGACCACATCCTCTTAGCACTTACACACTCATCACCATTGATTCCCCAAGACACTCCCGTCGACTATGGTGGCAGTCCACACAATAGGGTCCATTGGACACCCCTCACCGCGCACCTCTACGATGTACAACTTCATCACATGATTTTAATCCTCAAGCCCCTATTTCACATCTGACTCCTCTGATCCATATACACCCACACATACATGTTAGGATATCTCATCATTTAGTTATGTACTTTGCATACACCTTGCATGCATGCATACATCTGCATGCATTTGCATGCATCCCAGTCACCAATTTGATGCCTCCAGCACCTAGTCCCTAGTTTGCAAGCACCCAGGAGCTTATTTCCATTCATTTTTATCCCTCCTATCTAGGGAGGTGCCCACTTCTCACCTTCCACTTGAGAAGTGTGCCTTTTCTCACCTACCACTCTAGTTCACTTCAGTTAGCTAGTTGTCTTTCCTTGATTTAAGGCTAGACTGACTCCTAGCTGTTGTTGTCACTCCGATGGACCTCCAGTGAGACTAGACTACCTATTTTGACTCCAGTTAGTTCCTCATGTGCCCTCCACTGAGCCTCCTTCCCTACATTAGTGCCATATCCATCAGTTACACTTATTACACTCAGTTAGACTCAGTTTTACACATGGCTGACAGTTACTTATGCATTGATGACCACCACTGATTGATGATGAGGAATCCTAGTTGGAGCCGGGATATTCCATGCAGTATATTCGAATGAACTCCTAGGCTAATTCGAATTGCTCATTCATTGTGACAGTATTATATTGTAATTCTACTATTCTGAGTTATAGAGCACTGATGCATCTCTCTTGCACAGTTTTTACTCCAATTTGTTTTACATCATTATGATTGATTTACTTGTTCAATAGATCTGTTGTGACTAATTTTACATGGTATCAGAGCCATGGCAGGGACAATATTTCTCTTCTACAGGTGTTCTACATGAATATTTGAGTGAATTTGCTCAAAAATACTGCAGTTTTGGCATGCAAAACTCCTTTTGCATTCGCTAATGCTAAAATTTTCTCTCCAATACCACTCCAAAAGCTTGAGTTTTCCACAGAATTCCTAGATTTTATACATTGGATCTTCAAGATTTCTTGATCTCCAATCCCAGGTGTGATGCAACTCTAAAAGGGTGGATTGTTCGACCTTATGGTTCTTGTTTTGATTGTGATTTGTAGGTTAATCTTCTCCATCAATTGCATTCGTTGTCTTGTGATTTGCAAGTTCTTCTTCATCAATTGCACTCGCTATCAGTGATGGATTACTCTTCTTCAAATCCTATGCTAACTCCTTTCAATTATTTTTATTGGAAAGATGACATTGAGATTATATTGCGCTCAAAAGGGTTCTATAGAATCACCATGGGCCTCGAATTGGAGCCAAACGCATTGCTTGAGAAAACAAACACTTCAATAAGATTGATGAAGCTTATGGTCTTCTTTGCCTCTCTATTTCCAAGGATCTTCATTTCGATCTTAGCGGATTGAACTTTCCAAAAGCAGTATGGGAGCAACTTGACAAACATTTTGGAAAGCAGGATGAGCTTAGATCTTTTCAATTGGAAAATGAATTGATTGCTCTTAGTCCTGAGAATTTTGAGACCATCAATGCGTTTTTTACAAGATTCAAGCATTTGGCTTTGCAATTGAAGAATAATGGAGTTATCAAAGAGTATAAACAATTGATCCTCTCCATTCTTTCAAAGCTTTGTAAATATTTCTCGGTATTTGTCTCTACTTTCAATTCCGGTCGGCTAACTACCCCGAATTGGAAGATACTTACCTTGAATGCCTTCATTGAGTCCTTTACCAAAGAGCATGATAAGCTAATTCAAATGGGGTCCATAAGCTCCAAATATTCAGCTCTCTTTGTTGGAGGATCCAAGAATTCAAATGGAAAAGGGAAGAAAAAGAAAGAGAAGCCTAAATTCAAACCTTCCAAGCAAAGAGAGAAAAGCAAACCATCGGATGCACCATCCGATTCAAGGAACAAGCAAAAGGGTAAAGAGGGTAAAGAAAAATCTAAATGTTCTTATTGAAACCATGGCTTTCATCCTGAAAGTTCATGCATGAATAAACAATAGATCAAATGGCCCTCCTTTTGGAAAAGAATAACATAACTCTTCCCGACGGTGCATGGAAGAAGGATAAAAATGATAATCATGAAAGAGGTCAAGCACTCATGGAAACTGTTTCGAAACCCACCACTCTACTTATAGATTCTGGTGCTTTGACTCATATGGCTGCAAATATTGACTCTTTTTCCTCATTTGATCCAAACAGCTCCATCCCCATCCATTTGGGAGATGACTCAAAATTTTCATCAAAGGGTAAAGGTACCATCCATTTAGAGCATGGCAGTTTTCAGAATGTTCGTTATGTTCCTTCCTTGGCTTTGAATCTTCTTTCTGTGTATCAAATGACACACACTGGTGAAACAATGCAAGTTATTTTCAGCCCTAACGAAGTTGAAATTTCTGATATTGAAAGTGGAAAACTTATTGCAGTCAGAAAGGAAAATCATACTGCAAAATACTATGAGTTTTCACACTTTGTGCCGCTTGAAAAGCCCACTGCTCTTCTCACTCATGGCAATGAGGTTAGTAGGATTGGAATGAAAGGTTTGGACACCTTAATTACAATTATTTGATGTTGTTACAAAACAAATCCATGGTTGATGGTCTTCCGCACCTCCATTCCTCGAAGGGAATTTTCCTAGGTTGCATCATTGGGAAGCACCCTGAACATAAGTTTGACTGCGGCAAAGCTAGTAGAGCTTCTACTATTTTGGGGCTGATATATTCCGATATCAGTGGTATGCTTCCCAATATGTCCATGAATGGTTCAAGGTATGTTTTGACATTCATTGATGACTTCTCCCATTTTACTTGGGTCTTCTTCTCAAACACAAATCAGAAGTGCTTGGAAAATTCAAGGATTTTAAGGTTTCTGTTGAGACTACTGTTGAGAGAAAGATAAAAGCTCTTAGATCTAATAATGGAGGAGAATATATCAAAACTGAGTTGCTGCAACTTTGTGCTGAAAGAGGAATTCATATCCAACATTCAGTTCCCTAAACACCCCAGCAGAATGGTGTAGCGGAAAGGAAGAATTGATCACTGAAAGAGATGGCTACCTATATGCTTGAATCAAAAGGTTTGCCTGCAAATATTTGGGATGAAGCCATGAATGTTGCTGCATACATTCAGAACCGAGTTTCACATTCATCCGTGAAAGGTAAAACTCCTTTCGAAGCATTCACTGATCATAAACCGGATGTGTCCAATTTGAGAGTTTTTGGCTCCACTGCATGGGATAGAATTCCTTCTGAAAAGAGAAAATATTTGGATCCACAAAGTACTGAATGCATCCTAATAGAATATGGACAAGAATCAAAGGCATATAAACTCATGAATATCATATCCAAAAATATATTCATAGAGCGAAGTGTGAAGTTTGAAGAACCGCTTCAAGATCTGAAACTAGTCAAGGAAAACACTCCCGATCCGCAGTCTCTACAAGAAGAAGATTCAAGAGAAGATGAAGAAAGCATTGGATCTGATATCTCTGATATTTTATCAGACTTTGATGGCCATGAAATATCAGGTTCAGAATCCAACCATAACGATCCTCCTCAGTTACCAAAGTGGGCCCAAAACACTCTACAATCTGCTGCTCCAAACATTGGAAATCCTGTTGATCCAAGGAGAACAAGAGCAGACTTTCAAAGAGAAGGTACGGATCTTTCTTTTTCTGATCCATTATTATATGAGAAATTTTATTTAATGATTGGTTCAGATCCCAAATCATACTATCATTCCCACCGAGACCCAAGATGGAAAACCGCCATGGATGAAGAGTACAGTTCTCTTCAAAAGAACAATACATGGGAGCTAGTTTCTCTTCTACCTAGAAGATAATTAGTCCAATGTAAGTGATTCTACCGCATGAAAGTTGCTACTGATGGATCTATCAACAAATAAAAAGCTAGGTAGGTGGTAAAAGGTTTTTCCCAATTCCAAGGAGTTGACTACACTGAGACTTTTCCACCGGTTGCAATGATGGATTCCATCAGCCTAGTTTTGGCTATTTTCGCATCCAAGCACTGGGAAGTGCACCATATGGATGTGAAGAGTGCTTTTATATATGGATATCTCGATGAAGAAGTATATATGAAGCAGCCAGAAGGATACATATCAGATCCATCATTAGTTTACAGATTGAAGAAATCTTTGTATGGATTGAAACAGGCCCCAAGGGCTTGGTATGCAAAGATGGACTCCTTCCTTCTTTATCAAAATTTCAAAAGATGCAAATCTGATCCGAATGTGTATGTATAGCAAGTTAAAGGTAATTTGCCAATTTTTGTTCTTTATGTTGATGATCTTCTCATTACTGGTAGCACTCTCCTGTAATACCCCAATTTTGACCCTTATGAAATATTGGCTTTTAATGTAAATATTGTATACATGCGATGTATGTTTCCCCTAGCATGGAGCTCAAGGCCAAGGCCCCACTAGTGTATGTTCGGATTTTATTTAGAATGGACAAGCATTTGATATTTTTTTACCCATGTGCTATTAAGCCATGGAATATTGTAAATGATGTAAATATTTGATATTGCAATAAAATACCAAAACTGGATATGGAAGCAACGAATGAGAAGGGGCCATGTGTATCCACTAGGGAGTGGTGAGGGGGTGGGGGTGAACCATATGCTGCCAAATGTCATTGTGAGAACCCATTTGACTTACCTTGTTGACATTTAATTCCGTTGTAAGGAAGTAGTTGAATATTTTTGTCCATGGCTTCAATGGAGCATGGGCCGCCCAGAAATTTGTATGGAAAAGTATGGGCTCTGTTTTCTTGACCCACAAGTCACTCTACCTCATGGGAATTGGTTCTTCCTCATTCCCATCCCATTGTGGAAGAACCTAGCATCAATTTTCATCCAAAAACGAATTCCCAGCAGTGAGAAAAACCAGAAATCGCAACTTTGAAAGAACCCACATTTTGAAGAGCCATAAACACCCAAGATTGGTATTTGAAAGTGAAATCCAATGGAGGATCCATAGATATGAACCTTGGGGCGAAATTCAGAGTATTAGATACGCCGAAATGCATTGGAAAACCCAGTTTTTACAGCCCATAAATGAAGTGACAGGATTGAGTTATTGGATAACAGAATTGTGAGAAATCCAAGTGCGAAAGACTGAGCAGAGGTTGGGTTGGCTTGATAAAACCATTAAAGGCTAGAATCTCAAGGAATTAGCAGCTGGACCTTTCTATGCCCATCCTGAAGAGCACTGGAGGGAAGGGACGCCTGGGGGGCTGTGCAGTAGAGAAGGGGACCGTCCTTGTGTTGGATGTGGTAGGTAATGGGGGTGCCTTGACTATTGAATTATCTTGAGATGTCTGTAGCTCTATGGATGATCTCACTGGCTTAGCATTTCCCTCCTTTGTCTTTTGTATGCTTGATAAACTCAACTGTGTGTTGGCTTAGCATTGTTGTTGAGTGAAACCATGGCTATGAGTGAGCCCATTTAGTCCCTCCTTAGTGGATACACAACCCAGCTCGGGGGTGATCTCTTAGCTGAAAGAATATAGGATGGACATAGATCTATGGTTGGGTGGAATGTTTCTCTTACGTAGCTAGTTGTTTGGATAGCTTCAGCTCAAAGATAAGTGTTCTCTTTGTTTAAATTATATGCATTATGTGTTTTGCAATGTATTAATTATGAATGGTAATTATTCATGTTAATCAAATTGATATGAATTCTGTGCATAGCATGAGAATGGGATGGATTCTCTTCCTGTTGATTCATCTTTTGCTTGAGATAAATATGCTGAGGCATTTCAGTTTGTGTGTGTTAATACGAGTTTTAATTTCATTGTGTTTATTTGAACTATGAGCGTGCACCATGGGGGCTTCACTCAATAAACTACTATCATAGCACGTTCGTTCGTGGAATATGAAACAATACACCTAATTTCACTAAATATTGGAAAATACCTTCCAAAATCATTTTTTTAACCCCCTCTCAATATGCCTTCCCAATTTAAAAAAACCCTATTTTCACTAGATATTGTATGTATCAATTTTTTCATTAACATTTTTTAAATCCCTTTATATTTCTACCTAGTATATTGATATGATACCCCTCTTATGACCCCACATGCATTCTACAATGCACCTTGCTTATTTCGATGTATATTGTGGATGCACATTACTTCACCCACAATGCAATTACTCAACCACATATCATTATGATTTGCAACATCTAATGGTCTAATGAAGAGATAGGAGATCACTTATTGTATGTCACTAGAGCCAATGCACATAGAACAACATTTAGATTGCATGTTGCAGTTCCCCAATCGCTGACTAAGTCTATTGTGGGCTAGGTATCCAAACCCCCAAGGCTTGTAACAAGATCTAGGAGGATGACTAAACCTCCCAAGGCCTGTAATAGGCACGAGTGGTTGGGTATTCAAGCCCCCAAGGCCTATCGAGGGCCTATAACAAGCCCTGGAGGCTTAGAGCCTCCCAAGGCTATTGGTAACAACTAGCTGAGTGCTATTGGTAACAATTGGCTATCAATGAAAACTGTCTCTCGACAATGATCGACTGGAACCCCACTTCACCACGAAACCCCTAGCCTCAAGCATTCCTCAAGACGCGATTTCCTTGCGTACTAGTAAGCCCAAGCCTTCCCTCAACCTGATTTCTCATCCAGCCGTGATCCCGCCATCTCCATTTGGAGGATATTTGTCAGCCCGCCCATATAAAAAATACCCCAAAGTATTTTTGTATTATTACATTAAATAAAAAAACCCTTTTCCCCTTAATATATAAGCAATATAATTTTTAGGTTTAATATCGCAATATGAATGAACGTGATATTATATTGCCTTCTAGTGAAGCCCCCGTGGCTTGCATACACAAGTTTTAATTTTATATGAATTTGTGAGTAATGTATGGGGCTGAAATTACCAATTAAGCCCTGGTATGTTAGTAATGTTTCCTTCCTTGCATCGGATTGATGGAAGGGGACGTGACATCTCCTTACAATCAACAAGATAAAAACTGCCTTAAATCTAGCTTTTGACATGAGCGATTTGGGCTTGCTGAAGCAACCTTTGGGCTTGGAGATAGCTCAAAATTTTGATGGGATCACATTATCTCAGCAAAAGTATGCTTCAGACCTACTATTAAAATTTAATATGGTAGAATGTAAGGCAGCTTCATTCCCATTCCTCTCAGGAATCAGTCTTGAGGAGGGAAATTCTACACCGATTGCATATTGCACTATGTATCGACAGTTGATTGGTTCACTACTATACTTGACAAACTCAAGGCCTGATATTTCTTATGTCGTGAGTGCTATATCAAGGTATATGTAGCAGCCCCATGAGCTTCATTGGTGGGCAGCCAAAAGGATCTTGCAATATGTGCAAGGTACAAGACAATTTGGCATACACTATGCTGCAGATTCTGAGCTAGATTTTATTGGTTTCACTAATTCAGATTGGGCAGGTGATAGAATTGATCGGAATTCCACTTCCAGATATGTTTTCATGATTGGCCATGGCCCTATTTTTTGGCTAAGCAAAAAGTAGGAAGCCATTGCACTTTCTTCAGCAGAGGCAGAGTATCGAGGGGCAGTCAATGCCTGCATTCAGGCAGTTTGGTTGTAGGGTATTCTTTCCGAGTTTGATTTTGCTAGCACTACATCAATTGTCATATTTTGTGACAATCAAAGTTCTATTAAGATCTCCACAGATCCAGTTCAGCAGCAGAGGACCAAGCACATTGAGATTCACATGCACTACATCCAAGAGCTTGTGCATGATCGCACCATCGTTCTGCAATATTGCCCTATTGATGAGCAAATTGCAGACATCTTCACCAAGAGCTTCACTGAGAAGAAGTTCTCTTACCTCCATTCACTATTGGGGGTGAGATCCATCATGGTGGAGACAGATTAGATCCATTTTATGTTTATCTTGAGGGGGGGCTTTCTTCCCATTGGGTTTTCCCTCTTTCCTCACTTAGCTTATTTTCAACCTTATTTGGATTATTGTATTACGGTGACCTTTGGTCTCAGTAACCAAGGCCCTACATTTTATTTCATACATCATAGTATAGCTTGAGGGGGGGTGTTAGGATATCTCATCATTCAGTTATGTACTTTACATGCACCTTGCATGCATGCATGCATCCGCATGCATCCCAGTCACCAGTTTGATGCCTACAGCACCTAGTCCCTAGTCTTCCAACACCCGGGAGCTTATTTCCATTCATTTTTAGCCCTTTTAGCCAAGGAGGCGCCCACTTCTCACCTTCCACTTGAGAAGGGCACCTTTTCTCACCTACCACTTCAATTCACTTCAGTTAGCTAGTTGTCTTTCCTTGATTTAAGGCTAGACTAACTCCTAACTGCTGTTATCACTCCGATGGACCTCCACTGAGACTAGACTACCTATTCTGACTCCAGTTAGCTCCTCATGTGCCCTCCACTGAGCCTCCTTCCCTACATTAGTGCCATATCCATCGGTTACACTTATTACACTCAGTTAGACTTAGTTTGACACCTGGCTGACAGTTACTTGTGCATTGATGACCACCACTGATTGATGATGAGAACTCCTAGTTGGAGCCAAGCTATTCCATATAGTATATTCGAATGACCTCCTAGGCTAATTCGAATTGCTCATTCATTATGACAGTATTGTATTGTAATTCTACTATTCTAAGTTATAGAGCACTGATGCATCTCTCTTGCACAGTTTTTACTCCAATTTGTTTTACATCATTGTGATTGATTTACTTGTTTAAAATAGATCTATTGTGACTAGTTTTACAATACAACACCATTTAGTCCAATGGACAGCATGAATCCTAACCAATTTTACGGAGGGATTGCTGGCAACGGATCTACTAGTGGCCCTGTTTCTACTTCAGCCTCCATTCCAGCTATGGGGTACACTGGAACCTCCATTCCTAGTGCTACGGGACCCACCATCGCAATTTCCATGGGACCCACCATCCCCTGGGCTACTAGAAACACCCCCACTACTACAGTGCATCGCACTGTTGGGTCCATACCCATAGGTAGTGGGTCCATCCCGAACACCATCCTTGGGACCACCAACGATAACCTATGGGTCAGAAGCCCTTTTGTTCAGTTCCCTACACCCCCCATGGGTGGTTCCATCATCCTGGTTGTTCCTACCACCAACGCACCATTTTTTAGCGGAGGTGGCCACACAATAACCAGGATGGCTAACATGCAGGTCGGCCCATCCATGTCACATCTGCTTGCAAGTTTTCCATTCATGGCCAGTATCAACCTCCTTGACTTGGATAGATTGACCAACAAACAAATCCGACATGATCCCACATCGCCTCCCATGCCCACCAATATTTCGTCAGGCATCCCCAAGTTTGAGGGGGAGAGTGGTAAGGACCCGCAAAACCATATCATGTCCTTCCACTTATGGTGTTCCTCCAAATCCATAGTGGATGATTCAATCCACCTATGCCTTCTACAATGGAACCTCACTGGCGCTACATCCAAGTGGTATATTGACCAACCCCATTGGACACATTCCTCCTTTACATCCCTTGCATCGACTTTCCAGTAGCTCTTCCAGCTACCATTCTGTTACGATGCTGGTGTTGAGACTCTACTCTCTTGTAGACAGAATACGACTACCCATATCATAGATCATATCCACGAATGTCATAGATGATGAACCCAAATTATAGGTATCCTATAGCCTTTTTGCCACAGTAAAGCACAAGATATGATGAAGGAAATACACATGTTTTGTGGGAAAATGTATTTACTTTGATTATTTAATAAGGATGTTTAGAGATTATTCTTTTTATGTTAAAAGCATTTTTCCACATGCTAACCTTGGTAATGAGTAGGCATAAACAGGGCATGAAGGTCTTGAGATATCTACGAGGCAGTCAAGGCTCGAGGACTGCAGATAAAAGAGGGGCTCAACGCTCATATCTCCCTAAGTTCTAGCAGAAGCCTTGATTAAGAGGATCAACATTTATGATCATAGACTAGGTTAGAATTAGAGACATATATATATGGACCTCTCGGGTAGTGAGGGGGTCCTATTGCTATTTTGTAGAATCAATCGTCTATGCATTTTTGTATTGCGAAGACAGTTTGTGTTAAAGACTTTTCTTGAACCATGAAGTTACTATTTTAATAAGAAGACTGATCTTACTTTCAAGCCTGCGTTTATAAGTTTTCCATACTCCTGAGTATGGGTTGGGGAGGGCCCCTCCAGCACTTAAGTCAGGAGTTTTACTATGTTTTTAGGTATTTTCCATATGTGTTGTGTATTGATTTAATCCCTATCGTATCTGGAAGTATTTTTATTGAATTTGAATAACATGGTTTTATTTCAGTATTAAAGCGATCATTTTGATTCAGCATAATATATGTAGTTGGTTACAGTGCATTCCGTAGTTTGGTAAAACTCTTTCCGTAGTCCTATACCTGCATTCTGCGCAAGCATATTTTGACATTTGTTTTCATGCATTCTTATATTAGTTTTAAAATAATGATTCAGATCTAAGAGCTCATACATATTTCCCTTATCAGAGTTAGATCATAGAGGTTAATCACTTTCAGTTCTTTGGTTTAATTAATGATCATCACTTTGAGTGTTTAATCCGAATAGATAGGATTGGTTACTTCTCAGCATTGGATATTTACGTTCTGATTTGGTTTGCAATATTTAAGTTTTTAGATTAGACTTTTAATATTCAGTACTTGATTTTTAGTATTCACTTCTTAGATTAAAATCCCAGCTTTCAACATTTTATTTCTAGACTAAGTTTATCAAGCTTTCAACATTTCTTAGTATAGATTTACAGTTTTTAGCATTTAACTTCTTAAAGGAATTTGTCATTCATAGATGCACAATATTTTTAGCTTACTTTCTTATTTGATTAAAGAAACCTTTAAAATATATACCAACACCCCAAACATGACGAAGACTATCCTATAAAGCACATACATTGCTATCACCTCTGAAGTTTATACGTCCTCTGGTCGATAATTAAAGTATGCTCCTGGTCTAACTTCCCTAATTAGGAATCCATTCTTGGATACCACCACTTTTTGGCGCCGTTGCTGGGGAGGTTCTTAATCTTTAGGAGACATCTTTGAAAAAAATAAAACAAACACATAAAAACAACCAAAAACAGAAAAAATTTACCATGAATGCCTAGACGATAGAGAGATAGATTTGGATGCTTCCTGCCTGCCCGCCCTATGAGCAACAACAGTTTTGATAATTCTCAATTTGAGTTCCTTAACTCAGAGGAAGAGGATGATTCTAGCTACGACCCAAACAGAGATAACTTCTTTGCTAGCTCTAGCTCAAACACTACTATGGCAAAAGAAGATGAGGAACCTAGAGAACTGTTCACCTTTCCCATCAGTGTACCCCTTTTAGATGCCAGGATGAAGAATATCAACCCTAATAACCTACCAAACTTCCATGGCCTAACCTCAGAGGATCTTGACACATTTTTGTTTGAGTTTGAGGTAGTTTGTAGATCATTTGGCTACACCACCAATGCATGGAAACTAAGACTCTTCCCTTCTACATTGAAAGATCTATCACTCAGATGGTTTATGAGCGTAGAAGGGAACGACATTTTTTCATGGGACCAAATGAAACAAACTTTCCAAGAAAAATATAGAGACTACTGTAAGGCAAAATATACAAGAGATGAAATCTTTAGAATGCAACAAGGAGAAAGAGAATCATTAGAATATTACGCAGAACAATTTCAGCTCAGCTACAAACGAGCTAGTCACTGCACGTTAGATCCTGAATCACTAAAACTTGTCCTTCTTAGAGGGATAAAAGACTAAAATATAGAAGTCTTAAACCTTCTAGGACATGGAGATATATTCCAGAAAAATTACGACCAAATCCTGCAAATTTTAAAAAACTACTCTAGATCTAGGAAAGGTAAAAATGGAACAAGGGATTCACACCCATTTACTAAAGGATCAGCATCTTCAAGACCAAACCTTACAAAATATGATTTAGGAAACCTGTTAGATGACATGAAGACCGATATCCTACAATATTTGTTCATGCAACTTGATGCACTTCAAATTAAGAAGAAACAGGAAGAAATAAACCAAGCATTGGCAGTCTTTTGTCCACGCTGCAGAAAAAAAAAACATGAGAAGGGGAAGTGCACAATAAACACCATAGAAATATGTGGCCTTTTCACTGACGACCACTCCACTGATAAATTTCCTCTGTTTCCCTCCTGCAAAGCTTCTATTCAAGAGCCCACAGCTAAAGGTGCAATAGAACAACTATGTTTCGTCAATCAAAGGAGAAATAATTTTGCTAGGCCTTACCAACCCAACAACCAAACCTACTATAACCAAGGAAATAACTAGAAAAATTGGAACTCAGTACCATCCCCATGGCCATCTCATCCAAGTCCAAACCAGTGGAAGCAAAGCCAACCATATCAACAACCCTATTAGCCCCAATCTTACTCTCCATACCCCCCACCTTTTGCTCAACCAACCACAAATTATGGAAATCATTATCCTTATTCATCGAATTGGAGGCTCCATTACAATAGCAACAACCACTCATCATGCCACCACCACAAAACCAACCACTCCCCAGACCTCCACCAATTCCTACCCAACCAATTCCAAACCCTAACAACAACAAGCCAGGACAACAACAAGCCTACAATACTGAAATGGTACAGTTTCCAACTTATGTTGTGGATATGCTAGAGATAAACAAAATTAATTTAAGGTATGGGAAAACATTGCAAAATACACACACACAAAATAATCAAGAGGATGAGGCTCACGAACAAACAACACAACCTCATATTCAACATCCTGATGAACCAAACCCTTAGGAGGAAGAAATTCGACCACTCACACAAAATAGAAACCCTCCATTCCCTGAAAAACTTGTACGAAATACAAGAGAAGAAGAGGATAATGCAATTCTAAACGAATTGAAATGCTTGAATATCCAAATTCTAATTTTACAGGCCATCAGAGATGTGCCTATCTGCAACAAGTTTATTAAGGAAAATTGTTTGAAAAGACCTGGTAGAAGAAGATGTGACCCACCCACGATAAACGTAGTAGGCTAGTTAGCAGATCTAATGTTGGGTATCATTGTTAACCCCAAATACCTTGATCCAGACAGCCCAGTAGTCAACGTGACCATCAATAACAGACAGATAGACAAAATCCTAATTGATTTACGAGCTGCTATCAATGTGATGACCAAGGATACTATGATACACCTAGGACTCCAATCGATGGTCGTACCTACAACTACCGTGCTATAGCTAGCCGACACATCTACAGTAAGACCTGAAGGGATACTTGAAGACATAATTATCAATATAGAATCCTGGGAATACCCAGCTGATTTCATAGTCATCGAAGTAAAGAGTAAACTTAGTGGATACCCAATAATACTAGGGAGACCATGGCTGGAAACTGCAGATGCTTACATAGGATGTAGATCGGGCAATATGACAATCACCAGTGGCCAAGCTAGGAAGAAAATCACGATTTATCCCCCAACAAGGAAGTCTTCAGACCTAGAATATCAAAACTGGTAAGACGATTATGATGATAGATCCAAAAAAAACATACGACCTATCCTTACAAATGAAGCTGCCCTATCACTAAAGGCCATCAACGAAGATAGTCATTTAGATAGGTTTATACAGAATGCTTCTTCTAATCAGAATATGTTTGAAGATTTTCTTGGCACAGGTCAGTAGCAAGGAGAGGAAACATTAAACCATGATCCTGACAAAATGTGGCCAGAGGTACTCACACTTGAACAACATCCAATTCAGATAAAAACAATCGAGATAATGCCTGGAAGGACGGTTAATATTAACTCCAATTTGGAACCAGGACAAGAACAACAATTATTGAAGGTACTGACAGACAGCAACAAAGCCTTTGCATGGATGTATACTGACATGAAGGGTATCCACCCAGACATCTGTAAACATTATATCTATATAAAGGAAGGTGTTGTTCCTATCAGGAAACCATAGAGAAGAATGAACCCAGTACTAAAGGACATAGTTAAGCTGGAATTACAAAAGCTGTTAAATGCAGGGTTCATATACCCAATCTCAGATAGTGAGTGGGTATCACCACTGGTCATAGTTCCTAAAAAAGGAGGGAAGTGGAGGATTTGTGTGGACTATAGAGAGATCAATAAAGCAACCAAGAAAGATCACTTTCCTCTCCCATTTATCGATCAAGTATTGGACACATTAGATGGGAACAAATATTTCTCATTTTTGGATGGCTTTAGTGGGTACAACCAAATCCTCATTCACCCAGCTGATCAGGACAAAACAACATTCACATGCCCATGGGGCACTTATGCATATAGAGTGCTTCCCTTTGAGCTCTATAATGCCTCAACAACGTTTCAGAGGGAAATCCTAAGTATCTTCTCTATTTTTATTAATGAACAAATGAAGGTCTACATGGATGACTTCACACCCTATGGCCAGAATTTCGACCAAGCACTAAAACATCTAGAACTGGTTTTGAAAAAATGTATTGAGATGAGCTTATGCCTCAACAACGAAAAATGCAGGATGCTCATGGAAGAAGGCATTGTGCTTGGACACCATATTTCATAGAGAGGAATAGAAGTTGACCAAGCAAAAGTCACAGACATCAAAACACTACCACCACCTGTGAAACAGAGAGATGTGAGAATTTTTCTTGGGAAAACAGGATACTATAGACGATTCATTGAGAGTTATAGAAAAATTGTTGCACCAATGTTTGCTCTACTCACAAAAGACACAGAATTCATATGGTCAAAACATTGTATGCTATCATTTGACAAACTCAAAGAGAAAACGATTACAGCTCCAGTACTCCAAGGACCAGATTGGGCACTTCCATTCCACATCCACTCGAATGCATCAGATAAGGCCATTGGATCTATCCTTGGACAAGAACGAGAGAAGAATCCCTATGCTATATATTATATCAATAAAAATTTGGCAAGAGCAGAATTAAATTCTACTGTCACGGAGAAGGAGTTTTTGGCTGTCATACATGCCATTAACAAATTCAGGCACTACATAACTGGATAACAAGTTTTTGTCCATATAGACCATTCAAAAATAAGGTATCTCATGAACAAACCTAATACAAGTGCTCAAATCATTAGATGGTTACTCCTCCTGCAAGAGTTTGACATCACAACTTTGGATAAGCCAGGAAAACACAATGTAGTGGCTGATTTTCTGTCTAGGCTCACCCATGGACAAGACAATGAAGTGGTAAATGAAATTTTTCTTGATGAGCATATTTTTGCAATCTCCACAAGGATCCCATGGTTTTCTAACATAGCAAACTATCTAGTGTTTGGGAAATTTCCAGCACATTACAGCTACAAAGAGAAGAATAAAGTCATAGGACAAAGTGCCACTTACACATGGATAGAGGGAATACTCTTCAAAAAAGGGCCAGATCAAATATTAAGAAGATGCATTAGAGAAGATGAAGTGCATGACATAATGGATGCCACTCACAATGATCCATGTGGAGGACACTATGTTGCAAAAAGAATGCAGCAACCAAATCTGGTTGTCTCCGTTGAGAAGCGAATCCGACTTCACATAATTGAATATAAAAATATATATGATAAAATGATTGATAATTGGATGGTTTAATGTATTACAAGAGCTCGCCTTTAATATGGCTTGAGCGTTCCGAATGAAAGGTTATGTCCTTTCATATTAAAAGATAAATACTTTAATGATTAACAATTATTATTTATTTAATATGCTATTTATATTCGTAGCATTGCCACTCTCTTAGAAAGGCTTTGTCCTCAAAGCCTTATAATTTTGTTGCATTGTTCCTTGCGATGTCATGGCTGACGAAACATGTCAATACGAACTGCTAAGTGTAGAGCATAACTTCCGATATGTGGATGGGTCAATCCATCCCAAATTGATTTGTTGCTGACTATTGGGATTCCCCACTGATCTGTCATTAAGAGCTTTGATCACATTAGTACCATCATCTTTCGACATTTCCCACTTTTTAGAATATCGGTTTTTATGGTTGGGGTGTCGATAGGCAATTTTCACAATGTCATTTTCTTTTACAAGTGTCATCTTTGGAGCATTGATCTGAGCTGGAAGTTTTATTTTCATCTCTTGAGGTTTTAAGGTTTCATTCTGTATCTTTTCCAACTTGTTTCCTAACTGCCTGTTATCATTTTGAAACCTCTTGATCAATTCGACCTGCGATTTTCTGTAATCTTCAAACTTCTTAAGTTGCTCCTTAAGATCTTCATTATGACTTCTGATGTAGCTATTTTCTTCCTGCTTGTCGAGAACTTTTCCTTCAATGTCTTTCGTAGATTGTTCTGTCTTCCGACTATTTTTCAACTTCTTAATTTTTGTGACTAGTGTCTTGTTATGATTTCTTAATCTGAAAATTTCTTCGGAATTGTTGGATAGTGTTTTATTACTCTTTGCGATCTCCAGTTTGTGTGCCTTTTTAGAGTCGTCATTTTGTTGTTAAAGAACATTTATCTGTTGTCGACATTGGCCAACCTCTGATTCTTGACTTTCTAATTTATGTCGTATCTGAGTTAGTTCTTCATCCTTGTCACTAACGATTTTGTTCAAGTGCATTATTTATTCTTCGTAATCGTTTATTTCTTTCTTTATATCATGATTTTTTAATCTTTGATTGAATTCATTTTCGGCTTTGAATTCATCAATTTGCGCATACAATTTTTCTATACACTTTTCTTGGTCAGAGATTTTTATTTCATTGCACCTTGCTTGTAATTCCATTCTTATTTCTAAATTTTTATTTATGTCACACAATTCTTCATTGTCTTTTTGATAACATTTTAACTTTGTTTCTAATTTTTCTATTTGTAGTCGCAAACCGTCTTCCATGGTCTCGACTTCTTCGGAGATGGATGGTCTTTGATTTCTTTGATGAGTCTTTCTTTGACTTTTTTTTTCTTATTAGGTCAAATAACCCCTTTTTTTTCCACAAATAATTATTATTATATTTTTTTTTACTATAAATTCTTTTGAATAAGAATTATTTGGATAAACGAAACAAAATAAAAGAAGAAGAGGTTATATTTAAATATTTTACCCATTAATTATAATAATTATTTTCCTTACAATAATTATTATTAATTAAGTCCTACCAAAATTGGGCCCAAATATTCACTTCCTCACACCAGATCAAGAAGCATGGCGAAATTAAAAGACAAACGTGAGAAATTGGAAAAGGACATCAAGGCCCTTGTTGCAAACCAAGAAAAATTCAGAGAAGAAACGAAAAATAGCAAGGCACTTAAGAAAGGAATTAAACAAGATGTTGTTCTAGTACTAGGAAGAAAACTTGATGACAAAGTAGACATCATGCACGAGAAATAAAAAGAGTTAGATAACAAGATGTGTGCGATGATACAGAACATAAGCACCATGGCACAAAACTTGAGCATCATGACACAGAACCAGAATACCATAATGGAAATGTTACAAAAACCAAGGTCTAATACAAACCATATCACTAACTCAAATATGTTGGACCACTATGTCAACAAAAATGAGAGTAACAAAATTGATCAAGACAATAAACAAGACAAGGAGACTAAATATCGTAGGGATGACCAAAATACCAATAATATTTTTGATAAAGATGAGCTCAACCAAGATTATAATGAGAGTCAAGCCAGTATCATTGACAATAAGGACGATCCATACAATGACAAAAGATGGATCCTACAATATGAAAAGGAATCCAAGTCAAAGGAATCAGATATCGTAGATTCATCTTCTACCTTAACTCTTCTACCACCCTGGAGAAACCTAAATGTAACACTATCAGGTGACTTTGAGTGTGAGAAGCCTCACGAAACGCCACTTCTCGAGATAAATTGTAAGGATAATAAAATGAAAACATTACGTGATGACATCCTAAATATTGTAGGACAAGTGACTTCTAAAATAAGGCTTGATATGGTTAGTCACAAAAATACTCCTCATATTCATGTACAAGGAAAATGGGATAACAATAATAAACATAATGGAGTACAAATTCAAGTTACAAATGAAAGGAAGATACAAACTATTGCGTAAATACCAAGCATATACCTAATACCAGTTCTAAAAAAGACATAAAGGAAGTAATGACATTGTTTCAACACAAAACGAGAATGAAAAGACGACAACAATAATCTAAGCTTTGAGGACAAAGCTTTTCTAAGGGGAAGGCAATGTTGTGAATATTTATTTAATATTATTATTTATAAATTAATAGATTATTAGGTTACTAGTGAAAGGGCGTAACCCTTCACAATGCTTGATCAAGCCCTATAAAAGGCAATCTTATTGTAAATTATCATCATCATCTTATATATTATTCAATATGAGAGTCGGATTCGACTATTAACATCCAACCAGATACGGTTGCTGCAAAGGACAACCTATAAAATTTTGCAAACAGGGTATTATTGGCCAACACTCCGCAAGGATGCCTATGACTATGTTTCACACTACGATGACTTCCAACGAATGGGGAAGCCTACACAAAGAGAATAAATGCCTCTCAATCCACAAATCTCCTTAGAAGCATTCGAGAAATGGGGATTTTATTTCGTTGGTCCAATCTACCCACAATTGGATCAGAAAAGCTACATTCTTGTATGCACTGACTACCTTACAAAGTGGACTGAGGTAGCAGCACTTACTGCAGCAAATGAAACCAATGTGGCAAAAATTTTCACTGAGAAAATATTCCATAGGTTTGGAGTCCCAAGAGAGCTAGTTTCTGATCAAGGCCCAAAGTTTACATCAAATCTAATAGAAGACTTGCTTCAAAGAAATAATGTTAAGCACAGATAGTGCTCCTCCTATCACCCTCAAGCTAATGGTCAAGCTGAGGTAACCAACAGAGAGTTAGAAAGGATCTTGAAAAAAACAGTGCAACTCCACAAGAGAGATTGGGTGGACAGATTCAGTGAAGCATTTTGGGCTTATAATACCACATGGAAAACAAGAACAGGCTTCACCCCATATGAGATAGTTTATGGAAAGAAAGTTATGTTGCCCATTTAATTTGAAATCAAGACAGAGAGAATTGCAGCACAGTTAAATATGGAACTTTCAGGCATCCAACAAGAATGCATGCTACAATTAAATCAATTGGATGAGTAATGCCAGCAAGCACTTTGCCATACTGAAATCATCCAACAGCAAAGGAAGAAGTGGCATGACACACACATAAAGCAGAAAAAGTTCAAGGAAGGTGACTGGGCACTACTCTATGACTCCAAGTTTCACACTTTCATGGGAAAACTAACAACTAGATGGCTCGGACCCTACATCATTGAAAATATCTATGACAATGGAGCTATCAGAATTACAACAATAGATGAAGAAAAATTCCCCATGTTGGTGAATGGACATAGATTAAAAATCTACAATACACCACAGTCCAAAGAAGAATTCACAGACATACTCTACCAACAAAGTCTAATTTTGATAGAGAGCATCAAATGTAACTGATCTGCAGTTACTAAAAAAAAAAATGAATGATGAAAAAAAAATGAAAAAATGAAAAAAAGAAAAAAGAAAAAATGAACAGATTAAAAAAAAAAGAAAAAGAGAGAAAAATGAAAAAGAAAGAAGAAAAAATAAAAGAAAATGAAAAAAGAGCAAAATTGAAAAATGATTCACTCAAGGTTATCACAAGTGAATTACAGGAAATCATCTCCGAAGAACCAGCACACATATTACAACTAGATCAAATCAAGCGATCTAGGTAGCAATATTCAAGCGAGCCAGCCATCTGTTCAAGCGAGCCATCCATCTGTTCAAGCGAGCCAGAAATCTAATCAAGTGAGCCAGAAAATAATCAAGCACTACAGAAATCAAGCGAGCCAGCCATCTGTTCAAGCGAGCCAAAAATATAATCAAGTAATCCAAAAAATAAACAAATCAAGCAAGCCAGCCATGTATTCCAGTGACCCAAAAAAACTGATGCACTACAAAAATCAAGTCAGCAGATTCAGGGAATATTTAAAACTCAATACTGAGCATAAGAGCAAAGTCAAATCAAAATTTGACACAAAAATCAAAGCATGCAGATACAAAATTTTCAAAAGAACCGACTGAGTGAAGGAAAAAACACGTAACTACTGACATGCATAAAATAACTACAAACAATGCGGAAATCTACTACCGAATACAGTGCCCATGAAATCAAGCCATGTCATGCACTCAGGTACACTAAGCATAACCAGGTAATCCCTACAACTCTTTGTTTTATTTTCAAAGTCAAATCATCATCCCACAAAACGGTGATTTCTAAAGCTGAGGACAGGTTTTAAGTTAAATCGACGGCAAGGTTCAGATTACCTCACAAAATCATGATTACCCACCTTCGGCATGACAAAATAACAATCTCCACATCCAGCCACCATATTTCCCAATGATCAGAGCAGAAGTGCAATACACAATTATGGAAAGAAATACAGGGTTCAATAATGGAAAGGAATGTGTAAGGTGGCATGTACAATTTGAAATGATTGGGAGAGGTGAGTGAGAACATCTAAATAAGGCGGCATAGTCTACAAAAAAGACCCAATTTTGCAATACGAGATCTCTAGAAGAAGGAAAACTGAAAGTTCGCATTGTCACTCAGCCAACAAGTTGCCTTCGAACCTGTGAATCAATCCCCTCCAGTTGAGGTAAGTCAACCGCACTCAATTTTTTTCGTTTTGTTGATTATAGTAGAAAATTCAAGATGACAAAGGGGTTAAAAAAGAGTGAACCAGAGGATCACAAATCCATTTATGAAAACCCAAAGGTTTTATCAATCCTCTGTAATGTGGGCTGTATGCCCTTCATCTCAGGGGTGAGAGGGTCTAATACAGAGGTGGATTTGGAATTCGCAAGAAACTTGAAGCACATCAAAGAGGAGCAGTTCGTCACCTGGGTTAGGGGACTTCGTATCAGACTGGATGAGGAGGAAATTGAAAAATACATAGGGCTACCCATGGGTCTACACTGGGCCAAGGAAGACATAGAATCCAACCAGAGTGCAAAGGAAAAAATGGGGTCAAGAGGGTCACTATGCCATCACCTTGGGATGAAGTAGCTGCCGTCGTTCAGAAATATGTAATGTGTACAGGGAGGCTGAGCTATGTCCCTCCTTTCCACTTTTGAATTCTGGATCTTCTAAGGAATAGGAGCCATATCACGCCAAACAACAACATCAGCATTCCTTATTATCTTCTCCTGTCTTTGGGAGAAATGAGCAAAAAAGTAGTTGAAGTAAAAGAAGATGCGTTAGCCCACCATGGGATAATCAAGTTGATAATTCTTGAAGAGTTAATAGTACAGGTTCCAGAACTTTCATGGGAGGAGTTTGTGGTAATCTCAGCAGATGATATGCAGAGAATGAGGGGTACACCTAATGTAGGAATACCCCTAGCTTCAGGGTCAAAGGAAAAATCCACTTCCGTATCAGGGGCCAAGAGAAAGATTGACCTAGATAGTGACAACGAAATTATGGCCAATACCCTGATTAGAATAAAACATTCAAAAGATGCCTCCCGCCAAAAAAAATCAAGAGTTTCCACCAGAAAGCAAGGGGGAAAACACAGCAGTCCAAGAAGGAAGAGGCAAAGAAGGAATAGAGAGTGACCAGCCCCATAGTTTAAAACATATCTGATGATGATGATGATTGGGTAGACCAGGACGACCCAACCACACCCGAACAGGAAAAGATCAGGAAAAGAAGGAATAGAGAGTGCCCAGCCCCATAGTTCAAAACGTATATGATGATGATGATGATTGGGTAGACCAAAATGACCCAACCACACTTGAAGAACATGATGATGACCAATGGAACCTCGTTGGTCAGTATGTAAACCCTCCTGACAAAGATGTAAACCCTGCTGATAAAAATATAAACGCTGAAGCCACTGACCGGCAAGCTGAGGCATTGATAGAATTAACGAAGGTCAGGGAAGAGTTGGCAGCATTAAATATTGAGGCAAGAATTCAGAGAAGCCAGCCAACTTCACCATCACCTCCACTGTTCATAAAGGAGAAGACCCAGATATTGAAGATGCAGCATGCAGGGGAGATGAAGCTAGCAGAACAACAAAATGCAGCACTGAGGGAGAAATTGGGCCAAGCTCAGACAGAATTGGCTCAGAAGGATCAAAAAATCCAGCAACTAGAGGACACATTGACTGTCACTACAAAAATCTATGAGGGAATATTGCAGCTCAGACAATCGTCCAGAATCTACATGGTCTACTTGAAGGAAAAGTGGGGGAGGTTCTAGCTGTAGAGGGTGAAACAAGGCCTGCCTCTGGAATAGAACACTCCAAAGGAATCCGTGGATACTTCTCTGAATTCCATAGAGTTGGAAAAGGATCTGTTGTTCATACAACACCCCCCCCCCCACTTTTTATTTTTGAAAAAATATTGGGGCCCCTCCTCCATTTTGAGTATGTTTGCCTTAAAAACGTTTTGCAACATCTTGGCATCCAGCGACTTAGTCTCTTTTGATCTTAACTTGCCTTAGAACTTTTGAGTTTCATCTTTTACCCAAGCAAAACTCAATCTTTTGGCCCGCAACGGCGGAAACACTGAGCTAACTTCACCGCAACAGCAGAAGAGTTGGCCCAAGTCTTCCAAAACCATGGAAGAAAAAAGCCAAGTCAAACCACGGCAAAAAAGTTATCACAAAGTCTCCGGAAAGGCGTAATCTTTACTCAAACGAGCTCGTGGCAGAACAAACTCGTCAAATCCTTCCGCTATGGCAGAAGCTTTAATCCAACCCTTAGGAAAACGACGGAAACGCATCAACAAAGTTTTTCGGAGAGACTCGTATTTTTCTTCCGCCCCGCAAACCTTGGCATATTTTCGGAAGAACTTGGCCAACTTTCCCATGAAAGCGGAAAAGTTCGCTTATGTCCACCACGATACATGACTTGTTCGTGGAAGCATTCACACAACTTCTCTGCAACAGCGGACCATTTTCAGCTTTTCTTCCCGCATGGGTCGGAAGCATTAACATAACCCTCCCGCTTTTGATGGTCGCATTTATTGAAAAAGGTTTCGATGTCACCCGGCCGTACGCAGGCTTAAAACCCGTTTAATGGAATGCAACCACCGCATTAAGGTTTCGCACGTACCAGTTTGAATATATAGGGGTAAACCTCATTGGCATTTCATTTTGTTTCTTCGACCAGAGTGTATTCCGTTCCATTTGAGCCGCGAAGCGCATCCGTCGTCGGAGGAGGCACGGACTCACATACCCTTCAACAAATTGTCGGCACCACTCCATTCTTCTCCAGGTAAGTACATTCACAGGCCTAGTTATGATTTTTGTTCCTACCTAAAAGTGGTTTGATCCATATTTTTATTCTAGCTACGATGTTTTCCAGAACAGTCATGCCTAGCATCGACCTGTAATACACCCAACTCAGAATACTATCCTGCTAAGTCTTTTTCATCTTAGCCACAATTAAGCCTAGGGCCTTTTAATCATCCAAGGTCGTTCCGTTATTTGCAGTGAGTCTCTTCTACCATTAATAGCGTTAGAGTGATTAAAAAGAAATGCACATACCCGTCACCCGCTAGACCTTGCCTGCCCCTTTCTTGTACCTAATTGTGGATGTCTCTGTTATTGCAAAATTTACACCTTCCGTGCTTGCACACTAGTCAATGTTTATTTCCAAGGACTTAAGTACCTGGACCAGCCTTTATCTGTCTGCTGTCATAATCCCTAATCACCACAGCCACCACAAAGGTAACTTAATTAGTGTTCTCACAAGTTTAAACTGATATGTGAAGGGAACATTTTCAAGAATTTTGGTTGAAATAAATAGATTATCTAATAGACATTAGTTGGATTGTCAACATTATGTCATGCATGCTTATTCATGTTAATTGTTGAACAGGATTCCCATAATGGCTAAAGGTGTCAAGAGGAGAATGAAGGCAGTCGATGAAAGCACCAGACTGGAGACAACATTCCAAGACACCAAATGCACTACAAATGTGCCTCCGGAAGTAAACTGGGGTGATGTCTACCGCATGATAAGAGATCAGGATTTTCCTGAAGCTCTCCTTGAAGAAGAATGCTTATATCAAAATATCCAGAATTCCTGTATATCCAAAGCAGCCACATGTCCAGAACTCTTCCCATGCTCAGAGGTAATCGGATGGGTGCTGCAGCATGCCAACACCGAAACTAGAGTCATAGAAGATAGCACGGTAAAGGCCTTTGCATCGTTTCACCCGTCTTACATCTCCACAGCCTACAGGCTACCCAAAGCACAGCAGCGGCTCGATGATGCATGGCTGCAAGAGATCCAAATGGATAATTTAGATATGGCAAGAAGGTTGGGGTCTTACAATTTTTCAGGAATTGCAACTGTGAAAGAGTTTGTTGCAGAATTAAGAAGTTTTCATTTCGGAGAAAGGATTTTTCACAGGAATGATCGAGAGGGCAAAATTGCACAGCATTGCAAAGAACTCTCCACTCCCTGTGAATATGAGAACTTTTATGATCCACAAGAGGAAGCATATAGGGGGATTAGTAATATGACTGAGCTATAGATTTGTCAGGTGGGAAAAGGAGGGGCCAACTCGAGCTCCAAGGCTCTCTCAGAAGAAGAACTAGGGCTCTTGGAACAAGCAAAGAAAATCCAAGAAGATAAACCCGGAGAAGAAGAAAATTTGAGAATCCAAGAAACCGAAGCTGAGGCAAAGAAGAAAGAAGAAGAGGAAGAAATAATTAGGATGGAAGCTAATGCTAAGCAGGAAGAAGAGGACAAAAGAAGGAAGGAGCAGGAGGAAGAGGCACGGAAAAAGGAAGAGGAAGAGACAAGGTCCCAAGAGGATGTTGATCCCAAAATCCCACACCTACAAAACTTAGATATGGGTTCCCCCATAGGAGATCTACCCATTGTCCCTTTTACACCCTATAAAGGCAGCATAGTTTCTAATTGGCAGAACTTTGCTTACAACAAGAAAAGAAAGACCATTGTCAAAGAGACAGGTTCCAAATTGAAAATACCTTTTCGACGAGACATCATCACCACACATGCTGTAACACCCCCATATTTTAATCCCTATTGTTATTATTTTTGTAAACATAATTGTAAACGTTTCTGGTGAGGAGCTCAAGGCCAAGGCCCCACTGGTAACCGTTGTATGAAATGGTATCTATTTCTTAAAGTTGTAGACCTAGGGCATTGGGAGTTGTAATACAATTACATGACGGGCCAATGAAATGCACTAGGGGCGAGATGTCTATGACAACCTATGACACCTTGGTACCCATAAATACTTGGGAAAAAAAAAAAACTAGTAATGACCCTCGTTAAAACACAAATTTCTAAGAATGCCCACCTAAGAAAAATCAAATATAAACTAAACAATTAGAAGGATCTTATATATATATATATATATTTTTTTGTCAAATATAGATGTAAGAAAGAGTTATTGAGAATGATACTTATAAAGTAATTATTCATATATATATATATATATATATATATTATATATATATAGGATGAAACGAAAGAATTATTAGGAGTAATACTAATGTGTATATATATATATATATGTTGTTAAAAGAAAGATACTCTTTGAATTGAATAAAATTCTAAAAAAACAAAGAAGAGCTTCATCATAGTAATTATAAGAAATATACCTCTAAACAAATGTTTTATAATGAAGGGCAACTTTTATAGATGATTATGTATATATAGATATATAAACATAATATTCCTTTATAGTACAAATTATGATATGCACCTAAATTATTGTATAAAGTTTTGATAAAGAAAATTTTTACACTCTAACATAACTATTACATGACAATAACATTATAAAAAGCATAATACATTATGATTACCATCATTATATCAAATACAAATGTTGTATTTCCCAACATTATAAAGTATGAATAAACAACGAAAGAGTATAGCCTTTAAGTGGGAGGATTATATTTAGAAATAGATGTAATAATCGACCTTTAAGTTTATAACCACCCATTTTCATCTCGATCATAAGAGGAGGGGACACGAACCATTTTTATGGGATTTGTTGTCGGCCACTTTTCTTTGAGGAAGTCGAGCCATAGTAGTTATGCTGAGCTTACCACTTGGCGTGGTTTCTAGTTTAAGATTTTCAATTAACATGAGGAGTGGGAAACGTGTTGATACTGTTTGAGAGATTTAAGGAGTCTTGTCTCCTCTATTAAGACGCCTCTCACCATGCGAGTGCCATCTGCCTTTAGCAAACACAATTGGCAAGGGATTCACGTTTTGTTTGGGAGTTGTCTCCTCCACGTGTAGGGTGATGAGCTGATAAACATGCCACCTGCCTAACGGTTGGGAAAGCACGATGGTTGTTTATATTTGTTCTGCATCGGCAAGAGAAGGGGTCTTTTTCTTTTGGTTATGGCATTTATTCCATTGCTCGCCGAAGGGAGAGGAGGAAGGCCTCCGAGAGAGGTTCATTCCCAGAGTTGGATGCCTGATTTTGGAGACCACGAAATGGAGGAGAAGCCGAATCATCTTTTCTTACAATGCGTTGTAGAGGTAAGAATGTATTGATTATTTATTGTTGAGATATATTTATATGTATTTAACAATTTTTAGCTCTGTTAGGGAGGTACCGTCTCTGCCTAGTTAGTTGTAGCTAAATAAACAATATGATTTCTGCACATTTTAACTCATGAACTGTGTTAATACATACACCGATTTATGCCTTCGACAAAGTATGAAAGAATATGATCTATTTGTTTATGATCGCTGCTAATGACTACAAATGTGTTGTTGCTTCTTAAGTAGTTGGATATTTGGTTTTGAATTAGTATTACGTTTTCTGTAAATAGTATTAAACCGCGTGATTTTCTTGTCCAACCCTTCGATGCTGTGATTTTTTTTGGAGACAGAATTTTATTACTATTACGGGCGTAGTTTTTCGGTCCTCCTGTCGAACAGTTTTTAAACTTCGAGTAGTGTGTAATCTCTGCTTATTATTTGAGAGAGTTTCTATTGTACCCACATAACGTCTTTCACAAAAAAAAGCTATGCAATCCTCTGTTAGGGTTATCGGACAATACCTTAGGGAGAGCAGCATCATATTACACAATCCGGGCATTGAAGAAAGAGTTCTAACAATATAGAGGGACTTTATAGTTTATGGACACCGACCTGTACATAACCCTTAAGTCCAGATGTCGGCGTTAGCCATCTTTTATTTGTATGTATTACAGTAACTTGAACAAAGCTTTAGATCGATGTAAATGGATCTAGTATTGACTCCAAAGTTTCGATCTCTGTTGTTCTTCACTCCGCATATTCAAAATGACGTAAGGATAAGAGTATGATGATTGTAAATCAAATCTTCTACGATCTGCAATTACCCTATTTTAGTTATTTTAGTGGATCGTGTATATTTAGGTCGGGAAGAATCATGAAGATTTTTATAAGAGCATTAAGACTTTTGTTGGTTACGAACCTTTAGATATTTAGACCCTGAATCTAGGTCGCATAGAACTAAAGTGGAAAAACGCTGAGGTATATAGAAATAAATCTTTTATAAAGAATTGATGTTATGCTAAAAGATATAAGTATAATTAACCATGGTACAAACCTTAAAGTACTTCGGTAGGAATAGAAATATATATATATATATATTTAGTAATTGTGACCATTGGTATGCTACCTTTAGTTGGTAACTAAAACATACCAATGGCATGCTCTTTTATATATATTTTAGTTACAAAGCTTATTTATTAATTAAGGAAGAATGAGTTTTTCCTTAGTAAAAAGGTAGTTACAATATATATATTTTTTTATATTTAAGATAGTTATAGTGTAATTTGGATCATAGTTTCATGATTTGTAAATTAAGTGGTTGGGTGTTTTCCATGCTTTAAACATTTGGACAAAGTTAACTTATGATGATAAAGTTTTGGGTTAGTAATCTAGGAGATTATAAGAAAAGTTAAACAATTCTTTTTGTAGTTTTAGTATAAAGGGTTCTTTATAATTTGTTTTATTTATCATTATTTTCTCAAAGATAGTCCATCATCCATTACAATTTTGGAAAGACATATAATAGCATTATCTTATATATTTTAGTTAGGAAGTTTATTTATTACTTAAGAAGAATGAATCTTTCCTTTGTAAGAAAGTAAGTTATGATTAAAATTAGGTTGTTTTCACTTGACGTTAAGGCGGACTTTCATTTTCCTATTCATTGGAAATTGCTCTCTATAAGAGAAGCTAGAAAACAAATAATGGAGGATGCAACAATTAAGTTGCGAGTTGTAATATTCTATTCGGAGAATTAATAAAAGATGCACACACACCTTTGTGGACTAGCCCATGTACGGGTGAACCACGTTATATTTTTGTCTCTTATGATGTTCCTCAATGTGTCTTTATGTTTGAGTACTTGCTTCTTTCTTAAAATGTTTATGATTACTTTGAAGTATACGATTCAGTTATAAAGTTGGTTGTTTATATGATGTATATTGCTAATATGTTTCCCTTATGATTATGATTATGTTGTTACCTTTTTAGGTTGTTGTATTGGTACAATTAACGGATAAAAGATGTACATGCTTCTTGAAAATGAATTAACATCTTGAAGTGCAATTTATAATTTTGACGAATAACTGAATGAATGGATTAAAAGAAATATGGGGCTTAAATATAGTTGTCTATGGTTTCTTGGTCTATGGTTTTTAAGGTTGTATCTGGTGCACACATAAGAAGAGTTAATTGGTTCAAAGGAAGAAAACCATGTTTTGAAATCAGAAGAGTTATGTATTCGAAGAGTTATAATTATTTGTAAGCAATATTTAAAGAAAGTAAACTCACACTTTATGGTTCCGCATATATTTTAGTGGCATTTTAGACACTTAGAAAAGTTTTAAATTTTTATGAAATTTTGGGTTCGTGACACATGCAACCACGGTCATGCGAAACACAGAAGGGGCTTCCAGGCTCCTAGCATCCATCTCCGTAGCCACGGTTACATCAACCACAGACAATGTTAACACACTGGTAGATAGGTTGGATGAAGAAAAGAAGAAGGCGCAGCAACTTCAGGAAGCTTTAGTCAAAGAACAGAACTACATAAATCTGATGATCGAGAAGAATAATGCTCTCACATCTCAAAAGGAAGAATTAAATAAAACACTCGAACAATTGGAGGTTGATTGGAGAGCTCTGGCAATACAAATAAGGATATTAGAAGCAGAAAATGCAAAACTTAAAGGTAAGAATTTGAAGCTCGAATCGGATAAATTCGACAACCTTCAAGAGGTCGATGACCTGAAGGAGCACATTGAGAAGTTACATGGAGAAAATGAATCATTGGAGAAACAATTGGAGTTGGAAAACAACAAAATGGGAATCATCAACCCCTTCCACGAGCAGGCTTGTGGGATACTAAGAGAGACCTATGGAGTCCGAGAACTCATAGCAAATGAAGTATACAGACTAGAAGTAGTCATGACCAAAGTCAAGGAAATTAATGTTGAAGCCACCAGGATCAAGAGGAAGCACTCACGCATCAGTGGGGAGATTAAAAAGCACATCGAATGGAGAGAAGGGAAGTCAGGGTTCCCAGTAACCCTTCCCCTTAAGTCTGTTGTTGAATACAAGGCAGATATACGCACCCTAGAGTATTCTAAAGACTGTGGAGTAAAGTTGGCCACCGTAGCCTTAGCCACTTATGAGTAGTGCAAGATTGTGTACTCTCAAATCCCTACCACACAGGAAAGCTACCGAATAGCCATGCCCCTAAGGATATAAGAGTTCTCGGATAAAGCACACTATTTAGCTAATCTAAGTATAAAGCTCCAGGCAGAAAGTGAATATGTGCATAAGCTGGATACCTTGACAGCATAATATCTATGCCAATTTATCAGCCAAGCTGCTGTTCATCAACACAGCTTAGAAGAAAGCCTCCAAGTCACTACAGCTGAAATAACCGTCTTAGCAAAAGAACTGGCCAAGCAAGAAATATCTCTCAGATTCATGAGTCCCCTAGTTGGAACAAATATTGTAAGAGACACAAATCACTAGGGAATTCATATAGCAGAAGTGGAGAAGGCATTGGCAGCCAACCAAGCTACCACATCAGAGAGTGGCCCAGCCATTGCAGCAGTGCAAGAAGAAACCCCAGCGATCCCACAAACGCCTCAGTCACCAAAGGAGCCAGCTCAGGGATAGCTTGCATCTGCCAGCGTGCCCCATGAACATTTATTTTTGTATATACCTTTGGAATATTAAATGACTTGTAATGTTTAACTCCCGTTGTTGCAAAATATTTGAGATATTTCTCTTATGTAATATTCGGCACTACAAGACAAATTAGAGGAATATAAACGGTTAGGGTATAGGTTGCAACTCTTGGCCCATTTTTGTAAAGCTATATAAAACTAATTAGAGCAAGGTAGCCAGGAATTTTGGCAAGTGAAATTCTTTTCTGTCTTGTAAAGGAACTATTTCTGCTACATCAATGGAAAATCATTTTGGCCTCTAGAAGCTAGCACAACATTTTGCATGGAGTCTTGTTGATTAACTGCTGAACTATTTCTGCACTTTTCATACATTTCCTGTGAGATATTTCTTGGCTATTATGAATTAATTTTGTGCTATGAATGGTTTCATATTCTTTTGCAAAATTTATGTGTTAAATGGGTAATCGAATACTTATATTGGTCTGAACTATCTTGGATAATCTTTATTTCTGTTGTAAATGCTCCTTTATTGCCCATTCTTTAAATCTGCTCCTTATAAGGATAGGTAATTTAGATTAAATCAGATTAGCATAGATTTGTTTTCCCACATCCATTTAACATAGGTCACTTTCATATCATTTTAAATACAAAATACATAATCGGTGGATCGGGTTGCAACGGGTAGAACAAACAAATCTTTAAAACCCACGGTAGCCGAAACCGTTAACTGGACGGATTCCCCACTCCAAACAGTGAGTGATCTAGTTGGGATCACTTATTAGGGAGAATCCCTTGCTGATTGATGCAGCAATATTTGAGGCATCAACAGTTTTTGGCGCTAGAAGGAGGGCCACCAGTGCATGGCTAGCGGAAAAGATTTTTTGGTTAGCAAAATTTCCACTGAAAACCCATCCGCAACAGTCTTTCCAGAAATTCCAGATCTGGAATCAAGAAATCAAGAAGATCCTAACCCTGAAACAGAACAGTCAAAAGTAGTTTATGTTGTCCCTTTTGAAGAAGTAAATCAATTCAGGAGACATACTCGCTCATACGTGAGAAGTCTTGGAGGATTAACCACAGCTCCTTTGTTACCCAGAACCATAGCTCCTCGAAAAAATCCTTAGTGCGCAAGAGATTCCATTCTTGTTCAAAGTCTAGAAGAATTGTTAGATTTATCTCTATAAGAGATCACTGAACCTTTCGACGAAGTTAGACCAGAGACCTCTATAGGCCTAGAGCAGCATGCTCCAAGGGATACTCCTCTTAACTCACCACCGCACTCACCACCATGCTCTCCCCCGAGAGTCATGGCCATACCAACATGTAGAGCTAGAGGGGCATTAAACGTGGTCAGACCATTCCATGATTTTCCCAAGAACCCAGAAAAGGTTTTGCCTAATTATGACCCTAGTAAGAGAATTTCGACTGAAGACCACCTTAAAAGTTTTTATCTAGCTCTAAATATTTTAAATGTGGAGCATGAGGACGTGGTCTATCGTCTCTTTCCATATACTTTCGAGCCCAAAGTATCTTCCTGGTACTTTAGTTTGCAAGCCGGTTTGATAACAAGTTGGGAAGATTTTGAGAAATGCTTTCTTAAAAAATATGGCAATCAAAAAATTGTAGCTACTCTCATGAAAGAATTATTATCTATGAGAATGGAAAAGAATGCGAAAGTTCAAGAGTTTAACCAAAGATTCACAACATTGTTAAATAATTTCAGTGATGCAACAAAGCCCATTGAGGAATGCTTAGTAGAATATTATACAACAACTCTTAAATCCCCGCTTGCAATGTTCGTCAAGAGAACAAAAAAACCAACCCTGGCAGAAAATTTTGAAGAAGCTAAAAAGGTAGAAGAAGAACATGACAGCATATCGAAACATGCTTTAGATATAGAGGGTAAACCGGCAGCTGTTAAGAAACCTTTCCTGTTAACTAGGGATAAAGAAGAACCTGCACCAGATTTAGAAAATGTCATCAAAATGATGCAGGAACTCTCCAATAAGATTGTAGATCTAGAAAAGGATAAAGCAACAAGTTCTTCAAGGCCACCTTTTAAACCTTTCTATTAAAGGAAAGAAGACAATGGACAGCCAACCCCACCAGTCAATAATTTTGCTATATTAAATCTGAATGAAATAGGGATGGACCACTTCTGCACTTTTCACCAAGAACAACACTCAGAAAAAAGATGTCCATAGTGGATCAATTCGATGAGCTTAGTAATGAACCAAATGTTAGATGCACAAGTGCCTGAGCAAATGAACCCTCAACAAGAACAAACTCTTGACAGTGAAGAACCAACTCCCGATACTAAAATGACTCTTTGGGATTGGACCCCTGCTCAAGAACTGTCTTGTGAAGAGTTTGCAGATGAAGTACAAATAGCATCTGTTAACATCACCACCAGGAGTAAGGGCCCAATGATCGAACCAGTAGTAGAACCACCTAGAGCTAGGTCTAACCAAATACCGAGATGACATATAACTGTTATTCCTCCCCAACCCAAAACAAGCCCGGTGGTTTCCCCTACGGTGTCTAAAGAACCGAACTCGAAAAAAACTAAATAGTCCCAAGCTCCTTTAAACAAAGCGGAAAATCAATCTACGACTATGAAAGGATGTGACATGAGCTATGATATAATCGAGGATATAAAAAAACGAAAGCTAATATTTCCATTTTCTATATGTGTAGCTTACCTGTAATATCCCTTTTTCAAATTTTATTAAAATGCCCAATTTTCCACTTTTTTTCCCAATTTCGACCTTTGACTAGTTTTACTGTTTTGACCTCCAAATCAACCCAAATGCTCCCAAATCTTCTGTAGGAGTGTATGAATGGTATTTAGACTTGAATATAAGTTTCAGGGATGTTTTATGGCCCTCCAAATACTACTGCAAACTTGATTTGTATTTTGATCAATATATGTAATTTTGACTAGTAATTTGTGCATCAAATCCCCCTCGGGTAACACTGCAAATGGCCTTCCAAATGCCTCCAAACTCCCACAAATTTATGAACATAGGTATATAATGTGTTAAGTATGTGATTAAGGTCTCATATGCACCATTAATTTATTTTTAATACTGTTCTAACTCTCTCACATTCAACAACAAAAACCCCCAATTCGACCCTTGGGGAAATGGCACTATTTCACCTCCCAATACAACTAAACTGAGTAAAAATGCTTCAAATTCTCAAGTACAGTACATGAAACTTGTAGAATACATCCATGGCAATATATTTATCACAAATATATCAGAGAATCATCCATACATTCGAAATCATCATCAATACATTGGCTCACAACAAGGTAGTGGGGAAATGGCATTGTTCTTCCATTAAAAATGAGATTTATACATTTCTACTTGGAATTTCGACCTGAAACTTTTTGGAGATGAATAAAAGAGTATTTAATTCATATTACAAAAGAAATGGGGCATTAGAAGCTCCCACAAAGAGTACAATAGCTCACCAAAATCGCCCTCCCTCAAGGAGCACGAATATGCCTTCAAAACTGGAAACAGTGGAGAGAAAGTGCTGCACTAAACCAAACCATGAAACTTCCTGTAGCTGCTACCTACAAATACAAACTCCATTAAAGCACCATGAAAGACCTGAGTGTCCTCTCCAAACACCAACTTGGATGGGAATCTTTCACCCTCGAAATTGGCTAAGGCAAGAAACTAGTCATCCACTAGCTCTCTCTTCACAAATGCAATTTTTCTCAAATCATCAAAAGCCATTCTCATACTTGATTTCTACATTTTATAACCAAAATTAGCCTTCAAGGGGTCGAAATCCTCTCAATAGATTCAATAATTTTCCATTTAGAAAATATTCCTCATTTGCCACTTGTCTCCTAGTTCCAACCTTCCATCTTCTCCCAAATTCGAATTTGAGTCTCTTTAGATTCCTCCAACTCCATGAGCGCCTTCTTGAGCCTATTTTTGGGGCTGACATGTCATAATGGTCAGGTGTAAGAAGTCAGGTCTGAATTTTGTCATAAAATGTCATAGATGCTTCATTATTGTTGTCATAATACTAGGGAATCTAGCCCATGTGTCCACTAGTCTCCAATTTGACTCTTCCTCTCCCATGGAGGTTACTATTCCTTCCCATTTCGACCTAATATGCTCAATGCCATGTGTTATGACTTACCAACTCACCCAAGAGTGTTCACCTTCCCATGAATTCGAATTGGCAAGAGAGAGCTGCCATGTGTCATTGAAAAATCAAGCTAGTGTGGGTCCCACCACCTCCATATGTCTCCAAAACCACTTGCCACCTAGAATTTCTCTTGAATTTATTTATTCATCATATTTATTAAATTCTTGAACCCTTCTAATGTCTAAATATCATTTATTAGTTTCCTTATTACCATCCCACATGTGCCCATCCAACCTAGGAAACTAGTAGGATTGATGGGATTGTCTTACTATGCACTTATTTGAATGGGGACATTACAGTCCTCCCCACCCAAGATTGCTTGTCCTCAAGCAATTTCAAATTTGGATGCTGCAAAATCTTCTCCTCTTCCCATGTGGCATCTTCATTTGGTAAGTCCTTCCATTGCACTAAATATTCTTTGATGATTCTACTCCTCAACCTTCTTTCCCGTGTCTTCAAAATCTTTTCCGGAACAAGTGTGAGCTGACCTTCATCATCCAAAGGAGGAAGTATTTCTGAAGTGATGATTTTCTGACCAAGAGCTTTCTTAAGACAAGAAACATGAAATACATTGTGGATTTTACTCCCTTCCGGAAGTTCTAGTTCATAT
Source organism: Larix kaempferi (assembly GCA_027924585.1). Taxonomy (NCBI): domain Eukaryota; kingdom Viridiplantae; phylum Streptophyta; class Pinopsida; order Pinales; family Pinaceae; genus Larix; species Larix kaempferi. Next base: position 32,518,541 of record BSBM01000372.1, read on the forward strand.
GCTACTTCTCCAACCTTCCACACTACCTTGTATGGCCCATAGTACCTTGGTTTTAATTTTTCTGCTCCATTCTTTTTGAGAGATGTTTGTTTATAGGGCTGCAACCTTAAATATACTAAATCATTGACTTGAAAGGTTCTCTCTTCTCTATGTCTATCAGCATATTGTTTTTGTTGATTTTGAGCAACCTGCAAATTGTCTTTCAAGAGCTTTAAAATTTCTTGGCTCTCTTCCACCCAATATTTAGCCTTTGGGGCTCTACTATCACCAAATATAATGTCAGCAAATGTAAGTGCATCATAACCATATAATGCTTTGAAAGGAGACATTCCTATTGACATATGATAAGTGGTGTTGTAGCAAAACTCACCCAAGTGTAGCCATTTTGCCCATGCTTTTTGCTGCCCTCCCACATAGTTTCTTAGGTATCCTTCCAACCATTGGTTTACCCTCTCTGTTTGTCCATCAGTTTGTGGATGATAGCTGGTACTTGGAGTCAATTGAGTGCCTACCAATCTAAAAAGTTCTTGCCAAAAAGCACCCATGAATCTACTATCTCTATCACTGACAATTCTCTTGGGGAGCCCATGCAATCTGAAGATTTCTTTGAAAAAAATATCAGCCACTTGTGCAGCACTAAAAGATGATGTAACAGCAAAGAAATGAGCAAATTTTGTCAACCTATCAACTACCACATAGATGCAATCCTTACCTAAGGATTTAGGCAATCCGGTGATGAAATCCATGGAAATACTGTCCCATTTTTGCTCCGGAATGGGAAATGGTTGTAATAGGCCGGTTGGACATGTAAGTTCTGATTTGTTTTGTTGACATGCTTTACATTCATTCACATACTTCTGAACATCTTCCTTCAGCCCCTTCCAAAAAAATCTTTGCCTCAACTGTCTATAAGTTTTGAAGATCCCCGGATGGCCCGCTAGTAGGGAATCATGTGCTTCTTGCAAAATTCGGTACTTGAGCTTGGAGTTATGAACTAAATAAATTCTTCCCTTATAATATATTAGCCCATTCAAAATCCTATAATTATCATCCCCTTTGATTCCATCCAACACATCACAAGCAAATTTGTCTTTGGCATATTCAACTAGTAGCATGTTTTTCCAATCCTTGGCAATATCCATGAGAGAAAAGGAAGGCCTTCTTGACAAAGCATCTACTACTATATTATTCTTTCCTTTGACATATTCAATATCAAAATCATAAGCTTGAATCTTGCTTACCCACTTTTGTTGCCTTTCATTTAGATCCTTTTGGGTGAGAAAGTGTCTTAGACTATTATGGTCAGTTTTCACCACAAACTTGCTGCCCACCAAGTATTGTCTGAATTTGGCCAATGCATGCATAATGGCCAGCATTTCTTTATCATAGATGGAGTAAAGTTTTTCATGAGGCTGCAACTTTCTGCTCTCAAAGGCTATGGGGTGTTGGCCTTGCTTTAGGACAGCCCCTATTCCTCCACTTGAAGCATCACATTCCACAACAAAAGGTTTAGTAAAATCAGGAAGTGCAAGTATGGGACAACTACTCATTACCTCTTTCATTTTTTGGAATGATTTTTCAGCCTCTTCATCCCACTTGAAAGCATCCTTCTTAGTCAAATCAGTGAGTGGAGAAGTCAACTTGGAGAACCCTTTCACAAATTTTCTGTAGTAGGTGCATATGCCAATAAAGCCTCTCAATTCGGTAATATTTTTTGGTGATGGCCATTCCAAGATAGCCCTGATTTTTTCCATGTGTACCTTCACTCCTTCTTGCCCAATAATGTGCCCAAGATACAGTATTTCTTTCATCCCAAACTCACATTTTGATCATTTAGCAAATAAGGACTCTTCTTGCAAGATTTTCAACACAATCTCTAACTGTTGCAAATGCTATTCCCATGTTTTACTGTAAATGAGAATATCATCAAAGAAAAACCAAAACAAACCTTCTTAGTTGCTTGAAAAATATCCTATTCATACATGCTTGAAAGGTGGCTGGAGCATTAGTTAACCCAAAATGCATGACAAGAAATTCAAAGTGGCCAAAATGACATCGAAAAGCGGTCTTTTGCACATCTTCATCTTTCATTCGAATTTGGTGATACCCTGATCTAAGGTCAATTTTTGAGAAGTATTTGGCCCCATGTAGCTCATCCATGAGCTCATCAATCCTAGGAATAGGATACCTATTTTTGATAGTCTTTTTGTTCAAGGCTCTGAAATCTATGCACATTCTCAATGTTCCATCTTTTTTCTTCACTAGCACTACTGAAGAAGCATAAGGGCTAGAGCTTGGTCTAATGAGACCCAACTCTAGGAGTTCTTGGATAGCTTTTTCAATCTCATCTCTAAACCTTTTAGGATGTCTATAAGGTGGTATTTGAATGGGTGAAGTACCCTCCTCCAAAACAATACTGTGCTCAACCCCCCTATCTGGTGGCCTACCATGTGGAAGGTCTCTAAAAACCTTTTCATATTTTTGCAAAAGTCTCTCTATCTCCTTTGGGTGTTTGAAAATATTTATAGTTGGCTTGGGAGATGTAATATGACATTCAGCAGCCCATTCTATATCCCCATGCCTCAATATAGATCTCATGCTATTGCAAGTCACTACTTGATTTGGATAAGTGTGTTGCCCTCTCACAACTCTTTGTACTCCTTTTGAATCTTGGAATTTCATTTCAGGAATTTGATAATTTACTGTATGCTCTCCTATTGAATACAACCATTGCACTCCCAAAACCACATTAGTATCAGCAACATCAACCACATAAAAACTATCAACAAAAGTATAGTTACCTACGGTGACTTGCAGCTTTGGAACCCATGTTTTGCATTGCATTGTGTTGTGACCGGGAATGACAACTGTGAAGCCATCAAATGGTTCAATAGGTATCTTTCTTTTCTCTACCATCTCTGCATCAATGAAGTTATGAGTGGCTCCTCCATCTACCAAAACTGAAGTTCTTTGTCCTTGTACCACACCTTTGCATCGGATAGTATGATAGCGAGGTACTGCTGAAAGCACTGCCATTCTTGCTTTGTCCGGTGAAGGCTGATTTTCTTCTTGTCTTTCCTCTTCTACTGCTGTCTCATATGCCTCTTCTTGATCTGAAATATGTCCATCTTCATCCATGCCCCCATCATACCCCTCATTATCAGAAAATACTTCTATGTATTGAGCCTTTCCTTTGGTACATTTGTGCCCCGGTGTCCATGGTTGGAAGCATGTGAAGCATAGTTTCTTTTTTCTAAGTTCATCCCTGTTTAGTCCCTCTTTTTTATTCCTCTCAAATGACTCTCTTTGCCAAGGTTTCTTATCATATCCATCCCTTTGCCAAGGTTTCTTTTCAAATTTATAGCTAGGCTTAGGAGGAAATCTCGTTCTAGGAAGCACATTTTGGAGATCCCTAGTCAAGCTCATTGCATCTTTTAATGTAGTTGGCTAGTGGGATTTGACCAAACCTCTTAAGGGTTCAGCCAAACCTTCAGTGAACAACAATACTAATCTTCCCATAGATACATCAGCCACCTTGACTGATAATTTTTGAAAGTCCAACATATATTCGGTAGGGGACCCAGTTTACTTCAATTGAGCTAGTTCTTTGAAAGGCAATTCTGGATCTTTTTGTTCAAATCTTTCTAGTACCCTGTCAACAAATTCTCCATATGTTTTAACCTGATTATGACCCAAGGTTTTCATCCCATGAAACCACCATTCATTGGCATCTCCTTCCAAATGCAAAATGGCCATTTTTAATGCATCCTCTTCCAACATAGGATTCAGCTGAAAATATACATCCAATTTTTGCACCCAAGTGTTAGCAGAATTTTGAGAAGAACCATCAAAAGTAGGAAGTGACATTTTTCCAATAGCACTATTCAATTCTTTGTTTTGGAATGGACTCCTATTGTCTCCCTTCATTTTAATCTTTTGCATAGCATCAATGTAGTCACTGAGTGGTACACCTCTTTTACACTCTTCATTCAAATCATTCCAATCATTTACTAGTTTCTTGTAATCCAATTCAAGATTGGGTTCTTCTTTGTGTGTGAGAAATTTAGGTGCAGTATGCCTTTGTGTGCTTTGAAATTCATCAGGTCTATTATGAGGTCCTATACTTGAGAAAATATGCTCATTCCCTTTCATCTTTTCCCCTGAGTGTGAACCACTATTATCTCCTATCATCCCTTTGCCTGAAAGTTGGCTACCCAACAATTCGAAACCTTTCATCATTTGTTTATTCATATCTAGCATAACCATGGTAAGTCCTTCAAAACATGGTTTTAAGGCTTCAATAAATTCCTCATGTCTTAATTTTTCCTCCTCCTCTCTACCCATTGTTTTAGAAAAGAACTCTTTTTCTGCTACTATCTCTTCTTCAACCAAAACTTCTTCAACTACTGATTCAAAGGGTGGTGTTTTATTTATTTGTCTTCTTGTTAATACCATCAGGTGCCAAGACCATGCTCTGATACCACTTGTAATATCCCTTTTTCAAATTTTATTAAAATGCCCAATTTTCCACTTTTTTTTCCAATTTCGACCTTTGACTAGTTTTACTGTTTTGACCTCCAAATCAACCCAAATGCTCCCAAATCTTCTGTAGGAGTGTATGAATGGTATTTAGACTTGAATATAAGGTTCAGGGATATTTTATGGCCCTCCAAATACTGCTGCAAACTTGATTTGTATTCTGATCAATATATGTAATTTTGACTAGTAATTTGTGCATCAAATCCCCCTCAGGTAACACTGCAAATGGCCTTCCAAATGCCTCCAAACTCCCACAAATTTATGAAAAAAGGTATATAATGTGTTAAGTATGTTATTAAGGTCTCATATGCACCATTAATTTATTTTTAATACTGTTCTAACTCTCTCACATTCAACAGCAAAAACCCCCAATTCGACCCTTGGGGAAATGGCACTATTTCACCTCCCAATACAACTAAACTGAGTAAAAATGCTTCAAATTCTCAAGTACAGTACATGAAACTTGTAGAATACATCCATGGAAATATATTTATCACAAATATATCATAGAATCATCCATACATTCGAAATCATCATCAATACATTGGCTCACAACAAGGTAGTGGGGAAATGGCATTGTTCTTCCATTAAAAATGAGATTTATACATTTCTACTTGGAATTTCGACCTGAAAATTTTTGGAGATGAAGAAAAGAGTATTTAATTCATATTACAAAATAAATGGGGCATTAGAAGCTCCCACAAAGAGTACAATAGCTCACCAAAAACGCACTCCCTCAAGGAGCACGAATATGCCTTTAAAACTGGAAACGGTGGAGAGAAAGTGCTGCACTAAACCAAACCATGAAACTTCCTGTAGCTGCTACCTGCAAATACAAACTCCATTAAAGCACCATGAAAGACCTTAGTGGCCTCTCCAAACACCAACTTGGATGGGAATCTTTCACCTTCGAAATTGGCTAAGGCAAGAAACTAGTCATTCACTAGCTCTCTCTTCACAAATGCAATTTTTCTCAAATCATCAAAATCCATTCTCATACTTGATTTCTACATTTTATAACCAACATTAGCCTTCAAGGGGTCGAAATCCTCTCAATAGATTCAATAATTTTCCATTTAGAAAATATTCCTCATTTGCCACTTGTCTCCTAGTTCCAACCTTCCATCTTCTCCCAAATTCGAATTTGAGTCTCTTTAGATTCCTCCAACTCCATGAGCGCCTTCTTGAGCCTATTTTTGGGGCTGACATGTCATAATGGTCAGGTGTAAGAAGTCAGGTCTCAATTTTGTCATAAAATGTCATAGATGCTTCATTATTGTTGTCATAAAACTAGGGAATCTAGCCCATGTGTCCACTAGTCTCCAATTTGACTCTTCCTCTCCCATGGAGGTTACTATTCCTTCCCATTTCGACCTAATATGCTCAATGCCATGTGTTATGACTTACCAACTCACCCAAGAGTGTTCACCTTCCCATGAATTCGAATTGGCAAGAGAGAGCTGCCATGTGTCATTGAAAAATCAAGCTAGTGTGGGTCCCACCACCTCCATATGTCTCCAAAACCACTTGCCACCTAGAATTTCTCTTGAATTTATTTATTCATCATATTTATTAAATTCTTGAACCCTTCTAATGTCTAAATATCATTTATTAGTTTCCTTATTACCATCCCACATGTGCCCATCCAACCTAGGAAACTAGTAGGATTGATGGGATTGTCTTACTATGCACTTATTTGAATGGGGACATTACATTACCACAGCAAAGGAAGAAGTTGATGGAAGCCTTAGATCTGCAAACAGTTGTCCCAATAGAAAGCACTAAGGAAAACCCAGAAATTAATGAAGCAAGTATCGACGGAAAATCGAAATCTCAAACTCTTCCTTTCCTCTTAAGCTTTGAGATTTTTAATCACAATGTGCACAACTGTTTAGTAGACTTGGGTGCTAGTTCAAATGTCATGCCTTTGTCAATTTGCAAAAGGATTAATGGATAGCCTATCCAATCCCCATCTCAAATCATCCAACTAGATAGGACTGTTGTTAAAGTTATTTTATGAATTAAAAGATGTACTCATTAGATTGTCATCCGATCCCAGAGTGTGTCAATTCATTGATATAATGGTGGTCGATATCCCCAAGGCATATCGTCTAATCTTGAGTAGGGACTGGTCTACGAAACTTAATGGCTATTTTGCAACATATTGGTCTCATCTATGGCTGCCACATCAAAATCGTCAAAATCAGATTTAGATATTGAGGGAGCCACATATGAAACAAAATGTTACTCAGCTGGATGGAAAAAATGAAGCAGTGGCCTTTGCGTCCTCAGTTTTAGGAAATTACTTTTTGGAAATTGAACCTAGAAACTACAAATCATAAGAAGTTAGCCATTTTTCAGATAGACAGCCTGATCTCCTTCAGTTTTCACAGGCTAATGATATTGACTGTAATATAGTAGACTTAGTCACTAACTTAGACAAAAATCAAACTAACTTAGCTAGAAACGAAAACATCTTTTGGACCCTTTACTTTGATGGCTCCAAGACATAGGAAGGATCTGAAGCTGGTTGCATTTTAATTGATCCTAATAGAAATAGATATTTTTTATCATGTAGGTTAGAGTTTGAATGTACTAACAATACCGCAGAATACGAAGCTCTCATTCAAGGTTTGAAGAAAGCCATTGGCCTTAATGTTAAGTTTTTGAAAGTCTTTGGTGATTCTGAAATTGTTGTTAGGCAAATAAGAAATACGATTCATTGTCTTTCGCCGCATTTAAAAGGCTATCAAGCAGAAATCTGGAATTTAATCTCGTGTTTTGATGCTTTTAACATTAATTTTGTCCCAAGTTTGCAAAACGCTACAGCTAATCTGTTAGCTACTTTCGCTCCCAGATTAGTACCTACTAATAATAAATGTTCTATTGAATTAATTTTCAGGCCTTCTTTGCCAGACAACATCACAAATTTCAGAGTATTTGACGACAACAAACAGATCATTGGTTTCTTAACCAATGAAGATGCTTTTCAAGAAGCCATCATAGAGGAAGAAGAGAATAACTCAGATCTACAAAATAAAGACACAGTGAAAGGTAACTTTATTCCCAAAGGAGTGAGAACGCTAGAGGCCCTCTTTGATCTGCAAAGAAAATTCAGAAGACCTGTGAATGCCAAAACCCATAGCTCGGCCCTGCAATATGAGTTGATAAATTTGGGCACAGAAGCTGAACCGAAGTATGTCAATTTGGGAAAATGTTGTACGCCGATAGAAAGAAATAGATTCATTAAACTTTTTCAGCATTATAAAGATGTGTTCGCTTGGACCTATGACGATCTGAGTACATATGACCCCCGTATCATTCAACATGTAATACCTATGAAGGAAGGAGTAAAACCTTTTCAGCAACAGCTAAGGAGAATGCATCCAACGCTTGAGCCTCTAATTTAGAAAGAACTAAAAAAATTGTTGGAAGCCAAAATCATTTTCAAATTTCGACATTTTGAATGGGTGGCTAACCTAGTCCCTGTGCAGAAGAAATCAGGAGAAATCAAGCTGTGTGTAGATTTCCGGAACTTGAATAGAGCTTTCGATAAAGACAATTATCCGGTGCCCCCAATGGAACAGATATTGCAGATGGTGTCAGGATCAGAACTCTTTTCTTTACTAGATGGTTTTTCTAGTTACAACCAAGTGCTAGTGGCGGAGGAAGACCGACTCAAAACCACTCTTCGCACAAAGTGGGGGACCTTCGCGTATCGAAGAATTCCTTTCGACTTAATTAATGCAGGAGCTACTTTTCAGCGAGTCATGGACATTGCTTTCCAAGGACTGGGAGGTCAATGTGTAGTGATATACTTAGATGATGTAACAATCTTTTCAAAGAAGAGAGAAGACCGCTTTTCTCACCTAAAGCAAATCTTTGATTGCTGTAGGAAGTACGACATCTCTCTAAATCCTAAAAAAAGCATTTTTGCTGTTCTTGAGGGAAAGCTTCTCGGTCATATCATTTCCAAGGAGGGAATCTCAATAGATCAAGAAAGGGTTTAGGTTATCAATAATATTCCCATGCCCCACAGCAAGAAGTCTATGCAATCATTTATGGGCACCATAAACTTTGTTCGAAGGTTCGTACCAGACTTCGCCCAGATCGTTAAACCTTTGCAACAAATGGTTAAGCAGAATGTACAATTTAAATGGACAGACTTGGAAAAGGTCGCATTCAAAGAGATCAAAGCCGTTATAGCCAAGGCACCTTCTTTAAGAATTCCATATTTTGATAAAGATTTTATAATGTATACGTTTGCCTCTTATGACTCTCTTGCAGCTGTGCTTACTCAGAAGACAGAATCAGGAGATGAATACCCATTTTCTTTTATGAGCACTGGTCTGCAAGGCGCTGAACTGAACTATCCCGTGGTATATAAACAAGCATATGCATTTTTCAAAGTAGTAAAACAGTTCAGGCTGTATATTCTCAAAAATAGGACTAAGGTCATAGTCCCTCAACCCGTTGTCAGGTCTCTTTTCGTTCAAAAGGAATTGGGAGAAAGAAGAGGAAATTGGGTCACTGCTCTCCAGGAGTACGACTTAGAATTCAATCCAGCTAGCATTATTAAAGGTTAAGGCCTATGCAAGCTACTCACTCAAAGCAAAAATGACAAAGAGCTTGATTAGAAGAATGAAGCCGAGCTGAATGTGATAGATGTATGTCCAATTTTTACAACCCCAGAGTCTTGGTACAGATACCTAGTACATTACTTACAGTCAGGTTACTTACCAGAGCATTGGAGTCCGAAGCAAAGGAGAGCCCTCCGTCTTAAATCAGCATCTTATCAGATCATTGAAGGAGTACTCTTCAGAAATAATTATGATGGCATTTATCTCAGATGTTTAGAAAAGGAAGATGCTATTAACGTGGTCAAATAACTACATGACGGACCTGCTGGAGGACATTATTTCGGGGACACTACAACCCACAAAATTCTCAGAGCAGGGTATTATTGGCCTACTCTCTTCAAAGATTCCCATGCCTATGTCAGAAATTGTGATGTATGCCAAAGAAGCACTGGAAAGCTACCTAAAGCAGCAAGCCCTTTGCAGCCAGTTATCATTACTGAACCATTCGAGCAATGGGGCATAGATATAATTGGGGAAATAAACCCCAACTCTTAGCTGCAGCATCAGTACATTCTGACCTCTACAGATTATTTTACAAGATGAGAAGAAGTTGTTACCCTACGAAAAGCTAATGAGGATACGGTCATCAACTTCTTGGAAGAGAACATCATAACCAGGTTTGGGGTTCCAATTTCTCTTGTTTTCGATAATGCTCCATATTTTTCATCAATAAAGATTAACGAATTCACATATGAAAGAGGAATTAAATTACATTATTAAGCCAATTACTACCCTCAGGGAAATGGTTTAGTTGAATCAACCAATAAAAATCTCATCCGCATCCTAAAAAAGACCATGATCGAAAACCAAAGGAGCTGGCACACAGCCCTCCCTAACGCCCTATGGGCAGACAGGGTAACACCTAAAAACACCTTAGGAGCCTCTCCTTTCAACTTGGTCTATGGCAAAGAAGCCATTCTCCCTCCAATATACTACTCCCGTCATTGAAGCTGGCCCAATCCTCCTGAGGTACTAGCAGTCAAGCCTTACAATCCAGGATTGATACCCTACTAAAACTAGATGAGTCATGAGAAAAGGCTAAGGAACGGTTTCATCATCATCAAGACATAGTCAAACGATGGTTTGATAAAAGAAAATCCGGGAAGAGAACTTTCGAAGTAGGAGATTTGGTCCTCAAATGGGACCACCAACACGATGGTAAGGGAATGCACACAAAGTTCCAGCACTTATGGCTTGGCCCTTATCAAATTTCTGAAAAAATTGGTCCATCAACTTATAAGGTGAAAGACTTACAAGGAGAGGAACTGAACCTCCCTGTCAATGGTCTCTCCCTAAAGAAATACTTTGCGTGATTTATGAAAGGTTCTTGTACATAAATAAAGCTCTGCTTCTTTGTTTTGATTTGTCTTTTCTTTTCTTTTGCTTCGATTACCTTGGTTTACTTGTTAGTTTGACCCATTTTTCTTTTATGTTTTGCTTCGTTTTGATTAAGTCTATTAGGTTCGTCACTTGAAATAAAGCCAAACTCCAATTATGGTGTAGCTGAATAAAAGGAATCCAAAGAACTCAAGAGGATAGTCATAAGAATCCCATCAATAAAGATATGCATATTTGTAACTCCGTCCTCAACGATCAGTCTCCTAGAATGCAGTGATCCTCTTTCTTTTTGGTCAAAATAACCCCGGTCAAATAGCTACGATCCTGTATTTCCTTTTAACTATCTAAGGGCCCATTCATTTAAATATCAACGGCTGTCTCAAGAAATTAAATGTGGCAAGACCCATGGAAGGAAGCATGTCTCACAGATACATGGTATTTAAATGATCCCATGTTGCAAATAAAGCCAAAAGGCATATCTTAAAGAGTCTGGTTTCCAGAAATTCTCGCCTCAATTAAAGCATGGCCGAGAAATTAAAGTGAGCTCAAGAAAGCTGAAGGGAGCTATCTAATAAATCAGCTCAGCAAAAGTTCTTCTTTGTTCGTGAATCATGAAATCTAATCTTTTGTTCACACAAAAGGACATTTTGGATTGAAGAACTAATATCGAAACATATAAAGTAGGATAAACTTATTTCTGGAAGGCTCAAAATGGCTAAAAGTCGGAAATTAAAGGAACATCTAAAAGGATGTAAAAGCATGGGAATGAGGAACAAATGAATGTCCTTGTGAGATTTTGTCACGATCCTGTGGAGTCCTATACCATTTAACTTTTGAAGGACATTTTTCTTTTAATCCTGCAATTCAGCCCTTAGAGAGTTTTAAAGAAAACTGAATCAACGCTACATTTCTCCCTTTATCACCATCACGGTAAGAGTGATCAATGCATTCTTCGAAACTGAATAGCGGAGACATCTGGGTACATATGTAATCAACACTTTGAAAGTTTCTTGGCTTCCAGATGAGTTTTTCTTCAGAGATCTGTGTTCGCCAGCGAATCGCCATTTGTTGTTGGTACAACACCCCCCCCTTTTTATTTTAAAAAATATTGGGGCCCCTCCTCTTTTTTGAGTATGTTTTCCTTAAAAACGTTTTGCAACATCTTGGCATCCAGCGACTTTGTCTCTTTTGATCTTAACTTGCCTTAGAACTGAGTTTCATCTTTTACCCAATCAAAACTCAGCCTTTTGGCCCACAACGGCGGAAACAATGAGCTAACTTCACCACAACAGCGGAAGAGTTGGCCCAAGTCTTCCGAAACCACGAAAGAAAAAATCCAAGTCAAACCACGGCGGAAAAGTTATCACAAAGTCTCCAGAAAGGCGAAACGTTTACTCAAACGAGTTCACAGCGGAACAAACTCGTCAAATCCTTCCGCTACGGCAGAAGATTTCATCTAACCCTTCCGCAAACACTGGAAACACATCAACAAAGTTTTTTGGAGAGACTCATCTTTTTCTTCCACCCCGCAAACCTTGGCATATTTTCGGAAGAACTTGGCCAACTTTCCCGCGAAAGCGGAAAAGTTCTCTTAAGTCCGCCGTGATACATGACTTATTCGTGGAAGAATTCGCACAACTTCTTCGCAACGGCAGACCATTTTCAGCGTTTCTTCTCGAATGGGTCGGAAGCGTTAACATAACGCTCCTGCTTTTGACGGTCGCATTTATTGAAAAAGGTTTCGACGTGATCCGGCCGTATGTGGGCTTAAAACCCGTTTAATGGCATGCAACCACCGCATTAAGGTTTCACACGTACCAGTTTGAATATATAGGGGTAAACCCCATTGGCATTTCATTTTGTTTCATCAATCGGAGTGTATTTCGTTTCGTTTGAGCGGCGAAGCGCATCCGTCGTTGTTGGAGGCGCAGACTCACAGACCCTTTGACAAATCGTCAGCACCACTCCATTCTTTTCCAGGTAAGTACATTCTCAGGCCTAGTTATGATTTTTGTTCCTACCTAAAAGTGGTTTGATCCGTATTTTTATTCTAGCTACAGTGTTTTCCAGACTAGTCACGCCTAGCATCGACCCGTAATACACCCAACTTAGAATACTATCCTACCAAGTCTTTTTCCTCTTAGTTGCAATTAAGCCTAGGGCCTTTTAATCATCCAAGGTCGTTTCGTTATTTGCAGTGGGTCTCTTCTACCATTAATAGCATTAGAGTGATTAGAAAAACGATGCACATACCCATCACCCGCTAGACCTTGCCTGCCCCTTTCTCGTACCTAATCGTGGACATCTCCATTATTGCAAAATTTACAACATCCGCGCTTGCGCACCAATCAATGTTTGTTTCCAAGGACTTAAGTACCTGGACCAGCCTTTATCTATCTATTGTCATAATCCCTAATCACCACAGCCACCGCAAAGGTAACTTAATTAGTGTTCTCACAAGTTTAAACTGATGTGTGAAGGGAACATTTTCAGGAATTTTGGTTGAAATAAATAGATTATCTAACAGACATTAGTTGGATTGTCAACATTATGTCACGCATGCTTATTCACGTTAATTGTTGAACAGGATTCCCATAATGGCTAAAGGTGGCAAGAGGAGAACAAAGGCATTCGATGAAAGCGCCAGACTGGAAACAATGTTCCAAGACACCAAATGCACTACGAACGTGCCTCTGGAAGTAAACTGGGGTGATGTCTACTGCATGATAAGAGATAAGGACTTTCCTGAAGCTCTCCTTGAAGAAGAATGTTTATATCAAAATATCCGGAACTCCTGTATATCCAAAGCATCCACACGTCCAGAACTCTTCCCATGCTCAGAGGTAATTGAATGGGTGTTGCAGCATGCCAACAACGAAACTAGATTCATAGCAGATAGCACGGGAAAGGCCTTTGCATCGTTTCACCCATCTTACATCTCCACAGCCTACGGGCTACCCAAAGCACAGCAACGGCTCGATGATACATGGCTGTAAGAGATCCAGATGGATAATATAGACATGGCAAGAAGGTTGGGGTCTTACAAGTTTTCAGGAATTGCAACTATGAAAGAGTTTGTTGCAGAATTGAGAATTTTTCATTTCGGAGAAAGGATTTTTCACAGGAATGATCGACAGGGAAAAATTGCACAGCATTGCAAAGAACTCTCCACTCCCTGTGAATATGCCAACTTTTATGATCCACAAGAGGAAGCATATAGGGGGATCAGCAAAATGACTGAGCTACAGATTTTTCAGGTGGGAAAAGGAGGGGCCAGCTCGAGCTCCAAGGCTTTCTCAGAAGAAGAACTAAGGCTCTTGGAACAAGCAAAGAAAATCCAATAAGATACACGTAGAGAAGAAGAAAATTTGAGAATCCAAGAAGCCAAAGCTGAGGCAAAGAAGAAAGAAGAAGAGGAAGAAAGAATTAGGCTGGAAGCTAATGCTAAGCAGGAAGAAGAGGACAAAAGAAGGACGGAGCAGGAGGAAGAGGAATGGAAAAAGGAAGAGGAAGAGGATAAGTCCCAAGAGGATGTTGATCCCAAAATCCCACACCTGCAAAACTTAGATATGGGTTCCCCCATAGGAGATCTACCCATTGTCCCTTTTACACCCTATAAAGGTAGCACAGTTTCTAATTGGCAGAACTTTGCTTACAACAAGAAAAGAAAGACCATTGTCAAAGAGACAGGTTCCAAATTGAAAAGACCTTTTCAGCCATACATCATCACCACACATGAGACCACGGTCATGCGGAACACAGAAGGGGCTGCCAGGCTCCTAGCATCCATCTCTGTAGCCACAGTTACAACAACCGCAGACAATGTTAACATACTGGGAGATAGGTTGGATGAAGAAAAGGAGAAGGTGCAGCAACTTCAGGAAGCTTTAGTCAAAGAGAAGAACTACACAAATTTGATGATCGAGAAGAATAATGCTCTCACATCTCAAAAGGAAGAATTAAATAAAAAACTCCAACAATTGGAGTTTGATAGGAGATCTCTAGCAATACAAATAAGGATATTAGAAGCAGAAAATGCAGAACTTAAAGGTAAGAATTTGAAGCTCGAATCAGATAAATTCGACAACCTTCAAGAGGTCGATGCCCTGAAGGAGCACATTGAGAAGTTACAAGGAGAAAATGAATCGTTGGAGCAACAATTGGAGTTGGAAAAGAACAAAATGGGAAACATCAGCCCCTTCCATGAGTAGGCTTGTGGGATACTAAGAGAGACCTATGGAGTCCGAGAACTCATAGCAGAGGAAGTATACAAACTAAAAGCAGTCATGACCAAAGTCAAGGAAATCAATGTTGAAGCCACCAGGATCAGGAGGAAGCACTCACTCATCAGTGGGGAGATTAAAAAGAACATCGAATGGAGAGAAGGGAAGTCAGGGTTCCTAGTAACCCTTCCTCTTAAGTCTGTTTTTTAATACAAGGCAAATATACACACCCTAGAGTATTCTAAAGACTGCGGAGTAAAGTTGGCCACCATAGCCTCAGCCACTTATGAGCAGTGCAAGACTGTGTACTCTCAAATCTGTACCACACAGGAAAACTGCCAAATAGCCATGCCCCAAAGGATAGAAGAGTTCCCAGATAAAGTACAGTATTTAGCTAATCTAAGTATAGAGCTCCAGGCAGAAAGTGAATATGTGCAGAAGCTGGACACCTTGACAGCAGAAGATCTACGCCAATTTATTAGCCAAGCTACTGTTCATCAACATAGCCTAGAAGAAATCCTCGGGGTCACTACAGCTGAAATAACCGTCTTAGCAGAAGAACTGGACAAGCAAGAAATATTTCTCAGATTCATGAGTCCCCTGGTTGGAACAAATATTGTGAGAGACACAAATCACTGGGGAATTCATATAGCAGAAGTGGAGAAGGCATTGGCAGCCAACCAAGCTACCACATCAGAGAGTGGCCCATCCATTGCAGCAGTGCAAGAAGAAACCCCAGCGATCCCACAAACACCTCAGTTATGGAAGGAGCCGGCTCAAGGATAGCTTGCGTCCACCAACATGCCCCATGAACATTTATTTTTGTATATACCTTTGGAATATTAAATGAATTGTAATGTTTAACTCTCGTTGTTGCAAAATATTTGAGATATTTCTCTTATGTAATATTAAGCACTACAAGACAAATTAGAGGGATATAAGCGGTTAGGGTATAGGTGGCAACTCTTGGCCCATTTTTGTAAAGCTATATAAAGCTGATTAGAGAAAGGTAGCAGGGACTTTTGGCAGGTGAAATTCTTTTCTGTCCTTTAAAGGAACTATTTCTGCTGCATCAATGGAAAATTGTTTTGGCCTGTGGAAGCTGGCACAACATTTTGCATGGAGTCTTTTTGATTAACTGTTGAACTATTTCTGCACTTTTCATACATTTCCCATGAGATATTTCCTGGCTGTTATGAATTAATTCTGTGCTATGAATGGTTTCATATTCTTTTGCAAAATTTCTGTGTTAAATTGGTAATCAAATACTTATATTTGTCTGAGCTATCTTGGATAGTCTTTATTTCTGCTGTAAATGCTCCTTTAATTTTAAACAGCTTTTTGTGGAATTATTAGGTGTATTTTCCAGTTTATTGCCCATTCTTTAAATCTACTCCTTATAAGGATAGGTAATTTAGATTAAATCAGATTAGCATAGATTTGTTTTCCCACATGCATTTAATATAGGGCACTTGCATATCAGTTTAAATACAAAATACATAACCGGTGGATCGGGCCGCAACTAGTAGAACAATCAAATCTTTAAAACCCACAGTGGCCGGAACTGTTAACCAGACGGATTCCCCACTCCAAACGGTGAGTGATCTAGTTGGGATCGTTTACTGGGGAGAATCCCTTGCTGATTGATGCAGCGATATTTGAGGCATCAACAGGTTCGATTGTGTGAATTCTTCTTGCACAACTTCATGGTGGCAAGCACACCTAACTAGTCACCGAATCCCTACGTAGGCGACTTCCAGCTAAGAGCATTATGCTCCTGGATTAACCACGAGGTGTAAAGGGCACAAGATTATCATATATATCTTGCAAAGAAGTGGCAGAATCCATTATGGATCAAGAATGTGGCATCTCACCCTGAAAAAGTCATTCAGGACCACCAAACTATCACCATTGACGAAGAGTTAATTCCTATCTTGCTTGAAAAACAGCAGGAGGCTGTCACACATTTTGATCTCACCCTTCAATGCACATACAAGAGGTACAGGAGGCCATCAGTGAGAGGTGGGAAAGGATTGGATATGATTTAAATAAAAAGGAGCCTCACTCCCCCCTCAGATTGGAAATGGCACTCACTAAGGCCAAATTATACAGGGAATCCTTGATCAAACACCAACTCAGATGGATAGGGATGAAGCTTAGTCCACCATTCTTTCTCCCATTAGTTATCAAAGCATATATTGATGAGGAGGAAGAGAAAAGAACATGGGCCAGAGATGACCGAACCCATGGCTATCATAGGCAGGCAGGGACTCCCAGTATCGTTGCTTGGGACATCAGAGAAGCCATCCAGGAACAAAATGTGTCACCCAAGGATGGGTGAATCCTTCAAGCATGGGGGAGATTATGAACCCAAATTATAGGTATCCTATAGCCTTTTTGCCACACTAAAGCACACGATATGATGAAGGAAATACACCTGTTTTGTGGGAAAATGTATTTACTTTGATTATTTAATAAGGATGTTTAGAGATTATTCTTTTTATGTTAAAATCATTTTTCCACGTGCTAACCTTGGTAATGAACAGGCATAAATAGGGTGTGAAGGTCTTGAGGTATCTACGAGGCAGTCAAGGCTCGAGGACTGCAGATAACAGAGGGCCTCAACACTCATATCTCCCTAAGTTCTAGTAGAAGCACTGATTAAGAGGATCGTCATTTATGATCATAGACTAGGTTAGAATTAGAGACATATATATATGGACCTCTCGGGTAGCGAGGGGGTCCTGTTTCTATTTTGTAGAATCAATCGTTTATGCATTTTTATACTACGAAGACAGTTTGTGTTAAAGAATTTTCTTGAACCATGAAGTTGCTATTTTAATAAGAAGACTGATGTTACTTTCAAGCCTGCGTTTATAAGTTTTCCATACTCATGAGTACGGGTTGGGGAGGGCTCCTCCAACACGTAAGTCAAGAGTTTTATTTTGTTTTAAGGTATTTTTCATATGTGTTGTGTATTGATTTAATCCCTATCGTATCTGGAAGTATTTTGATGGAATTTGAATAACATGGTTTTATTTCAGTATTAAAGTAATCATTTTGATTCAACACAATATATGTAGTTGGTTACAGGACATTCTGTAGTTTGGTAAAACTCTTTCCGTAGTCCTGTAGCTGCATTCTGCGCAAGCATATTTTGACATCTATTTTCATGCATTCTTATATTAGTTTTAAAACAATGATTCATATCTAGGAGCTCATGCATATTTACCTTATCAGAGTTAGATCATAGAGGTTAATCACTTTCAGTTCTTTGGTTTAATTAATGATCATCACTTTGAGTGTTTTATCTGAATATATAGGATTGGTTACTTCTCAGCATTGGATATTTACGTTCTGATTTGGTTTGTAGTATTTAAGTTTTTAGATTAGACTTTTAATATTCAGTACTTGATTTTCAGTATTCACTTCTTAGATTAAAATCCCATCTTTCAGCATTTTATTTCTAGACTAAGTTTATCAAGCTTTCAGCATTTCAATTCTTAGTATAGATTTACAGTTTTCAGCATTTAACTTCTTAGCATAGGAATTTGTCATTCATAGATTCACAATATTTTTAGCTTACTTTATTCTTTGATTAGAGAAACCTTTAAAATATATACCAACACCCCAAACACGACGAAGACTATCCTATAGAGCACATACAGTGCTAGCACCTCTTAAGTTTGTACATCCCCTGGTCGATAATTAAAGTATGCTCCTGGTCTAGCTTCCCTAATTAGGGATCCATTCTTGGAGACCACCAGTAGACGTCGTAGTTTTTTCAAGATCAAGTTATATGATTGTATGTTTTTAGATTGGTTTTTGAAGTCTCTCATACCAGTTATTTCCAAGGATGTGGCATCCGAGCGACCCCAGACTGAAGAAGAGGTTATCCTTAAATCCTAGTAGTTCAACCTTATCTACACCTAATTGAGCTACCTATATACCATATTACCCGATGCCCCGCACGTTGATACTTATCGGAAGGACATGTCGGGGGAATCCCATGATGTATATGGCATCATCAGACACATTGCATCCACTAACCAACCCCATGTGCACATGCATCCAGTACCCGTGAAAACCTCTATGAGCCGCGGTCCAAAATTTTCACGTGCAACAACTCATTTTGGAGAAACACCTTCGTATGTGCCACTGGCCCACAATGCTCAAACATATGGGCCCACATATGCGACACTAGCTATGGTGATAACCAACAAGCGTACCCCCCTCCTACTACCCCACCGGCTTACTACCATCCGTTGCCCGCTCCCGCTCCCACCCAACCTCAAGCTCCCCCTACCTATTATCCATAGCATGAAACCCCTGCACCTTCCCAACCTTAGGTTCCCCCTACACCTCAATGACATGTTTACACTCATAAAAACTAGCAAGCAAAACAACCCACCCCCAACAACTAGCAAGGCCAACAAGACAGAAGACACGGACAGAATCATGGAAAAACTCAATTCCAAGAGAGGGACGGACCTCCTCCTAACCCCCTAGTTAATAATGGCCCCAATCCCTCGAATCAAGACCCCAATCTTGACAAAGTATGAACCCGTAGTTACGCACAAGCCACCCTTGCTCGTTTCGCGGGGTTTATGGTCATTACAACACGACAAAAGATGTGTAAAGTGGATCGGATGGTACATTAACATGTGATACAGACTTAGAGTAGACCGACATGATTGAAGGTGTACTGACCGCAAATAGTGAAGATGTTCTTGAACATGGGCATGGCATGACTTGGCAGTATTGACATGATGAGTGCGACACCATCTCCTAATGCAACTAATGATGGAAGCTTTCTTTGAATGACTCAAAGGAGTGACGAGACTCAGAAGGTAAGTGGGACTCGAGGACAAACATATGATACAAGTATTGTATGCAAATGCAAATGAGTGCCATGTCCAAGAACAACTATGTACTTGCCATTAACAAAGGTGTGTAACACAAAATCTTTCCTTTTTCCCCATCATGAACGATGAGTGCCTCATGTGTTTTTTACGATCTTGATGAGGGTAACCAGATGTTCGATATAGCTCATCTCATAGATGAGTCCAATCCCAAATTTTTTTCGAACTTGGGATAGAAGGGGTTCGTCCCATGGCGGGCCCTTCAATGTGAAAATTTAACGAGTCCATAGAAGGCAAACTCGATCGTCATTTCATGTTTAGAGAGTCTGAAAAGAACTAAAGAAGACTCCGACAGTCCTTTTTCGTGAAGTTAGCCTCATCGCCCGAAAAAGGGTAAAACAATGCGGGAGAGGACTCTTCCAGTCATGATTGGCTGGAGTATACCTTTTTCGTAACTAGTGCCCCCTGGTCCGAAAAAGGGGTAAACTATCACCAGGAAGACGACCATTCAAATTCTTTTACAAGTGTGAACGCGACAAGTTCGCTTGGCAATCTTTTCGTATTTCAAGAGCCTGAAAAGAGCTTAAAGATAGACTCTAAGGGGTTCCTTTTCCATAGGAGTTTAACGAGCCCGGAAAAGTGATAAATCGTAACTCGGTAACATATTCTCATAGTTTCAAGAGCACGAGAAAGAACAAAGAGTAAGCTCATTAATTGTAATCTATGAAAAATGAGTAAACGACAAAAACTCACAAGGGGTGTTCATACCTGAGATGACCGTTCCAATGTGAAAATGGCGTAGAAAAGCACTTCACAACTCCTGCACACTCTGAAACTAGGTCAAATAGTCAACCAAATGTTCAAATACAATAAAATTGACCCAAACTATAACAAATGGAATAACAACATCAAATATTTGAAAAGGAATATTCCATTTTGTTTATAAATAGAAATAAAAACCAAACATAGTCACCATTGTTCTATTTGCCAAATTTGGGAGGAATAGTGCCATTTGAAACTAGATTTTCACTTGTCAATTCTGGGAGCTACGATCAGCCATTTCACCTACCGTCAGGAACAGGTAACCCTAAACTTCAGCCAGCAAAATCGTAGTGGTTTACAATTTTTATTTTCAATCATTTTTTTGGGTTTTGACTTGATTTGGGAAGGGATATTGCGTCCTCGGCTCGTCGCAGGTGGCCCTTTTGGGAACTGCGACGAGACCAAGTCGTCGTAAGGCTCACATGGTTGGACTGTGATGACATCGCCCTGTTTGCAAAACCAATGTGCGACGACAACGACGTCCATCCCCAAACTCAAACAAAACTCAAAAGATGGACTCTCAGTGGGTGAAGCAAGTCCTAACAATGTTAAAAACCTCCTATTGATAGGTTCCAAGCATCGAGAATGGTTTTGGAATGGCGAGAACAGGAACATGAGTTGGATGATGAACAAGAGGAAAATGACCCACGGTGTGTAGAAGCATTGAGGAACTGTGGGCTCCTCAAGTTCTTCCGGGTGTAGGGGATGAGATCCCAACTGCCACTACTGAACCATATGCTCCAAAGTTGGATGCGGCCCAGCAGTACTTTATGGTTGGTGAGCATGAGCTTCACATAGATGTGGACATCTATTTCTTGACTGGTTTGTCCCAAAGGGGGGACAATGTGACACTAACTGGATCACGTGGGAGTGATTGAACCGTGGAATATTTGATCCGACAGCATTGTGGTCCCATCTCCCGCGCATCTAGTGGGAATATTTGCATCAAAGATGTATGGGAGTGCCCATTGCAGGCCATTTTATTCACCATTATGAGGATGGCGGGGAGTCAAGCTCCTCACCTAGCCACCGGGGCATAGATGCTTTATGCAGATGAATGTTTGTCTCCAAAGATCTTCAACTGGTGTGAGGGGGTCCTCGCAAACATGCAAGCTCAACTGACAAAGTGTCGGCGGGGAGAGCTCAAGCAGTTCGGCTATGGATCTATAGTGATTTCATTCTTGCTAGAACAGGTTCCCCTACTGCGTCCTCAGGTACCACTAGAGGATAGGGACCTCAGGGATCCACACATGGCCAGGTGGATCGATGTGATGGCTCGGCATGGTGGGGTTCCTATCATCGGATTCCCTCCTGATTTATTCACTTGGCTAGTGGGCCAGCTACTGATGGCGGAGGACTTTCCATATAGTAGCACTAACTTCATAGATGACCCAGACTTGCCGCTGCCAGAGGGAGCAACATGGGGAGACCTCGGTAAGAACAAATGACCCTTGAACTTTTTAAGTTTTGTGCATTTATGATTTTTTTTTATATCGTGCTGACAGGTGAACAACATGTGTGTGTAGATGTGAGGCCCATACGACCAGTGCGGACTTCTCTTCTGGCTAGGAGATAGAGAGGAGACAGAGCGATGGTGGATCCAATTGTGCATGCTTCCATCGTGGAGATGGAAAGAGTTTATGCCAACCTGAGTGGGTTGATAGTGGCTGTTCCTGAGCCGACAGTAGATGAGTTTCCGCGGCCTATGCAGGTGCACACAGTTGGAGTGACTGCATGCTTCAATGCACTGCTTCGCAAGGCTGCGAGAGCGGTGGAATGCTTCCAGACTTAGTTGGCTAGGGCTGTTATACCACCTAGGGTTGTACGGGCCAGGAAATAGGCCTCATGTTATCATTGTGTGTGTACTGAGAGCTTAGAGGGCTTAGATTTTGTATTACTGAAAGCTACGAAGCTTCAGATTTTGTAGCGACTTACTGAAAGCTATCGTGATACAGACTTTTGTATCAGCACTACCTTTTTGAGATATATATATATATAGACATTACGGTGGTTTATATATTATGTGTTTTTACAAATGATTATGATGTGATCTTGTTTATATGCTTTGCTTCTATATAGTGCCTTATTTACATGTTGAGAATGCTTTTACAAATTATGAGTGTTATGTGTGTGCGATGTACCAATCCAAAATGAAGTTGGTCATCGAGTCGGCAACTGTGTTTAACCCTCGTGGAATGTGTAGGTATTGAACGGATTCAAATGACCTTTCCAAGAGACGAACTCATCTAAAGAGACGGAATAAGATAAGATCACGGATAGCATAAACCTGGTTAAGATGGGAAACCACCAGTTGAGAATCCATGTGGATGACATTGTCGTCCATACGTAAGGAAATCACATCGGTTAAGGTTCCAACAACTGCCAGGTATTATGCGGCATTGTTGGTTGTGAATCCAAGGCAACTTCCTCCTAAGCTGATGAGCTCGCCTGTTGGGGAATACAGTACCCAGGCTGCCAAAGCAAGGTTACGAGTATGCCGGCTGGCGCCGTCCGTGAATTTGTAGCATGTTGCCATCTGCACACACAGACAGAACATGGTATAAGAAGCGGAAACAAGATCAAAAGACACTCAAAAAATAACGCATCACACCACACAAAAATATAAAAACACGCCATGTACAGTATATACATGAAAATCTATGCATGACAAGTTCAGGCATAGTACCTCTTCAGGTAAATCCCATTGCAGGGTTCACCCAAAGAGATTCCGTCATAGTCCTAAAACTCGTAAGCTCCCTTTTCCAAAACACGCTTGACAATATAAGGTCTGTGCCACATGGACTCGAACTTTCCTGCTCCTAGTTTATCATGCTTCTGGTCGTATGTGAGGACCTGGTCACCCTTGTTGAAGATACGGGGTTCAACAGACTTGTCATATTGAGCTTTGATGCATTTCTTATGTGCTTCATTAGCAAGAGCGGCATCTCGGTGAGACTCATCAAGTTTTGCTAAGTACAAGAAATGTTCTTCCTCGGCAGTAGTGTTAGGAAGAAGTTTGACAGCGAGTTGTAGAGACGGGATTTTGCATTCTATCGGCAGGACAACCTCCAATCCATATACCAATTGGAAAGGACTGAAACCTGTGGCGGTTTTAACAGAAGTTCTGTAGGCCCATAGTGCTGAAAAGAGCATGTTGTGCCAGTTGGATTTCTGGGTTCCTACCATCCTTTGGACCATAGTTTTCAAGACCTTGTTAATGGCCTCAACCTGTCCATTGGACTGCAGGTAGCAGGGTGTTGAGTTTCATGGCGAAAACCCAACCTATCGCTCAGTTCGTCGACCATGTGATTCTGAAAATGAGAACCATGATCAGTCACTATCGCCTACGGAACTCCAAACTGTGCTATTTCATGATTGAACATGAAGAGTACGGTGGTTTTTCCTTCGTTTTGGTATGTAGGAATTACCTCGTCCCATTTTGTAAAGTAATCCATGGCTACTATGATGTAACTATGCCCCCCGGCCGAGGTAGGCTTACAATGCATAAAATCGATGCCTCATTTTGCGAAGGGGCCTACGATAATAACCAAGTGTATGGGTTGGGATGGGTGCGCTTCTTGGTATGGAAGTGTTGGCATGAGGGACATCTTTTGACGGCCTCAATACAATTTTTGAAGATAGTAGGCCAAAAATATCCTGTGCGCAAAATCTTCTAGGTTGTAGCCATCCCAGAGAGGTGACCGCCACATGCCCCAATGTGACAGTCATTCAAAATGCGTTCAGCCTCATCGTGAGTTAGACAAT
The DNA here is from genome assembly GCA_027924585.1 of Larix kaempferi. Classification (NCBI taxonomy): domain Eukaryota; kingdom Viridiplantae; phylum Streptophyta; class Pinopsida; order Pinales; family Pinaceae; genus Larix; species Larix kaempferi. The sequence continues at coordinate 32,542,730 of BSBM01000372.1, forward strand.
GTCAAAGAATTGAATCGACGCCATGACGGTACAAAGTATCACTGATGATCAAATAATACTTCGCATGGTGACGTATTCTACGACGGTCATTGCGAGATAGTTGAGGATTGAAGCATTGGGTTTGAAGATATAAAGAAATATCTCCATACCACGAGTCAGTCGTACTGATGAGAAACAACGTTTCATCTGGAAAAGAGTCGTTGTGCTCAATTTCTACATTAGGACGGGGAAGGTCACAGATAAGCTCAGCAAACCCCAAAGACTTTTTAGACTTGGCTTTCTCAAAAAGAAGATCAAATTCTTGCAGTATCACGATCCAGCGTGAATATTTGCCCCCAAGCACTTGATGTGTCAGTACATGGTACATGGGGTTCGAGTCTGCGATGATGGTGGTGGTGCAGAGCAAGATGTAGTGCCAAAAATTTTGGATGGCGATGACTACCGCGAAAGTGAGTTTTTCGACATGTGAATATCTAGTTTCAGTGTCAGTGAGACCCTTACTTGCATAGTATATTACATGCTCCTGGGAATTTTGATCTTCCTGTGCCAAAACCATGGTGATAGTGGTAGCAGAAGTGGCGAGATATAAGATGTAATCTCGGAAATAATATGGCGGTTGGATTACGGGGGCATGCGTGATGGCATGTTTGATGCTGTCAAAGGATTTATGCGCTTGATCGTCCCAAATGAATGGGACGTCCTTCTTAAGCAACCTCATATCCCCTTAGTCTTCTCCACGAAGTTGCAAACAAAATGCCGTAAATAAGTTGCCTTCCCTTGGAGACTTTGAAGTTTCATCACATCGGTTGGAGGTGGTAGGTTGAAAATGGCCTCCACCTTTAAGGGATCGATGCGGATCCCATCGTTCGAGATGATAAATCCTAAGAGGTGTTCGGACTCAACACAAAAGATACACTTGTGAGGATTCAGATGGATATTGTACCGCCTACATCTGAGTATAGAAAATGGCCGTCAGATGATCGATGTGGAACTCATGCTGCTTTGAATGAGCAGGAAGATCGTCTAGGTAAGGTTCCACAAATTCCTTAATGTCATGGAAAGTATACGACATGGCCCGCTGGAATGTGGTGCCAGCGTTTTTAAGGCCAAACGGGAGATTGCGATATGCAAATGTCCCCCAAGGACAGATGAAAGTTGTCTTATGTTGGTCAGGTGGGTTGATCTCAATCTGGTTGTAACCAAAAAAGCCATCCATGAATGAAAAGATGACGCTTCCAGCACAATTATCAATAATCTGGTGAATGAATGGGGTCGGGTAATTATCCTTTGGACAAGCCTTATTCAGGTCCCGATAATCGACACAGACATGAATAGTAGTTTTTTGTTCATAGGGATGACGTTCAAGACCCAATCTGTCAATGGGACAGGATATATGAAGCCAACCTGTAAGAGCTTTTCAATTTATGCCTTGATCGCCGCAGTTTTCCGGGGGTGTACCAGTCGCAACTTTTGACGCATAGGTTTGATGTTGGGATAGGTTTTTATTTCATGAGAAATAATCGCGGGGTCTGTCCCGGGCATCTCTTCATAGGACCAAGCAAATATGTCTCAAAATTGCTTGAATAATGCCGTAGCAATAGTGATCTCTTCAAGGGAACACTTCTGGCCTATGCAAATGTGTTCCACTATACCAGGTCTTACCGAAATGTCTACCGGGTTGGTAGGTTTAATATTGGCCAGGTTACCCTCAATGTCTGACAAACATGTGAATATGGGGGAATGAGGGAATGGGTAGATATCCAGTGAAAATATGGTATCAATGTTGTTCTCTATGTATTCCAAAGGAGGAGGAAAAGATGACCTATGATGGAGGTCATCCCACGGGCCATCATCTACACTCATAACTTCCATGATGGACTCATCTGAATGAAAAGTCCGAAGTAAGAGATCAGGTAGAGATGGTGCTTGTCGTAGAGAATAGGATGGGGGAACCACAGTTAAGTGGTCCTCCGGTGTTGACTAGATAGCCTCGTAAATACGTTCAGCAGGTGAAAGAGGCATTGCGTTTCCAATCAGGTGTGTTGTGGCTTTGTCTGGTACAATCCAAGTGTCAGTGGGGTGAGATAAAATCTCTGTGGAGATCATGTTCACCGAGGCAACATGATTAGGGGGGTTCGAAATTGGAAAAACACCCATGAGAGATGAATCTTTCAATAGGCCAACCCCTAAAATCTCATACTAGTTTGACGCTTGTCCAATGGAAGGAATGTGGTCACCAGGATGAGTAGTAGTGTCCGGTGTGCAAAAATCTAATTGGTCAACAGTCACAATTATGCCTGGATGGGGTAATTGTACTACGTGGAAGACTGAAGAAGCTGCCGCCTGTATGGCATAAAACCAATTCCGACCAAGCAAGAGATTATAATCTATTGGGGCCGAGACCACTTCCACGTTAACGATTACAGTATTTCTGCCCAACTCAACTACAAGAGCTTGTAAGAGCCTATGGGGTTGAAAGCCACGCCCGTCGAATGCTTTCAACGTGGTAGGAGAACGATTCAATTCAGGGGAGCCAATGGATCTCCAATAGGAGATCGACATGACAAAAGTAGAGGTGCCCTCATCTAAAAGGGTACGATGGACAATATTCCCAGCAATATTCATAGCAACTTGGAATGTGAGCTGGTGGGAGAGCCTCGGCTTGAAGTAGTCAAGTCGGAACATGATGGTATTCGAAGAATTAGGGTCAACTACACTGATTGCTGCAAGGAGTGTTTTGTGTTGATTAGGACAATTCTGCAAAACTTCCAAGGTGGACATGGCGCAAGGATCTTGGGCCAAGTCCTCGACGATATTGTAATTTTGTGTCACCCGAACATTAGGATTGAAAACATCTTTTCGAATCATGCTCTTGGGCGGTCTCAATATCAAATCTAAGGAAGGCTTCTCAATGGTGAGAGAAGTTGTTGGTACAGTGACATCAGGCAAGGAGTTGGAATCTTTTTCAGTATTAATTCCAGAAGGTTCCTTCGAAGGGACTGAGTCATGTGATTGCGAGCGAGTATTTAGATTGATCGTTTCGTTATGCACCATGAGAACATGCATGGTATTGGATGGTTCCCCCTGGGATGGGGGAGGTTGAGCAATCATTTGCTGATTCTGAGTGGGAAACGGGTCATTGAGGACTGCGAGAGTTGGTTTCCCCTGAAGAAACTTTTGAACTTCGTCTCTATGGGGGCATTCTTTAGAGAAGTGATCATCTCCACACAGTAAACAAGGATATTTTAGCTTCCGTTTCTACTTGGTATCATCAGGAGTGCTCCTTTGTTCCTGTTGGTATGAAGACTTCTTGGGTTTCCCCTTATTCTCTTCTTACCACCGGACTTTTGAGATGAAGTTGATTGAACATAATTCACCTCTTCAGTTGCAGTAGGAGTGGTCAACTTGGTGGCATTGTGGCTAGCCTAGGTTGGTGATGGGGAGGAACCATGAAGTTTCAATGATCCAACGCTATTGGAAGCAGGCTGGGTGCTAAGGTAGCCAATGATGCCATCAGTTTGGGGTCCCTTGGGAGGTTTCGTGGGGTCATAAGTGTCGCGGGGTGCATCGGGAAGAATTTTAAGCAAGGTTCCCGATTGAGCATAGACCAGGTCTAGGTAATGGGCATGAGCAATAGCTTGCTCTTCAGTGATAGCACCGCCCATGGAAATATCTCGAGCTATGTGGGGAATGAGAGACTTTGTAAACCAATATGCTAGGAGTTGGGCTGGAATGGGAGCCTTGATCAAACATCTTCTCCATCACCACTCGTGTATATGAGTAGAGATATGAGTAGCGGTATTCTTGCGGAGAGAGGTGAGAAGGTTCGTACCAGCCTCGTACCGTATATGCAGTTGGAAGTGGGTCAAAAATTTCATAGCAAGAGACCCGAAATTGTGAAAAGAATGAGGTGGTAATTCAATGTACCACTTTGCAGCCGAACCAGTGAGTGTCAATTGAAATAATCTCAGACGGATCGAGTCGTCCATCAGAGAGTTGGATGAACACCACAAATGGTATGTCATCACATGATGTTTAGGATCCTCGTCTAGCTTGCCGTCAAACTTGGGGATATCCGATGGAAGTTTCACCGAAATTGGGGGCCAGTTAGTTCCATGGTAGATGGGGTCGTTCGTCAGTCGAGATAGGTCAGGTAGGTCCAAATTAGACAAAAAAGTCAGCAGTTGATTAGGCTGCGGGTATTGATAATACTTGTAAGGCATGTAAGGACTAGTAGGACCTTGTATAGACTGATCAAAAGGTGACCATAGGGTAAACTGACCATAGCGGGGTGTGCCACCTGGACCATAAGGGGTTCCGCCACCATAAGGTGGTCGGTTCTAATAAGGCGGGGTTCCACCTCCACCACTAGGAGGAGGTGGAGGTCCACCACCACTGTTGGGGGGAGGTGGAGGTCCATATCTGTAATAAGGTGGCCCGCCACTGCCTTCACCTGGAGGCGGTGGTGGACCACCTCCACCGCCAGAAGGATGGGGGCCTCCACCACCTCTGCTGCCGGAGGGATGAGGGCCTCCACCACCACCACCACCATAATAATTAGAACCACCACCTCCTCCGTTTGGAGGGGGTGGGGGACCACCTCCGCCACCTGAAGGGAAATGTCCTCCCCTGCCATAGTAGGGTGGTCCCCCGCCTCCTCCGCCTAGGGGAGGTGGTTGACCATTCCTGCCCCCGCTGGAAGGGTGGGGGTCGTTGTTGGTAGAATGAGTTGGACCTCCGTCGTAAGGTGGAGGTCCGCCTCCTCCAAAGTTAGGTGGGGGACCACCGCCTCTGGTAGGAGGTGGGGGTGGATCGATCGGGGGTGGTGGTGCTTGAGGGATAATTGGTTGGGGTCCATATTGTAAAACGCGTTGTTTCCCCATAGAGTGTATGGGTTTTCGGGATAGGGTATCCTGTATGGTGCGTTTCTGGGGTGAGTTTGACCTGGCGCAGGGTTAACAGAACCTGGATACGCTTGACTCCATGAGGGTTGAGTTACATTTTATGGACCTCCAACATGAGATAATCCCATGGTGGATGGTCTAGCGAGTTGAGAAGTTCCAACGGGAGGTCTGTTGGGGATTCCACCGCCTATGTTCTGGTTAGGAAATGGGGGTTTCCCCCCAGCCACAACAGGCTGAGCACTATTCAAAGGTTGAACCAACGTAGGTTGTTGATTTGCTACCATAGTAATAACATTACCAAGGAGATAATCCGTGGGAATGGAATATCCTCCCCTTGAATTTTGAGGTGAGGGAGGGGCTGGTAAAGTAACTGTGGTAGTAACAGGTGTGTTGGACTATTGTCCTTCCACCGGTTGGTTCGCTTGAAGTGCAGGACTGGACTCTTGTGAGGGATGACCAACCTCATTGATGGTCGTATGGTGGGAAGATGGTTCCGTTGAACCATAAGATATTAGAAGAATTGAGGTATCTCTATACCCAGGTCGCTGCTCGAGACTTTGTCTTCTAAGTTCATTACCCTTAATATGTAACTGATCCAAGCGTTCGTGAATGGGTGCAAATATTTTGGCGGGGTCGGGCATGTAGAAGGGTGCAAAGATGTTAGGGTGAATATTTCGTACATGCACGAAATATTCTTTTCTTTCAATGAATTCTAGAGATGGGAAGGAGAAATCTTTTTCTTTCTGATGAGATTGCCAAAACAACATAATGCAATAGTTCCCAATTCAAACAATTTTGACTATAATAATATTCTTTTCATTTTTTGCGAAACATAAAATCACAACATTACTAATCCAAATCACAACATTTTTCTTTTCCTTTTCAAAATGAAAATGATACTAGGTAGTGAAAAGAGAGAATCCTAAGATCGAGTATACAAGCTTTTTAATTTCACTTTCAAAGATCTAAAAGCAATGAAAAAAAAAAATGCACCTATCTTTCCCTAGCATGGAAATACTTTTGCAAAATTGGAAGTGTAGCTTTTCAAGAAGATGAGTGATTCATAATTCAAGAAACACACAAATGATCATACATTCATTCAACTTTCCAAAAGATTGATAAACGAAACATTCCAATGCAAGAATGATTTTCTTCAAAAACACTCAAGAAATGATGGGAAAGAAGCACTTTTTAACTTTTTGATGGATGCATCAAAGAATAAATTTGACAACAATTGAGCTTTTAGATTTAGATGAATGGAAAGAAAACACAACTTGCAACACTGGCACACTCAGAAAATGCAAGAAAAGAAAAGCACTCAATCAAGCTGAAAAACACACTTAACTCAAAATCAAATAGTAGCAAGCAAAGCTCGAAACATAATGTAAATGAGGTCTGGAAACTGATCTAATGCAATGATCAGATCAGGGATGGAAGGAAGGGAATGCAAGGGTGAGTGGATGAAGGTGGAGGAGACAAGAGTGCCTACCACTACCGGCCCTCAGACTTGTCCAAAACGGAACCCAAAATCAATCCAAACAAAACCAAACACCCAATACATGAACCAAGAAATGAGATCTCTAGATGGATCTTGCAGCACAGAGGGAGTTCATACAACAAACCAAAGTTCAGAACTGGAAAATGGAGAGGGGATGCCTGCATGTCAAATTTGACAAATTGGCGCACTCTATGCTTGTACAAAGTGCAACGTCACACTTTACCAATGCGGGAGGTGCGACGACATTGCATTATACCAGTGAAAAGGCTGCGATGAGTGACTAACAAGTAAAGAACAGAGGCTAGAAATGACATAGTGTCGCTCTGTACCCACTAACCAGGTGCAACAGGCGAGATCTAAGTCCAAAAATGGCTTAAATTTCCAAGCAATTAATCATGGAATGGTTTGGAAATGAGTAGTACAAACTCAGAGGAAGTAGATCAGAGTCTTCAAGATGAATATCTGATAGTGAAATCAACTCACGAAACAAATGACAAATGGAAGGCTCGTGTCAAGCAATAAACTGAAAATGATTCTCAAGCAATTACAAAATCAAACACACTAGTTCTCCCCAATATGGTCACCAGATTTTTTTATTAGACAATCCACTCGAGCGGACACGAGCCGAATCTCCCTAGATCAATATGAGTCTAGAACAAATAAGACAGGCTACAAATGCATTTCCTAGATCTACTTAAGGATTGAGTACTGGATGTTTCACCTTTTACTTCACTATCCTTCCTCCTGTATGCTGCTCTGCGTCTCACGGTCGTTAGATCCAAGCTACAAGACCTGTCAATACAAGAAACAAGAGAAACAAGTAAAGGGCATCTATACAATAAGAGATCTAAGTGAACAATTAAGCAGGTAAACTATTCAATATCATTACACACATCAACAATATTAGTGGAAAGCATTTGTGTTACTGTAAAAATAGGGAAGTACATAGTAGAGATGTAGAACTACAACAAAGGCTTAACACTGCAGCCCTTCTCCAACAGATCCATTTGTCATTTCCTCCTAAGGAAGCTTGAGTCTCTCAAGGATGAGTAGAGATCTCTCAAGAGTGATTTCACCAGCATGTAGACACCATAGGCTTCCTCCCTTTGGAGAGGGGTATAGCTTCACTTAAATAGGACTAAGTGGATAGGGTATGGATAGGATAGGTAGAGATATGGTAGGAGAGAGATAGGGGATCCTCCCAAGGTATTAGGAATCGAGTACCAACTCCCCTAGAGGTCAGGGATAAGACCCCAAGTCAGCAAGTTTCAAGAAGAACCTCGAAGAAGCTATTTTTTCCCATTAACTGACTTCGTCGCACTCTGCAATGAAGCAAGCTACGATGTCGCATGTTGCATGAGTGCAACCTGCGATGACCTCTGAAAACCTAGTGCAATAGGGTACAAATCCTCCTAGGTTAATTACTCAGCCAAGATATCTTCAGGGGTGTATACACTGAATCTCATGATGGGTAGATTTTAGGTGTAACAATTAGGGAACCCATTTCTTGAATAAAACTATTGAATCCCTGACAGAAGAATTTCAAGTCTACCATCAAAAGAGTATACCATATCATCCACAAGCTAATGTCACTGTAGAATCCTTTAATAGAGTGTTGGAAAATGCATTAACCAAGGTATGCAATACAAGCAGGGATGATTGGTATCTCAGAATACCAGCAATATTATGGGCATATAATACAACTTGTAAAAATTTGACAGGCCATACATATTTTAGGTTAGTATATGGACAGGAAGTTGTCATGCCCATGGAATACATAGTACCAAGATTGAGAATTGCAGCATTTACAAATATGGGTGATGCTAAGACACTGGATGGAAGACTATTACAGTTAATTAGATTGGAGGAAGACCGATTCATTGCAGCCTTTCACCAACAAGTGCAGAAAGATAGAGAAAAAGTATGGCATGATAGACAAATCAAGCACGAATTCTTCCAGGTAGAAAACCTTGTCCTCCTTTATGATATAAAATTTCCTGGAAAATTAAAAATGCATTAGTTAGGACCATACATTGGAAAGCATGTTACTAATGGTGGCGTAGTTTAGTTAGCCACATTACTTGGAAAAAACTTGCAAGGAATTGTTAATGGGAGTAGATTAAAGCCTTACAGGGATGGACCTACTCCTACAAGCATAAGTTAAACAGCGCAATAAATTTTTAAGTGTCAAGTGCAGTTGAAATTGGACACTAAAACAGGGAAGAGAGTCTGCACACAACAATTTTGTTAGAATGCGAAGTATACAATATTTGAAGATGTGCTGTAAAGCACACATAGCAAGTCAAGTTGCGAAGTTCAGTAAAAGGAAGAGGGTAGTCTTGCGAAGTTCCATCAAAATCAGGGAAATGCGAAGTGAACTTCACCACTCACCTAACTGCCAGTGAAGCTAGATAAAACTAGCCGTTACAGTCTTGTTCGGAAACAATCCATTATATAGTACTTTTGGGAAACCGGATTTTTTCGCGTTAAGGCATTTTTGTCCATTGACGACACATTTAATGAAAGGAAAGGACCAAGATCTAGGAAATATTTTTCCAATGGACATAGCATTTAATGTTAACTTAGCCATTTTTGGGCGCGTCTTAGTGAAGTTGTGGCTATAATTAGTAAAGATCGCATAGTTACCAGTTTTACCATGACTTTTAATTTTTACCGCGCATAATTTCTGAGTTTTTTCCAGTTGCGAACAGAACATTCCGACAGTTTATGTCTGAGCAAGAAATACTACATGATCTATTAAGAGAATTCCATCAGTCTGGTCTAGAAGGAATTAAGAAGACGCCAGTGAAGAAAATAGTGCCAGAGAAAGGTGGGACTTCTAGAGCCTCACCACGGCATGCACCAGAGCAAAAACATAAAGATAAGCAAAAAGCTACAGAACCAGAGAAGCCGAAGACCACAGAAAATATGAAAGCGTTTCTGACGGAGAAACCTCATCAAAGGCCGATTATGATGATACCCGAGTACATCCCTCCGCGAAGAGATGATGCTCCAGTGGTCATACTAAAAAAGAATATGCAATATGTTATCCCGTTGCCGTCGATGTCACCGCATGTTCGAGAGAAGGAGAATTTGTTAGGAAAGATTCCAAAATGCAAGTTCTTAGATCATGATTTGCTACACGAAACTAAGTAACAACAATTTCATATGGATTAGTATATGTGCAGACATTATGATGACACCACGAAGCAAACGACAATTCAAGCGCAAGATTGGATTGCGTTGTTGAAATCCTCAGGATTGTTGAATATGTTGCGAATTCGGCATTTTGACCAAATTCCAGAGTTCACCACAGTTGTGCAGACATTGCTGTCATGTTTTCACTAGGGCTACTTGTGGTTAGACCGCAAGAAAGATATTAACATTGACCCTATCTACAAGATTACGCACTTAATAAAATGAGGCACTGACCCTGCAACAGAGTTCGCAGGAAAGAATAAAGATAAAGAACTTGCAAGGAGGATGAAGAGCGAATTCGGCTTGGTAAAAGGAACCCGTGTCTATCAAGAGAATCATATCAAGGATGTTTCCACAAGTTTCATGGTTCAGTTGCTCGCAGGAAAATTACTAAGGAAATGTATACCGAAAGAAGTGTCGGCCGCTGTGATCTCCTTAGCTACTAAGGCTAAGGATGGATTACAATTCAATTGGGTGAGCTACCTTTTGAATGAATTATTGGATGATGTAGCAGATGCGCAAGACAATTGCTATCAGTTTCATTATAGCTAGCTGATAGTCTGGATCACATTCATGGGATGGAAAGAGATGAAATATCAACAAAATGTACTAGTGTTCGCTGGAGATTGCCGTGGACTAAGATATGCAAACATGTGGAGCAATTTGAACCCATATAGACAAAGAGTGAACAACATGCAGTTGTACACATTTTATGAGAATCTATGCAAAGTAATCAGGCATACTTCACGCATTTCGAAGGGAATAACAACAACATACATCCGGAAGATGAAATTTAAAGAGAGCCTTCACTTTATTTTCATACAACATAGAGAACCAAATAACCCATAATGGTATGAGGGTCAATATCAGCTAGATGCGCAAAAGATTGACCTCATCATTGAATATTGGCAACCCGAATGGAAAATTGATGCACCGGAGACATTGATCACAACATCTGAGGAAAGCATCAATGAAACATATAACCCATAGAAAGAGCAGGATCAAGGACAAGAACAACAACAGACTACTGACCTTCCAGAAGGAGATAAGAGGAAGAATCCTGACACAGATGTGCCAAAAGGACCGAAAAGGAAGAAGCAGAAAGAAAGTAAGACTCCGCTCCAAATGCAATTACATGGTGATGACTATGACTGCATCATAGCCAGAGTCCACGAGCATATTGAAGAGACACTCGCAATGAAATACATTCGGCAAGAAAAACTCCAAGCAAGCATGATAGAGAGAATCGCAAAACTGAAGAGCATGGTAGAAAGGGTAGAGAAAGTACAAAGAAACTTAATAAGGGAATCAAAATCTAAAGACAGATCAGAGGATTCAAGTCGAAGAAAAAGAAAAGCGAATGCACTCATAATGTGACCTCGGTTAGTCCGCATAGAACCGATGAACGTGATATTCCCGTTTGATGGAATCACTAGAGGTGCGAAGAAGCTAACCCCATTTGGATATCAATGTTGGAATGTTTCCAATTGAAGAACTACATGATATACACCTACAAGTGGTAGAAGAAATCAAGGACAAAGATATGATTTCCTACAACCAGCATCTCAAGTTAGAAGAAACTTATAAAGAGTTGGGGAATGAATGCAAAGAAGAAAAAAAAAAGAGCTAGAAAATGCTCATGAGAAGCAGAAAAAGCTAAAGAAGGTTGTAGAAGAATTTTGTCCAAAGATACTAGATTGCAAAGAAGAAATGGAGATGGAAGCAACCATTGTTAATATTGGTGCTGTAGTAGACAATCTCAAATAAAAAATGGAAAATATGGAGATTGGTTACAAAGAAAATATTGTTGACTTAGAGTCAAGGAAACAACATGGCACTCCGCGAGAAGTAAAAGAAGCAAGGGTGGAAGAACTGAAGACTTCAACAAAGAACATCTCCCCAGAAGTTGTGAGATGTCAATACTTGCTAGAAGAAGTGACTAAGTCATGGGCCATGCTGCAAGAAGACCCAGACTTACAGAAAATTCAGGATGAAGTCCAAACAAAGCAGAAGGACCTTGACACAATGAACATGACTATGAAGGATTTTCCACCAAGGAAAAGAATACAGAAGTTTGCAGAGACAAAGGAAATTCAAAAAGAGTTGAAGGCATTGAGAGAAAAGGAAGCTGAAACTTCAGCAAAGTTGAAACCTATGCAAGAAGAGGTTTGGCACTCTCTGAGGAGATAGAGGCAAAGCTACAAGAGCTTCGAACAATAGAGAGAACAATAAAGGACCAAATGCAAGAGCCTATCTCCGCGATGTTGCTTGACATGATGAAAGAATTCAAGAAAGAGACTAAGAAGGTTGTTGCGAAGCTGAGTGCAACATACCACGAGTTTGCAACAAAGATGAGCACTCCAAGTGCTGCGAAGCCAAAGAATCCTAGTGTAAGTGGCTCGAGGACAAGCCATAAGTAAGTTTTAGGAGCCTATTAGGCATATCCCAAGTAAAGCAAGTTTTGGATGCAAAGTACAGTTAGGAGAGGCTTGACTTTGACCAATTTTGGATATAAGCGACTCCGCAATTCCCGGGAAGAGGGTATGGAGCGAAGTACAGCCAACAGGAAAGGAACCTATTTCCCTAGTAGAGACAAAGTACTAAGGACGGGTAGAGTTGGTTGAAGCAGTTAAAGATTAAGCAGTGACCTAAGTGCTACAGGAGAAAAAGGTAAAGAAGCAGAGTGGTGTAACGGACAAGCCACTGCAGAAGTCAGAACTGTGCCTGTCATAGAAGCGTTAGAGTCGAAAGAAGTGGCACCGAAGGGACAATGAAGTTAAAGCTATGCGTGGTCTACAAGAGAACCATGAGGTTTTTGGGTTTAAGGGTACTGTGGGGGTTGGAACATAGTATAGTATATGGGTATTTTTGTATAAGGAAGGGTTGGATAAGGGTTCAGAAATTAGACGAAATCTAACATTAGAGGATTGTAGATCTAGACTGAGAGAGAACAGACTCTACAACTGAGTGCGTAGAGATCTAATTGTAGAGAAGATTCTACAACTGAGTGAGTAGACTGGAACTGTTACCCTTCCAAGTAATATAAGAATAGTTCATATGGACGTAGCTCTCTTGTAGGGGTGAACCACGTAAATATGTGTGTTATGTATGAAGTTTATGGCATGTTTTGAGTTCATGCTCTTATATGTTTATGTATTTGATTTTATGTATATGCAGATGGAAATCCTATGTTAAGTAAATGGAACACATGTGTATGAATACTGAGAAGTAATACTAAGTGTAATGAATGTGTAGTTAACTAGTAAAGATAACAGTGATTCAACGTAGTTTTGTAGGTTGTTGGTAACTGCGAAGTGCGTAGTCATCTATTTATGTAGTCATGTTAGGTATATGTTAAGAAAGGGACATCTTGTGAGGCCGCATACCACATGCACACATCAGCAAGGTTACAGAAATTTGATTCTGTAACCCCCCATACTTCGCTTCGGGTGAGATGTCAATATGTTTACAAGTTGATGTTGAAAGGGCCAGTGAAAGGGGTTTTGCTGTGTCTACAATAAATTCGCCGGACCCAGGTCAGCCCAGGAAGCCCAACAATTGTGGTGGATCGGTTTTAAAAAATGGGTCATTTCTTAGCATGTAAAAATACAAGTGATGCTACTGAAGTGGTTGTCCTATTATTTAAAGAAGTTGTAAGACTTCATGGTTTGTCAAGAAGCATTGTTTCAAACAGAGATACAAGATTCCTTGGTCACTTTTGAAGGACACTTTGGAAGAAAATGGGAACCAAATTGATGTATAGTTCATCCTATCACCCATAGATAGATGGGAAGATTGAAGTAGTGAAACAAAATTCTTGGGAATTTGCTAAGAAGTTTGAGTGGAGAAAATCCCATCCAATGGGATATGCTCTTAGCACAAGCTGAGTTTTCCTATAATGATTTAGTGAACATGTCAACTAGTAAGAGTCCTTTTCAGATTTTTTATGGAAAATGAATAAAAGGAGTTGTGGAATTAATAAAGTTTCCAAACTTAGGAGAAAGAAAAAGTGTTGAGGCAAGTTATTTTGCAGACATCATACAGGAAATGCATGAGCAGGTGAAACAAAGGCCACAACAAAGTAATGACAAGTATAAAAAGAGGACAGATATGCAAAGAAGAATGAATTTTTTTGAAGAAGGTGAGTTGGTAATGGCACATTTGAGAAATGGGATATTTCCTAGGGGTACCTACAACAAACTGAAGTACAAAAATATAATCCCATGCAAAATTTTAAGAAAAGTTCCTGAAAATTCATATAAGCTAGAATTTCTAGAAAACTTGGATATATCCATGATGTTCAATGTTGTTGATTTGTATGAGTTCCATGAAGGGGAAAAGAGTGATGAGGTGGTTACTCCAGATGAATGGAAGAGACAGCTACTAGTCAAACCTATTGAATAAGTGGAAGATATTTTGGCCACAATGGTTGGTAAGAAGACCCTCCAAAGGGAATATTTGGAATATTTGATAAAATGGAAAAACAAAGGACCTGAAGATGCATCGTGGGTTTTTGAGTAGGAATGAACCCACCTACATTGTTATTCAACCTATGAAGAAACCACCACATGAACTAGAAGCTCATTTTTTTCTTACCAAGGGTGTCTAATGTAGGAGCATCCTTGGATTTGGGCAATTGACATCACCCAAAAATATTTTAGTTCGTTTCTAGTTGTGGGAGTAAATAATCCATTACAGATCCCGTTTCGTGTTGCTCTAGAAACCTGTTTCTATATATCCATGGTGTTGTAGATTTGTGTTGTTGTAGAACCCTTTTCATGAAGATCTATGCTATTGTAGAATCCTGTTGTTGCGGATCTGTGATGCTGCAGAAACTGGCTACAAAACCTCATAAATAGTGATCACACGGGATGCAAATCACATCACATACATAACCACAGATCAATTCTACGATGTAGAATGAGCTCGGAAAAGGATTTTTTTTTGGAATCGGTTGGAAGAGGAGTGGTTGTAACTATCCATCTTCCACACTGGAAAATGCAGAGACAGAAACGAAAATATAAAAAAGGAGAAAATCGAAGGAGGAAGAGTTCAATGGGGGTTCGGTTGAGCTCTGTCCAACTTAGTTAGTTTTTTTTATCTCATCGACCTAGCTAAATTTGACCCAATAGCATAGGAATGGCATTCAATTTAGATTGTTGTAGAGGGTTAAATTCATGGTTGGCAATCAATTTTTATTTGTAAGCAAAGTAGGCAAACTTTTATTCTCTATTTTCAATGTACATAGTCTGATAATTTTCAATAAAGAAAGGCATTACTCTTCTGCTCTGTAATTTCTATTGGTATGAATCTAGTGGTTTTATTTATACGTTTACTTCCATCTTTGTTATTTGGTTAAGAAAATGGCTGTAGCTGTGCATATGACGGGCAGTAGGAATCTGTAAACCCTATCTAAGAGATTTACACATTACCAGCTTGCACCACCTCTTAAGGTGGTGTAACATTTCACTTGAGAAAAGATGAAAATACAACAATACTCGATAAAACATTCCTCATCCTCCTATATCTTGAAATAAATTATCAATTATAGAAAATCCCTAACTACTTGTGGTTCCATCATTAATGACTACCAACTAACTAGTGGATCTTATTTAATAAATATGAACCTTTTATATTAAATCCTAAGTAGCATAAATTAGGTAGGTTAGGTTAGGACCTTATCATTCCCCCCCTTCAAAAGTAGTGTTTTCTTCAAGTATAAAGGCGAGAGAATTGTTGTTGGTTCCCTTGTTACATATTCTGGGTGCATATATTTCCCCTAGATTTGTGCTTCTTGGATCATGTTCTGAAAATGTTGACATTCTCTAGTATCCAATACTACTTATGGATAGAACCAAATGGAGATTTCTTCATCAATTCTGGTAACTTGGTTTGAAACTTACAATTTGATGTCATTACTTTATTGAGACAAGACACATGAAATACTGGATAATAGTAGAGTGGGTTGGAAGAGCGAGGTTGTAGGACACTTTCCCAATGCGCTTGACGACGATGACTGCCGCGAATGCGAGTTTTTCGACATCTGAATATCTAGTTTCAGCATCAGCAAGACCCTTACTTGCATAGTATATTACATGTTCCTGGGGGTTTTGATCCTCCTGTAACAAAACCATGGCAATAGTGGTAGCAGAAGCGGCGAGATATAAGATATAATCTCGATAGTAATTGGGCGGCTGGAGCACGGGGGCATGCGTGATGGGATGTTTGATATTGTCGAAGGATTTTTGAGCTTGGTCGTCCCAAATGAAGGGGATGTCCTTCTTGAGCAGTCTCATATACCCCTGAGTCTTTTCCGCGAAATTGCAAACAAAATGCCTTAAATAAGTCGCCTTCCCTTGGAGACTTTGAAATTCCGTCACATCAGTTGAGGGTGGCAGGTTGATGATGGCCTCCACCTTTAAGGGATCAATGCGGATCCCATCCTTTGAAATGATAAATCCTAAGAGGCATCCGGACTCAATGCAAAAGATACACTTATGAGAATTCAGACGGATATTGTACCATCTACATCTGAGGAAAATGGCCGTCAGATGATCAATGCGGAACTCGCGCTGCTTTGAATGAGCAGGGAGATCGTCTAGGTAAGGTTCCACAAAGTCCTTAATATCATGGAAGGAATACGACATATCCTGCTGAAATGTGGTGCCAGCATTTTAAAGGCCAAATGGGAGTTTGCGGTATGCAAACGTTCCCCATGGGAAGATGAAAGCCGTCTTATGTTGGTCGGCGGGGTTTATCTCAATTTGGTTGGAACCAGAAAATCCATCCATAAATGAGAAGATGACGCTTCCAGCACAATTGTCGATAATCTAGTTAATGAAGGGGGTCGGGTAGTTGTATTTTGGACAAGCCCGATTAAGGTCCCGATAATCGACACAGACGAGAATGGTACCCTACTTTTTGTTCACAGGGATGACGTTTGAGACCAAATTTGTCAATGGGACAGGATAAATAAAACCAGCCTTTAAGAGCTTTTCAATTTCTGCCTTAATTGCCGTAGTCTTGCGAGGGTGTATCGGTCGCAACTTTTGGCGTACAAGTTTGATGTCGGGATAGGTTTTTATTTTGTGAGAAACAATTGCGAGGTCTATCCCAGGAATCTCCTCATAGGACCAAGAAAATAAATCTCAAAATTTATTGAATAAGGTCGTGCCAGTAGCTATTTCTTCAGGGGAACACTTCTAGCCTATGCGAATGTGTTCCACTATACCAAGTTTCACCGAGATGTCTACCAGGGTGGTTGGCTCAATGTTGGCCAAGTTTTCCTCCATGTCCGTAAGACATGTAAGGATGGGGGAATGAGGGAACGGGTAGATATCTAGTGAAAAGAGGGTATGGATGCTGTCCTCTATGTACTCCAAAGGAGGAAGAAAAGATGACCTATGGTGGAGATCATCCCACGGACCATCGTCAACATTCATAACTTTCATGATGGACTCGTCTGAATGAAAAGTATGAAGTAAGAGATCAGGTGGAGATGACGTCCGTCGTAGAGAATAGGATGGAGAGGCCACGGTTAAATGGTCCTTCGGTGCTGATTGGATAGCCTCGTAAATACGTTCAGCGGGTGAAAGAGGCATTATGTCTCCAAGCAGGTGTGTTGTGGCTTCATCTGGTACAAGCCAAGCATCGTTAGAGTGAGATGAAATCTCTGTGGAGATCATGTTCACCATAGAAACATGATTAGGGGGGTCCGCGGCTAGAAAAATGCCCATGAGAGATGAATCTTTCAAAAGGCCAACCCCTATACTCTCATACTGTTTTGACATCTGTCCAATGGAAGGAACATGGTCACCAGGATGAGTAGTAGCGTCTGGTGTACAAAAATCTAATTGGTCGATAGTAACAATTCGTCCTTGGTGGGGGAATTGTACTATGTGGAAGACTGAAGAAGCTACCGCCTGCATGGTGTAAAACCAATTGCGACCAAGCAAGAGATTATAATCTATTGGGGCCGAGACCACTTCCATGTTAACGGTTATGATCTTTCCGCCCAACTCAACTGTAAGAGCTTGTAAGATCCCATGAGGTTGAAAGCCACGCCCGTCGAATGCTTTCAATGTGGTGGGAGAACGATTCAATTCGGGGGAGCCAATGGCTCTCCAATAGGCGATCGACATGATAGAAGTGGAGGCGCCTTCATCTAAAAGGGTACGATGGACAATCTTCCTAGCAATATTCACAGAAACTTGGAATGTGAACTGGTATGAGAGCCTCGCCTTAAAGTTGTCAAGTCGGAACATGATGGTATTCGAGGAATCCGGGTCGACTACACCAATGGCTCCAAGGAGAGTTTTGCATTGATTAGGACAATTCTGCAAAACTTCCAGGGTAGACATGGCGCAAGGAGCTTGTGCCAAGTACTCTATGATATTCTAATTTTGTGTCGTCCGAGCATTGGGATTGAAAATAGATTTTCAAATCGTACTCTTGGGTGGTTGCAATATCGAGACTAAGGAGGGCTTCTCAATGGTGTGAGAAGTTGATGGTACAGTGACATCAGTTAAGGAGTCAGAATCTTTTTTAGTATTACTTCTAGTGGATTCCTTCGAAGGGACCAGTTCATAAGATCACGAGTGAGTGTTCAAATTGATCATCTCGTTACACACCATGAGAACATGTGCAGTATTGGAAGGTTCCCCCTGGGATGGGGGGGTTGAGCAATCATCTGTTGGTTCTGAGTAGGAAATGAGTCATTGAGGATTGCAGGAGTTGGTTTACCCCTAAGAAAATTTTGTACTTCATCTCTATGGGGACATTCTTTGGAGAAATGGTCATCTCCACACAGTAAACAAGGATACTTTAGTTTTCGTTTCTGCTTGGTATCGTCAGGAGTGCTCTTTTGTTCCTACTGAGCGGAAGACTTTTTGGGTTTCCCCTTGTTCTTCTTTTTACCACCGGACTTCTGAGATGAAGTTGATTGGACATAATTCACCTCTTCAGTTACAGCAGGAGCGGTTGACTTGGTGGTGCTGTGGCCAGCCGAAGTCGGGTTGGATGATCCGACAGTGCTGGCAGCAGGCTGGGTGTTAAGGGAACCAATGATTCCACCAGTTTGGAGTCCCTTATGTGGTTTCGCAGGGTCATTAACATCACAGGGTGTGTCAGGCAGAATATCAAACAAAGTGCCAGATTGAGTGTAGACTAGGTCTAGCACATGGGCACTTGTGATGGCTTGTTCTTCGGTGACAGCACCACGCATAGCTAATAGCTGATTCAGAGTAGGAGCTTTAATGAGACGTCGTCTCCTTCACCATTTGTGGATATGATCCAAAATATGAGTGGCGGTATTCTGACGGAGCGAGGTTAAAAGCTCGGTACCAGTTTCATACCGTATGGGAAGCTGGAAATGTGTCAAAAATTTCATGGCAAGAGAACCAAAATTAGAAAAAGAGTGGGGGTGGCAACTCAATGTACTACTTAGCAACTGAACCGGTGAGAGTCCTTTGAAACAATCTAAGACGAATTGAATTGTCCATTAAGGAATTAAATGAACACCATAAGTGGTATTTCATCATGTGGTTTTTAGGGTCTTCACCCAGCTTGCCGTCAAATTTGGGGATATCAGACGGAAGTTTCATCGGAATTGGTGGCTAGTTAGATCCGTGGTAAATAGGATCATTGGTTAAATAGGATAGGTCAGGCAAGTCCAAAGTAGCCAGGAAGGGAAGCTGTGGGTTAGGCTATGCGTATTGATAATACGGATAAGGCATGTAAGGACCAAACTGACTGTAAGGTGTGCCAGGAGGAAACTGACCATAGGGGGGTGTGCCGCCCGCACTGTAAAGGGGTCCGATACCATAAGGTGGTCCGTTCCAATAAGGTGGGGGCCCACCTCCACCACCGGGAGGGGGTGGAGGTCCGCCGCCACCACTAGGAAGATTCTGCAATATCATGGGTTGTGGTTGAGGAAGTGGCGCTAGTTGTGTAGCGTTCCCTTGTCGTTGGGCATCATCGGCCCAAAGTTGACGTGCTTTCTCCAAATGGGGGCAATTATGTGTGTAGTGGCCATATACGGAACAAAAGGAACATGGATGGTTTGTTCTTAAGTTAGAATTTTTACCCTGTTTCGGTGGTCGATCAGGGTTTTGGTTGGCGGGGGCAGCGTTATTATTATTCAGGGGATTAGATAGCTGGCCACCTTTGTTTTGAGGTTAATTATTTCCACGGTTGCTTTCTTTTTCGCAGTTCTGTTGACTTCCTTGATTACACTGGTTCTTCTGGTTTTGGAGTTGGTTTTGTTGTGCGTATACTTGCCCTTGGGAAGTAGGTGGGTTTTGAGGTCGTGCAGGTGCTAGAGCAGACTGCAGTGGATAGTAAGCAGGAGGGTTTGGAGGTGGACCTGGTGCTTGTTATGGTTGTTGGTAACCTTGAGCTATTGGAAGTGTTGGGGCAGAAGGTGCTGCCTGTTGGGGGTAATAAGCCAATTGGGCTTGTGGGTGAACCAGGGTATGATTGACCTATTGGTTATAATATGCAAGTGGTGCATAAGATGAGGGTGATTTCCCATAACACTGTGGTGGACATGAGGGTCCATGAGTGTTGTGGGTGTGCATCATTGGAGCATACGAAGTTGTATCTCTAGAATGAGATGTATCCCTAGAAAGGCCTCGGGTGTTGTTGGTACTCATCATGGTGAAGGGTTTGTTTTGTGACATAACTTGGCCAATGATGCTGTCGACGGCATGGGATGCCCCCGGCGCATCATTCCGGGATGAATCATCGCGCAAGACGTCAGGTAATATGGTGTATAAATAGACAGACTGGGCGTATATTAATTCGAATTGCTGGGCTTTTAAAATGGCTTCTTCTTCCGACTGGGGTCGTTTAGAAGCCACATCCTTGGCTATGAGTGGAAGGAGGGATTTCAGGAACCAATCGAGGAAAATATGGTCATCTAGCTTGATCTTGCATAGACTATGGCGCTTACGCCACTCATGGATATGATCTGTGATATGGGTGGCCGTATTCTATCTACAAGATAGTAGGATTTCTACTCCTGCATCATAGCAGACAGGTAGTTGAAAAAAATGTAGGAAATTTGAGGTGAGGGATGTAAAGTAGGGTATGTCCCATGGGGCTGCTCAATATACCATTTGGCTACTGAGCCAGTGAAAGTTCTTTGTAATAGTCGGAGGTGAATAGAATCATCTACTATGGATTTTGAGGAACACCATAGGTGAAAAGAAATAATATGGTTTTGTGGGTCTTCACCAGCCTTCCCTTCAAACTTTGGGATGTATGACAGGAGTTTTGTGGGCATGGGGGGCCAAGTAGGGTCATGTCTAATGGGGTCATTTGTTAACCTTTCCAAGTCAGGTAGGTTAAGACTAGCCATAAATGGCAGACTGGCAGAGGGGTGTGACATGGTTGTTGGGGCATAAGTGCTAGTGGTAGCATTATTGATCGGGCCACTGCCCCCAAAGGGAATATTAGCTGTAAAAGGGATGTGCCCTCCAACCAAAGGTGTGTGAGAGGGGCCTGTGCCCCCAAGTGCAACATGAGTTACAAATGGGTTTGGAATGGTTCTAGTAGCTGCTGGGATCTGATTAGTGGCAGGGATGATAGGTGTAGGTCCCATGGTGGGCATGCCTATGGTAGTTGTGGGTCCCATATTGGGAATACCTATAGGGGTTGTTGTAGTTGTGGCTACTGTGGTGGCCATTGTGGTAGCGGGGGTTGTTGATGTTCCGCCAACAGTCCCTATGAAGCAAGGGTCAAAATTTGTACCAGCCATGGGGCTAGTGGGTGCGGTGTACATAGGATTTTCGGATTCTGCCTCAAAGTCAGATGTGAAATGAGGTAGAATCAGATCATGGGGATCTGTGTCGATGACATGTGGAGTCAAGTGACAATGCTCTTCGTCTATGACGAGTGGTTTCAAGTGAACCGTACTACGTGGGTTCACCCCTAAAGCGCCGAGAACGTCTCGGGGACTCAATGGTGACAGTTGTCTAGTAAAACAAATGGGTGGTGTTGAGTGGAAAGCTCGAAAGCCCTAACGCAACCGTGTGTGCAGGAGGGGAACGTAAAAAAACAATGGCACTCAGTCCAACAACCAAACTCAAAACACTTACTATAACAGTTGTGCTATAGTAAGTGGAGTAATAAAAAAATGTGGTCAAAATACCAACATGCAAATGGCTCCTAAAATGAAAATGGTGGACTCGCTAACCAAGGGAAGGTAATAGAGCATGCAACCACCTAACTAAAAAAGTATTATGATTCAACAAGATGTATCCTCTACAAGGTGATGAAATCCAAGTCAGACAATATGAATTGTAGAACCAAAGGCTAGATATCCCCCTACCGGGAGGGACACCGGGTAGACAATCCTAGAAGATAGGCCACTAAGATACCCCATTCATGACATGTCCAGAAAGGTGAATCTGCAGCTCCTCTTCTATCACCATTGTACTCCCATACGGGTAGTACACCGAGAACAATGAGTAGCTATCCTTCGGTGACTGAATGGATTGCGGTAGTCCACTCAGGCCTCCGAAACCAATCTTGCTACTTCGACCCTCCTAAGGGAGAGGCCTTTCCAACAAGTTTGTGTATAACCATGCCAATAAGTACTAGGGGATTTTTGTACCCTAAATGTCAACCACTATGTCTCAAAATGAAAGTAAGTGAGAGGTGTTATTTGGATACCTATCCCCTCAATCTTACCTAATTACAATATTCTTTTGGTGTTCCCCAAGTGGGGTTAGAATGTTGGTTGAGTTAAATATATTTTAAGGCTCACTTTGATTTATTGTGATAAATTGTGTGATGGTGTGGTTATGTACTAAAATAAAGATGCCTCCCTTGGGCGAAAATTCACAAATTAAAATAACGATTTCAACTTGCAAATATGAAAGCAATTTAAATGTAAATATGAAAACGATTTAAATGTAAATGCTTTAACAACTTTTCAAAAAATATGTGAAATTCTTTAAAATGTTAAGGTAAAGCAAATAACATAAAAAATGAGTGAATCTCTAATGCTGCAAAAATTAAAACAGTAGGCTGTCCAAAAATTGCAGGGTAGATGGCTAGAAAATATGGGCCAAAATGAGCAAAACTCAGAGAAAAGGAATCGGACAGTATAGGAGAAATCGCGGTTGTTTGAGGCAAAAGTCGCGATCTGGATCGCGACTTTCGAGATAAAATCGGTGATCTGCGTCGCGGTGATCTGGGCAAAAGGCACGATGGAAATTGCAGCTCGGGGGGGATAAATGCGCGATGTGAATCACAGCTATAGGGCTGAAACACGCGATGTGGATCCCGACAAACAAGAAGAAAACCGCAACGTGAATCACGGCTGAAAGGGCAGAAACCCGCGATGTGAATCGCGAATGTGGGTGCTAAAAACAGTGATTTTACAGACGGTTAAAGTCACCAAAAACAAACCCAAAAATTGAAATTTTGGGTTGTTTGGGCTACAGAAAAGGCCAATGGATAGGACAACAAGCAATGGGCTTAGTAGTAAATAACAACTAACAAATGAAGAAATATAGATCTAAATCAAAGATTCAAAGATTTGAAACGAAGTGGAGTCGCCAAAAACTGTTGCTTGGGTTTTCACCCAAGCATGTGCTGATGAGCACCTACTAACTTGTAGTAGCAGTTTAGATTAAACAGTAAAAGTAAACAAATGTAAAAGGTAAATCTTGATCTAACATATGCAAATAAATAACTCTAGATTAAAAACATTAAACAAAATAGATCCATGAGAGACAGAAATAAAAAATTTGAATATTTTCCATTACCTCAAAAGGTGAGGATGGTTGAGCTTGAGCAGCTACAATGGTGAGGTGCTCCAAAGCTCCAATGATCTCTTCTTTTCCAATATGCTAATGGGGATCTTCAAACTCAAAAAGGAGGCAAGGGCTCTCAAGAAAGAATTTGGCAGCATAAGGATAGGATGAATGTGGATGAATAGTGAAGAGCCCCTATCACCTTTTTATAGTTTTTTGGTGATGGGGAATACCATTGTGGTTTAAGGAAACCAATGGTATTGACAAAAATGGTTTAGGTTTCTTTTTCCTCTTTTTCCCTCTTTTTCCTTTTTTGAATATATTTTATATTTTCATTCCCTTTTAATTGATTTTTGGGAATTTTGGACCCTTTTTTAGGGTTTTTGTATTTTTTTGAGGAAAATTACATATTTTGAGGGGGGAAAGATGGATTTTGGTCTTTTTGGTGACCTTTTGAAGTTTTTAGAGGCTCAAATGGTGGAAAAAGTGGATAAATGGGTCATGGGAGTAGGGAAATGAGCTGGTGAGCACTTTTTGGGTGTTAACATGCTGACAACGTTGACATTCTCTAGTATCCAATACTACTTATGGCTAGAACCAAATGGAGACTTCTTCATCAATTCTGGTAACTTGGTTTGAAACTTACAATTCGATCCCATTACCTTATTGAGACAAGACACATGAAAGACTGGATAATATTAGAGTGGGTTGGAAGAGCGAGGTTGTAGGACACTTTCCCAATGCGCTTGATAATCTTATAATCTTATAGGTTCCGTAGAACTTCAGTGCTAGTTTTTGGTAGAGTTTATCTTTACGTGATGCTTTTGATCAGGTTGAAGGTGAAGAAAAAATTGATATCATTCTACAAAGGAATGTTCTCAATGATGATGGTAAAATTGTTGTTTCATTATATTTTGATCCATAACCAAATTGTCCTTAAGTGTGCAGAGAATGGATTCTCTAGTGCAAAGTGTGTTATTCATTACATGAACCTTGCAGGTGCTTGCTAAATAGGAATTCAATGGAAAGAGTTTTATGCTTGCTAAATTCTTATGGTATCATTTGGGTAGCTCCATGATAAGTGGTATTATGCTTGAGGATTATGCGGTCAATAGAGTTATCCATGGGATCTTCAGAGGAAATCCACATTTATTTTTTCAGCCGACGTTTTGAATCGTTAGCTAGTTTCATCCTCGAGACATAAAGAAGTTGAGATCAAGATGTTATCAGACAATCCACTCGATCGGACGCGAGCCGGATCTCCCTAGCTCAAAGTGAGTCTAGAACAAATAGAACAGACTACTAATGCATTTCCTAGATCTACTTAAGTATCGAGTACTGGATGTCTTACCTTTCACTACACAATCCTTTCTCTCAAAGGTTGACCAGTCTTATTAGTGGTCTTGTGGTGGGAAGGTTGTTCTAGTGATCCAAAAGATATCGGATGAACCGGGATTGGTCATTAAGGGGGGTAACGATGGGTCTTGAACCCATCGTTGGAGACTTGACTGCCGAAACTCTTCAGCCATGGAACGAAAGTGAGCTAATTGGTCACGAAAGTAGGCTAAAGTGTCGTCTGGAGTAGTCCCACTAGGTGGGGATGAGATGGAAAAATGAGCCACTAGGTGGTATGTAGAAGATGTCCAATAAGCTGCTGAAGGACCAACAGCTGTTGTAGGTTCGTCCTGGGGTCGATTTATCCATTCCAACAATCCAGGTTCTCCCGGGATGACGAGAGAAAGGTCTTGTGAAGCGGGGATTTGTGCTCCTTCATCCTGCGATGGATGAGAGGCAAGTGAATCCAGAGGAGTTTGTGGAAACAAAAGTCCTCCAACATTCAGAGTGGGGTTTTCCACTTCAGTAACTACGATCGCGTTACGCTGATCCATTCTTACCCTCGAAATAACCTCCGGATTAAGGGGATATTCGGGTGATAAGTTTAAGATCCTATGGGACCTTCTCCAAGGAAAATCCACCAGAGCGTCAGGATAATCAGCCAGGATGGCTGAAACAACGTTTCTCCTAAGGGTATGCTAAAAGAAAAGCAGTCCAGAAAAACCTACTCAAACTAAGGCAACAAGCAAACTTATGTGACAGAGTGGATTCAAAATTTTGGAACCTCACGGGATTATCAAGGCATCGCAAACCGCGATATACTGTAGGGTCTAACAATATGACGCGATGAGGATTGGGACCGTACCCTTTCCTGCATACCCGATTACCTGGACAGTACGTGTGTGCTAATCTCCCCGAGTGCTGTTCTTGGTGTATTTCTTTGCCAAGATGGCCAAATGGTTAACTCAGTTGGTTTCAGGAATCCTAGTGGTGTCTCCCGATATACGAAAGGTACGTGGGAGCTCCAATCCATAGTGGTGCTATCTAATGCACAATCGTTCGGCAAGAGACCTTCCGATATACTACCGAGTACGTGATACACCTTTCGATATACGCCAAGTATGGATTATGGTACTTGGTGGGTACGTGAAGGATCTCAATATACCGATAAGTACGTGGAAGACTACAATACCCCTGGGATACAGTGTTGAAAAATAACGACAACTGCCATGCTTAACGACGCCGGAACACGTCTCTAACTTACACACAAGTTGCTAAAAATTTTACCTAGTTCAACCGTTAATTTTATCATGGACGGTTAGGTGAATGCATGAGGTGATTACATAATCGGAAGCATAATGCAAGCCCTGGCTACATGCACGAAATATTCTGTTCTTTCAATGAATTCTAGCTATGGGAGGGAGAAAACTTTTTCCAATAGTATTGCCAAAACAAACTCAATGCAACACAATCCCAATTCAAACAAAACTTGACTATGAAAGTATTCTTTCATTTTCGACGAAACACAAAAAATCACAACACTACTATCCAAATCACAACATTTTTCCTTTTCTTTTTCTTTTCAAATCAAAACGACACTAGGTAATGAAAAGAGAGGATTCTGAAATGGAATATGCAAGTTTTTCAATTTCACTTTCAATGGTCTAAAAGCAACAAAAATTAAAAATGCATCTACTTTCCTTAGCATGGAGTCAGTTTTGCAAAAATCGAAGCATTCTTTGAGTCTTTCAAGAAAATTAGCAATTCATAATTCGAGAAAAACACAATAGATCATACATTCATTCAATTCTTCCAAAACATAAACGAGAATTTTCCAATGCACAACAATTTTCTTCAATAATGTTCAAGAAATGATGGGAAAGAAGCACTTCTTAACTTTTCAATGGATGCATCAAAGAATAAACTTAATAGCAGTTGAGCTTTCAGATCTAAATGATTTAAAAGAAAACACTACTTGCAGCACTCAGTACACTTAGAAAACTCAAGAAAAGATAAGCACTCAATCAAGCTGAAAGACACACTTAACTCAAAATCGAGCAGCAGCAAGCAAAGCTCAAAACAAATGTAAATGAGGTCTAGAAGCTGATCTAATGTAATGATCAGATCAGGGATGGAAGGAAGGGAATGCAAGGGTGAGCGGATGAAGGTGGAGGAGATAAGAGTATCCACCACTACCAGTCTTCAAACTTGTCCAAGATAGAACCCAAAATCAATCCAAACAGAACCAAACACTCAAAACACAAATCATAGGTGGGATCTTTGGCTGGATCTTGCAGCATAGAGGGAGTTCATACAGCAAACCAAAGTCGAGACTATAAAATGGAGAGGAGATTTCTGCATGCCAAAAATTTGACAAATCGGTGCACTCTGTGCTTGTACACAGTGTGACATTGCAGTTTTCCTACACAGGAAGTGCGACGATGTCATAGTATACCAATGCAAGGGATGCGACGAGTATATAACAGGTAAAGAATAGAGACCCAGAATGACACAGTGTCACTCTGTTGCCACTGCCCAGGTGCGACAGGCAAAGTCTAAATTCAAAAATGAATCAGATCTCTCAGCAATGAACCATGGAATGGTTTGGGAATGAGTTGTATGAACTCAGAGGAAGTAGATCAGAGTCTTCAATACGAAGATCTGATAGTGAAATCAACTCCAAGAAGTAAAATGGAAAAAAATAAAAGGCTTGTGTCAAGAAATCAACTAAAAATGACTCTTAGATTGACAACTACTGACCAAATTCTATGTCTCCCTAGTATGGTCGCCAGATTTGTTATCAGACAATCCACTCGAGCGAATGCGAGCTGGATCTCCCTAGCTCAAAGTGAGTCTAGAACAAATAGAACAGACTACTAATGCATTTCCTAGATCTACTCAAGGATCAAGTACTAGATGTCTTACCTTTCACTACGCAATCCTTTCTCCTGAATGTTGCTCCATGTCTCACAATTGTCGGATCCAAGCTGCAAGACCTTTCAAGACAAGAAACAAGAGAGACCAGTAAAAGACATCTATACAATAAGAGATCTAAGTAAACAATTAAGCAGGTAAACTACTCAATATCATTACACACATGAGCAACATTGGTGGAAAGCATTTGTATTACTGCAAATAGAGGAGTACATAGTAGAGATATAGAACTACAACCAAGGCTTAACGTTGTAGCCCTTCTCCGACGAATCCAAATTCCATATCCTTCCAAGGAAGTATGAGTTCTCCAATAGGTGAGTGGAGATGTTCTAAGAGTGATTTCACCAGCATGTAGATACCATAGCCTTCCTCCTTTTGGGACGGGAGTGAGCTTCATTTATATAGGACTAAGTGGATAGGGTATGGATAGGATAGGTTGAGAGATGGTAGGAGAGGCTTAAGGGATCTCTCCAAAGGTTTAGGAACCGAGTGCCAACTCTTCCAAGAGGTTAGGGATAGGGTCCCAAGTCAGGAAGCTTCGAGATGGACCTCGAAGAAGCTATGTTTTCCATCTAACTGACTTCGTCGCACCCTGTAATGGAGCAAGGTGCGAT
This sequence comes from Larix kaempferi, assembly GCA_027924585.1. NCBI lineage: Eukaryota > Viridiplantae > Streptophyta > Pinopsida > Pinales > Pinaceae > Larix > Larix kaempferi. The sequence goes on from BSBM01000372.1 coordinate 32,570,976, forward strand.
GTCGCATGTTGCTAGTGTGAAGCCTATGACGACCCTTCAAAACTTAGCACAATTGGGTACAGATCCTCCCAGGATGATTACTTAGTCTAGGTATCTTTAGGGGTGTATACACTGAATCTTATGATGAGTAGATTTTGGGTGTAACACAAGAAGGCTGCTTAGATGGTTACAAATATATGTTGAAACAGACACCACCACCAAAGGAAAGGCTGAAAAGGTTGAGCGATGTAGATAAGATTCAAAGGGAATAAGGTTTTTAGGGTTTTAATTATTTATTATTTATTGATTTATTAGATTTTTTGAAATAGGTTTTTTTAATTAATAATTATTTATTATTTTACTTTAATTAATTATGGTTTTTAATTATATGTTATTATTATTTTTAATTAATTGAGGTTTTTTTATTATTTATTATTTATTAAATTATTAGAATGTTTTAAAATAAGGTTTATAATTAACTATTATTTATAATCCTATTGTGAATTAATTATTTAGGGGTAAAAGCTAGGTTTTTTTAAATTTTATAATTCTTTATTATGTTACTTTGAATTATACTACAACTCTACAAGGGGAATATTTTTTTTCCATTGGTTCATATTTTTAGAATTGAAACATCACAAATAAGTTTCTAACCACTTGTTGGACACTTATATTTTACAATCTATTTGGGGGTGATATGTAGTGCTTAGATTCAACATGGTGCCCTGAAGTTTAAACAACTCCTACAAAAAATTTCTAGTGAATATGTGCTACCAATTTGAGACAATGAAATTAGGCATGCCATGTAACTTTATAAAATTATATAAGAAGACTTGGGAAACTAAGGAGGGGGTAAATGGGTGTGACAAGGCATAAAAAGGACTGTAGTTGGAAATCCAATTGACTACCACCATGATGACTAATTTGTTACTAGCTATTGGGAGTCCCACTATAAAATCCATAGAGATGTTAGTCCATATATGTGTTGAGATCAATAGTGGTTGTAGTTCCCCTAGAATATTCACTATATCACCCTTGTGTGTTTGGAAAGTGTCATAAGACATGAAAAGATTATAGATGTTTATTTTCATGTCTTCCCAAAAGAATGATCACTTAGTTCTTTCATAGTTTTTATAAAATCCAGAGCCACCTATTGTAGGTGATGAATGAAACTCCCCCAATAACCTTTGTTTTAAGGTAGAATTCTTTCCCAAAAAAATCAACTCTTTATTCCTCCATATATCTTGGTTCCAAGTCTATCCTTTAGGAGGTTTTATATCTTCTTGGATACTTTGGATGAATAGAACTATAGTTTATTTGTTGACTATTCTTGAAGGGATTCTTTGATCTTACTAGGAATGGTTAAGAATAAGGAAAAGAAGGATCCATCTTCCTCAAATTTCTTGGATAAAGCATTAACCACCGCATTTCCTTTATCCTTATTATATATACTATCATAATCATAGCCCAACATCTTTGTGACCCACTTAATTTGTTCTAGTGATGGCTGTTAAAGTTACAGCATCAAGCTCGTGGGGGGTAGCTTAAGTGGTAAAGATGAAAAGTTGTAAATGGAAGTTCACATGTTCGAATCCCCCCAATATTACATGTGCTCCATGGTTTGGGCCCTATGGATGCACATAGTGGTATAGTGGTAGCGATATTGGATCCCTGGACCCAATGCCACGTGAGTACCATCCCAATTCCAGTTGTCGATTCCCCTAGTATAATATATATATATATATATATATATATATATATATATATATATAGAGAGAGAGAGAGAGAGAGAGAGCGAGCATCATGATTCATTCTCCAAGTCAATCTCGTGTGTTAAGATTGAGCCTCATGTGTCGAGGTAGTGCCTTATAGGAGCCTGATTTGGACTCAGAAAAATTGGAGAAGAATATTGAGTTGGACTCAAGAATGAATAAGCATCATGTGTTGAGGTGGTGCCTCATGTGTTGAGGTAATGCTTTGCATGTCAAAGCATGAATGGTGTGTGATGTACTACTAACCATGGTTGAGATATTAAGACTTCTATAGACACTGGCCACCTCCAGAGTGAATTACTTTAGCATATGACCACTTGGAAAGATAGTAGAACAAGATGATCACATCATTAGGAAAATATCCTTAGTATATTTGATATGATAATTAATTAAGTTGTCACATGTGGACCATGCAGATAAGACAAGAGATAAAGATAAGATGTGATAAGGTAAGAGAGAATTCAATTTGCACACTTCGGTGATGATAAAGACTTAAATTAAATAAGAGAGAAATTCAATTGATAAAATTCAATGATATTAACAAAGAATACTTCAGTCAATTAAAGGAGAACTTGAATTGTTGACTTTCGTGATGTTAATAAGAAAGACTTCAGTTAAAAGAGTTAACTAAGTGATCACAAAGAAGATCTAGTTAAATAAGTGGTTGCATAAATACACTTGAGTTGTGACACTTGAGTTGAAACACTTGAGTTGCGACACTTGCATGACAACACTTGAGTTGCGACACTTGCATGATGACACTTCAGTTATCCACCTAACTAAGTGGTCTAGCATTTACTTAAAGGGCGATTTCATTCTGGATTCAGTACACAGAGATAAATCTATTGCATGAGAAGTAAGGTGCACTTTTCCATGCAAATTTGATGTATTCAATATTGGAGTGAATTATATTGAAGGCAATTTTGTGCATGTAACCAATATTAGCGAATTGGTTGAGTGGAGATTTATTCTTCTAAGTTTCTCTTCTTTATATATCTCTCTTGCTATGATATATGCACCATGGTTTCTTGATGTAATCTGCTTATTGTGAAGCAAGTCATTCTCTGTTATCAATCAATATACCAAGGAATATTTTGTTGGGGTTTTCTCCCTCAAGTTATAGAGGGTTTCCCCATGGTAAATTTATCTGTCATGTGTGAATGCTTATGCTTATGATTGTTAATTGATTTCAAGTACTATTGTATTTCTGAATTAAAGATAAAAAAAATTAACAATGACAACCTTTGTTCTAGGAAATACTTTAGACTATGGTGATCAATCTTGATATAGAAATTCCTCCCTATGAGTTACTTGCACCATGAATTAACTACATGAAGGATGGCCATCATCTCTTTTTCATATGTTGATTCATCCAAATTGTGCAGTGAAACAACTACTTACTAGTTAATTCAAAGGGGTGCCCTTCTTGCATCAATACTACTCTAGGACTTCTTCCCAAGGCATCAAATTCTAAGGAAAAAAGTCCTAGTAAAATATGGAATTGGAGTACTACACATGGTATCCTTTAAAGCTGGGAAGGCCTCCTTAGCTACTTTTATCCATATAGAGGAATTCGGTTTTAGTGGTGAATTTAAGGGAGCAACAATATTTTCATAACTTTTTCACAGACTTCTTGTAGACTCGGCCAATAATTCCTAAGAACCTATGTAATATCTTGAGGGTCTTATGGCGAGGCCAATATTTCATATCCACAACTTTTTTGGTCCTATTTGTACTCCATCATGACATACAATGTGACCCAAGTACTCAACCTCTAAATCCCCAAAAGCACATTTGCAGCTAGTAAGAGGTCGTCACCATACACTACTCCAGACCTTTGATGTTTTATTTGATTCCATTAGGAAGAATGCTTATAGGCTTAATCATAAATTACTCCTTTTCCAATGCATTAATACAACTCTTGAGTGTATCAATTCATTATATGAACAAACTATTTAGATTACCAATGTTTAAATATTTGAAGGCATGATTATGGCACTATACCCTAATGTTAATGATGCACATTCAAGTTGCATTATAATATTGGAAGATTTTAGCTATCTACATTTGAAAAAATATCCCAATTTTTTTATTTGGCATGAGTGACATTAGGATCAAGACCCCTAGACAACTATGATAAACCTCCAAGCAAACAACTACCACTATTATTATGTACTACAATGCCAAGATTACATTACCAGCAAATGTTAGGAAAGACAAAGAATGCATATTGAATGTAGACAATGTAATCCAAGTAGGATAGGCTATTAGTTTAGTAAATAGATTTTTTGGGGGGTTGTTTTTCTTTGTATATTAAGGTGGATTTTTTACTATTAGTTATAATTATAAATGTTCATTGCTGAAATTGTTGTCTAATAATACATGAAACAATTATCAATTATGAAAAAAGGGTTTAGGTTTGATTAAATGGTAGCATCTTATTAGATTATTGCTTGCATACTTTGTACATAGGGTGAATTATATATATATATATATATAATGTAATTTCTATTAAAATATTGGAATTGCATTAGAATATCAAAATTTGGTGTTGAGGAATTGCTATTAAAATACTGCAATTGTGTATTGAAAACTTACCGTACAAAGTATCAAGATCATATGTCAACAATTTGTTATTAAAATATTAGGCTAAGATGTGGGATCCATAACATTATGGCATCATCTATATTGAATTCATAAATTTCCATCAACACTAGAACATGCTACACATCATTTAACTTTTCACCTAACTCTTTCGATCACTCGATTGTATGATTGAGTTTAGATTGAGGCACATGATTCAACATTTCCATATCTTCTAGTATATTTACCACCATGATTAGAGGTAGACCATGAGAAATATATACTTAGAGAATTCTAGTCATTCACTTACAAAATTTACTACTTTACCATAAGTTGTGATGGTTTGGAACACCCATAGTTGCAAGTAAAGATCTTGGGAATGCAATAAATATTTTTTTGTTTGATTTTTCCTCACAAACAACTCCTCTTTGTTTGACCACAATTGCAAATTTTAGCTCTATACTTGGGGAAGTAAGTGGTAGATATCAATACTCTATTCAAGTCTTAAAACCAAAATCAAATATGCCACAGTATGTTATGTCAGTTCAAATATAGGGATGCTTAGGATTTGCATTCTAAAATTCCCAAGTCCATCTAGTTTTCTTAGTAAAATGATCCATGTTCACTGTTTGTATAGGTTTATAGTAAGAAACCTAGGTTTATTTAGGATTCGGGAAATATAGTTTAGGTTTGAAGGTCCTGCAGCTTAAAGAATTTTAAAAATTCATGTTATTGAGAATCTTCATTGGAAGGGAATGTGAACCTAGTTTGTAGTATCAATGCACAATTATACAAGAGTGTGTATGTAATTCACATTAGAATAAGAATGTATTACAAGGAATAGAATTAATATCCACATAAATATATCTATCAAGCATGTATTTTAGCCTCAAAAAACTGGAATGGAGAGAAAGGACACTTCATTCTGACCTTTTTGAAAGTTCCCTCTATCTTTTCAATTGTTGTGGTTTTGATTCGAATAGGAATGACCTACATGGGTTAGGCACTGATTCCATGAAGAAATAATATGTGATAAGGGGGGAAAGATACTGACTTGGGAAATCCTTGGAGAAGTGGAGGCGCATTGCTCAGCAAGATTTTAAAAATTGAGCTTAGCATTGGCTACAGAAAAATTTATGCAGGCTCCACTAGTTCGCGATCAGTTAATACCCTAGTAATATGAAGGGTTTAGCAGTGGTAGTAAGGGTGGTCTAGTAGTAGCAGTATGGTCTTAAATCAGGACAAGTCCCAGTGATTGAGCCTCCTAGTACCAATTATATAGAAAAGGGAGAAATTGAATATGCTATGAAGCTTATCAAGAATATTTATAACTAGAGTTTTAAGAAGAGATCAGAAACCATTGATAAGGGTTCCAAAAAGAATATATTAATTTTTTTGGTGCTAGAGAGCAAGATTGAATTGAATAGATAGGCTCTGAAACATTTAGTAATTGGAAATTATTCACCCACATGGGGACAAATCTAGTTATCAAGGTTGGTTTAGTGACTAGATGCTCGAATTTCTCCCTATCTACAATGTTTGATCGCACAAGTATCGATTTGGTGATTTGGGTGTGAAATATTCGAGAAAGGTATTAGCAAAAGGATATTTCTAAGAAGTATTTAGTGGAATTGAACAAATTCATAAATTTAATAGATACATATTAATTGAGAAAAAAGGGAAATCGTGACTATTGAATGTATATATTAATTAAAAAGAAATCAATATTTACCATGTACATAGGATCGTTCTGTTATTTAGTCACATTACGGGTGGCCTTGACGAGAATTGGGTGTGTTATTCTAGATGCAATTTTCTACCTTTAAATTGGAAAAACACCTATGTTTATGACTTGAGACTTTAGATTATAGAAATATATCTTGAATTTGATTGTAGTTTGTGCACAACTGGAGAATGGAGCAATCGCATATAGTCTATGCCAATATACTTCAATTGCTAATAGGAATCAAAATTTATAATAGGTGATGGGTGGTACCATATCTTGATATGCATCGTGGTTGTTGATTTAACCTTTCTTTAGAAGGGTTATTTTTGTTTCACTCATTTTATGTTTATTATTAGATTATGTATTTTCATCTTAAAAGAACAAAATGGTAGATGAATAAAATGTGGACAACAATCCTATGATTAAATAATAACCACATTATTGATTTACCTTTTTTTGTTTTACCAGGTAAAACATATTATGTTTTGATGGTGTGAATAATGTCAGTAGGTTATCTCTTTTGAATCCTTTATTAGAAAAAATTTGCTATGTTTTGAAACTTATGTATCATAAGCTTCTCCAATTTCTATCTATATGTAAAAAAATGTATTACATACCATCTATTGCAATCAATTATTAATTTTTGAAATGGAATTATATTAACTTTTGAAATGGCAAGTTCAATGTATATTGTAGTGGTTGTTATATTTTATATGACTAGACACATATAAGAGAGTTAGATGGTACATTATTATAACTATATATAAGGAAAAAATAACAAAAAAGTTGTATAAACTACCTACCAACTACATGTGTACACATATTAGGTCAAGTATTTCAGCCAATTAATGTTAAAATAAATATCCAACCAAGTATTTTAAAATCCTAACATTTCACAGGTTTATATATTTCCTCCATTGACAAAAAAATATCCATTCAAATAACAATCAATTTACATCAAGTAACCTTCCATTCAAATAACGAACAATTAACACGAAAGTTAAAGATCTACAAAAGATAGTCCATGAGGTGTATAATAGATGGTGAATGGGTGTACTATGAAGGAACTCCTTGTGTAAGGTCACCGGTTCGAAACTCCATGGGTACTATCCTTACACAAAAAAAAAATCCACAAATTAAAGATTTTGTAAATACCTAAGACCGAACTTCTTTACCTCCAATGGAGTGTTGATGTATATGTAACTTCGGAATGTATTTCACACATATGTATATTGTATTCCTATAGAGATGTTATTATTCCTCTATACGAAAGTGTCGTCATTTATATTGTAAGTATCGTAACTTATACTTGATGGGTTATTATACCACCTTGTTGGGGTCGGCCCTGTATAAGTCATGTGGGTCAAAGGGTTATTAGACCACCCTATTGGGGGTCGGCCATGTGGGTCAAAGGATTATTAGACCACCCTAGTGGGGTTCAGCCAAGTCAGCTTATGTTAAGTGGTTAAGTTGAGGCCGACCTAGTTGAGTAAAGGTCAAGTCAAGTTAGTGTATAAATAGAGAGTGTGTCTCTCTCATTTTACACATTCTATTCTCTCACTCACACTTTGGAGAGTGGCGCACTTGTGGAGGAGGAGGCTCTGCTGCTAGGAGAAGACTATCTCTTGTATTCTGGTTGTATCATTGCTCTATCTATCTCTGAGGAAGTTATTGGGGTTTTTCACCTTTATGGTTTTCCCCAAGTAAACTCTGCGTCTCTTGTGTGCTTGCATTATTGTGTCCATGATTGATATGTTGTAGATTTGTTGTACATGTTGTTCTCTCAGTTAAGATCCTAGATCAGATTGAAGTAAATTCTGAAAATTTAACATGGAGAATCATTTTGAATGAACAACTAACTGCTTTACCTCCAATGGGCCGACGTAGCGAATGAATACCTAGCTTCATTACCTCCAATGGACTCTCACAATGAACGTCCTATGAGATAAATGAACATGAAAAATAGGGTGACGACAAACCGACACAACGAACAGGGTGGTGGCTAACTAGGAAAGGTGTCAGCTTCACCTATTCTAAAATTGCTAAATGTTGCTACAACACTTCTACAGTCCATATATGTAAAATATTTTTTGGCAAAACAATTTTTCAGCCAAGTAAATGTTCATACGAACATGTTTTTGGACAAACATATTTTCAACCGAAAATTTGTTTAGCTGAATATATTTTCAGGAAAAAACATGTTCGACCAAAAAATTAGTTGTCAACCAATTTTTTCTATTGGGAAAGCGAGCAACACACAGAGTACAGGTCTCCATTAACTTTAAATTTTGGTAGAAAAATGTGTTTTTGGTCAAAATTTAATGTACACTTTTTGGCCAAAAACATGAAATAATTCGGCTGAAAAGGTGCAAGTTATGAATTATGTGATGCCATTCTCACCGAATGGACACCTAGATTTATGATTTCCCTATAAGAATTAGACTTATAAGGAAAACCAACTTTTCCTCAATGAAAAATTCCAAATACTAAAAAATTTCACTATCCGAGGATCCAGAAACAATGATATTAGACTCAAAAAGAAAATTGGGGTTTGATTTGATTGCAACTGGGTCCAATCTAAGAACCTGTTATTTGGAAAGGATGGACATATTTGAAGGAATTTTATAATTTATCATATCCTATAGGATATATTCATTTAAGGGAAGTATATCATCCTAGAGAGAACATATGTGAAACATTCTCTTGGACCAACAAGTGGGAAAATAGGCTCCAATGCACCCATTAGATAATAACCTCATAAACTAATGGAACTAGGTCGCAAGAAGTTCAACATGAATATAGATGCTTATTCTTAGTATAAATTGGACACAAGGGATATGAAGCCACATAATTCATCTGTGGCAAGGTAGTGTCTACCGAAACATTAGAAATAGATAAAATAGACACTTGGTCTAAAATCAGATAAACAGGAGAATACATAAATGCAAGATTATCAATAGTGAAAATGCTTCCAATGTGAGGAAAATTTATCACACAAAAGAGTGTAGACACCACAACATTCATAGCATATACATAATCACACCCAAGGATCATATTGAATTCCAACAATCCCTCCATAACAATAAAATTAACTAAAATAGTATTTCCACCTAATGTAATAGGAAATTGAGGAAGGAACCTTAAGGGTTCATTAGGTATTATCTCAAAGGATAGCAATGGAATACCAGCTGGCACAATGTTGATAGAACCCAAATCTATCCAAGAATATGCAAAAAAAATACTAACAAGGGCTCCTTCATCTACAATACATCAAAAAACGATTGAATATTTAACTTGAACCCTTATTTAGAAGGGTGTACACGAAGGAAGGTGGGGCCTAGATAGACAATTCCAATCAAAGGAAATAATATTAAATATTGGAGGGTAGCCACTCAAATTTAATTGGGTGCCCCCTTTTCCAGGAAGTTTTGGATAGGAAATAAAGAATACTAGAGCAGTAGTAACATCACTCTCCGAAGGAAGAGTGCGATCACCCAAATATTACATCGGTTTGACCACTTCAATCTTGACACTCTCTAAAGGAGGAGTGGGATCAACCAAAGTTTGCATTGATTAGAACTCTTCAATATTGGCACTCTCTAATGGAAGAGTAGGATTGGTTAAAAATTGCATCGACTTGACCACTTCATCAACCAAAGGTTAAATGGGATGTTGGAAAAGTAAAGGTATTTTAGGAGCAAAATATCCTTGAGAAAGGGATCACACTCTTCGTACCTATGGAATAGAAGGGCACAGGTGAGTAAGGTGATATCCATTGAAAATATTACAAGTTAAAGTAAGGTTACATCCTATTCTTCTAGGGTCTAGACAATATCAATACTCCAAACATGACTCACATTGGCTAGTTGTTTCCCCTCAACATGACTTGCAACAACTGGTTGCTTGCCCCCAACATAACTTGCAATGGCCAGTTTCATGTCTTTAGTATGACTCGCAGTGATTGGTGACTTGTCTCTAGTATGAATTGAAGTGAATGGTGACTTTACCCTACCATAACTTGCATTGGCTAGGGAATTTCCCCCATTAATACATGCATTTTCTAGAGGCACGCCCTTTTGTCTCTGTGTATTCTTCTTATTATTTCTATTTCTATTCTTTTTATAATTATGGTTACTAGGATCTAGACTTCACCATATGAGGTAAATGAAGGAGGAAATATGTTGTTGGAGAAGAAGGAAAAGGGTTTTGATGATCTTAACATTCATGGCTTATTTGAAAATAATTGGGATCATTTGGGACTTTCGGAGTGGAAAAAAAACAAATTAGTAGCCCCACAATTAATCTAGGAAGATTCAAGGTGGCCATTAAGGGATCACCAACATTTCCAAAGAAACGAAAATAAAAAACATTCCCTTGAACAAGGATCCCTTGGTTGCTCTCCTGAGGAATTTTATCCATAACCTCCAATTCAACAAAAATAGAATCTCTAAGCCCTTCTAAGGGATTCAAAAATTACCATCAACACACACCTATAAAATACTCTATAGGATACATCCAAGCAAACTCACTCTCCCAAAAATCAACCCAGGCTAGTTATTTCCTAATTTCAATCATTGAAGAGACAAACATGGGCCTTCCAAAGGTCGTCCTAGGATGATGAGGGTCCAAGTCCAACTAGCGAAGTTGTGAGAGATAGTTACAGTTATCCTCATGCAACATTCTCCCAAGGTGAAAGTACCCATAAAAAGGAGAGCACCCTCCAAGGGATATGAGGTGGATGTACAAATTTGTCTCAGGTGCCATGATCACTTCCCAGTTGTAGTGACCCAGGAGAAACCTAGGATAGGAAACTATGGTCGCCACTTTGCAATCGATAATTGGGAGGAACATCCATGGGCTATGTGTTTGTGAATGGACAGGGAATGTAGCAAAAAGTCCTAGACATGAATCTTCAAAGAGAAGCATTGTCACCGTGAATAATTTCAACTTCACTTAAAGTTCCCAAACTGTCATAGCCATCCAAGCAAGTAATGAGGGGATAATCTTGATTTTCTACATAGCATGACCATGCTTGATGCGCATCGGAGGGGTGGTTTCCCAAAAAATGGTGGCCCTCTGCTACTAATGGATTTATGCAATCAATTAGTGAGATCCTAGATTTTTTTTACATATCCTTGGAGAATTTACTCTCCACACCTATATCCAAGCCCTAGAACCTAGACTACTGTTGGCTTTATATTAAAGAAAAACAAGTCTAGTTCATTTTAGTTACATTGCTTTTAAAGGATGTTAGTACTCAGAGGAATGCAAAAGAGAGAAAATGATGATATTTTCAAATGAAAAAGGTATAAAATTGATTAATTGGAAATGAAAAATACCACTTCTAAATTTGAAATAGATGCTTGACAATAAAAAACAAAAGATCCAAGAAAAAACTTTCAAAACTTAAAAGAGAAGAAATCTTTTGAGAAAAACCCTATAACCAAAGAAAGCAATTTTTTAGGATTTTCATAAGAGAATTCTAATCAAAGAAAACAAATAACGTTTTTCCTTTATATGAAAACACTCCCAATGGTATAAAAATACCTAAGAGGTTTTTACAAGAATAGGAAGAATTATGATTTTATGTGACTTCAATTTTTTACTTTTCATTAAGGACCTAATGAAAAAACAATAAATGGTGAATTCAAGGCTTACAAATAATAATTTTGAAAATCCAAGAAAGACATAGATCCCCACCAAACATGATAAACCTATATATATATATATATATATAGAGAGAGAGAGAGAGAGAGAGAGATTGCCCCTAACCAGGTATATGCGTCTGTGTAGTGCAAAAGGTACATGCCATACTTCTATGAAGTAAAAAAGGTTTTTCCACATTTTTTTACCTTGTTCAAAAGTGTGTGGTATTCTCCTATACCCTCCAAAAAGAGCATGTATTTTTAGTAGCATCCTAAAAGGTAAAAAAATCTCAAAATCTTGTTTTTTTTTTCAAATTAAATCAGGGGAAAACGTTGTTATACCTATATAAAGGTTCCTAAATGCTCAAGAAAAACTAGAATACTAGTTCTAAAGAGGAAGCACAAAGAAGAATTCAAGGAATTATTTTTTAGCAAAGTCATCAATTCTATTTTCGGGAAAAAACCCTTGAATAACTACGGATGACTATCACAGAGCAAGGGAGAGATAAGTAATTAAATTTCCCTATGATTATTGACTTATATTCATGTCATTAACCAAAGGAGTGAGAAATAAACATGATCAATTGAGTGAGAGAGAGAGAGAGAAGAAGAAGAAACTTAGATCCTTTAGGTTGACCTTAAGCTTCCTACGATGGAAAATCTCCAAAGCACTCAAATTTATAGATACTGAAACCTTCACACTTAGAAAGAAAAATACCCTTCTCAAAGCATATGTCAATATGAAAACATGAATCAAATCATGAATGAACATTAACATTGATCACTCCTACTTAATTTATCAGGAAAAATAAATCTCCTACACCAATAAGAATCAATAATAGCAATGATTGAACATAAGATCGGAGGGGGGGCGATAATAAATCTCTATTAATCAATTAAAGAACAATAAGTGTTAGAGCAGTATTGTACCTTAGTACCTTAATCATTAATTAAATTATGATTATTTGGTGCTAAATTGGTTAATAATACCTCCCTAGGTGTGAAACTGGTTATTATGAAGCGGTTAGGACTTGTATGGGCTAGTATGAACTAGATCACAAGTTTTGGGCCAAGGGAGGTCAAAATAGCTTTTAGGCGCCCTTATCCAAGCATTTATTGCTTCTAGCATGCCTAAAGCGCCCTAATCCCCTATTTTGTGGATCTGGTTTGACCATAGGCACCCATACACTGAACTTGGTCATTTATCCCATTTTGGTTATTTTTGGCCTATCCTAGCCCACCTAACTTCCACCCAACCATCGCCTTCACATGTGTGAGCTCCATATTGGTTCCCCATGCTTACCCAGTGTTCACATGCACAATTTGAACCTGTTTGGGTTATTTTGGAGACCATTTGCTTAACCTAGGGGGGATTGGGATAAATCTAAGCTAGCTAAGTGTGGATAGTCCAAGTGGATATTGTTCCTTCCTATTTCTATATAAGTATGATCCAAACTCTTTGTAAGGTTGTATTGTTAATAATATCTCATATTTGATCATTTATACGTCCTGATTTTTTAACATTTGTTCTGATATTTGATCATTTGTGTTGTTATTTGATCATTTGTGTTGTTATTTGATCATTTGTGTTGAGTTTTGATCATTTGTTCATCCAGAAACATATTTGCACTTGTTTACTTGCTTAATGTGTTAAATATTTCAATTGTGAGGCATCCATAGTAGCTATATCCTATTGTGTTATAGATTTTACATGGTATCAGAGCTCTTGGAACTATTATTCAAACTAGAGACTGTTTTAGTGGTGTCCCAGAAGTAGTGGAGAAACCGCAGAGGTCCTTGGAACCATTGCATTGAAGCCATTGGATAAATCCATTGAAGTCTATCCAGGGTGTGATGCTCTCCCGAATGCACCCACTATCAAGCAGGGTTCGAATCTGTAAGTGTAGATCCCCCTGAGTGATTGAGAGTTTTTTTTGCAGGTTTTCAAGAGCACCATTGTCACCCAGTGCGCAAGCAATAGAAGAAAATGGAGCAATCTCATCCAAATTTGCTCATTCCTTTCAACTATTTTGATTGGAAGGATGAAATGGTGATTTTGTTGAGATCCAAGGGTCTTTTCAGGATCACAATGGGCACAGAGGTTGAACCAAACTTTGCTATGGAGAAATAGAAGTTTTTCAACAGAATGGGTGAGGCATTCAGCCTCCTTTGTCTCATCATTTCGAGAGACCTCCTGTTTCATGTGGAAATTCTAGCTACACCCAATGAAGTTTGGCTAAAGCTTGAGTCTCTATTTGGGAAGACTGATGAAATGAGGGGCCATCAACTTGAGAATGAGTTGATCTCACTGAGTCCAAGAAATTCCGAATCCATCCAGGATTTCTTCACCAAGTTCAAGGGCTTGGTCTTGCAAATCAAGCAATGTGGTATTGATAGGAAGGAAGAACAGTTGATCTTGTCCATTCTCTCAAAACTGGGTCCTGAGTACTCATTTTTTGTCTCTACATTCAAATCCACAAAGCTCACAATTAGAAATTGGAAGATGCCATATTTGGCTGATTTCATGAAGATGCTAACTCAAGAGCAAGACAAGCTGGTCTTGATGGGAACCACCAAGCAAAAATACCAAGTACTTGCAGCTGGAGATTCGAAACATGCAAGAGGCAAGCCAAATCCCAAGGGGCTGAAACCATAAGAGAAGAAGAAGGAGGAGAGGACCAAATCCATTGATGGGGGTTTGAATCCTGTCAAAGACAAGGGAAAGAAGAAAGAGAAGAATAAATGCATCTATTGTCAAAGGGGATTTCATCCTGAGAGCTCATGCCTGAAGAAAACCATAGACATGATGACCCATCTCCTACAGAAAAACAGCATTCCTCTTCCAGAAAGTTCCAAGAAGAAAGAGGGTGTTTCTAAAGACAAGGATAGGTGCCATGCTTTGGTGGCTAGTACCTCAGATTCATATTCTTTCATCATTGATTCAGGTGCCTCAAGGCACGTGGCTTCTTCAAGAGATGCATTCTTTGTTCTTTCTCCATATAGTGGTTCTTCCATTCACATGGGAGATAACTCAGAAATCCCTGCTAAAGGCATTGGGAAAATCTCTATGGAAAATGGGTATTTCATCAATGTGTTGTATGTACCTAATCTTGCAGCAAACTTACTCTTTGTATATCATATGAACCACACTAGTTCAGCCAAGAGAGTTATATTCACTCAAAATGATGGGGAGATATCAGAAATTTCCACTGGAAAAATTGTTGCAATGGGTGTTGCAGACCATGATTCGAGGATGTACAAGTTCTCACATTTTCTTGGGTTCTCTTCCTCAAATGCACTTCTGTCACATGGAAATGAAGTCAGGAAGCTATGGCATGAGATATTTGGACATATCAACTACATATATCTCCAAGCATTGATAAAAGAAGAGATGGTTGACGGGCTTCCAAAAATCAATTTTTCCAATGGCAATTGCAAAGGGTGCATTGTTGGGAAGCATGCTGAAAAGAAGTATGAGAAAGGGAAGGCAAGGAGATATGTTGAACCTATTGGTTTAGTACGTTCATATCTTATTGTTCCACTCCCTACTCCCTCCTATGGCAGCAGCAAGTATGTGCTCACCTTCATTGATGATCTCAAGGTATTGTTGGTTGTATTTTCTCAAGCAAAAATCTGAAGTTTTTCAATATTTCAAAGTTTTTAAGAACCTTGTGGAGAACTTTAGTGGGAGAAGTATGAAGGTCTTGAGGACTGATAATGTAAGGGAATATGTTGACAAGGATATGTAGTATCTCTATGAAGATCATGGCATCCAAATGAAACATTTTGTGCCCTACACACCTCAGCAAAATGGCGTTGCAGAGCGCAAGAATATGGCATTGAAGGAGATGGCCACTTGCATGATGGAGGCTAAGTATTTGTCTCCAAAGCTATGGGATGAAGCTATGAATTTTGTTTCATATGTTCAGAATAGAGCACCACATAAATATTTGTAAGGAATGACTCCATATGAGGCTTGGATGGGCCACAAGCCCAATGTTTCTCATTTCAGGGTGTTTGGCTCAAAGGCTTGGGCTAGAATTCCTCCAAAGAAGAGAAAGGCCTTGCAGCCCCAAAGAAAGGATTCAATAATGGTTGGATATGCATAGGATGAAAATGGATACAAGCTCTTTGATCCATCCACTCTCAAAACCTTCATTGAAAGAAGTGTCCAATTCGAAGAAGAAGAACTCATGCAAGGTATAGAACAAGGTGAAGGGGAATGCTCATATCCTCTTCTTGATGATGATGTAAGTGATGGCTCTTTCTCTGATATTTCTGAAGATTATGTTGACATGGATTCTGATCATGAACCTCCCTCAAGGCTCAAGTGGGCCGAGAAAACAATACAAGTTGCTGGTGAGCTTGTTGGAGATCCTCAAGATCCTAGGAAAACTAGATCTCAGTTTCACAACTCTTTTGCATATTGTGATTCTATTCTAAGTGTTAAATGTTATTTGATGGTTGTATCTGATCCAAAATCATAATCATAAGCATCTAAATACCCAAGGTGGAAAACAGCCATGCGAGAAGAGATGAACTCTCTCCATGAGAACAATACTTGGGATTTGGTCCCTCTTCCTCCCAAGAGGAAACTAGTGCAATGCAAATGGGTTTATAGAACCAAAATGTCATCTGATGGTTCTGATATGAAGTATAAGGCCATTTTGGTGGCTAAGGGTTACTCTCATATCCATGGAGTGGACTATATAGATACATTTGCACTGGTGGAAAATATAGACTCCGTAAGACTAGTTTTGGCCATTGGGGCTTCCAAGCGATGGGAGGTTCATCACATGGATGTGAAGAGTGCATTTATTCATGGGGATATGAATGAGGAGATATATATGCAGCATACTGAGGGATTTATTTTTTATCATACGCTTGTGTGCAGGTTGAATAATTCCCTCTATGGACTCAAGCAAGCTCCTAGAGCTTGGTATACCAAAATGGATAATTTTATGCTATCTTTGGGGTTTGAGAGGTGTAAGTCTAATCCAAATGTGTATATGAAGAATATTAGTGATATGATATTGATTATAGTACTATATGTTGATGATATTTTGATCACTGGTAGCTGCACCAAAGAACTTGGCTCAGTTAAGAGTGCATTACACAGTGCATTCTCCATGACCGATCTAGGATTGTTGAAACAATTTTTGGGTTTGGAGATAGACCAAACTGTGGATGGGATCTCTATGTCTCAATCAAGGTATGCTTCTGATTTTCTGCAGAAGTTTAAAATGGTTGAATGTAATTCTGCAAAATTCCCATCCCTTTCGAGAGTTAAGCTTATTGATTGCGGTTCTTCACCACTAGTTGACAGCTCACTGTATAGACAACTAGTTGGGAGCTTGTTGTATCTCACACACTCTCGACCAAATTTGTCTTATGTTGTTGGGGATGTTTAAAGGCACATGCAAGAGCCTCATGAGGTCCATTGGAAGTCATCCAAGACTATCCTTCATTATGTACAGGTTACTAAGCATATTGGTATCCACTATGCAGCTAGTTCATCTCTTGAACTAGTTGGTTTTACTGATTCTGATTGGGCTGGTGATAGTTCTGATCGGACGTCAACTTCTGGTTATGTGTTTATTCTTGCACATGGTTCCATTTTCTGGTCAAGAAAGAAGCATCACACCATATCCTTATCTTCAGCTGAGGCCGAATACAGGGGAGCAATGAATGCAACTACTCAATGTGTGTGGTTTCCAAGTATTCTTGGAGAGTTTGGCCTTGTGTTTGATTCACCCACAGTCATTTGGTGTGATAATCAAACCACAATCAAGTTCTCCACTGATCCATTACATAGACATAGGACCAAGCACATAGAGATTCACATGCACTACATGCGAGGCTTGGTGCATGACCAGATCATAGCATTGCAGTATTGCCCTTCTGTTGAGCAAACTATTGATATCTTCACCAAGAGTTTTACTGAGAAGACTTTCACTTACCTTAGATCACTCCTTGGGGTGAGTGATGCATGGTGAAGATTGGTGTGTTTTCATATATGCCACATGTCTATTTTTGAGGGGAGGTTTTATTTACCATGTGGTTTTCCTTCTTTCCTTGGTTACATGGACAAATAAATTTTATGTTGTAAAAGGTGGCTTGAGCCTTAGTTTCCAAGGCCTTATTTTTTCTATTCCACTAAGTCTAGCTTATGGGGGGGTGTTAGAGCAATATTGTACCTTAGCACCTTAATCATTAATTAAATTATGATTATTTGGTGCTAAAATGGTTAATAATGCCTCCCTAGGTGTGAAACTAGTTATTATGAAGTGGTTAGGACTTGTATGGGTTAGTATGAACTAGATCACAAGGTTTGGGGCAAAAGTATGGGCCAAGGGAGGTCAAACTAGTTGTTAGGCACCCTTATACAAGCATTTATTGCTTCCATCATGCCTAAGGCACCCTTATACCTTGTTTTGTGGATCTGGTTTGACCATAGGCACCCATACACTGAACTTGGTCATTTATCCCATTTTTTGCTATTTTTGGCCTATCCTAGCCCACCTAACTTCCACCCAACCATCTCCTTCACATGTGTGAGCCCCATCTTGGTTCCCCATGCTTACCCAATGTTCACATACACAATTCAAACTTGTTTGGGTTATTTTGGAAACCATTTGGTTAACCTAGGGGGGATTGGGATAAATCTAAGCTAGCTAAGTGTGGACACTCCAAGTGGATACTATTCCTTCCTATTTCTATATAAGGATGATCCAAACTCTTTGTAAGGTTGGATTGTTAATAATATCTCATATTTGATCATTTGTACATCCTGATTTTTTATCATTTGTTCTGATATTTGATCATTTGTGTTGTTATTTGATCATTTGTGTTGAGTTTTGATCATTTGTTCATCCAGAAACATATTTGCACTTGTTTAATTGCTTAATGTGTTAAATCTTTCAACTGTGAGGCATCCATAGTTGCTAGATCCTACTGTGTTATAGATTTTACAACAAGTATACATTTACTTGATTTTCTTGTCAGTACTTCTGAAATCACAATTGAGCCCATCTACACCTGATCCAATAATTCCTTTGATCCTCCAAATATTTCAAACTCTCTATCGGACAAATTATGGAATCCATACAAGTGATTGGGCTTCACTAATCAAGGGGGAAATGAATTCTCATAAACATGGGTTTCTGAGGAGGAATGAACATAAACACTCTATGATTCAAAACCAAATCTTCCAGCATAACCAAATTATGGATGGTTGATGCCTTTATATATTCCATAGATATATCATTTATAACATTTGGACATGGTTGAGACAGTTTGGAAGGTGGTTTCGAGGAGTTACACCCAAAACAATACTTTTCCAACCATTCAATTTTGCATTTTTTTAGATTTTTTATATTTTTTGAGTATTTTTCAAGGCACACGGTCCTTGCAGGAAGGAAAGGAGCATGCACATGCAAATTTCATGAAGGAAAGGTGTGTGTTCCCTCAAAACCATCACTTTTCAATGGAAAATGAGTTGGAAGGAGCTAATAGCCTATCATGAGGTGGAATCAACACTTATGAATTTCCCCCACACTTGATTCAAGGCCTATCATAGTGAGTAGGGACTCTTCATATGACATTAGGGGCATTAAAATAATGGTTAGGTATATTTTAATGCTATCTAGAATAATTTGATGTCATTAGGGTCATTAGAGTTCCATCAGGGTCAATAAAGTGTCAACTTGTGCTTTGAATATTACCTCATATTCTATTTGCGGTTGGAGACGTTTCCATGCCTTTGGAAATCAAATGTTAGAGATTTTTTAAAGACCAATTTAAGAGGAGTTTGCCTTTGAATTCAATCTTACATAATATTTACTACCAACACCACTTGTGAAAGTTATCCATGATGTCGGTAGAGGTGATTGGGATGAAGTTGGTGAGGATTTCTAGTCCTATCCCATGACATATTGGTAATTGGAAGAAAGTGAGAAATGCATTTGCTAAAGACACAAAGTGAGTATGTGACCCATTCGCTTCATTTATATACCATTTAGCTGATGGACCAGTAAGGGTTCCTTGAAACAACCTAAGCTAGATGGTGCATTCAATAATATTGTTTGAACAAAACCATAAATTCAAGGTCATAACATGATTTTTTGTATATTTTCCTAATCATCCATAAAATTCGGGAGCATCCAGGGGAATCTTGGCCAACATTGGTGGCCAAGATGGATCATGCAAAATTTGATCATTGTTTAATTTTTTTAGGTCTAGTAGATTCAACAAAGCCATTTATGGGAGATTAGGGATTAAGGAGTTGGCGGGTGGGGGGGAATGTGATAGTGGTACACCTAGTCCTACCATTGGTGATGTTTGTTGACTATGTGGTATAGACAATGGTTAATTCTTGAGATATCCTAAAAAAAAATGTTCAAGCATGTGGACTTGTAGATGGGGAATTCCTGGGAGAATTCAATGAGCATAAGAATGATGATCCAAGACTAGTTGAACCTACAAACTTGCAGCCAGAGGCTAGTGTTGAGAGGATAATGAGGGTTTACATACGAAAAATATAAATACCATGGATGCCTAAAAATAATGAAGAAATTCCCTTAACATGAGATTCAAGGTGACTGAGGATTCTCTATGACTCATGGTTATGTTGATTTTTTTATAATACAAAGAAGAAGGTCCAAGGGGTTATGATAATAATAAGTAAATGTCTAATCAAATAAAAATATGTAAACAAATGAATTTTATGTGTGTCTGGTGACACTATAATTTTAGAATATGTTCCTTTTAACCACAAGATATATTTGTTTTTATGCAGGAGGAGTTTTGCTTTATAACTTTGAAAAAGTAAAATCTTGTGTTATATGACTCTTACAAACTTATGATCAAATGTATATGGGCCTTCCAAAATCTCTCACTAGATGAGGTGTGAATCCATCAAATACAACAAGTGAAGTTATGAAATATTCAATTATAAATAGGGGTGACATTTCCCAATGGCCAATGCGATCTATATCATATGCAAATGCATCCCAAAAATGCCACCTAAGTATAAATCCTATTTTTTTATCCACTAAGTTACCTTTCACAAGCATGGATAAGGGATTGTTAGCCTACAATAATCAAGGGTATCAATAAAAGGGTAGTTGGGTGGTTTATTGAGACTGATAAAAACCACTTGACTTCAACATATGACCCACAACGCATCTTACTATGGGGAGTTATGTGTATGCCTATTATCATAATATTTATTTATGCTATAAATTATTTTGTGACCTCGTGTGGAGAATTTAAGCTGGTTGGATAATTTCGTTCATTATTTTTAAAGGAGGATACCTTAGCATCATGAACTAAGAGTTTTAATTTAAATAGTGTGATTAAGAAGGTAGTTTATACTTCTCACTCTTTTTTTATATTAAGATCACTTTATGGGCACAAGTTGGAGATCATAGCAGAATGAAAAGACGTTTTAGCTCCTTTGTGATTGTGTTTTACATGACCAGACCATAATGTTGAAGTAAAGTGATTGAAACAAGATTACATGAAATATTTGCAAAATCTTGAAGAAATTGAAAAGAGCATTCATGTGAAATTTTTGGGGTTCTTACTTCATCTAATTAATTTCGTAAGTGTGAAATGAATTTTGAAAAATAAACTACAACTTTTGAAGTAAAATTGGTAAGGGGGTATTTATATATCTTCTCCTTTTTATTCACTGAGATTGCTTGTGGGAATAAAAAAAAGGCCATACTAGGGATGAAAATAGATTTTAGGTCCCTTGTTTGTGTGATTTTGTGATAACATAAACAACTATCCTAGGAGTAATATACTAACTTTGCATTGATGTATGATTTTAACTTTGCTCAAAACAACAAAAATTATTGCAAGGGATAAGTATTTTGCACTACCTAGTTGTTCCTTTGAAATAATTATTGGAATAGTAAATCAAGACAACAAAACATAAAAATGGAAGTAAAAATGGGGTCCCAAGATATGCATCCATGTGCAATGAAAATAAATAAACCATCCATGTGGTTAGTATTAGGAATTATGAATTCACGTCCTAGCCAGGGAAAATTTTAGGGGCAAAATTTAGTCCATGGGCTATTTTTTTACCTTTTTTCCCAAAAAATATTCACCAAATTGCCTTTTTTTCAAAAGTGATTCGCCCAAATTCCATTGGATAATTTTTTTACTCCAAAAATCATCAAATTTGTAAAAACAAAACTATATAAACTCTTTATAAATTTGACTATTTTTATTAAAAAAAAATGATAAAACATTTTATTGTTGCAAATTTAAGAATTAGTAAGATTCGCCAAGGTTTCTACACTTTGAGAAAAATATGAATCCTTAAAATTTTCCTTTATCCTAGCCCCTATGTGATTTATTTAGGAAAAATTAATGAAATGCAAAGGCACGGTAGAAACAACCTATAATTATTGAAAAATAAAGTCCCTCCCCAAGCTTGATCAAGTCAGTGGCTAATGACAAAAAACTATTTTTGGGAACATCTGCGTGGGTTTTTATATGGACAATTAGGAAAATTATATAGATCAATAGTTAAATCATCTACGGGACAAATATGCATAGGTAGTTAGATGGAATCTGCACAAATGCACAGGGTAGTAGTGGAATTGCCTATGGGAATTTTTGTGCAACTATCAGGTGGGAATCCATGGTATTTTTGTGGGAATTTAATATTCTACTATAGGTTTTGTGTCGCACAAATCATATTAGTTACACTAGACTATACATTTACAGCAAATGAAATTTTAAAGGCTCCAACTCCTTATCAAGGTTGTTGGGTGAAAGTATAGACTAGTTTAAAACCCTGTCAGTCATGAGAGGTCAGAAAACAAATAAAAACACTCTAAGAATTAATATTTAAAGGATATAAAACCAAAATGGAATCATCAATTTGTTTTGGGTATTTTATTGCAACGGTGAGAAAAAATCCCTATTATAACTAGGTTGTGAGCTAGATAATAGAAAATGGTTAATCTACGACTAGAACAAGAGTATTCTAGCATGGATGCTTCAATCCCAGTGACATGAGGGTTTCTACAGTTTTTCTTTGGGGGTGACTTTATGAGAACAATAACCATTGGAGGTGGAAGTGTTGATGGTAGAAATGGTAGAATACTCAATGGAAGGGATGGACCCTTCCCCCTTGATCCAAAATACAGGAGTTAGGACAAATGGGACTCAAGATCTACAAAATGAAATGGGAGGAGAGGGGTTGAATGGATCTAGATCTAATATGAGGAAGGGCCTGGGGGGAATACATCTAAGACAATGCCTCCCCATATCTACTTAGATCCCACCTATGAAAATTAAATCTAGTAAGCTTCGAGAAAGGATCCAATATATGAAAGATCACACACTTATCATCAAATTTCTGGGAATTTGGCCATCTGAGAAATCCCTAATATGGTGGATCAAAACGACATGGAAACCCCATGAGCACTATGATCTACAACTGTGCTCTAACAGTTTCTTCACATAAATTTTTTTCAATATTGAGGACCGAGACCAAATTTTCGATGGTGGGCCTTATTTCTTCTACTCTGTGGGTCTCCTCCTCAAAACATGGAAATAAATATTTTTCCCATACAAATAAGATATAAGAATATCCCTAGTGTGGATGGGGATATACTCCCTCCCGGGAGAATACCAAGAACCTACTATCTTAGAAGACATTGGAAATACCTTGGGTTTGTTCATCAAGATCTCTGATCAGACGAAAACCCAACATTATACATCATATGCCTGAATTTGCGTCTATGTGAATATTTCGAGGGATCTTCTAGAGTCCTTAAATTTGACTCGGGATGATGAAGAATGGAAACAAACCTTATATTATGATAATATACCCTTTCGATGCAGGAGGTGCCATGAGTATGGGAATTTATTCAGGGATTTCCCACAAAATGTGTTTCCACCCTAGTTGAATCAATCCAAACCAAAGGATGAGGAGGTTTCTACCAAAGTGTCCTCCTATAAGCGTGGTGGTCACAAGTAGGGTGCTCCATATCTCCATAAAAAACCCCAAGTTTTCAATCGTTATGAGACCCTGAATAACCTTCCAAAGGACAACCCGTTTCAGGAGATGTGTGGGGATGAGAACCCTAAACCATAAACTAAGAAGAATCTGGAAAACAAAGAGGTTTAGGGATAAGGAAATGGGAAGGAGGTGATGGATACACAATAGTACTTATAAATTATCGAGGAGGAAGGGGAGGATATGGAGATAGGAGAGTTGGATATGGATGGAATTGAAAAGGCATGTGTGGATAAGGAAAAAGGGTACGTTCCCCAACATCAAGTTAGACTTCTCTAGGAAGCCATTATTAGGGCCAAATATCTCCACCCTATGGGGATCAACCCTCATTCCCAAATAGATAATAGGAGAAAGCTTGAAGACTATGGAAAGCAACACGAGATAAAAACTAACTAGAAGAGGATAGTTGAAGCATGAATCAGATTGGTGGAATCAAGATAGTATCCCACGTCAGGGTTTCCCTAGGGATTTCAAATAATCATTATTAATGAATAGTATAACATGTAATATCATGGGTTCGAACAACCCCCAAAAATATCGAATTCTAAAGAAGAATATACAAGTGGCGAATCCAGCAATATTGTTCCTCTAATAAAGTAAATGTTTCGAGGAGCAGCTTAAAGAAATAGAAAGAAGGGCCTAGAGAGGTTGTAAGGTTACAGGGATTGATGCTACAAGATAGCTAGAGGCCTAGGCATTCTATGGAACCCTACCAAGATAAAACTATGGAATTTTATGACCACCCCAATATCTATATCAGTGGATTTCCAAGTGGTTGATTTTATAATCAAGGGGGTGCTCATGAATATATATGGTCCCCACATTCAACAACATAAGCTGTACTTCTTGGCTTCTTTGAAATTTATCAGCCAGTGTACTGATGGGAATTATTGGATCATGGGTGGATACTTTAACATGGTTACTTCCCTTTTTTAAAATAAAGGAGGCAAGATAAGTATGGACATGGAAAGTAGAGTGTTTGGAGAAACCATCAAGAAGCTGAAATTGGTGGACATGGAAACTAGGAACAATATCTACATTTGGAACAACAAGGGGGGGGGATCATCATGTGGCTTCATGATTGGATAGGTATCTTGTCTCGGAATCAATTTTTGACTTAGTAAGCAAACTATCGGCTCTATTTCTCCCATTGGTTGGAACAAATCACTAGCTTGTTAGTTTATTTTGGAGTGGTAAGGGGTCTCAATTTAAAAACCCCTTCTGCTTCGAGCACTTTTGGCTTAGTCATATGGATTTTAAATCCAAAGTACACAAATGGTGGGTTGATCTGGACCAGATGGATGGTCCAAGTATGTTCAATTTCCAGTAGAAACTCAAGGCTCTCAAAGGAAAAATTAAGTAGTGGAATAAAGAAGAGTTTGGCAACATTTTTTAAGATAAACGACATTTGGAGCAGAGACTGGAAGAGATCCAGATGCAGGGTATGAGGGATGGCTACTCTCCTAATCTGAGGTAGGAATAAATCAAAACCATGACCCAACTAATGGAGAGAGAATGATAGGAAGAAATCCTATGGAAATAGAAATCCAAGGTTAGCTAAATTAAGGAGGGAGAAAGAAACACAAAATTCTTCCATCGATTCACCATCCAACACTGTCAACTAAACAAAATCCTAATGCTTAAAAATGAAGTTGGAGACCGGATATAAACTAGGGAGGAAATTGAAGGAGAACTGGTCCATTACTTTCAGGAGTTAATGACGGACCCACACCCAAATAGGGAGGATTACATAGTGTAGATTAATCAACACATCCATGTCCTTGTCACAGATGCCCAAAAGGATTTGCTTATGAGACCTGTTACCCTGAAGAAAGTGGAGGAGGAAGTGCATCAAATGGTAGACATAAAATCTCCTAGACGAGATGGATTCACGACAAATTTCTTTCATTTTTTTGGGACCTAGTAAAGAATAAAGTATGGAGAATCGTCAAAGACTCTTGACAAACCAAGGGTATTCTAAAGGATTTCAATGCCACCTTTCTTACTCTCATCCCCAATATTGAAGGGGATGATTCCCTAGGCACATTTAGACCCATATCCCTTTGTAATGTAATCTACAAGATTATCACAAAGGTAACTGCAAATAGGTTAAATCATATCATTCCCTCTATGATCTCACCTGAGTAATCTATTTTTTTGGAGGGGAGGAAAATTATGGATGGGATAATCTTGGTTCATGAGGTCTTCCACTCGTTAAAAACTACTAAGATGCCAAAAATGTTGCTGAAACTAGATATTTCTAATGCTTATGATAAGCTCAACTGGCGATACATGAAGGAATTGTTAAACGCCTTTGATGTTAGAGTGGACTAGGTCCAATGGATCATGATCTTGACTCTGTTGGATTTCTTCTCTATTATTCTAAATGGCTCTCCCTCGATCATTTTCACTCCCTCACAGGGGCATTATACAAGGGGATCCTTTATCTCCATTTCTCTTCATTCTAATGGAAAAAGGATTGGGTCACTTAATAAAGGTAATTTTTTTAAACTAGGAAGTTAGAGGTATGAAGGTCCACCCCAATGCTAAGTTCCAGACTCACTAGCAATTTGCAGATGATACCATGTTTATGGGGTACCCTTCAATTCAAGAATCCCATGCTATCAATAAATGTCGCAAGCTCTTTGCAGCATCCTCAGGGGTGGAGGTGAATGAGAGAAAATCACAAATATTTTTTTTTCAATACCTCGAAGATCACTAGTATCAACATTTGCCACATTTCGGGCTTTCTAGAGAGCTCACTTCCATCCAAATACTTGGGTACTCCCCTATCTAATTCTTGTTAATTTTTTACCATTAATTCAATATACTCTAGGATCTTTATTGAGAGAATAACATGTACAACATATCTACATCATATCAATCATAGACACAATAGAAATCACACAAGAGAAATAGAGTTTCCTCGGGGAAAACCAAGAAGGTGAAAAACCCCGCAACTTCCTCAGAGATAGAAAGAGAAATGATACAAAAACCAAGCATAAGAGATAATCTACTCGCAGCAGCTTCTCCTCCTCCACTAGTGTGCCACTCTCCAATTAGTGTATTAGTGAGAAAGTGAATGATCAAATAGAGTGCCTCCCGCACTCTATTTATACATGACTTGACTTGCCTAATAACCTTACTAGGTCGGCCTCAACTTAATCACATAATATAATGCTGACACAGGGCCAACCCCCAATAGGGTGGTCTAATAACCCTTTAACCCACATGACTTATATAGGGCCGACCCCATCAAGGTGGTCTAATAACCCATCAAGTATAAGTTACGACATTTACAATATAAATGACGACACTTCCATATAGAGGAATAATAACATCTCTATAGGAATACAATATACATATGTGAAATACATTCCGAAGTTACAAATACATCAACAATTCTATTGTACGAAAGGGATCCTCGATAGAAATGATGGATAGGATGAATACAAAAATAATGAACTGGACATTATTCCCTCTAAATATTGCAACCAGATTAGTGTTGGTTAAATTTTTCCTCCAAGCTATGTTGATTTATCTATTTTCGGCCATGGCATCCCCTAAAGTAGTTCTAAAGGAGATAAAAGGCATATAATGGAAATTACTATGGAGTGGATACATCGATAAATGGAGGTGGGATTTGGTCAAATGGGAGGAGGTATGTACCCCAAAATTCTAAGGGGGATTAGGTCTGTCGATGGATCCAGAAAAAATCAATGAGTTTAGTGGAGCCAAAATACAATGGAGATGGATTAACCACAATTGTTGTGAAGGATTATACCCTATAGCAGGGGAAAGGATGTTGCCAACATAAATGGGGTGATAGATAGATACATTCTACTTTGCATTGATTACTATCAACAAAATGATATTAGGATTCTGAAATCAATACCTTGTTTATGGCGTTTGGTCCTAGCTTTCGCCCAATCTCCACAACAATGTACCTACAAAATACACAAACCTTCCTCAGCGTATCCTGACTACAAATATATAATGATATTGGAAACAATATGACATTAACTGTAATCAGAAATTCAATAGAAACAACATTCCATTGGGATGGGAAGGGTATCTCGATCTTTATTGTCAAAGAAATGCAACCAAATACAGTTTATACCTGATCTGTTCCAAAGCACTTCTGCAACCGAGTTCTGGGCTACTGCTCCTCACAATGACTTAGAAATTCCTCCACCATAACAATAGCTTCTTCTTCATTGGCACCTTCCTCATGAAATCCCCTTATATTTATGGCCAATGAAGGAAGTTAGATTCGCGAGGCACTTGAATTGGGAAGTTGGGGGAGTTACAATACCAAACTCAACTAATCCCAATTCGTAATATTAATATATTTTTCAATTTCATCTTAATATGTGCGCGGGTATGACACTAGGGGACTGGCACATGGTGCGCCACTAGGTCTCTCAGCAACTCGCGCATACAACTTTTTAGAAATGTGTGCGGGTTTTCATTATTGGAACTTACATACTTTTAGAAAAATGTGCGGGTTGTCAGTATTGGAACCTGCATACTTTTAGAAAAATGCACGGGTTGTCAATTATAAGAGTAGCGCATTTCCAATGAAATATGCAGAAAAATATAGTTTTCAGCTGAAGGTGAAGGATCTTAGCAATAAGTCATCTAAGGTCAATCTAGCTCTTCCATCCATAGTGTCATTTTGTGTGATCAATAGGGTAATGTGATCATGGACGGAGAAGTGCAGATTTGACCTATAACAACAATGATGAGCCATGGGCATCACTTTGGCACCACAAATATTCTTTGGATCGGAAAAACAATATATTGTTTGTTTTTGGGACACCAAATCAGGCTCTCACATATGGAGAACTACGATGCAGGGTGGGTTGATCTAGGATCACAACTTTTGGGAAATTAGGAATGGCGAGACGACGAATTTCTGGGACAATTCTTGGAAACAACTTTTTAAGCTTTGTGGTATTTTGGACTTTTCTAGAACCCATAACTTCTATGACGCATAGTCCAAACAAAAGGTCAAATATTTTTAGAAGGAGAACTCCATTAATAGGGATTTCAGAGAGTGTCTTCCACATGAATGGTGGAAACAAGATTGCAATCAGGAGGATGATAATCAATTATGGGAGGACATTGAGGAAATATGTATCAAAATTCATCACAGGTTGAATAAGCTCTGATGGGGGTTCTAGGCCAAAGGGGTTTTTTCAGCTAAGGAGGATTATGATAGATGGATGGGGAACCACTTGCTTCTTAGAGAAACAGTCTGGAAGAAAATATGGAAATCCCAATTATGGCCTAAAATAGAGGTTTTCTTATGGTTAACCATCAAAAGGAGAATTTTAGCAGGCGAAAACCTTAAGAAAAGAGGGATGATATGCCCTTACCGCTATTGTCTTTGTCAAAATGTGGAAGAATGCATCGACCATCTCTTGGATTCATGCACCTTTGCGTCTAACCTATGGGATAGAAGAGTGGCCACCTTTCATAGATCCAACCGAAACCGAGGTAGACCGGATCTCTCAGTTATTGAATGGCATGAAAAGCCCTTTCAAAATCCCATCGTCAATCGGATATGGAAACTCTTCTCGGGGTTTCTGCTATGGGAAATTTGGAGGGAGCATAATCATCGAACCTTCAAAGGAAAATCCAACATAGAGAGTGGTTTTTGGGTGACTATACAAACCCAAATAAAGGAAACTATAAAGCTAATCTATTGGACTGATAGTCACTAGAAATCCCAGGGTGTGGAATCATCCATCCTTGTTGCATGGGGCATTGTCATCCCTCCTCAAACCATCAATAATCGACCAAGCTCTAAAAGGAGAAAGGATCCAAACCTAGAAAACTGGAGTCCCCTCCCAAATGGAATTATTAAATTGAATTTGATTGTGCATCCAAGGGAAACCCAGGAATGGGTGGTTTCAGAGGCATATTCAAAAACCACAAGGGATAAATTCTTAGATTTGTTGTTCGGTTCATTGGACAGGAAACCAATAACGCGTCGGAACTTGAAGTATTAATTCATGGTTTGATCATTTCCAAAAGACAAGGCTGGTATACATTCATTATTAAAGGGGACTTAGAATTAGTTTTAAAAATGTTGGAGCATATCCAAAATGGAAGACAGAGTCACAATGTGTCAACGCAATGAAGGTTAGTACATTGACTTGAGGCTTTCCATCCTTCTGTCGGAGGTCAAGTCCAACTCCTTCAGCCACGTCAGACGTAAAGGGAACTGCATTGTGGATATCCTAGCTAACAAGGGGTCCCAAATTCACATTCCATTGATGTAAAGTAGGTTGGATGAGCTGGAAGACAGGACAATCAGATCCCAATGTGAAGCCCAAATAATATTGGATATGATTCCACCGACAGTGGCCAATAATCAAGACAATTAGTGGGATCCCAGCTATGGGTACGATGGTAGGTGCTACGAGAATAACTCAACAAGATAGCTTGTCAATCAAGGTAACTAGCACCGATCAAACCCATATGGGAAATAAATACGAGCCTTGTCGCTAAGGCTAGAGGTACTGTACTCATGTGAACTTCCATTATGGTAAGATGCAGGGAATTAAGGAGCATTATGGGACAGTACGAAGAAGTGACAATATGAGAGAGGTGGAAATTATCATTTATGGACATGGTAGACCCCTATTTATCTCCCAAAAAGGTGGTAGATCTCATCGTCGTCATGTCATTTTTTCCTACTTTCATAGAAAGGATTGTATTCTGGTGCATTGGGGGGGGAGTGTTTGGATTATAAGTGACAAGTGGTCTGTGGTATAATGGAAAGCGGTGGGCCAAGTCAAAGAACTGGGACCAAAGGAAAGATTCCTGAGGGGGAGGCACCGTGTGACAAGGGCGCAAGACTGTGTGGCCAAGGAGACTCGTTATTTTAAGTGGGTCTTCCCCTTCATGTCTAGACAAAGTTGGAGGAACTAGAAGCTAGTATGTGGGAATACCTAGATGAGGACAAGCTGCAAAAGGAAACTCGGGCATCGAAAGACTGGTTTATTGACCCATGCAACAACGGAAGTACATTGGTGCTCTATGAACACACAGTTGCCTTATATTGGTTTATGAAGAACATGATGTGGCAAGTAATGTGGGAATGGCATCTGAAGGAAGAAGGATATGAAGTACCAGTGCAAAATTGGAAGGAGCACCACTTCGAATCCTGAATGATGCACATGAATATTGATGCTATAGCAAACCGGATGGGGATTCATTTTCTGGAGGCTCCTATGGTGGCAGGATTCAACATTGGTGCAAGTCATCTGCCCAACCAGTTTGGATTTTTTACAGCAACTCATGGAACTTGATCTTGTCATTATTTGGGTTCGATTTTTTTGTCTATTTGATCTTGTTCTAGCGAAATGGTTATATCCCAATATTTTTTTCAAGTATGTGTGTAGTATGTCTAGGGTGTTAAGTACGGTCTTAAGATATATGGGGAAGCCTTATGCAATTATTGTAATATCATATACATAAATAGGCATTTTTTAGTCTTATTGTCATATCAGAGATAGAAATGGGAAATTTTGAGTTGGTGGGATCACTCATGCCCCTTGGAAATATTTGTAAGAACCGCTATGGTCTTCTCTTTCTATTAATTAAATCTCTTCTTACTTACAAAAAGAGAGAGTATTCTATCATCAAATAAATAAATAAGAAGCATGCAAGCAATTATATACCAATATTAACTACAAGAATATGATTCAAACACAAAAAATGGAAGGAAGCAACAACATTCATATATTATTGAAAGAACAAGTGGGATCCAACACTCTTATTTGGATGGGTCTTTTTCGTTCTTGAAAGCACTCTCTAACAATGGTGAATTAAGAACACTTGATTCCTTGAGGAAGGAGGACAAGAAATCATAGAAGCAATGAATGGTAAATATTAGAGAGTGAGATATATGGTCTACAAGTTTATTCCTCCAACATAACCTTTCAATTCTTCTCCTCTTTAAAATGCTATCACGTGGCTTTCATTTATAGGAAAATTATGAGCTCTAATAAAGAACTAGTTCCAATGTGAATGCTCATCATTTGAAATGGGATCTCAATGCTTGATGGAGGAACTTGTGAATCCAAATTAATTAATATTTATGAGTTAGGGAATTTAATTCATCCTATACATCATCGTGGATTTGTTTGAACCGGACCTATGAGCCATTAATGCACCCAAAAGATGGACTTCACACCTTTTAGAGGAATTGCATAGGTATAGAAGGATATCCCTTGCAAATCCTGTGAATGATGTAGTGTACAAGTCATACAATTGAATAAAAATGATCATTTATAAGGTTTGTTCTTCTTAAAGTGAATATAGTAACCATGAGGAATTGTTATTATGATACTTTTTTCCAACTACTTTGCATATTCTTGTTGAAATGTGACTTGTGAAAAAAAACGAGGTTATAATAAGGTGCTTGGGAATGAAAGCAATGAGGCTTAGATGATGTGGAAAATTCAAAGTATAACAAAAAAAAGATTTGGTATAAAGTGGAAATGCCAATGAAAAATAACATATGAAAATAGTGGCATGGTAGAATGATGATGACTGGGTGATGTAATGACAACATGGTAGATTCAAAGGTGGGCGTGATGGATATGTTGCAATAATAAATGGTGGATGTATGAGAAAATGTTAATGTGTTGAAATATTTTTAATGTTAGGGCAAATAAAAAGGATATGTAAAGGAGGTTCAAATGCTTAACATGCATGCCTTCCACATCCCTTTCCATGTAGTGCATGCCATCCACATCCCTTTCCATGTAGTGCATGCCATGGAGAAAATGTCTTGTGTGGAAGGTGGAAGGATGAAACTTTAAGCCAAATGCGGAACTATAGGGTAAAATTTATGTTTTACCCTGTCCCTGAGCATCGACCCAGACAGGTTTTACCCTGTCCAGCAACACCTACGCAGCAGATGAGGTCTCACCGGAGATGTTCAAGGGAGAGTTGACAGAACGATGTTTCTGCCGAATGGAGGAGGACTTTGTGCATCGACTGATAAACTTATTGCAATATTACATAACAGATCTAACCATTCAACTCAGGCATTAAACATAATGACAGCATTGTTGCGCTTTAACTAAGCAATGACATCCCCAAGCCGCTGTGCGGGACCATTTGTTGACACAAACCCAGTCGACAGGGGTTCCTCACACTGTCAACACCCGAACCACCTCGATCTCCTTGAGCATCGGCCCAGACAGGTTTTACCCTGTCCAGCAACACCTGCGGAGCAGATGAGGTCTCACCCGAGATGTTCAAGGGAGAGTTGACGGAACCATGTTTCCGCCGAATGGAGGTGGACTTTGTGCATCGACTGATCAACTTATTGCAGTATTGCATAACAGATCTAACCATTCAACTTAGGCATTAAACATAATGATAGCATCATTTAACAGATCTCATTATTGATAGAACCACTAATGCACAATAGATATAACAGTAAAACATTATTTGCAGCAAGAAAACATCACATCATTCACAGATTCATGTCGCATAATGCATTCATTGCAAGGAAATAGGAAAGACACAATAGTTTTTCTCAAAACTTTGTCATATCATATTCATCTTCGCAACAAAACACAGATACAACAAGATAATCCTTCTGTCGCATACCCAGATTAGCAGACAATAACAAGAAAAATACTTCAAGCTCAACTGCCTCTTCAATTGATCAATTCTCGTCTCCAATCGGTATATCAACACTTACAATACTGTGTCTATTTATAGGCTAGTGCCTTTACATTTGCGGTCCACTTAGACAACCGTCTAACTACTTCTTAACAAACTTTACAAAAAGGCTAACCCAAAAACCCACATAATGCGGTTGAAATGACCCAAAACCCACATAATGCGGTCCAAATGACCCAAAACTACATAAACTAATCGACTTGCGCGTTGTCTTCCTTCTTGCGCGGCATCTTTGACCCTTCACAGCATCCGCGATGCTGCGTAGCTGACTCATTCAAACCGCCTGCCAACATGAGTATTCTCATAAAAAGGAAATATCTAAAATCCCTATCTGTGGTTTAATGGTTTAGAAAAGGATCTCCCTATGCAAGAGGGGTATAAAACATTTGGAGTGGCTTGTTGGGATCCTTCTTCACAATATCAAATTGGCTGACTTGGTTGCCGGGGCATGGTCGTGAGATACGTCTTGGCGAGGATCCCATTTTGGGTGGCCTTCTGGAACATAAAATTTCACAAGATCTAATCAAGATATTGAGATCTAAGGGTTACTTTTTACTGTGCCACTCGATGGTTTCTCTATCTGTTGGTGTGGGTCCTCCTTCCTGGATAACACCGCAACAATTAGGGCTTATTGGCAGCTTGGCGTAGGAATGGAATAACTATGTCAAGGGGCTGAGAAGACTAAAAATCACTTTACCTGAGACTTCTGATAAACACGTTTGGTCTTGGAATGTCAACTGTGGGGTGGCCATGGAAAAACTTGCATACTATTCACTTGTCTCTTTAGATAACTCACAGAAAAAGTGGTGGTACACGAAGATTTGGAACCTATTGATGCCCCTTAAATTAAAAAATTTTAATCGGATTGTTCTTGACAACAACATTTTAACTTGGGACAATATTTTTCGGAGGGGGTTTTTTGGCTCGAGCAGATGTCAGTTATGTTGGTCTCAAGAGGAAATTGTTGATCATATATTTTTAAGATGTCCTTTTATTAATATTTTATGGTTGGTGATCACCAGCATCAATGGTAAACAACTCTATGTTAGGAACCCATGTCTTTACTTTGTTAGTATATTGTTGTTGGACGCATATGCTTTGTAAGTCGTCCCATAGTATTTGTTGATCCATAGTTTGTGTTATTGTTGTTTGGCGCATATGCTTTGTAAGTCGCTTGTAGTATTGTTGATCCATAGTTTGCATTGGCCCATGGTTTTGACACATAGTATTGGCGCCTAGAATTAGTATATAAGTGTGTGTTGAGGCCTATGAAGGTACCATGAAGTTATTTGTATTGAGCTTGCTCAAAGGAGGTTGCCCCCTCGAAGTGGCCTACGATCAATAAAAGTGATTTTGAGTTCTGCTATTTCTTCTATATCGTGTATTTTCATTAATCAATTGTTGCAGGTTCTTCACATATGGTATCAAAGCACTTTCTTGGGCTCGTTGGGTGGAATTTTTGCCAAAAACAAATTTGCCTCTATTGCAAATTCGGATCTGGGAATAATCCCTATCTGCTTAACTGTGGGAAGTACTTGGGCATAAGCCCTAAAAATCATTGTGAGGAGTACCACAGGAACCCCAAAGTAGCTAGCCGATTGAGAGGACCTGCTAGAGAAAAGGGCAACAACCCCTACCTGATTGACTAGTTCCCACCCGTGAGGTAAACCAAGAGTTGTTGTTTGTGGCAAAGCGGTTATCAGTTTTACCTGAGCCATTGAGTGAGGGGTACTGTCCCAATACGCAAGCCGTCAGACAGCATTGGTGGCCGAGTGAAAACCCTGAACTGTTAGGAAGTCGCACCTACCTGGGGTCCATATCTATTTTCCGCTGAACTATTGACGATCACTTTCGCGCCATTTCAGATCCATTCTAAAAGTCGTTTCAGATCTATTCTGAAAGCCGTTTCAAATCCAGTCGTTTCAAATCCATTTGGCGTTGTTGCAGATCCCTCTGTTTCTGATCCATTCCATGCAGTTGCAGATCCATTCCAGAAAAAAGGAAAAAAAAATCATTTTTTAATGTTGGTGTTGTTGCAGATCCCTCTGTTTCTGATCCATTCCACGCTGTTGCAGATCCATAAAAAAAGAAGTATAAAATTTCATGGCTATGCACACTTGGCCCCATCTTATGGGATTTTGCTGAACTTTGGATGCAGTTTTCCCCCAATGGACAAATACACACATTGACCAGCTTACAACCAAGGTCTCTCAGCATCATCAGTTCACATCGCACGGAAAAACTCCTTAAGAAGAATTCACACGGTGTCATCGCTTAGATCCATTCCATTCAGATGTAACCATCAACGGTCTCCACTACTCCTTTGGATCCACAACAAATTCTGGATCGATATACAGGTGTTTTTGCTGAACCAGTGGTATTTCCACCTTCAAGGCCAGAGGACCATCGTATTCATCTCCTTCCTAGAAGCATTCCTCCCAACATCAGGCCCTATCGCTACCCATTTCACCAAAATACAGAGATTGAAATGCTCATCTGAGACTTACTGAAGCAAAGTATTATTCGCCCAAGCACTAGTTCCTTTTCTTCACCAGTTCTTCTTGTATGCAAAAAATATGGCTCGTTGTGCCTCTGCATTGACTTCCGAGCACTTAATCACCTCACTATCAAGGATAAGTTTCCAATTCCTGTTGTTGATGAGCTTCTTGATGAGCTTCATGGTGCTCAATTTTTCTCCAAGTTGGATCTTCGTTCTGGGTATCATCAAATTCGGGTTCATGAGGATGATATCCCTAAAACAGCTTTCCGCACACATGATGGCCACTATGAGTTTTTGGTCATTCCCTTTGGCCTCACTAATGCTCCTTCCACATTCCAGGCCTTGATGAATAAAATATTCCGGCCCTACTTGCGGAAATTCATTCTGGTATTCTTTAATGATATCCTCATCTACAGTAAAACATGGACTGAACATCTCCAACATATGGATCTTGTAATGAAAATTTTCTCTGACCATCATCTCCACGCCAAACAGTCTAAATGTGTTTTTGGATAGCAGGAAGTCGAGTATCTCGGGCACATTATCTCAGCACAAGGGGTTCGCGTGGATCCTGCCAAAATCGCTACCATGAACAATTGGCTGCATCCTCAAACGCTCAAGAGCCTTCGTGGTTTTTTGGGGTTGACTGGCTACTACCTTAAGTTTATCAAGGATTATGGGAATATTGCAGCTCCATTAATTGCTCTATTGAAAAAGGATGCTTTTGCATGGACACATGCTGCTGAGTGTGCATTTGAAAAACTGAAATGAGCTATGTGTAGTACACCTGTTCTAGCTATGCCTGATTTTTCCAAGCCCTTCACTATTGAGAGTGATGCTTGCTGCAATGGACTTGGTGTTATTCTCCTTCAATATGAACACCCCATTGCATTCACCAGCAAATCCCTTTCAGGTAAGAATTTAGCTGCCTCTACATATAAGAAGGAAATGATGGCTATTTTGCATGCAGTACAAAAGTGGCGACCATACCTATTAGGGAATCATTTCTGCATCAAGACTGCTCACCAGAGTCTGGAATATTTCTTGGAACAACGTGTATCCTCCCCAGCACAATAGAAATGGGTTAACAAACTCATGGGTTATGACTATGAGATCACTTACAAGAAGGGTAAGGACAATATTGTGGCGGATGCTCTTTCTCGCACATTTGATGACCAAGGTTCTCTTTCAACTATTTCTATGCTTGTTCCAAATTGGTTGCAATCTGTTCAATAGGGCTATGTCAATGACTCTTCATTATCTCAAATCATCCAACACTTGGCCAACAACCCTTCTGCTATACCACATTACTCTTTTGATGGTGCTTCCCTGAGATACAAGGGTCGTCTGGTGCTTCCCCAGAGCATAGATCTTCAACAGGCTGTCTTCTATGAACTCCATGCTTCTCCATCGGCAGGGCACTCTGGGTTCCTCAAAACGTATGAGCGGGCATGGCGTAACTTCTTTTGGCAAGGCATGAAAAGGAAAATTCAACAGATGGTGGCCAAATGTGATACCTGCCAGCGCAATAAGGGTGAAACGACACTCCTTCCAGGATTGCTCGAACCCTTGCCCATACCTACATGGATTTGGACAGATATTTCTATGGATTTCATTGAAGGGCTCCCTAAATCTAGAGGGAAGACAGTGATTTTGGTTGTGGTTGATTGCCTCTCCAAATATAGTCATTTTTGTGCTCTCAGCCATCCCTATACATCCTCCTCAGTAGCTCAAATTTTCCTGGATCAGATCTTTTGTCTTCATGGCATCCCTTCTTCCATTGTCTCGGATCGTGATGCGACTTTCACCAGTCATTTTTGGACAGAACTGTTTCGCCACACTGGCACCAAACTGAAGATGAGTTCAGGGTATCACCCTCAAACAGATGGTCAGACTGAAATTATCAATAAATGCTTGGAAACTTATCTTCGTTGCTTCACCTCTGAACAACAACATCAGTGGGAAAAGTGGCTCCCTCCCACTGAATGGTGGTACAATACCTCTTACCACACTGCCTCTAAAATGACCCCATATGAAGCAGTCTATGGTCAGGCACTGCCAGTTCTTCTTCCATACAGCCCCAGCAGTTCACCAGTTCAGGTAGTTGACACAGTCCTTCAAAACCGCGATCAGATTCTTCGCATTTTGCGAAACAATCTTCACATGGCAAGAAATCGCATGAAGCAATAAGCCG
Organism: Larix kaempferi; assembly: GCA_027924585.1. Taxonomy (NCBI): domain Eukaryota; kingdom Viridiplantae; phylum Streptophyta; class Pinopsida; order Pinales; family Pinaceae; genus Larix; species Larix kaempferi. The sequence continues at coordinate 32,609,132 of BSBM01000372.1, forward strand.
ATCAACACCATTCTGAGCGCACTTTTCAAGCAGGTGATATGGTTTTCCTTCGTCTCCAGCCGTACAATCAATCCTCCCTGAAACTCAAAGGGCGTCATAAGCTCGCTCCAAAGTTCTATGGGCCATATCGGATTCTGAAGAAGATTGGGTCCGTTGCTTATAAATTGGAACTTCCTCCTTCTTCCCACATTCATCCAGTATTTCATGTCTCTTGTCTGAAGAAAGTTCTTGGCACCAACATCAAAGGACAAAATATTTTACCCAAACTGGATAATGAAGGATCCATCCTTTTGGAGCTAGAGGCCGTCCTCAATAAGCGCACTCGCCAGCTTCACTCTCGCTCTATCACAGAGGTCTTAATTCAGTGGCATGGCATGCAACCAGAGGATGCTACATGGGAACCACTCCTTCAGATTCAACAACAATTTCCACATCTAAATCTTTGAGGACAAAGCTTTTTCTAAGAGGGAGGGGATGTTAGGAACCCATGTCTTTTCTTTGTTATTATATTGTTGTTGGACGCATATGCTTTGTAAGTTGTCCCGTAGTATTTGTTGATCCATAGTTTGTGTTATTGTTTTTTGGTGCATATGTTTTGTAAGTCACTCGTAGTATTGTTGATCCATAGTTTGTATTGTCCCATGGTTTTGACCCATAGTATTGGTGCCTAGAATTAGTATATAAGTGTGTGTTGAGACCTATGAAGGTACCGTGAAGTTATTTGTATTGAGCTTTCTCAAAGGAGGTTGCCCCCTCGAAGTGGCTTGCGATCAATAAAAGTGATTTTGAGTTCTGTTATTTCTGCTATCTCGTGTATTTTCATTAATCAATTGTTGCAGGTTCTTCACACTCTACTGATGTTCTCTTCATCTGGAGGATGGGTTGAATCATTGGGTGCGTCATTATAATGACTGGAAATCCCTTCCATGTTTCTTTTTTTGGGAGGTTTGGCGAGCACGCAACTTAAGCAGCTTTGAAGGCTTGATGCCCAATGCGACAGATTTTGGTTGTCAGGAACTGTCTATGTTTATGGATTATAATTCCCCGGGGTCTCAAAATTTTGGCTCCCGTCGTGGTCATGTCCCACAAGCATCCAGTACTCAATTAATTTACCCCTTCGGTTTTTTTGACAGGGCGTCACAACTTGGCGTAGCTTCAAGTGGGGTTGGAGTTGTTCTTTTTATCAATACCAATAGATGCTACAAGTTATAGATGAATTCGGGAGTGGGAGAAAATTCTCGCAATGAACTTCTTTCTCTGTGGATGCTCCTCCGCTTTGCTTGCTTGAAAGAGATCACCTATCTCCAGGTTAGAGGGGGATTCAAACGTCATCATTATGTGGGAAAATGGTTCGGCTGATTTAAATGTGTTATTTCTCACTCATTGGCTTCACAAGACTCACTCTTTGATTGAGTGTTTTGATAGTATCACATTTCATCATGTGTTCTGTGAATCTAATCTGCTAGCAGATGATCTTTCCAAAAATTATCTATCTTCACCTAAGGGCATCATTTATTGGGAGGACTGGTGTTTGGATCAATTGGTTGTTGTTGGAACGGTGGATCATCTTCTTCTCTAGTTGGTTCCTTTTTACTTGATGTTATTTATATATTATGCGACTGTATATTCGTATTTTGCAGGTTGTTAGCTCTTATTGGTGGCCAACATCTCATTGGGTTTTTGTCGGATTTTGGTTACTTGTTCCGTGACTCTGATGATGCAGAGTGGCTCATCTCAGTTCTTATGGTATTATGGTTTTTTGGTATTTCCCCGGCATTTATGTGGTCTTGTGGCTTATGTGTTTTGGCCAATGTTGTTTGGATTCTGTCATGCCTATTATTTGATAGCATGATTCACTTGTTGGTTACTCTGGGGAATTTTAATTGCTCTGTTTTTTAGCATGGTTTGTATTGGCCTATCTTTGGAGACATGGTTTATATTGCTCTTTTTTGGATATTATCGGGAAGGCTGGTTGTAGCCTTAGTCATTGTATTCAGACTATATTATTTATCTCTTATTATTAGTATGCTTTTTTTTTCCTCCTGAAAAAAAAAATCTTGAAAACTATACAATCATTATAGGGACCCTGGGAAAACTCTGTCAAGTTGGTGTTCTTAATCTCCAATTTATGCCATATTTCATCCCCAAATTCTATGCCTTTTTTTTATAGCTGGTCTGTAAGGAAGTTTCCTTTCTCTGTAGACATGCTGAAAAGTTACCACTTGAAAGAGATCTATAGTGTGAATAATGTCCTCATATAAAGGCATTAACGAATGTTCTTTGGGGATCTTTTTTTATTGATCCAATCTAACACTAACTTTGAATCCATGAATACCTGTAGGTTTTGTACTCTGAAGATAAAGTTGAAAGCAGAGTAAAATTTAAAGATAATAATTATGCTCTATTGTTGGAACTCATCCCGAGATCTGTAGAAAATTTATACCAGTGAGTGTTAGAAAAGTATATGATGCCACTTGCTTCCCCCTTAATTGGATTGCCTTGTGAAGCTCCATCAAAATATGCCCAACTTCCTATTCTATCAATTTGGTCTTCAATAATTCTTCTCTCTTTAGAGGATTCAACATTTTGAGGAAAGTGACTAAGGAGAACCGGTCCTTTTGTTGCATACACCCATGGTTCTATGAAAACTTCCTCGAAGGTGGCTTTATTCCTAGCTATACAAGTCCCCCGTATGAATATGACCAGAAGGGCCAAATAATCCTTTGAAGTTTGTTGGGTAATCCATGCTTGGAGGATATCATCCAAATACAGACCATTCTAGTTGAACTAAATCCCTTTAACCAAAATAACATATTCCCACATCTTTAGGATATAAGAACAATTTATAAATATATGAGTATTGCTTTCATTCCTCTCCTTACACAGGGGGCATCTTCCAGGTCCTACCATGTACCTTCTAGTCATTTGATCCCAATCAAGAACTTTATTGCATAGAGAAAGCCACAGGAACAACTTAGTCTTCAAAGGGCAATTGAATTTCTAAATTATTTTAGACCACCAAGGAGGATATGGGAAATCCTCCTCCTCTCTAATAACTCTGTAACCCAAACTGGGGAAGTAAGCACCTCCTATTACATTTCTTGACATAATAATGCATCCTCCCTATCACCAATCCTGACATGGGAGTCCTTTAGAGCCTTCACTTATCCTTTCCACATCTCTTTTTGTTCACCATGAAAAACCAAAATCTCGACAAAAAATACTATCATTGAAGTTGTTGTATTTGGATGTTAGCAGAGTGGTGTCTTCTGAAAAAATTGAAGTTATCGCAATTTGTCCATATCAAATTCACAAGCTTCATTCATGGTATACAAATGTGATAGAATGATCATAAAACATTGTCAAATCATTAAACCAACTGCAAGGACGAAAATAATATTATAATCATGCAGTGGGATTTTATTTTTAATTTTTTAACCTAATGCCAACAAGAATAACATTAAATTCATCACGCCATGATCTTGTCACAATGTTGATCAATGAAATGTTAGATAATTTATTTTTAAACATATTTAAAAATAATTATATTCAATTTATAAAAAAAATTAAGGATCGTACCCACCGAGTTTCGAACCAGTGACGTTACGCAAAGAGTGCCTTAACAGTACACCCATTCACGGTATATTCTATGCCCCGTGGGATATTCAATTTATAATGTTAAACATTAGTAACAATAAAATATTTAACTTATTAGTAAAAACTCAAAACAAAGTTAACCTATAAACAATAACAATGTACTCTACGACAAAGTTGATTTTTTTTTAAATAACATTTATAATAACTATAAGAAACATTGAATTCTCATGTCTGGCCTCATATAATACAAAAATGAAAAGTTCACAAAAATATAATAAACAAAAAACACATAATAAACATAATAATTAAACCAAGCACACACATAATGACAAATAAGTTTTATCCTAAAATATTTTAAATAGGCTTCTTGACAAGCAATACAATAAGTCCAAAAAACCATGACAAAAATCAAAATTTCCATATTATAAATAGAAATATATATGTACACATTTAATTAGTAATAACTAATTAGTAATAGTAATAGATTTTATATATATATATAGGTTTGGGATATAGATATTAATAACATGTAAAAATTAAAATGCACTTTAAAATTATAGGTTAAATTAGAATTTACACTTCATTAATAATATTTTAATTTTATAAAGTGGTAGTATTTTGACATATAAAAGAGTAAATGACAACTATTTATCCATCAAATTTCAACCATGACCGACACAATATAAAAAATGATACTTCCAAAACATTATGTGACATTATGTGGTGATACTCCAATTGTTATCTAATGAAAAGACATGATTTCCATCAACCCAAATTATTTCCATGTGATTTTTAAATCTACATGTACTTCAATAATTAATCAATCATTAATATTCTATGTTCCTTCATTTGACTAATTACCTTGTTGGAGAATCTTTGACATGAGCATTGTATTGTTCTTCCATGTATGTATTTAAATTTAACATTTAAATAATGATGGAGAAACTTACACGTGAATGTCTTTGTCAAAATATAAAATTAATTTTTGATTGATGATTTAAAAATAAATCAACAAATCTAAAGAGATTTATGAATAGATTATATGAGTATATAATAATGATTAAATGGTTTTTAAGATTTTTTCATTAATAATGTTTTTTTATTAGAGAAATTGTTGTGTTTGAGATAAAAGATTATTTTAATTCAATGATTTGATTACTAAAATTTATAAATTTTAACAATGATTTTTTAAGAGGAAAACATATATTCTTAACCATTAAGTTAACTCAATTTATATAGATGCATATGAGTATTTCTTAGTTAGTATGTAATGATTAAATTTATATTATTTTTTTTTACGATATTTGATGTTTTAAATACATAAGTTGAGTGATTTGTTATCTTGTATTGTGATGTGAATGAAAATATGTATTTTATAGATAAATAGCAAATATTATATATATATATATATATATATATTTCAGTATTTCATGTATTTTGAATTTATTAATTATTATTTTTTATTTTAAATAAAATTTTAGATAATAAATCGTATTCTTAATAAATTTATAAACATAAATATTATAAGTAAAAGAAATTCAAATTAAATCCAATCAACATAAATCTAACTAAATATTTAATAAAAATTATAATAACACTTTAAACTTTAACATAAACGTAAGAAAGGGATTATGACTTTAGAAACGATACTTCCGTATGACCAACCATGTTATGGAATCTTTGAGACACAAAGTACTTCTCACTTTAGTTTCATGCACAACCATAATAACTCAATTATTGTTAAATCTTCATCGTAGTATCACTATTTAAATTTAAAATTTACTCAAACTAAGGAGAAACACAAAAGAGTGAATGTAGTGTAAACGTATAAAAAACATAATTCATGTTGGTCGAGAAACACCAAAAGTGCATGTCGTGCCAAAATATACAAACAATTCGTGGTCAAGACATTATTATGAGAAAATTGTGAATGTGTTTCATCATTCCAAACAAGTTATTTAGGTAAGAATTTGAGTATGAATTTTATAAAATGTGTAGGTTCATAATACCTTTTATGAGAATTGGTGGTTCTCAATTTGGTAGTAGTATTCATTATTGTATCTATGATTTTGAGAGACTTTCAAATTTTGAATATAAGAAATTTGTAATAGTATTTATAAAAAAATGTTAATAATGTTATTAAAAAAATGTTAATATTGTCATTAAAACAAGTTAATATATTTTATTTATGAAAAATTTTGAGTATAAATTTTATAATTTATAACTTGTATTAGAGTTAACAAGTTAATATATTTTATTTATGAAAAATTTTGAGTATAAATTTTATAATTTATAACTTGTATTAGAGTTGGTGGTTTTCAATTTGGCATAGTAGTTTTTACTATTATATCTATGATTTTTTTTAGAGAGAACTTCAAATTTTGTGAGATTTAACTTTTTGGATATAAAATATATGTGTGTATAATATGTATATAAACTCATTTAAAATTCTTATGATATATTAAATTGTTTATATTTGAATATTTATAGGTTAGCTTAGTTCAAATTGTGAATATGATATAAGAAATAGGTGTAGCTTAATTCAGGTTTCTATCCATGATTAAAGTATTGAGTAATTAGGTACAATTAAAAAAATACTTGAAGATCACCCAAAATCTGAATTTATTAAGATATGATTCATATTATTTCGGTTAAAATTTAAGGATATATAACCTCTACAAAAAAATTATTCATAGTGGCTAGAAATGATAGGGTTATTTATATCTTTTTAATAGTAATGGTTAAATATTTATATTAAAAATGTCTATGGTTGAACTGTACAATTGACATTTGCAAAATTGTGAGGTGGATCATAACATCTTACCCTGGAGTCTTCCATTACTTATAATGTGGTCAAAAAATAACTAAAACTATTTGTCCAATACCATCTAGTTATAAATCCATAGAAATACTATTATTCATATTGTCTTAATAAAAGAACAAAAAAAAAACATATACAAATATTGGAAATAAAACTAAAATTTTAAGAAACCCAAAATGGGCTTCAATATTCAAGTCCACCTACATTGTCGAGTCTTCATGTGCCTCCACCACAATGTCTATGTTGTTGTCATTTGTCTCAAATGGTTCTCCAGCATATGTGGTAAACTGCAGTCCAAACATGCATTCAGAGTATGTATATAATAGATAACAGGAGTGTCCACAAAGGGACCAGGTAAGCTATAAAAAGCTAAATCCATAGAAGTTTTCATAGTGCTTAGTAGTGTTAACACCATGAGGTCAGGAGGAAGATCAAGATAAAACACGAAGTATCCTACCAAAAACTATAGTGATGCGATAGTGGAACCCACCTCAACTTATTCCCCCATAAAAACAATCATAAAAATGTAAGAACGTATCTCCCATTCTTTTAAATAAATCATACCCCTCAATTTCAATAACACATTGATCATTAAACCAATTGTTCTATTTCAAATAACACTCAACATATATTCCGAATGATATCATTATAGAGGCAAATATGTTACATTGTAGCTCATGTTTGTCACACTCTTTTCACACAATTTGATTCCTTTATCCGTGGCTTTCCTTTCATATAAAATCCAACAATAATTGTAGTAATGGAAATATGTCATGATTGCACAACCATAATGATTAAAGTTACATCAAGTCAATATGATCTTTCCACCTCATCTTCTGTAAGTAAATAATAATCATTAACATCAACATTATCTAAATTAAAACTATATTTTATAAATTAATATCTATTAATGCTTTCATACCATTCATCCCTACACTATAGTGGAAGGAATATATAACTAAGGGTGATGCCTAGTGCTTTAAGCCTCTTTGCATCATTGCATGCTTTACATATGTTAGGTTGAGGTTCTTCCTCTTTAATAATATTCATAAAAGGTACGTGTTTGAATTCATATTCTCTTTTCTAAATATTATTCATGGAAGGTTCCTTATTTTGTGCTTAAATAACCTTTATAAAAAATCACTCATTTACTAATTATTTTAAAAAAACATTCTAAAAGGTTAAGATGACTATTTATAAATGTGATATAACACAATATGTATACATGTGAAAGATGATTATTGCTTTATACAAAGCGATCCCAAATATTCAACCATGAGTGTTTATGTGAACTTGAATTGACATACCATTTTAAATTTTGGAAGACATGATGGAAGTTATTGGTTATCGAACCTGTATCATAAATGTTTGATTTAATCTTCTAAAAGAAAGGGATTTGACTTTAGAAAATGATACTTACGATTTCCCGACTTTGTTGGGAATCTCTTGGACACAAGTACTTGTCACTCCACTTCAAAACTATAATAACTCAATTATTGTTATAATATACAAATAATTGATTTGGAAACACTAAAAAGTGAATGTCTTATCAACAGCCTTCCACACATATTAATGTGTTTAAGAAATAAATTGAGAAAAAGTTTGTGAAATTCATAAAATGTGTGATCTATATCCATATGAAAATATAAAACTGATTTGGTTTTTATGGATTGAATAAGGTAATTAAAATGATAGAATAAGTTTGAAATGTTTCATATTATATTATGAGGATCGAGAATATAACTAACTAGAACCATGCAAGGAAAGAGGGGTAATATGGAGGAGAGAGGATTTTTGGAACAAGCCTTTCCTCCTCATTCCAACAAAGCATCTCATGTTAATCCATCCTTCATGTTAATCCATCCTTAGTGGGAAAAAATTCCAATAAATAACTTTAATGATGGAGAAATTAATGGTGATTTAATGATGGAGAAATTAATGGTGTTATTCAACTGTAGATTACTCTAGTCAAAAGAGATAAGAAGGGACGAGTTTTTAAGGTAAATCCAAACATAAATAAAAATAATAATATAAAATCTCTACGAGATAGTAACTACAAGATACAAGTTTCAAAACATGACTAGATTACTAAAGTTTTGTGGTGGGTAATATGCTCACAAATCATATACTTAATTAACGCGTTCTTAACATCTAACATTACACTTTGAAATTGGAAAGGATATTCTTTCAACTTAAATCTTGTTATGATTTTGAATGAAAAAAAAAATCGATTTCTTATGAGTGATAATTAGAATTCATATAACTAATTTTTTTCTAAATCTTTAAACATACAATTATTATCAACATTAGAAATATTTTGCCAAGTTGAATATGTTCAAATGTACATATATGCCACGTAACACATAACCTTAAATAGTCCCTAAAGGATATCCATGTTCGCCTCAAGGACAGTGCAAATACACTAGTTTGGTCCAAAAACCTCTCTCGGGGTTATTATCTTCTGAAGCTTGGATACTCTATTATCAAATAGGAAAAGGATTTTCCAGAGCCTCTTTGGTGGCATAAGTTTTTATGGAAATTTAAATGTCCTCTCAAATGCAATTTTTTTTATGGCTTGCTCTATCAAATAAAATTATGGTTTGGGACCTGTTGAAAAATAATATTTGGCAAGGACCTGGAAAATGCTCCCTTTACAAATTTGGTGATGAATGTATTGAACATTTATTTATTTCATGTTATTTTGTTTCCAAAATGTGGGACCATGCTATTAGGGTCTGTAGAATCCCCTTTGTATGGACAGGGGACACTCTTGATGAAGCTCTTGTTCAATGGATCAATAATGTGAATTGGACTTTCTTTCCCTTCCTGTGATATTTATTTGGGGTGTCTAGACAATGATAAATAAGGCTATTTTTCAGGAGAAATTTTCACATACAAGATACAAGTTTCAAAATATGACTAGGTTACTAAAGTTTTGTGGTGGGTAATATACTCACAAATCATATACTTAATTAGCATGTTCTTAACATCTAACATTACACTTTGAAATTGGAAAGGATATTCTTTCAACTTAAATCTTGCTATGATTTTGAATGAAAAAAAAACTCGATTTCTTATAAGTGATAATTAGAATTCACATAAGTAATTTTTTTCTAAATCTTTAAACATACAATTATTATCAATATTAGAAATATTTTTCCAAGTTGAATATGTTTAAATGTACATATATGCCACGTAACACATAACTTTAAGTAGTCCCTAAAGGATATCCATGTTCGCCTCAAGGATAGTGCAGATACACTAGTTTGGTCCAGAAACCTCTCTCGGGGTTATTATCTTCTGAAGCTTGGATACTCTATTATCAAATAGGAAGAGGATTTTCCAGAGCCTCTTTGGTGGCATAAGTTTTTATGGAAATTTAAATTTCCTCTCAAATGCAAATTTTTTTTATGGCTTGCTCTATCAAATAAAATTCTGGTTTGGGACCTGTTGAAAAATAATATTTGGCAAGGACCTGGAAAATGCTCCCTTTACAAATTTGGTGATGAATGTATTGAACATTTATTTATTTCATTATTTTGTTTCCAAAATGTGGGACCATGCTATTAGGGTCTGTAGAATCCCCTTTGTATGGACAGGGGACACTCTTGATGAAGCTCTTGCTCAATGGATCAATAATGTGGATTGGACTTTCTTTCCCTTCCTGTGATATTTATTTGGGTTGTCTAGACAATGATAAATAAGGCTATTTTTTAGGAGAAATTTTCACATACAAGATACAAGTTTCAAAATATGATTAGGTTACTAAAGTTTTGTGGTGGGTAATATACTCACAAATCATATACTTAATTAGCGTGTTATTAACATCTAACATTACACTTTGAAATTGGAAAGGATATTCTTTCAACTTAAATCTTGCTATGATTTTGAATGAAAAAAAAACTCGATTTCTTATAAGTGATAATTAGAATTCACATAAGTAATTTTTTTCTAAATCTTTAAACATACAATTATTATCAATATTAGAAATATTTTTCCAAGTTGAATATGTTTAAATGTACATATATGCCACGTAACACATAACTTTAAATAGTCCCTAAAGGATATCCATGTTCACCTCAAGGACAATGCAGATACACTAGTTTGGTCCAGAAACCCCTCTCGGGGTTATTATCTTCTGAAGCTTGGATACTCTATTATCAAATAGGAAGAGGATTTTCCGGAGCCTCTTTGGTGGCATAAGTTTTTATGGAAATTTAAATGTCCTCTCAAATGCAATTTTTTTTTATGGCTTGCTCTATCAAATAAAATTATGGTTTGGGACCTGTTGAAAAATAATATTTGGCAAGGACTTGGAAAATGCTCCCTTTACAAATTGGTGATGAATGTATTGAACATTTATTTATTTCATGTTATTTTGTTTCCAAAATGTGGGACCATGCTATTAGGGTCTGTAGAATCCCCTTTGTATGGACAGGGGACACTCTTGATGAAGCTCTTGCTCAATGGATCAATAATGTGGATTGGACTTTCTTTCCCTTCCTGTGATATTTATTTGGGGTGTCTAGACAATGATAAATAAGGCTATTTTTTAGGAGAAATTTTCTCATCCTATGGTTGTTGTTGATCACAGTTGTGTTATTTTGAAACATTTCCCCCAATTGGTCAATCCAAAGGCTACAATGATCATTGAAGTGGAAATTATCGACAAGACTTATCCATGGTGTTATTTTCATGGGGAATCTTAGGGGCACCTACCAACTGGTGGAGCTAGTGATGCTTTGTTTCTAAATGATTGTATAATATACAATTTTGCAGCAAGGGTGGGTCCTAGTACAAATAATCGTGCAGGATTTATGGCTATCATTTTAATTTTGATTTTGGCAATCCAATTCAGGGTGCAAAGATTTCGGGTTTTTGGTGACTCTAAATTGGTCATTGAATGGTTAAAGGCCAATAGATCTCCAAAAAATATCCAATTGATTCATATATATGAAGAGATTTAGAGATTGTTGAACCAATTCCATGAGGTTGCATTTTTTCACATTTTTAGGGAAAGGAACATACTTGTATTCTCTTTCTAAGTTGGTACTTTAGATCACGGGAGGTTACTGGTCTAGATGGGACAACGATGACCATGGTGAAGTTACTTTCGACCCCGATTTATTCCTAGTTAATTTCGAGGATTTATTTTGATCATCTGAGGGTATCCTTAGCCATAGAACTCCACTCTCTGTTTTTTTTTCAAACTGTATATGTGGTACTATAAGTTTTATATATTCCAGTTAAATGGGATAATAGTTTATTTTCATCATGTCAAAGTTAAAGATTATCCTTTTCCTGTAACTAGCAGAATATATGATATGGTACCATATCCATTTGAGGGCCTTGTGGCTGAAAGTCACAACTCTTGTAAGATATCCTTTGATCTATGTAAATGTGATATATTAATTAATATATTGCGAATTTTTTTCCGAGAAAAAAACACAAAACTTTAAACATACAATTGTTATCAATATTAAAAATATTTTTCCAAGTTGAATATGCTTAAATGTGCATATATACCAAGTAGCACATAACCTTAAACATACAATTATTATCAAAATTAGAAATATTTTGCCAAGTTGAATATGTTTAAATATACATATATGCCAAGTAACACATAAAGACACATGTGCATGGGTGTTATGACTCTAATGGGGTTTATACATTATCATATGTACATGTAAATGTAAATACTAGATTCCCTCTAAAACTTATATTGACCCAATAGTGAAGATACATAAAAAAAAATGAGAAAAGAACATATATAAAGGAGTCATTTGTGTGTATATGATTATTGTATAAGGATGAACTTGGTTTATGTGAGACTTTTCGAGCTATTTTGCAACTCATCATCAATTTTAAGATTTCTTCTTTCAATTTTAAGATTTCTTCTTTCAATTTTAAGATTTCTTCTTTGTGCATATTTTGTGTATGCAAGGTGATTATTCTTTATTGTATATTAGGTTCATAATATTTGGTAACATATGAGGTGGTTTTCAATTTGCTTTATTTATGGAGTATCCTTCACTTTTGTATTCATAGTTTAAGTTTTGGGTATAGGGTAAGAGAGGCAGGTGTAGCCTAATTTAGGGTTTTTATCCCCACCTAAAATATTTCTAAAATTAATTAAGCACAATCAAATAAATGTACCTAAATATTCCAAGATTTGAATTGAGTGAGATGTGATTCATGTTAATTGGATTAAAATTAAGGAGATATAACTTACATAAATTTTATCTCAATAAATAGGCTAAAAATTATAGGGTTTAGTTAGTTTCTTTTAATAGTAACAATTAAATGTTTCCATTAAAAATGATTATGACCAAACCATACTATTGGGTTTTACAAAATGAGGAGATAGGTAGGGAAAACTTACCCTCGAGTCTTCCATTACTTATAATCCAATTAAAAAATAGTTAAAACTATTTGTATAGTACCATCTAGTTACAAATAGATAGAAATACCACTCAACATATTATGTTAGTATATATCCAAAACATAAAAACATAAGCAAATATTGGAAATACAACTAGAAATTAAAGAAATTCATAATTTGTTTCGATATAAAAATCCTATTGTATTGTTGAGTCTCCATGTGCCTCTGCCACAATGCCCATATTGTTGGAATTTGTTTTAAATGGTTCTCCAATAGAGGTATTAGAGTGGTTCAAAGAGGCATCGACAATATTCATACAATATTCAATCGGAGGGTCCATGAAGGTACAAGTAGGCTAGAAGAACTTGCTTGTATAAAGGTGTCTAAATTTCTTGGTGGGAGAGACACCATGAAGTTACAAGAAAGGTCAATATGGGCCACCAAAGTGTCATACTAGGTACTATATTAATCCAATAATGGAGACTATCTCAACTTGTTTCCCCTCGAAAATGGTCATGAAAGTGTGTTACTTTTCCTCAATCCTCTCAAAATGAGTAGGTTTTACCAAGTTCAATAGCACATTTGAAAAGAAACAAGAATTTGATACTTGAGCAATGAGAAAAAAGAGAGCATTGCTACACCTGATCAAGAGAAAAACCCAAAAATATTCATGTAACTCGGATAATAGAAGAGATGAGAATAGGTAGCATTGTTTGTATGAGGCATACACCCTTTTATGGAAATACATATCTCCTATCCCTAAGGTTTAGATCAAGCGATCATGAGCTAGACAGTATATCTCTCCCCTCAAAGCTGGGGAGGTCACGAGTTTGACTCTCTTAATTCCCTCGGAGTTAGGATCCATAATCAAGGCCAGTGGATTACCCCAATTATCATCCCTGAATCATGGGGAAATACTCAAATTATTCTCCATGAGGTTGTTCCTTCGGAAAGAAAGGAATACATAGATCCCATGTCTTTATTGTAAGACAAAATTAAATATTATTTTAAAATTCATACAAATCAAAGATGGAAATACATAATATATCATATGAAATGTAGCCAACTAATTATTGACACATAGCACAATGAAACTAAATACCCAACTAATGAATAATAGTATCAGATAAGACTCGGGCCTCATGGGAAGAGTGTTCCTCATACTTTATGTTAGCTCATTGAATTGGTTGGGAACTCCTTGAGATCCAGCTTCCTTGGGTGTTGTGCTGAGTGAGTTTCCCAATATTGTGTATTAGTTCCTCCTGGTTTAGATCTAGTCCATCCACACTTTCATCCTTAACACTAAAATACTGCAATATATTGAAGTGGATTGTGAGGAATGGTGTGCCACGCTAAGTGTTCAAGTGGATACTCGAGAGAGGGTTGGAATTGGATAGATTGTAAAGATATAGAGCATAAGGCTATCCATGTAGAGAGAAGAGACTAGGGATTTATAGAAATGCTAAAGTAGAGTGGTTTAGTGCGGATCAAACCCTTCATATTAATGAAAATGGAATAGATGAGCATGTTGAACACGATTGTTTATGGAGACTACAAAATTAACTACTATAAAAGAGGTTGGAAATGTCAATGTGTAGAACTAACCTCTTAGTTTATGTACATTGCTAGGAAAAACAATATGTTGGGAGGAATGATCCTTTGTGATGAGAATGTATTTTCTTGTGTGTGAGTCCCCATGTATGTCCATGCTAGATGAAAATGGACTCCTAGGACCAAAGGTGATGGTGGGACATTAATGTTGTAGATATAATGGTGCATGTGAGAATTCTCTAGCCATAAATGAAATAATAATATGAACTATTCCCTATGGTAAAGAAATAAAATTGTTGATATAAACAAGTGAGAGTGAGAATCACCACAGCATGCTTCTACTAAAGCATAGGGTGTAGTTGCCAAATAGTTTTCAGGATGACTGAGGAAGAGGTGAACTATGTGTTTGAGCATAAAAGGTGCATAGTGGATCAGGTATTAGACTATACATAATGATTCAAATGTGATGATAAGCATAAATGTTGTACCTTGGTTATGTACTAGTGTTAGTGATCAATGATAAGGTAAGAAAAAGAGGAAGATTTTGGTAGTGTTGCATTGATGAATCAATGTATGATATAAAATTATAGATGGGATAGCCAATTTATATGTTATGTGCACAAAATATTATTAAGGAGGAAGAGAGTGTTTATTTGTTGTTGTAAAAATAAAAGGGTTAAATGTGGGATGCCTAAAGTGTTGAATAGTTGAAAGAGGCAAAGTGTGATAAGTTCCATCTTGTAACTAATGATGAAGAATGCTTGAATGAACTGGTGTATTAATTGTGTATTGCAATTGGTGAATCACATGAGTTGGATTCAAATACTTATTTTATGGATAAATTGTTTACCCTGCATGGTTCCATGGAAAAGGATGGTGTCCATGTTTCTTTTAAAGGTGCTAAGAGAGAATTCAATGCTAATCTACTCTTTGTGTTGAATGAAAACATTGAAGTTCCAAAAAATTAATGTCAACAAAAACGTTCATCTCTTGAGATTTTCAATAAAGCCATAATTGATTATGTGTAATATGATCTAGAATCAATGGAGCTAGTTGAATTAAGGCACCGACTAATTTGTGTTAAAAAATTTCTATGTGCTCCATTTTTTTGTCCTCAACCATGACATTACCTTTGGGTAGATTAGGTCTCAAATAACATAGAGAGTATGATTTCTTGCTTGTGTTTCCAACAAGTGGTATGTAACCATTGTAAGTAACAGTTGAGAAAGGAATTTTCTCTTTGAATATCACATACTCAGTGTTAGATGTTGATATGTGAGAACGTGGTTCTAATGGTTGCATGGCATGATGTGAAGTGGTGTGTTCTGGAGCGGACACCATTTTTGTTGTTGGTTTAGGGGTTAGTAAGAATGTTATAGTTGAGAATCCTACAAATTTATATCTTGGTTGGTTCTATCAATGAGGGGGGATATACATGGATGGGGCAGAAGACTTTGTTGTAGTGACAACTACGACATAAGTTAATTCATATATGTTTTCATATTTGGATATTTAGTATATGTGATGTGGAGTTTCAAATAGTGATTGAAATTATTGTTGGTAGTACAAACCTAAAATTAAGTCAATGAATTGGAGAGGGGAAACATCACAAAGGATTGTGTCACAAACTAAACTAATGTCAAAGGTAATTTGACACTACCTATGGATCAATATGTTAGGGCTATCATGATGTACCCATACTAGTTTATAAGGAGACGAATAAGGAGTAGTAGGGAGCTAAAGGAACTACACAAGGTCAAGACAAATTAGGTTTTGTTGGATGCCATAGTCAATAATAAAGGTGATCAATTGATCTTTGATATAACAATTATGGGAGAAATATATATCAACTTGTCGAATGATGATGTCATTGAGAGGTAGGAAGAAGCCCTTGTAGGTGGGTCTTTAGAAGGGGTTGCATATGTGGGACATGATGTGCATGTATTGGGTGAGATAGGATTTAGATAGTGTCTATTATTGTTGTTTCTAAAGGTGCATTGATGATTAGAATTATAGTGGAGAGAGAAGGGATGACTCTTGGCTTAGAGGTGTTCCATCACAAGTGCAAGGGGGGAATCTTGGCTGAGGTTAGCATAGTCAAATAAAATCACTTGAAGTTTTAATAAACTAGAAATCAATTTAAGAGTAAGCACCTCTTCAAAATTGGTGATACGTAGCTAGTGATGAAGTTTGGAGAAGGTGACAATCTTATCTTGTATTTTTTGTCCTAGGTGTTGATGAAGTTGATACCATTAACCCCTTCAATATTGAATATATCCTGGTGGATAAAAGCACATTTTGAGGGCCTATCAAAGTGAATCTAAAGTGCTAATGGGATAAATATCGAAAGAAGAAGGTGCATCAACATGTATGGTGTGAGATTGCTACCATATCTAGGTGATTCCATCGAGGTGGTAACTAAAAAAAAAAAAAAAAACCTGGAAATTGTGTATCCAAAAGTCGAAGATAAACCATTCACTTAAACATTATAATGCAAAAGGTAGGTGTTTGTTTCTAAATGATATGGAGAAATGTGAGTCTATATGAGATATGTGAATGCTTGAAGGAGTTATGGGATGGTGTTGGAAAAATTCACAAGAGTTGAAGAGGATGAGTTTATTTTCATGGGGACACCTTATGTGTCAATGGGAGATATATAGGTCATTTGGGTGGGAGGGTGGCCTCCAAATAGAACATAAATTGTGATTCCAAGGGGTTCATGAAGCAAAAAGGAGATTCCATAGGAAAATGTGTCTAGGGTTTGTGTATCCATATAGGGGTGTGTACTCAACAAATTTTATGGCTCCCTAAAGGTGATGGGTGCTAAGAAAGAATATAAATTGATCATGTGTCTTCCTAACTATCCACAGAGAGGGATTTATAATTTACGTAGCTTGGAATAGAGATGATGGAAAAATAAAATTTCCTCTACTTCGAATATATAAATGATATTTATAGAATGAATCGAATAATGAAGAGTGTTATCCCTATTCTAAATATTCTTCCTAAATAACCATAGGTGCCTTAAATAATAATAGTAGGATTTCCAAGGTTGAGGAAAACCCTAATATTAAGCTATTAAATGATCTAGTTTGTATTATGTGCAATGTTCTTGGAGAGATAAATGATACCACCATGGATGAATACTAATGGATCTAAGTGTCATTGTTAGTGGATAAAATTTTATGTGCTCACGGAAAGATTGGTTGGCATATATCAAAGAGTAATGCGTCAGACAATGCTATCCAATGACACGGTGGCATTAGGTAGTTGTCAAAATCGCACGACAAATGCTTTCATAGAAAACCACCAAATAGTAAATGCATTAAAATACCAACATGCATTCCACACACATAATCTCATGCCAAATTAAAACACAACAAAGAATTTCACCGACAATCTCTTCCATTTTATTGAATTCGTGGCCAATTCTCTCGAGTTTTATAACATTCAAAAACCTATTCGCAACTCTCTAGATCATAAAACACCAACAACAACTATAGAAGACCAAACAATGAAAAGAAAATGCCCTTTTCTCCATTACAAACCTCGTATTTATGATTGATTCCACAAGTATTCAGTTCCAAATACTTTTCATTTCCCTGGGGAACTCAAACACTTTTACAATTAATAATTAACTCTTCAATTTTCAAATTTTGTCATTTTATGTTGCAATTTGTAATTAAATTAATTAGACCAATTAATGTTTTTATATCAAATTTGGAGGATAAATAGAGGAATATGTTCTCTACATCATACAAAAATTCATACCCTAACTCCAAGTATTACCTATGTGCAAGTCAAAATATTGAACCCTTGTTTCTAGAAAAAAATTGCATGGTCTCTAAATATGGTGCGGCTTGGTGTGGTACTTAATAAATTTTGATGAAATTTTGTGATCAATTAAAGGAATGTTTCCTCTATAATATATACAATTTTACACCATAAATCCAAATTATGAGAGCACAGTGATCAAAATAATATGCCTCCATTAGTGTAGAAATAAAATTTGAAAAGTATCTCCCTCTAGTTTTAGACACCTATGGAAAATCATTTTTTTTTTAAACTTGGTGAGCATGTATATACATTTCTCATTGACATCTTATTCGAATTGCAGGCCTTGAATCCAATAATTGAGTGCAATTTGGTTAAATTGCTAATCCAATGTCTACCGATAAATTTCTTTGTGTGTCGGTCCTAGACTTGGGCATAGGGTATAAAGTCCATATATGCTTACGAAATTTGGTGTGAAGGTAGAACATGATCTCCTTTAGAACATATCCAAAATTAGGCATCAAATTCGAAGAGATGAGTGTGTGTCAATGAAAATGTTAGACCACTTTCACTACTAGAAATATGGAAAAAGTGGGAATAAAACACAAAACTGAAAGCAAATTTTTTGGGTGTGGAGGACTGACAAAGATTTAGGTATGCTCCTACATCAACCAATAAGTTGGTAGTGAAAATGAAAACCTTGGAAGAGCACAATGTTTGGTTGGGAGTAAGGAAGGAGAAAGATAAGATCTTACTACTTTGATATAGAATGATAAGAAATAAGAATCTAGTACCTAAACAATGAGAAAAAGGTAGCAACGCTACACTTGATCTAGAAAAAAACGTAGAAATATTAATGTAACTCATAAAATAGAAGACTTGAGAACATGTAGCATTGCTTATATTGATGACGAACAAGTCTTTCTAATGGAATACATGGCTCCCATTTGTCTTTATCATATTCAAATACTATTTTATAATGTACTCAAAGTTAGAAATACATTATATTATATGAAATGTAACTAACTAATTATTATAACTCAATTAAATTAACTACCCAGTTAATGTATTTAACAATCTCATAAGATATTATTCCCTAATGGGAAGAACACTCATCGTCTAAAGTAACTCATTGAGCTAACTTGACACTCCTTAAGATCCATCTTCATTAAAGATTATGGTAAGTAAATTCACTCATATTCTCTTTAAATTAATTCTCAAACCCTCTTTCGAAAAATTCTACTACGAGATATTATAACTCAATTAAATTAACTACCCAATTAATGTATTTAACAATCCCATAAGATATTGTTCCCTAATGGGAAGAACACTCATCCTTTACAGTACCTCATTGAGCTAACTCGACACTCCTTAAGATCCATCTTCATTAAAAATTAAGATAAGTGAATTCACTCATATTCTCTTTTAATTAATTCTCAAACCCTCTTTCAAAAGATTCTACCATGAATCCAACTAAATTCATGTATGCAACATTATTTTCACATTATTTCAATCCAATCCTTTCTATAGAGCTAATTGAATTTCCAACGTTATCTCCTCCAACAAAACATTACTCGATATAACTTATATAAATTATTGGCAAGGAATAAGTTTTCCATTTATAGTTTTCATTACTTGACATAATTCCAATCAATACTATTTTTGTTGGTACTGAGAAGATTCAAACTTTTTATTATTATAATTTTTACATATTAAATAATGATTTTTTTTCTTCATTTGATTTAGAAAATGATATTTCTGAAAAACTTTTTGGTTGATGCTCCAATTATTCTTAGACATAATTACCATCATCTCAAATAATTTCCATCGATGGTATTGTTGTTGAGAAGATTTTAACTTTTTCATGTGTTTTTCAGGTGGACATGTACTTTGTTAATTAATAAATAAATGATATTTTCTCTTTCTTCATTTGACTTTAGAAAACAACACTCTCTTACCAACAACCTTGTTGGAGAATCTTTGAATATTATAAAGTCCAATTATAATAAGATTACAAATCCAAAATTTAGGTATGGAATGTCAAATCGAGGAGATGGGTGTAGCTTAAAGTTAGAGTTCCTTTCCCTACCTAAAATCTTAGTTCATGTCGGTAAGAATATTCGAAAGTTTTAATTAATGAGATCCGATACACATTAGTTGGGATAAAATTTGAGATACAACCTGCACATTTATACTTTTCCTTCATCCAATGTGATTCCAAAGAGTTGACCTTAGCGTTGTATAGAGTCTATGAGCCCACTTAGGTCCTTGCTCATTGAAAGCTAAGTCCACTTTGTTTATGCAAAATGATCTGTATGTGGTCTTCTTGATTGTAAACTTGAATTGACATAGCATGTTACATTTTGGATGAAGTGATGGAGGTTTTTTTACGTAGATGGTATAGTGTGAAGTTAACAATAAGTTTTTAAGTTATTGTAATAATATTTTCATTATGAGTGTAATATGTTATTTATAGGAATAAAATTTGATTGGGGAGGATAACAATTCATTCCATAACCACTTAGTTAAATTCACAGTGACAAAACATAGATACTTGTCATTACTCTTTTTATAATAAACCATAATAACGCAATTATTATTAAATATTCATATCAATGTTCTTCTCCTAACTATTATTTAAATTTAAAATTTATCAAAACTAAATAATGATAGAGAAACACTAAAACATGAAATTAAAATATGTAAATAATTAAATAATTCATGGTGACAATATGCTCCTTCTTAATCTTATCATTGATTTATTTAAAGAAAATAAAATAAAAAATTTCAACTAAATCCATGACGAGAACATATTAATATCAATAAAATATTATGATGATGATGATGATGATGGTTAACATCCATTGAGATCAACTTTGGTATATCGAACCTTAAGAGAAAAGAAAAAAATGAATTATTTGGTTTGCTTTAAAATTGTATTCCTATTTTTTTTTTGTTGAATTGCCCGTCACTCGGGGCCGGTAGCAATGAACCATTGGTTAAGAACCGCAACCCATGGGCATCTAAGTCGTCAAAGTCACCCCGGGATTGCACTCGAACTGGGCCACACCAACCCGTATGATGGCTATATTTTTTAGTGTCTCCTCCCAACTAGCTCACCCTTAAGGGGAACTGAACTTGGGTCGCCCTACTGACGAGACCCACACCTTAACCGAATGAGCTAGCGAGAATTAACTAATTTTATTCTTATGCTTAAATATAAGCATTACTAACTCACCATAGTTTTGACAAGTTAGGGGGTTAGAAAGGTCTGTATTGTAGCAAAGAATGTGAAAACTGTGATCTAATGTGGGTTTATGTAGAGCACTCCAAGAGAAAGTGATTTTCATTCTCAATGCTCATAGTCTCATAGAGATGGAAAATCGGCTTAGCCCATGGCGTTTTAGGAATTGTCCAACACCCTGTTTCACTATGAAGCTCATGAGAGTTTGTTTTTATCTTGAAAATATTAATCTTTTTCTTTGAACTAGTTAAAATAGAGAGATAATTTTGATTTTCCATATTAAGGTTAATGACCTCCTTATAATATCTTAATTTTGTTTTAACCTCTAAATCTTTCTCTCACCACATTTTCTCTAAAAAATTAGATGTAGTAATATTTTTAATGTTGTTGATATTTTGCAAACTGACATTTTCATCAATCCCCCAATGGTTTAACCAAGCCATGGCATCTTTATGCCAACCCCACTTGCATCATAGGTGGTTTTGGCTAGATTTTAAAGCAATTTTAGGAAGCCTATGGTCTCCCATGTTATTTATCTTGTGATTGTACATCAAGTACCTAGTCATATCCATGTTCTCAATGGGGGAAATACCCACTTCCATGAGGAGAATAGGATAGTGCGTATTTCTTTTTATTTTGATGTTAAATAAATTATAAAACGCTTCTGGATTTGCTCAATTTTTCCAAGTTTCTCTGGAGATGTTGCAACCCCAAAATTTGTAGTCGTACGAGATAATGAGAGTGACAAGAGTTTCAAAGAGGAACTTATTTTTATTCCACATCACAAAGTTTGCTTATTTACAATTATTTTCAAGACCAAAGTAAGATTTCCACCCTCCATTGATCTTTTTCCCAATGCTATAGTTCCAATTGAGGTTGTGATGGATATCAATTCCGAGATATTTGTAAGATGTCATTTCCTCCATGTTGATATTGTCATACACAAAATTAGCGTAAGTGACCTTCTTGGATTTCATATTAATATACATAGCAATGGCCAAAATAACATAAGAAAACCAAATTTATACAAAAATACTTTAAATAATAACTATGGATTTCATATTTTAAGTGACCTTCTTGGATTTCCCAACTTCTGCTACTTTTCATGTTTCTTTTGCTTCATGTATATTTCCTAAGCTTCATGCATCTCTCTCACTTTGACATCAATGGAAAAGAGGTCCATGTCTTGCACAATGTGGATTCTTCCCTTTATGTTTTGCACTTGAAATATTCTTGGGATAACTCCCCCTGTCTTTATGCTTCATTGCTTTTATGTTCCTTTATGATATATTTAATCTTTTGTAGGTTCGTTGTTATGGATGCAAATTTTTCTCTTAATTCTTCTCCTTTTCACACAATAGTAATTTTTTCCTTTTCATGGTGAGATGATTTCTTTGATTCACAGCAATCATCGAGTGCCTCCATAATTTCATGTTGCAATAGAGAATAGGATTCTGTAATGTTGTAGGAATCCTCCTGTAAAGGTCCAAGCCTTTCAATAATCTTTTGTTGTTCTTCACACAACCTGTTCACTTCTTGCTGTAGCTCATTGCAATCTCCCATTTTATTTGTCAATTCTGTTGTTGGAAGACTGGTCAGACTAGTGAGAATTTTTCGCTCTAGATCTTATGTCATTTGTAGCTTCTCATTTACTGCTTTCAGTTGTTCATCCTCAACCAGATTTGTCCATATTTGAACACTTTCGTCATGTAGTTCTGTGCATCTTTCTACCATAGTTTTGAAATCCTCTATTGCAGTTTTTATCCTTTCTAATTCCTTTTCCATTTCTGGAGGTTTTTCTAATGGTTGGATTTTAAATTTGTTTTGTAATTCATGAATGGCCTCTCCTATAATTTTTAGTTTTCTTTCTGAGGATATGTATTCATTCTCGTGAATTTATGGAAATATGATGTATACTTCCTCCACTGCCTTTTATAAACTATTGGCATCCTGATATGCCTTCTTTAGTTCATGTTTTAGCAAACTACCTAGTTTCATTTCTTCCTCTACTTACTTTTCTAATTGTACTGTCTTCTGTGCAATTAACTCATTTTCAGTCCTCAGCTACACATAGTCTTCTTGTAGAGCATTCTTATCCTCTTAACATGTATTCAATTGATCCATATATGCTTCATGACTTCTTATGATTTCTTGTGAAGCATACATATGTAGTTCATGCAATTCATCTAGGGTTATCTGTGACAAAATTAATTCTACATAACTTACCTCGGTCAGCATTTGAGTAGGAAATGTCATTGCTACAGATGAGATTTTCACTTTTTGATGTAGCTCTACCTCCTTTAGAGATTTGATGAGAGTATATGTCAGAATTCCAGGATTTGAATCAATTATTTTATGTTCTCCCCAACCTTCCTTTACCAGTTGATTTAATATTCGATATTGTTAATCAATCTTCGTCAATGTTTCTCTTTGTTGTGTAGCGAGATTTTCAATCTCGTCCTTTGTGCTGATATTTTTTATTGCCTCTTTAATTGCATTTTTCATTTCTATGCTTATTCCCTCAAGGTATTCTAATGTCAGTGGTTGGATCGAGTCAGGTTCAGATACCTTTGTTTTCTTCTTTGAGGAACCTTCACCTTGATCCATTTAAGTTCTCTTCTTGGTTTACACATTCTGTTGCACCGGCTTAGTAGATATTTCTAGATTGTTTGTCTATTTTGTTGTTTCGGTTGATTACTTATGTTGCTCTGCTTCTTCCTGTTCAGTTAGTGGAACCCTCCATTCTACATCCCAATCTTGAATCATTTTTGCAACTTCCACTTCAGAGCAGACGAATCTAATGTGCCACCATCGTTTACTTGAGTCCCTTTTTGCTTGTACATAGGTGTGATGCATTTCGATTTTGAAATGCATGATTCCTTTGTAAGTTTCAATAATATGAGGAGAAATCCATGGAGAATTTTTTAGGAGAAACCAGATTTTGTCACAGTACAAGAAGAAATTGATGTTGTTTTCCTTTTTCCTTCCCTTATCTTCAGAAACCCACATGTTTGCAAACCTTGCAGCTTGAAAGGTTTTTCTATTTCTATCGAAGAATTGAATTCCTTCGGGTTCTTTTGAACCATTGAGAGCAATACAAAATAATAACTAGGTATAGTGAAAGGGATTACCTTTTTCTTGAGCTTCCATAAAATCTTCAAGGACTTCGATCAATAGGAAAGTTGACCAATTCATCTGGCACATTTTTTTGTTGTTGCAATGATTATTGCTGAGAGCTGATCCTGATGACTCTTTCGAAACAAATTGCATGCCAGTAGTTGTGTAGTAAACCTTATAGCTTCATCCTTTATTTGTGAAATTGATAAAGCTCTACTTGCTCACTGGGTTCCATATTTTTCATTCATTGTCTTTCCCAAATCCTTTTCGTTGCTTCTGCTCATTAGAGGACTTATGTCCTCTCCAACTGAGGGAAATACTGTAATCTATTCTATAATCTTAGCAATGATTGAAATAGGTTTGTTTAGCCATAAAAAACCATCATGTACCTGTGTTAGCAACAAGTTGGCACACATATTTACTTGTGGATATCTTCCAAAATGAGGTATCTCAAGTAGATTTAGTACCATGGTTTTTGAAAGTTCGTATGCCCATTCTTTGAGTACCATCACAGTTAGAATCCTGGGGTTTGAGCTTTCCTTATTTTCCATATACTTATCCATAGCTAACCTTGGAAAATTTTCTTCATCAGTAACATCATGATCTGCAAATGTAAACTTATGCAATAAGCCATGTAGGTTCCCTTCAACAAGAATACCTTCAGATCTCATTCGATCATGCAACTGAGTGTCTTCTACTTCCAGTAAAGCCACGTTCTGTGCATCAAGTTTCCAGACTGGAATGTAATCATGTTCAGGTTTTTAAGTCTTCTCATAATATTTTGGCTTCCTCACGAATGGGTTCTTGGTTTTGCATTTTATTTTGGGTTCCATGATCTTCAACGATTGCTTCAACAATCATTTTTAAATCAATAGCGCTTGTTCTCAATGGATGCAATAGTTTATACTGATCCTTTTCTCGATTTATAATTAAATTCATTAATTTTCTCTGTTCTTTGTGGATTTGTCAGGGTTAGGTTTATTTCAAAAATCGGAAAGTGTCAATTTGACTTGATCTTTTGTCCAAATTCATTTAACCATTTCTTATCATTAATTTCATTTTTGTTTGAGTAATTAATGTCGTTTGTGCCACTATTCCATCGACTCATAATGGTTTCTCCCCATTGTCACAGTTTACAATATCACATGCGTGTCTTACTACGATGGGTCTGACTGACAATGGGTCAGTTTCGTGATGAGCTGGAGACACATGTGTCTCCCAGGTCCTTTACTCTTTTATCTTTTGGTGAAGCCATTCTACAGTAGTGATCCTTCTTTTGACATTCATTAGTGTTGCCTCTATTGTTTGATTCAAAAACTTTATCAATCTTCTTTACCCATCATTTCATAGTCTTTCTTGTCTTTTCACAGTCCAGTTCCTTGTGACTAATTTTGTTCCAATTATAACAAATCACATTGTTGCATTATTTTCCAATATGTCAAGTCATTGTACATCTCCAACATTGAATAGGTTCGCCCAGATTCATCCCCTTTAATTGCACACTCTCGTTCATAGGCTTGATGAGAATCTCATTTAGTACTTTTGTGCTTTTAGCAAAGCTTTCTATTATGATGACTTGATCTTGTAACCTTTTTAATTCTTCCTCCTTTTCCTATAATGAGATTTGTTGTTCATCAAGAAATTTCTCAAATTCCGAATTATTTTCTTTGAGAGAGATAACCTCTAGTTGACTTGCTTGAAGATGATTTTGGTTATCAAATTGTTCCTATAGCTGATTTTTTAATGACAAAATTTCCGTAGCCTTTTCTTCCTTTTCTTCTGTGACCTTTTCCAATTCTTTCTTGAGGAGGGTGATCTCCTTTTCAAGCTTTTGATTACCTGCAGTTGAGTTATTCAGTTTGGTCTCCAAGGTTTTGTTCCTTAGCCTTCCATTCTTACTAGTCTCTTTAACTTTCTATAGATGGCCAGTGAGAGCTATTACCAATTCCTTGGATTCTGCTTCTTTCTTCTCCAGGAGGTTTATCGTCTTGGTTGCTATCTTCTTAACTTCTTCTATCGTCTTTTTGTGTCTGGATAATATCCGATGCTTCTACAATAGAGAGATTTTTTAAACAGACGTCTTCCTGTAACCATGGTGCTTCTCTTAGAAAAACTTCCTTTCCCATAACCGTGTGTTGATTTATCTTCCAGATGTTAATTTGTTACTGAAGACAACCCGATCTGATACCAATTGTTGGAATCAATTTGATACTGAGAGGGGGGGGGTGAATCAATATTAGCATATTTTACCTTCTTTAATAGATTATCCTTTACTTAATATTTATCTTATGTTATTCATTAGTGAATAAACATTCACACATATATGCACCACATCATCAACACATAAAATACAAAAAATTTACGTGGAAACCCAAACAGGATAAAACCACATAATGCTTATTTATAGTGAGAAAGAATACATTCAAGGAAGCACCAACTTCCTGTGTTTACTAGCACCAACTGGAAGGAGGCACCAACCCCCCGTGTTTACTAGCACCAACAAGAAGGAGGGACTAACCCCCTGTGTTTTCTCTAGTACCAACTGGAAGGAGGCACTGACCCCCTGTCGCTTTGTTTTACAGGCACCAACCTGAAGGAAGCTGCGACTCCTTGTCTCCTTGCCCCGTTTGACCACCCTGATATCCAAGATATTTTATCACATTGTTGATCTTCAAATCTTTGCACTTCTTCAGGTCTTTTGATGATGATTCTGCTATGCGCTACCTTCATATGCAGACTATACTCTATCACTATGCTCCATACATCACTTGACTTCTCATTCCTCTCAAATTACACTTCTACTGATGACTTACTTCATGTATTGTGTGTTCTACTGATACTACAGTCTGTGTCTCAGTTATATCATCGTTCTGCTTTGTGTGACTGCAATGATCACCTGATATAGTTCTTTTAATTGATAATTTCCTGGTCAAAGTGAAGCACTAGTAACAGATGGAACTTTGCACGTTCTGATGTGTCTGTTCTGATTAAGTGTTGTAGTCTCTCAGATAATATGCAACATCCTGTAAATCAAATAAT
Organism: Larix kaempferi; assembly: GCA_027924585.1. Lineage (NCBI taxonomy): Eukaryota > Viridiplantae > Streptophyta > Pinopsida > Pinales > Pinaceae > Larix > Larix kaempferi. Next base: position 32,636,657 of record BSBM01000372.1, read on the forward strand.
TTTTCCGTTCTGTTTAACGTACATGTCTCAGATCATCTTCATCACTATGCGCCGATAGGATCTTGTTGTGGTTCTATCGTTGTGCATCAGATGGAGTCGTCAAATCTGCACACTTTCACTTCTGCTCATATGCATAAGCTAGACATCTGCGCAATATCTGATAATCTTCGATTCTGTCTCTGTGATTCTATCTCTTCAACCTCTGTGACTATATGCATGTTGATTGTGATACTTTCCTTTGAGATATCCATCACTTGCACATACTTCATTATTTCTTCCTTTCGATGCTCGCGCAACTTGTGACAGATCTACAACATCTCTCTGCGCACCATCAAAACTTTGTTCTGCTACATGTGCACATTCAGCTCTTCCCTAGATCATTCTATTATGTCCATGAGCCCCTTGATGCCCTGAAAACAAACTGAAACTTTCACACAAAAACACTTATCTTCTTACCATCAAGCATTTAAGCTTTTTCAATCGACTCTCCAACTTGCATCTCTATTTATACATGTCCTGCACGGATTGTATGTTTGCAAGTTGGTCATGACATCCCTTCTTCCATACTTCACGGATTGTGCATATGCCATGTGTAATCATCTATGTTATTTATGTATCATCTATGATGTATCAAGCACCCTCAAGATCCACAACTTAGTGGGTCTTTACACCTTGGTGGTGTACCATTGTGCTCTTGATGTACCATTTCCTTATGGTATGTTTGCAATCTTCCACTTCATCTTGATAGGTCCATGACCTTTGTTGTACCATCCTTTGTGGGTAATGTTCCCTTGTTGTATTGATACTTTGTGTAATCTGCGCATACTCCGACTTTTGTTTGGTGTGACTTTGACTTCTGCCTTGTCATCACTTGTGGGACTTGTGCTCTTGCTGTTCCATTGGCTGTGGAATTTGCACATATATGATCTTCAACCATTGTACCCTTCTAGGAACTTGTGCACTTTCCACTAACTAAAATCATCTTCTGATTGGCTATGCTTGCGTTCTTCCGAGATTGTCATACCATATGTTGTTCCTTTATCCCTGCACACTCCCAATCATCAACCAAGCAATGATTAGGCTTTCTTGCACACTTGTCCCATTTGTTCAACCAAATCCTTGGTTGTTTGAGCACATGTACCATTGTCCAACCAACTCCATCGATTTTCTGGATTGAGAGAGTATGACATGGTGGACTTGACTTCTGCACAAGGACCACATGATGTAGGATACTTTAGGCTTGTGTTCCTGCTTGAACTAGATCTTCATGAAGTATCTTCAGAATTTGTATGATGTATCATCTTATGTACTTCTTCAAATTGGTTCTGCATGATAAATCCTTGATACACATCTTTAGATTGAATGCACTCTTAGATATACTCAAAAGTTTCTTGAGTGTTGTATCCTTGATATACATCTTCAGACAAAATGAACTCTTAGATATACTCCAAAGTTGCATACATATTTGTCACCTTTACCACTTGCACATATTTCGATTGATGCTCATGCTTTCTTCATCTCAAAGTGGCTTCTTCATATTTCTATTGGAATGTTGTATCCACTTTGACTATGGCTGATATCAATGACTCATATTGAATCATTTGACATCCTCTTTGACATTGGATGACATTCATGCACTTGACATCCTCTTCAGTTGACATCAATGACAACCAATGCTCAACAATCTCCCCACATTGGATGACAGTCAAACACTTGGCATCCTCGTCAGTTGACATCAATGATAACCAATGCTCAACAAAAAGTATCATAAGTATTGCAATTTTATGGTTGTACTTTAGAGGAGTTTCCACATAAGGGCATAGAACAATTAGTCAACTTAAAATTGTCATCGATTTTGATTGAAAATTGTTATTTAAGTAGTGCAAAATGAATTCAAACTTGGAAAGAAAGAAGTTTATATGAGTAAATTTATAGGGAAAAGTGTTATATATAGTGAAGTTTGAGTTTAGGGGTTCTAGAATAGAAAGATCCTAATTGTTTGATGAAAAATAAGTAAGAGAAATACCATACTTTTGTGGAGATAAAGATGATATTCAACCTAATAAATAAATTTATTGAGATTGAAGTGTGATTATGTTAATGAGGTTGCGGTGAGATGATATAGACATAAAGCATATAATAACAAGGGTTGCAAGCAACAATGTCTTTGACAAAGTGTAAAATGCATTAGCTTGAATGTTGGGAGCCGCAAGAGGCAATGTTTGTGAGACTTGAAAGGCATAATAATTTGAAGCATTTATGATTCAAAGATGCTTGCATTGACATAGAGCAACATGCAGTAGCTTTTTTTTTACATATATTCAAGTATTGCAAAATCTAGTTGCATGCTGAGCATTTTGAAGAATTCTGCGATGAACTATTTTTTGTTTCCACCGATAAGATTTTCATGGAAATAAATAGTCAAACTACCCGGTATAAAGTAGTGAGAAAGTAGAAGTAAAAATGAGTGCAAAATTATTTATAAAGTATTAGGCAAGTAGAGGTTTGAATAAATGCAAGTATCTTGACGAAACTAGTAGAGTATCTTATCACAACTTCAATTCATTCTGAATTTTTGGCCCCAACTGCAACAAGCTATAATATTCCTAGGAGGGAAATAAATGACCATCCCATTCTATAAGCATCTATAATCTAGCACAAAGTGTTAGAAGGTGGCAATGACATAATTTTCTTTCCAAGTCCTATTGGTTTTAAGAATTAGCTACAAATAGCATTGTCTTAGTGTCTTTCCATTAGTAGGATGAACATTAGCTTGCATAGCAGGAGCTAATGTGTAAAGCTAAAATATGTTAGTATAATTTTTTTACATGGTGACTGAACCTACAGGTTATGCAACTGAAGTATACATGCCATCTTGCACTGGAATTGAATCTACGCCTTAGCTATATTATTGAAAATCGGAACAATGGACTATGTATCTCCACGTGGGTTGATAACTACAGACATTAGCTCAAGGACTTAGTCAACATAATCTAGCCATGGCTCATGATTTCGATCTTGTCCATACTTGACATCAGTTTGCTTAGTACATAATTCAATATGATGGAATTAAATTCATATAAAAATAAAATGCATAAGTTTTTATATACCTTTATTGTCAGCTTTGAATCTTATGGAAATCCAGCCTCTCACTAGAGCGATTATTGTGCCGCGCTTTGGGGGATGAACCAAATCAAATTTAAGATGATCGTATCTGGGTTCTCTACCATGAAGATGTTTGTTGACTGAAAAACTACCTGCACTGTAGAGTTGTATTCAAGCACTTTCACCTGTGTTGTGGGGTCAGGAACCTAAAGACTTCCGCTTATATTCGTACCTATGTCATTGAATCTAATGGAAGGTTTTAATGTAAAATCTATCGTATAGATGCAATTAATAGAGAAATAATAAGCTTGAAGTAGGAAGAACGTGGGAGCTACATAAGATACGTTGTTAACACTTGCACTCAGGTTTGTTCTGTTGGGGCACTAGACATGAATGGTTGTGGATTACCAAAGCTATTGTAATTATGCACATTGTTCTATAATATAAAAATGCTTAATGGCTGGAAATATAGAAGGATGAAAAAGAGATGGGGGGCTATGATCTGCAAGTGGGGGAAGTGAAAGGGGTCTAAGGGGAGAGGCCCTTAGTGAATTTAACCTAGTTCCTTAGCCTTAATTATAAAACTTAGTTAATGAATTCATCCAAAATCCATAAACCCATGATTATGAGAGTTGATTTATTTAATATTTTCTTATATACTTAAGATTTTGGATTAAAGGGGAAACATAGGATCACGAGGGCCGCATGGAGGTTTCCTAGTATGCAAATATAATATTTGAAAATTTAGATTATAACATCATTATGTTAGGAACCCATGTCTTTACTTTGTTAGTATATTGTTGTTGGATGCATATGCTTTGTAAGATGTCCCGTAGTATTTGTTGATCCATAGTTTGTGTTATTGTTGTTGGGCGCATATGCTTTGTAAGTCGCCCGTAGTATTTGGTGACCCATAGTTTGTATTGGCCCATGGTTTTGACCCATAGTATTGGCGCCTAGACTTAGTATTTAAGTGTGTGTTGAGGCCAATGAAGGCACCGTGAAGTTATTTGTATTGAGATTGCTCAAAGGAGGTTGCCCCCTCGAAGTGGCCCGTGATCAATAAAAATATTTCGTGATCCAATATATTGTGCATTTTATCAATTAATTGTTGTAGGTTCCTCACACATTCATCCATCATTATTGTTGGTACAAATTTTGGGGGTAAGAGGGGAGGAAACTTATGTCAATAATTATGTATATTTATGAATAATGATGCAATTTCCATGGTAAATTAGTACTAATGATTTCTAGGTTGACTAGAATAGGAAAGTTGACCTACAATTGAGAATTTCACTAAAGTCCCACCAATGAGATTCCCTCACTAGCCAGTGCTAGACCACTAGAATGGAATTGGGATAGATTTAGGGACTGGTTGAGAGAAGGGGATCCCATTCCTCTTGTTCTTAGGTTGCATGGGGAGAGTGGTAGTTGATTGGGACAGTTGTAGAGTGGGTTTTGGCACTAGAGTGTTTTTTGGGTTGTGGGTTAAACATGAAGCATTCATATTTTATCCCATGTGTAATAATAGCTTGAGATAAGAGGTCGCCTCTATTATAGAAAGAATAAGTATGCCAAAGAGCTTAAGGTTGGGGGGACATATTTCCTTTGTATCTAGTTGGAGGATTACTTCCCATAGAGATAAGTGCTTTGAATGTAAATGACATGCCTTATAATTTGTTATGCATTCGATTTTTCTACATATTGTTCAATTTTATGTGCATGAAACTAACGTATCATAATTATAGATGTATGCATGGTATAACTACATTCATGTTTGGTATTTTAATTAAATAATTAAGGCTATTGTGGATTGCTTCCATCATTAATATCTATAGTCATCCATAAAAAATGATTTTGGTAGTAGAAGACATAATTTAGAGGTGAAATTATGGTATCCCATAGGATTTATAGTGTATAGAGGTTAGTGGGTATGTGAAAAAATTCCAGGTTGTGTGATGGTTTATGGAGACATGCCCAAGAGTGTGGCAACATAGAAAACCATTTATCCTTGTACCATGCAACCCAACTATGTCTCCCATGGCAGCAATCTATTGCATATTTTTTAGAGAGGGTGAGTAACTATGATACAAGTGGTTGTACTGATGTGCAGAGTAATATGCAATACACCGCATGCTTACACACAACAATTAGAAAGAAGAAAGAAGGAACAAAATTATGCAAATACTTCCCAAAATCTTAATGCGAGAAAGAGCGGCTAGTTGAAATGGTATTGAAAGTATTTTGTAATGTAGGACTCCTTAGACTTGTTGTGAGGCCAAGAAAGAAACTATATTACCTAAATGATACTACTAAACTTCCTATCCATATATAATTTTAATAAATTTGAATCAGTACTCATGCAATAAAGAAAGTTGGAGGCAGCAAAAGGAAACTTACATCGAATGGTGAATAGCTTTTATAGATACATAAAATCAACCGCATGTTCAAGTCCATAAGAAGAACCTTAGGTGAATTTGGCATGTCATGATTAACTACATAAAATAAATGCATGGAGCTCAGGTTCAACTTGTTAACATTTATAGATGAAGAGACTCAAGCGATGATAGGTCCCACTATCCTAGGTACATATCAATTTGGGTATCCAAATTTTAGAGACAAAGTCACCAGACACTCAAGGTTATTTCACAGATTAATATATTTCTAATGTTACAAAATTCATGAGATTTAAGAAAAAAACACAATGTCAATGACTACCCCATAACGAATCTCTTTCCTTTATATATATATGAAAAGCATTTAATAAAAAAATGTTCGATCATTGTATAAATGATATAGTAATGTATTTTAGCTTTACAATTTATTTCAATTCTTTTATCTGCAAAACGAAGCTACCATAAGCCTTGACTATCCATTTCCTGTTGCGGCAACAATAGTCGTGTATGAGAAGAAGTTTTGCCAGGAGCAAATCCTATCCAGTTGAATTCCATAACATACCATATATAATTAACATGGTTAGCACCAACAAGATTCAATGTATATCGCACAACAGACCATGGTGGAACTAGGCCTGGAATTTCAGATATTTTCTGCCTGTCAAAATAAATTTTGTGACGGTTTTGTTTTTTACATAGCTGTCATTTTACGTTTTCTTCATATTTATGAGTGTCAATTTTTTTATCTGTATATCCTCTACTCTGATTATGTACCACTAGAGCCAGCCGCAACTTAATTTATAAAATATATATACCTATGAGTTTGCTCACCCATTACATGGCTCTAGCTAGAAGTCACTCATATTTGTGGCAGGAATATATAATGGTAAATTGGCATTTTGAAATATAATTTGAAAACAACCGCATAAGGCATAACACATAGAACTACAATATAATTTGAAAACAACCGCATAAGGCATAACACATAGAACTACTCTGAACATTGAACAATGAAAAAATCAACTCTCATTTAAATGTACAATGAAATTACCAAAATTGTATGAAGCAACACTGCTCTTAAGAAGAACAAAAACAACAACAATGACAGTAAAATGTAATCTAAATTCCATTTTCTCTATGACAATAGTTACAAGTTCCATTTTCACTTTGTGCTCATGCATCGATGTTCTATTTCCATGTACAGGAGTAGTGAGTACATTGCCAAAAAAAACCTATTTGGTTTTATTCACCTAAATTCTTCGATCATTCAAGCCTCCTATGCAAATTGGTCCATCCCCTTGCAATGAATTTGTCTAAAATTAGAATGTGCAACCACCGTGCAACACATTTCTCCTTATGCAATGCTTTTGTAGTCTTGCTTCTAAGGTGCATTGGTAGAATTTTTCTTCCCTATGTGGACAGATTATTCTTGTCGACGGATTATTCTTCTGTTAGTGGCACTAAAAGTGGGCTGTTTCTAGACTCAACATTTGCTAACCTGGTATTGAAGATGTTCATGTTGGACTTGTTATCTTGCACCCCTCTCAAGCATTTCTAGAAAACAATTCTGGTTCTTCAGCCTCAATTGTTCATAGCATTTAGCTATGAATTTCTTGGCTTTCCTACCGATTTGATGGTCACCGGGTGAGCTCGATATCATTGGACACGGAGGAGACAATAATGGGTTGAGTTTCTGAATTAGGAAAGGAAGATCATTATGATCAATGCAATCGTCCTTTTTCTCTTCCTTGTCATCTTCAACTCGACTCGAAGAGTGCATGGAAAACGCAAGTGTTTTCTGTTGGGCTGCATGTGGAACGCCTACGATGATAGTGTGGATTTTTTTGTTGGGATGAGTGACATCTCCATTCCTGAATATGTTGGGCTACATTGTTGTTTCTCTTCATGTTTTCACAGGGCTTCAACATATGATCCTTTTGTCCACTGGAGATCAAGAGGATTAACCTTGAAAAACATTGGAAACATAATAGCCCTCCATTTCAGCATTAGAACGAGGTCTTATAGGCACCAGGCCAATTCCGCGTAGCATGGAGATAAAATAGCTACATGGATAGAGGGAAATTTAATAGCCTATGTTATTTGAAAACTAATTTGGTTTCCAGCCTGCAATGTTGGCTTGTCAATAATTACTTGCAACCCCCTAGATCTAGGTGTATGGTAGAGGTAGCTGGCAAAGGGATTTTTAATATCTAGCTTATGATGATAACGTGGAGAGAATGTACATAGCCTACTACCTCCAACATGGAAGTGTGGAGAGAGCGTGCAACACTTGCTGGCTCGAAATTGATAATGAGACAAGGTCTATGCTATGCCCCAATATCTTGCAGCTCGTATGGCCACTAGAAATCATGACGGGTTATGGAAGTTGTTAGGCGTCAAATTGACGTTTTAAAAATTAAAACATCGATAGCAGTTGACGTGTTTAGTTTGTGGCTAGGTGTCAAATACGTTCCACGGAAGGAAATTCCAGGCCTGCCTACCCCATACCATTAAATTCATAGGTTGAAATGATGGTGACAGGATGACGTACGGGGGACACATGTGACATAAATCACCGCTTCAAAATTCGAGGTAAAAATTAGATGTTTTAGTATAGTTAAACTTTGCAAGCTGAAAAATATGCTCCACCGACCACCTAATATGTCCAAAATGAACACATGTTCCGATTCCACGTAGCATGGAGATAAAATAGCTACATGGATAGAGGAAAATTTAATAGCCTATGTTATCTGAAAATTAATTTGGTTTCCAGCCTGCAATGTCGGCTTGTCAATAATTACTTGCAACCCCCTGGATCTAGGTGTATGGTAGAGGTAGCCGGCAAAGGGATTTTTAATGTCTGGCTTACGATGATAACGTGGAGAGAACGTACATAGCATGCTACCTCCAACATGGCAGTGTGGAGAGAGCGTGCAACACTTGCTGACTTGAAATTGATAATGAGACAAGGTCTATGCTATGCCCCAATATCTTGCAGCCAGTATGGTCATTAGAAATCATGACGGGTTATGGAAGTTGTTAGACGTCAAATCGACGTTTTAAAAATTAACAGACCGGTAGCAGTTGACGTGTTTAGTTTGTGGCTCAGTGTCAAATACGTTCCACGGAAGGAAATTCCAGGCCTGCCTACCCCATACCATTAACTTCGCAGGCCGAAACAATGGTGACAGGATGATGTACGGGGATACATGTCGACATAAATCCCCGCTTCAAAATTCAAGGTAAAAATTAGATGTTTTAGTATAGTTAAACTTTGTAAGCTGAAAAATCTGCTCCACTAACCACCTAATATGTCCAAAATGAACACATGATGTCAAATGCATAATAAGTAATAAAAATCTGGTCAAACTAAATTAAAAATCCACATTATATGAACAAAGGAATGAATCTGAAATATATTTTTTAATTCATTCTAACTAGGTGTCCAAATCCTTGTTGAGAACTATTGATCCAATTCTTTCATAGACTAACTTTATGGGCATTACTAGAAATTATAAACTTATTGAGATTGAAGTGTGATTATGTTAATGAGGTTTTGGTGAGATGATATAGACATAAAGCATATCATAATAAGTAATAAAAATGTAGTCAATCTAAATTAAAAATCCACATTAAATGAACAAAGGAATGAATCTAAAATATATATTTTTAATTCATCTTAACCCGGTCTCCACATCCTTCTTAATAACTAATGATCCACTTCTTTCATAGACTAACTTTGTGGGAATTACTAGAAATTATAAACCCCATCTATTGGAATTAGATCACAAAAAAATTTACAAGAAAAACAACTGTCAACTTTATTAGCCCGTATGTATTACGTGTGGCACTAATGTGTTAGTGGGTTAACCACATTGCATGATTACAGTGGACGGACTCGATGGGCACTATCATTCTATTTTGTATGTAACTATGTCATATTTGAATTAATTTTAAAATTAAAAAGATTAAAAACAATGCGTGTAATGCATGTGCCAAAGTCTCAATAACCACATCGTCGAGGTACTACCCCTCTAAGCTTCTTGATATCCAAAATAAGAATTGGAATTGGAAGGGTTTTTCTAATTGAAAAGGAATCAAAGGTTTGGTGGCCTCACAACAATTGCATCATCAACTCTTCCTCAACAAGCACTATCCTCTGCACTACCTTGTGCAAGGTTTGAGACTTCAAAATGCAAAATTTCACTTTGACATTTGGGTTTAAGTTATATATAAACTAATTCATCCTCAAATGCTAAGTATTTATATTCTTATCAAACTTGTGATAGTAATCAATTTTTCATAATAGATATCAACCTACTACACTATCGACTTGCATGATGATTAGTACAGAAACATCTAGACTAACCTTCAAAAGAACTTTGAAATCAAAGCAGGGACCGGTTGCTATGTGTATCTCCCTTGTTATATTTTGGAATTACATCATAAAAAATTTACAAGACAAACGGTTGTCAACTTTATTATGTATTAGTTCCCTTGACGATGAAATCCCTCTTCCCTATAACCAATTTCATCTTTACAATCTACTAATAAGACATGGGATATGGATTAAGTATAATCTATGTCATATGAATAGGATTGACTATAAGGCACTTCATGATATGCATTCTTCAACAACCCACATTACTCCCATCCATTAACTTCGAAACAATGAGACAATGATTGATTGGTGATATCCTTCCAACATGAATTAAGGCTCTCGAAAACCTCACACCATAGGATCCACTAATTTATGAAGTTAGATTATATGGTATTACTAATTGATGAAATTTTTAAACTTCCCTTCCAAACTCCTTGATGTGGGTTTTTACTCACTCAAGCCCAAAAATTTATACCAAAGTTCAAATGAAAACCTTTGACCAAAAGTATTAGCAAATTAAATTATATTAAATAGGTTTTACAATAAAGCTAACATTATTTACTTCTAGAATGTATCTCAACAATATATCTAGTAGTTAGAGATAGAATATCAACTCACTACAATAAAACTAAACTAAGTGGAAAATCAAAACAAATTATAACAAAAGTGTCATATTCAAATTTCATAATATATATATATATATATATTAAAAACATACTAATATATACCAAGTATCTTTGTGATTCCTCCCAAAAACATAAGCATTGGCCTCCCATGTATTTAGTAGAGAGGTAAATGAGGGATAATCGAGGTCGCTGAATCCATTCTTGCAACCAAAATTGCAATTCAAGCAACCCAAATTGCAGTTTCAGCAATTTCCCCTTCGCCGGATTCCGGTGAAAATCGCCGGTAAAGGTGCATTCGGTCTAGAGTTTAGCCCATTCCAATGTCATTACATTTACTTTTAATAAATCCAATTATCTTGATGCAAACACTAACCTTGCTTTACAACAAGGTAGTGTTGCAGCTGCAACCTCTTCTTCAAAAATTTTGAGATTTTAGGGCCCCTCCTCACATCTTGAATCTATATTTTAATTTTGTCTTTAATCTTGCTTTTTTTTTCCAAAATATTTTAGAATTGATTTCCCATATAAAAAAATTTACATTTAGAAAATTTTTGAGTTTTATATTTTGGAGCAAAAGTTGAAATTGTGCCGAAACAGTGGGAGCAAAAGCCATTTCTGCACTGAAACAGTCGGACTAAAATTCAGTTTTTTGCCGAAATGGTTGGAGGTAAATTCAATTTCACGCCGAAATGGTCGCTTCCAAACTCAATTTTGCACCGAATCAGTCAGAAGAGAATTCGGTTTTTCTCTGAAAAGGTTGCGGCCCAACCAAGGTTTTCACCAAAACAATCGGTCCCTTTTCGCAGTCAGTTTATTTTTTTACCCCAAATCATATCGGATCACTTTCATCGTTTAGCCCAAAGTAGTCGGTACCAAATCACATTTTTCTCTTATACACGTCGGATCTCATTTTAATTTTGTACCGGAAATATTGTGATTTCGGACCATATCTCATTTGGACCAAAGCATACCAGCGTAAAACAATGCTTTGGACTGAAGCATAACGGTGCAAAACAATGTTTTGGACTGAAACACACTGGATCGAAACCCAATCTGACAATGATATAAAGTGAAATTTGGTGTGAAAGGTTAGCCCCAAAGATTTAAATTCATTTCTTTCAAACGAAAAGCCACATGGTTTACATAAGGTTGTGTGAAAAGTGCTTCAAACCTACCACTAGTTGTTTAACAAGGATTTAGGGTTTAAAGGTTTGTTTAAAAATAAAAGTTTGTTATGTTTCTCTATCTTGAATCTGAGATCCATTTGCTCGATCGCGCCACTTGGAGGAAGACTTATGCCAGCTCGGAAGCATACTTCTGTTTCAGGTAGGTTTATTCCATCTCATATGAGGAATTTGTTCATTTCTGATTGGGCATTGGGAGGATATGTAAAGACAATTCTTTTTCCCTAGTTGTGCAAAGCTATTAAGACCACCATTTTCATTTCAAAGGGGAAGTGTAGCTTGATTGCCTCCCTTTACTCTCTGCTATTTGATCAGTGAGGGAAACGTTGAACCTTTTCATGTCGGGGTGTTCACCAAGATTTCGACATACGAGCATTCGCTCTCAACCAATTTTGAACAAGGGTTCTCCTTGTCGAAGCTCTAGATAGTGCATCTTTCATGACCCTGTTGTGAAAGGAGGAATTGAAACCCTAGATTCTTGGAGTATTTGGTTGAAGAAACAATTGAAAACTCACCTATAACACCAACTATTCCCAGAAAGGCGTTGATCAATTTTTCGTTTTCAGTTGACATGGTCAATTAGTTGTTAAAATTGCTTATTCTAAATATTTGTTTTCAGTATGACAACATATCATAATATCTTCCAAATATATTGTTCAAACTATCAATTCACACTTCACCACCATTGTCTAATCTCAAACATTTAATGGGTCGACCACATTGCTTCTCAGCTAGTGCTCTAAATTCTTTGAATATTTCAAATACTTGCCTCTTATTCTTGAATAAATATACCCATTTAAATCTAGAGAAATCATGGCCAAAATATATTTCACACCTGCTAATGAAGGTTTTGTCATGCAACAGAGATCACTATGAACAAGCTCCAGTTGATTATGTGCTCACCATGCTTTCCAAAATCAAAGGGTGATTGATGATGCTTTCCAAGCTTACATCCTTTATAAACTCCATCAGGTGGAGCAATATTTAGGATACCAATAACCATATTGTGATTTACCATCATGTTCAAACTTCAAAATTTTAGATGTCCAAGTCGTTCATGCCAAATTTGACTTATGTCGTCGGTTTGAGCGATGAGTGCAGTCGGTCCAGTCATCTTGGAAACATATATGGGAGGATCACAAAACTTATAAATACCATATTTGGGATCCAAATACCCTAAATCAACAGTTTCCCCCACAATCCTCATATCATTTAAGATAAAGCGATCCAACCAAAACTCAACAGTCTTCTTCATCTTTGTCAGTGGAGCAACGAACAACAAGTTTGCACCCAAACTAGGTACATTATAAACGTTGGATATGCAACCATGATGACATTCAACTTCACCATTTCCAACAATAGTGAGAGCGTAATCATCAACAACATAGATCTTTTGTTCAAGAGCTCCACTTAAGGACAAGAACAAATTAGAAGCATCCTTTTCCATGTGATGAGTACATCCAAATTCGACTATCCATTCGATCTGGTTGGCGTTGGCATGTAATGCTTGGGAAGTGCTAACATAGAAGGTATAATTTTTAGTAGGGTAATTGGTCGACTGTCCATTCAATGCACTATCCTCTAGGTGCTTGACCTAACCTTCTAAATCCTTCATCTTCTTCCAGCAATTCTTCTGGACATGTCTCGCCTTTGCACAATACCGACAGGTCTTTTTCTTTCGATATTTTCGATGAAGATTCTTTAGTCTTCCAATTTGCAGGTTGGTCAATTAATTTTGGTCGATGATCTTGTCGATCACATTCTTTAAGATTTGGCTTGACCTCTCCTTTCAGCAAGTGAGCCTAATGTTTTATACCAAGCGTCCCTTCTTCAAGCAAATTTTGTTGGTCCTTGATCAACAAATCACAGAAAGTATCAAAGGAAAAATCCTTACCATCTTGTTTGTGTGACATCCAATTTGTGTGAAATGAGGAACATAAAACATCATATGGTGTCTGTAAATTCATTAGAACCAACTCAATGAGCTATACATCCTTCTTCATAAAATCCTTGCCACATTCTCCCAATTTCAGTTGTAGCTCCTTGATGTGATATAAATAGTCCTCAATCCAATAAAAGGAAATAGGTTCTAGAGAGATCAACTCTTTCTCTATCTGCATAATTTTTCCTTCATTTATCCTGTTGAACATATTCTTTATCTTATTCTAGGAAGCATGAGGATAGTCGATCTTGCTTGTGTGAAATCGAATCTCCCTCAAAATGCAGGTCATGATAACATCCACAGCTTTGTCCTTTTTAACATCGATGGTAAACTTAGGATCGATGTCCATTGGGTCAACAATAGCAGTCTTTGTGAACTACCACAGTTCCTTTATCTTCAATAAGGTCCCCATGTCTGTCACCTAGATTACATAATTATGTCCATTGAGAACAACAAGTTCTATCCTGGAAGTCATGGACTTCTAATCTAAAAAATATGATCAAAGTTTAGGTATAGGTATTAGTCAACAAATCTTCAACCCAGAGTCGATCAACCCTAGATTTGACTCAACATGATCTGTAGACAACAGGGCTAGGTCAAAACCAACAGCTCAGATATCACGTTGGAGAACCTCTTAACCTTGAACTATAGAAAAAAAATATATAGCATAAGGGAACACTATTCCAAGGAGAAAGGTGTTGTCTAAAGACACCATTGTAGAACTTAAGCATATAGCATTATGATCAGAATATCACAATGCATATTGAACATTTTCAACACACTAGCACAACCCATAGGGTCGTCATTTTATAACTTCCATATCTAACAAACTCCCCGAAAGTGAGGAAGATCTGGTCCATAAATAAGGATCATTGGTTCTAATGGTTTCCATAAAGTCCACAATATCCCAAATTTTAGTCGACTATTGTATTTGTGCCAACCACAGTGTTACTGACCATCCAGTCAATGGTTCAGTCGTTCCGTTGACTTTTCTAATCGGTCCTCCAGTCGACTTCTCCGCTAGTCACATGTCATCCAACGACTTATTGTCTCCAGAAGATCCATAGATGTGATGAACCATCAAGACCTTAGGTTCCAACAAACTTTGCATTGATATATGATTTTAACTTTGCTCAAAATAACAAAAATTATTGCAAGGGATAAGTATTTTGCACTACCTAGTTGTTCCTTTGAAAAAATTATAAGAAAAGTAAATCAAGACAACAAAACATAAAAATGGAAGTAAAAATAGGGTCCCAAGCTATGCATCCAATGTGAAATGACAAGAAATAAACCATCCACGTGGTTAGTGTTAGGAATTATGATTGCACCTCCTAGCCCCTTTTTATTTTAATTACTAGGAAAAACTAATGAAATGCAAAGGCACTACAACAACAACCTATAATTCTTAAACAAAATTAAAGTTCCCCCCTAAACATGATCAAGTCACTGGACAATGAACAAAAACTAATTTTGGTGACTTTTGTGTGGGTTTTTATATGAACAATTAAAAAAATTATATAGAGAAATAAGTATGCACAGGTAGTTAGATGGACTATGCACAAATGCACAAGGTAGTAGTGGAATTGCATGTAAGATATTTTGTGCACCTATTAGGTGGGACTCCATGGTATTCTTGTGGGAATTTAATATTCTACTATAGGATTTGTGCAGTACAAATATGAACAATTACACAAGACTATAAATTTACAGAAAATGGAATTTTGAAGGCTCCAACTCCTTAACAGGGTTGTTGGGTGAAAGTATAGAGTAGTTTTCAAACCCTACAAGTCACGAGAAGTTAGAAAACAACTAAAAACACCCTAAGAAGTAATATGTAAATTAGCTAAACCCAAAATGGAATCACCATTTTTTGGGGGGAATTTTGTTGCAGGGATGAGAAAATATCCCTATTATAAGTAGGTTGTGAGCTAGATAATAGAAAATGGTTAATTTGGGACTAGCACAAGAGTATTCTAGCATAAAATAAATAAATAAATAAGAAGCATGCAAGCAATTATATACCAATATTAACTACAAGAATGCCATTCAAACACAAAAAATGGAAGGAAATAACAACATTCATATATTATTCCAATGGAAAAACAAGTGGGATCCAACACTCTTCTTGGGATGGGTCTTTTTCCTTCTTGAAAGCTCTCTCCAACAATGGTGAATTAAGAACTCTTAATTCCTTGAGGAAGGAGTACAAGAAATCATAGAGGCAATGAATGGTAGAGATGAGAGAGTGATATTTATGGTCTACAAGCTCATTCCTCCAACAACTAGTTCTAATGTGAATGATATAGACCAGTTATGAGTTCTAATAAAGAACTAGTTCTAATGTGAATGCTCATCATTTGAAATGGGATCTCAATTCTTGATGGAGGAACTTGGAAAGCCAAATTAATTAATATTTATGAGTTAGGGTCTTAAGATCATCATGTACATCACCATGGATTTGTTTGAACCAGGCCTATGATCCATTAATGGACCTAGAATATGGACTTCAGATATTTTAGAGGAATTGCATATGTATTGAAGGGTATCCCTTGGAAATCCTATGAGTGATACACTGTACAAGTCACACAATTCACACAATTGAATGAAAATGATCATTTATAAGGTTGGTTTCTATTAAAGTGAATATAGTAACCATGAGATAGTGTTATTATGCTACTTTTTTTCAAATGATAATGTTTCTGCATCTTTTTTTTTGGTTGAAATTTGGCTGGTGAGAAACATCAATATGATAATAAGGTGCATGGGAATGAAAGCAATGAGGCTTGGATGATGTGAACAAGTCAAAGTATAATTGGAAAAAGATTTGGTGTAAAGTGGAAATGCCAATGAAAGCTAACATACGGAAATAGTGCCATGGTATAATGAAAGTTAACATATGGAAAGAATGTCATGGTAGAATGACAATGATTTGGTGACAGGATGACAACATGGTAGATGTAAAGTGGTGGTATGATGGCTATGTGGAAAGTAATAGATGGTGGATGTTTTAGCAAATGTTAATGTGATGAAATAAATTTAATGTTGGGAAAATCAAAAGGATATGTGGAGGGGGTGGAATGCTTAGCATCCTTGTCTTCCACATTCCTCGTTGTGTAGTGCATGACATGGAGAAGAAGTCTTGTGTGAAAGGTGGAAGGATGAAACCTTAAGTCAAACGTAGAACTATATGGCAAAGTTTATGTTGAGATGGAAATTGAGATGTTGTGGAAAAATGTCGAATGTTGTACATCCTCTACCTTTGTAGAGCACATAATAGGACTTACATTCACATGTTAAGAGCGGGAAGGAATAAAATAGATCGACCGAGAATAGACTTTATGTGATGATAGTTCATTAACATAATTGTTCCATAAAAACATAACTCCCATCACTTTCTACATAATTTCAATTAATAATATTTATTGATAGCTACAAGATTTAAAACTTTTTCTTGTTATTTTAACATATATCAGCTAATGGTATTATCTTTCTTCATTTGAATTTTAAAAAAATGATACTTCCAAAACATCATGTGGTGATACTCCATTTGTTCTGTAATGAAAAGGCATATGTAGGTGACTATTCCTATGCGCGCCATGTCCTCTCGGGGTACTTTGGCTACGACCGAGATTAATCCTCTGCAGATGTATGAATTATGCTCCACCATCGACAACAAAAGCCCTGAAGTTGCTATTTCTCAGCATCATGCCTTGAGACGCCACCATTTAGCTGATGCTCGGCTTCTCGTTGTGCTGCGCAAAGGTTCCACGAACATCTTGCTCCATGGCCCCAGCTTCGCCACAATTCAGTCCTCTAGTTCACAACCCCTCCTTTTCCCTAGTCCCTTGTGGTTTGTTGCCACGCCCTCCAGGCTCTCTGTTATTTTCACCTTGCCCTTCTCCCGGCGCTCTCGGCTCTCCCAGCCTCTCTAGCACTCTCGGCCCTCCCGATTCCTACAGCCCGCTCCGCTTGCCTGTTGTTCCACTTTCTCATGCGCTCTTCTCCCTTGGTTCTCTCATGGGTTTTCCAAGAAAGCAAGTATGCCGCCTGTTAGGAAGATTAACACCCGAAGTTCCACACACTTCGCCAACTCCTCTACCAGTCCACCCGTGTGCCTCATGCGTGGGGTGGTGGAGAAGGCCCGCAGATTCAAAAAGGAAATTCCCCAGCATGTTCAGGATGAGATTCTGGAAGTTGAGCACGATGTTGATGTTTCTCGTGGTTGCCTCATGGATGAAGAAATTCGCAGGGAGTTCGAGACCCTGGTTCCCAACCCGGGAAACACCAGGGGCAGGGTTACTCTTTATCAGAAGACTTTAGATTATCATTGGTCCCAAAAACTAGTGCTTGGTACTGCTCTTGCTAACATAAATGAAGCCAAAGCAGAGATTCTTATGCAGCAGGATGAGATGGTGGACCTCCTCAAGCAGATCCTCTACAACCAAAAGCAACTTGCTCGCCATTTCGGCATCACTCTTGCCAAGGATCCAACCACCCAGCCAATTCAGGTTGGAGAAACGAGCCATTCCAGCGGTTAATTCAGTCCGTTTCTCTTTTGCTCTATTGTTTGCTTATCTGTTTCAGAGGTCGGCTGCCTCATATGTTGGTGTGTTTAATACTTTTTATGCACTGTCTTTTTAAAACTTAGTCTGCTACTCATTTTGGAGGTATGTTTTTTCGAACTATGAGACAACCTCGGGGGTTTGTTTTCTCGTTTACGAGAGGGCCTGTTACTCTGCTATCTCTGTTTATTTTGGTTCTTTTGGTTAAGCAATATAAGGATCTACATCCAGCTTATAAAAAAAAACCATTAAGCCCACTCCATTTGTATAGATCCATATAAGTATTTTTTAATGAGTGTGTAATGAATTAATTTATATTTACATTTTCTTCGTACTATTTGATCTTTTAAATACATGGGTTGAGCGATTTATTATCTTGTCTTGTGATGTGGATGAAGGGATGTGTTTTATAGAAAAATAGTAAATATTGTATGAAATAGAAAAATGTAAATATTGATTTTATCAAATATATTTTATATGTATTTTTAATTCAACATTTCATAGCATATATTTTAGATTTATTATTATTTTTTAACACAAAATTTTAAGTAATGAATATTTCTTTACATTTGTAAATGATATCTTTAATAAATTCATCAACATAAATTAGTATCTCTAATAAATTAATTAGGAAATTCAAATGATACCCAATCAATATAAATTTAACTAAATATTAAATAACACATTACATTAAATATATATATAAATATATAAAAGGGACCATGACTGTAGAAAATGATACTTCCGTTTGTTACGGAATCTTTGAGACACGAGTACTTGTCACTCACCATTCATGCAAAACCATAATAACTCAATTATTGTTAAATGTTCGTCCCCGTATCATTAAAAAAATTCAAAATTTATTCAAAACTAAGGAGAAACAATAAACATATGCAAATAATTCATGTTTGTGGAGAAACAGTAAAAGTGCATGTCCTGCCAAAATATACAAATAATTCGTGGTCAACACATTATTATGATCAGAAAATTATGAATGCGTTTCATAATTGCAAACAGGTTATTTATGGAAGAATTTGAGTATTATAATACATTGTATCACAGTAGGTGGTTCTCAATTTTGCACAGTAAGTAGTAGTTCTCACTATTGTATTTATAATTTAATTTCTGGATACAAGAAATATGTAATGATATTTTAAAAAATATATTAATATTGACATAAAAATATATCTAACACATTTTATATTTGTTAGTTAGTATATAAATTCATTTCATTTTTTATGGCATATTAAATTGTATAATATTTAGAGATTAGAATATGGTGAGATTAGATATATTTGAAATTAAAAATATTAATGTGTTATAGTTTCAAATTATGAATATGATATAGGAGATAAGTGTAATTTAATTTAGGTTTTTATTCTTATCTAAAGTATGTTTAATTAAGTATAATTAAATAAAAATATATGAATATTTTAAAAATCAGATTTAGTGGGATATGATTCATATTATTTGGGTTAGAATTTAAGGATATATAATGTGTGCAAATTTTCTCTCCATAGAGTAGTTAGAAATGATAGGGTTATTTATATTTTTTAATAGTAATGGTTAAATATTTATATTAAAAATGTCTATGGTTGAATTTGTACAATTGGCATTTGTATCTCCATAGAGTAGTTAGAAATGATAGGGTTATTTATATTTTTTAATAGTAATGGTTAAATATTTATATTAAAAATGTCTATAGTTGAATTTGTACAATTGGCATTTGTAAAATTGGACGAACGATGAAGAAACCTTACACTTGTCTTCCATTACTTATAATGTGGTCAAGAAATAACTAAAACTATTTGTCCAATACCATCTAGTTACAAATCCTTAGAAATACTATTTACATATTATCTCAGTAAAAGAACAAAATGGAAAAACATATACAAATATTCGAAATAAAAATAGAAATTAAAGAAACTCAAAATAGGCTTCAAAATTCAAATCCACCTACATTGTGGAGTCTTCATCTGCCTTCAACACAATGTCTATGTTGTTGCCATTTGTTTATGATGGTACTCAAACTAGCATAGGTGGTAAACTGGTCCAAGTAGGAATTGAAAATATGTATAGAATAGATAGCAAGAGTGTCCAAGGTACCAAGTGATCTATAAGAAGCTAAATCCATAGAGGTTTCCAAAGTGCTTGGTAGAGTTAACACCATGCGATTAGGAGGAAGGTCAAGATGAAACACCAAGTGTCCTACCAAGGATTGTAGTGATGCAATAGTGGAGGCCACCTCAAGTTGTTCCCCACAAAAACAATCAGGAAAGTGTGAGAATTTGTCTTCCATTCTCTAAAAATGAGTATATACCCCCCCACAATTTCAATAACATGATGATCCTTGAACCAATTGTTCTCTTTCAAATAACTTTCAAACCCATATTTCCAATTATATCATTAGAGAGACAAATAGGTTGCACTATAGCTCATGTATGTCACATTATTTTCACACAATTCAATTCCTTTCTACGTGTCCTTCATATAATAGAGAATTCAACAACAATTGTAGCAATGAAAATGTGCCATGATTGCACAACCATAATGATTAAGGCTACATAAAACCAATATGCTCAAAATTGGTTGAGCTTCCAACCTCATCTCCTGCAAGTAAATAATAATCATTGACACCAGCATTATCTAAATTAAAAATATAGTTTATCAATTAATATCTATTAATTCCAATTTATCACTACACTAGACTGGAAGCAATATATAAGTAAGGGTGATGCCTAGTGCTTTAAGTCTCTTTGCATCATCTGCATGATTAACATATGTTAGGTTAAGATTCTTCCTCTTTAATGACATTCATAAATGGTACCTGTTTGAATTCATATTCTCTTTTTTAAATATTCTTCAGGGAAGGTTCTCTTAGTTTGTGCTTAAATAAATTTCATAAAAAGAAATCACTCATTTACTAATTATTTAGAAAAAAACATTCTAAAATATTAAGATGATTGTTTATAAATGTGATATAAAACATTATTAATACATGTGAAAGATGATTATTGCTTTACACAAAGCGATCCCAAATATTCAACAAGTAGTGTTTATGTGAACTTGAATTGACTAACCCAAACAATGATAAGGAGTAGAGGGAGGTTGCTGGTTTTCTTAGAGGCTGCTAGGGTTTGCATGATTTGGCTTTCTAGTACTGGGGTCCCCACCATCTTGGTTTATCCAATGAGGAGGTTGTTTAGAGTCATGGATGTTAGTTTTTTTTCTTCTAAAAAGTCTTTTCATTACATTTAAGACTCTTTTGTAGTTAATGGGGTTTACATCATAGTCTGTTTGGGTTGGTCACAATCTTCAAAGCAGTGTCTAGGTCGGTGTGTTCGTAGTTTTTTTGGTTTTGGTGGGTCTGTGGTGTTAGGTCCTTGGGGCCACATGGCCCTTTAAATAAGGTAAATGCTTCTTGAGCCTTCCTTTCCACTCTACAAAGGTATTAGTGGTATGACGTATCAATTGGAGGGTTTTGGCTCTTATTTGTGGTAGAAGGTAGTGGTTACACCCTTTGGTTTTGGCAGTAACATGGAGGACGATTCGTCAAGGAAGGAGGTGCCCCCACCCTCTTCAGTTGTAATATTCTCTTCGGGAAAGAATCTCTCCAACTCCTCGAAGTGAGTTGAAGCAATAAGGTTTGGTCCCCCATAGTATTTGTCATATTTTCTAAAGTGCTCCCCTCTGGATGGGAAGAAGCGCAAGTGTATCCGGAAGAAGTCAACCCCAAAAAAATTGTCATTGGGTAGTGATGTAGATATAAGCGAGGTTTTAAATATGTATGAAAATTTTGTGGTAGTCGGTTCTCTGGGAGGAACATGAGTTTTGTGAATTTTAAGAATTGGGCTTCAAACAATTGGCTGGATTTATTAGGTTATTATCCACATATTCTCTCCTCCGTGAGGGGTTGGAAAGGTATTATAGTTAAGAAGGAAGAGGATGTCCAAGCTATATTAGAAGGCAACTGGAAATAGGGTTACGAGTTGTTTTTGATGAAGAGATTGACTCCATTTTTCAATGCCTGAAGTGAAAGGGTCTTCACAAGGTGTTTATGGGTGAAGCTGTCGGGGCTATCAGTTGAGCTCTGGACTCCTACCATCTTCAGATGCATAGGTGAGTCTTTGGGTGCTTATGTAAAAGTAGATTTCAGCTTCTTGGATTCTGGAGTTATGTCGATGGGGTGTATTTTGGTGGATATGGACCTCACCAGTATGGTTTTTTTGCTAAATTATCCATATCAATTGGGGAATTTTCCTTCATTCAAATGCTCAATTATGATGGTATTCCTTTTCAGTGCCACCGATGGCATGCTCATGGTAATTTAGTTTAGGATTGTCACCTTCCTTTTGCAAATTTTTCCAAGAAGTCTTCTTAGAAGGATTGTTTAGAAGGAAGCATGAATTCCAAATGGCCTCTTTCAGACTTGGTTGGTTTTCCTTCAGCCTCTATGGAAGGAATCTATCAAAAGGGCACTTTTCCCTTTCAGTTGGATGTGGTTTTGGAAAGGGATAGGTCGGGGCTTGTTGGGGAGCCATTGGAAGACAACCTTGATCCTTTATCAAGGAGTTGTTCTCTGGACCATGCACCAGGGTCATGTGACAAAAATATTATGGTAGAATTTGGAAGAGATTCAGTGAACCACGAATCATCCTCTCTTAGTGGTAGTTTGGATTTGGTTTTCGATGGAAGTCATTGTAATTTCTCCTCCGATGATCGGTCTCGGGATAGTCTATTATATCTGGTGTGTGGGTGCTTTAATTTAATCTCTTTGATGGGTAGTACCTTTGATCTCATTGGTTTTGGTCCTTTTGGTTTAGTGGGGTTGTGAGGTGATTTCCCTATTCCCTTATACGATGTTTTCCTTTTTTCCAGGGAGAGACACCTCCCAATGTTGTCTTCTTGGGGTTGGTGGCATGGAAAATTTCAGGGGTGAAACTTCTCCCATGGGAGAAATAATAGGAATTTAAATTTTGAATGGGCAAATTTTTATATAGAAATGTTTTAAAATATTTCACCCTAATTTTTTTTTTCTAATATGTAAACTATTTATCCCATCCAAAAATTTAAATAAAATTTGTGGTAATATATTTTCACCCTCTACAATTCACTATGGATCCTCCATTTTTGCCCCAATTCATTGGAATCAAGGCTTTTTTAGGAGTAGTTAGCCCAATATTTCATTAAGGAATGATTAAAATAACCTTTATTTCGTCGATAATGGGTTTACCATTGGTTGTTTACGGGCCCATGGTTTTGGGTGACCCATAGTATTTGCTCATGGTATTGCATGTGGTAAATCATATTTAAGGACTCGAGGAACTCAAGATCCATTTTTTTTCTTAATATAATCATGGTAAATTCTATGGAAAAACATTCTTTCAATTTCCATGTTAAGAGTATTTTTATTATTTTATTATATTATTAAAAATAGTTAACAATCCAATTTTTTACTTTCCATTTGATAAATTAAATTTTTATTTTATAAATAATAAATTCATTTTAGTTCGTTAATTTCTCTTAAAAGTTCAATTGCATTGACATCATATGCCATTGTTGGTAAAGCAACATATAATCACTATAATTAGTTTTTGAAGTGTTCTATTGTTTTAATTAAAAAAGGCAATGACACATTCCAAAAACATTTTATTTTTCCATATAATGTGTTTTTGTATTTTCAAATCACTAATCATTTTGTTATGCCAAATCATAGTTAATATTTTTTATTTGTGTAACAACTTCTTTAATGACTAGATTTGATGAAACTAAATTGTTGGTCATTAAGATTTGGTTCATATAAACATAATAATAGCATGGATTTAAATTGATTTTAGATATTTTGTAATAGAAAATAATTAATAGTTTTTTTAGTGTATTATTGGTTTAATTAAAAAGGCTAATAACACATTCCATTCAATTCTACTTATTAACATTTTCTTTTTCCATATAGTGTGTTTTTGTTTTTTCAATTTCAACCAAATCATATTTAATATTTTTTAACTATGTAAAAACTTCCTTCAATGATTGGATTTGATAACACTAAATAGTTTGTCAATAAGATTTTGTTCATAAAAATATATAATAAGATGGATTTAAATTGATTTTAGATATTTTGTAATAGAAAATAACTTAATGTTTAAACATGTTTAATAATATTAATATAATGGATTAGAATATTTTAAGCCAATTCTCGCTAGTTGATTTGGTTAAGGTGTGGGTTTTGTTAACACGACGACCTGGGTTCAATTCCACTTAGGGCTTAGATGCCCCATGTGTGTGTGTGTGTATATATATATATATATGGTTTCTATATATGATATTTTCAATTTAAAAACTTATTAATAAAATATTAATCAAAATTTTACAAAGATTTTATAATGTAGTGAAAGATTCACCAATATTTTCCAAAGTTTTTATAATTCAATGAAACATTCGACAAAAATCTATATTTACATATTTTATTTTTGAATTTTCCTACTTACCAAGAATTTTCACCCAATTATTATACATATAAATTTATAGAGGGTTCTTAAAATTTTCTCTGGTCGGTGGTGTTCTTTGTGCTCTAGTGGGTTAACCTTTTCTTCCTCGGTAGATGTTACCAATATTTTTAGTGTTTATCTTAGTCTACTCCTTACCTTCTAGAAGGACTAGGGATGAGGCCTTCTCCTTTTTTTCGAACCAGGTTATGGTATATGAACACTCCTCCTACGTCAATCCAAGTTTTATTGGGGGGTTTCCTTTTTTCCCTGGGTGGAAGGGTCTACAACATGTTTCCCTTGTATCCCCTTTCAGCTCCTTGTCTCCTTCAGATTGAGAGGTTGGTTCAGTATCCTTTCCTTCCGAGGGTTTTGTTATAGGGAGTTTGACCCTTTTTCTGAAGGAGAATCCCTTTGAGGTAGTTGGTTTCCAAAGCATCTTTTCTTGTCAAATCCTTGTCTCTCTCCAATCCAATGTTTCCCATGATCAGTTGCCCCCACTAGTTGAATACCTAATGCAGGAGCATCCATGGTTGTTCGAAATCTTGTATCAACCAAAAAGATTATATTTGATGTTGGCTTGGTTTGAATAATCATTTGAGAAATAAGTTGAAAATATTAGTCCAAAAATCAGATTTTGAATAATTGGTCTAATTTTTGTTGCAAATAGTGTAGGAGTGCATTTTTAAATTTTGAAAAGAAAAAGGCCAACATGGCATGGATTTTTGGAGTTATTAAAATGCATCATGGAGCATTTAATGCTTTTTTAAATTGTGGAGCATCCTTTTTAGTTACATGGAATAACCTTTCCAAAGGAGGAAAAAATCATATTTTTTGAATGATTTAATTGTTTTTCTAATTGTTGGAGCATCCTTTTCAGTTTTAAGGCCGTAGATTTTCAAAGAAGGAAAAAAGTAGGTTTTTGGAAAGAGTGCAAAAAGAAAAAAAATGGTATTTACAATTTTTGGAAGCTGCTGAAAAAAAAATATAGAAATTTTTTGGGGGGAGTTGGTTGTGCAAAGGTTGTGGCATCTATTCATGGAAAAGATGGAAGCCATTTTTGTTGCGGGTCTAAAGGTATTTTGACAACAGATGAACATAATAATCAATTGTTGAAGACTGTAATAGTTTGTAGATTTAAGGTTACGGGTTGCAGATTATAGATTGAAGTTTGTACTTGAAAGAGAATGAGTTGATTATGTTATTTCGTATCATTGTAACCTATTTGTATCACTGCTCATCAATCCTAGAGACTATATAATGTGATATAATCATATTTATTAAGTCTGTAAGCATTTGTGCAAGTTTGGAATACAATATATTTCATCATAATTGCATATTTTTGCATTCAAATCATTGTTGTTGATGTTGTGAGATTTTGAGAGAGTGTTTTGTGCAGACCCCTCTTACAATAGTGGTATAAAAGCTATTTGATCTTGAGTCTGCGGGTAGAGGGCCAAAGTGAGGCATTTTACAATAGGACCTATGAGTTGTGAGCTGTGAGAAAATTCCTCCTAGAGTAGCCCCATGAGGTAGGGGTAGAGATAGAGGTAGAACCTTGCTAGTATGGAATATTTTAGACCCCTTCAAAGGCAAGTTCAGGCATTGCAAGAAGAGTTGCATCGATGAGATGTTGTTCGAAGAAGACATGAAAGTGAAGATTTAGTTGAAAGTGAGGAACCATTCGAAGAAGAAGCATATGATGAAATAGATCATGGAGAGGTCGGATTTCTTAGAGCCATTTCCAAGATTGGAAAAAAACAAAGATGGAGGTCTGTTGGCTTGGTTTTGCAACCAAGCTTAGTGCAATGGGAACCTGCTAACTAGTAGCAGTAGTTTCAATAGAAATAAATAACAAACTACTTTAAACTACATTAACCATGGATCTATGTGAAATAAATAAACAAACAATGGAAATATTATTGAAAAGCAAAACAATTGACAATATGTAAAAAACGATTTTGTATTAAGAATAGGGGCAAGCAAGTGCTTGCAATAGTAATACCTCCAAGTGGTGAAGATTGTTGAGCAACTTCCAAGGTGAGTAGCTCCAAGCTCCAAAGGTCTCTTCTCCAAGATAACTACAATGGTCAAAAGCTCATGGGAGATTTTGATAGCATGAGGATAGGAAGATGGATGGATGGAAAGTGAGGAGCCCCTACCACCTTTTTATAGTTTTTGGTGGTGGGGAATACCATTATGGTTTTAAGGAAACCAATGGTATTGACCAACATGGTTTAGGTACCTTTTCCCCCCTTTTTCCTTTTTTGAATATTTTGAATATTTTTATTCCCTTTTTAATATTTTTGGGAATTCTGGACCCTTTTTTAGGGTTTTTTATGCTTTTTGAGGAAAAATATTCATTTTGAGTGGAAAAAGGGGTGTATTAAGGTCTTTTGGTGACCTTTTGGTGGCTTTAGAGGCTCAAATGGTGAAAAAGTGGACAAATGGATCATGTGAATAAGGAAATGAGCTAGTGAGCACTTTTTGGGTGTTAACAGATTGCCCCCTGATGTGTGAGGGCAGGAGCTCATCGTATGTCCGATAGACATCATAGTTCTTTTATCTTTTTTCTGGGGTTTGGGGAAGAGAAGAGACCGATTGGAGACTGGATCCACGACCCTTGGAAGCTTCAAAATAAACAATATTACATGGCCTCAATATGAATGAGGAATAATCTCTGATAATGGACGAGGCGGGCATACCCATGCTCGTATCAAGACATGTACATAACAATTAGTCCCAAGAAGGGGGACCTAAAAAATACATAAAAAATTTGCTGGTACATCATAATGGTCCGGAGGGGACATTATTTTGGGATGTACTCATGATCATAACATGACTGATCTCAATAACTGATACCTTGGAAAGCATCAATCGTTCTGAATAAGGTCTCAGAAGGGTTGATGAACTACTGAAACTGAAGGTGTCCAACATCTGTAGGGACTCAATGACTATGAGTCATCACTGGGAAGTACTTGTAACTGTATACTCGAGGGAGTGTAAAAATGAGGTACATCTGAATACTGTCGCCATGCGCAACCCGGATATCTATAGAAAAAATGTAACTGGTTGTATCCATAGGTAGACTCTCAAGTGTGGAAGAGTCGGGTGGTATCCGGGGTCTTGAACAAATAACTGAAAGGACCAATACCCTGTGCGGGTCTCAACGATGCGATCAAGGTGTTGAAGTCGAGCATGTGAGAAACAACCATTTGGAGAGGCATTGAGGACTCTTATCGAAATGATTCGTAGGCACTCATCATAAATGGTGATGAGTCCAAGACACAGGGGCCTCTGGGTCTATCCTCTGGAATAAATTTGGTTGTCGTCGATAGAGGGAGACCAGCAACTAACAAGGCAATGATGTTTCCTTGATAGGAGCGCGAGGTGTAGAACTGAAGTGTGGTAGTACTGATGGTAGGAATGACATACTTGTGGGGATGGGAAGTAACTGGGGTCATATAGTGGGTAGACTCAAACTTCCTTTGTTCAGAGCATGATGACATGGTTGACCTGGCAGTGTAGGACACTGATTTGTAGGTGCGGGGATCATAGCTTTTAAGAACTGAAGGGTATGTGTTGACTCTAGGGAATCAAGCTGATGGGTTCTGTCGAGGGATTCTCAGGGTGACATAATGCAGAATACTCTAAACAAAGGCGACCAAAATGGGGAAGATGCCATATGAGTAGACGTGATTTGCGCTAAGAAGCACCATTGGGTCCTTCTTTGTAGTTTTAATGAGCTCCAAGAAGGGATAAAAGTGTGCTCTGAAATGGTACTGTCCTGTGGATTTTGTGAGCCCAGGACTGTTCATGCTCATGTGTGCTTTCATTTGTAAGGAGTCTGAAAACGGTAAGAAGACTCTGCAGTGGTTGTGAGTACCGTCCTGTGGGTTTTTTACGAGCAGGATGGTGAATGCTCGTGGTCGCTTTCATGTTTAGAGAGTCTGAAAGCGGTAAGTGGACTCCATTGGTGTTCTTTTTCGTAAGTTAGTCTCCAAGGCCCGAAAAAGCATAAAATGATGCAAATGGAGAACTCTTCTAGCCGATGTGACTAGAGTATTCCTTTTTCGTAATTAGTCTACAAGGTCCGGAAAATGGGTAAACTTATACCAGGTAGACGCCCTTTCAGATACGTTTAGCGAGCATGAAAGGAAGCAAGGTTGCTCGACAATCTTTTCATTGTTTTAGGAGTCAGAAAAGAGCTTAACATAAACTCCCTAAGTGCCTTTTTCGTAAAAGGGATTGCTCGGCCCGAAAAAGGGATAAAATTATACCGAACAAAAAGGGATTGATGAGAGCGAGAAAAGGTCTCAAGCATCATCATGAGTGCGGAAAACTGAATCCGGTGACATAAAGATTGTCGAAAAGGGGCAACGACCAATGTGGCACGCAAACCGAGGTGATGGGTGGCATTTTGAAACAATACCCAAAAAATTATGGGGTGAGAGTGAGAAATGATCTCAAGCATCATCACGAGCGCGGAAAACTGAATCCGGCGATATAAGATTCATCAAGAACGGAGAATGGTCGATGTGGCGCGCAAACCGAGGCGACGAGGGGGCATGGAAAAAATGCCCAAAAAATCTAGGTGTGAGGGCGAGAAATGGTCTCAAGCGTCATCACGAGCGTGGAAAACTGAATCCGGCGATATAAGACTCATAAAAAACGGACGACGGTCGATGTGTCACGCAAACCGAGGCGACGAGGGGGCATGGGAAAAAATGCCCGAAAAATCTGGGCGTGAGAGCGAGAAATGATCTCAAGCATCATCACGAGCGCGGAAAACTAAATCCAGCGCTATAAGACTTGTCAAAAATGGACGACGGCCGATGTGGCACGCAAACCGAGGCGATGAGGGTGTCCAAAAAATGGTCAAAAAATAGACCTGATGAAAACAGGAAAAGGAAAGAACTATCATGAAGTTCTCGCTGTGCTGATTCCAACGATACCAACGGTTTGAGAAACGGACGTCGTATGACACCGGAATGGTTGTTTGAAAAGTGGTGGAATTTCTATAAATAGGGCGTGGGGCCCATATGACGTGTCATTTTTACGTGTGAGTTTGGCAGAGCAGTCAGAGCTCTTTCTTGATTTTCGGGAGATTTGACCGTTGGTTTTTTATTCCGCGAGTTTCAGGTAACCTTATTTGCCTTAGCCTTTTCGATTATGTCTTTTTTGGTTAGCGGCGGGCCCCCGAAGGCCGCGAAGTTCCATGTTGGCCTTCCAACGTGGAATATCGTGGGTTTCGGCTCTTTTGCCGCGATGGACATCGCAGGTTTGAGGCTGACAGTCGTGATGTTCATCGCGATTGTCTGGCCAATACCCGCGATGATCATCGCGGGTGTTTGTATGGAAGCCGCGATGATCATCGCGGCTTTTGATGGAAAAGCCGCGATGGTGTTTTTTTGAAAATTTTTCCGTGGTGCTAAAAATTTCTTTGTTTTTTGGTAGGATGTTGAGGAGGCCATTGGTGTCATGGCGAGAGCGAGAGATGGAGGAAGATTTGATTGTTTGGATTCATACTGATCAGGGGGTCCGGTAGGCTCTGGCGGTGAGTGGACTGCTAAAGTTTGCTCAGATTCCACCAATGCGTTCAGTAAGACCGCTACTGAACAAATTGGTGAGTTGGTGGGTTCCTGCAGAAGGTGTCTTTATTATTGGGGGTGAGAGGTTGGAGATCACCCTTAGTGATGTATATTTCCTTACCGGGTTACCTCGCTTAGGGGAGGTGGGGGATCTTCTGCCGAGGATCCCGGCAGGTGTGGACATGGAGGATCTCCTGGAGACCTTTTGTGTTGCTGGGGCGATTGTGCAGAACAATGCTCTGAGTTTGAGATCATTGCGGGAGTGGGACATGCAGGCTGTCGGGGCTTGTGTTTTGCGGGTGCTGGGTGCCACGGCGCCACATCGTTTGTCGAGGGGACAAACGATGATGGTGGATTCTGTGCTGAGGGGGACCTATTATGCATGGGGTCAGATGTTTTTGGCTGGTGTCCGGAGAGATCTGGACAAGGTCAGTCGGGAGGGGGGAGAGTTCTGCTATGCCTCCTTTTTGTGTTGTTTTTTCTTTGAGCGGGTGCCGACTTTGCGACCACGGGTGCCGGTTCGGGATGGTTTGGTGAGCGAGCCGCGCATGGTGCGGTGGGGGCAGATAATGCCTCGCGGTGGTGGTGGTATCCGCGAGTTCTTTTCGCAGGAGATGTACAAGCAGTGGGAGCAGATCCCCCTGTTGATTGAGGACTATCCATATGCTGGTATGGATTATCGAGGAGATCCGGAGATGCCTCGAGCCCAGGGACAGTCCTGGGGTTTAGATGGTATGTTTTGTGTTTTGTTCTCTACTATATCATTTTTTCGATTTATCTGTTATGATTATAGTTAGATATGTATATGATGGTTTACCTGCGTGATTGTGCAGATGTTGGTCCTGTACCACCGGCCGACTATGTGGCTCGTAGGGGACAGGCGATGGTGGTTGCTCCACCTCCTGGAGCGGTACCTCCTCCGTATGGACGAGGACTGGGGGCTCGCAGTCGAGGGGCAAGCCCTTGAGATGATGCTGTTGATGGTGTCCGAGAGACACTGGATATGATTCTAGCAGGGTTCCCAGAGGATGGATGGAGAGAGTTGGATTGGGACATCGTCGAGCAATGTTTCGATGCGCCGCGTGAGTGGCGCTCGATCTTGCTGAGGGCAGCGTTGCTGGCGGACGAGTGGAGGGATGGTGGTCGGGATGATCCGGCAGGGCCGGCGGAGAGGAGGATTCATTTACGGGATGATCCAGCGGGGCCGGCAGAGAGGAGATTTCGGGCTCGGCATGATCCGGCAGGGCCAGCGGAGGAGGCGCCAGAGGAGCATAGGGACCGTGATGATTAGATGATATTGTATCTGCCCCCAAATGCTGATGAGCATATGGGGAAGCACTTTTTTGTACGGCTGATGTATTTTTGTATATTGGGTGCTGAGGGAACCTATGACATGTTTTGATATATATATATATGATGTTGGTATATAGTTGTGTATGCACATGGATGCATTCATTGTCTTTTTGTTCGCTCGTGGAGGCATGTTTGATTTTCTGTATGCCCGTGGAGGCACATGTTATGCACGTGGATGCAACATTTTTGATTTTTTGTATATGCCCGTGCAGGCACGTGTTATGCATGTGGATGCTTTTTGTTTATGTTTATATATGCCCGTGGAGGCACATGTTATGCACGCGGATGCATTATTTGTTTACGATATGATGTGATTAGTGTGCCAGTCCAGAATGTTGTTGGCCATATGGTCTGCTACACTATTGAGGTTTCTTGGGACATGTGTAAATAAAATGGATTCAAACTGTCGAACCATTTGCTTAGTGCGCAAAAACTTTCTGAAAAGACATGGATCGCGTACCTGGTAATCATTGTTGAGCTGGGAAACAAGGAGTTGTGAGTCGAGGAAAACGTTGAGGTGACGTATGCTCAATTGGAGAGCTGCGGCCAAGAGACCGGTCACGGCATCGTATTCAACTTGGTTGTTGGTGGCAGCACCTAAACACACTCTGTCAATGTGGATCAACTCATGTGAAGGGGAATATATTACCCAAGCTGTGGAGGCCAGATTGGGGGACCAACGGATTGCACCATCAGCGAAACCGACGTAGCAGAGTGGAACAGGATCCATCTGTGGTCATGCAGAGAAAACAAATATTTAGGTTTTTTGAATTTTTTGTGGAAAAAGAAAATAGTACTGTACAATAATGGACGGTGGTGTCCATCAGGTTTACTATGGGTAAAACGGTTGAGGTACAAGCCGTTGCGTGGGTTGCGTACGGGGTTGCCTTCTGAATCGGTCAGAATGTATGGGCCCTGTCCGAGGCAAGTGTGTATAATGTATGGGCCTTGCCACATGGACACAAACTTTCCTTTCCCGGTTTTGTCATGAGCCTGATTGTAGGCGAGGACAAGGTCCCCTTCAGTAAAAGTTCTTGGGTGGACATGTTTATCATAATTCAGTTTGGATCGGTTCTTGGCTGCTTCCATGGTTTGAAGGGCTGTGCGCCGATCTTCATCGGCCTGCTCCAGGAGTAGTAAGCGTTGCTCGATTGGGGAAGTGTCCGGTAGGAGTTTAACGACCATTTGTAGGGTTGGGATCTGGCACTCAATGGGGAGGACGGATTCGACACCGTGAACTAAGTGGAAAGGGGTAAAACCGGTGGTGGTTTTGGTTGACGTGCGGTATGCCCATAGTGCCGGGAACAACATGTGGTGCCAATTTGACTTGTGTTTGTCTACAGTGCACTGGAGGATGGTTTTCAAAATTTTGTTGATTGCCTTGACTTGGCCGTTTCCTTGGCGGTAGTAAGCAGAGGAGAAATGGTGTTCAAATTTCAGTAAAGTTGATAGTTCTCTCTAGACGGTGTCTTCGAAGTGAGAGCCGTGGTCTGAGACGAGTTGCTTTGGCACTCCAAAACGAGCGATAACATGGTTGAGAAAAAACCGTGCTGCGGTGTCGGCCTTGCAATTGTAAGTTGGCATGGCCTCCGCCCACTTGGTGAAATAATCTACGGCCACAATGATGTGTTTGTGACCGCTGGCTGACGTGGGATTGCAATCGAGGAAATCGATGGCCCATTTGCAGAGTGGTCCGGCAGTGACGACTAGATGAAGGGGGGCGGGTGGGGTTCTTGCTTTTGGGGCAAAAAGTTGGCAGTTTTTACAATGTTTGACTGCGGTGATGCAATCAGTAAATAATGAAGGCCAAAAGTAACCTGCGCGGATGATCTTTTGGGCGGTAGCCATGCCGGAGAAATGGCCTCCGTAGGCACCGCTATGGCAATCATTAAGGACTTGTTCTGCCTCGCTATGGGATAGGCAGCGTCGTAAGATGGTATCAACGCCGCGTCGATAAAGTACATCCCCTAACAAGAGGTATCGGGGGGAGTGGTGTCGTATACGATGGCGTCCGTCACGATCGATGTGTGGTCTGAACTTCTGTGTGTGAAGGTATAACAAAATATCACCGTACCATGGGTCATGAGACGAGATGATGAAAATGTGGTCGTCAGTGAGATCTGTTTTGATAGCGGGTGATGACGAAGAGGATGGGAGATATGTGATGAGTTGAGCTAGTGCTAGGGCCTTGGTGCTCTTTGGGGTCTTGAAAGTAAGGTCGTACTCTTGTAGGATAATCACCCATTTAGCTACGCAGCCTTGAAGAAGGCGACGTGTCAAGAGGTAAACCATAGGATTGGAGTTAGCTACGACTGTGGTGTGGCTTAGGAGAATATAATGTCTTAGCTTTTGTACTGAAAAAACGACGGCGAGGGCCATCTTTTCTTCATGTGGGTATCGGAGGGGTGGGCCGGACAAGTCTGGCTCACATAGTAGATGACATGCTCTTGGCGAGCAGTATCTTCTTGTACAAGGACTCCAGATACAACATGTTCGGATGCTGAAACATAGAGGATGAAATCTTTGGTGAAATATGGAGGAGAAATCAACGGGGCGTTTGTGAGTGCTTTCTTTAAGTCGGTGAAAGCTGTCTCTGCTTGTTGGTCCCATATGAAACGGGTATGCAGACGTAATAGTCGTAGGAAACCGTGGACCGTTGTGGCATAGTCAGGGACAAAGCGGCGGAGGAAGTTGGACCTCCCTTGTAGACTTTGTAGTTGTCTTAATGTGCGGGGTGACGGTAACTATAGAATGGCTTGGACTTTTAAGGGGTCTACAGTGATGCCTTTTTCTGAGATATCAAACCCCAGTAGGCGACCTGATGTAATGCAAAAGACACACTTGAGAGGGTTCAAGCGGATGTTATATTTCCGACAACGCATGAAAACTTGTCGAAGGTCGTCTAAATGGTCAGATTGCTTTTTGGATCGAGCTGTGAGGTTGTACAGGTAAACTTTTATGATCTTGTGGAGATCGTGGAAGCAATAAGTCATGGCACGTTGGAAGGTGGCTCCAGCATTCTTGATTCCAAAAGGCATGACGCGATAAGCGAAGGTGCCCCATGGGGTGGTGAAATCCGTCTTATATTGATCTTCTTTACGGATTTTTATTTGGTTGTATCCGGAGAAACCATCCATAAAAGAAAGGACCTCATGTCCTGCGCATTCATCAATTAGTTGGTCAATGAAAGGTGTGGGGAAGTTGTCATTGGGACAAGCGAGATTGAGGTCTCGGAAATCAGTACAAATGCGTATAGTGCCCACTTTTTTGTTTACTGGTACTGGGTTTGAAACCCAGGTGGTGTAGGCAATAGGATATATGAATCCTGCTTGTTGGAGTTTTTCAATCTCAGCTTTAACGGCTGGGAGTTTGGACGGGTGAATGGGTCGTTGTTTTTGTCAGACAGGAGTCACATTGGGCCAAGTGTCGATGTGATGTTCCATCGAGGCCAGGAATCTCGGTGTAAGACCAGCCGAAGACATCACGAAACTATTGGAAGAGTTTCTTATATGCCTGAGTTTCCGCTTGGGTGCAAGATGCACCTAGCGAGATGAGCTCAGGTTTTCCAGGTGTAGTGGAAATGTCGATTTGGATAATAGGGGAAATGTTTGACATGTTCCCTTCCTCTAAGGCATCAGGGGTAGGAATAGGATCCTGAAACCAGTCGACTTTGGTGGGGAGGAAATATTTGGACTCGACCGCAAACTGGGTAGCTGTGGTGGAGGAGGACTCTTCTGGGAGGAAGTGTGAACGATGGTGCATGTCTTCCCAGGGCTAATCAGGGGCAGTAAGAGCCTCTAAAATTTGCTCATCACTATGGAAGTAATCAGACCATAAATCGACTTGTTCAGGTTTGTATGTTGTCGAAATCATATAGATGGTGTTAATATCTCCGGATGGGGATGCTACGGGAGGGTAGATCTCCTCAATTGTGGGGGGTGCCGTCTCAAGGTAAAAATTATTCATCTCGTAGAGAGCTGCTCTGTAGTCTGGGAGATTAGGACAGTGATGTGAGTAGTGGCCGTAAATACCACATATGGCACACGGGTCGTTGGTACGCAGTGATTTATCACGAGGCTGAGGGGGGAGTTCTAGTTTGACTACTGGAACGTTGGTGTCGTCATCAAGCATTTGCATGTGTTCCTGTAATGTGGGTAATTGTGGACATTGGTGGGTTGGATGGCCTAACTCATCACACAACGAGCATTTAGGAGGAGCACGAAACACGGGGGGAGGTTTAACTGCTTTGGGAGGAGGTACCGCAGTGTATGGTTGTGGGCCTCTGCCCCCAGTGGGATTGATAAGAGGAGGGGGATTCGTAGAAGATGAAGGGGTAGTGACACCGGGAGGTGGTTGAGTAGTAGTGACAATGGGTTGCACCGGTTGCAGGACGACATTCGGTGTCGGCGGGGGAACGGGAGGCGAAATATACCACACGGGTAATCCCAAGGTTAACCCGGGGAGACTAAGGGTAGCCATAACTGGGGCGCTTACTACTCCCGAGGGAGGGAATAGAAAGGGGATTGTGTGGATGGGTGTAACACCAATGTGACTAGGGACCAATGGTGGTTTAGGTAACAAGGGCAGTTGATTGTTGAGTGGTTGTGTATTATGGGACAGGGTACATAAGTCAGATACTTTGGGCGCTGGTGACGAGAGTGGAATGGATTGGAATGTAGAAGTCATCGGTGTGTCGGAGTAAAGTCCGGGTCCCACGGAGGAAACAAACGAGGTAGTTGCACCACAAACAGGTTGTTCAATCATGGGGAGAACATTTTCGGGTGCAGTGGGGGCCTTGGGATCGTAATAGGTGAGTTGGTCGACCTTGACCATGCGTCCGTCATGGGGGAACATCATGGTACGAAAAACGGATGAGGCAACCGCCCGCATGAAATACATGTAGCTGCGACCAAGTAAGAGGTTATAATCAAGTTGGGCATTGATGACCTCTATGTCAATGAGCACGGTTTTACCAGCCAGCTGGATGGGGACATTAGTTAACAGACCTTGGGGTTGAGCCGACCGACCGTCGTAGGCTCGCAACGCAGTGGTGGACTGCTGGAGAGTAGGGGATCCCAACTTCTGCCAAACGAATGTGGACATAACGCATGTAGATGCACCTTCATCGATAATGCACCGATGGATGACAAGATTCCGAACGGAAACAGAAACTTGGAATGCTAAAGTGGAAGGTAGGCGTGGTTCGGATTGGTCCGAATCAAATGCCATCAGTTGTGAATCATTGGGGTCAATAGCACCAATGGCTGAGAGTAAAGTTTTGCGCTGTGAAGGGCAGTTTTTTAAGACTTCTAAAGCAGACATGGCTGCTGGAGACTGGGCTAAGTCGTCTACAATGCTGTAATTCGACGCAGCGCGAGCATTGGGGTTATTGTTGATGCGACGAAGTGGGAAGCGAGGTGCTTTAGAGGCACCATCGAGTGGAACCGGAGGTATACGTAACGTCTGATCAGTGGGATGAGCGTTAGTGTTTTTGTCGGCGGGAGGGGCTTCAGGGGTGGATCCATATTGGTTCCGACGGGTTTGGATGTTGACATCAGCGGATGACATCATTAACAAGTGGTGGGTACCTGAGTCGAACATGGGTTGATCAGGAGCGGCATAAGTGATCTGTTGTTGTGGGGGTGCGTTGCCTTGAGGGGGAGCCAACGGCTGAGATTTCACTATGCCTTGGGTTGGTAAGGGGTTTTGTAATACCATGGGTTGCTGCTGAGGGGGTGGGGGGTTGGGTGGCGCCTGAGGAGCCGCGTGCCCTTGGCGATGGGAATCATCAGTCCAGAGTTGTTGAGCTCGCTCCAAATGTGGGCAAGCATGTGTGTAGTGGCCATAGACCCCGCATATAGAACAAGCGTGGTTTGTTCTGAGGTTATTGTTTTAGGCTGCTTGGGATGATGATCTGGATTCTGGTTGGGAGGAGCAGCGTTGTTATTATGTGGAGGATTGGTAGGTGGTGGACCTGGATGATGTTGTTGGTTGTTGCCGCGGTTACGTCCTCTTCCACATTTTTGTTGTCCACCCTGGTTGCATTGGTTATTTTGATGTTGGGGCTGATTGTGTTGTGTGTACGCTTTCCCTTGAGCAGCGGGAGGATTTTGGTTTGCCACAGGTGCGGGAGCAGGTTGCGGTGGATAATAAGCTGGTGGGGCTGGAGGTGGTCCAGTTACCTGCTGGGGTTGTTGGTAACCCTGAGCTATTGGAGGTGTTGGGTTAGCTGTTGCAGCTTGCTGTGGGTAATACACTGGTTGTGGCGGGAACGGAATTGGGTTCTGGGTAGCCGGTTGGCTATAGTATGTGGGTGGTACATATGCCGATGGATCTTTCCCATAGCAATGTTGTGGACAAGAGGGTCCATGAATGTGATGAGTCTGATTCGTTGGAGCGTAGGAAGTTGTCGCTCCAGAATTAGATGTAGCCTAGAGAGGTCTGGGGCATTTATGGTGCTCACCATGCTAAAAGGTTTAATTTGTGGTGTAACCTCGCCAATAATACCATCGGCGGCATGTGATGCCACCGGCGCGTCACCGCGTGAAGAATCGCCTCGTGGGGCGTTTGGTATGATGGTGTAGAGATATCCTGATTGAGCATAAATTAGGTCGAATTGCTGAGCTTTTAGGATAGCTTCTTCCTCTGACTGGGGTCGTTCGGAAGCGACGTCTTTTGCTATGAGGGGTAGGAGTGATTTAAGAAACCAGTCCAAAAATATACTGTCATCCAGTTTAATCTTACAGAGGCTACGACGCGTGCGCCACTCATGGATGTGGTCCGTGATGTGGGTAGCTGTGTTTTGTCTGCAAGACAACAGTATTTCAACTCCTGCATCGTAACGTACAGGTAGCTGAAAAAACTGAAGGAAAGTGGAGGCGAGAGATGTAAAAGTATTGTGGGTACCATGTGGTTGTTCGATGTACCACTTGGCTGCAGAGCCAGTGAACGTTCGTTGTAATAGTCTTAGACGAATGGAGTCATCCACTATGGAGTTAGATGAACACCATAGGTGGAAAGACATTATGTGGTTTTGAGGGTCCTCCCTAGGTTTTCATTCAAAATTGGGTATGTCCGAGGGGAGATTTGTAGGCATGGGTGGCCATGTAGGGTTGTGTCTGATAGGATCGTTGGTTAGCCTAGCTAAGTCTGGTAAGTTCAGACTAGCCATGTAAGGTAAACTAGCAAATGGGTGTGGCGTAGTGACTGGGACATAACTATTCATGGTGTCATTATGTAGTGCTCCAGTAGCCCCTAAGGGTATGCTAGGTATTGAAGGTATGTGTCCTCCAACTGCTGTGGTTTGGTATGGGCCAGCGTTTCCAAGTGCATCATGGGTTACACTAGGGATAGGAATAGTGCCAGGAATTTCTGGGATCTGGGTTGTGGTAATGAGAGGGGGTGTGACCCCTATGTTTGGCATACCCATAATAGGAGGTAGTCCTATGTTGGGCATTCCTAAAGGTGGAGTGTCCCCCACATTAGGCATGCCTAGAGGGGTTGTTGTTACCATGGGTGGCACAGTAGTGGAAGGGTTTGTGGATGTATCTCCAATAGTACTTGTAAAAAGTGGGTCGTATTGTGTTCCAGCCATGAGGTTGGTTGGTGATAATTCAGTAGGGTTTTCGGATTCAGCCTCAGAATCTAATGTGAAGTGAGGCGTGTCAGAATCGGATGACTGTATGTTTGGCCGATGACGTGTCGAGTCAAGGGATAAGGCTCGACGTCGGTGACGTGGAGATCCAAGTAGACTGAACTCTGGGGGTTCACCCTGAAGACGACGAGATCGTCTAAAATGCTCAATGGTGAGAAATATGTTTTTTGTTCAAAAATTTTCAGTGTAAGGTGGTGATGTAAAAAACTCGAAACCGTAATGCAACAATGAGTGCAAAAAGGGGAGTGAAAATAAAGGCTCTCAGGCCAAAAATCAACCTCAAAAAGCACTTATTATAGCAGCTGTGCTATAATAAGTGGAGGGATGCAACAAAAATGGTCAGAATACCAACAGTCGAACAGTTTCTAGAAAAAAGAGGTGATACTAGACCAAAGGTGGGTAATGTATCATGCAAACACCTAACTAGAAGTATTGTGAGTCGACAAACGATATCCTCTGCAAGGTGATGAAATCCAAGTCAGACGATAGAGAGTGTTGAATCAACGGCTAGATCTCCCCCTACCGGGAGGGAAACCGGGTAGGCAATCCTAAAGAGTGGCAACTAGGATACCCTATTCATGACACGTCCAGAAAAGGTGAATCTGCCGTTTGGTCCTTTTACCGCAGTATCCCCATACAAGGATACCCCGAGAGCTGCGAGAGGTAGCCTTCGGTTACTGAATGGATTGCAGTATTCCACTTAGGCCTCCGTAACAACTCTGGCGACTTCAACCCTCCTAGGGGAGAGGCCTTCCGATAAACTGGTTGTGACCGTGCCAAAAAATACTGGGGGATTTTGGTTCCCTAATGGACAACAACTATGTCTCAAATGTAATAACTGAGGGGTGTTATTGGAACACCTATCCCCTCAATTCTACCTAACTACAAAATTCTTTTAAGTGCTCCCCAAGTGGGGTTAAAAGTTGGTTGAGTTTAAGGTAAATTTTAAGGCTCAGTTTAAATTAGTGGCAGCGTGGGTGCAAGTGTGGTTTTTAAACTGAAATTGATTTGCCTCGCTTGGGCGATTTTACAAATGAAAGAAAAATACGCTTCCAGTTTTGCAAAAAATAAAGGCGTTTTGGAAATGTAAATGCTTGAAAAAACTATTCAAAAATAATGGATCTTTGAAATAATTTAAAGGGAAGCAAATAGCATGAATATTCAAGAAATAAATGGATCTCTTAAAAACTGCTTGTGCAAAGTATTGAGCAAATAAACAGTAAAAACTTTGATCTAGCTAAAATGCAGAAAAATCTCTCTTTCAATTTTTGAAAATTTTTAAAAAGACTTTTTAAATGAGCATTCTAAATAGTAAAAAATTTCTATGGCTGTAAAAAATGCAGGAATTTTAATACTGTAAAATGTGCTAAATGGGCATAAAATACAGCAAAAAATATTTTTCAAAAAATTGGCCGAATTGAAAAAACTTGCATCGTGGGTTTCTGGAAAACAACCGAGATGGGCCGCGCGGATTTCGGCCGCGAAGCCGCGATGTGCAGCGCGGATTCCTGTCACACAGTCGCGATGGGCAGCGCGGTTTTCAGCCGCGATGTGCAGCGCGGAAATTGGCCGCGAAGCCGCGCGGAAAAAAGTCGAAAAGTCGCGATGAGCCGCGCGACTGTCAGGAAAAAAACCGCGAGGCGAATGCCGGAAACGGACGCCGAAAAATGAACTCGAAAATGGAAATTTCGAGCTGTTAATGGCAATAGAAAGGTCCAAGATACAGAACAGCAATGGATCTGCTGTCTAGGATGGCAGATCTATGAATTAAACTGATTTAAACTAACAAAAACTAAGATCTAATGTAAGAAATTGAGATCTAAGAATTCGAAGCCAGCGGAGTCGCCAAAAACTGTTGGCTTGGTTTTGCAACCAAGCTTAGTGCAATGGGAACCTGCTAACTAGTAGCAGCAGTTTCAATAGAAATAAATAACAAACTACTTTAAACTACATTAACCATGGATCTATGTGAAATAAATAAACAAACAATGGAAATATTATTGAAAAACAAAACAATTGACAATATGTAAAAAACGATTTTGTATTAAGAATAGGGGCAAGCAAGTGCTTGCAATAGTAATACCTCCAAGTGGTGAAGATTGTTGAGCAACTTCCAAGGTGAGTAGCTCCAAGCTCCAAAGGTCTCTTCTCCAAGATAGCTACAATGGTCAAAATCTCATGGGAGATTTTGACAGCATGAGGATAGGAAGATGGATGGATGGAAAGTGAGGAGCCCCTACCACCTTTTTATAGTTTTTGGTGGTGGGGAATTGTTAAATTTTCAGTATTAAATCACAATACTATAGGATCTTTGCTGAGAGAATAACATCTACAGTATATCAATGCATGACAATCATAATATGACAAGCATCACAAGCATCACAAGAATCAAAAGCATAGAGACAAGAGACACAGAGTTTCCGTGGGGAAAACCCTAAGGTGAAAAACCCCACAAACTTCCTCAGAGATAGAGAGAGCAATGGCTCAACCAAAATACAACCAAATAATACAGAGATAGTCTCCTAGCAGATGATCCTCCTCCTCCTCACTAGTGCGCCACTTTCCAGAGAGAGAGATAGATGCTTTTCCGAATGAGTAAAATAGAGATCTCCTATCTCTATTTATACTCACCTTTTTGCCCAGTGACCTACTGGGGCCGACTTGTCTACTTTAGTACATCCACATTATATTATATATATTAATTAGGGCCGACCCCATAAGGTGGTCTAATAACCCATCGGCAAGTACACACACTTGCGACACTTGTCAATCCACATGACGACACTTCCTTATAGAGGAATAACACATCTCTTATAAGGGTACAATAAATATACATATAATATACTGATGAAATACATTCCGAAGTTACATATACATCAACACTCCCTCTTAACTAGGAAGGTATTTCTCGACACAGATCTGCTAGACAAGTCTTCTTCTCTGGATCATCATCATCGATGCATCGTCATCATCATCGTCACTGCTGCTGCTATCTCATCCAATCTCTGTCTCTACTCGTCATAGGAAGTTCTACAGAGCCAGTCCTTTTTCAT
Organism: Larix kaempferi; assembly: GCA_027924585.1. Lineage (NCBI taxonomy): Eukaryota > Viridiplantae > Streptophyta > Pinopsida > Pinales > Pinaceae > Larix > Larix kaempferi. The sequence continues at coordinate 32,678,989 of BSBM01000372.1, forward strand.
ACTGGATGTAGGCCCACCACCTGTAGGTATTCGTCATCACTGGCCATACTGTGGAATTCTCAGGACTTTTACGTGCGTCACAAAACCTCGCAAGAGCATCCCAGGATGTTACGAGCATACTTCTCTACCTATAGGATCTCCCAGGGCAACGAATTACATGTGACCTCACCACAAAACCTCGCAAGAGCATCCCAGGCTGTTATGAGCATACTGCTCTACCTATAGGATCTCCCAGGGCAACGAATTACATGTGGTCATGGCAAAACCTCGCAAGAGCATCCCAGGACTTATTACGGGCACACAGCCCAACCTATCGGATCTCCCAGGGAAACGGATTACATGCCATAGGACAAAACCTCGCAAGAGTATCTGCCAGATATCCCAGGGCAACGAATTACATGCCATAGGCAAAACCTCGCAAGACTATCTGCAGATCTCCCAGGGCAATGAATTACATGTCCTCCCAGAGCAAAACCTCGAAAGAGCATTTGCCAGATGTCCCAGGGCAACGAATTACATGCCATAGGCAAAACCTCGCAAGACCATCTGCAAATATCCCAGGGCAACGAATTACATGCTCATCTGCACAACCTGATCCACGGCCACAGAGTATCAACCTGATACTCAACATACATCATCCTGATGTATCCATGATCATCCTGATCATCATCACTGCAACGTCCTGCTACATGTCATCTGGAGCAACATCCTGAAGCTCGTCATCTATGATCATCCTGATCATCACTGCAACATCCTGCTGCATGTCATCTGGAGCAACATCCTGAAGCTCGTCATCTACGATCATCCTAATCATCAATGCAACATCCTGCTGCATACCAAGTATCTACCTGATACATATCATCATACATGATCCTCCTGATCATCAATGCAACATCCTGCTGCATACCAAGTATCTACCTGATACATATCATCATACATGATCCTCCTGATCATCAATGCAACATCCTGCTGCATACCAAGTATCTACCTGATACATATCATCATACATGATCCTCCTGATCATCAATGTATCCTCCTGATACAAATACAGATACATGGTCCAAGCATCCAACATGATGCACATAAAATACATACACATGATCCAACTGATCATATCCAGCATCCAACATGATGCGTTCATACATACATAAAATGATCCAACTGATCATATCCAGCAGAAACTAGAACATCATCCTGATGTTCATCATCCAGCGCTTACATCCTCAGCCATGTGAAGGATCCTCCTTTCAACATGCTTGGAATGGCTTCAGCAAATGTGTCCATCACTTCTTCCTCGAAGTGTCCTCGATCTGGAGAACGCCAAGCCTCTCTCTGAAGTACTCGAACTTCACCCTGGCTAGTGGCTTCGTCAGCACATCTGCAATCTGCTCGTCCGTCGCAACATATAGGAGCTTCACATCTCCTCTCTGCACCATATCCCTGATATAGTGATATTTGATCTCTATGTGTTTCGACCTGTCATGAAACACTGGGTTCTCGGAAAGCTTCACACAACTCTGGTTATCACAGAAGATACCAGTAGCCTCCAACGGGAGATCAAATAACTCAGACAGTAGCTTCCGTAGCCATACTGCCTCACAACTAGCTGAGCAGGCTGCAACATATTCTGCCTCAGCTGTACTCAGTGCTACGCAAGACTGCTTCCTGCTAAACCAAGAGATCACACCTGATCCCATACTGAAGCAACACCCAGATGTGCTCTTCCTTTCTGCAGCACTGCCAGCCCAATCTGAATCAACATAACCCTGCAGGTTAAACTTTTGATTCGCCTCATACCTGAGCCCATAATCCACTGTACCCTTCAGGTACCTCAGAACATGCTTTACAGCAACCAGGTGAACACTTTTTGTATCCATCAGGAACTGGCTCAATGTGTTCACAGCAAAGCAAATATCTGGTCTTGTGTTCGTCAGGTACATCAAGGACCCAATCATCTGACGATACATAGTAATATCAACTGGCTCAGATGAAGCATCACATAGAAGCTTCAGATTCGATGCCATAGGTGTGGCCATGGCCTTGCAATCCATCATCCCGAACCTCTTTGGGATCTCTACTGCATACTTCCCTTGTCCAAGGAAGATTCTATCTGCACTCTGCCACACCTCCATGCCAAAAACAAATAGTGCATCATCCCCAAGTTCTTCATCTCGAACTCGGTAGTAAGCTTTCGCTGCGTGTCGGCAATCAATCTATCTTCACCATACCAAGTTCTGCACATATATGATTTCCTATCATGTGTCTCAGAACCAAGTGGCTGCTCTACATACACTTCTTCTTCAACTACACCATTCAAGGAAGCTGTCTTGAATCCATCTGGTGTATCTTCTATTTCATCACTTTTATATTTCTCAATGCTGCCATCTGCAACATGCTTGATCTGATAGTTCCATTTGGAAGTCATAACAAACTTCCCTTCACGTCTTGGGACTGCAACTCAAACATCATTCTTCATGATTGACGGATCATTCCATTTCTTCATCCCAGATCCTGGGAACTTCAATATCTTCAATAGATATCTTTATTGCTGAACAAATGTTGTAGTTCTTCTTTTGTAGGAGATGGCATACGATCTTTCCTACACAACAAGTTAAATTGCATGATTAGAAAACATCTCATAGTTTTCAGAACAAATTCTTACACATAAAGAAATATGTCATACAGTCATGCAATTATCTTAGCCAATGCTTCAATACAACATTTATCCATATCACATAACTTTCTAGATGCCTTCCAATCTCTACCAGAACATTGTTAAGAGTGTGCACAACTCCCAACATGTCAGCAAAGAGGTTTCATTCTAGATAAGTAGCAATGGAATGTTGTACAGTGCCATAGGCCACTTACCCATGTATATTAGTAGTATACTGTTCATCAATGCAACTATACATTTCCTAAGTCTAGGAACATGAGCATATACATCATTGAACAATTTTATTTAAACAAACACATATGCAAGAAATTAAAATACTTATCTTTGTTTGTTCGTTGGGTGGACTCCCTCTGAGTCTTTGCTTTCTTGCAGGAGCTGCTGGAGTCCTTCTACACCTTCTTGTTGTGGAATGTAGAGATATGGACAACTCCCTCTGAATATCTGCACCCTTGCAGAAACCACTGGAGTGTGCTCCCTCTTGATCTTTGCTTCCTGGATTACCTGTTCTTGAACTCATATTCATCCTTGGTCCCTATGCATGCTTATTAGTATCATGATTGTGTTATCCTTGTAATCTCATACAAAATCATACATTCATTAAAACACAATAATCTCAAGTATGTATAGTCATGATCATTTCAAACAGAAATAATAAGCATTAACATTCAAGGTTTATATAGGACTCTTATGGTTATTCATATCATAAGAAACATAACATGTATAAACCTGTAATTACTCAAACCTATGACTCTTCTGGTTAGTCATATTATTAATTAAGGTAAGACACATAATATGCATATGCCCATGATTATTCAAACTTATGACTTTATGAACAATCATCATCAATCATGCCATGCATACTTATATGATAGATCCTATGATATAAGAAACACATACCTGGTCACCATATTTGCTAGTTATGTCTAGCAATGTGTTCTTGTTCTCTTCAATGACCTGCATAACTCATTAGTTAACTTTTGCAAAAACAAATTATACATACCTCTATGTGATCCATGACTATGGATGAATCTTTGTATTTATGTCACCATGGCATGTTCAGGTTGTCCCTTCAAATTGTACAAACCTCCCTCTTGCTTTCCAATCACTACTGCATCATCTATGGTCTTTCCCTTTGGCCACATTAGGACTTGGCCATCCACAAATGCAACCCTCATACCTTTTGCATCTAATGTAGAAATGGAGAGTAAGTTCTTCTTGAGCCCAGGTACATAAAGTACTTCTTTCAACTTCAATGATTTTCCAGAATCTAGAATGTAGGAGGCTTCACCACTTCCTTTGATTGGGTATTGATAATCATCCCCAAGTTTCACCTTATGGGGTGATTCATGTTCAGAAAGATTCACAAAATATTCCTTGAACCCAGTCATGTGTTTGGAGGCCCCACTATCAATTAACCAATCATTACATCCATGGGAGATGGTACCTGTAAGAGCAGAGATCAGAACATACTCTTCTTCACTTGATGAGTCATCATCACTATCACTTTCTGCCCTAGCCTTCTTCTTTGGGGGTTCATCATCTTCGGCAGCATGAGCATGAAATCTTCTTTTGTTGCCCTTCTTCTTCTTACTGAAGTTGTTGTTATTATCCCTTTTGTTCTTGGGACAATCTGAAGCATAGTGACCCTTCTCATTGCATGTGAAGCATCTTAGGTCTTTCCTATTCTTCTTTTGATAGGACCTATTGAGTCGAGAGGGATCCTTCTTGATTTTGCTTCTTTTGGTGTGAGCTGCAAGAGCTTGATCTTCTCCTCCCATCTTTTCCTCACGAGCTATAAGTCTAGCTTCTTCTTGAGAGCATTCTTCTCGAAGTCTACTGAAGGAGATCAACTTCTTCCTTGCACAAATTCCTTGAATAAAGGAATCCCATGGCCTGGGTAGGCCATTTAGAGTGGTCATTACCACTTCACCATTCTCCACCATTTCATCTACTGCTTCTAATTGTTCCTTGATCTGAGAGACCCTTGAAAAGTAGGATTGAATGGTTTCTCCATTCTGAAACTTCACTGCTTTCAATTGGTTCCGCAGGGTCATCTTCCGATTTATGTTCTTTCCTTCAAATAGCTTGGTCAAAGATTCAAACATCTCTTTGGGTGTCTTGAGAGAAGACACATGGGGTATGAGATGGTCTTTGATAGAATCAACAATGATTCTCTTTGCCTTGACCAAGTTATTCTTGTGCAATACCTTGGCCTCTCCATCCTCTGGGATAGGGATGTCTTCTTTCACATATGAGTCCAACTCATTCTCTTCCAGGATTAGCCCAATCCTATACTTCCAGGCTCGGAAGTTATCAGCCCCTTCAAGCTTATCCTCAAGCTTGGTGTGAAGAGACATCTTTAAGAGTACTTCAAATGGAAATAGAAAAGATTTAGAACTTACCACTTGAAGTGCTGAAAACTGGATCTGGACCCGGATTAGGGTTTGTCAGAGAAACCCTAAAAATTCAAAATGTGAATTTCAAAATTCCGAAAGGATAGAAAGATGCGCCTTGGAGAGCTGATCAGCCTAGTACATTCAGAATTTGAGATCAGCAAAGTCTTGTCCTTCAAAATTGCCTTTTTGTCCTCCCGGGTTCACTGGGGAGAGCCCTGAATTAGGGTTTGAGTTTCCCGGAGATCTACCCAGCCAAAAATCTCGATCCAAAGCTCAAACCTTTGATTTTTGTAAGGAGCTTCCAGCTGTACCTTCAGTTTCCAGAAATTCCTATTTTTGTGGAAACCCTAATTTTTAGGGCCAAAACTGAAAATGCTCGGAACTGAAATCTGATTGGACAGGAAGATGTGCCTTGATGAGTAGATCCAATCTACTATACTGAATTTCAAAAATCTGTGGAGAGAAACCCAATAAACAAGCAATACAAGCTTCCGTCACTGCAAAATGTCTTCTTCTCAGTTAAGCTCTGATACCATGTTAAATTTTCAGTATTAAATCACAATACTATAGGATCTTTGCTGAGAGAATAACATCTACAGTATATCAATGCATGACAATCATAATATGACAAGCATCACAAGCATCACAAGAATCAAAAGCATAGAGACAAGAGACACAGAGTTTCCGTGGGGAAAACCCTAAGGTGAAAAACCCCACAAACTTCCTCAGAGATAGAGAGAGCAATGGCTCAACCAAAATACAACCAAATAATACAGAGATAGTCTCCTAGCAGATGATCCTCCTCCTCCTCACTAGTGCGCCACTTTCCAGAGAGAGAGATAGATGCTTTTCCGAATGAGTAAAATAGAGATCTCCTATCTCTATTTATACTCACCTTTTTGCCCAGTGACCTACTGGGGCCGACTTGTCTACTTTAGTACATCCACATTATGTTATATATATTAATTAGGGCCGACCCCATAAGGTGGTCTAATAACCCATCGGCAAGTACACACACTTGCGACACTTGTCAATCCACATGACGACACTTCCTTATAGAGGAATAACACATCTCTTATAAGGGTACAATAAATATACATATAATATACTGATGAAATACATTCCGAAGTTACATATACATCAACAGGAATACCATTATGGTTTTGAGGAAACCAATGGTATTGACCAACATGGTTTAGGTACCTTTTCCCTCCTTTTTCCTTTTTTGAATATTTTGAATATTTTTATTCCATTTTTAATATTTTTGGGAATTCTGGACCCTTTTTGAGGGTTTTTTATGCTTTTTGAGGAAAAATATTCATTTTGAGTGGAAAAAGGGGTGTATTAAGGTCTTTTGGTGACCTTTTGGTGGCTTTAGAGGCTCAAATGGTGAAAAAGTGGACAAATGGGTCATGTGAATAAGGAAATGAGCTAGTGAGCACTTTTTGGGTGTTAACAAGGTCTCAACATTTTATGGAAGCTTAGATCTAGAGGATCTCATAGATTGGATAAATGACATGGAAGAATTCTTTGAATTCGAAGAGTTTGAAGACCCTGACAAAGTGAAATTTGAAAATACAAAACTAAAGGGACATGCTAATATTTGGTGGAAATAAATCCAACTTGAAAGAGGAAGGAGAGGAAAAGATAAAATTGTTAAATGGAATAGAATGGAATAGAATGGAAGAAAAGATGAAGAGGCAGTTCAATCATGTGGATAATGAACTAGAGTTGCTCAAGAAGATGCAAAATCTGAGACAAGGAACAAAAACAGTAAAATAATATACTGAATAATTCCACAAAGTATTTATTAGAACTGGGCATGTTGAAGAAAATAAGGAGAAAGTAGGTCGTTAAATCAATGGATTGAAGCCTAACATACAATACGAATTAGCACTATTGAGAATGTGCACCATAGAAGTTGCATATCAATTTTCACTAAAGGTGGAAGAAATATTAAATAGAAAATTTGAAAATAAGCAAAGAGGAAGAGGTCGTGGTGGAAGAACCGGAGGAAGGTATTTTGGAGGGAAAGAAATTAATCAAAAAAATGAAGACCATGGTAGCAACAAAAATCAGAAAGTGGATAATTCTTATGACTCATGAGAGAAAAATTTCAAAGGGAGGGGAAGATTGGGTAGAAGATTTGGAAGAGGAGGTTTTCATGGAACCTGTTTTCGGTGTGAAGAGGGACATCGATATTATGACTACCCTCATAATCAAGAAAGAACCAGTAGAGGGTCTGCAAACAATGCAAGGGAATCCAATGTGAATGAGGATGATGCAGAGTCATCACATTCCGAAGAAGCGGAGAAAGGAGAAGTCTTAATGACTAGAAGAGCCATGTTGAATGGAGATAATGAATATGTCCAAAGAAAGAATTTGTTTCAAACAAGATGCAAAATGTGAAGCAAAGGTATGTAATGTTATCATAGATAGTGGAAGCACTGATAACCTTGTATCTGAAGAAATGGTGAACAAGTTGAAGCTAGATGATAAAAAAATTTTGGTCAGTGAACAAAGTTTGGTAAAATTTAAAATAGGAGGTTATAGTGATGAAATTATGTGTGATATTATACCTATGGAAGTAGGTCATGTTTTGTTGGGAAGGCCTTGGCAATTTGACAGGCAAGAAATGCACGATGGGTATGCCAACACACACTCATTGATGAAGGATGGAGTAAGACACAAATTGAATCCATTAAGGGAGGAAATGTGTAAGGTTTGAAACAATGCAAGAATTTGTTTATTTAATGAATTTTTTAGATGGCCCAAAGCATGATTTTCTTTTTTTTGCTTTGATTCCAAAAACTAACCAAGAAAATGTGGAAGATGTTCCTGTGGAGGTTGCAGATTTGGTACATGAATTTCATTAATTTGTTTATGATAATGCACCAGAAGGATTACCATCTATAAGAAGGATAAGTCATCAGATTGATTTGATACTGGGAGCAAGTTTTCCTAACAAGGAATCCCACATAATGTCTCCTATAGAGAGTGAATAATTGAATAGACAAGTACAAGAATTGTTGTAGAAAGGTTTGATCAGAGAAAGCTTAAGTCCATGTGCAATGCTTATGGTTTTGGAACCAAAGAAAGGTGGAGAATAGAGAATGTGCACATATTCAAGGGCCATTAACAAGATCATCATCAAATGCAACTTTCCATTTGCTAGAATGGATGATATTATGGATTTCTAAAGTGGATCTAAGTACTTCACCAAGATTGATTTGAAAAGTGGCTATCATCAAATTCGAGTAAGAGAAGAGGATGAATGGAAGACAACTTTCAAGACTAAAGAAGGTTTGTATGAGTGGTTGGTCATGATTTTTGGGCTAATCAACGTACCTAGCATGTTTATGAGATTTATGAATGAAGTAATAAAATAATTTTTGGGAATATTTGTTATTGTTTATCTTGATGACATTTTTATATTCAGTAAGACATTAGAAGAACATTTGATGAATGTCAAATTTGTTTTTGAAAAGTTGAGAGAAGAGAAGTTGCTCATTAACTTGAAGAAGTGCAGTGTTATGAAGAGGGAGTTTCTATACTTGGGATTCATTGCTTTAGGAGAGGGAATCAAGATGGATCTAGAAAAGGTGAAAGCTATCATAGAATGGTCTACACCTAAGAGTGCTATAGAGGTGAGATCATTTGATGGTTTAGCAAGTTTTTACAAAAAATTATTAGAGGCTTCAACAGCATTTGTGCACCACTAAATGATACCATGTGAGGGGACAAAAAGAGTTCAAATGGACTATAAGGGAATCAAGGAGTTTTGGTCTATTGAAGGCCAAGGTGACGGAGCAACCTGTTTTAGCACTTCCAGATTTCAGTAAGGTATTTCAAGTAGATTGTGATGCAAGTGGTAATTCCATTGGAGTTGTTCTAAGTCAAGAATGTAAACCCATTGCTTATTTTAGTGAGAAGTTAAATAATGCAAAGAAGAAATATCCAATTTATGATCAAGAATTTTATGCTATTGTTAAAGCATTGAAAAAGTGGAGACACTATATTTTTCCTAAGGAGTTTGTTTTGTTTATCGATGATCAAGCACTTCAATATTTGAATATTCAAGGGAAGTTAAATAAAAGACACATGAAATGGGTATAATTTTTTGCAAACCTATACATTTTTTTTGAAGCATAGAAGTGGGAAGTATAACAGAGTTGTAGATGCATTGAGTAGAAAACAAAGTTTGCTAACCGAAATGTAGGTTGAGGTTGTTGGTTTAAATGAGCTGAAGGAATTTTATTAAAGGGATCCATATTTTGGAGCAGCTTGGAGAGCTTGAAAAGAACCTATTGCAAAAGATAGGACAAAGTGGTTGGGTTATTTAGTCCAAGATGGTATGTTGTTTAGGGGTAATAAGTTGTGCATTCCTGGAATTTCAATGAGAATGAATTTGATGAAGGAAAAACATAGTGGAGGAATTCAAGGAATTTTGGTTTTGATAAGACCATAGCACTTGTTGGAGAAAAATATTGTTGGCCTCAATTGCAGCAAGATATCATAAAATATGTGTGAAGTTGCAGAATTTGTCAAGTGGCAAAAGGAACTAGTCAAAACACTGGTTTATATCAGCCTTTATTGATACCCGAGAGGCCATGGGAAGAGATTAGTATGGAATTTTCCATGGGAAGAGATTAGTATGGAATTATTTCTTGGTTTACTAAGGACACAGAAGGGATATGATTCAATATTTGTGGTGGTAGATATATTTTCTAAGATGACGCATTTTATTCCATGTAAAAAAACTAATGATGCTGTGGATGTTGCAAAATTGTTTTTAAGGGAAATTTGTTGGCTACTTTTGGAGGAAATTATGGAAGAAACTAAAAATTGATTTGAAATTTTGCTCATCCTACTATCCACAGAAAGATGGATAAACAGAATTTGTAAACAAGAGCTTGAGCAATCCATTGAGGAGTCTAGTTGGAGACAAGCCGCAAAGGGGTCGGATTTGGTTCTACCTCAAGTAGAGTTTACATGCAACATCTCAGTCAATAGGATCATGAGAAGAACTCCATTTCATATTGTATATGGTAGCATACCAAGGGATGTTTCATATCTGAAAAATATAGATAGAAGTGAAAAGAAAAGTGCAGAAGTAGAGGACTTTGTTGATCACATGAAGAGGTTAGAAAGCGCATCATTAAAATGATTTTTTAGTACAAGTATAAAGCTGATTTGAAGAGGATACAAGGAATTTCAAATTGGTAATGAAGTAATGGTACACCTAATAAAAGAAATTTTTTCAGTTCGTTCCTACAACAAGCTAAAAATGAAGAAATTTGGGCCTTGTAAAATTGTAAGAAAGAATGATTCAAGTAATGCATATGAAGTAGAGTTTCCTAGTGAGCTCAATTTTTCACTTATATTTAATGTTTCATATCTAACAGAGTTTCATAAAGTTGAAAATGATAAAGGTAGAAAAGGTGAATAGTTACATATACCGGCACCTACTTCATAGAAGGAGGAGATATAAACAATCTTGGACAACAGGGTGAGTAGGAGCACAAGACATAAGCAATACTTTGAATACTTGGTGAAATGGTTGGGAAGACCTATTGAAGACTCATCTTGGTTGTCAGAAGCTGAGGTTAATCGTTTTGGTTTTCCTCTTGAGAAGTGACAAGGTCACTTTTCTTTCTACCATGGATGTCTAATGCAAGAGAATCCATGGTTGTTGGAAATATTGAATCAAACAAAAAGATGATATTTTGATGTTGGTTTGGTTTGAATAATGTTTTGAGAAGTAAGTTGAAAATATTAGGCCAAAAATCAGATATTAAATAATTAGTCAATTTTTTGTTGCCAAATAGTGTAGGAGTGCATTTTTAAAATTTGAAAAGCAAAGTGCCAACATGGATTTTGGAGTTATTGAAATGCATCATGGAGCATTTATTTATTTTTCTAACTGTGGAGCATCCTTTTTTCAGTTACATGGAATATCATTTTCAAAGGAGGCAAAAATCAGACTTTTGGAATGATTTAATTCTTTTTCTAATTGTTGGAGCAGCCTTTTTATTTTTATGGCTATATATTTTCAAAGAAGGAAAAAATCAGAATTTTGGAAAGAGTGCAAAAAGAAAAAAATGGTATTCACAATTTTTGGAAGCTAGTGAAAAAAATAGAGATTTTTTTTTGGGGATTTGGTTGTGAAGAGGGCGTGGAATCACTTCATGGAAAAGATGGAAGCCATTGTTGTTGCAGGTATGAAGGTATCTTGACAATAGACGAAGACAAGAATCCATTGTTGAAGACTGTAATAGTTTGCAGATTGAAGGTTATAGGTTGCAGATTGTAGATCGAATTTTGCACTTGAAAGAGAATGAGTTGTTTTTGTTATTTCTTATCATTGTAACCTATTTGTATTACTGATAATTAGTCCTATAGACTATATAATCTGATATAATCATATTTATTGAAGTTTGTAGGCACTTGTTCAAGTTTGGAACACAAGATATTTCTTCATAATTGCAGATTTTTTCATTCAAATCATTGTTGTTTGTGTTGTGATTCTTTGAGAGAGGGTTTTGTGTAGACCCCTCTTGCATCGATACCCTTTCGAAGAAGGTGATTTTTTGTCAAATCCTTCACTTGGGGATCTCAGTATTTCTTAAGGCCTTAGAATGTGATAAAATATTTATTGGGGTATGGTGTTGGATGTGGAATCTATTAGGCTCCTTTGTCTGCTCCAAAATTAAGGGGATGCAGACCAACCTTAGCGTCGGCCAGGGACTAAGTTCACATGGATATTGGTCAATTTCATCCCCAACTAGTTCGTTAATGTTAATTTTATCCTACAATTGTAGAGGGTTGGGGATACCCTCTAAGAAATTAAGCCTCAAAAGATTGGTGGATTTGCATAAGCCAAAAGTTATGTTCTTACAAGAGATGACTGCTTGTGGTGATGTCACTTTGAATGATTTAATATCACTTCTACTTGGATGGGATTTTATCTACTTGGACACTCATGATAGATATGGTTTTATTATCACCGGATGGGTTTCAATGGATTTCCTATGTACTAACAGTTGGGCAATTTTTGTAGGTCTAGGAGCCTCTCTTTTCTCCAAGGAGTTTGGTAAATCATTCACTTTTATTAATATATTTATAGACCCTACTAGAACAAGGATTTATATTGGGAGAGTTTCTTTCATATGGGATTACTTATACAAGAGGGGGTGATCTTGGAGGGATTTGAATTTCACTCTGGAAGAAGATGAAATATAGGGATGTAATGCTCAAAAGGAATCACTTTCTTATTTTTTTGTTAGGAAGTTGGATGATAACTCCTTTTTTTATATGCTTCCTTCATGAATTAGACACAGGAGGAGGAACATGAGAACTGGAGAGGAGAGTATTGCTAAGAGACTAGATAGATTCCTAGTGAATGGAGGTATTCTTCAGGTGGCTTCCATCATCAAGCAATGGGTTGGATCTAGTGGTGATTCTGACCATTTTCCTATTATGATGGAGGTGGATTTGGGAAATCTAAAGCCTCCTAGTCCTTTTAAGTTTTGTTCCCAGTTGGATCTAGAGGATGATGGGTTTGGTCAAATGGTCAAAGACCTGTGGCTCCCTTTTAATGGTAATAGAAGGGAATATGCATCTTTACAATTCTTATATAATCTTAAAAAGATTAAATTAGAATTGGTTTCTTGAGAAGCTAAGTGAAGGAAGGGTTTGTAGAATTACTTGAGAGTAACTGATATTGAATTGGAATCCTTTTATTCTAATAACTTGAAATTCTATAGGAATTTGGAGTAGAAGAAATAGATTGTTGAGCTAGAATCACAAAAAATGAAAATTTTAGCCGAGAATGAGTCCCTATGGAGACTCAAAAGTAGAGCCACTTGACAGAAAAATGGTGATGATAATACAAAGCTTTTTCACAATTATGTGAACCATATGAAGAACATTAATTATCTATGGAAGTTGGAGATTGAGAATGGAGAGACAGTCTATGGTTTCAAGAATTTGGCAGAGATGGGATTTAAACACTTCAACACCTTGTATTAGGAAGATGAAAGAGCCTCTACTTCCTAAATGATGAGAGTTATTACTATGTATCCATCTTTTGTCAATGAAGATCAAAATAATTCTCTTATAAATCATGCTACAATTGAGGAATTAAAGAAAGTTGTTATGATTCTGCAAAAGGATAAGATCCCAGACACTGATGGCTGGCCTGTAGAGTTATTTTCATCTTGTATGGATCTTTTTTATTCTTATCTTCTCATTGTTATTGAGGAATCCATGTTGAATGGTAGAGTTATTGTTGCTTTTAATGCTATATTTATTACTCTTACTCCTAAATTTGATAAAGCTATCACATTGGAGGATTTTAGACCCATGTCCCTATGTAATTGTTTATACAATTTGATAGCCAATATTATATCCGGGAGGATAAAGGGAATTCTTTCTACCTCAGTCTCTCAGGAACAATTTGCATTTCTAAATGGAAAACAAATACATGACACAATTGGAACATCCCAAGAGGTCATCCATATAGTTAAGGTAAATCATTATCCAGATATGATTGTTAATGTAATGTCTCTTTTTAGAAATTTATTAAAATGGTGAAATTTTCAACTTTTTCCACTAGTTCGACCTTTGACTAGTATTGGTCTCTTGGTCTCCAAATGCTCCCAAATTGTTACATAAGGTGTATGGATGATATTATGACATAATTATGAGTTTCAAGTATGATTTATATTCTTCAAGAGGCTTCTTCAACTCTCCTTTAAGTTCTTGCCAAAGTAGGGAGTTTGACTAGCAATTTCTCCTTGACTAGTATTGGTCTCGTGGTCTCCAAATGACTCAAAATGATTGTATAATGGGTCTGAACGTATTTGAGAGGTATTAAGAAATATAAACAAGGATGATGGATACTTAAAAACACTTAAAACACTTCTTCAACATTCATTTACAATCTGTACAAAGTAGGGAATATTATTAGTAATTTCGAGCTTCAAATCCCCCAAGGGTAGTGGACAAAGATGGCTTCCCAAATGGTGTTAAACCATTCCAAATTTATGAATAGAGGTATGGTACTGATAAGTGGATTTAATGAGCTCCCCAATGTATCCTTAATTATTTCTTATGGATGTCTTCAAATCCTTAAAATCATATGTTTATATGCAAGATTTCACATAGGGGTAAAAGCTAGTTATTTTCACCATGACTTATGAAATTCGAATTTTAGGTGCCAAGGACTTATGCTCTATTAATGAAAATGATTAAGAACTTTAATAACAATCCATACATAAAAAAAATCACAGATAATAACTGCTATAACTTGAAATAGTGTCTCTTCAAACTCCAACAACAAGATCTAGGGGAAATGGCATCATTTATGCATTGTTTGGTATTTTTACATAACTAAACTTAATATTTCAACCTGAGAGTCTCATGAGAAGTACAAATAGAGTATATATATCATATTACAAAGATATGGGGCATCAAGAGATATCCCAAAGAGTTCATCACCTCAAAAAGTGCGCCTCTCCTCAAGGAGCAAGAATATGCCAAGAAATAGAAGAATGGTTGTAGAAGCAAGCTAAAAGAGATGTGACCATGAGCTGCCCTGTAGTTCAACCTATAACAAAAGACTCCATTAAAGATCCAAATGAAAGGTTTGAATGGCATTTCCATTTACCAACTAGGACGGGAATCTTTCACCCTCGAAATTGGTACTAAGGCAAGTAGAGTAGCACTCCACTAGCTCTTCTCTCCCAAATGCAAAATGAAAATTCTAAAATGATCAAAATGTTGATGTATTTGTAAATTCGGAATGTATTTCATATATGTATATTGTATTCCTATAGAGATGTTATTATTCCTCTATACGGAAGTGTTTGTATTCCTATAGAGATGTTATTATTCCTCTATACGGAAGTGTCGTCATTTATATTGTAAGTGTCGTAACTTATACTTGATGGGTTATTAGACCACCTTGTTGGGGTCGGCCCTGTATAAGTCATGTGGGTTAAAGGGTTATTAGACCACCCTATTGGGAGTTGGCCCTGTCAGCATTATTTTATGTGGTTAAGTTAAGGCCGACCTAGTAAAGCTTATTAGGCAAGTCAAGTCAAGTATAAATAGAGTACAGGAGGCACCCTATTTGATCATTCTATTATTCACTCACACACTCATTGGAGAGTGGCGCACATGTGATGAAGGAGGAGTAGCTTATAGGAGAAGACTATCTCTTATGCTTGGGTTGTATCATTGTTCTATCTATCTCTGAGGAAGTTGCGAGGTTTTTCACCTTCTTGGTTTTCCTCGGTGAAACTCTGTGTCTCTTGTGTGCTTGCATTATTGTGTCCATGATTGATATGCTGTAGATATGCTGTACATGTTGTTCTCTCAGTTAAGATCCTAGATCATATTGAAGTAAATTCTGAAAAACTAACATGGTATCAGAGCTACCCTGAAAGAAGGCATGGTATGGCATTTATGACACTTGTTGCACTTGCAAAGCTAGGGCTTGATATAGCAAAAACCAGTCATCGTAGCACTTTCGCTATAAATACATTTTGGAGAGGTTTCAGGATCTGAAAATCTTACAGGTCGCAGATAAGATCCCCATGTACGTTGTGTCCAAAGGACAACCTCTAATTCGTCGTAATTTGTGATTTATGATCAGTACCAGTTAGGGTTTCTGCCTCTTCCAGATCTCAATCATAAATAGGTGACCTAGGGAAAAAGGTCACAACTTGGGATAGGAAGCTCTAAATGAAATTTAGTAAAAAGTGATAGGCAGGAAATGGACTGTACTTTCATAGGTAGGTTTTTCAGAGGCCGAAATTGAACCAGTGACACATGGAACTCCGTACAAGTTTGCGCTCCTGTTTTATCCCATAAACAGGTCACATTGCGACACTTGGAATAAATCTCTCAGAGAATCCATTTGAGGCCAGACCTGTGGGTTTGGAAAGATAACAGGTCAGGCTACCACAGGAATAAGTTTCAGACCATGTAGATCTAAAATTTTGGAGTTACACCAGAAACAATAAGGTGCATATTTCTGTCAAAACAGAATTGGATTTTGAGCACCTTCATTCATGGCTCTGGGAATTTAGGGTTTTGGAGAATGTTGCCAATTTTTGTATCGGAGACCACGGATAAATGCTCCTCATCAAAATCAAAATTTAGAGACCAAGATCGAATTTTTTGGTTGGGAAAAAGTTGGGCTTGATCAAACCCTAGTTCGCGACTTTGATCGAAAAAGTGGAAAATTAGGGCTTCTGCAAAAATGGGAATTTTTGAAATCTGTGACCATAGCTGGAAGCTCCTTGGAAAAATTGAAGTTTAGAGATTTGGATCAAACTATTTGGTTGGGTGAAGCTCTGGGAAACTCAAACCCTAATTCAGGGTCCTCCCTAGTGAATCCAAAAGATTGAAAAGCAAATTTGAGGGGTGAAACTTTACAGTTTTCAAATTCTGAGTATACGAGGTTGATCAGCTCAACAAGGTGCATCTTTCTATCCTTTCCAAAGTTTGAAATTCAAAGTTTGAATTTTTAGGGTTTCCCTGACAAACCCTAATCCAACTCCAGATCCAGTTTCTGCAAATCAAGTGGATTGGGTTAATCCTAGAAGAGAATGGATTGGTCACCTGCATAAGTGAAGAAGTTCCTGTTTCAGAGGGAGATGAGGCTAACGCCTTACATAAGAAGATTACAAGCAACCTCGACAGGTATGAATTACGAGTATGTTTCGAAATCTATTCATGATCAAGTTTATGATATGTTTGTCTTCATTAAGATTAGTACAATCTTGATTAATTTTAGACTTGTTGTATCACCTTAATAAAAATATGAATGCATGATAGAAGATATTCATTGAATAGGGTTTTGACACTTATGATTGTACTAATGCATTGTGGTGTTGTATGAGGTTGATGCTGTCCGCTAACATGAAAGGTACATCAAGAAAGACAAATCATGTTCTAGTTCAAGAACATATGACCATGGTGACATAAAGACAAAGATTCATCCATTGTCATGGATCACATAGAAGATCTTCTTACGAGGTATGTATAACTTGGTTCTATAATGGTTAACCTATGAGATATGCAGGTTACTAGCACAAGTCATTGAAGAGAACAAGAAGACATTATGCGGGTATGTTAGACATAACTAGCTAGCATGCTAATCCAGGTATGTTTTTCCTATATCAAGTTAGAATCCTACCTTGTGTTAGGATCTTATACCTTTGTATGATTGATAATGATTATTCATGAAGTTAGAAATTTAAGTTAGCAAGGATTTATGCATATTATGTCTCTTATCTTGATTGATGATATGACTAACCAGAAGAGTCCTATGGTCAAATAAGAATATGCATGAGTAAAAGAAGTCTTCCCTGAAACCTTGAGTACTAATGCTTATTATCTATGTTTGAAATGATCATGACTTTACATGTTTAATATTATTGTGTTTTGATAGTATTAAGATTATACTAATGAACGTATGATTATGTATGAGATCTCGAGGACAACACAATGATGATACTAGTAAGTATGCATAGTGATCGAGGATGGATATAAGTTCAAAGACAGGTAATCCAGGAAGCAAAGATCAAGAGGGAGCACACTCTAGTAGTTCCTGCAAGGAAGCAAATATTGAGAGGGAGTCCACCATACAACCAAACAAAGATAAGTATTTGAATTGTCATTTCTTGCATACTTGTTTGTTTAAATAATATTGCTCAATGATGTATATGCTTATGTTCCTAGACTTAGGGTGTGTATTATGCATATTAGAATAATTGCATTAATGAAAAGTATACTACTAATATGCATGTGATGGGTAAGTGGCCTATGGCACTGTACAACATTCCATTGCTACTTATCTAGAATGAAACCTCTTTGCTGACATGTTGGGAGTTGTGCACACTCTTAACAATGTTCTGATAGAGATTGGAAGGCATCTAGAAGGTTACGGGATATGGATAAATGCTGTATTGAAGCATTGGCTAAGATAATTGCATGACATATGCCTTTATGTATAAGACTTTGTTATGTAAACTATGAGAATTTTCTAATCATGAAATTGAATTTGAATTGTAGGAAAGATCGTGTATAATCACCTACAAAAGAAGGACTAGAACATTTGTTCCAGCAAACGAAATTCAAAGAAAACTATTGTTAAAATTCAATATGCTAAGACAGAAAATAGCAGCATTACATTCCATTTGACAATAATAGCATATAAAGGATCACTGAAGAAACAACAAGCATAGCATAAACACAAGAGACAGAGATTTATCCTGGGAAACCCTCATGGGGTAGAAAACCCAGCAAAGCTTCCTCAATATAGATGACCAGCAATATACAAATATGAAACCCTGAGATATGATCTCCTCCTCCACAATAGCAGACCTCTCCTCCACAAGTGCGCTATCCTCAAGTGTGTGTATCAAATGAGGAACACACCTCCTCTATTTATACACTACTTTGATATGTATTTTACACAAGTACATGTAGGCTCGTATTTAACCATTAGGTTAAATACCCCATTATAACTGACTGGGCCGACCCCCACATGGTGGGTCTAATAACCCTAGTTACCACAACCAACTTGGAGGAATAAACATCTCCGGATTTATAGTATAATCACATCGGAGGTATGGAACATCTCCGAAATAAATAATATACAAATATAATATTCTTTGAAGTTACAATATTTCAACACTCCCCCTTAACGATAAGGATATTATAACAGTATCTGCACGAGCAAGGAGTCATCAACATCATACATGATACATCTATATATCATCGGAAGCTTTCTTCAGTTCATCATCATCAGTAACTTAACTAGTTACTGGAGTATCGATATCACTCGATCATCAGCATCGATATCATCACTGTCATCAGTATTGTCATCATATGATCAGCATCGTCATCACATGATCAGTCGCATCGTCATCATACGATCAACAACATCGTCATCATACGATCAACAACATCATCATCATACGATCAGCAGCATCGTCATCATACAATCAACATCATCGTCATCATACGATCAACAGCATCGTCATCATACGATCAGCAGCATCGTCATCATACGATCAGCAGCATCGTCATTAGCATCGTCATCATACGATCAACAGCATCATCATCAGCATCTTCATCATACGATCAACAACATCGTCATCATACGATCAACAGCATCGTCATCAGCATCGTCATCACATTACAGGATGATCAATCCTTATCTCTTTTAAGACAAGTCTCATGTCTAGGGACACTTCAATCCCGACCACAGTGCCAGTCCTCTTTCATACTGGATGTGTCACATCTACAGAGCCAGCCCTGTTTCATGCTGGATGTATCACATCTACAGAGCCAACCCTGTTTCATGCTGGATGTATCACAACTACAGAGCCAGCCCTGTTTCATGCTGGATGTATCACAACTACAGAGCCAGCTCTGTTTCATGCTGGATGTATCACAACTACAGAGCCAGCCCTGTTTCATGCTGGATGTATCACAACTATAGAGCCATCCCTGTTTCATGCTGGATGTATCACAACTACAGAGCCAGCCCTGTTTCATGCTGGATGTATCACAACTACAGAGACAGCCCTGTTTCATGCTGGATGTATCACAACTACAGAGCCAACCCTGTTTCATGCTGGATGTATCACAACTACAGAGCCAACCCTGTTTCATGCTGGATGTATCACAACTACAGAGCCAGCCCTATTTCATGCTGGATGTATCACAACTACAGAGCCAGCCCTGTTTCATGCTGGATGTAACCTAGAGCAATCCTAGGATTTGTCACGTACATTTTGAACCGAGGTCCAGGGACGATCCAGTCCTATCGTTCTGTTATCGGAGACCTCATGTCTACGGCTCTTCTTTAGGACTGAAGTCCGGGAATGATCCAATCCCCTCACATGTTCACTAAAAACTTCATTTTCGAAGACATACGTCTACGGCTCTTCTTTCGGACTGAAGTCCATGAATGATCCAATCCCTTCACATGTTCACTGAAAACTTCATTTTCGAAGACATACGTCTACGGCTCTTCTTTCGGACTGAAGTCCAGGAATGATCCAATCCCTTCACATGTTCACCAAGAACTTCATTTTCGAAGACATACGTCTACGGATCTTCTTTCGGACTGAAGTCCAGGAATGATCCAATCCCTTCACATGTTCACCAAGAACTTCATTTTCGAAGACGTACGTCTACGACTCTTTTTTCGGACTGAAGTCCAGGAATGATCCAATCCCTTCACATGTTCACCAAGAACTTCATTTTCGAAGACATACGTCTACGGCTCTTCTTTCAGACTAAAGTCCAGGAATGATCCGATCCCTTCACATGTTCACCAAAACATGTATCATCAAAACATGTATCATCACAACATGTATCATCATCATGTATAACCACAACATGTATCATCATCATCAAAACATGTATAACCACAACATGTATCATCATCATCAAAACATGTATAACCACAACATGTATCATCATCATCAAAACATGTATAACCACAACATGTATCATCATCATCAAAACATGTATCATCATCATCAAAACATGTATCATCAAAACATGTATCATCAAAATATGTATCATCATCATCAAAATATAAGAGTCCTAAATCTAAATAATTCTAAATAATTAAATGCAGTAAAAAGTAACCTCATCATTGATGAGACAGACTAGTTATCAGATACTATGCTACTCCCCCTTTCGAGGAGAGTTCTTTTGAACTATACTAAGCTTGTCTCGAAAGTATTCAAACTTCACTCGAGACAGAGGTTTAGTCAAGATAATAGCAATCTGATCCTCAGTACTTATATATACGAGCTTGATAGCTCCTCTTTGCACCATATCTCGTATATAGAAGTATCGGATCTCTATGTGTTTTGACTTATCGTGGAACACAGGATTTTCATTCATCTTAATGCAGCTTTGAATGTCACACATAATCATAGTGGAATTCATTTCTAAGTCAAACACTCCATATAATATCTTTTGAAGCCACACTGCTTCACAACTGGCAGAGCAGACAGCTATATATTCTGCTTCAGTAGTACTGAGAGCCACACTAGAATGTTACTTGCTAAACCATGAGATCATGGTAGATTCAAGACTATAACATCCACCTGATGTACTCTTTCTGTCTGAGACACTTCCTGCCCAATCAGATTTTGAGTAACCATGTAATCGGAGTTCAAGACCTCCAAGATATTATAGACCAAAATCTAATGTACCTTTTAGGTACCTCACTACATGCTTTGTAGTTATTAAGTGAACCTTTCTAGGTTCTACTAGATACTGACTTAGGGTATTTACAACAAAGCATATATCTGGCCTAGTATTTGTTAAATACGTCAATGACCTAATGATTTGTCTATAAATAGGGTTAGGTCCACTAAATACGATGAGTCATTAACTAACAACTTCAAGTTGGAGTCCATGGGAGTGGCCATGGCTTTATACTCCAACACATCAAATCCTTTTTAGAAACTTCACAGCATACTTACCTTGAAATAAAAGATTCCTTTTTGGATATTGCCATACTTCTAGACCTAAGAAGTAGTGCATTAATCCGAGATCTTTCATTTTCATTTCTGCAGCCATTTTCATGACCTGTTTCTCATTCCTTGTCAGAAAGAGATCATCGTCATACAATAATGGTATGATAGGTTCATCATCCACAACCTTAAGGTAAAGGTTAGGAACAACTTTACTTCTGGTAAAGCCCAAGCTTTGTCATGAAGCTGTCAATTGTCCATTATTCACACTCAACATTGAATGATCTTCTGCTTATCTATCTGTGCCATCTTTCGTCAGATGGGTCTACTAATATGAGCCTCAAAATCATTCGAACTCTGTGGTGAGTTCCTTCTTGCATCCATGTCATATGTGTATAGAACCCATATTAAACCTTGTAGCAAAGGTTGAGATCCACATCACCCATGATGATCATTAAGCTCATCAATTGACTACCGATCCTGGGAACCCATACAGAACCTGATTACATTATTAAGAGAATGGTCTCATCTAGTCCCTTGGAGTAAAACATCTCATCATGATTCTCTTCCTCTTTCTAAGAGAATCTCTTAACCACAAGCTTTCTATAGTGTGTTTGATTTTTAAATCTTTTGTTGAACATCCATCGCTCATCATTCATCGTGATCTTTCCTACAAATCAAAATTAAGTACATGATTAGTAATACTTCATAATCATCAAATCATATTGACATGATAACCTATTATGCATACAGATATCATTTACATAGTTATGCAACTATTTTGACCAATACTTTGGCACAACACTTTCCCATATCCTGTATGCATACCGTGGCTATCTAGATGCCTTCCATCTCTACCAGAACATACTATCGAGAGTGTGCACAGCTCTCGACATGTCAGCAAAGAGGTTTCATTCTAGACAAGCAACAATGTAATGTTTGTCCAACTTACCAATCATATGCACATTAGTAGTATACTGTTCAATGCTCTATGAATGTTTACACTCAGCATTATATATTCTAGGAATACAAATATGCATACAACCTATTACAGGCAATATCATTACTATTTCAAATAACAACTCAAATACTTATCTTTTATGTTTGTGTGGTTGCCTCCCGCTTGATCTTCTGTATGTCTTTTGAACTTCTATTCATTATGTACCACTGTGCATGCTCAAGAGTCATCCTCACAAACATATACTCATTAGTATATTCTAAATGCTATCAAAACATTATAGTACTAAATAATCTTGAAAATGTATAGTCATGATTATAGTTAATAAACATTAGTATTCAAGATTTCAGGGAAGTCTTCTTTTACTCATGCATATCATCAATCAAGATAAAAGATATAATATGCATAATCCCTTGATTACTAACTTTATGAATAAGCATAACCAATCATTCCAAGTATACTTATATAAGGGATCCTAACACAAGGTAAGATTCATGGGAAACATACCTGGATTAGTATACCTACTTGGTTATGTACAACATACCTAAACAATCTCTTCAATGATTTAGAGATCCTGAGCTAGAACCTGCATGTCTCATAGGTTAAGCATAATATAACAAATTCATACATACCTCGTAAGTAGAACAAAGATTGTGGATGAGTCTTTGTCTTCATGTTTTCATGGTCATGGAACCTGATTTGTCTTTTGTGATGTACCTGTATCTTGTTAGCAGACAACATCAACCTCACACAACATCATAATGGATTAGTATAATCATAAGTGTCAACACCCTAACCAATGAATATCTTCTATCATGCATTCATAATTTTGTTAAGGTGATACAACAAATCTAAAATCAAGATTGTACTAACCGTAATAACATGAAGAAAAACATACCATAAACTTAATCATGAAAAAATCTCAAAACATACCTCGATGAGTCATACCTGTCGAGATCACTTGTAATCTCCTTATGTAAAGCCTTAGCCTCATCTCCCTTTGAAATAGGAACTCCTTCACTTATGCAGGTGACCACTCCATCTTCTTCTAGGATTAACCCTATCCACTTGATTTGCAAGAACTGGACCTGGATCTGGATATGGGTTTGTCAGAGAAACCCCAAAAATTCAAACTTTGAATTTCAAACTTCCGAAAGGATAGAAATATGCGCCTTGATGAGCTGATCAAACTGATATATTCAGAATTTGAAAACTGCAAAGTTTCACTCCTCAATTTTGCCTTTGAAACTTCTGGATTCACTGGACGTGACCCTGAACTGGGGTTTGATGAATCCTACTCTTCTTCCCAATCAAAATGTTTGATCCAAATCTCTAAGCTTCTATTTTTCTGAGGAGCTTCCAGCCATGGTCACAGATTTAAAAAATTCCCATTTTTGCAGAAGCCCTAATTTTCCACTTTTTTGATCAAAGTCCCGAACTAGGGTTTGTTCAAGCCCGGCCTTCTGCCCAACCAAAAAAATCTGATCTTGGTCTCTAAATTTCTATTTTGATGAGTAGCATTCAGCCGCGGTCTCCGTTTACAAAAATTCCAACTTTCTTCAAAGCCCTAAATTCCGGAAGCCATGAATGAAGGTACTAAAAAATAATTCTGTTTTGACAGAAATATGTACCTGATTGTTTCTGGTGTAACTCCAAAATTTTCAATCCACAGGGTCTGAAAAAGTTTTCTGAGATAGCTTGACCTGTTATCTTTCCATCCTGACAGGTCTGACCTCAATTGGATTCTCTGAGAGAGAGTTATGTCAAATGTCGCAACGTGACCTGTTTTGGGATAAAACAGAAGAGCGAACTTGTACGGCGTGCCACGTGTCACTGTTTGAACTTCGGCCTCTGAAAAACTTTCCTGAGGTAGCTCGGCCTGTTATATTTCCATCCTGACAGGTCTGACCTCAATTGGACTCTCTGAGAGAGAGTTATGCCAAGTGTCGCAACATGACCGGTTTTGGGATAATACAGGAGAGCGAACTTGTACGGAGTTCCACGTGTCACTGGTTCAACTTCGGCCTCTGAAAACGTTTTTTGAGATATTACATACTGTGTAATACCTGTCACTTTTTACGAAATTTCATTTGGAGCTTCCTAGCCCAAGATATGACCTTTTTCCCAAGGTCACCTGATTTTGACTCAGATCTGGAAGAGGCAGAAACCCTATATTGTACAGATCATAAATGACAAAGTACTACGAATTAGAGGTTTTCCTTTGGACACAAGGTACCTGGAGATTTAATCTTCGTCCTGTAACAATTTCAGATCCGAAAAATTCTCCAAAACGGATTTATAGCGAAAGTGGTACGATGACTGGTTTTTTCTATGTAAAACCCTAACCTTCAAATTGTCGTAAGTAAAGCAAGTGTCGTTAGTGCCATACCTTGTCTTCCTTCAGGTTAGCTCTGATACCATGTTAAAATTCAATATGCTAAGACAGAAAATAGCAGCATTACATTCCATTTGACAATAATAGCATATACAGGATCACTGAAGAAACAACAAGCATAGCATAAACACAAGAGACAGAGATTTATCCTGGGAAATCCTCATGGGGTAGAAAACCCAGCAAAGCTTCCTCAATATAGATGACCAGCAATATACAAAGATGAAACCCTGAGATATGATCTCCTCCTCCACAATAGCAGACCTCTCCTCCACAAGTGCGCTATCCTCAAGTGTGTGTATCAAATGAGGAACACACCTCCTCTATTTATACACTACTTTGATATGTATTTTACACAAGTACATGTAGGCTCGTATTTAACCATTAGGTTAAATACCCCATTATAACTGACTGGGCCGACCCCCACATGGTGGGTCTAATAAACCTAGTTACCACAACCAACTTGGAGGAATAAACATCTCCGGATTTATAGTATAATCACATCGGAGGTATGGAACATCTCCGAAATAAATAATATACAAATATAATATTCTTTGAAGTTACAATATTTCAACAACTATCTATTGAAGATATTCAAGAATCTGAAGTTCCTAGGATTCAGGATGCAGTAATGGAAGAATTCCATGATCAAGGAATACCAGTTGATCGTGAGGAATGATGTTTGGGATGTGGTCCCAAGACCTGAAGGGAAGTCTATTGTGACTTCCAAGTGGATCTATAAGATCAAGCATGCTGCAGATGGTAGCATAGAGAAATACA
Organism: Larix kaempferi; assembly: GCA_027924585.1. Taxonomy (NCBI): domain Eukaryota; kingdom Viridiplantae; phylum Streptophyta; class Pinopsida; order Pinales; family Pinaceae; genus Larix; species Larix kaempferi. Next base: position 32,704,709 of record BSBM01000372.1, read on the forward strand.
AAGCAAGGTTGTAGCTCGTGGATTCTCCCAGAAAGAGGGAATAGACTATGAAGAGACTTTTTCTCCTGTAGCCAGATACACTTCTATCAGATCAGTACTTGCTCTGGATGCAGTGATGAAGTGGAAGATACACCAGATGGATGTCAAGGCAGCCTTCTTGAATGGTGTAGTCGAGGAGGAAGTGTATGTGGAGAAGCCACTTGGTTTTGAGACACATGACAGGAAGTCATATGTGTGCAGGTTGAAGAAATCCTTGAATGGCTTGAAGCAAGATCCTAGGACTTGGTATGGTAGGATAAACAACTTTCTATCCAGTTTGGGATTTACGAAGAGTAAAGCAGATTCCAACCTTTACTACAAGGTTGAGGAAGGCAATACTGTGATACTACTTCTATATGTGGATGACCTGTTTGTTACAAGTGAGGATGGATTGATTGACGATACCAAGAGGAAGCTTGCTCCCGAGTTCGAGATGAAGGACTTGGGGATGATGCACTATTTTCTAGGCATGGAGGTGTGGCAGAGTGCAGATGGGATCTTCCTTGGACAAGGGAAGTATGCAGTAGAGATCCTGAAGAGGTTCGGGATGATGGACTATAAAGCCATGGCCACACCTATGGCATCGAACCTGAAGCTTCTGTGTGATGCTTCATCTGATCCGGTTGATGTCACTATGTATTGTCAGATGATTGGGTCCTTGATGTACCTGACGAACACTAGACCAGATATTTACTTTGCGGTGAACACATTGAGTTAGTTCCTGACGGATCCCAGAGGTGTTCACCTGGTTGCTGTAAAGCATATTCTGAGGTACCTGAAGGGTACAATAGACTATGGGATCAAGTATGATGCGAATCAAAAGTTTAATCTGCAGGGTTATGTTGATTCGGACTGGGAAGGAAGTGCTTCAGATAGGAAGAGCACATATGGGTGTTGCTTCAGTATGGGATCAGGTGTGATATCTTGGTTTAGTAGGAAGCAGTCCTGTGTAGTACTGAGTACAGCCGAGGCAGAGTATGTTGCAGCTTGATTCGGCTAGTTGTGCGGCAGTATGGCTCCGGAAGCTACTGTCTGAGTTATTTGATCTACCATTAGAGGCTACTGGTATCTTTTGTGACAACCAGAGTTGTGTGAAGCTGTCTGAGAACCCGTTGTTCCACGACAGGTCGAAGGCATATGGTGCAGAGAGGAGCAGTGAAGCTCCTGTATGTTGCGACGGATGAGCAGGTTGCAAATGTGTTGATGAAACCACTAACCAAAGTGAATTTTTAATACTTCAAAGAGAGGCTTGGTGTTCTTCAAATTGACGACACTTCGAGGAAGAAGTGATGGACACATTTGCAGGAGCCATTCCAGGCATGGTGAGAGAAGGATCCTTCCCATGGCTATGGATGTAAGCGCTGGATGATGAGCATCAGGACGATGCTCTAGCTACTGCTCTGTATATGCATCATGTTGGATGCTGGATATGATTAGTTGGATCATGTATATGTATATGCATCATGTTGGCTGCTGGATATGATCAGTTAGATCATGTATATGTATATGCATCATGTTGGATGCTAGATATGATCAGTTGGATCATGCATTTGTATATGCATCATGTTGGATGCTTGATATGATCAGGTGGATCATGTATTTATGTATGTATCAGGTGGATACATTGTATGATCAGGTGGATCATGTATTTGTGTATGTTTCAGGTAGATACATTGTATGATTAGGTGGATCATGTATTTGTGTATGTATCAGGTGGATACATTGTATGATCAGGTGGATCATGTATGATGATATGTATCAGGTAGATACTTGGTATGCATCAGGTGGATGCATTGTATGATCAGGATGATCATGGATGACGAGCTTCAGGATGTTTCTCCAGATGATATGCATCAGGATGATGCTATGATGATGATCATGGATGACGAGCTTCAGGATGTTGCTCCATATGATATGCATCAGGATGATGCTATGATGATGATCAGGATGATCATGGATGGGGAGCTTCAGGATGTTGCTCCAGATGATATGCATTAGGATGATGCTATGATGATGATCAGGTTGATCATGTGATGATGTATATCAGGATGATGTATGGTGAGTATCAGGTTGATACTCTATGGCCATGGACAGGTTGTGCAAGGGTAGCATGTAATACGTCCTGGAGATATGGACAGGTTGTGCTAGTCACGTAAAAGGCCTCAGATGCTCTTTAGAGATCTTGCTTGGCAAGACACTCTTTTAAGGTTTTGCTAGACCACATGTAATACGTCCTGGAGACATGGACATGTTGTGTTAGTCACGTAAAATGCCTCAGATGCTCTTTAGAGATATTTCTTGGCAAGACACTCTTTTAAGGTTTTGTGGGGACCACATGTAATAAGTCCTGGAGATCTGGATAGGTTGTGCTAGTCACGTAAAAGGCCTCAGATGCTCTTTAGAGATCTTGCTTGGAAAGACACTCTTTTAAGGTTTGTGGTAGGGGTCACATGTAATAAGTCCTGGAGATCCGGACATGTTTTGCTAGACACGTAAAAGGCCTCGGATGCTCTTTAGAGATCTTGCTGGGAAAGACTCTCTTTTAAGGTTTTGTGACAGTCAACATGTAATAGCGCCATGGGAGATCTTGCCGGTCGTGCTTAGGAACATAAATGATCCTGGGATACTCTTTCGAGGTTTTGTTGACACACGTAATAAGTCCTGAGGATTCCACAATATGGCCAGTGATGATGAAGACCTACAAGTGGTGGGCCTACATCCAGTATGAAAAAGGACTGGCTCTGTAGAACTTCCTATGACGATTAGATTGGAGATTGATTGAGATAGCAGCAGCAGCGACGATGACGATGATCCAGTGATGTTGATCCAGAGAAGAAGACTTGTGCTAGCAGATCTGTGTCGAGAAATACCTTCCTAGTTAAGAGGGAGTGTTGAAGTATTTGTAACTTCGGAATGTATTTCATATATGTATATTGTATTCCTATAGAGATGTTATTATTCCTCTATACGGAAGTGTCGTCATTTATATTGTAAGTGTCGTAACTTATACTTGATGGGTTATTAGACCACCTTGTTGGGGTTGGCCCTGTATAAGTCATGTGGGTTAAACGGTTATTAGACCACCCTATTGGGGGTCGGCCCTGTCAGCATTATTTTATGTGGTTAAGTTAAGGCCGACCTAGTAAAGGTTATTAGGAAAGTCAAGTCAAGTATAAATAGAGTGTCAGAGGCACTCTATTTGATCATTTTATTATTCACTCACACACTCATTGGAGAGTGGCGCACATGTGAGGAAGGAGGAGTAGCTTCTAGGAGAAGAATATATCTTATGCTTGGGTTGTATCATTGCTCTATCTATCTCTGAGGAAGTTGCAGGGTTTTTCACCTTCTTGGTTTTCCCCGGTGAAATTCTGTGCCTCTTGTGTGCTTGCATTATTGTGTCCATGATTGATATGCTGTAGATATGTTGTACATGTTGTTCTATCAGTTAAGATCCTAGATCATATTGAAGTAAATTCTGATAAACTAACACAAAAAGCTACCATCCTTATTTGTTATTGTCTTTTATAAACTTATAATTTCCTCCATGGGTCGAATTCCTCCCAAGATCTTCATGCCAACTCAAGTTGGAAAGAGATTCCCAAGTATGCCACTTGTCCTTCCAATTCTAGCCCTCTCCTTCTCCAAATTCGAATTGGTGTCTCTTTGGCTGCCCTAAATCACTTGAGAGCCCTCTTGGAGGCTATTTTTAGCCCTGACATGTCATATATGTCAGATTTTAGCCTTCAGTTCTGATTTTTTCATAGGTGTCATAGCATCTTCAGCATTATTGTCATAGAGCTAGGGAATCTAGTCCAAGTGTCTCACTAGCTCCAAAATGCCTATTCCTCTTCCATGGGAGTTACTCTTCCACTCCAATTTGACCTTAATTGATTCATGCCAAGTATATTTACCTTCCAACTCATCCCATGAACCTTGGGCTTCTTATGGATTCGAAATGATAAGAGGAGGATGCCGTGTGGCATAGAAAATCTAGCTTGTGTGGGTCCCACATCCTCCATGTGTCTTCATGATCAATTGCCACTTTGATTTTCCCTTGCATTTATTTATTTATATCATTTATTAAATATTTATTCCATTCTAATGTTCAAACATCATTTATTATCCCCCTTATTTCAAATCCCAAAGCTTCCACCCCCCAACCTAGGGAACTAGTAATTTTCCTCCATGGCAGTTCATTTGTATGGGGATATTACAACTTTGAATTGGGAATTTATCTTAATGTGACCCACCTTTTCCATTTGGATCTAATTTCACATTATTACTAACTTGGATTTCATTCTTAGCATTTATTTGACCCTTAGCATCCATTTTGACAAACTATCATGATTATGGCCAAGGGGTTTAGGCCATTGTGACCCAATGCAAAATTTTGGGACATGACAAATCCTCCCTTCCAAATATTGCTTGTACTCAAGAATTGTAAACACATGTATGTGGAAGAACCTTCTTTCTGTTAAATTTTCAGAATTTACTTCAATCTGATCTAGGATCTTAACTGAGAGAACAACATGTACAACAAATCTACAGCATATCAATCATGAACACAATAATGCAAGCACACAAGAGACACAGAGTTTACTTGGGGAAAACCATAAAGGTGAAAAACCCCAATAACTTCCTTAGAGATAGATAGAGCAATGATACAACCAGAATACAAGAGATAGTCTTCTCTTAGTAGCAGAGCCTCCTCCTCCACAAGTGCGCCACTCTCCAAAGTGTGAGTGAGAGAATAGAATGTGTAAAATGAGAGAGACACACTCTCTATTTATACACTAACTTGACTTGACCTTTACTCAACTAGGTCGGCCTCAACCTAACCACTTAACATAATGCTGACTGGGCCGACCGCCACTAGGGTGGTCTAATAACCCTTTGACCCACATGGACGACCCCCAATAGGGTGGTCTAATAACCCTTTGATCCACATGACTTATACAAGGCCGACCCCAACAAGGTGGTCTAATAACCCATCAAGTATAAGTTACGACATTTACAATATAAATGACAACACTTCCGTATAGAGGAATAATAACATCCCTATAGGAATACAATATACATATATGTGAAATACATTCCGAAGTTACATATACATCAACACTCCCTCTTAACTAGGAAGGTATTTCTCGACACAGGTCTTCTAGCACAAGTCATCTTCTCTGGATCATCGTCACTTGATAATCGTCATCGAGTCATCATCATCGTCATTGCTGCTGCTATCTCAATCAATCTATGAATCTACCCGTCATAGGAAGTTCTACAGAGCTAGTCCTTTTTCATACTGGATGTAGGCCCACCACCTGCAGGTCTTCATCATCACTGGCCATACTGTGGAATCCTCAAGACTTATTACGTGCATCACAAAACCTCGAAAGAGCATCCCAGGATTTTACAAGCACACGACTCTACCTATAGGATCTCCTAGGGCCATATTATATGTGACCTCACCACAAAACCTCGCAAGAGCATCCCAGGATGTTACGAGCACACAGCTCTACCTATAGGATCTCCCAGGGACAGATTATATGTGGTCACCACAAAACCTCGTAAGAGCATCCCAGGCTGTTACGAGCACATAGCTCTACCTATAGGATCTCCCAGGGACAGATTATATGTGGTCATGGAAAAACCTCGCAAGAGCATCCCAGGACTTATTGCGGGCACACAGCCCAACCTATCGGATCTCCCAGGGACATATTATATGCCATAGAACAAAACCTCGAAAGAGCATCTGCCAGATATCCCAGGGCCAGATTATATGCCATAGGCAAAACCTCGAAAGACTATCTGCAGATCTCCCAGGGCCAAATTATATGTCCTCCCAGAGCAAAACCTCGAAATAGCATTTGCCAGATATCCCAGGGCCAAATTATATGCCATAGGAAAAACCTCAAAAGACTATCTGCAAATCTCCCAGGGCCAAATTATATGCTCATCTGCACAACCTGATCCACGGCCATAGAGTATCAACCTGATACTCACCATACATCATCCTGATGTACACATGATCATCCTGATCACCATCACTGCAACATCCTGCTGCATGTCATCTGGAGCAACGTCCTGAAGCTCGTCATCCATGATCATCCTGATCATACAATGCATCTACCTGATGCATACCAAGTATCTACCTGATACATATCATCATACATGATCCACCTGATCATACGATGTATCCACCTAATACAAATACAAATACATGATACATATCACCATACATGATCCACCTGATCATACAATGTATCCACCTGATACATATACAGATACATGGTCCAAGCATCCAACATGATGCATATACAAAATACATACAAATGATCCTACTGATCATATCCAGGATCCAACATGATGCGTACATACATATAAATGATCCAACTGATCATATCCAGCATCCAACATGATGCGTACATATATATACATATAAATGATCCAACTGATCATATCCAACATACAACATGATGCGTACATACATATAAGTATAAATGATCCAACTGATCATATCCAGCATCCAACATGATGCGTACATACATATAAATGATCCAACTGATCATACAAAGCAGAAACCAGAACATCATCCTGATGCTCATCATCCAGCGCTTACATCCACAGCCATGTGAAGGATCCTCCTTCCAACATGCTTGGAATGGATTCTGCAAATGTGTCCATCACTTCTTCCTCGAAGTGTCATCAATCCGAAGAACACCAAGCCTATCTCTGAAGTACTCGAACTTCACTCTGGCTAGTGGTTTCGTCAGCACATCTGCAATCTGCTCGTCCGTCGCAATGTACAGGAGCTTCACAGCTCCTCTCTGCACCATATCCCTGATATAGTGATATTTGATCTCTATGTGTTTCGACCTATCATGAAACACTGGTTTCTCGGACAGCTTCACACAACTCTAGTTATCACAAAGGATACAAGTAGCATCCAATGGGAGATCAAATAACTCAGATAGTAGCTTCCGTAGCCATACTGTCTCACAACTAGCTGAACAGGCTACAACATACTCTGCCTCAACTGTACTCAGTGCTACGCAGGACTGCTTCCTGCTAAACCAAGAGATCACACCTGATCCCATACTGAAGCAGCATCCAGATGTGATCTTCCTATCTGCAGCATGGCCAGCCCAATCTGAATCAGCATAACCCTGCAGGTTAAACTTTTTATTCGCTTCATACTTGAGCCCATAATCCACTGTACCCTTCAGGTACCTCAGAAAATGCTTTACAGCAACCAGGTGAACACTCCTCGGATCCATCAGGAACTGGCTCAATGTGTTCACCGCAAAGCAAATATATGGTCTCGTGTTCGTCAGGTACATCAAGGACCCAATCATCTAACGATACATAGAGACATCAACCGGCTCAGATGAAGCATCACAAAGAAGCTTCAAATTCGATGCCATAGGTGTGGCCATGGCCTTGCAATCCATCATCCCGAACCTCTTCAGGATCTCTACTGCATACTTCCCTTGTCCAAGGAAGATTCCATCTGCACTTTGCCACACCTCCATGCCAAAAAAAAATAGTGCATCATCCCCAAGTTCTTCATCTCGAACTCGGCAGCAAGCTTCCGTTGCGTGTCAGCAATCAATCTATATTCACCTGTAACAAACAGGTTATCCGCATACAAAAGTAGTATTATTGGATTGCCTTCCTCAACCTTGTAGTAAAGGTTGGAATCCGCTTTACTCTTGGTAAAGCCCAAAAATGGATAGAAAGCTATCTATCCTACCATACCAAGTTCTGCACATATATGACTCCCTGTCATGTTTCTCATAACCAAGTAGCTTCTCCACATACACTTCTTCAACTACACCATTTAAGAAAGCTGTCTTGAGATCCATTTGGTGTATCTTCCATTTCATCACTACATCCAGAGCAAGTACGGATCTAATGGAAGTGTATCTAGCTATAGGAGCAAAAGTCTCTATGCTACCACCTGCAGCATGCTTGATCTTGTGGATCCTCTTGGAAGTCACTACAGACTCCCCTTCAGGTCTTGGGATTGCATCCCAAACATCTTCATGATCGATTGGTACTCCTTGATCATGGCATTCTTCCTAGATCCTGGGAACTTCAATATCTTTAATATTTTCAATAGATAAATTTGTTGCTGAACAAATGTTGTAGTCCTTCTTTTGTAGGTGATGGTATACGATCTTTCCTACACAACAAGTTAAATTGCATGATTAGAAAACATCTCATAGTTTTCAGAACAAATTCTTACACATAAAGAAATATGTCATACAGTCATGCAATTATCTTAGCCAATGCTTCAATACAACATTTATCCATATCCCGTAACTTTCTAGATGCCTTCCAGTCTCTACCAGAACATTGTTAAGAGTTTGCACTACTCCCAACATGTCAGCAAAGAGGTTTCATTCTAGATAAGTAGCACTGGAATGTTGTACAGTGCCATAGGCCACTTACCCATCACATGCATATTAGTAGTATACTGTTCATTAATGTAATCATTCTAATATGCACAATACATATCCTAAGTCTAGGAACATGAGCATATACATCATTGAACAATTTTATTTAAACAAACAAATATGCAAGAAATGATAATTAAAAATACTTATCTTTGTTTGGTTTTGGGTGGACTCCCTCTGAGTCTTTGCTTCCTTGCAGGAGTTGTTGAAGTAGCTTCTTCTACACCTTTCTGTTGTGGAATGTAGAAAGATGGTAAACTCCCTCTGAATATCTGCATCCTTGCAGAAACTACTGGAGTGTGCTCCTTTGCTTTCTTGCAGGAACAACTGGAGTGTGCTCCCTCTTGATCTTTGCTTCCTGGATTACCTGTCCTTGAACTTACATCCATTTTTAATCACTATGCATGATTATTAGTATCATCATTGTGTTATCCTTGAGGTCTCATACATAATCACACATTTATTAGTATAATCTTAATACTATCAAAACACAATAATCTTAAACATGTATAGTCATGATCATTCACAGATAATAAACATTAGTACTCAAGGTTTCAGGGAAGTCTTCTTTTACTCATGCATATTCTTATTTGATCATAGGACTCTTCTGATTAGTTAAATCATCAATGCATAAACCCGTGATTACTCAAACCTATACCTTCATGATTCTTCTGGTTAGTCATATCATCAATTATGGTAAGAAACATAATATGCATACAGCCATGACTATTCAAACCTATGACTTCATGAATAATCATTATCAACAACACAACAGTATAAGATCGTAACACAAGGTAGGATTCTAGCTTGATATAGGAAAAACGTACCTGGATTAGCGTGCTAGCTAGTTATGTATAACATACCTGGATAATGTCTTATGGTTCTCTTCAGTGACTTGTGCTAGTAACCTGCATGTCTCATAGGTTAACCATTGTAGGACCAAGTTATACATACCTCGAAAGTAGATCTTCTATGTGATCCATGACAATGGATGAATCTTTGTCTTCATGTCACCATGATCATATGTTCTTGAAGTAGAACATGATTTGTCTTTCTTGGTGTACCTTTTATGTTAGCGAACAACATAAACCTCATACAACATCACAATGCATTAGTACATTCATAAGTGTCAAAACCTTAATCAATGAATATCTTCTATTAAGGTGATACGACAAGTCTAGTAATTAATCAAGATTGTACTGTAATGATATGAAGACAAACATATGATAAAATTAACCATGAAACATACCTGTAAGCCATACCTGTCTAGATTTCTTGTAATCTTCTTATGGAAGGCCTTAGCCTCATCTCCCTGTGAGACAGGAACTTCTTCACTTATGCAGGTGACCAATCCATATTCTTCTAGGATTAACCCAATCCACTTGATTTGCAAGAACTGGACCTAGAGCTGGATTAGGGTTTGTCAAGGAAACCCCAAAAATTCAAACTTTGAATTTCAAACTTCCGAAAGGATAGAAATATGCGCTTTGATGAGCTGATCAAGTTGGTATATTCAGAATTTGAAAACTGCAAAGTTTCACCCCTCAAAATTGCCTTTTAGATTTCTGGATTCACTAGGGATGACCCTAAATTAGGGTTTGAGTTTTCCGGAGCTTCACCCAACCAAAATATTTGATTCAAATCTCTAAGCTTTGATTTTTTTGAGGCGCTTCCAGCCGTGGTCACAGATTTCCAAAATTCCAAGTTTTGCAGAAGCCCTAATTTTCCATCTTTCCGATCAAAGTCCCGAACTGGGGTTTGATCAAGCCCGGCCTTCTGCCCAACCAAAAAATCTGATATTGGTCTCTAAATTTCGATTTTGATGATTTGCATCTATCTGTGGTCTTCGATTAGAGAAATTCCAACTTTCTCCGAAGCCCTAAATTCCGGAAGCCATGAATGAAGGTGCTCAAAAATAATTCTGTTTTGACAGAAATATGTACTTGATTGTTTCTGGTGTAACTTCGAACTTTTCGATCCAAAGGGTCTGAAACATTTTCCGGAGATAGCCTGACCTGTTATATTTCCATCCCTATAGGTATGACCTCAATTGGATTCTCTAAGAGAGAGTTATGCCAAGTGTCGCAATGTGACCTGTTTATGGGATAATACAGGAGAGTGAACTTGTACGGCGTTCCACGTGTCACTGGTTCAACTTCTGCCTTTGAAAACGTTTCCTGAGATATCCTGACCTGTTATCTTTCCATCCCGATATGTTTGACCTCGATTGGATTCTCTAAGAGAGAGTTATGCCAAGTGTCGCAACATGACCTGTTTATGGGATAATACAGGAGAGCGAACTTGTACGGCATTCCACGTGTCACTGGTTCCACTTCGGCCTCTGCAAATTTTTTTTGAGATAGTACAGTCTATGTACTACCTGTCACTTTTTACTAAATTTCATTTGGATCTTCCTAGCCCAAGTTATGACCTTTTTCCCAAGGTCACCCGATGTTGACTTAGATCTGGAAGAGGCAAAAACCCTATATTGTACAGATCATAAATCACAAAGTACAACGAATTAGAGGTTGTCCTTTGGAAAAAAGGTACATGGGGATCTGATATTCGACCTGTAAAAGTTTCAGATCCGACAACTTCTCCAAAATGGATTTATAGCGAAAGTTCTACGATGACTGGTTTTTTCTATATCAAGCCCTAGCATCGTAAGTGCAACAAGTGTCATACATGCCATATCATGCCTTCTTTCAGGCTAGCTCTGATACCATGTTAAATTTTTAGAATTTACTTCAATCTGATCTAGGATCTTAACTGAGAGAACAACATGTACAGCAAATCTACAACATATCAATCATGGACACAATAATGCAAGCACACAAGAGACACAGAGTTTACTTGGGGAAAACCATAAAGGTGAAAAACCCCAATAACTTCCTCAGAGATAGATAGAGCAATGATACAACCAGAATACAAGAGATAGTCTTCTCTTAGCAGCAGAGCCTCCTCCTCCACAAGTGCGCCACTCTCCAAAGTGTGAGTGAGAGAATAGAATGTGTAAAATGAGAGAGACACACTCTCTATTTATACACTAACTTGACTTGACCTTTACTCAACTAGGTCGGCCTCAACTTAACCACTTAACATAATGCTGACTGGGCTGACCCCCACTAGGGTGGTCTAATAACCCTTTGACCCACATGGCCGACCCCCAATAGGGTGGTCTAATAACCCTTTGACCCACATGACTTATACAGGGCCGACCCCAACAAGGTGGTCTAATAACCCATCAAGTATAAGTTACGACACTTACAATATAAATGACGACACTTCCATATAGAGGAATAATAACATCTCTATAGGAATACAATATACATATATGTGAAATACATTCCGAATTTACATATACATCAACACTTTCTTTCCAAAATTTGGCTTCCCAAAACTTCTCTTCTGGAACCTTGAGTAGAGCCACCCATGCACTACAATTGTGTGTTTCCAAAATCAAGGAGATGTGGATTTTCTTTTTCATTTTGATATCCCCTATAACATCACCACTAAACACAAAAATGTTAATTAAATCCATCAAATCCATGTTTGCACAATTACTCTTTACCTCTTTTATATTTTGGAAACCCCTTATGATACCATTGTAATTCTTGAAGTTACCACTGAGTTGCCCAACTTTCAGTATTTGAGATCCCATGAATATTTTAGAGAGGAACCACCATGATTGTTGCTGCACTACTCTGATTAAAATCACTTTATTAAGTGGGGAATCCATCCCCCATACTAGTTGTTTCCCCTAAAAATTGAAACCAATGAGACTAAGAATTATCCCAGGGTCCCATTGCTTGTATTTCACTCCAACAATTAGGAATGCTCTCCAACCCATACCATTAGGAAAGAGAAATCATGGATCCCATTTTCTTGTATGCATTCTTACAAACATCATGAGTACAAAATATATATCATCAAAGTACATAACAACATAATAAATATGTACATCAAGGAGGTGCCTCATCAAAAAATCATGAAAGTGCTTATACCTCCAAGTAAGTAGATCACCATTTTCCAAGTGAATACAAGCTTCAAGTGACCAATCAAATCTGATCCAATGACATAGGTGAGGATTCCATGTCCTATAATGCTGCTCCAAAAGGATGTAAGATGCATCAAAATAATCATCCATGTGTTCTTTCATCCAATAAGTGAATGAAGAACCTCCACTAAAATCTGAACCAAGTAGGGAACAAAGAAAACAATGAGCCTTCAAGGGGCTCACATAAGTAGAATTTGTGCATCAATGAACATGTGTATCATCAAGAAATAACATAGGATGTTGCTGCCAATAATAATTTGCTCCAATCATATATCTCTTCACCCAAGTAGTGGATGAATTTCCTCCAATATCAATGGAACTAAGCAAGGAGCAAGAAAAATCATGTGTCTTCAAGTGACTCAAGTGAACATCATAATTGCATCCATGTGGATGTGTCTCATCATAAGGTAATAAGGGATGCTTTTGAAAATGTAAATAAGACATGGCTCTAATAATGTCATCATATAAAGGAGAGATAGGAGTTTGATGCTCCTCATGTGGCACCATAAAAAATAAACCTTGCACCCATACTTCATTAGGATGAATGCTGCAAAATATGGAAGTGTATGATGTAGGAGAATGAACCAACTCACCCAAATGATCAGAAAGTGCAGAAGTGTTTTCATGTGAATGCTCCATAATGGTAGGATCATGCACCTCCCTCAAAAGGGCAAAACTTTCCTCATAGGTTGGTTCCAAGGTAGTGGAATAATACACTTCTTAAAAAATTGTGTCACCATTTCCAAGAGGAAACTCAAGTTCCTCTTCCACCACATCAAGTGTTTGGATGTCATCAAGCTCATATTAAAACACATCAAGCACATGAAAATTTTCATGTTTCTCATGATCTCCCATGTCATGAGAATCCTCCATGCAATCTACCATATGACAATTTGAAACATAGGAGGAAGAGCAAGTATATTGCAACCTTTCAAGAAGTTGCTTATTTTGAATTTTGAGTTTCTGAATATCCTCATTATTCTTCAAGGGTGCATCATGTAATAATTCATTAAACTCAACCAAATTGTTTCTGTCAAAAGGAAAAGACATGAAATTACCTTTGATTTTGCACATCGCTCTTTGGATCTTCTTTTCATTCATATTCAAAGACCATTCAAGAAAATGAGGCTCTTGCAAATGAGCCTCCTCATCTTCTTCCTTCTTTCTTGGACCAATTTCATGAAGCTCAAGTGGTGATGGGGAAGTTGATCTTGGTTCTTCTTCAACGGATACAAGGTATTTATTCTCATGCTTAATGGAACTTGGGCTTGCAGCAACACTTTCAAAAGTGATCTCTATGTCACCAACATAGAGGTGTGAGCACCCATCAGAAGGTACTCCTTCATAGTTTAAGCATCCATTAGTAGATGCTCTTTGTTTCATTTCCAAGGTAGAATGTGTCTTGAAATGATATTAAATACTTTCAATAGAACCTTCTTCACATTCATGTGATGTCTCTTCATCTTTTTCAGAGTCACTTGGGAGTGACTTTCGATCCTCTTCATGTACTGCTTCTTCTACTTCATTTATTTCAGAACTAGGTGGTTCATGGGTCTCCTCCTTTTGCTCCTTCAAGAAAGTTGATGCATTTTTCCCTTTGGTTTCCTTAAGATAAATATTATTTGGAATCTCTTTTTGAATAAATCCAAAAAAATATCCTCAAGTAGGACATGCATGCCTTCCCGGAAGCTTCATATATTTCATTGATCTTTTCACTCACACAAATATGATTTTCTCTCCAAGGTCCTTTACAAGAATGGCATAAAACTTTCTTCACTAACTCCACATATTTTGGAGTATTAATATTTTCTTTGGAATCAATAAATTTAGGTGTAGTAGGCCTTGGTGTTCTCTGAATTCATTTTCTCTATTATGGGGTCCTGTTCTTCACAAAAAATGCTCACCCATTGGCTTATTTTCCTCATAATGAGAACTATTGCTGCCTCCTATTACTCCTTTGCTCCCAAGTTGGCTAGCCAACAATTCGAATTCTTTCATCATCTGCTTGGTCATGTCTTCAAATATTGGTTTCATGAGTTTCCTAAGATTCTCTCCATCATCTGAGTTTCCCTTTTCATCCCTAGTCATAGTTTCCTCAAAAAATTGCTCTTCTTTTCCTACTTTTTCCTCTTTAACAAAAACACTTTTGGTTTCAATATCTAATGGTGGTCCATGAATTATTTTCCTCATGAATATAAGACCACATTAGGTTCCAATATCATGCTCCGATACCACTGTAATGTCCCTTTTTTGAAATTTATTAAAATGGTGAAATTTTCAACTTTTTCCACTAGTTCCACCTTTGACTAGTATTGGTCTCTTGGTCTCCAGATGACTCCAAATGCTCCCAAATTGTTACAGAAGGTGTATGGATGATATTAGGACACAATTATTAGGTTCCTGGATGCTTTATATTCTTCAAGAGTCTTCTTCAACTCTCCTTAAGTTTTGGCGAAAGTAGGGAGTTTTACTAGCAATTTCTCCTTGACTAGTATTGGTCTCTTGGTCTCCAAATGAATCCAAATGCTTGTATAATGATTTTAAAGGTATTTGAGAGGTATTAAGACATATAAAAGAGGCTTATGGATACTTAAAAACCCTTAAAACACTTCTGCAACATGCATTTAAAATCTGGACAAAGTAGGGAAGATTACTAGTAATTTCGAGCTTCAAATCCCCCAAGGGTAGTGGACAAATATAGATTCCCAAATGCTGTTAAAACCTTCCAAAATTCTGAACAGAGGTATGGTAATGATAAGTGGCTTTGATGAGCTCCCCAATTTATCCTTAACTAGTTCTTATGGCCTTCTACAACTCCTTAAAATCATATGTTTATATGCAAGATTTCACATAGGGGGAAAAGCTAGTTATTTTCACCGTGACTTATGAAATTCGACTTTTAGGTGCCAAGGGATTATGATATGTTAATGAAAATTATTCAGAATTTTAATAAAACTCAATACATCAACAAATTCACAGAGAATAACTGATATAACTCGAAATAGTGTCTCTTCAAACGCCAACAACAAGATCTAGGGGAAATGGCATCATTTATGCATTATTTGCTATTTTTGCATAACTCCACTTAGTATTTCGACCTGAGAGTCTCATGAGAAGTAAAAAATTTTATATATATCAGATTAAAAATATATGGGGCCTCAATATCTATCCCAAAGAGTTCATCACCTCAACAAGTGCGCCTCTCCTCAAGGAGCAAGAATATGCCAAGAAATAAAGGAATGGTTGTAGAAGCAAGCTGAAAGAGATGTGACCATGAGCTTTCCTATAGCTTCAACCTGTAACAAAATACTCCATTAAATCTACAAATGAAATGTCTGAATGGCCTTACAATTACCAACTAGGATGGGAATCTTTCACCCTCAAAATTGGTGCTAAGGCAAGTAAAGTAGCACTCCACTAGCTCTTCTCTCCCAAATGCAAAATGAAAATTCTAAAATGATAAAAAAATACCATACTTCTTTGTTATTGTCTTTTATAAACTTCTAAGGTCATCCATGGGTCTAATTCCTCCCAAGAGCTTCATTCCAACTCACGTTGGGAAGAGATTCTCAAGTATGCCACTTGTCCTTCCAATTCTAGCCCTCTCCTTCTCCAAATTCGAATTGGTGTCTCTTTGGCTTCCCTAACTCACTTGAGCGCCCTCTTGGAGACTATTTTTAGCCCTGACATGTCATATATGTCATATGTCAGCCTTTATGTCTGATTTGTGTCATAGGTTTCATAGCATCTTCATCATTGTTTTCATAGAGCTAGGGAATCTAGTCCAAGTGTCTCACTAGCTCCAAAATGCCTCTTCCTCTTCCATGGGAGTTACTCTTCCACTCCAATTCGACCTTAATTTATTCATGCCAAGTATATTTACCTTCCAAATCATCCCAAGAACCTTGGGCTTCTTATGGATTCGAAATGACAAGATGACAATGTCATGTGGCATAGAAAATCTAGCTTGTGTGGGTCCCACATCCTCCATGTGTCTTCATGATCAATTGCCACTTTGATTTTCCATTGTATTTATTTATTTAGATCCTTTATTAAATATTTATTCCAGTCTAATGTTCAAACATAATTTATTATCTCCCTTATTTCAAATACTAAAGCTTCCACCCCCCAACCTAGGGAACTAGTAATTTTCCTCCATGGCAGTTCATTTGGATGGGTATATTACAACTTTGAATTGGGAATTTATCTTAATGTGACCCACCTTGTCCATTTGGATCTAATTTCACATTATTACTAACTTGGATTTCATTCTTGGAATTTATTTGACCCTTAGCATCCATTTTAACAAAATATCATGAGTATGGCCAAGGGGCTTAGGCCATTGTGACCAATGCAAAATTTTGGGACATGACAATTAAGGTAGACTTGTCTAAGGCATATGACATAGTTAATTGGATTTATCTGAGATTTGTGTTTATACAGGTTTCCTTCCAGCTACAGTTTATAAATTGGATCATGTCTTGTGTTACTACATTTTATTTTGTTGCCTTAATCAATGGATCTACTTCCACTTTATTCAGACTGGGAAGGGGTCTCAGACAAGGATGCCCTCTGGGACCTCTCATGTTTATCTTGGTATTTGAAGGGATTGACAGAATTATCTTGCACACAAAGCATATAGGCTTTTTAAAAGGTATATCTGTTGGGGACTCCATTTTTGTTACTCATCCTTTTTTCGTTGATGATATTTTACTCTTCTCTAGTGGTTCTAGGAGAGAAGTGCGTATGTTACAGGGGTTCTTGAAAAATTTTGTATATGCTTTAGGTATGAGCTACAATATAAGGAAATATTATGTTTCTTTTATGAATATCGCACAGGAAGATATAGACTAGATCTTTACCCATTTAGTTTCCCCCCTGGTGAATATTGAGAATGGGCTCAAGTATCTTGGTTTTGTCTTGAAGCCTAATGATTATCATAGGTGGGACTGGTCTTGGTTAATTGGGAATATTGAGTAAATATTCCAAATATGGTGCAATAAATGGATTAGCAGAGGGGGCAAATTGGTTTTGGTAAAATATGTGCTTGAATGTGTTCCAATTTATTGGGTCTCTTTGTCCTATGTCACTATTGGTACTTTGGATAAAATTAGAAACATAAACTAAAATTTCTTATGGAAGGGGAGCAAAGATGGTTTCTCTCCACATTGGGAAACCTAGAATAAATTAGCTTGGCTAAAGGAGATGGGTGGCTAGCGGTTAAAGAACCCCTTTAGTTTTTCTAACGATTTACTAGCCAGCGGTGTTTGGAGAATTTTGAGAGGTGAGGGATTGTGGGTGAAGGTTGTATATAACAAATATATATCTCTCCTTTATGTTGAGGAATAATTTAGAACTAGATATAAATATTTTAGGAATGTCTCTATAATGTGGAGAGCTCCCCTATTGGCCTTTGATGTTATAGGTGACTGGTTGGAATGCCAAATTGGTAATGGAAGGAAGCTCAAATTGGGGCAAGTTTAATATACCCAATAAAAAAATTAGGAATATTATCTCCAAGGTTCCAATTTTAATTATGTTGATTTTCAACTTTTTCCCAAATAGTGGCTTATGAAGGATTGTGAGATGTTCTTATTCAACAACAGTGGAGTGTATGTGTATTTCTGATGTCCATTAAAGGTGTGAAACTCATTAATGTGTTTAGATTCCACTTATATGTGTCCCAAATAATATATGATATAACATTGGAAGTTGGTAAAGAAACTAGGAACACTAGTTCAATTTTGGCCACATCGAACATAAGGTTTTCAACTCTTCCAAAACACTACCATAGAGACTTGAATTATCCCAATATCAGTTTAATGGACTCAAATAGACTCAATTAAAACTATTTGACCCACTTATATACTGCAAATAACTTCCAAAGAAGTATGAAAGACACCCTCTCAAGACTAGTGAGAAACTAGCTCGATTTCCCCCACATAGGAATACTAGCCTTTCAACTTGACCCAAACACCTCCTAATAGACTCTAATCCTTCCAAATAGATTAAATAACACTCAAATACATATGAAAAATTATAAATGAATCAGTAACATACCACATGGGACTTCTATTAAAGTTTTACAATTAGTATTGTAAATGGCATAACCATATGAGAATTAGAAAGATTTAGCTCAATCATTAGAACGTCTCGTTGAATGAAAAAAAGTGTTTACCACTGGAAAAAATGCTATGAATGCATCAGAATAGGTCTCATATCCCATAAATTATCATAATTGTTCAAACCAAAACCATCATTCTGTGCCTCCTCCACCGATACAAGCTCTAAATTAACAAGAAACACCTCCGAATGATAGAGCAACATCCAAAAATGCTCCCTTTGTCACATAAAAGTCATATAATTTCTAAGAATTATATATTCAAGTGAAAATGTATCTAATGGTTCACCCTCATCAAGTAAGAACCCATAACTCCAACACCCAAATGCCCGGAAAACACCATAAACCTCTATTGCTAAAACATGAAATTCAAAACACCTGTAGATGAATTCGAACCAGTAATAGAATAGTATATAAACCTGCATCAACTGAATCTCACTTTAGAAATATGAGTGATTCCTCCTCGCTTGTCATTCACATGACGAACAATTGATAAATCTGAGTGATTTATCCTCTCTTGCTAGCTAGGGTGGAATCTTTCACCATCGAAACTAGTTATGTATAAAGGGGCACATCTCCCAAGCTTGAGAATCTCAATGGATCTCCAAAACCAAAATTCAAACGACCAAAACTTCCCTTCACTTGTATCTTCACTCTTTTTATAAATCTTCATGGAGCATTTCCCCCTCATTCACCACCTTGATAATTTTTCATTACTTTACCAAGTGACTTAATCCAATGCATCCCCTTAGTCCAATGGAGTGGTCCTTAGCAAAAATTTGGGGACATTATAGTCTTCCTTGCCCAAGATTGCTTGTCCTCAAGCAATTTAAATTTGGGTGTGGTAGTGCTTTTTATACTTACCCAACTTATTCACATTAATTTTTTTCCCTCCTTCCTTAGTGATGACTATTCATAAGGCTACAATTTCAGCTGGACCAAGTAAACACTCTATAGTCCAAAATATAAGCCACACTAAAGCTAAACATGGTATCATGGCTCCAAACCAATCAAAATGAGGTGAAGTATACCCTAATAACTATATGGTCCTGCAAAGAACTGGCATAGGAAACCTCCTAACCAATGCCAATAAGAAGAGTAACTCTATACTACAATCACTCAATCAAATCCCCAACAACCGGCCTGCTAAGAATATCATCATATGAAAGCCGAAGTTGACTCTCAACTCTCGGTCTGCTGCTATAAATATTCCTTGCATTGTAACTCTAAGATCCCCAAATAATATCAAAAGGGAACCACCATGATGCTATTGCATGAATTTATCATAACCATCCCATTCCCATACTCTTTCTGCATCCCCCTCTCCTGGATCTCCAAACTGAAAAATATATGAAAACTTAATCTAGCACCATGGATAGTTGCATGTATAGGCATCCAAGTGAAATCTACCATCCTACTTCCATAATCTATGTTTAGTATAGGAAAAGGAATTCTATCTAAATCACTGGCCATGACTCTTGGATACTCATGAACCCTAACAATCCCCTCAAGAGATAGCTCCATCTCTCCTACTATCCTGCCATCAACCCAGCTGAAACAACTGAGTCCAAGAATGATCCTAGGGTCCCAAATGAACTTGAGAAATGAATAGTTTCTATTGCATCGACCTCATAGGGTCCACTGCATAGTCTCCACACAAAGAGCCTCTTGTAGTCTCCTAAGCCACCCAACAGGAAAACATTGTATCCCTCCATTATAGGGTCTCCCACCTAGGAAACTAATCCTATGCTCCACATGGATAGGCTCTTGAAGGTGATGGATGACTCTACCACCTATGTCAGATACTAAACTACCAAACCAAGTAATACCAAGATCCCACTGACGATGTTACACCACTCCAATCATCACTTTTAGCTGGAACAATCTATCACCCTGAAGGATGCCAAGATTCCACCACCAAATTGGAAGTTCATCACTCCCAAGGCTCATCCGAACCTATGTGAGCCTCTATAGTATAACATGAAGCTACTCTTGTGCAATTTGCACACTCATAATATGTCTCACATCAATGTCACTGGTCCCATCCAATTGAATTGGATGAAACTCCCATGTCCAGCCATGTATAATTAAGGAATCATATAACAACAATAGATGCCTCTACTACTGCTTACAAAACTGAACACTGACTAGTATGCTCTGACCTCAATGTGTATCTTCCTCTATCATACATCTATCCACCAAATACATGGATGTGTAACCTCCTCTACTGGCTGGTCCATATAAAGTGTACACATATGTATCCTCCATTACTAAGTCTCTCTCCCATAGAGGCAGCTCACGATCCTCCTGATGAAAAACTATTACTTGGTCAACATTCTCCAAGTCAACTCTCTCCTCAAGTACCTTCATATATGAAATATCCTCATTATCAACCCCCACATGAGGCTCCTCCATCGAACCATGAATGTAATCATCCATATACAACTGGTTGTATGAAGTGTAGGAGCAAGGGTAACTCCCTACAAAGTTGTTCAACCTCCATATCTAATTCTTGAAGTGATTTTTGCTTGCTCTTCAAGGAATCATGGGTGATTTCAACTTCACCTTCTTCTTCTTGTAATGCACAATGGTAATCTCAGCAAGCCTAAGCAGTTGGTCTCTATCGAAAATCAGGTGTATGTAGTTAGTCTTCATGTCTTCCACTTCCTTTTGAATGGCTTCAAAATATGCAAAGGAAGATTCTACTTTCAAACTATCATCTACCCCTGAATCTCTCTAACAACAATCTATCACCAAGGCATTTGTGTCATCAAAATTTTTCATGGTTGTCCTAACATTCTCTTTACTTACCTTCAACTATCTTGCTAAGAGTTGGAGCTCATGGGAACATTCCTCCACTAAATTTTCTGGATTGTTTCGATTTTCATCCTCCCCAAAATAGTTGTCTAATGTCTGATATGAAAAATTAGAATGCTTATGGCATGAATCCACAACACTTAATGCATCTTTAACATCCAAATCAATATTAGAAGATTCTACAATACAATTATCCTCGTGTGGAAGGGATGCCATCACTTGATGATGCAAAGAAATATGATTGCTGCAAAAATCAGAATTTTTTTCATACCTTAGTGTCAAATATTCATCATTCCCATCTGGTTGATCTATGTGTGCATGCTGCTCCACTTTGTGTTCAGTTGGAAGACTCAACGCTACAATTTGTGTCCCTCTGATCCAATTTCTTATATGGCCACAGTGATTTTCTACACATGGATTCAATTTTTTGGTTCTCACACATGATGGATTTTTTTTGGTATCCTCATGGTCATCTGAAGGCTAAACAATGACAGTGAATTTATGGCCCTCTAAACCAATATTATGATAAGAACCTTTGGATTCTCCTTTTCTAGAGAAACCAAACATCTTCTCCACAATTTTTGATGTATAGCATTGTGATAGTAAGGCTTGACAGTGCTGCAAATTACTCTCTAAATTATGTTGTGTCTTATTAGATTGCTTCAATGACTTCTCATGGCCCTTCATTACCCTTTCCCAATCAACATTTTCCTCATTACTGGGCCATGTAGGAAGGAAAATGGGTAACATTCAACCATCTACAATTCTAGCCATTGAAGAAGCTTCCTCTTCAACTTTGTATATGTTTTCACAAAAGCAACCATGCAAATCATATGGTTTATGCAAGAACCCCACCGAAGGAATTAAACCATCTTCAAAAAATGATTCTTCCCATGTTAAGCTGATCTCCTCAAGCTCCCATACAACCCGTTCCAACCTCATCTCTACAAATCTTATTCCAAGTTTTTTTTCCTTTATTCAAGGTTCCTCTTGGTTCCCACAGATGTCAAGGAACATGCTTTGATACCACTGTAATATCCTCAATCATAAACTAGGAATATTATCTCAAAGGTTCCAACTTTAATTATGTTGATTTTCAACCTTTTTCCCAAACGATGGCTTATGAGATGTTCTCGTTCAACAATAGTGGAGTGTGTGTGTATTTATGATATCCATTAAATGTGTCCAGATCATTACTGTGTTTATATTTCACTGATATGTGTCCCAAATCAGATCTGATCTAAAATTGGAAGCTGGAAAAGAAACTAGGAACACTAGTTCAATTTTGGCCACACTGAACACGAGGTTTCCAACTCTTCCCAAACACTACCAGAGCGGCTCAAATTATCCCAATGTAAGTTTAATGGAATCAAATAGAATCAAATAAAACTATCTGACCCATTTATAGAGTCCAAATAACTTCCAAATAAGTATGAAAGACACACCGTCAAGACTAGTGAGAAACTAGCTCTATTTCCCCCACATAGGAATACTAGTTTTTCAACTTGACCAAAACACCTCCTAATTTAATCTAATCCTTCTAAAAAGATTCAATAAGACTCAAATACATCCAAACAAATATAAGTGACTTAGTAACATACCACATGGTAATTCTATTAAATTCTTACAATCAATACTATAAATGGCATAACCATATGAGAAATATTTATACATGGAATCACCAGTTACTCAAATATTGAACACCATATGAGGAAAACACTTGGATATTTATTATTCGTTGTATGGGAACATTAATTAGACTAATAAAAAAATTACATGGCTCTTACACAACTCGAAACTCATGAAATACTCAATTACAATTGTACAAGTTTGAACCTCTACCAGAAGAGATACGAAATGGAGTAGATTTCATAAAATGGGAACATCTTGGTCATCCGAAAACCTTTTTGAATGAAAAAAGTTTCAACAACTAGAAAAAATTCTCTAAACACAATGGAATAGGTATCACATCCCATAAATTCTCATAAGTGTCAAAACTAGAACCTTCATTCTGGCCCTCCTGTTGTGGGGAAAATGCACCTATAGTTCAGGGGAGAAACTACCAACTTACGGTGATAAAGATAGACTTACAAGCATTCTGCAAGTACAACAAATAAATGAAGAGATTAGGGTTTAGAGATGTAGGCACCTCATTCAGAAGGTTGATCCTAGCTTTGCTTCCCTCGCTCTTCAATGCTTATCCAGTGTCGCAATGCCCAGACCTGCAAAACAACTTGATACCTTTCTCAAACACATTTGACTACATATATAAGACTGATATTCATAATAGAAGAAGACATCAGATTATAAACAAACTGTAATCAAATATGAGACACATTAATAGGTCATATTTGGAAAGAGAAGAACGTCTGATCTTTATTGATGAATGAAAACAAGTACATAAATTTATACCTTCTTTCAAGCTTGGCACTTCACGAAACCTAGATTCAAGGTCTCCTGCTTCTGTTCTCCAAGGATCCCAGCCTCTAAGCAATTGTACTAGGGTTTACCAAAACTGAAGCACAAGAGAGGGGGATGAGGGTCTCCATTCCTCCAGCATAACTTTGTAATTGGGCTTGGTCTCCTCACATGACCCTTCTACCCTCCTTATATAGTCAATGAGGAAGAGGAAAAGAAGTTATAACCGCTCAAGAGGTTTCCCAACCAACTTAACTTACTCGAATTTCAAGATTTTGACCAAAACAGGGGTGTACGCTACTCTATAGTAGACAAAGTCGCGTACACATGGCAATGGGCGCTACTATTATAACAGTGGAGTCGCGCTCATAAGGGTATACACGCTACTATCATGCCTGTGTACCAGCGCTCATATTGAAAAATGGCCAAAAACAGGCTTTTCTGCTCATTTTCAGGAGATGGTTTGGTCTGGAAAAATGTTCCTAAGGGTCATATACATCAAATGGGTCAAGAATGAGGTAATTTCAACCATTTTTAATGTCCCAAATGACTTTTCTATCCACAAATGTCCTATTGTGTGACTGAACTTGTTCTCAAGAAGTGTCGTCATGCGACCAAGGGAAGAAAGTGTCGTCACGGACGGAGAGGTGTCATTTCAAGCTATAACAGATGCCCCCTAATGTATGAGGTCAGAGGGAGTGCGGGAAATGATGGCCGAAATACATTATAAATAAAAAAGAGTTGAATCATGGAGGAACGGAGAAACCAAGAATCATAGGCTCAAATGAAGTACCTGAAAGCAAAAGGCAATGCCAGACAAACTTATCCTTGGGGTAACTGTCCATGTTCAGATGGTGGAACATGACCTCCAAGAGGATACAATAATGATCCAAATACTGATGCATATATCATGGCCACTAGAATACAAGTGTGGATCCATGAGGAACATAAGTGTAAACATAGCCACATAAATACAAGGTGGATCTATGTCAAAACTGGAGAACATATCCATAGAGAACAAGCTGGATCTATGTCTCATCAAGAGCCAAAAAGAGTGTGGCTCAGTCTTGAGCAACTTGGGCGATAACATAAATAAGGTGATGCTATCGAGGATCCCAAGGTCTTCATCCAAAAACAACCCAAGGTACAAACCTATCCATGCGAATAAATGAGTTGATGTCGAACATGGGAGGTATCGTTTGATTACCGGTCATTGATGTATACCGTTAACAAACGCGAGTGTGTCCACCAATAATGAAAATGGAACCCAAGGTACCTAGTACATTGAAGCAAGTGCGAATAAGTGGTCTTGGCGTCGAACACTTGAAGAATCCATTGGATAGGAGACATTGATGTATTCCCATCTATCCAATAGCGAGGAAAACTACTACTAATGACTGCAATCCACAAGGTACTAACCGAAACTCTAAACTTCATTCCCAGAGCATAATGAGCTGAAGTCGATGGGAAGAAGTCCGTTGGAAGGGAGGCCTTAATGCATCCTCCATCATCCAACACGAGGGACACTCAAAAGGTATGAGCTGATTTGGAGTAGGACTAAACACACGATGAAACATACTGACACCAAGGAATGGCCGACACATGAGGTCAAGGAAACTGCAGAATGGTCGACACAGGTTATATCCTTGAACAGTGAGCACGACACAAGAGTGACTTAGGAAGCTTTGAACACACAGGAACCACGACGCAAGTCTGCAATGTAGGATACATTAACAGATTCTCCATATGATTGGAAGACTAACCAAACGGAGGAGTAGGAACTCTGAGATCAGGTTTACCCTAAGGCCAATGCTATAACCCAACTTGTTTGATAGACTCAAAACAGGTGCTTTGTTCAAGGAGATAGTTGACTTGCTGCCATCATATTGAAAGATATTTTAACATTCTTCCCTTCCCTTTCCTTTTTCATTTTTTAACGAGCTTGACAAAGAACTAAAGCATGCTCGACGGTATTTTCATATTTAAGGAGTCTGAAAAACCTAGAAGAAAACTCCATACACCTATCCGTGGATTTTATATCGAGCCCGGATTGGTTTGTGCTCGGCGGTGTTTTCTTGCTTATAGAGTTGAAAAACTTAAACAGTCCTCTATACACCTATCCGTGGATTTTATATCGAGCCTGGATTGGTATGTGCTCGGCTTGGTGTTTTCACATTTCGAGAGTCTGAAAACCCTAAAGATGACTCCAAAGGTCCTTTTTCGTAAAGTTAGTCTCCTTCCCCGAAAAAGTGTAAAATAATGGAAGAAGAACTCTTCTAGCGCATACAAGGGTATACCTAGAGTATACCTTTTCCGTAAATTATCCACCAAGGCCCGAAAAAGGGGTAATTCTATACCTAAGTGGATGTCGGTTCAGTTATTTTAACGAGCCCGAAAAGACAACTATGCTCGGCAAACTTTTCCTATTTAAGGAGTCTGAAAAGGGCTTAAAAGAACTCCATAGGGATCTTTTCCGTAAACGTTTAACGAGTCCGGAAAAGTAAACTCATGACCTCCTTACTGTTTTTAACGAGCTCAAAGGAGATACAGAAAATGATCACAACTTCCTTACTGTTTTTAATGAGCTCGAAGTGAAGATGAAAGAAATGCTCATAGCCTCCTTACTGTTTTTAACGAGCTCGAAGGAAAGGTGGAAGACTGCTCGTAACCTACTTACTGTTTTTAACGAGCTCGAAGTAAAAGAAGAATGCTCGAAACCTACTTACTGTTTTTAACGAGCTCGAAGTAAAGGTAGAAGAATGCTCGCAATGGGAGGAGACGAGTGTCAGGGACATGCAAAACTAGCTCCAAGCGCATGGAACAAAGCTATGCCTAATGCAAGGAACATGAGCAAGATAAGGACACTCAGGGTGTGTCTCCTCCAGGTAAAAGGTGTCAAATTGCAAAGGAAAAATGATACAGGGCTTAGTGGAAATGAGATCATAGATGGAGGCTTATATAACGAGCTAAAAGCGTGGAAGCCGGCTTCAGGCTCATTAGCGCAAGTGGGATCATAACAGATGCATATGCAACTTGAACATAAAGATGGGAGCCTTATCAGGGATGGCCAGAAATATATGAGGAAGAAAGATATGAGGCTTCTTCTCAAAGTCATGGTAAATCGAAAAAGGCTCCCAAGCCTATGAGAAAAACTCAGCATGGGCACCAGAATGGCATAAGGGTGCTGACTAGGGTGACCCATGTTAGGTAGGCTCTGCTGTCGGACTGGTGCACAATGCATAAAGAGATGGCTAACACACCAATATCCAACAGGTTCGACCCTATGGCGAATTCAGATGGCAAAAGGTTCAAATGCAACATAACAACGGGGAAGCCTAAACCTATATGCAAGGTTCCGAATATACCTGACATGGTCGCACAAGGTGTCGAAAAGGACCAATAAGCAAGTATACATCCAGCTAAGAATCCTGTCTCCAAAAAACATTAGTACCAGGATCATATCTAAAACATATGTAAGGAAAGACCCGATACAAGTCACTGTGGTAGAAATACTTTCAACTTCACTATCATCAACAACAGGCATAAACAAGGCAGAGTTTTCAAATGAAGACTCTATGGTACCCAAGCCCGAGGACTTACAATCAACAAGATAAACTTCAGGATGAAGAACAAAGTTGAAGGACATGATGGAATCTGCAGAAACAAATTCATCATCATGGGAGTTGAAAATTCTAGAAGCAGAATCAAACTCAGCAGGAACACCGATTTGCGGATCTATAGGAGAGTCCAAAAACTCAACAGTAGGAAGATCAGACTTTAAGGTCAACCATGGCTGGACATAACTGCGACTAGATCAACATCCAAATGAATGGCAGACTGTACTATAGACTCTAGGAAAACTTCATCGGAAGGAAGCATATTATCCCAGATAGAATACATATCTAAACATTCAGATGGAGGTGTCACTTGGTCAAAAGCTGGGACTAAATCCCGAGAAGGTAAGCATGAACTCAGAGACTTATTCTCAGTAGCAGTTGAACTCAAGGAACAATATGCCACATAAGTCCCATGTGACATAGTAGTGCCTAATGACGAGGGACCTAACTGGTCTACAGTTGGGTAATAAGGAGGATCAACGAATGCAAGCTGGTCGATGGTGACAATGTTTTCGTTATGAGGGAAATGCATCACACGAAAAAGCGTAGACACCACAGCATGCATAGCATAAACGTAATCACGCCCGAGGATCATATCAAAGTTCATAGGGTCCTTTAAAACCATAAAATCAACTAAGACTATTTTTCCACCCAAAGTAACAGGTGCCTGACGGAGGAATCCAAACGGTTCACTAGGTCTTTTATCGAAGGTCAACGGCCAATTAACAGCTGGAATACCATTAGGGAAACCCAAATCTCTCCAAGCATAAGCGGATAAGATACTAACATAAGCACCTTCATCAACAATGCATCGATCAACCGTATGGCTCCCGATATCAACCTTTATCTGGAAAGGTGTCGAAGAAGGAAGACGAGGCTCGGCTAGACTATTCCAATCAAAGGAAACAATCCTAGGGCTTGGTAGGGGTTCACATGGCACAGATGAAGTGCCCCCCTTTTCAGGAATATCCAAACTGCTAATGCATAAGACTTCAGCAGTAGGTGCATCAATCTCTGAAGGACTGATGGGATCGGTCGAAGATTGCATCGATTCGATCACTTCACTCTCCGAAGGAAGAGTGGGGTCGACCAAAGATTGCATTGGTTCAACCACTTTATCAACCAAAGGTTGATCTGACTGCAGGGAATCTATAGACAACTCAGGAATAGAGGTTCCTTCAGACATGGACCACACTCTTCGTGCCTCTGGAATGGCAGGGCATCGGTGAGTAAGGTGATCTCCCTTACAAAGTTTACAAGGGAACTTTGGTTTCCGTCCTATAGGTTAGACTCCTTTACAATGTCAGTACTCTCAGCATGACTAGCATTGGCTGACAGCTTGCCCCCAGCATGACTTGCAGTGGCTAGTTGCTCAGAAGCAGAAGAATTTTGAACTAAGGACCACACTTTTTGCACTTCTGGAAGTACAGGTCACAAGTAAGTAAGGTGATCTCCCTCGCAAAACTTACAAGGGAACTTAAGCTTCTGTTTTTTGGGTTTGTCGACAATGCCAACTCCCTCAGCTTGACTTGCAGTGGCTGATCTGGTGTCTCCAGTATGACTCACAGGAACTGGTGACTTGTCATTAATATGATTAGCAGTGATCAATGACGTGTCCTCAACATGACTGACAGTGGTTGAAGACAAACTTTCAGTATGATTTTCAGTGACTAAAAGTTTTCTCCCAGCATGACCTCCAGAGGCTGGGTAGGTGCCCCCTGCATGATTTGG
The DNA here is from genome assembly GCA_027924585.1 of Larix kaempferi. Lineage (NCBI taxonomy): Eukaryota > Viridiplantae > Streptophyta > Pinopsida > Pinales > Pinaceae > Larix > Larix kaempferi. The sequence goes on from BSBM01000372.1 coordinate 32,733,968, forward strand.
AAAGGCAGGGTGCTTGCCCCCAGCATGACTCACAGAGGCTGGGTTGCTTCCCCCTTGTTTTGGCATCTTCTTCCCATTCTTCCTCCGTCTATTCCTTTTAGACTGCTGGTTACTAGTATTGCTACTTTCGCCACATGAGGTAGAAGGAGGAGGAGAAGATGTTACTGGCAAGGGAGGCACAGGGTTCTGATGCTCTTGATTTGAGGTGCTCACAAAAGAAGCGTCAGGAGCATGCAAGGCATTTGGAGTGGAAAACAACCAAACCGGCAGCCCAATAGTGAATCCAGGAAGATTCAGAGTAGCCATTAAGGGAGTACCAATGTTTCCAATGAATGGAACAGCACAAGGATCCCTCGGAACAGGGGTACCTTGATTGGCACTCGCCGGAATGCTAGACATAGTTTCCTGCTCGAATGAACAAGAAGTTCTCTAAGGCAAACTAAAACAAGTAGCACAAAGAGCACACCACTAAAAAAGGTCCTAGGTAAATCAAACCAGGCAAACAGATGCCTTCCGGAGAAGAGTCTGCGATGATGAGGGCCCAGAACAGATCAACAAAGGAAGAAAGACAGTTACCCAGGGTCCACAATACAATGACTAAGGGTGCAAGCGCTGGAATCACCCAATCGCCCTCCCAAAGACCTGCAAGGGATTTCCTCCCACGTCTGTCTTAGGTACAGCAGATATACCCTCAGTTGTCACCTGTGTATGAACCTAGAGTCAGATACTAAGGATACCACAACACCGAAAACTCCTGGGGGAACAGTCACCGGTCGAATCAGAAAGCGTGGGTAGGGTAGCTAAGCCCGAAACTCGAAAGAGTCCCCAATACGCAATCCGATCCTGGCGTATGCTCGAACAGAAAGTAGGAGGAGTATTCCCAACAATATGATCTTGCAATGACCTACTGCATAGATCCCAGGCAATTTTTGAGTGAAATGGGTTTACCTGTGATAGTCTTACTACGATTTTTGCGTAATGTGTGATCTTGGGTGGTTTAAGGTGTTTTAAACCCAAGATCCTAACCAAGACTAGTTGGTGTAGTGTAACCTAGAAAAGAAAATGTTGCTAGTACATTTTATTAGGGTTCATTTTAAAGGTTACTTGCTTACTCAAAAAGGTAGTGGGTGTGTGAGAGTGGTTATAATAGAGATAGAGTACTGAAAATGAAATATTTACCACCAAACAAATCTTTTTCTTTTCAATGCAAGTCTTAAAATTCTGATCTAGAATGCATGTGCAAATGCAATTTTTAATCTTTCGAATGCAAAAAGGTAAAAATAAAGTCTAAATGTACAAAATTAAACTCAAAACCTAAGAATGCAGCTACTCAAACAACTAGGTATGCAAAAGGAAACTTGTTCTTTTTGATGCAAAGCACTCTAAAATCTTTTAAGCCACTTGCAAGGTACTCTATTCAGAAAATGAATCAAAATTATTTATGCTTTCAAAGGTAAGAAACAAAACTGAAACTAACCTATTATCAAAGCAAAGCAAAGAAACTTTCAGGTTCTCTTTATGAAACAGTAAAAGCTACCAAATATGACTTTCAAATTCTTATTGATGTAAGAATGCCAAACATTGGGAAAAGAGTACAAAAACTACTTTTAGACCCAAACGAAGCGAATTACCTACGAAGAAGTATGGTTTGGTAAAGTCAGGTCTGCACATAAACAATGCAAACAAGGTCTTGAACAACAACCAAAACACTTGAGCTTTCACTACAAAAGAAAAACTAAAAGCATAAGGGAGGATAAGAAACCAACCTAAAAGAGAAATTTCACTCAAATAGATACAAATAGGGTCAAGAAGACTCAAGAGATTTCAAATCCAGTGGAAATGGGGCAAGCAAGTTCGGTTAGACTCAAATTAGGGTACAAAACACCAAACAGGTCCACAACCCCGCAACTTGGGTAACAAACCCCAAAACTTTCCAAACAAGCCCAAATTGATCAAAAGAAGTTCAAATCATGAATGTAGGATCAGTACAAGGATGGGATACCACTTACAATGGTTTAACTCATACCTAGGGTCATCAGGGACCCCAAAAAATGCAGCCACAGCCCCCATATTTGGGTCCACAACCCAAAAACTCAAAAAAAAAAAATCAAACCCAGATTTTGAGCGCTACTGTGTATGAAGGAAAATAGTGCTCATAGCAGTATGGGAACTACTGTGCAGAGGAACAGTAGCGTATGGGCGCTACTGTGTGGTACAAACAGTAGTGTACAAGTGGAAAAAGTTGGAAAAATGGGGTTAAAACCACCACACCTGGGTCCACATGGGTTTGCAAGGGCTGGGAAGGGTCTGTAAGAGCCAAGGAGGGTCAAACAGAGCCTACTAACTAATCCTAATCAATAAAATGAACAAATACCATCAAACAAGACTGAATAAATGACCTTGGATACCCCTAAGCAGTTAGGCTTTCCCCAGCGGAGTCACCATTCTGTTGTGGGGAAAATGCACCTATAGTTCAGGGGAGAAACTACCAACTTACGGTGATAAAGATAGAATTACACGCATTCTGCAAGTACAACAAATAAATGAAGAGATTAGGGTTTAGAGATGTAGGCACCTCATTCAGAAGGTTGATCCTAGCTTTGCTTCCCTCGCTCTTCAATGCTTATCCAGTGTCGCAATGCCCAGACCTGCAAAACAACTTGATACCTTTCTCAAACACATTTGACTACATATATAAGACTGATATTCATAATAGAAGAAGACATCATATTATAAACAAACTGTAATCAAATCTGAGACACATTAATAGGTCATATTTGGAAAGAGAAGAACGTCTGATCTTTATTGATGAATGAAAGCAAGTACATAAATTTATACCTTCTTTCAAGCTTGGCACTTCACGAAACCTAGATTCAAGGTCTCCTGCTTCTGTTCTCCAAGGATCCCAGCCTCTAAGCAATTGTACTAGGGTTTACCAAAACTAAAGCACAAGAGAGGGGGATGAGGGTCTCCATTCCTCCAGCATAACTTTGTAATTGGGCTTGGTCTCCTCACATGACCCTTCTACCCTCCTTATATAGTCAATGAGGAAGAGGAAAAGAAGTTATAACCGCTCAAGAGGTTTCCCAACCAACTTAACTTACTCGAATTTCTAGATTTTGACCAAAATAGGGGTGTACGCTACTCTATAGTAGACAAAGTCGCGTACACATGGCAATGGGCGCTACTATTATAAAAGTGGAGTCGCGCTCATAAGGGTATACACGCTACTATCATGCCTATGTACCAGCGCTCATATTGAAAAATGGCCAAAAACAGGCTTTTCTACTCATTTTCAGGAGATGGTTTGGTCTGGAAAAATGTTCCTAAGGGTCATATACATCCAATGGGTCAAGAATGAGGTAATCTCAACCATTTTTAATGTCCCAAATGAATCCTCCATCCACAAATGTCCTGTTGTGTGACTGAACTTGTTCTCAAGAAGTGTCGTCATGCGACCAAGGGAAGGAAGTGTCGTCATGGACGGAGAGGTGTCATTTCAAGCTATAACACCTCCTTCATCGGTCCAAGCTCTAAATCAACAAGAAACACCTCCAAATGATAGAGAAACCTCCAAAATTGCACCCTCTATCACATAGGAGTCATATAATTCACAAGAATTATGTCTTCAAGTTAAAATGGATCCAATGGTGCACTCTCCTCAAGCAAGAACCCACAACTCCAACACCCAAATGCTTGGAAAACACCATAAACCTCTGTCACTAAAACTTGAAATTCCAAACACCTGTAGATGAATTCGAACCAGCAATAGAATAAGATATAAACATGCGTTAGCTAAATCTCACTTGAGAAATATGAGTGATTCCTCCTTGCCTGTCATTCACATGATGAACATTTGATAAATCTGAGTGATTTCTCCTCTCCTACTAGCTAGGGTGGAATCTTTCACCATAGAAACTAGTTATGTAGAAAGCGGCACATCTCCCAAGCTTGAGAATCTCAATGGATCTCCAAAACCAAAATTCAAATGACCAAACATTCTCTTCACTTGTGTCTTCACCCTTTTTATAAATATTCATGGAGCATTTCCCCCTCATTCTAGAATTCTCTCACAAATATTTAATAGAATATTAATAAATACTATTTTTATGAGAGAATGACACCTTCAGAATCATTTACTTCCTCTCTCATGTTATTTTTCCAAATGATAACTTCATCTACCTTGGAAATTCGAATTAGAGAGGATTAGTTTGATTTTGGGGAAGTTACACTAGGATGTGGGCCCACCCCTCTCCTCTAGCGCTCTCCTTGGATAAATTAAGGACATGCAACATGTCACAGGCTGTCATAAGTTGTCATAAGCTGTCATAGGACCAGATTCTTTTCATAAGTTGTCATATATTTTCTATTCTTTTCCTAGGGAGTTACAACCCATGAGATGCCTCCATGATAGGATTCCTTCCACCTTGGATGGGAGTTACACCACATATTTGGACTCATTCCTCCAATAACAATCCATCCTTTCCCAATTGTGTCCAATTCCACTTTAGAATTTTAATTTGAGGGAATTACAAATCATGTGGGGCCCAAATCAACTTGCTTATGTGCCCTCCTTGTCCATTTTTTCCTAATATTGCATCATTTCACAATCTGTACATCAACTATAAAAATATTTGACCCACATCACCACCTTGATAATTTCATTACTTTACCAAGTGACTTAAACCAATGCATCCCCCTAGTCCAATGGAGTGGTCCTTAGAAGAAATTTGGGGACATTACAGTCCTCCCTGCCCAAGAGTGCTTGTCCTTAAGCAATTTAAATTTGTGTGTGGTAGTGCTTTTAGTTACCCAACTTATTCACATTAATTTTTTTCCCTCCTTCCTTAGTGATGACTATTCATAAGGATACAATTTCAACTGGACCAATTCAACACTCTACAGTCCAAAATATAAGCCACACTAAAGCTAAAAATGGTATCATGGATCCAAACCAATCGAAAGGAGGTGAATTATACCCTGCTCACTATATGGTCCTGCAAAGAACTGGCATAGGGAACCTCCTAACCAATTCCAATAAGAAGAGTAACTCTATACTACAATCACTCAATCAAATCCCCAACAACTGGCCTACTAAGAATATCATCGTATGAAAGCCGAAGTTGACTCTCAACTCCCGGTCTGCTGTTATAAATATTCCTTGCATTGTAACTCTAAGATCCCCAAATAATCTCAAAAGGGAACCACCATGATGCTGCTGCATGAATCTGATCATAACCATCCCATTGTCATACTTTGTCTGCATCCCCCTCTCCTGGATCTCCAAACTGGAAAATATATGAAAACTGAATCTAGCACCATGGATAGTGGCATGTATAGGCATCCAAGTGAAATCTACCATCCTACTTCCATAATATATGTTTAATATAGGAAAAGGAAGTCTATATATATTAGTAGCCATGACTCTTGGCTAGTCATGAACTCTAACAATCCCCTCAAGAGATAGCTCCATCTCTCCTACTATCCTGCCATCAACCCAACTGAAACAACTGAGTCCAAGAATGATCCTAGGGTCACAAATGAACCTGAGAAATGCAGAGTGTCTACTGCATCGACCTCTCCACTACATATTCTCCACACAAAGAGCCTCTTGTAGTCTCCTAAGCCACCCAACATGAAAACATTGTATCCCTCCATCATAGGGTCTCCCACCTAGGAAACTAATCCTTTGCTCCACATGGATAGTCTCTTGAAAGTGATGGCTAACTCTACCACCTATGCCAGATACTAAACTACCAAACCAAGTAATACCAAGATCCCACTGACGATGTTACACCCCTCCAATAATCACTTTCATATGGAACAATCTATCACCCTGAAGGATGCCAAGATCCCACCACCAAATTGGAAGTTCATCACTCCCAATGCTCATCCGAACCTATGTGATACTTTATAGTATAACATGAAGCTACTCTTGTGCAATATGCACACTCGTAATATGTCTCACATCAATTTCACTGGTCTCATCCAATAGAATTTGATGAAACTCCCATGTCCTGCCATGTATAATAAAGGAATCATATAACAACAATAGATGCCTCTACTACTGCTTACAAAACTGAACATTGACTAGTATGCTCTGGACTCAATTGGTATCTTCCTCTATCATACATCTATCCACCAAATACATGGATGTGTAACCTCCTCTACTGGCTGGTTTGTATAAAGTGTACACATATGTCTTCTCCATGAGTAAGACTCTCTCCCATAGAGGCAGCTCACGATCCTCCTAAGGAAAAAAAAGTACTTGGTCAACATTCTCCAAGTCAACTCTCTCCTCAAGTACCTTCAAATATGAAATCTCCTCATTATCAACCCCCACATGAGGATCCTCCATCGAACCATGAATGTAATCATCCATATACAACTGGTTGTCTGAAGTGTAGGAGGAAGGGTATTATCTTTCCAAATCCCTACGAAGCTGTTCATCCTCCATATCTGATTCTTGAGGTGCTTTTTTCTTGCTCTTCAATGAATTATGGGTGATCTCGAGCTCATGGGTGAGCCTGTCAACTTCACCTCCTTCTTCTTGTAATGCACAATGGTAATCTCAGCAAGCCTAAGCAGATGGTCTCTATAAATAATCAGGTGTATGTAGTTAGTCTTCATAACTACCACTTCCTTTCGAATGGCTTCAAAATCTGCAAAGGAATATTCTACTTTCAAACTATCATCTACCCCTGAATCTCTCCAACAACAATATTTCACCAAGGAATTTGTGTCATCAAAATTTTTCATGGTTTTCCTAACATTCTCTTTACTTACCTTCAACTGTCTTGCTAAGAGTTGGAGCTCATGGGAAAATTCCTCCACTAAATTTTCTGATTTGTTTTCATTGTCATCCTCCCCCAAAAAATTGTCTAATGTCTAATATGAAAAATCAGAATGCTTATGGCATGAATCCACAATACTTAATTCATCTTTAACATCCAAATCAATATTAGAATATTCTACAATACAATCATTGTAACATCTCCAAATTTCACAAAAAATTAAAATTTTCTAGGTAGCATTAATTGTCTACATTTGTTATGCGGAAAAGTATCATTAATGATAATTTAATTCATTTAACTACAAATTGATTATCTTCTATGACGACTCCTATTTCAAAAGGTCATCATTGTTTAAATGCGTTACATTGTTTATATGCAGTGAATACTATACTTAGTCGTAATCGTCTTTTAATGCATGCAACTAATTCAATACATGTACCAACTGTATTATTACTTATAAATTATTCGTTATGTAGTAACTGTTTTTAATTCCATGCACTCATCTTTGTTATCTAAAAGTTTGTTTAATCAAAACATTTACTCTTAAAAATGTCGTGAGCAGAATTTAAAGCTATAACCATGAATGTGATTTTAATACTTTTCTTCCTTTGATTGAAGGGTTCCTTAGGGTACCCATGGGTTACTTAGCTATTATCTAGCTAACGCATCGTAATACTCCTTTACAGACTTTGCAGGTGAGCAATGGTACTTCCAGGTTTAATACGTATTTAAGGGTCGATATTTCAAAGTGCATGTCAATCTCATCCTGAAATTATTATGTTAGCTACAACGTTCTTAGCATGCATAAAACTAAATACTCAATACCTAGAGGCATGCCCTAGCTCACTATTAATATGATAATGTGCTCATTAAACTATGGTTTTTAAACGTGGTAATGCGACATTAAACCAAGGCCTAAATTAATGATTAATACTTAGGATTTCAGAACATCATTGTTTTATAAATATCATAATATGATAATGGTACATGTAACATAGTGTGTGATAGTTCTAGGGTGTAACACGATCTATCTACACCATAAACTATGCAATACATTAATATTTTTCTTGTCAAACAATACATGGTAATGTTATGCCATACTATGGTTTTTAAAACTTGGATGAATGAATTTATATATATATAAAACCTAAGCTTAGCCAATGGCTGGCCTTTAAACTATAGTCATGACCCAATATTTCCAGGGTGGTGGAATGCAGAGCTGGTAGGAGTAATGAAACTCGACTGCGTTGATCTTTAAAGCTCTTTAATGCACTCTTAGTGGATTGCTTAGTGGTAACTCTCGTGACACGACTTCACGTGCAAGCTTGTAATACTAACATGCCGAGGTGGATTACCCTATGGTTTCAATGTAAGTAAAGGATGGCTAAAAAGTTATGATAATGTAAAGGGTTTTGACTATAGGCAAAATACACCCAAATTTAACCATGGTAAAATGCGTGTTGGCAGGAAACTAACCTCGACAGGGTATTTACTTAAATGCAATTTAATGAGAAGTGTAATCGTGGTGATCCTTGCATTGTTGAACCATGTGATAGCTTGGGGTTTTGTGTAAACCCTAGCTACACGTTGAAATATTGGTAATAGTGTTAGTTTCATTCATTTGCAAGGTTTGTTGGAGAACCGACAGGCTCCCGATTAAGTCGGGGTTTTGAATGTTTAAACCCTGCCAGGGTTCAATGGTGGAACTATAACCTGCATTCCCGGGTACTGTTAGCTATGGTAAACTCAGAGTTCGATGGTATAAAGAACCGTGATGCTGCTCTCGGCACAATGCCATGAACCGAAGGTAAAATCGCCACTAAGTTGGATTTTGACAGTGATCAAGGGTTTATACTTTGTTTTATACTTTTCACTAGTATTATAATTTTCTTTTAACCATTGGTGTTGTTGATTTACTGTGTTAGGGTAATTTTCGTCAAAGTTGGATTTTATGAAGACTATGGCGATTGCTTCTAAGGGATGCTATGGCCCTAGTAAGCCTCGGTGATTCCCATGGACACCCTAATTGTAGCTCTTGAAACAAAGGTGGTGGAGGGCAGTCTGTGTGGTTTCGTCGAGAAGAAAAATCACTCTTCTATTAGGTTTTACTGTATTAATGGATAGTTTGTACACCATTTGGAAACTCTATAAATGAAATAATAATGGGTATCTGATGTTCGAGCTACGACTCTTATTAAATCTTGTCTAGAAAATTAATTTTAATACTGGATTCGATTTTTATTTATTCAGGAAATCTTTTAAGGTTGAACCCTGCAACTTTCGTATGATATTTTGTTTTCTCAGGTTTAATGTCAGTTTTCACAAACCCTTTGCTTCAATTATTTTCAGTTGTTTTTCATATTTGAATTTATAAAGTGTTTGAAGGGTTTCGGGTTTGAGCTCGGTCATCTTTATGGTAAAAAATAAAAGATTTGTAAATAAAACCTGGGCAGATTTCATTTTGTAATTTTTTCTTAAAACTTAACAGTATGAAATTATTACAACCAAAGTGAATTTAGATCTTTGTTCTAATGATCTTTTAAATCGATATTTGTTATATTGATAAGCTAGTTTTCATAAACATTTAAGCTTGTAAATCTGTTCTTAGTTTATAATTACCCTACTATGGAAATTCGTAGAATTAGGGTTAGATGCATTCGATTTTAAGCTTCTAATGTATAAACATTAAGTTTACAGAACTTCTTATAATATTTGATATTGTAAGTTTTAGATCTTAAGATTAATTAATTTGATTATGGCTCGACCTTTGATATAAATGATTTCGGATGGTGAAAGTATGAACTTGTTTATTTTTTGATGAACCCTTCACAATATTGTGTAGGGCTAAAAGATAAGGACAGTACTTGAATTCGTTTATTAGTTGTAATGGTAATGGGCATAACCCGAGCTTAAATATTCTTGAAGAGTAGTGTTGGAATCCTACAATGATTCTATAGTTTGCTTTTAGATTTAATAAAGTAATTAATTTACTATCATAATCTACGTTATTCATGTATATTATAAATGATATAGCTTAGGGTTTGAATCCCTAAATACATTGTAATAGTTTGTGTAATTTACTTCCAATATAATGATTCGATTTGACTTAATTATATACTCTCATATAGAAGGAAAACGATGCTCATAACATATACTTATAAATTATTCTAGAAAAGATACTTGTATTATTATTGGTTAGAATAAGTGTTTTAACCTAGACTACAATATTGCAGTGAAATCTAGGGTTTTGTATTATGATTTTGTACAATAATATATTATGTTCTGACTACAAGTAAACTTTGTTTTTAGTTCATAAAAGAACAGGTGTATGTAATACAGATATATTCGATATTTGAAATGATTATACAGTCCTACGGTAAGTAGTATTTTATGGTTTTACAAATAAAATAAATTCATTTATACAGATCTTTATAAACAATTCTATCTGAGATATTTTCGATCATGCTAATCCATTTATAACTTAACTCTTTTGTACTAGAGTACGACACTTAATAGTGTGTGGAAAAATACATGGGAGTAATTTATTCATTCATACTACACTTAATCAGAAATAAACTATTAGTCTAGCAATTTTAAACAATTTTCAGAATAGATGACGGTTCAGAATTAAATCATTCAGAAAACTAATATGACATAAAATAAATAAGATAACACAATGAAAACCTGTTAACAACAGAGGGTGACAAACATCCAAACGAGCCCGTTCCACACAACCTTCTCCTGAAGACAGCCAAATCACTTGCCTTAGGACCCCCAAGCCTGTTCACTGAACCACCAGGACAAAGATGTTGTGTGGAGAATGGAATAAATTCCTCTGCAACTCAGCAGTAGTACTTAACAGTAATACTTATGCCTTTAGAAATATTAAACTCAGCAATAAGGCTGTTCTAGTTCAGAATGCAGACTTATCTCAATCAATCACTTCCTAGCTTTCCCCTCATCGAATCTCTTGTGCTCTCTTCTTTTTCCTTTTTTAGAAATTATTACAAGGTAAAAACTGAACAGCCTCCTGCTGAATTCAATGGGTACATAAAGCATGCCTAGGTATTTTGGTCAGTTTCTTAGTTATTGAGTCACCTGCTCAGTTCCACTTTCTTGGGGAACATGACCATAAAAATAGGGAAGTTTCCCCCTGCAACAGCTAGAAGTTAATTGATGATGCTACCAAGTGTCAGTTTGCTCTCACCCCAGTCCATTCCTCCTAGTGGGATAGTGAACACTCATTTAACAGCCTCCCTTGGATATTTGTCACCTCTTTTATTTATTAATAATAAAATATTCAGAGTAACTAATTACAGTCATCCTTGACCCCACTTGGTCAATAATCATAAAACTTTACAATAACATAAAACATAATGTTTTTCTCACAACATTAAATGTCCATAATTTGGGTATGTGACAAACACCCCCTCTTAAGTTCAACATCATCCTCGATGTTGCTTTATTCATCATCCTCTAAGTCCTCTTGGAACAGAATTGGATATGCCACCCGCATATTACTTTCCAATTCCCAGGTTGCTTCATCTGGACTAAGGTGCTTCCATTGCACCTTTACCTATCCAATGGTATGATTACAAAGCAAAATTTTTCTCTTCACGAGGATTCAATCCATTTCCACCAGAAAATCTCCTTCTGGTTCCACTTGTACATCATTCCAATTAATCACATGAGTAGCATCATGCACATAATTTTTCAAAACAGAAATGTGAAACACATTATATACTTTAAGATTTGGTGGCAAAGCCGACTGATATGCCATTGGTCCTACCCTGGACAGTATTTCAAAAGGTCCACAATACCTTGGTGCTATTTTAGCACAGCTTCCTAACTTTAAGGAGCTCTTTTTAGGTTTTACCTTGATGAAGACATGTTCACCAACCTGAAACTCTTTCTGAGTTCTTTTGAGATTTGCATTACTTTTCTGTCTATCTTGTGCAATTTTCAAATTGCCTTGAACCCGTTTCACAGTTAGTTCCATTTCGTTCAATAATTCAGGTCCTAACATTAACCTGTCAACTGGATTACTCCAAGAAATAGGAGTGTTACACTTTCTGCCATACAAAATTTCAAATGGACTGAGTTTTGCTGAATCTTGGTAATGATTATTATAAGCAAAATCGGCAAGATGCAAATATTCTTCCCATTTACCTAGTTGATCTTTAACATACATTCTTAACAAATCTTCAAGAATTTGATTGACTCTTTCTGTCTGCCCATCCGTTTGCGGATGAAATGATGTACTGAAATTTAAAGTAGTATATAAACCTTTAAATAAAAACTTCCAGAAATTTCCTATAAACTTAGAGTCTCTATCAGAAATTATAACTTTAGGAATCCCATGCAAATGAAAAATTTGTTTCATAAAAATTTCAGCAATGTTAGCAGCCTTGTAGGTTGTCTTAATAGGTATGAAATGGGATGCTTTACTAAGCTTATCCACAACTACCATTATGGAATCATTCTGTTTCTGATTTTTAGGTAAACCAGTTATAAAATCAATACTGATTATTTCCCATTTCCAATCTAGAACTGGTAGTGGCTGCAATAGCCCAGCTGGGTGTTGATGTTCAGCCTTTATTTGCTGACACTCCATACATGTAGCAATGTATTCACCTACCTCATTTTTCATATTTGGCCAAAAATAATCTTTCCTCAGCATGGTTATCATCTTTTGGTAACCAGGATGTCCTGAATAAGGACTTTTATGTATTTCATTTAAAATCAACAACTTAATTTCACCGACATTGGGCACATAAAGTCTGTTTTTATACAACATTAATCCTTTTTCATCAATTCTGAAATTTGTTATTAAATTTTCAGAATTATCTTCAACAACTTTTTCTTGTAACTTTTGATATTTTTCATCCATTCTCATTCTTTCTTTAATCTGATTTTCTAAATCTGTTTTATAAGTACTGATTGCTGTCAAAAAATTTAATCTTGCATTTCTTCTTAATGCATCAGCAACTTTATTCTATTTACCCTTAATGTGGTGAATCTCAAAATCATACTCTCTAAGGAAAGACAACCACCTAGCTTGCCTTGCGTTAAGATTTTGTTGATCCAATAAATATTTTAAGCCTTTATTATTTGTCATTAATGTAAACTTTCTTCCGATTAAGTGATGATGCCACATCTTTAACGCATGTATCACGACAGCCAACTCTAAGTCGTAAGTTGCATAGTTCTTCTCATGAATTTTTAACTTTCTGGATTCATAGGAAATTACATGACCTTCTTGTGTTAAGACTTCTCCAAGTCCATCATTGCATGCATCCATGCAAACAATGAAATCCTTGTTTGGATCCGCAATTTTTAGAATAGGTGCAGTTGTTAACAGTTCTTTTAATTTCTTAAAAATTTCTTCACATTTTTTATCCCAATTAAATTTCTTACCCTTCTTTTGTAAGGAGGTTATAGGAATCGCTATTCGTGAGAATCCTTCTATAAACTTACGATACTAACCTGCAATTACCATAAAAGATCGTACAACAGTTACGTCTTTAGGGAAAGGCCATTCATTAATTGTTTTTATCTTGTCTGAGTCTACTGTGACTCCATCCTTGGATATCACATGCCCTCGATACTGTATTTTATCTTTGAAGAAATCACATTTGTTGAATTTAGCGTAAAGCTGGTGTTCTCTTAACACTTCTAAATTATCTTTAAGTGTTCATCCTGTTCCTCTTTAGTCTTAGAATAAATTAAGATGTCATTAATAAATACCACTATGAATTTATCTAAGTAATTATGTAATGCATTATTCATTAGACACATGAAAACTGCTGGAGCATTAGTTAGCCCAAAAGGCATAACCACAAACTCGTAGTGCCCATAACGGGTTCTGAAAGAAGTCTTAAATATTTCCTCATCTTTAATTCTGACTTGATAGTACCTCGACCTCAAGTATATCTTAGAAAATATCGTTGCACCACGCAGTTGATCAAACAGATCATCAACGCGGGGAAAATGATATATGTTCTTTATGGTCATTTTATTTAACTGACAGTAATCTATACATAATCGTAAAGTTCTGTTTTTCTTTTTAACAAAAAAAATAGGTGCTCCCCACGGAGACACACTTGGCCTTATATCATTTTTATCAATTATTTCTTTTAACTGTGATTTAAGTTCATTAAGCTCCAGAATGTTCATTCTGTAAGGAGCCTTTGAGTTTGGTACCATTCCCGGTACCAACTCAATGGTAAAATCTAGTTCCCTTTTCGGAGGTAGTCCTGGAATTTCTTCCGGGAATACATCAGAAAATTCCTGTAAAATTGGTATGTCTTCTAGTTTTAACTTATCATTAATTAAGTTTACAGCAAACAACTTACACCCCTTACAAACAACCTTTTTAACTTGTAAAGCATAAAATTGTCTAACATAAGTATTTCTAGGAATTCCTTTTATTGTTACAGTTTCACATTTATCATTCAAACAAGTAAAGGTCTTTGCCAAAAAATTTAACACTACTCTATGCTTTTCCATCCAGTCCATTCCAATCAAAACATCGTAAGAACCTAATGTTAATACATTCAGCTTAACATGAGTCCTAAACTGATTCATCAATAATTCACAATATTTTACATAATCAGTTACCTTTATTTTAGTTCCAGTAGCTAATTGAACCAACCATGATTTTTCAAACTTTTCTACTTTCAGGTTGCAACATTTTACTAAATCAGGTGACACATAGCTAAGACTTGCTCCTGGATCAATTAAAATAGAGATGGGTTTATTTTTCATCATACCTTCCACTTCAACCATTGAAGTTTGATGATCAGCTTATATGTTCTCCAAAGCCGCATTTATCCTGGGCATGTCCCTTGTTAAGTCACCAATAGTAGCCTCCTCCTGTATTGTGTGTATGTTGTTGATGGTCCTCTTTCTGAGTGGGCAGTTTGATGCATAGTGAGGTCCCTAACAGTCCCAACATTTAACAGGTTCTTTTTGTTCATTGTTTTTAACAAATTTTTCTTAGGTGGATCTCTGTTTCTTACAGCTGTAAAATTTGACTGTACATTGCCTCTTGCATTATTCCCTTGAAATTTTATGTTAGAAAAATTACGTGAATTACTATTTCCAAAGTTGCGATTAAAAGAAAAATGCTTTTTCCTTTGTTCAAAATTATTAGGCCTCTTTACTTTCCAGATAGGTATGCCTTCCCTTTTCTTGTTATGTTCATAACAGATATTTGCTTTTCTCATGGCCTCTTGAAGGGTTCTAGGATCATCATACTCAATTATGTCATTTATATGAGAGGGTAAACAACTCAAAAATATTTGTACCTTAGGCTTTTCTTCAGTAGTGTAAGGCACATACCTTAGCAAACTTGAAAACGTGTTGCTTAATTCCTTCATATCCATGGAACCTAACTTTAATTCATAAAACTCTTTAGCTTGTTCCTCATAATACCATTCCGACATAAATTTTCTTTTAAAATACTTTTTAAAATTACTCCAGTTTACGTTTTTCTCCTTTAAGCCTTTTACTCGTTTCAAATCTTGCCATCAGATGTCTGCTTTTCCAGTCAGATTATAAATTGCTATTCTAGATTTTAAATGACTTGAGTAGCTGTAAATTTGAAAGTACTTATTCATATCGGACAACCATGCTTCGGCTTCCTCACTCTTTTATGTTCTCCATTAAAAGTTGGTGGTTTGATCTTCTTAAATTCGCCTGAAATTTATTCGTATGGCTTGTTCTTCTTATTTTCAGTGTAGCAGTCACTTTCACTACTATCGCTGGAATACTTGTGCTTTTTCCTGCATGATTTTTCATAGAATTCAGAAGAAGAATTGTTTTCGTAATTAGTTAGTTTTAACTTTTTAACCTTACGTTGGTAGGACATAGTTCTAGATTCAGAGTTATTTTATGTTCTCTTATCCTTATCATTATTATGGAATTTATCCAACAAGATGTTAATTTTCGAGCATTAATTCACAATACTCTAGGATCTTTACTGAGAGAATAACATGTACAGTATATCAATGCATATCAATCATAGCAAGCATATCGATCATCACAAGATGCAATCATAAGAGACAATAGACACACAGAGTTTTTGTGGGGAAAACCCTAAGGTGAAAAACCCCACAACTTCCTCAGAGATAGATAGAGCAATAGCACAACCAAAGTACAACCCAAGTACAGAGATAGACTCCTCCTAGTAGCTGATCCTCCTCCTCACATGTGTGCCACTTTTCGAGTGATGGATAAGTGAATAAGTGAAGTGATCAAATAGAGAGATCCCGCTCTCTATTTATACTTGTTCTGAGCAGCCTAATAAACCTATGGGGCCGACTTATCTAACTCAGCATAATAACCCCAGGTTAACTTAATCAGGGCCAACCCCACACATGGTGGTCTAATAACCCATCGGCAAGTTACGACACTTGCGACACTAGTCAATACAAATGACGACACTTCCGTATATAGGAATAATATATCTCTATAGGAGTACAATAAAATACATAGATGAAATACATTATGAAGTTACATATACATCAACACTCCCTCTTAACTAGGAAGGTATTTCTCGATACAGATCTGCTAACACATGTCTTCTTCTCTGGATCATCATCAACGAATCATCATCATCATCACTGCTGTTGCTATCTCAATCAATCTCTGATCTACTCGTCATAGGAAGTTCTACAGAGCAAGTCCTTTTTCATACTGGATGTAGGCCCACCACCTGTAGGTCTTCATCATCACTGGCCATACTGTGGAATACTCAGGACTGATTACGTGCCTCAACAAAACCTCGAAAGAGAATCCCAGGACTGATTACGAGCACACTGCTCAACTTATCGGATCTCCCAGGATCTTTTACATGTTGACCTTCATAAAACCTACTTAGAGCATCCCAGGATGTTACGAGCAAACCGCTCTACCTTTCTGGATCTCGATAGAGCATCCCAGGCTGTTACGAGCACACCGCTCTACATGTCCGGGTTTTAAAGGATCTTTTCTATGTGAACTTTCGAAAAACCTACTTAGAGCATCCCAGGCTATTACGAGCAAACCGCTCTACCTGTCCGGATCTCGATAGAGCATCCCAGGATGTTACGATCACACCGCTCTACCTGTCCAGATTTTAAAGGATCTTTTCTATGTGAACTTTCGCAAAACCTACTCAGAGCATCCCAGGCTGTTACGAGCAAACCGCTCTACCTGTCCGGATCTCGATAGAGCATCCTAGGCTGTTACGAGCACACCGCTCTACCTGTTTGGATTTTAAAGGAAATTTTCTATGCGAAACTGTAGCAAAACCTACTCAGAGAATCCCAGGTGGTTACGAGCACACTGCTCTACCTGTCTGGATCTCGATAGAGCAACCCAGGCTGTTACGAGCACACCGCTCTACCTGTCCAATTTTTAAAGGATCTTTTATATGCTACCTGCACAACCTGTCCACGGCCACAAAGTATCAAATCGATACTCACCATACATCATCCCGATGTACATCATCATAGCATCAACCTGAAGCATATCATTTGGAGCAACACCCTAAAGCTTGTCATCTATGATCATCCTGATCAACCTGATGCATATCATCTGGAGCAACATCCTGAAGCTCGCCATCTGTGATCAACCTGATGCATATCATCTGGAGCAATATCCTGAAGCTCGTCATCTGTGATCATCCTGGTCAAACAGTATATCCATCTGATGCATACAAAGTATCTACCTGATACATATCATCATACATGATCTACCTGATCATATAATGCATCCACCTGATATACATAATTACATGATCTACCTGATCATACAAGTATCCACCTGATACATATACAAATACATGATCTACCTGATCATACAAGTATCCACTTGATACATATACAAATACATGATCTACCTGATCATACAAGTATCCACCTGATATATATACAAATACATGATCTACCTGATCATACAAGTATCCACCTGATACATACACAAGTATCCACCTGATACAACTCCATGATCCAACTGATCATATCAAGCATCCAACATGATGCATATACAAATACATGATCATACTGATCAAAGCATCCAACATGATGTGTACATACATATAAATGATCCAACTGATCATATCCAACATCCAACATGATGCATACATATACATATAAATGATCCAACTGATCATATCCAGCATCCAACATGATGCATATACAAAGCAGTAACTGGAGCATCGTCCTAATGCTCATCATCCAGCACTTACATCCATAGCCATGGGAAGGATCCTCCTCTCACCATGATTGGAATGGCTCCAGCAGATGTGTCCATCACTTCTTCCTCGAAGTGTCGTCGATCTGAAGAACACCAAGCCTCTCTCTGAAGTACTCGAACTTCACTCTAGCTAGTGGCTTCGTCAAAACATCTGCAATCTGCTCATCTATCGCAACATACAGGAAATTCACTGCTCCTCTCTGCACCATATCCCTGATATAGTGATATTTGATCTCGATGTGTTTTGACCTGTTGTGGAACACCGGGTTCTCAGACAGCTTTACACAACTCTGGTTGTCACAAAAGATACCAGTAGCCTCCAACGGGAGATCAAATAACTCAGACAGTAGCTTCCGGAGCCATACTGCCTCACAACTAGCCGAACATGCTGCAACATACTCTGCTTCGGCTGTACTCAGTGCTACTCAGGATTGCTTCCTGCTAAACAAAGAGATCACACCTGATCCTATATTGAAGAAGCACCTAGATGTGTTATTCCTATTTGCATCACTGCCTGCCCAATCTGAATCAACATAACCCTGCAGATTAAACTTTTGATTCGCATCATACTTGAGCCCATAGTCAACTGTACCCTTCAGGTACCTCAGAATATGCTTTACATCAACCAGGTGAACACCTCTGGGATCCGTCAGGAACTGGCTCAATGTGTTCACCGCAAAGCAAATATCTGGTCTAGTGTTCGTTAGATACATCAAGGACCTAATCATCTGACGATACATAGTGACATCAACCGGATCAGATGAAGCATCACACAGAAGCTTCAAGTTCGATGCCATAGGTGTGGCCATGGCCTTGCAGTCCATTATCCCGAACCTCTTCAGGATCTCTACTGCATACTTCCCTTGTCCAAGGAAGATACCATCTACACTCTGCCACACCTCCTTGCCTAGAAAATAGTGCATCATCCCCAAGTCCTTCATCCCGAAATCGGCTGCAATCTTCCTCTTGGTATCGGCAATCAAACTATGATTACCTGTTACAAACAGATCATCCACATACAGAAGTAGTATCACTAGATTTCCTTCCTCAACCTTGTAATAAAGGTTGGAGTCTGCTTTACTCTTGGTAAAGCCCAAATTGGATAGGAACCTGTCCATCCTACCATACCAAGTCCTGGGAGCTTGCTTCAAGCCACACAAGGATTTCTTCAGTCTGCACACATATGATTCCCTGTCATGTGTCTCAAAACCATGTGGCTGCTCCACATATACTTCCTCCTCGACTACACCATTCAAGAAAGCTGTCTTGACATCCATCTGGTGTATCTTCCATTTCATCACTGTAGCCAGAGCAAGTACTGATCTGATGGAAGTGTACCTGGCTACAGGAGCAAAAGTTTCTTCATAATCTATTCCCTCTTTCTGAGAGAAGCCACGAGCTACGAATCTTTCTTTGTATTTCTCTATGCTGCCATCTGCAGCATGCTTGATCTTGTAGATCCATTTGGAAGTCACAACAGACTTCCCTTCAGGTCTTGGTACAACATCCCAAACATCATTCTTCATTATTGATTGGTATTCTTCGATCATGGCATCCTTCCATTCTTTCTTTTCCGCTGCTTCTTCATAATTGGAAGGTTCTTTGTTCATGATATCACAGAGTAAAGCAACATAGCTGGTATGTGATCTAGTTCTCTTCTTTGCTCTGTGTTCTTCTTTTGGAATGCCATATCTTTTTGCATCTTGAATGAGCTCTCTAGCCCATGCAGGTTTCCTCCTGTGAGAGTTATTCTCATGGGGTGGATCTATAGGTTCTTGCGGATCTTCAATTTCACGATCTGCATCTGGAAATGCTTCAGTCATAGTAGTGTATTGAAATCTAGTTTCCTTAGGTTCTTCATCATCTTCAACAGGTGTCTTCCTTGATTTGATGAATGCTGAGCTTTCATCAAATGTCACATCCCTGTTGACATCAATCTTCTTGAACCCTGGAAAGTATATTCTGTAAGCCTTCGAGCTTTCACTGTAACCCGCAAAGATACCCTTCTTTCCTGAAGGATCTATCTTTCTCCTCTTTTCCTTTGGGACGTGTGTGTATACTGGACAACCAAATATTCTAAGATGGCTGACTTCGGGTTTCTTACCAGAAAAGACCTCTTCTGTGTCTTGTTGTCCAATATCTTGTGGGGTGTTCTGTTCTGCACATATACAACTGTCCTAGCTGCTTCTGCCCATAGATGCATAGGTAGATCCTGGTCATGCAACATTGGCCTTGCTACTTCCATGATTGTTCTATTCTTTATTTCTGCAACTCCATTCTGTTGTGGATTGTAAGGAGAAGTCAACTCCCTCTCAATCCTTGAATCACTGCATAACTTCTTGAAGTCACCTGAAGTGAATTCTCCACCATTGTTGGATCTAAATGTTTTGATCTTCTTATCAGTTTGGTTCTCCATCAAGGTTTTGAATTCCTTGAACTTATCAAACACTTCATCTTTGTTCTTCAAGAAGTAAACCCGAGTCTTCCTGGAGAATTCATCATTGAAAGAGACATAGTACGCATACCCACTCAGAGAACTGGATGACATTGATCATTGGATGACATAGTACATCGGAGTGGATAATTTCCAAGATACTTTTTGCCTTGCTTTCACTGCTTGGAAATGCCTTCTTTATGTTCTTTCCTTTTGCACATCCTTTGCAAACACCTTCATGCTTGGTCTTGATTTTAGGAAGACCTTCTACAGCTTTACTTGCAATTGGTAATGCTCTGTAGTGCATATGTGCAATTCTTCTATGCCAAATTTCATTTGGCTCCATGGATTCATGTACCATGGCATGTTCAGGCTGTCCCTTCAATTTGTACAATCCTCCCTCTTGCTCTCCAATCACCACTGCATCATCAATAGTTTTACCCTTTGGCCACATTAGGACTTGGCCATCTACAAATGCAACCCTCATGCCTTTTGCATCCAATGTAGAGATGGAGAGTAAGTTCTTCTTGAGTCCAGGTACAAACAACACATCTTTCATCTTCAAGGATTTTCTAGATTCTAGGTTGTAGGAGGCTTCCCCACTTCCTTTGATAGGGTATTGATAATCATCCCCAAGTTTCACTTTATGGGGTGATTCATGTTCAGATAGATTTACAAAAGATTCTTTAAACCCAGTCATGTGTTTAGAAGCCCCACTGTCAATTAACCAATCATTACAACCATGAGAAATAGTACCTGTGAGAGCATAGATTAGAACATACTCTTCTTCGCTTGATGAGTCATCATCATCACTTTCTGATCTAGCTTTCCTCCTGGGAGGTTCATCATCCTCAGCAGCATGAGCATGATATCTTCTTTTGTTATTCTTCTTCTTCTTGTTGAATTTGTTGTCTTTCTTCTTCTTGGGGCAATTTGAAGCAAAGTGTCCCATTTCATTACATTCGTAACATCGAACATGAGATAGATCTTTCTTCTTGTGATGAGGATGAGAATGTTTCTTGTTATGAGATTTCTCCCTCTTAAAATTGCTTCCCTTGGTGTGAGTTGTGAGAGCTTGATCTTCATTCCCCATCTTTTCTTCTCGTGCCACAAGCCTTGCTTCTTCTTGTGAGCATTCTTCCCGCAGTCTGCTGAAGGATACCAACTTCTTTCTTACATAGATTCCTTGGATAAAGGAATCCCATGACCTGGGTAGGCCATTCAGAGTGGTCATGACAACTTCACCATTCTCCACCATTTCATCCACTACTTCTATTTGTTCCTTGATCTAAGAAACCCTAGAAAAATAATATTGAATGGATTCTCCATTCTGAAGCTTTACCCCTTTCAATTGGTTCCGCTGAGTCATCTTCCGATTTATGTTCTTCCCTTCAAATAGCGTGGATAGGGAATCAAACATCTCTTTGGGTGTCTTCAAAGATGACACATGGGGGATGAGATGGTCCTTGATAGAATAAACAATGATTCTCTTTTCCTTGACCAAGTTATTCTTGTGGAGAGCTTTAGCTTTTTCTCCCTCTAGGACAGGGACCTCTTCCCTTATATGTGAGTCCAACTCATTCTCTTCCAGGATTAACCCAATCCTATACTTCCAGGCTCGGAAGTTATCAGCCCCTTCAACCTTGTCCTCAAGCTTGGTGTGGTGAGACATCTTTAAAGAGTACTTCAAATGGAAATAGAAAAGATTTAGGTCTTACCACTTGATTTGTTGAAAACTGGATCTAGTCCCGGATTAGGGTTTGTTAGAGAAACCCTAAAAATTCAAAATGTGAATTTCAACTTTCTGAAAGGATAGAAAGATGCGCCTTGATGAGCTGATCAGCCTGGTGTATTCAGAATTTGATATCTACAAAGCTTCACCCTTCAGAAATTCATTTTAGTCTTCCCAGGTTCACTTGGGAGGACCCTGAATTAGGGTTTGAGTTTCCCAGAGATTTACCCAGCCAAAAATATTGATCCAAAGCTCTAAACTTCGATTGTTCCAAGGAGATTCCAGCTATGTCTTCAAATTTCAGAAATTCCTATTTTTGTGGAAACCCTAATTTTTAGTGCCAAAACTGAAAGTGCTCAGAACTGAATTCTGATTGGACAGAAAGATTCACCTTGCTGAGGAGAGTCAATCTATCATATTGCTTTTCCAAAATCGGTGGAGAGAAACCCAAAAACAAGAAGCCCTAGCTTCTGCAACTGCACAGTGTCTTCTTCTCAGGTTAGCTCTGATACCATGTTAATTTTCGATAATTAATTCACAATACTCTAGGATCTTTACTGAGAGAATAACATGTACAGTATATCAATGCATATCAATCATAGCAAGCATATAGATCATCACAAGATGCAATCATAAGAGACAATAGACACACAGAGTTTCTGTGGGGAAAACCCCACAACTTCCTCAGAGATAGATAGAGCAATAGCACAACCAAAGTACAACCCAAGTACAGGGATAGACTCCTCCTAGCAGCTGATCCTCCTCCTCACATGTGCGCCACTTTCCGAGTGATGGATAAGTGAGTAAGTGAAGTGATCAAATAGAGAGATCCCGCTCTCTATTTATACTTGTTCTGAGCAGCCTAATAAACCTATGGGTCTGACTTGTCTAACTCAGCCTAATAACCCCAAGTTAACTTAATCAGGGCCGACCCCACACATGGTGGTCTAATAACCCATCGGCAAGTTACGACACTTGCGACACTATTCAATACAAATGACGACACTTCCGTATAGAGGAATAATATATCTCTATAGGAGTACAATAAAATACATAGATGAAATACATTCTGAAGTTACATATACATTAACACAAGATTTGATTCAACTCCTCTCGATCTTTTAGAATTCATTCATTCTCCTCAACAGTTTTTATTTTTGTTTTTAAATCTTTAGCTGTCCTTAGTAATTCAGATGAATTATCATTTAGTTCAATAAATAAATTTTCTGCATTAATATGTCTTTGCCCATTATTATTTTGTTCATTATTATGGGACTTGTCCTCAGTTGACTCTTCTAGTCCTTCCATACCTACAACTAAATTTATAACGTGTTGTACAAAAACAAAATAAAATAAAAATCAGTAATTTGCAAGTCTGTTTTGAACTTTAATTGCACGAGTTGATCCACTTTAGGCCTAGTATTTGAACTTGCGCTCTGATACCACATGTAACATCCCCAAATTTCACAAAAAATTAAAATTTTCTAGGTAGCATTAATTGCTTATATTTGTTATGCGGAAAGTATCATTAATGATAATTTAATTCATTTAACTACAGACTGATTATCTTCTATGACGACTCCTACTTCAAAAGGTCGTCATTGTTTAAATGCATTATGTCATTTATATGCAGTGAATACTATACTTTGTCGTAATCGTCTTTTAATGCATGCAACTGATTGAATACATGTACCAACTGTATTATTACTTATAAATTCTTCGTTATGTAGTCTCTGTTTTTAATTCCATGCACTCATCTTTGTTATCTGAAAGTTTTATTAATCAAAACATTTACTCTTAAAAATGTCATGAACAGAATTTAAAGTTATAACCATGAATGTGGTTTTAATACTTTTCTTCTTTTGATTGAAGGGTTCCTAAGGGTACCCGTGGCTTACTTAGCTACTAGCTAGCTAACACATCGTAATACTCCTTTCCAGATTTTGCAGGTTACCAATGGTACTTCTAGGTTTATACATATTTAAGGGTCGATATTTCAAAGTGTATGTCAATCTCATCCTGAAATTATTATGTTAGCTATGACGTTCTTAGCATGCATAAAAACTAAAGACTTAATACCTAGAGGCATGCCCTAGCTCACTATTAATATGATAACTATGATTTTTAAACGTGGTAATGCAACATTCAACCAAGGCCTAAATTAATGATTAATACTTAGGATTTCAGAACATCATTGTTTAATAAATATCATAATATGATCATGGTACATGTAACATAGTGTGTAATAGTTCTAGGGTGTAACACGATCTATCTACACCATAAACTGTGCAATACATTAATATTTTTCTTGTCAAATGATACATGGTAATGTTATGCCATGCTATGGTTTTTAAAACTTGGATGGATGAATTTATATATATATAAGCTAAGCTTAGCCAATGGCTGGTATTTAAACTATAGTCGTGACACAATATTTCCAGGGTGGTGGAATGTAGAGCTGGCAGGAGTAATGAAACTCGATTGCGTTGATATTTAAAGCTCTTTAATGCACTCTTAGTGGATTGCTTAGTGGTAACTCTTGTGGCACGACTTCACTTGCAACCTTGTAATACTAACATGCCGAGATGGATTATCCTATGGTTTCAACGTAAATAAAGGATGGATAAAAAGTTATGATAATGTAAATGGTTTTGACTATAGGAAGAATACACCCAAATTTAACCATGGTGAAATGCATGTTGGCAAGAAACTAACCTCGATAGGGTATTTACGTAAATTCAATTTAATGAGAAGTGTAATCATGGCGATCCCTGCGTTGTTGAACCACGTGATAGCTTGGGGTTTTGTGTAAACCCTATCTACATGTTGAAAGATTGGTAATAGTGTTAGTTTCGTTCATTTGCAAGGTTTGCTGAGAGCCTCCAGGCTCTCAATTATGTCTGGGTTTTGAATGTTTAAACCCTGCCAGGGTTCGATGGTGGAACTGTAACCTGCATTCCCGGGTAATGTTAGCTATGGTAAACTCAAATTTTGATGGTAAAAGGAACCGTGATGCTGATCCAGGCAGAATTCCATGAACTGAAGGTAAAATCACCACTAAGTTGGAGTTTGACAGTGATCAATGGTTTATACTTTGTTTTATACTTTTCACTAGTATTATAATTTTCTTTTAACCAATGGTGTTGTTGATTTACTGTGTTAGGGTACATTTCGTCAAAGTTGGAGTTTATGAAGACTGTGGTGGTTGCTTCTAAGGGACTCTATGGCCCTGGTAAGCCTTGGTGATTCCCATAAACACCCTAATCGTAGCTCTTAAAACAAAGGTGGTGGAGGCCGGTCTGTGTGGTTTTGTCGAGAGCAAAATCACTCTTCTATTAGGTTTTATTGTATTACTGGATAGTTTGTACGCCATTTGGAAGCTCTATAAATGAAATAATAACGGGTATTTGATGTTTGAGCTACGGCTCTTATTAAATCTTGTCTGGAAAATTATTTTTAATACTGGATTCGGTTTTTATTTATTCAGGAAATCTTTTAAGGTTGAACCCTGCAACTTTCGTATGATATTTTGTTTTCTCAGGTTTAATGTCGGTTTTCAAAAACCCTGTGCTTCAATTATTTTCAGTTGTTTTTCATATTTGAATTTATGAAGTGTTTGAAGGGTTTCGGGTTTGAGCCCGATCCTCATTATGGTCAAAAATAAAATATTTCTAAATAAAACCTGGGCAGAGTTCATTTTGTAATTTTTTCTTAAAACTTAACAGTATGAAATTATTACAACCAAAGTTAATTTCGATCTCTGTTCTAATGATCTTTTAAAATCGATATTTGTTAGATTGATCAGCTAGTTTTCATAAACATTTAAGCTTGTAAACAAACTTTGTGTAAATGTATAAAGTTGACCACAAATTCGAACCCTAGTTTTTTCTGGGTTGTATTTCATACATAAAAAAGCATTGTTAAAAGAATGGGCAGAACCCCAGTGGGTTTCGATACCAGCCCAAAGGCTTACCTTTGAATAAAATAAATACTGTACTTAGTTTGTAATTACCCTACTATGGAAATCCGTAGAATTAGGGTTAGATGCATTCGATTTTAATCTTCTAATGTATAAACATTAAGTTTACAGAACTTGTTATAATATTTGATACTGTAAGTTTTAGGTCTTAAGATTAATTAATATGATTATGGCTCGACCTTTGATATAAATGTTTTCGGATGGTGAAAGTATGAACTTGTTTATTTTTGGATGAACCCTTCACAATATTGTGTAGGACTAAAAGATAGGAACAATACTTGAATTCGTTTGTTAGTTTTAATGGTACTGGACATAACCCGAGCTTGGCTATTCTTGAAGAATAGTGTTGGAATCCTACAATGATTCTGTAGTTTTCTTTTAGATTTAATAAAGTAATTATTTTACTATCATAATCTACGTTATTACGGTATATTATAAATGATATAGTTTAGGGTTTGAAACCCTAAATACATTGTAATAGTTTGTGTAATTTACTTCCAATATAATGATTCGATTTGACTTAATTATATACTCTTGTATAGAAGGAAAACGATGCTCATAACATATACTTATAAATTATTCTAGAAAATATAATTGTATTATTATTGGTTAGTATAAGTGTTTTAACCTAGACTAGAATATTGCAGTGAAATATAAGGTTTTGAATTATGATTTTGTACAATAATATATTCTTTTCTGACTGCAAGTAAACTCTGTTTTCAGTTCATAAAAGACCAGGTGTATGTAATATAGATATATTCGATATTTGAAATGATTGTACAGTCCTACAGTAAGTAGTGTTTTCTGGTTTTACAAATAAAATAAATTCATTTATACAGATCTTTATAAACAGTTCTATCTGAGATATTTTCGATCATGCTAATCTATTTGTAAATTAACTCCTCTGTAATAGAGTACGACACTTAACAGTGTGTGGAAAAATACAGGGGAGTAATTTATTCATTCATACTACACTCAATCAGAAATAAACTATCAATCTAGCAGTTTTAAACAATTTTCAGAATAGATGACAGTTCAGAATTAAATCATTCAGAAAACTAATATGACAGAAAATAAATAAGATAACACAATGAAAACCTGTTAACAGCAGAGGGTGACAAAAATCCAAAGGAGCCTGTTCCACCCAACCTTCTCCTGAAGACAACCAAATCACTTTCCTTAGGACCCCCGAGCCTGTTCACTGAACCACCGGGACAAAGATGTTGTGTGGAGAATGGAATAAATTCCTCTCCAACTCAGCATTAGTACTTAACAGTAATACTTCTTCCTTTAGCAATATTGAACTCAACAATAAGGTTGTACTAGTTCAGAATGTAGACTTATCTCAATCAATCACTTCCTATCTTTCCCCTCATCGAATCTCTTGTGCTCTCTTCTTTTTCCTTTTTCATAAATTATCACAAGGTAAAAACTGAACAGCCTCCTGCTGAATTCAATGGGTAGATAAAGCATGCCTAGGTCTTTTGGTCGGTTTCTTAGTTATTGAGCCACCTGCTCAGTTCCACTTTCTTGGGGAAAATGACCATAAAAATAGGGAAGTTTCCCCTTGCAACAGCTAGAAGTGAATTAATGATGCTTCCAAGTGTCAGTTTTCTCTCACCCCGGTCCATTCCTCCTAGTGGGTCAGTGAACACTCATTCAACAGCCTCCCTTGGGTATTTGTATCCTCTTTTATTTATTAATAATAAAATATTCAGTGTAATTAATTAGAGTCATTCTTGACCCCACTTGGTCAATAATCATAAAACTTTACAATAACATAAAACATAATGTTTTTCTCACAACATAAAATGTTCAGAATTTGGGTATGTTACAATTATCCTCATGTGGAAGGGATGCAATCTCTTGATGAAGAAAAGAAACATGACTACTGCAAAAATAAGAATTTTTTTCATACCTTAGTGTTAAATATTAATCATTCCCATCTGGTTGATCCGTGTGTGCATGCTGCTCCACTTTGTGTTCAGTTGGAAGACTCAAGGCTACAATTTGTGTCCCTTTGATCCAATTTCTTGTATGGACACAGTGATTTTATACACATGGCTTCAATTTATTTGTGTGTCGCACATGATGGATGATTTTTTTATCCTCATGGTAATCTGAAGGCTAAACAATGATAGTGAATTATGGCCCTCTAAACTAATATTCTGATAATAACCTTTGGATTCTCCTTTCCTAGAGAAACCAAACATCTTCTCCACAATTTTTTTATGTAGAGCATTGTGATAGTAAGGCTTGATAGTGCTGCAAATTATTCTCTAAATTATGTTGTGTCTTATTAGAGTGCTTCAATGACTTGTCATGGCCCTTCATTACTCTTTCCCAATCAATATTTTCCTCCTTAATGGGTGATGCAGGAAGGAAAATGAGTAACATTCAACCATCTACAATTCTAGCCATTGAAGAAACTTCCTCTTCATCTTTCTATATGTTGTCACAAAAGCAATCATCCAAATCATATGGATTATGCAAGAACCCCAATGAAGGAATTAAACCATCTTCAAGAAATGATTCTTCCCATGTTAAGCTGATCTCCTCAAGCTCCCATACAACCAGTTCCAACCTCATCTCTACAAATCTTATTCCAAGTTTTTTTCTTTATTCAAGGTTCCTCTTGGTTCCCCTAGATGTCAAGGAACATGCTTTGATACCACTGTAATATCCCCAATCATAAATTAGGAATATTATCTCAAAGGTTTCAACTTTAATTATGTTGATTTTCAACCTTTTTCCCAAACAATGGCTTATGAAGGCTTATGAGATGTTCTCGTTCAACAATAGTGGAGTGTGTGTGTATTTATGATATCCATTAAATGTGTGCGGATCATTAATGTGTTTAGATTTCACTGATATGTGTCCCAAATCAGGTCTGATCTAAAATTGGAAGTTGGCAAAGAAACTAGGAACACTAGTTCAATTTTGGCCACACTAAACACGAGGTTTCCAACTCTTCCCAAACACTACCGAAGCAGCTCGAATTCTCCCAATGTAAGTTTAATGGAATCAAATAGACTCAAATAAAACTATCTGACCCATTTATAGACTCCAAATAAATTCCAAATAAGTATGAAATACACCCCCTCAAGTGTAATGTCCCTTTTTAATAATTTTATTAAAAGGACCAATTTTTCACTTTTTCCCCAAATTCGACCTTTGACTAGTTTTGATGCCTAGGTCTCCAATTTTCCCCAAATGCTCCCAAATATTCTGAGAAGGTATATGGATGATGTTATAACATAAATATATGTTTCATGGATGCTTTTGTACCTTTAAAATACTTCTGCAAATCCTCTTTCAATTCTGGCCAATGTAGGGAACTTTACTAGTAATTTCCCTTTGACTAGTATTGGTCTCTAGGTCTCCAATCGGCTCCAAATGCCTC
The DNA here is from genome assembly GCA_027924585.1 of Larix kaempferi. NCBI lineage: Eukaryota > Viridiplantae > Streptophyta > Pinopsida > Pinales > Pinaceae > Larix > Larix kaempferi. The sequence goes on from BSBM01000372.1 coordinate 32,763,551, forward strand.
TAAATATTCAATGAAGGTGTATGAATGATATTTGTACTTGATTATTTTGTTCATGGATTCTTTATGACCATAAAAATACTTCTGCAAACTTGTTTAAGATTCTGGACAAAGTATGGAATTTAACTAGCAATTTGGGGTTCAAATCCCCCCAGGGTAAATACTGAAAATGACTCTCCAAATGTCTCCAAACTCACTCAAAATTCTTAAAAGAGGTAGGGTATTTCTGAGGGACATTATTTATGGCTCATTTTCACCATTAATAAATTATTAATTATGTTCTAACCTTCTCCCAAACAACAGCAAAAATCACTAGTTCGACCTTGGGGGAAATAGCATGAAATCTTCTTCAAATAAAATAAAACTGAGCAAGATGGCTCCAAATGATTAAGTGATGAACCTAAAACTTGTAATAATAATAAATGGAATTCCATACATCATAAATATATCAGATAAATATTCTTCCATTAGAAATCATCATCAATACATTGGCATACATCAATCTAGTGGGGGAATGGTCATTGTTTTCTCATTAATAATCCATTTTACATATAAAGACCTTGTATTTCGACCTGAAACTTTCTGTAGATGAAGAATAGATTATATTAATCATATTACAACAGAAATAGATCATGAGAATCTCTCCCAAAGAGTACAAGATCTCACTAAAAATGCCCTCCCTCAAGGGTCAAGAATATGCCATCAAAAATGGAAATGGTTGAGAGAGTGTGCTGCACTAGAAGAAACCATGAGCTTCTATGTAGCTTACACCTGCAAATAAACACTCCATTAAATCTCCAAATGAAAGGTCTTAATGTCCTTTCCAATTACCAACTTGGATGGGAATCTTCACCCTCGAAATTGGCTAAGGCAAGAAACTAGTCATCCACTAGCTCTCCCTCTTCACAAATGCAATTGAAAATTTCTCAAATGATCAAAATCTGGTTTCATTCTTTTTTATTGACATTTATAAACTTATAATTTCCTCCATGGGTCGAATGCCTTCCAAGAGACTCATGCCAACTCAAGTTGAGAAGAGATTCCAAAGAACGCCACGTGTACAACAATTCCTAGTCTCCCACTTCCACCAAATCACATGTGGAAGCATCTTAGCTTCCCTAACTCGCTTGAGTGCCCTCGTGGAGGCTATTTTTAGCCCTGACATGTCGTATATGTCATATGTCAGCCTTCAAGTATGATTTGTGTCATAGGTGTCATAATATATTCATCATTGTTGTTATAGAGCTAGGGAATCCAGCCCAAGTGTCTCACTAGCTCCAAATTGCCTCTTCCTCTTCCATGGGAGTTACTCTTCCTCTACATTTCTACCTTGGATGAGTCATGCAATGAGTAATACCTTTTTAACTTCCCCATGTATGTTACCGTTCATTTTGAATTCAAATTGGTGAGAGAATGATGCCAAGTGTAGTAGGGAAATCTAGCCATATGTGGGCCCCCCTTCCTCCATGTGTCTTCATGATCAAATGCCACTTTTATTTTCACTTGTATATATTTATTTATCTCCTTTATTAAATATTTATTCCATTCTAATGTTCAAACATCATTTATTATTCCCCTTATTCCAAATCCCAAAGCTTCCACCCCAAACCTAGGAAACTAGTAATTTTCCTCCTTGGCAATTATTTGACCCTTAGCATCAATTTGAAAAACTCTAATGAATATGTCCAATGTGCTTAGGCCATTGTGACCCACTTCCAATTTGGGACATGACATCAAGACTAGTGAGAAACTAGCTTTATTTCCCCCACATAAAAATACTAGTTTTTCAACTTGACCAAAACACCTCCTAATTGACTCTAATCCTTCTAAAAAGCTTCAATAAGACTCAAATACATCCAAACAAATATAAATGACTCAGTAACATACCACATGGTAATTCTATTAAAGTCTTACAATTAGTATTGTAAATGGCATAACCATATGAGAAAGATTTATACATGGAATCAGCAGTTACTCAAATATTGAACACCATATGAGGAAAACACTTGGATATTTATTATTAGTTGTATTGGAACATTAATTACACTAATAAAAAAAATTACATGGATCTTACACAACTTGAAACTCATGAAATACTCAATTACAATTGTACAAGTTTGAACCTCTACCAAAAGAGATACAAAATGGAGTAGATTTGATAAAATGGGAACATCTTGGTCATCCGACCACCTTTTTGAGTGAAAAAAAGTTTCTCCAACTAGAAACAATGCTCTGAAGGCAATGGAATAGGTATCACATCCCATAAATTCTCATAAGTGTCAAAACTAGAACCTTCATTCCGGCCCTCCTTCACCGGTCCAAGATTTAAATCAACAAGAAACACCTCCAAATGATAGAGAAACCTCCAAAATTGCACCCTCTATCACATAGAAGTCATATACTTCACAAGAATGATATCTTCAAGTGAAAATGGATCCAATGGTATGTTGATGTATATGTAACTTCGGAATGTATTTCACCTATGTATATTGTACTCCTATAGAGATGTTATTATTCCTCTATACGGAAGTGTCGTCATTTGTATTGACAAGTGTCGCAAGTGTCGCAACTTGCATGTGATGGGTTATTAGACCACCAAGTGTGGGGTCGGCTTTGATTAGTATTACCATGGGTTATTAGACTGAGTTAGACAAGTCGGCCCTGCTAGTTTATTAGGCAGGTCAAGTCATGTATAAATAGAGTGCGGGAGGCACTCTATTTGATCATCTCATTATTCACTTCTACACTCACCATAAAGTGGCGCACAAGTGAGGAAGGAGGAGTAGCTGCTAGGAGGACTATCTCTTGTACTTGGGTTGTATCATTGATCTTTCTATCTCTGAGGAAGTTGTGGGGTTTTTCACCTTTATGGTTTTCCCCAAAGAAACTTTGTGTGTCTATTGTCTCATGTGATTTCTTGGTGTGATTGATATGCATTGTTATGCTTGATATGTTGTACATGTTATTCTCTCAGTAAATATCCTAGAGTATGTTGAATTAATGCTAAAAAATTAACATGGTATCAGAGCTAACCTGAGAAGAAGACACTGTGCAGTTGGGGAAGCTAGGGCTTCTTGTTTATTGGGTTTCTCTCCACAGATATTGAAAGGCAATAGGGTAGATTGACTCTCTTCAGCAAGGCGCATCTTTCTGTCCAATCAGAATTCAATTCTGGGCACTTTCTTTTTTGGCCCTAAAAATTAGGGTTTCCACAAAAATAGGCATTTCTAAAATCTAAGACCATGGCTCGAAGCTCCTTGGAAAAATCGAAGTTTAGAGCTTTGGATCGAACTTTTTGGTTGGGTGAAGCTCCGGGAAATTCAAACCCTAGTTTGGGGTCTTGTCTAGTGAAGCCGAAAATTAGGGTTTCTGCAAAAGTTGGAATTTCTGAAATCTGAGACCATGGCTGGAAGCTCCTCTGAAAAATCAAAGTTTAGAGACCAAGGTCGGACTTTTTGGATGGGTGAAGCTCTGGGAAAATCAAACCGTAATTCAGGGTCCTCCCTAGTGAATCTAGAAGTTTGAAAAGCAAATTTGAGGGGTGAAACTTTGTCGTTTTCAAATTCTGAGTATACCAGCTTGATTAGTTCATCAAGGCACATCTTTCTATCCTTTCAGAAGTTTGAAATTCAAAGTTTGAATTTTTAGGGTTTCTCTGACAAACCCTAATCCAGCTCCAGATCCAGTTTTCAACAAATCAAGTGGTAATACCTAATAACTTTTCTATTTCCATTTGAAGTACTTCTTAAGATGTCTCACCACACCAAGCTTGAGGATAAGCTTGAAGGGGCTGATAACTTCCGAGCATGGAAGTATAGGATTGGGTTAATCCTAGAAGAGAATGAGTTGGACACTTTCACAAGTGAAGAGGTTCCAATTCCGGAGGGAGATTAGACTAAGGCTTCACACAAGAAGAACTTGGTCAAAGCCAAGAGAATCATTGCTGATTCTATTAAGGACTATCTCATACCCCATGTGTCTTCCCTAAGGACACCTAAGGAGATGTTTGATTCCTTGACCAAGCTATTTGAAGGGAAGAACATAAATCGGAAGATGACATTGAGGAATCAACTAAAGAACATCCAGATCCAGAATGCGGAGACCATGCAGTCTTACTCTTCAAGGGTCTCCCAGATAAAAGAACAACTTGAAGTTGCAGAGAATGGAGTAGTGGTAATGACCACTCTTAATGGCCTTCCTAGGTCATGGGATTCCTTCATCCAAGGAATTTGTGCTAGGAAGAAACTTATCTCTTTCAGCAGGCTGTGGGAAGAATGCTCACAGGAAGAAGCTCAAATTGTAGCTTGAGAAGAAAATATGGGGAATGAAGATCAAGCTCTCACAGCACATACCAAGAAGAGGACACTTTTCCTCTGATTGTCCTAAGAACAAAAGGAACAACAACAACAACTACTACAAGCAATCTGACAGGTATGACTTACAGGTATGTTTTGAAATCTGTTCATGATGAAGTTTATAATATGATTGTCTTCATGTTATTGAGTTTAGTAACAATCTTGTTTAATTTTAGACTTGTCTTATCACCCTAGTAGAAGTATGAATGCATGATAGAAGACACTCATTGATTAGGGCTATAACACTTATGATTGTATTATGTTTGTACTAATGCACTGTGGTGTTGTATGAGGAGAATGTTATCCGCTAACATGAAAGGTACAAATCAAGCTCTAGATCAAGACCATGATAACATGAAGAAAAAGACTCATCCATAGTCATGGATCACATAGAGGTATGTATAATTTGGTTCTACAATGGTTAACTTATGAGTTATGCAGGTCATTGAAGAGAACAAGAAAAATGTTGCTAGACATAACTAGCAAATATGATGACCAGGTATGTTTTTCCTATATCAAGTTAGAATCCTACCCTATGTAAGGATCTTATACTTTTGTATGATCGATAATGATTACTCATGAAGTTACAAGTTTGAGTAATCTAGGGTTTATGCATATTATGTCTCTTACCTTGATTGATGATATGACTAACCAGAAGAGTTCTATGGTCAAATATGAATATGCATGAGTAAGAGAAGTCTTCCCTAAAACTTTGAATGCTAATGCTTATTATCTATGTTTGAAATGATCATGACTATACATGTTTAAGATTATTGTGTTTTGATAGTATTAAGATTATACTAATGAATGTATGATTATGTATGAGATCTCGAGGATAACACAATGATGATACTAGTAAGCATGCATAGTGATCGAGGATGGATATAAGTTCAAGGACAAGTATTCCAGGAAGCAAAGATCAAGAGGGAGCACACTCTAGTAGTTCCTGCAAGGAAGCAAAGATTGAGAGGGAGTCCACCCAACAAACAAACAAAGATAAGTATTTGAATTGTCATTTCTTGTATATTTGATTGTTTAAATAATATTGTTCAAATGATGTATATACTTATGTTCCTAGACTTAGGTTGTGTATTATGCATATTAGAATAATTTCATTAATGAACAGTATACTACTAATATGCATGTAATGGGTAAGTGGCCTATGGCACTATACAACATTCCATTACTACTTATCTAGAATGAAACCTCTTTGCTGACATGTTGGGAGTTGTGCACACTCTTAACAATGTTCTGGTAGAGATTGGAAGGCATCTAGAAAGTTACAGGATATGGATAAATGTTGTATTGAAGCATTGGATAAATTAATTGCATGATTGTATGCCATATTTCTTTATGTGTAAGAATTTGTCCTAAAAACTATGAGATGTTTCTAATCATGCAATTTAACATGTCTTGTTGGAAAAATTGTATACCATCACCTACAAAAGAAGGACTACAACATTTACTCCAGCAACAAAGCTATCTATTGAAGAATCTGAAGTTCCCAAGATCCGAGATGAAGTAATGATCGAAGAGTACCAGTCGATCATGAAGAATGATGTTTGGGATGTGGTCCTACGACCTGAAGGGAAGTCTGTTGTGACTTCCAAGTGGATCTATAAGATCATGCATGCTGCAGATGGTAGCATGGAGAAATACAAAGCTAGATTTGTAGCTCATGGCTTCTCCCAAAAAGAGGGGATAGATTATCAAGAGACTTTTTCTCTTGTAGCCAGGTACACTTCCATCAGATCATTACTTTACCTGGTTGCAATGATAAAATGGAAGATACACCAGATGGATTTCAAGACAACTTTCTTGAATGGTGTAGTCGAGGAGGAAGTGTATGTGGAGCAGCCACTTGGTTTTAAGACACATGACCAGAATTCATATGTGTGTAGGTTGAAGAAAGCCTTGTATGGCTTGAAGCAAGCTCCTAGGACTTGGTATGGTAGGATAGACAGCTTTCTATCCAGTTTGGGCTTTACCAAGAGTAAAGCAGATTCCAACCTTTACTACAAGGTTGAGGAAGGAAATCCAGTGATACTACTATTGTATGTGGATGACATGTTTGTTACAGGTGAGGATAGATTGATTGCCGACGCGAAGAGGAAGCTTGCTGCCGAGTTACAGATCTGCTAACACAAGTCTTCTTCTCTGGATCATCATCAACGAATCATCGTCCTCAAATCATCATCATCATCACTGCTGCTGCTATCTCAATCAATCTCTGATCTACTCTTCATAGGAAGTTCTACAGAGCAATTCCTTTTTCATACTGGATGTAGGCCCACCACCTGTAGGTCTTCATCATCACTGGCCATACTGTGGAATACTCAGGACTGATTACGTGCCTCAACAAAACCTCGAAAGAGCATCCCAGGACTGATTACGAGCACACTGCTCAACCTATCGGATCTCCCAGGATCTTTTACATGTTGACCTTCACAAAACCTACTTAGAGCATCCCAGGATGTTACGAGCAAACCGCTCTACCTTTCTGGATCTCGATAGAGCATCCCAGGCTGTTACGAGCACACCGCTCTACCTGTACGGGTTTTAAAGGATCTTTTCTATGTGAACTTTCGCAAAACCTACTTAGAGCATCCCAGGCTATTACGAGCAAACCGCTCTACCTGTCCGGATCTCGATAGAGCATCCCAGGCTGTTACGAGCACACCGCTCTACCTGTCCATATTTTAAAGGATCTTTTCTATGTGAACTTTCGCAAAACCTACTCAAAGCATCCTAGGCTGTTATGAGCAAACCGCTCTACCTGTTCGGATCTCGATAGAGCATCCTAGGCTGTTACGAGCACACCGCTCTACCTATTCGGATTTTAAAGGATCTTTTCTATGTGAAACTGTAGCAAAACCTACTCAGAGCATCCCAGGATGTTACGAGCACACTGCTCTACCTGTCCGGATCTCAATAGAGCAACCCAGGTTGTTACGAGCACGCCGCTCTACCTGTCCAATTTTTAAAGGATCTTTTATATGCTACCTGCACAACCTGTCCACGGCCACAGAGTATCAAACCGATACTCACCATACATCATCCTGATGTACATCATCATAGCATCAACCTGAAGCATATCATCTGGAGCAACACCCTGAAGCTTGTCATCTATGATCATCCTGATCAACCTAAGGCATATCATCTGGAGCAACATCCTGAAGCTCGCCATCTGTGATCATCCTGATCAACCTGATGCATATCATCTAGAGAAACATCCTGAAGCTCGTCATCTGTGATCATCCTGGTCAAACAGTATATCCATCTGATGCATACAAAGTATCTACCTAATACATATCATCATACATGATCTACCTGATCATATAATGCATCCACCTGATATACATAATTACATGATCTACCTGATCATACAAGTATCCACCTGATACATATACAAATACATGATCTACCTGATCATACAAGTATCCACTTGATACATATAATACATGATCTACCTGATCATACAAGTATCCACCTGATATATATACAAATACATGATCTACCTTATCATACAAGTATCACCCTGATACATACACAAGTATCCACCTGATACAACTCCATGATCCAACTGATCATATCAATCATCCAACATGATGCATATACAAATACATGATCATACTAATCAAAGCATCCAACATGATGCGTACATACATATAAATGATCCAACTGATCATATCCAGCATCCAACATGATGCATACATATACATATAAATGATCCAACTGATCATATCCAGCATCCAACATGATGCATATACAAAGCAGTAACTGGAGCATCGTCCTGATGCTCATCATCCAGCACTTACATCCATAGCCATGGGAAGGATCCTCCTCTCACCATGATTGGAATGGCTCCAGCAGATGTGTCTATCACTTCTTCCTCGAAGTGTCGTCGATCTGAAGAACACCAAGCCTCTCTCTGAAGTACTCGAACTTCACTCTGGCTAGTGGCTTCGTCAACACATCTACAATCTGCTCATCTATCGCAACATACAGGAGATTCACTGCTCCTCCTTGCACCATATCCCTGATATAGTGATATTTGATCTCGATGTGTTTCGACCTGTCGTGGAACACCGGGTTCTCAGACAGCTTTACACAACTCTGGTTGTCACAAAAGATACCAGTAGCCTCCAACGGGAGATCAAATAACTCAAATAGTAGCTTCCGGAGCCATATTGCCTCACAACTAGCCGAACATGCTGCAACATACTCTGCTTCGACTGTACTCAGTGCTACGCAGGATTTCCTCCTACTAAACCAAGAGATCACACCTGATCCTATATTGAAGAAGCACCTAGATGTGCTCTTCCTATTTGCATCACTACCTGCCCAATCTGAATCAACATAACCCTGCAGGTTAAACTTTTGATTCGCATCATACTTGAGCCCATAGTCAACTGTACCCTTCAGGTACCTCAGAATATGCTTTACAGCAACCAGGTGAACACCTCTGGGATCCGTCAGGAACTGGCTCAATGTGTTCACCGCAAAGCAAATATCTGGTCTAGTGTTCGTTAGGTACATCAAGGACCCAATCATCTGACGATACATAGTGACATCAACCAGATCAGATGAAGCATCACACAGAAGCTTCAAGTTCGATGCCATAGGTGTGGTCATGGCCTTGCAGTCCATCATCCCGAACCTCCTCAGGATATCTACTGCATACTTCCCTTGTCCAAGGAAGATACCATCTACACTCTGCCACACCTCCATGCCTAGAAAATAGTGCATCATCCCCAAGTCCTTCATCCCGAAATCGGCTGCAAGCTTCCTCTTGGTATCGACAATCAAACTATCATTACCTGTTACAAACAGATCATCCACATACAGAAGTAGTATCACTAGATTTCCTTCCTCAACCTTGTAATAAAGGTTGGAGTCTGCTTTACTCTTGGTAAATCCCAAACTGGATAGGAACCTGTCCATCCTACCATACCAAGTCCTGGGAGCTTGCTTCAAGCCATACAAGGCTTTCTTCAGTCTGCACACATATGACTCCCTGTCATGTGTCTCAAAACCAAGTGGTTGCTCCACATATACTTCCTCCTCGACTACACCATTCAAGAAATCTGTCTTGACATCCATCTGGTGTATCTTCCATTTCATCACTGTAGCCAGAGCAAGTACTGATCTGATGGAAGTGTACCTGGCTACAGGAGCAAAATTTTCTTCATAATCTATTCCCTCTTTTTGAGAGAAGCCACGAGCTACGAATCTTTCCTTGTATTTCTCTATGTTGCCATCTGCAGCATGCTTGATCTTGTAGATCCATTTGGAAGTCACAACAGACTTCCCTTCAGGTCTTGGTACAACATCCCAAACATCATTCTTCATTATTGATTGGTATTCTTCGATCATGGCATCCTTCCATTCTTTCTTTTCCGCTGCTTCTTCATAATTGGAAGGTTCTTTGTTCATGATATCACAGAGTAAAGCAACATAGCTGGTATGTGATCTAGTTCTCTTCTTTGCTCTGTGTTCTTCTTTTGGAATGCCATATCTTTTTGCATCTTGAATGAGCTCTCTAGCCCATGCAGGTTTCCTCCTGTGAGAGTTATTCTCATGGGGTGGATCTACAGGTTCTTGCGGATCTTCAATTTCACGATTTGCATCTGGAATTGCTTCAGTCATAGTAGTGTATTGAAATCTAGTTTCCTTAGCTTCTTCATCATCTTCAACAGGTGTCTTCCTTGATTTGATGAATGCTGATTTTTCATCAAATGTCACATCCCTGCTGACATCAATCTTCTTGAACCCTGGAAAGTATATTCTGTAATCCTTCGAGCTTTCACTGTAACCCACAAAGATACCCTTCTTTCCTGAAGGATCTATCTTGGTCCTCTTTTCCTTTGGGACATGTGTGTATACTGGACAACCAAATATTCTGAGATGGCTGACTTCGAGTTTCTTACCAGAAAAGACCTCTTCTGTGTCTTGTTGTCCAATATCTTGTGGGGTGTTCTGTTCTGCACATATACAACTGTCCTAGCTGCTTCTGCCCATAGATGCATAGGTAGATCCTGGTCATGCAACATTGCCCTTGCTGCTTCCATGATTGTTCTATTATTTCTTTCTGCAACTCCATTCTGTTGTGGATTGTAAGGAGCAGTCAACTCCCTCTCAATCCTTGAATCACTGCATAACTTCTTGAAGTCACCTGAAGTGAATTCTCCACCATTGTCGCATCTAAATGTTTTGATCTTCTTATCAGTTTGGTTCTCCATCAAGTTTTTGAATTCCTTGAACTTATCAAACACTTCATCTTTGTTCTTCAAGAAGTAAACCCGAGTCTTCCTGGAGAATTCATCATTGACAGAGACATAGCACGCATACCCACTCAGAGAACTGGATGACATTGGACCACATACATCGGAGTGGATAATTTCCAAGATACTTTTTGCCTTGCTTTCACTGCTTGGAAATGCCTTCTTTATGTTCTTTCCTTTTGCACATCCTTTGCAAACACCTTCATGCTTGGTCTTGATTTTAGGAAAACCTTCTACAGCTTTACTTGCAATTGGTAATGCTCTGTAGTGCATATGTGCAAGTCTTCTATGCCAAAGTTCATTTGGCTCCATGGATTCATGTACCATGGCATGTTCAGGCTGTCCCTTCAATTTGTACAATCCTCCCTCTTGCTCTCCAATCACCACTGCATCATCAATAGTTTTACCCTTTGGCCACATTAGGACTTGGCCATCTACAAATGCAGCCCTCATGCCTTTTGCATCCAATGTAGAGATGGAGAGTAAGTTCTTCTTGAGTCCAAGTACAAACAACACATCTTTCATCTTCAAGGATTTTCTAGATTCTAGGTTGTAGGAGGCTTCCCCACTTCCTTTGATAGGGTATTGATAATCATCCCCAAGTTTCACTTTATGGGGTGATTCATGTTCAGACAGATTTACAAAAGATTCTTTAAACCCAGTCATGTGTTTAGAAGCCCCACTGTCAATTAACCAATCATTACAACCATGAGAAATAGTACCCGTGAGAGCATAGATTAGAACATACTCTTCTTTGCTTGATGAGTCATCATCATCACTTTCTGATCTAGCTTTCTTCCTGGGAGGTTCATCATCCTCAGCAGCATGAGCATGATATCTTCTTTTGTTATTCTTCTTCTTCTTATTGAATTTGTTGTCTTTCTTCTTCTTGGGGCAATTTGAAGCAAAGTGTCCCATTTCATTACATTCGTAACATCGAACATGAGATGGATCTTTCTTCTTGTGATGAGGATGAGAATGTTTCTTGTTATGAGATTTCTCCCTCTTAAAATTGCTTCCCTTGGTGTGAGCTGTGAGAGCTTGATATTCATTCCACATCTTTTCTTCTCGTGCCACAAGCCTTGCTTCTTCTTGTGAGCATTCTTCCCGCAGTTTGCTGAAGGATACCAACTTCTTTCTTACACAGATTCCTTGGATAAAGGAATCCCATGACCTGGGTAGGCCATTCAGAGTGGTCATGACAACTTCACCATTCTCCACCATTTCATCCACTGCTTCTAGTTGTTCCTTGATCTAAGAAACCCTAGAAAAATAATATTGAATGGATTCTCCATTCTGAAGCTTTACCCCTTTCAATTGGTTCCGCAGAGTCATCCTCCGATTTATGTTCTTCCCTTCAAATAGCTTGGATAGGGAATCAAACATCTCTTTGGGTGTCTTCAAAGATGACACATGGGGGATGAGATGGTCCTTGATAGAATCAACAATGATTCTCTTTTCCTTGACCAAGTTATTCTTGTGGAGAGCTTTAGCTTTTTCTCCCTCTAGGACAGGGACCTCTTCCCTTATATATGAGTCCAACTCATTCTCTTCCAGGATTAACCCAATCCTATACTTCCAGGCTCGAAAGTTATCATCCCCTTCAAGCTTGTCCTCAATATTGGTGTGGTGATACATCTTTAAAGAGTACTTCAAATGGAAATAGAAAAGATTTAGGTCTTACCACTTGATTTGTTGAAAACTGGATCTAGTCCCGGATTAGGGTTTGTTAGAGAAACCCTAAAAATTCAAAATGTGAATTTAAACTTTCTGAAAGGATAGAAAGATGTGCCTTGATGAGCTGATCATCCTAGTGTATTCAGTATTTGATATCTACAAAGCTTCACCCTTCAGAAATGTCTTTTAGTCTTCCCAGGTTCACTTGGGAGGACCCTGAATTAGGGTTTGAGTTTCCCAGAGATTTACCCAGCCAAAAATCTCGATCCAAAGCTCTAAACTTCGATTGTTCCAAGGAGCTTCCAGCTATGTCTTCAAATTTCGGAAAGTCCTATTTTTGTGGAAACCCTAATTTTTAGGGCCAAAACTGAAAGTGCTCAGAACTGAATTCTGATTGGACAGAAAGATTCACCTTGCTGAGGAGAGTCAATATATCATATTGCTTTCCCAAAATCTTTGGAGCGAAACCCAAAAACAAGAAGCCCTAGCTTCTGCAATTGCATAGTGTCCTCTTCTCAGGTTAGCTCTGATACCATGTTAATTTTCGAGAATTAATTCAAAATACTCTAGGATCTTTACTGAGAGAATAACATGTACAGTATATCAATGCATATCAATCATAGCAAGCATATCAATCATCACAAGATGCAATCATAAGTGACAATAGACACACAGAGTTTCCGTGGGGAAAACCCCACAACTTCCTCAGAGATAGATAGAGCAATAGCACAACCAAAGTACAACCCAAGTACAGGGATAGACTCCTCCTAGCAGTTGATCCTCCTCCTCACATGTGCGCCACTTTCCGAGTGATGGATAAGTGAGTAAGTGAAGTGATCAAATAGAGAGATCCTGTTCTCTATTTATACTTGTTCTGAGCAGCCTAATAAAACTATGGGTCCGACTTGTCTAACTCAGCCTAATAACCCCAAGTTAACTTAATCAGGTCCGACCCCACACATGGTGGTCTAATAACCCATCGGCAAGTTACGGCACTTGCGACACTAGTCAATACAAATGACGACACTTCCGTATAGAGGAATAATATATCTCTATAGGAGTACAATAAAATACATAGATGAAATACATTCTGAAGTTACATATACATTAACACAAGATTTGATTCAACTCCTCTTGATCTTTTAGAATTCGTTCATTCTCCTCAACAGTTTTTATTTTTGTTTTTAAATCTTTAGTTGTCCTTAGTAATTCAGATGAATTATCATTTAGTTCAATAAATAAATTTTCTGCATTAATATGTCTTTGCCCATTATTATTTTGTTCATTATTATGGGACTTGTCCTCAGTTGACTCTTCTGGTCCTTCCATACCTACAACTAAATTTATAACGTGTTGTACAAAAAAAAAAAAAAAAAAATCAGTAATTTGCAAGTCTGTTTTGAACTTTAATTGCACGAGTTGATCCACTTTGGACGTAGTATTTGAACTTGCGCTCTGATACCACATGTAACATCCCCAAATTTCACAAAAAATTAAAATTTTCTAGGTAGCATTAATTGCTTATATTTGTTATGCGGAAAGTATCATTAATTATAATTTAATTCATTTAACTACAGACTGATTATCTTCTATGACGACTCCTACTTCAAAAGGTCGTCATTGTTTAAATGCATTATGTCATTTATATGCAGTGAATACTATACTTTGTCGTAATCGTCTTTTAATGCATGCAACTGATTGAATACATGTACCAACTGTATTATTACTTATAAATTCTTCGTTATGTAGTCTCTGTTTTTAATTCCATGCACTCATCTTTGTTATCTGAAAGTTTGTTTAATCAAAACATTTACTCTTAAAAATGTCATGAACAGAATTTAAAGTTATAACCATGAATGTGATTTTAATACTTTTCTTCTTTTGATTGAAGGGTTCCTAAGGGTACCCGTGGCTTACTTAGATACTAGCTAGCTAACACATCGTAATACTCCTTTACAGACTTTGCAGGTTAGCAATGGTACTTCTAGGTTTATACATATTTAAGGGTCGATATTTCAAAGTGTATGTCAATCTCATCCTGAAATTATTATGTTAGCTATGACGTTCTTAGCATGCATAAAAACTAAAGACTTAATACCTAGAGGCATGCCCTAGCTCACTATTAATATGATAATGTGCTCATTAAACTATGATTTTTAAACGTGGTAATGCAACATTCAACCAAGGCCTAAATTAATGATTAATACTTAGGATTTCAGAACATCATTGTTTAATAAATATCATAATATGATCATGGTACATGTAACATAGTGTGTAATAGTTCTAGGGTGTAACACGATCTATCTACACCATAAACTGTGCAATACATTAATATTTTTCTTGTCAAATGATACATGGTAATGTTATGCCATACTATGGTTTTTAAAACTTGGATGAATGAATTTATATATATAAGCTAAGCTTAGCCAATGGCTAGTATTTAAACTATAGTCATGACACAATATTTCCAGGGTGGTGGAATTTAGAGCTGGCAGGAGTAATGAAACTCGATTGCGTTGATCTTTAAAGCTCTTTAATGCACTCTTAGTGGATTGCTTAGTGGTAACTCCCGTGGCACGAATTCACTTGCAACCTTGTAATACTAACATGCCGAGATGGATTATCCTATGGTTTCAACGTAAATAAAGGATGGATAAAAAGTTATGATAATGTAAAGGGTTTTGACTATAGGAAGAATACACCCAAATTTAACCATGGTGAAATGCATGTTGGCAGGAAACTAACCTCGATAGGGTATTTACGTAAATGCAATTTAATGAGAAGTGTAATCATGGCGATCCCTGCGTTATTGAACCACGTGATAGCTTGGGGTTTTGTGTAAACCCTATCTACACATTGAAAGATTGGTAATAGTGTTAGTTTCGTTCATTTGCAAGGTTTGTTGAGAGCCGTCAGGCTCTCAATTATGTCTGGGTTTTGAATGTTTAAACCTTTCCAGGGTTCGATGGTGGAACTGTAACCTGCATTCCCGGGTAATGTTAGCTATGGTAAACTCAAATTTCGATGGTAAAAGGAACCGTGATGCTGATCCAGGCAGAATTCCATGAACTGAAGGTAAAATCACCACTAAGTTGGAGTTTGACAGTGATCAATGGTTTATACTTTGTTTTATACTTTTCACTAGTATTATAATTTTCTTTTAACCAATGGTGTTGTTGATTTACTGTGTTAGGGTACTTTTCGTCAAAGTTGGAGTTTATGAAGACTGTGGTGGTTGCTTCTAAGGGACTCTATGGCCCTGGTAAGCCTTGGTGATTCCCATAAACACCCTAATCGTAGCTCTTAAAACAAAGGTGGTGGAGGCCGGTCTGCGTGGTTTTGTCGAGAAGCAAAATCACACTTCTATTAGGTTTTATTGTATTACTGGATAGTTTGTACGCCATTTGGAAGCTCTATAAATGAAATAATAACGGGTATTTGATGTTCGAGCTACGGCTCTTATTAAATCTTGTCTGGAAAATTATTTTTAATACTGGATTCGGTTTTTATTTATTCAAGAAATCTTTTAAGGTTGAACCCTGTTAATTTATGTAACTCAGTAGGTCCTTCACCGTTTTGGTAGTGTCCGGTGAGGACACATTTTTGTACTTGTTTTTCCTAAGTCAACTTTATTTTATAAAAAGTGACTTTATATTATAAAGTGAAAGTGACTTTATGAATTAAAGTGAAATGTAATAAATGTCATTAAATGAGCAAAAAGGGCATTTAATGAGTATTTAATAATGACCCTTAGATCTAATCTAATCTTGACCATTCAAAAGTGAGTTAGGGTTAGGGTTTAGTTAGTTAGGGTTTCAAAGTGAAGTTTCACTTATTTAATGAAGCTTTGGGAAAAGGAGCATACACATCGAATCTAGAGAAGGACGTCTAGAGGAGAGAGAGAGATTTTCAGTCACGTGGAAGAGAGAGTATCATTCCGAGAGAGAGAGAGAGATCAGATTTGAAGGGGCGCAGAAATCAAGGCAGAATTAATAGCACAGAAAACGAGGAGAAAAAGTACAGCAGCAGGGCCGTACAGTGAAGGTGCAGCAGGCCGTACACTGTCTTTATTGCAGCAGGCCGTACAGCTGCACAGAAATCGATGCATTTAATCTTTGACTGAGTTTGAATGCACAGTAATCGAGGTAGCTGTTCTTGGCACGTTTTCCAAAGCATTTGCTGAAGTAAAGAGGCCGTACAGCAGGCCATACAGCTGGTACAAATTCCTCTTATTTTCTATTCAGTTTCTCAAGTGATTTTTCTTAGTTTTGTCCAGCAAAGTATCTCTCTGTAAAATATACTTTCTCTCTCTATAAAAATATCTCCGGGTTTTACCTCACAGAGGTGAGGGTTTTGCCCTGGGCATTGGCCCTAAAATTTCTGTGTTCTTATGGGTATCTGTGTCTTCAGCTAGATTCTATCAGTAGCATGAATTTGTATTTGTGTTCCAGTTATCTGTATGTTTGATTTCAGTAGCTTAGCAAATCATAACTCAGATGAGCATTAAATCTAGTTTACATGCTAAGTGTTTGACAAAATGTCACTATTAGAAAATGATGTTTTGGTCATGTAATTTCAACATGGTATCAGAGCATAGAGGTTTTGCTCAAGACTATTGTACATCTGTGTAGAGAACATAGCAGAGAGGGTCTTGCAGGTGAAAGTCAATTCAAGCATCATGGTAGCTGCAGGGTTGAGGTTCGAGGACAGGCTGGATGGATCCAGTAATTTCAGTCCGTGGAAAGAAAGGATCACGATACTGTTCAAAGAGTAGGCATTATGGGACATCGTGGGGGCTTCTGCTACTGTGACAGTTCCTACAGATGCAGTGCAGAAGACTGCGTTTGAAAAGAGAGACATCAAAGCTCAGCGGATACTCTTTGACTCTATCAAGGATCATGTGATCCCTTTTATTTCCAGGAAGACGCATGCTTTTAACATGTGGTCTTCATTGTGTACCCTATATCAGAGCAAGAATCAGAACCGGAAGATGGTCCTGAGAGAAAAGCTCAGAAACACCAAGATGATGGAAACTGACTCTGTGACTGCTTACCTCACCAAGATCACTCAGGTCAGGGATGAGCTGTGTGCAGCCGGTGAGCAAGTAGAGGATGAAGAGCTTGTTAGGCATGCTCTAAACGGATTCTCCACCAAATGGCATACCTTTGTGAAAGGAGTGGTGGCCAGAGATAAGCTACCAGACTGGACTAGGTTATGGGATGATTTCATCAAGGAAGAATCAAGAGAGGGGATTCTTCAGAGCCCTCTGGGTGGAGAAGATGAGAATGTAGCTTTTGTTGCTGCTGGAAAGGGGAAGCAGAAGAAGGACCTCAGTAAGGTTCGTTGTTTTGCCTGTAACACCTTTGGCCATTATGCATCTCAGTGTCCAAACACTGAGAAGAGGAAGAAGAAGGCCTCAGTACCAGAATCTTCAGCTCAGGCTGCTGTAGCCGATTTTGCAAAGACATTTGATGAGGACTTTGCACTTGTATCTATAGCATCCAGTGTTGGAAGCTGCAGAAAGATTCTGAGTCATGAATGGCTCATTGACAGTGGAGCGACAAGACATATGACTGACACACTGAGTAAGTTCTTTAGTGTGAAAGAGGTGGGTCCAGGACACTTCGTTCAGCAGGGTGACTCAGTTAGAGCAGTAAGGGGAATCGGTTCAGTCTGATTCAGTTTGTTTGATGATGAAACCCTAGTCCTTCATGGGGTTTTGTATGTACCAGAACTGAGGATCAGTTTAATCTCAGTATTAGCTCTGGAGAACATGGGGTTCGGAGTACTCTTCATGAGGGAGCATGTGTTCCTGACTCCAGTCGGAAATGAGGATGGCACCATTCTGCTTGGTTGTCAGAAGGAGGGTTTATATACATTAAAAGGACCTAATGTATATCAGACATCTGGATGGATTTCAGATTCCAGATCAGAAGGGGAAACTGCAGTGGCGCCAATTATTCAGTTTCCAGAGAACAGTAGTTCTCTATTGAGTACTGGCAGGAGACTTAGTCAGTATGAGTTTTTTGAGCAGGGGGATGCTGAGGAAGATGCAGATTCTTACGAAGCATTCAGAGTGGTCTACCGGTCACAGATCCAGATTTAGGAACAAGAGGGAGCTCTAGCAGATAAAAGAGGACACTGACTTAGATGTTGTTTTTGAAGGACCTTCCTCGTTAAGAGGGAGTGTTAGTTTATGTAACTCAGTAGGTCCTTCACCGTTTTGGTAGTGTCCGGTGAGGACACATTTTTGTACTTGTTTTTCCTAAGTCAACTTTATTTTATAAAAAGTGACTTTATATTATAAAGTGAAAGTGACTTTATTAATTAAAGTGAAATGTAATAAATGTCATTAAATGAGCAAAAAGGGAATTTAATGAGTATTTAATAATGACCCTTAGATCTAATCTAATCTTGACCGTTCAAAAGTGAGTTAGGGTTAGGGTTTAGTTAGTTAGGGTTTCAAAGTGAAGTTTCACTTATTTAATGAAGCTTTGGGAAAAGGAGCATACACATCGAATCTAGAGAAGGATGTCTAGAGGAGAGAGAGAGATTTTCAGTCACGTGGAAGAGAGAGTATCATTCCGAGAGAGAGAGAGAGATCAGATTTGAAGGGGCGCAGAAATCAAGGCAGAATTAATAGCACAGAAAACGAGGAGAAAAAGTACAGCAGCAGGGCCGTACAGTGAAGGTGCAGTAGGTCGTACACTGTCTTTATTGCAGCAGGTCGTACAGCTGCACAGAAATCGATGCATTTAATCTTTGACTGAGTTTGAATGCACAGTAATCGAGGTAGTTTTTCTTGGCACATTTTCCAAAGCATTTACTGAAGTAAAGAGGCCGTACAGCAGGCCATACAGCTGGTACAAATTCCTCTTATTTTCTATTCAGTTTCTCAAGTGATTTTTCTCTGTTTTGTCCAGCAAAGTATCTCTCTGTAAAATATACTTTCTCTCTCTATAAAAATCTCTCCGGGTTTTACCTCACAGAGGTGAGGGTTTTGCCCTGGGCATTGGCCCTAAAATTTCTGTGTTCTTATGGGTATCTGTGTCTTCAGCTAGATTCTATCAGTAGCATGAATGTGTATTTGTGTTCCAGTTATCTGTATGTTTGCTTTCAGTAGCTTATCAAATCATAACTCAGATGAGCATTAAATCTAGTTTACATGCTAAGTGTTTGACAAAATGTCACTATCAGAAAATGATGTTTTGGTCATGTAATTTCAACAAACCCTGCAACTTTCGTATGATATTTTGTTTTCTTAGGTTTAATGTCGGTTTTCAAAAACCCTGTGCTTCAATTATTTTCAGTTGTTTTTCATATTTGAATTTATGAAGTGTTTGAAGGGTTTCGGGTTTGAGCCCGGTCATCATTATGGTCAAAAATAAAATATTTCTAAATAAAACCTGGGCAGAGTTCATTTTGTAATTTTTTGTTAAAACTTAACAGTATGAAATTATTACAACCAAAGTGAATTTCGATCTCTGTTCTAATGATCTTTTAAAATCGATATTTGTTAGATTGATAAGCTAGTTTTCATAAACATTTAAGCTTGTAAACAAACTTTGTGTAAATGTATAAAGTTGACCACAAATTCGAACCCTAGTTTTTTCTGGGTTGTATTTCATACATAAAAAAGCATTGTTAAAAGAATGGGCAGAACCCCAGTGGGTTTCGATACCATCCCAAAGGCTTACCTTTGAATAAAATAAATATTGTACTTAGTTTGTAATTACCCTACTATGGAAATCCATAGAATTAGGGTTAGATGCATTCGATTTTAATCTTCTAATGTATAAACATTAAGTTTACAGAACTTGTTATAATATTTGATACTGTAAGTTTTAGGTCTTAAGATTAATTAATATGATTATGGCTCGACCTTTGATATAAATGTTTTCGGATGGTGAAAGTATGAACTTGTTTATTTTTGGATGAACCCTTCACAATATTGTGTAGGACTAAAAGATAGGAACAATACTTGAATTCGTTTGTTAGTTTTAATGGTACTGGACATAACCCGAGCTTGGATATTCTTGAAGAATAGTGTTGGAATCCTACAATGATTCTGTAGTTTGCTTTTAGATTTAATAAAGTAATTATTTTACTATCATAATCTACGTTATTACGGTATATTATAAATGATATAGTTTAGGGTTTGAAACCCTAAATACATTGTAATAGTTTGTGTAATTTACTTCCAATATAATGATTCGATTTGACTTAATTATATACTCTTGTATAGAAGGAAAATGATGCTCATAACATATACTTATAAATTATTCTAGAAAAGATACTTGTATTATTATTGGTTAGTATAAGTGTTTTAACCTAGACTAGAATATTGCAGTGAAATCTAAGGTTTTGTATTATGATTTTGTACAATAATATATTCTTTTCTGACTGCAAGTAAACTCTGTTTTCAGTTCATAAAAGACCAGGTGTATTTAATATAGATATATTCGATATTTGAAATGATTGTATAGTCCTACAGTAAGTAGTGTTTTCTGGTTTTACAAATAAAATAAATTCATTTATACATATCGTTATAAACAGTTCTATCTGAGATATTTCCGATCATGCTAATCTATTTATAACTTAACTCCTATGTACTAGAGTACGACACTTAACAGTGTGTGGAAAAATACAGGGGAGTAATTTATTCATTCATACTACACTCAATCAGAAATAAACTATCAATCTAGCAGTTTTAAACAATTTTCAGAATAGATGACAGTTCAGAATTAAATCATTCAGAAAACTAATATGACAGAAAATAAATAATATAACACAATGAAAACCTGTTAACAGCAGAGGGTGACAAACATCCAAAGGAGCCTGTTCCACCCAACCTTCTCCTGAAGACAACCAAATCACTTGCCTTAGGACCCCCGAGCCTGTTCACTGAACCACCGGGACAAAGATGCTGTGTGGAGAATGGAATAAATTCCTCTCCAACTCAGCATTAGTACTTAACAGTAATACTTCTTCCTTTAGCAATATTGAACTCAACAATAAGGTTGTACTAGTTCAGAATGCAGACTTATCTCAATCAATCACTTCCTATCTTTCCCCTCATCGAATCTCTTGTGCTCTCTTCTTTTTCATTTTTCATAAATTATCACAAGGTAAAAACTGAACAGCCTCCTACTGAATTCAATGGGTAGATAAAGCATGCCTAGGTCTTTTGGTCGGTTTCTTAGTTATTGAGCCACCTGCTCAGTTCCACTTTCTTGGGGAAAATTACCATAAAACTAGGGAAGTTTCCCCCTGCAACAGCTAGAAGTGAATTGATGATGCTTCCAAGTGTCAGTTTTCTCTCACCCCGGTCCATTCCTCCTAGTGGGTCAGTGAACACTCATTCAACAGCCTCCCTTGGGTATTTGTATCCTCTTTTATTTGTTAATAATAAAATATTCAGTGTAATTAATTAGAGTCATTCTTGACCCCACTTGGTCAATAATCATAAAACTTTACAATAACATAAAACATAATGTTTTTCTCACAACATAAAATGTTCAGAATTTGGGTATGTTACAATTATCCTCATGTGGAAGGGATGCAATCTCTTGATGAAGCAAAGAAACATGACTGCTGCAAAAATAAGAATTTTTTTCATACCTTAGTGTTAAATATTAATCATTCCCATCTGGTTGATCCGTGTGTGCATGCTGCTCCACTTTGTGTTCAGTTGGAAGACTCAAGGCTACAATTTGTGTCCCTTTGATCCAATTTCTTGTATGGACACAGTGATTTTATACACATGGCTTCAATTTATTTGGGTGTCGCACATGATGGATGATTTTTTTCTCCTCGTGGTCATCTGAAGGCTAAACAATGATAGTGAATTATGGCCCTCTAAACTAATATTCTGATAATAACCTTTGGATTCTCCTTTCCTAGAGAAACCAAACATCTTCTCCACAATTTTTTTATGTAGAGCATTGTGATAGTAAGGCTTGATATTGCTGCAAATTATTCTCTAAATTATGTTGTGTCTTATTAGAGTGCTTCAATGACTTTTCATGGCCCTTCATTACTCTTTCCCAATCAATATTTTCCTCCTTAATGGGTGATGCAGGAAGGAAAATGAGTAACATTCAACAATCTACAATTCTAGCCATTGAAGAAACTTCCTCTTCATCTTTCTATATGTTGTCACAAAAGCAATCATACAAATCATATGGATTATGCAAGAACCCTAATGAAGGAATTAAACCATCTTCAAGAAATGATTCTTCCCTTGTTAAGTTGATCTCCTCAAGCTCCCATACAACCGGTTCCAACCTCATCTCTACAAATCTTATTCCAAGTTTTTTTCTTTATTCAAGGTTCCTCTTGGTTCCCCTAGATGTCAAGGAACATGCTTTGATACCATTGTAATATCCCCAATCATAAATTAGGAATATTATCTCAAAGGTTTCAACTTTAATTATGTGTATTTTCAACCTTTTTCCCAAACAATGGCTTATGAAGGCTTATGAGATTTTCTCGTTCAACAATAGTGGAGTGTGTGTGTATTTATGATATCCATTAAATGTGTGCAGATCATTAATGTGTTTAGATTTCACTGATATGTGTCCCAAATCAGGTCTGATCTAAAATTGGAAGTTGGCAAAGAAACTAGGAACACTAGTTCAATTTTGGCCACACTAAACACGAGGTTTCCAACTCTTCCCAAACACTACCGAAGCAGCTCGAATTCTCCCAATGTAAGTTTAATGGAATCAAATAGACTCAAATAAAACTATCTGACCCATTTATAGACTCCAAATAAGTATGAAAGACACCCCCTCAAGTGTAATGTCCCTTTTTAATAATTTTATTAAAAGGACCAATTTTTCACTTTTTCCCCAAATTCGACCTTTGACTAGTTTTGATGCCTAGGTCTCCAATTTTCCCCAAATGCTCCCAAATATTATGAGAAGGTATATGGATGATGTTAGAACATAAATATATGTTTCATGGATGGTTTTGTACCTTTAAAATACTTCTGCAAATCCTCTTTCAATTCTAGCCAATGTAGGGAACTTTACTAGTAATTTCCCTTTGACTAGTATTGGTCTCTAGGTCTCCAATCGGCTCCAAATGCCTCTAAATATTCAGTGAAGGTGTATGAATGATATTTGTACTTGATTATTATGTTCATGGATTATTTATGACCATAAAAATACTTCTGAAAACTTGTTTAAGATTCTGGACAAAGTATGGAATTTAACTAGCAATTTGGGGTTCAAATCCCCCTAGGGTAAATACTGAAAAATGACTCTCCAAATGTCTCCAAACTCACTCAAAATTCTGAAAAGAGGTAGGGGATGTCTGAGGGACATTATTTATGTCTCATTTGCACCATTAATAAATTATTAATTCTGTTCTAACCTTCTCCCAAACAGCAGCAAAAATCATTAGTTCGACCTTGGGGGAAATAGCATGAAATCTTCTTCAAATAAAATAAAACTGAGCAAGATGGCTCCAAATGCTTAAGTGATGAACCTAAAACTTGTAATAATCATAAATGGAATTCCATACATCATAAATATATCAGATAAATATTCTTCCATTCGAAATCATCATCAATACATTGGCATACATCAATCTAGTGGGGGAATGGTCATTGTTTTCTCATTAATAATCCATTTTACATATAAAGACCTTGTATTTCGACCTGAAACTTTCTGGAGATGAAGAACAGATTATATTAATCATATTACAACAGAAATAGATCATGAGAATCTCTCCCGAAGAGTACAAGATCTCACCAAAAATGCCCTCCCTCAAGGGTCAAGAATATGCCATCAAAAATTGAAATGGTTGAGAGAGTGTGCTGCACTAGAATAAACCATGAGCTTCCATGTAGCTTACACCTGCAAATAAACACTCCATTAAATCTCCAAATGAAAGGTCTTAATGTCCTTTCCAATTACCAACTTGGATGGGAATCTTTCACCCTCGAAATTGGCTAAGGCAAGAAACTAGTCATCCACTAGCTCTCCCTCTTCACAAATGCAATTGAAAATTTCCCAAATGATCAAAAGTTGGTTTCATTATTTTTTATTGACATTTATAAACTTATAATGTCCTCCATGGGTCGAATTCCTTCCAAGAGACTCATGCCAACTCAAGTTGAGAAGAGATTCCAAAGAACGCCACGTGTACAACAATTCCTAGTCTCCCACTTCCACCAAATCATATGTGGAAGCATCTTAGCTGCCCTAACTCCCTTGAGCACCCTCTTGGAGGCTATTTTTAGCCCTGACATGTCGTATATGTCATATGTCAGCCTTCAAGTATGATTTGTGTCATAGGTGTCATAATATCTTCATCATTGTTGTTATAGAGCTAGGGAATCTAGCCCAAGTGTCTCACTAGCTCCAAATTGCCTCTTCCTCTTCCATGGGAGTTACTCTTTCTCTACATTTCTACCTTGGATGAGTCATGCAATTAGTAATACCTTTTTAACTCCCCCATGTATGTTACCATTCATTTTGAATTCTAATTGGTGAGAGAATGATGCCAAGTGTAGTAGGGAAATCTAGCCATATGTGGGTCCCCCTTCCTCCATGTGTCTTCATGATCAAATGCCACTTTGATTTTCACTTGTATATATTTATTTATCTCCTTTATTAAATATTTATTCCATTCTAATTTTCAAACATCATTTATTATTCCCCTTATTCCAAATCCCAAAGCTTCCACCCCAAACCTAGGAAACTAGTAATTTTCCTCCTTGGCAATTATTTGACCCTTAGCATCAATTTGAAAAACTCTAATGAATATGTCCAATGTGCTTAGGCCAGTGTGACCCACTGCCAATTTGGGACGTGACATCAAGACTAGTGAGAAACTAGCTTTATTTCCCCCACATAAAAATACTAGTTTTTCAACTTGACCAAAACACCTCCTAATTAACTCTAATCCTTCTAAAAAGCTTCAATAAGACTCAAATACATCCAAACAAATATAAATGACTCAGTAACATACCACATGGTAATTCTATTAAAGTCTTACAATTAGTATTGTAAATGGCATAACCATATGAGAAAGATTTATACATGGAATCAGCAGTTACTCAAATATTGAACACCATATGAGGAAAACACTTGGATATTTATTATTAGTTGTATGGGAACATTAATTACACTAATAAAAAAAATTACATGGATCTTACACAACTTGAAACTCATGAAATACTCAATTACAATTGTACAAGTTTGAACCTCTACCAAAAGAGATACAAAATGGAGTAGATTTGATAAAATGGGAACATCTTGGTCATCCGACCACCTTTTTGAGTGAAAAAAAGTTTCTCCAACTAGAAACAATGCTCTTAAGGCAATGGAGTAGGTATCACATCCCATAAATTCTCATAAGTGTCAAAACTAGAACCTTCATTCCGGCCCTCCTTCACCGGTCCAAGATTTAAATCAACAAGAAACACCTCCAAATGATAGAGAAACCTCCAAAATTGCACCCTCTATCACATAGAAGTCATATACTTCACAAGAATGATATCTTCAAGTGAAAATGGATCCAATGGTATGTTGATGTATATGTAACTTCGGAATGTATTTCACCTATGTATATTGTACTCCTATAGAGATGTTATTATTCCTCTATACGGAAGTGTCGTCATTTGTATTGACAAGTGTCGCAAGTGTCGCACCTTGCATGTGATGGGTTATTAGACCACCAAGTGTGGGGTCGGCCTTGATTAGTATTACCATGGGTTATTAGACTGAGTTAGACAAGTCGGCCCTGCTAGTTTATTAGGCAGGTCAAGTCATGTATAAATAGAGTGCGGGAGGCACTCTATTTGATCTTCTCATTATTCACTTCTACACTCACCAGAAAGTGGCGCACAAGTGAGGAAGGAGGAGTAGCTGCTAGGAGGACTATCTCTTGTACTTGGGTTGTATCATTGCTCTTTCTATCTCTGAGGAAGTTGTGGGGTTTTTCACCTTTATGGTTTTCCCCAAAGAAACTATATGTTTCTATTGTCTCATGTGATTTCTTGGTGTGATTGATATGCATTGTTATGCTTGATATGTTGTACATGTTATTCTCTCAGTAAATATCCTAGAGTATGTTGAATTAATGCTAAAAAATTAACATGGTATCAGAGCTAACTTGAGAAGAAGACACTGTGCAGTTGGGGAAGCTAGGGCTTCTTGTTTATTGGGTTTCTCTCCACATATATTGAAAGGCAGTAGGGTAGATTGACTCTCTTCAGCAAGGCGCATCTTTCTGTCCAATCAGAATTCAATTCTGGGCACTTTCTTTTTTGGCCCTAAAAATTAGGTTTCCACAAAAATAGGCATTTCTAAAATCTGAGACCATGGCTTGAAGCTCCGTGGAAAAATCTAAGTTTAGAGCTTATGATCGAACTTTTTGGTTGGGTGAAGCTCCGGGAAATTCAAACCCTAGTTTGGGGTCTTGTCTAGTGAAGCCAAAAATTAGGGTTTCTGCAAAAGTTGGAATTTCTGAAATCTGAGACCATGGCTGGAAGCTCCTCTGAAAAATCAAAGTTTAGAGACCAAGATCGGACTTTTTGGATGGGTGAAGCTCTGGGAAAATCAAACCGTAATTCAGGGTCCTCCCTAGTGAATCTAGAAGTTTGAAAAGCAAATTTGAGGGGTGAAACTTTGTCGTTTTCAAATTCTGAGTATACCAGCTTGATTAGTTCATCAGGGCACATCTTTCTATCCTTTCAAAAGTTTGAAATTCAAAGTTTGAATTTTTAGGGTTTCTCTGACAAACCCTAATCCAGCTCCAGATCCAGTTTTCAACAAATCAAGTGGTAATACCTAATAACTTTTCTATTTCCATTTGAATTACTTCTTAAGATGTCTCACCACACCAAGCTTGAGGATAAGCTTGAAGGGGCTGATAACTTCCGAGCATGGAAGTATAGGATTGGGTTAATCCTAGAAGAGAATGAGTTGGACACTTTCACAAGTGAAGAGGTTCCAATTCCGGAGGGAGATTAGACTAAGGCTTCACACAAGAAGAACTTGGTCAAAGCCAAGAGAATCATTGCTGATTCTATTAAGGACTATCTCATACCCCATGTGTCTTCCCTAAGGACACCTAAGGAGATGTTTGATTCCTTGACCAAGCTATTTGAAGGGAAGAACATAAATCGGAAGATGACATTGAGGAATCAACTAAAGAACATCCAGATCCAGAATGCGGAGACCATGCAGTCTTACTCTTCAAGGGTCTCCCAGATAAAAGAACAACTTGAAGTTGCAGAGAATGGAGTAGTGGTAATGACCACTCTTAATGGCCTTCCTAGGTCATGGGATTCCTTCATCCAAGGAATTTGTGCTAGGAAGAAACTTATCTCTTTCAGCAGGCTGTGGGAAGAATGCTCACAGGAAGAAGCTCAAATTGTAGCTTGAGAAGAAAATATGGGGAATGAAGATCAAGCTCTCACAGCACATACCAAGAAGAGGACACTTTTCCTCTGATTGTCCTAAGAACAAAAGGAACAACAACAACTACTACTACAAGCAATCTGACAGGTATGACTTACAGGTATGTTTTGAAATCTGTTCATGATGAAGTTTATAATATGATTGTCTTCATGTTATTGAGTTTAGTAACAATCTTGTTTAATTTTAGACTTGTCTTATCACCCTAGTAGAAGTATGAATGCATGATAGAAGACACTCATTGATTAGGGCTATAACACTTATGATTGTATTATGTTTGTACTAATGCACTGTGGTGTTGTATGAGGAGAATGTTATCCGCTAACATGAAAGGTACAAATCAAGCTCTAGATCAAGACCATGATAACATGAAGAAAAAGACTCATCCATAGTCATGGATCACATAGAGGTATGTATAATTTGGTTCTATAATGGTTAACTTATGAGTTATGCAGGTCATTGAAGAGAACAAGAAAAATGTTGCTAGACATAACTAGCAAATATGATGACCAGGTATGTTTTTCCTATATCAAGTTAGAATCCTACCCTATGTAAGGATCTTATACTTTTGTATGATTGATAATGATTACTCATGAAGTTACAAGTTTGAGTAATCTAGGGTTTATGCATATTATGTCTCTTACCTTGATTGATGATATGACTAACCAGAAGAGTTCTATGGTCAAATATGAATATGCATGAGTAAGAGAAGTCTTCCCTAAAACTTTGAATGCTAATGCTTATTATCTATGTTTGAAATGATCATGACTATACATGTTTAAGATTATTGTGTTTTGATAGTATTAAGATTATACTAATGAATGTATGATTATGTATGAGATCTCGAGGATAACACAATGATGATACTAGTAAGCATGCATAGTGATCGAGGATGGATATAAGTTCAAGGACAAGTATTCCAGGAAGCAAAGATCAAGAGGGAGCACACTCTAGTAGTTCCTGCAAGGAAGCAAAGATTGAGAGGGAGTCCACCCAACAAACAAACAAAGATAAGTATTTGAATTGTTATTTCTTGTATATTTGATTGTTTAAATAATACTGTTCAAATGATGTATATACTTATGTTCCTAGACTTAGGTTGTGTATTATGCATATTAGAATAATTGCATTAATGAACAGTATACTACTAATATGCATGTAATGGGTAAGTGGTCTATGGCACTGTACAACATTCCATTACTACTTATCTAGAATGAAACCTCTTTGCTGACATGTTGGGAGTTGTGCACACTCTTAACAATGTTCTGGTAGAGATTGGAAGGCATCTAGAAAGTTACAGGATATGGATAAATGTTGTATTGAAGCATTGGATAAATTAATTGCATGACTGTATGCCATATTTCTTTATATGTAAGAATTTGTCCTAAAAACTATGAGATGTTTCTAATCATGCAATTTAACATGTCTTGTTGGAAAAATTGTATACCATCACCTACAAAAGAAGGACTACAACATTTACTCCAGCAACAAAGCTATCTATTGAAGAATCTGAAGTTCCCAAGATACGAGATGAAGTAATGATCGAAGAGTACCAGTCGATCATGAAGAATGATGTTTGGGATGTGGTCCCAAGACCTGAAGGGAAGTCTGTTGTGACTTCCAAGTGGATCTAAGATCATGCATGCTGCAGATGGTAGCATGGAGAAATACAAAGCTAGATTTGTAGCTCGGGGCTTCTCCCAAAAAGAGGGGATAGATTATGAAGAGACTTTTGCTCCTGTAGCCAGGTACACTTCCATCAGATCATTACTTTACCTGGCTGCAGTGATAAAATGGAAGATACACCAGATGGATTTCAAGACATCTTTCTTGAATGGTGTAGTCGAGAAGGAAGTGTATGTGGAGCAGCCACTTGGTTTTAAGACACATGACAAGAATTCATATGTGTGTAGGTTGAAGAAAGCCTTGTATGGCTTGAAACAAGCTCCTAGGACTTGGTATGGTAGGATAGACAACTTTCTATCCAGTTTGGGCTTTACCAAGAGTAAAGCAGATTCCAACCTTTACTACAAGGTTGAGGAAGGAAATCCAGTGATACTACTATTGTATGTGGATGACATGTTTGTTACAGGTGAGGATAGATTGATTGCCGACGCGAAGAGGAAGCTTGCTGCCGAGTTCGAGATGAAGGACTTGGGGATGATGCACTATTTCTAGGCATGGAGGTGTGGCAGAGTGCAGATGGGATCTTCCTTGGACAAGGGAAGTATGCAGTAGAGATCTTGAAGAGGTTCGGGATGATGGAATGTAAGGCCATGGCCACACCTATGGAATCGAACCTGAAGCTTCTGTGTGATGCTTCATCTGAGCCGGTTGATGTCACGGTGTATCGTCAGATGATTGGGTCCTTGATGTACCTGATGAAAACAAGACCAGATATTTGCTTTGTGGTGAACACATTGAGCCAAGTCCCGACAGATCCCATAGGTGTTCACCTGGTTGTTGTAAAGCATATTCTAAGGTACCTGAAGGGTACAATTGATTATGGGCTCAAGTATGATGCGAATCAAAAGTTTAACCTGCAGGGTTATGTTGATTCAAAATAGGCAGGCAGTGCTGCAGATAGGAAGAGCACTTCTAGGTGCTGCTTTAGTATGGGATTAGGTGTGATCTCTTAGTTTAGTAGGAATCAGTCCCACGTAGCACTGAGTACAGCCGAAGCAGAGTATGTTGCATCTTGTTCGGCTAGTTGTGAGGCAGTATGGCTCCAGAAGCTACTGTCTGAGCTATTTGTTCTCCCGTTGGATGCTACTGGTATATTTTGTGACAACCAAAGTTGTGTGAAGATGTCTGAGAATCTGGTGTTCCACGACAGGTCGAATCACATTGAGATCAAATATCACTATATCAGGGATATGGTGCAGAGAGGAGCAGTGAAGCTCCTATATGTTGCGACGGATGAGGAGGTTGTAGATGTGTTGATGAAACCACTAGCCAGAGTGAAGTCTGAATACTTCAGAGAGAGGCTTGGTGTTCTTTAGATTGACGACACTTCGAGGAAGAAGTGATGGACACATTTGCAGGAGCCATTCCAAGCATGGTGAGAGGAGGATCCTTCCCATGGCTGTGGATATAAGTGTTGTGTGATGAGCATCAGGATGATGCTCCAGTTACTACTCTATATGCATCATGTTGGATGCTTGTTATGATCAGTTGGATCATGTATATGTATATGCATCATGTTGGATGCTTGTTATGATCAATTGGATCATGTATATGTATATGCATCATGTTGGATGCTTGTATGATCAGATGGATCATGCATGTTGATATGTATCAGGTGGATACATTGTATGATCAGGTGGATCATGTATTTGTTCATGTATCAGGTGGATACATTGTATGATCAGGTAGATCATGTATGATGATATGTATTAGGAAGATACTATGTATGCATCAGATGGATGCATTGTATGATCAGGATGATCATGGATGATGAGCTTCAGGATGTTGCTCCAGATGATATGCATCAGGATGATGCTGTGATGATGATCAGGATGATCATGTACATCAGGATGATGTATGGTGAGTATCAGGTTGATACTCTATGGTCGTGGACAGGTTGTGCTTAAGAGGACATGTAAAACCTGGGAGATCCGATAGGTTGGGCTGTGTGCCCATAATCAGTCTTGGGATGCTCTTATGAGGGTTTGTCCTGTAACCACATGTAAGACCCGGGAGATCCGATAGGTTGGGCTGTGTGCCCATAATAATTCTTGGGATGCTCTTTCGAGGGTTTGTGGTGGTGACTACATGTAAGACCTGGGAGATCTGATAGGTTGGGCTGTGTGCCCGTAATAAGTCCTGGGATTCTCTTTCAAGGGTTTGTAGTGGAGATCACATGTAAGACCAGGGAGATCCGATAGGTTGTGCTGTGTTCCCGTAATAAGTCCTGGATGCTCTTTCGAGGGTTTGCGATAAGGGTCACATATAAGATCTGGGAGATCCGATAGGTTGGGATGTGTTCCCATAATCAGTCCTGGGATTCTCTTACGAGGGTTTGTGACGCACGTAATAAGTCCTGAGGATTCCACAGTATGGTCAGTGATGATAAATACCTACAGGTGGTGGGCCTACATCCAGTATGAAAAAGGACTAGCTCTGTATAACTTCCTATGACAAGTAGATCGGATATTGATTGAGATAGCAGTAGCAGTGATGATGACGATGATTCGATGATGATGATTCGGTGACGATGATCCAGAGAAGAAGACTTGTGCTAGCAGATCTGTGTCGAGAAATACCTTCCTAGTTAAGAGGGAGTGTTTATCTATATGTAACTTCGGAATGTATTTCACCTATGTATATTGTACTCCTATAGAGATGTTATTATTCCTAGATACGGAAGTGTCGTCATTTGTAATGACAAGGGTCGAAACTTGCATGTGATGGGTTATTAAACCACCAAGTGTGGGGTCGGCCCTGATTAGTATTACCATGGGTTATTAGACTGAAATAGACAAGTCGTCCCTGCTAGTTTATTAGGCAGGTCAGGTCATGTATAAATAGAGTGCGAGAGGCACTCTATTTGATCATCTCATTATTCACTTCTACACTCACCAGAAAGTGGCACACAAGTGAGGAAGGAGGAGTAGCTGCTAGGAGGACTGTCTCTTGTACTTGGGGGTTGTATCATTTCTCTTTCTATCTTTGAGGAATTTGTGGGGTTTTTCACCTTTAGGGTTTTCCCCAGTGAAACTATGTGTGTCTATTGTCTCATGTGATTGCTTGGTGTGATTGATATGCATTGTCATGCTTGATATGTTGTACATGTTATTCTCTCAGTAAAGATCCTAGATTATGTTGAATTAATGCTCAAAAATTAACATGGTACCCCCTCCTCAAGCAAGAACCCACAACTCCAACACCCAAATGCTTGGAAAACACCATAAACCTCTGTTGCTAAGACTTGAAATTCCAAACACATGTAGATGAATTCGAACCAGCAATAGAATAAGATATAAACATGTGTCAACTAAATCTCGCTTGAGAAATATGAGTGATTCCTCCTCTCCTGTCATTCACATGACGAACAATTAATAAATCTAAGTGATTTCTACTCTCTTGCTAGCTAGGGTGGAATCTTTCACCATCGAAACTAGTTATGTAAAAAGGGGCACATCTCCCAAGCTTGAGAATCTCAATGGGTCTCCAAAACCAAAATTCAAATGACCAAAAATTCCCTTCACTTATGTATTCACCCTTTTTATAAATCTTAATGGAGCATTTCCCCCTCATTCTAGAAATATGAGTGATTCATCCTCTCCTGTCATTCACATGACGAACAATTAATAAATCTGAGTGATTTCTCCTCTCTTGCTAGCTAGGGTGGAATCTTTCACCATCGAAATTAGTTATGTAAAAGGGGGCACATCTCCCAAGCTTGAGAATCTCAATGGGTCTCCAAAACCAAAATTCAAATGACCAAAAATTCCCTTCACTTTTGTCTTCACCCTTTTTATAAATCTTAATGGAGCATTTCCCCCTCATTCTAGAATTCTCTCACAAATATTTAATACAATATTAATAAATGTTATTTTTATGAGAGAATGACACCTTCAGAATCATTTACTTCCTCTCTAATGTTAATTTTTCAAATGATAACTTCATCTACCTTGGAAATTCGAATTAGAGAGGATTAGATTTATTTTGGGGAAGTTACACTAGGATATGGGCCCACCCCTCTCCTCTAGCGCTCTCCTTGGATAAATTAAGGACCAGCAACATGTCATAAGCTGTCATAAGTTGTCATAGCACCGGATTCCTTTCATAAGTTTTCATATATTTTCTATTTTTTTCCGAGGGAGTTACAACCCATGAGATGCCTCCATGATAGGATTCCTTCCACCTTGGATGGGATTTACACCACATATTTGGACTCATTCCTCCACTAAAAATACACCCTTTCCCAATTGTGTCCAATTCCACCTTAGAATTCTAATTTGAGGGAATTATAAATCACGTGGCGCCCAAATCAACCTCCTTATGTGCCCTCCTTGTCCAATTTTTCCTAATGTTGCATCATTTCACAATTTGGACATCAACTATACAAATATTTGACCCACATCACCACCTTGATAATTTTTCATTACTTTACTAACTGACTTAAGCCAATGCATCCCCCTATTCCAATGGAGTGGTCCTTAGCAAAAATTTGGCGACATTACAGTCCTCCCTGTCCAAGATTGCTTGTCCTCAAGCAATTTAAATTTGGGTGTGGTAGTGCTTTTTATACTTACCCAACTTATTCACATTAATTATTTTTCCTTATTCCTTAGTGATGACTATTCATAAGGCTACAATTTCAACTGGACCAAGTCAACACTCTATAGTCCAAAATAGAAGCCACACTAAAGCTAAAAATGCTATCATGGCTCCAAACCAATCGAAAGGAGGTGAATTATACCCTGCTCACTATATGGCCCTGCAAAGAACGGGCATAGGAAACCTCCTAACCAATGCCAATAAGAAGAGTAAATCTATACTACAATCACTCAATTAAATCCCCAATAGCTGGCCTGCAAAGAATATCATCATATGAAATCCGAAGTTGACTCTCAACTCCCGGTCTACTGCCATAAATATTCCTTACATTGTAGCTCTAAGATCCCCAACTCATCCCAAAAGGGAACCACCATGATGCTATTGCATGAATCTAATCATAACCATCCCATTTTCATACTATGTATGCATCCCCCTCTCCTAGATCTCCAAACTAAAAAATATATGAAAACTGAATCTAGCACCATGGAGAGTGGCATGTATAGGCATCCAAGTGAAATCTACCATCCTACTTCCATAATCTATGTTTACTATAGGAAAAGGAAGTCTATCTAAATCAATGGCCATGACTCTTGGCTATTCATGAACTCTAACAATCCTAGGGTCCCAAATGAACCTGAGAAATGTAGAGTGTCTGCTACATCGACCTCTCCACTGCATTGTCTCCACACAAAGAGCCTCCTGTAGTCTCCTAAGCCACCCAACAGGAAAACATTGTATCCCTCCATCATAGGATCTCCCACCTAGTAAACTAATCCTCTGCTCCACATGGATAGGATCTTGAAAGCGATGGCTGACTCTACCACCTATGCCAGATACTAAACTACCAAACCAAGTAATACCAAGATCCCATTGACGATGTTACACCCCTCCAATCATCACTTTCAGCTGGAACAATCTATCACCATAAAGGATGCCAAGATCCCACCACCAAATTGGAAGTTCATCACTCCCAATGCTCATCCGAACTTATGTGAGCCTTGATAGTATAACATGAAGCTACTCTTATGCAATCTGCACAATGGTAATATGTCTCACATCAATGTCACTGGTCCCATCCAATTGAATTGGATGAAACTCCCATGTCCTTCCATGTATAATGAAGGAATCATATAACAACAATAGATGCCTCTACTACTGCATACAAAATTGAACACTGACTAGTATGCTCTGACCTCAATGTGTATCTTCCTCTATCATACATCTATCCACCACATACATGGATGTGTAACCTCCTATACTGGCTGGTATGTATAAAGTGTACACATATGTCTCCTCCATGACTGAGTCTCTCTCCCATAGAGGCAGCTCACGATCCTCATAATGAAAAACAAGTACTTGGTCAACATTATCCAAGTCAACTCTCTTCTCAAGTACCTTCAAATATGAAATCTCCTCATTATCAACCCCCACATGAGGCTCCTCCATCGAACCATGAATGTACTCATCCATATACAACTAGTTGTTTGAAGTGTAGGAGGAATGGTGTAATCTTCCCAACTCCCTACGAAGTTGTTCAGCCTCCATATCTGATTATTGAAGTGTTTTTTGCTTTCCCTTCAAGGAATCATGGGTGATCTCGAGCTTATGGGTGAGCCTGTCAACTTCACCTTCTTCTTCTTGTAATACACAATGGTAATCTTAGCAAGCCTAAGCAAATGGTCTCTATCGAAAATCATGTGTATGTAGTTAGTATTCATGTCTTCCACTGCCTTTCGAATCGATTTAAAATCGGCAAAGGAATATTCTACTTTCAAACTATCATCTACCCCTTAATCTCTCCAACAACAATCTGTCACCAAGGCATTTGTGTCCTCAAAATTTTTCATGGTTGTCCTAACATTCTCTTTACTTACCTTCAACTGTCTTGCTAAGAGTTGTAGCTCATGGGAACATTTCTGCACTAAATTTTCTGATTTGTTTCCATTCCATCTTCCCCAAAATAATTGTCTATGTCTGATATGAAAAATCAGAATGCTTATGGCATGAATCCACAACACTTAATGCATCTTTAACATCCAAATCAATATTAGAAGATTCTACAATACAATTATCCTCCTGTGGAAGGGATGCCATCTCTTGATGATGCAAAGAAATATGACTACTGCTAAAATCAGAATTTTTTTCATACCTTGGTGTCAAATATTCATCATTCCCATCTGGTTGATCCGTGTGTGCATGCTACTCCACTTTGTGTTTAGTTGGAAGGCTCAAGGCTACAATTTGTACCCCTTTGATCCAATTTCTTGTGTGGCCACAGTGAGCTTGTGCACATGGATTAAATTTATTTGGGTCTCGCACATGATGGATGATTTTTTTTCTCCTCATGGTCATCTGAAGGCTAAACAATGATAGTGAATTTATGGCCCTCTAAACCAATATTATGATAAGAACCTTTGGATTCTCCTTTCCTAGAGAAACCAAACATCTTCTCCACAATTTTTTGTGTAGAGTATTGTGATAGTAAGGCTTGATAGTGATGCAAATTATTCTCTAAATTATGTTGTGTCTTATCAGATTGCTTCAATGACTTCTCATGGCCCTTCATTACCCTTTCCCAATCAATATTTTCCTCCTTAATGGGCGATGTAGGAAGGAAAATGGGTAACATTTAACCATATTCAATTATAGCCATTGAAGAAGCTTCCTCTTAAAATTTGTATATGTTGTCACAAAATCAATCATCCAAATCATATGGATTATGCAAGAACCCCACCAAAGGAATTAAACCATCTTCAAGAAATTATTCTTCCCATGTTAAGCTGATCTCCTCAAGCTCCCATACAATCGGTTCTAACCTCATCTCTACAAATATTATTCCAAGTTTTTTTCTTTATTCAAGGTTCCTCTTGGTTCCCACAGATATCAAGGAACATGCTTTGATGCCACTGTAATATCCCCAATCATAAATTATGAATATTATCTCAAAGGTTCCAACTTTAATTATGTTGATTTTCAACTTTTTCCCAAACAATGGCTTATGAAGGCTTATGAGATGTTCTCGTTCAACAATAGTGGAGTGTGTGTGTATTTATGATATCCATTAAATGTGTGCATATCATTAATGTGTTTATATTTCCCTGATATGTGTCCCAAATCATATCTAATCTAAAATTGGAAGCTAGCAAAGAAACTAGGAACACTAGTTCAATTTTGGCCACACTGAACACAAGGTTTCCAACTCTTTCCAAACACTACCAGAGCGGATCGAATTATCCCAATGTAAGTTTAATGGAATCAACAGACTCAAATAAAACTATCTGACCCATTTATAGACTCCAAATAACTTCCAAATAAGTATGAAAGACACCCCCTCAAGACTAGTGAGAAACTAGCTCTATTTCCCCCACATAGGAATACTAGTTTTTCAACTTGACCAAAACACCTCCTAATTGACTCTAATCCTTCTAAAAAGATTCAATAAGACTCAAATACATCCAAACAAAAATAAATGACTCAGTAACATACCACATGGTAATTTTATTAAATTCTTACAATCAATACTGTAAATGGCATAACCATATGAGAAAGATTTATACATGGAATCACCAGTTACTCAAATATTGAACACGATATGAGGAAAACACTTGGATATTTATTATTCGTTGTATGGGAACATTAATTACACTAATAAAAAAAATTACACAACTCCAAACTCATGAAATACTCAATTACAGTTGTACAAGTTTGAACCTCTATCAAAAGAGATACAAAATGGAGTAGATTTGATAAAATGGGAACATCTTGGTCATCCGAACACCTTTTTGGTTCAAAAAATGTTTATCCTACTAGAAACAACGCTCTGAACGCAATGGAATAGGTATCACATCCCATAAATTCTCATAAGTGTCAAAACTAGAACCTTCATTCCGGCCCTCCTTCACCGGTCCAAGCTCTAAATGAACAAGAAACACCTCCAAATGATAGAGAAACCTCCAAAATTGCACCCTCTGTCACATAGAAATCATATAATTCACAAGAATGATCTATTCAAGTGAAAATGGATCCAATGGTGCACCCTCCTCAAGCAAGAACCCATAACTCCAACACCCAAATGCTTGGAAAACACCATAAACCTCTGTCGCTAAAACTTGAAATTCCAAACACCTATAGATGAATTCGAACCAACAATAGAATAAGATATAAACACGCGTCAACTAAATCTCACTTGAGAAATATGAGTGATTCCTCCTCTCCTATCATTCACATGACGAACAATTGATAAATCTGAGTGATCTCTCCTCTCTTGCTAGCTAGGGTGGAATCTTTCACCATTGAAACTCGTTATTTAGAAAGGGGCACATCTCTCAAGCTTGAGAATCTCAATGGATCTCCAAAACCAAAATTCAAATGACCAAAAATTCCCTTCACTTATGTCTTCACCCTTTTTATAAATCTTCATGGAGCATTTCCCCCTCATTCTAGAATTCTTTCACAAATATTTAATACAATATTAATAAATGTTATTTTTATGAGAGAATGACACCTTTAGAATGATTTACTTCCTCTCTAATGTTATTTTTCCAAATGATAACTTCATCTACCTTGGAAATTCGAATTAGAGAGGATTAGTTTGATTTTGGAGAAGTTACACTAGGATGTGGGCCCACCCCTCTCCTCTAGCGCTCTCCTTGGATAAATTAAGGACCTACAACATGTCATAGGCTGTCATAAGTTGTCATAAGCTGTCATAGGACTAGATTCTTTTCATAAGTTGTCATATATTTTCTATTTTTTTCCCAGGGAGTTATAACCCATGAGATGCCTCCATGATAGGATTCCTTCCACCTTGGATGGGAGTTACACCACATATTTGGACTCATTCCTCCACTAATGATCCATCATTTCCCAATTGTGTCCAATTCCACCTTAGCATTCTAATTTGAGGGAATTACAAATCACATGGGGCCCAAATCAACCTCTGTATGTGCCCTCCTTGTCCAATTTTTCCTATTGTTGCATCATTTCACAATTTGGACATCAACTATACAAATATTTGACCCACATCACCACCTTGATAATTTTTCATTTTTTTACCAAGTGGCTTAAGCCAACTCATCCCCCTAGCCCAATGGAGTGGTCCTTAGCAAAAATTTGGGGACGTTACAGTCCTCCATGCCCAAGATTGCTTATCCTCAAGCAATTTAAATTTGGGTGTGGTAGTGCTTTTTATACTTACCCAACTTATTCACATTAATTTGTTTTTCTCCTTCCTTAGTGATGACTATTCATAAGGCTACACTTTCAACTGGACCAAGCCAACACTCTATAGTCCAAAATAAAAGCCACACTAAAGCTAAAAATGCTATCATGGCTCCAAACCAATCGAAAGGAGGTGAATTATACCCTGCTCACTATATGGTCCTGAAAAGAACTGGCATAGGAAACCTCCTAACCAATGCCAATAAGAAGAGTAACTCTATACTACAATCACTCAATCAAATCCCCAACAACTGGCCTGCTAAGAATATCATCATATGAAAGCCGAAGTTGACTCTCAACTCCAGGTCTGCTGCTATAAATATTCCTTGCATTGTAACTTTAAGATACCCAACTAATCTCAAAAGGGAACCACCATGATGCTACTGCATGAATCTGATCATAACCATCCCATTGTCATACTCTGTCTGCATCCCCCTCTCCTGGATCTCCAAACTGAAAAATATATGAAAACTGAATCTAGCACCATGGATAGTGGCATGTATAGGAATCCAAGTGAAATATGCCATCCTACTTCCATAATCTATGTTTAATATAGGAAAAGGAAGTCTATATAAATCACTGGCCATGACTCTTGGCTACTCATGAACTCTAACAATCCCCTCAAGAGATAGCTCCATCTCTCCTACTATCCTGCCATCAACCCAGCTAAAACAACTGAGACCAAGAATGATCCTAGGGTCCCAAGTGAACCTGAGAAATGCAGAGTGTCTACTGCATCGACCTCTCCACTGCATAGTATCCACGCAAATATCCTCCTGTAGTCTCCTACGCCACCCAATAGGAAAACATTGTATCCATCCATCATAGGGTCTCCCACCTAGGAAACTAATCCTCTGCTCCACATGGATAGGCTCTTGAAAGTGATGGTCGATTCTACCACCTATGCTAGATACTAAACTACCAAACCAAGTAATACCAAGATCCCACTAATGATGTTATACCCCTCCAATCATCACTTTTAGCTGGAACAATATATCACCCTAAAGGATGCCAAGATCCCACCACTAAATTGGAAGTTCATCACACCCAATGATCATCCGAACCTATGTGAGCCTCTATAGTATAACATGAAGCTACTCTTGTTCAATATGCAAACTGGTAATATGTCTCACATCAATGTCATTGGTCCCATCCAATTGAATTGGATGAAACTCCGATGTCCTGCCATGTATAATGAAGGAATCATATAACAACAATAGATGCCTCTACTACTGCATACAAAACTGAACACTGACTAGTATACTCTGACCTCAATGTGTATCTTCCTCTATCATACATCTATCCACCAAATACATGGATGTGTAACCGCCTCTACTAGCTGGACCGTATAAAGTGTACACATATGTCTCCTCCTTGCCTAAGTATCTCTCCCATAGAGGCAACTCACGATCCTCGTGATGAAAATAAATTACTAGGTCAACATTCTCGACGTCAACTCTCTCCTCAAGTACCTTCAAATATGAAATATCCTCATTATCAACCACCACATGAGGCTCCTCCATCGAACCATGAATGTAATCATCCATATACAACTGGTTGTTTGAACTGTAGGAGGAAGGGTATTATCTTTCCAACTCCCTACGAAGTTGTTCAGCCTCCATATCTGATTCTTGAAGTGCTTTTTGCTTGCTCTTCAAGGAAGCATGGGTGATATCGAGCTCATGGTTGAGCCTGTCAACTTCACATTCTTCTTCTTGTAATGCACAATGGAAATCTCAGCAAGCCTAAGCAGATGGTCTCTATCGAAAATCAAGTGTATGTAGTTAGTCTTCATGTCTACCACTTCCTTTCGAATGGATTCAAAATATGCAAAGGAAGATTCTACTTTCAAACTTTCATCTACCCCTGAATCTCTCCAGCAACAATCTATCACCAAGGCATTTGTGTCGTCAAAATTTTTCATGGTTGTCCTAACATTCTCTTTACTTACCTTCAACTGTCTTGCTAAGAGTTGGAGCTCATGGGAACATTCCTCCACTAAATTTTCTGATTTGTTTCCATTGTCATCCTCCCCAAAATAATTGTCTAATGTCTGATATGAAAAATCAGAATGCTTATGGCATGAATCCACAACATTGAATGCATCCTTAACAACCAAATCAATATTAGAAGATTCTACAATACAATTATCCTCATGTGTAAGGGATGCCATCTCTTGATGATGCAAAGAAATATGGCTGCTGCAAAAATCAGAATTTGTGTCATACCTTAGTGTCAAATATTCATCATTCCCATCTGGTTGATCCGTGTGTGCATGCTGCTCCACTTTGTGTTCAGTTGGAAGACTCAAGGCTACAATTTGTGTCCCTTTGATCCAATTTCTTGTATGGCCATAGTGAGTTTGTACACATGGATTCAATTTATTTGGGTCTTGCACATGATGGATGATTTTTGTTCTCCTCATGGTCATCTGAAGGCTAAACAATGACAGTGAATTTATGGCCCTCTAAACCAATATTATGATAAGAACCTTTGGATTCTCCTTTCCTAGAGAAACCAAACATCTTCTCCACAATTTTTTATGTAGA
This sequence comes from Larix kaempferi, assembly GCA_027924585.1. Lineage (NCBI taxonomy): Eukaryota > Viridiplantae > Streptophyta > Pinopsida > Pinales > Pinaceae > Larix > Larix kaempferi. The sequence continues at coordinate 32,805,352 of BSBM01000372.1, forward strand.
GCATTGTGATAGTAAGGCTTGATAGTGCTGCAAATTATTCTCTACTTTATGTTGTTTCTTATCAGAGTGCTTCAATGACTTCTCATTTCCCTTCATTACCCTTTCCCAATCAATATTTTCCTCCTTAATGGGCGATGTAGGAAGGAAAATGGGTAACATTCAACCATCTACAATTCTAGCCATTGAAGAAGCTTCATCTTCAACTTTATATATGTTGTCACAAAATAAATCATCCAAATCATATGGATTATGCAAGAACCCCACCGAAGGAATTAAACCATCTTCAGGAAATGATTCTTCCTATGTTAAGTTGATCTCCTCAAGCTCCCATACAACCGGTTCCAACCTCATCTCTACAAATCTTATTCTATGTTTTTTTTTTCTTTATTCAAGGTTCCTCTTGGTTCCCACAAATTTCAAGGAACATGATTTGATACCACTGTAATATCCCCAATTAGAAATTAGGAATATTATCTCAAAGGTTCCAACTTTAATTATGTTGATTTTCAACTTTTTCCCAAACAATGGCTTATGAAGGCTTATGAGATGTTCTCGTTCAACAATAGTGGAGTGTGTGTGTATTTATGATATCCATTAAATGTGTGCAGATCATTAATTTGTTTAGATTTCACTGATATGTGTCCCAAATCAGATCTGATCTAAAATTGGAAGCTGGCAAAGAAACTAGGAACACTAGTTCAATTTTGGCCACATTGAACACGAGGTTTCCAACTCTTCCCAAACACTACCAGAGCGGATCGAATTCTCCAAATGTAAGTTTAATGGAATCAAATAGACTCAAATAAAACTATTTGACCCATTTATAGACTCCAAATAAGTATGAAAGACACCCCCTCAAGACTAGTGAGAAACTAGCTCTATTTCCCCCACATAGGAATACTAGTTTTTCAACTTGACCAAACACCTCCTAATTGACTCTAATCCTTCTAAAAAGATTCAATAAGACTCAAATACATCCAAACAAATATAAATGACTTAGTAACATACCACATGGTAATTCTATTAAAGTCTTACAATCAGTACTGTAAATGGCATAACCATATGAGAAAGATTTATACATGGAATCACCAGTTACTCAAATATTGAACACCATATGAGGAAAACACTTGGATATTTATTATTAGTTGTATGGGAACATTAATTACACTAATAGAAAAAATTACATGGCTCTTACACAACTCGAAACTCATGAAATACTTAATTAAAATTGTACAAGTTTGAACCTCTACCAAAAGAGATACAAAATGGAGTATATTTGATAAAATGGGAACATCTTGGTCATCCGAACACCTTTTTGAATGAAAAAAAGATTTTCCAACTAGAAACAACGCTCTAAACGCAATGGAATAGGTATCACATCCCATAAATTCTCATAAGTGTCAAAAATAGAACCTTCATTTGGGCCCTCCTTCACCGGTCCAAGCTCTAAATCAACAAATGATAGAGAAACCTCCAAAATTGTACCATCTATCACATAGAAGTCATATACTTCACAAGAATGATCTCTTCAAGTGAAAATGGATCCAATGGTGCACCCTCCTCAAGCAAGAACCCACAACTCCAACACCCAAATGCTTGGAAAACACCATAAACCTCTGTCGCTAAAACTTGAAATTCCGAACACCTGTAGATGAATTCGAACCAGCAATAGAATAAGATATAAACATGCGTCAACTAAATCTCACTTAAGAAATCTAAGTGATTCCTCCTCACCTCTCATTCACATGAAGCACAATTGATAAATCTGATTGATTTCTCCTCTCTTGCTAGCTAGGGTGGAATCTTTCACCACCGAAACTAGTTATGTAGCAAGGGGCACATCTCCCAAGCTTGAGAAGCTCAATGGCTCTCCAATACCAAAATTTAAATGACCAAAAATCCCCTTCATTGGTGTCTTCACCCTTTTTATAAATATTCATGGAGCATTTCCCCCTCATTCTAGAATTCTCTCACAAATATTTAATAAAATATTAATAAGTGTTATTTTTATGAGAGAATGGCACCTTGGCACCCATTTACTTCCTCTCTAATGTTATTTTTACAAATGATAACTTCATCTACCTTGGAAATTTGAATTACAGAGTCTTAGTTTGATTTTGGGGAAGTTACACTAGCATGTGGCCCTACCCCTCTCCTCTAATGCCCTTCTTGGCTAAATTTAGGACCTACAACATGTCATAGGATGTCATAAATTGTCATAAGTTATCATAGGACCTAATTCTTGCCATAATTTTTCATAGGTTGCCATAGATTTTCTATTGTTATCCTAGGGAGTTACAACCCATGAGATGCCTCCATGATAGGATTCCTTCCACCTTGGATGAGAGTTACACCACATATTTGGACTCATTCCTCCACTAATGAGCCCTCCTTGCCCAATTGTGTCCAATGCCACCTTAGAATTCGAATTTGAGGGAGTTACAACTCATGTGGAACCCAACTCAACCTCCTTATGCGCCTTCCTTGTCCATTTTTTCCTAATGTTGCATCATTTCACAATTTGGACATCAACTATACAAATATTTTACCCACATCACCGCCTTGATAATTTTCCATTACTTTACCAAGTGACTTAGGCCAATTCACCCCCCTAGTCCGATGGAGTGGTCCTTAGCAAAAAATTGGGGACATTACAACAAGATCCTTGGATTGGTTGTGGTGGAGGACACATACTTATGTTTGCTTTGGTGGTGTTTCTTAGGGACCAGAGGATCATTTTTATTGCTTAGATAAGCGATCCTATTAACAAAGATGTTTTTTCTTAGAAATGGTTGTTGAAGATGTTGGTTTAGTGGTAGAGGACGACAAGATAGCTTGGGACAGGTATATAAAAGCTTTAAAAGATATCCATATTAGACTTAAGGATAGTGAGGTTGCTCTAATATAGTCCAAGAACTTAGCAGGGGGTTCTTATCTACCTGGAATTGGCTATATGTTTATTAGAGAAGAGGAGGACCATCCATATCTATTATGGTGGCATGCAGATGTATGTAAGTATAAGTGCCCTCTTAAGTGTAATATTTTTCTTTGGTTAGCTCTATCCAACATGATCCTTGTCTAGGATCTTCTACTCAGGAAATTTTGGTGTGGTCCAGGTAGATTCCCACTTTGCAAAGAAGGTAATGAGAGTATTGAGCATCTCTCTATTTCATGTTCTTATATAAAGAAGATATGGGATTATGCATCTCATATTTGTGGTGTTCCTTTCATTTGGGAAGTTAGACCAAGCTTTATCTTCATGGACTATAATATGGATTATAAGGATCATATGGCACTTCTAGTCATATTTATATGGGGAGTATGACTTGAAAGGAACAAGGTTACATTTGAGGATCTTTATATCTCTCCTTCAGTTTATGCTTCCAAAGGGTTGGCAGTCCTCAGTCATTTTCCTCCAAAGGACAAGACTCCCGTAGTAAGAAGGATAGTGGAAGAACATATTGACAAATCAGTTCCTTGGATTTATTTTGATGGTGCTTCTGAGGGGATACCTACAATGGGGGCTAGTGGTGGAATCCTTTTCCTAAATGATCTACATTGGATCAAATTTTCCATTGGTATGGGATTAAGCACTAACAATAGAGTGGAATTAGTGGCACTAAAGCTGTCATTGACTTTGGCCCTTATGGTGGGTGTTTTGAACCTCCAAGTTTTTGGGGACTCGAAAATTTTTATAGATTGGTTGGAGGAGACCTCCCAAAAACATCCTCTTAATTCCTATTATGATGAGATCAACAAGATGAGGGATCAGATGTAGAATGTTAGCTTTGAGGACATTTATAGGGAAATAAATAACTAAGTAGATCATTTGATGAAGACTGGATTACAGGTGGGTGAAGGTTAGTGGCTCAGTTGAGAATTGGAAAATGACAAAGAGACAGTATTTGAGCCAGGTCCTTTTCTGGGATAGACTCCTCTCTGATTGTCCTTTCATATCAGTCCCATGAAGACAATTTTTTATGATGTCATGATTGATGTTTTGAGGACAAAAGATTTACATATATCTTAATATGTATGATGGACGATTTTAATCATTTAGTTATGTTTTTTTGACTCTATAACTTTAAGATCTTAGAATCTATACAAAATATGGCATATTTCAATATAAATTATCTACAGTTTTTTCCAAGGGAAAAAATTACCATTTTAAATTTTAGAAGACATGATAGATGTTATTAATTATTTAAAATGCAACATAAATGTTTAATTTAATCTTCTAAAAGAAAAGGATTATGACTTTAGAAAATGATACTTACGTATTTCCCAACTTTGTTGGGAATCTTTGAGACACGAGTACTCGTCACTTCGCATTTCATACAAAACCATAATAACTCAATTATTGTTAAATATACAAATAATTGATGTAGAAATAATAAAAAGTGAATGTCTTATCAACATCCTTCCACACAAATTAATATGTTTAAGAAATAAATTTATAAAAAGTTTATGAAATTTATAAAATGTGTGATTTATTTCCCATGAAAATATACAACGGAATTATTTTTTATGGATTGAATATATCTTATTAAGGTTAATTAAAATTATGAAACAAAAAAAATACGAAATGTTTAATAGTGCGAGGATCGAGAATACAACTAACTAGAGCCATGCAAGGGAAAGAGGGGTAATATGAGGAGAGAAAGGATGATTGGAAAAAAATTTATATATCCTTCCCTCCTCACATCAACAAAGCATCCAATATGAATCCATTGATCCTTAGTGGGAAGACAATCCAAGAAATAACTTTAATGATGGAAAAATTAATGGTGTTGTTAAATTGTAGAGAGACACTAATCAAAAGACATAGGAAGAGCAGGTAAAAAATAATGTAAACCCTAGGATCAAGAATCCCTACAAAATAGTAGCAACAAGATACATATTTCAAAATATGACTAGGACACCAAAGTTTTGTGATGGGTAGTATGCTCACAAATCATATACTTAATTAGTGTGTTCTTAACATCCAACACTACTTGAATACACATGTTTATGTGTGTGTTATGATTCTAATGGGGGTTATGCATTATGTAACGTCCCTTTCACCCAATCCAACAAATGAGAGTGGACAGTAACTGATTTCAGGCTTAAATAATTTTCCCCGAAGCCATATTACGAATTCCATAATATTTAAAAGATGTGTGCAAATGCATAAACAAACATACACAATGGAAATAAACTCTATCCACACACGTCTAGCAGGCATATACAAATTGAAACATTACAAGCATTAAATAAAAACATTGCACATTGAAATAGAAAATAATACTTATCTTTATCCAACACAAATCCAAGCAATTGGTTGTGTACAGGGATAATTTTAAGGACACATATTATTTAAAAGTGTATAAACCTTACCAATTCTTAAAATGTCAACTATAAAATATTTGGCGATATTTTTCTAAAATTATTTCAATTTCTAAGGATTTTATATAGTTTATATAATAATTTGGCGATTTTTCGACTGAAAAAAGTTTACCCCATCAAAATTGGGCGAAACGGGGCTTCAAAATATGCAAATTGACGAATCTTTTTCTGGAAAAAAACATGGAAAAATAGCCCATGGGATAAATTTCGCCCCTAAAATTATCCTTGGTTGTGTAAGAGAGATTTTCCACCCAACCGTAGGCTCTCTATCCAACATATACTCTTTCTCCTGAGAGGCCACCCCCAAGCTGAGCAATGAAGCCACCGGGGTAAAGGAAACACCTACAGGCTTCTCTCTCTCAGCCCACAACCTGTTCTGCTCTCTTTGCTTAGACAAATGCTCATACAAAGTTCTATAGGGATCTCGCTCAACCATCACATCCTTGGCTTCCACAATACCTACCCCACACAACACCCTTCTAAGCTTAGGCATCCCCTTCACTATTCCACGGTTCTCTTGGGTGATCCATCTTGCCAGGTGCTTCCAGTGTGCGCATAGAAGAAGTCCAATATGGTATGTGCTATTGTAAAACCACCTATAGCTTCAATTTGTGGCTTCTCAAGAACCCATTAGTAGCATAATTTTATGGGTAAGGTTCCTAGCTTGCCCAACCTCTCTGCTCACCTACAACCATCTATTTTTCCCTTCAAATCTACAGCTTTGTCTGTAAATTCGAATTTATGGGTTATAGACAGTCTAGTAAGGTCATGAACAACAATGGAGCTCTGGATAGTGTAGATATGCATGATAGAATGAGAGAATGTGGGTTGAATCCAAGGGATATGAGAAAATGACGAAAATAAAACTGAAATAGCTTTTGACTATAGAAGAAAGGACCCTTCCAGCTGGAGACTGACTTCTGGGAGCTGACAAAACTGACATAAAAGTGCAGTCATCTCCATGGTTCAATAACTACATGAGGTGACTTTTCCCACCAACCTCACATGCATTCAATGATTGGAAAATAGTCAAAAGGAGGTAATTCGCTTACTCAAAGCACATGGCAGATTTTGGATGAGTTCTAAGGTTGACACTTGGCGGAAAGGATTTAGTCTCCCATAGGCCCCGTTTCCTCTTCCACTCTGGTGGAATCATAGCCCCTCTAGTGCTCTTTACACAACCATGTTGAACCATTTTATTATTTATGCACATAATATTTACATATATTTCGAGCTAGCATGACAAGCCAACCGTACAATCAAAATAACAATATTTATATCATACATGCCTAGCCATTCACTAGTCGGGCCTTGGTCTTGTGCTCCGCACTACGAATCCGTACTAGCATATTTATATCATTTACATAATTTTGGTTAAATACATTCCAAGTCAAAACTGGGGGTATTACACATTATCATATGTATATGTAAATAATAGATTGACCTCTAAAAGTTATATTGACCCGATAGTGAAGATACATAAGAAATAAATGAGAAAAATCATATATAAAGGATTCATTTGTGTGTACATTGGAATATGATTATTGTATTTGGATGAAGTTGGTTTATGTGAGATTTTTCTAATATTTAAGGAGTTATTTTGCAACTCATCATCAATGTTTGAGATTTCTTCCACATTTATTCTTTGTGCATACTTTGTGTATGTTATGTGTATGCAGGTTAATTATTCTTTATTGTATATTGGGTTCATAATATTTGGTATCATATGAGGTGGTTTTTAATTTGGCTCATTTATGGAGTATCCTCCACTTTTGTATTTATAAATTTCTATAGGGACCTCCAAATTGAGCGAGACTTGAATTTGGGTAGAAGAAATCTATGACAATAATTGGACGAAATTTCATTAAGAAAGGCATCAAAATATAAGAAGTAATATCGATACATGTTGGTGTCTATAACTATTATATAAACTTGTCTAAAACTCTTAAGGCTCACTAAATTACCTATATTTGAATATTTTGAGGCCTAATTATAGTGATATTAAATATATGTGAAACTATCCATATTAAATTGACATATGTTCAACCTGTGGATATGATAGGGCAAGTTTATACAAGATAGGTGTAGCTTAATTTAGCGTTTCTATCCCCACCTAAAATCTTGCTAAAAGTAGTTAGGTACAGTCAAATAAATGTACCTGAAGATTCCAAGATTTGAATTTAGTGAGATATGATTAATGTTACTTAGATTAAAATTCAAGGAGATATAACCTACATAAATTGTATCTCAATAAAGACGCTAAAAAGCATACGGTTGAGATAGTTTCTTTTAATAGTAACAATTAAAGTTTTCCACTAAAAATGATCATGACCAAACCATACCAATGGGTTTTATAAAAGGATGAGATAGGTAGGGAAACATTACCCTGGAGTCTTCCATTACGTATAATCCAATTAAAAAATAGCTAAAACTATTTGTATATTACCTTCTAGCTAGTTACAAATCCAAAGAAATACCACTCAACATATTGTCTTAGTATATATCCAAAACTAAAAACATATGAAAATATTGGAAATACAACTAGAAATTAAACAAACTCATAATGTGTTTTGATATAGAAATCCACTTGTAATGTTGAGTCTTCATGTGCCTTTACCACAATGCCCATATTGTTGGCATTTGTTTTAAATGGTTCTCCAACAGAGGTAGTAGAGTGGTCCAAAGAGGCATCGAAAGTATGCATACAATCGTCAATAGGAGGGTCCATGAAGGTATAATTAGGCTAGAAGAAGTTGATTGTATAAAGGTGTCTAAATTTCTTGGTGGGAGAAACACTATGAAGTTAGAAGGAAGGTCAAGATGAGCCACCAAACTGTTCGACTAGGTACTATATTGATGCAATAATGGAGACCATCTCAACTTGTTTCCCCGTCAAAAATGGTTATGAAAGTGTGTGAATTTTCCTCATGTCCTCTCAAAATGAGTTTGTTTTCCCAATTTCAATAACACATTTGAAAAGAAACAAGAATTTGATACTTGAACAATGAGAAAAAGAGAGCATTGCTACACTTGATCAAGAGATAAACCCAAAAATATTCATGTAACTTAGATAATAGAAGAGATGAGAACAAGTAGCATTGTTTGTATGATGCACAAAACCTTTTATAGAAATACATAGCTCCTAGCCCTAAGGTTTATCTCAAGCAATCATGAGCTAGACAAGAGATCTCCCCCCAAAAGTTGGGGAGGTCACGAGTTTGTCTCTCTTAATCCCCTTGGGGTTAGGCTCCATAATGAGGGCCAACAGTTTACCCCAATTATTATCCATGAATCATGGGAAAGTACTCAAAGGATTTTCCAAGAGCTTTTTCCTTAAAAAAAGAAAGGGATACATAGCTCCCATGTCTTTATTGTGGAACAAAATTAAATATTATTTTAAAATTCACACAAATCAAAGATGGAAATAAATAATATATCATATGAAATGTAGCTAACTAATTATTGGCACATAACACAATGAAACTAAATACCCAATTAATGAATAATAGTCTCGTATAAAACTCTAGCCTCATGGGAGGAGTGCTCCTTGTTCTTTATGCTACCTTGTTGAGTTGGTTGGACACTCCTTGAGATCCACCTTCCTTGGGTGTTGTGCCGAGTGAGGTTCCCCATATTTTGTATTAGTTCCTCTTGGTTTAGATCTAATCCATTCACACTTTCATCCTAAACACTAAAATATTGCAATATATTGAAGTGGATTATGAGGAATGGTGTGCCATGCTACGTGTTCAAGAGGAGAGAGGGTTGGAATTGGCTAGATTGTAAAGATATAAAGCATAAGGCTACCCATGTAGAGAGAAGATGCTAGGGATTTATAGAAATGCTACACTAGAGTGGTGTAGTGAAGATCAAACCATTCATATTAATTAAAATGGAATATATGAGCATGTTGGAAAAGGTTGTTTACGAATACTACAAAATTAACTACTACAAAAGAGGTTGGAAATGTTGTTGTGTAGAACTAACCTCTTAGTTTATGTACATTGCTAGGAAAAAAATATTTTTTGGAGGAATGGTCCTTTGTGTTGAGAATGTATTTACTTGTGTGTGAGGCCCCATGTATGTCCATGCCAATTTAAAATGGACTCCTAGGACCAAAGATGACGGTGGGACATTAATGTTGTAGATATAGTGGTGCATGCGAGAATTCTCTATCCATAAATGAAATAACAATATGAACTATGCCCTATGGTAAATAAATAAAATTGTTGATCTAAACAAGTGAGAGTGAGAATCACCACATCAAGCTTCTCATAAATCATAGGGTGTACTTTCCAAAGAGTGTCGGGGATGACTGAGGAAGAGGTGAACTATGTGCTTGAGCATAAAAAGTGCATTTTGTATCAGGTGTTAGAATGTACAAAATGATTCAAATGTGATGGTAAGCATTAATGTTGTACCTTTTTTGTGTAGTAGTGTTAGTGATCAATGCTAGGGTAAGAAAAAGAGGAATATTTTGGTTGTGTTGCATCGATGAATCAATGCATGATAGAAAATTGTAGATGTGATAGCCAATATATGTTATGTGTACAAAATATTCCTAAGGAGGAAGAGAGTGTTGAGTTGATGCTATAAAAATAATAGGGTTGGTTGTGGGATGCCTAAATTGTTGAATTGCTAAAAGAGGCAAAGTGTGATAAGTTCCACCTTGTAGCTGATGATAAAGAATGCTTGAATGAACAGGTGTAGTAATTGTGTACTGCAATTGGTGAATCACATGAGTTGGAGTCAAATACTTGTGTCATGGATAAATGTTTTACCTAGCATGCCATGGAGAAGGATGGTTTCCATGTTTCTTTTGAAGGTGCTAGGAGAGAATTCAATGCTAGTCTACTCTCGGTGTTGAGTGAAAACATTTAAGTTCCCAAAAATTAATGTCAACAAAAACATTCGTCTATAGAGAGTTTCAAGGAAACCATAATTGATTATGTGTAATATGATTTAGAAGCAATAGAGCAAGCTAAATTAAGGCATCAACAAATTCATGTAAAAAATATTCTATGTGCTCCATTTTTTTTTTTTGTCATTAATCATGACATTAACTTTAGGGAAATGAGGTCTCAAATAACATAGAGAGTACGATTTCTTGGTTGGTTTTCCAACAAGTAATATGTAACCATTACAAGTAGTAGTTGAGAAATAAATTTTCTCTTTGAACACCACATCATACCCAGTGCTAGTGTTGCTATGTGAGAACGTGGTTCTAATGGTGGTATGGCATGATTTGAAGTGGTACGTTTTGGAGTGGACACCATTTTTGTTGAGGGTTTAGGGGTTAGTAAGAGTGTTATAGTTTAAAATCGTACAACTTTATATCTTGGTTGGTTCCGTCAATGAGAGGGGATATACATGGATGGGGTAAAAGATTTTGTTGTAGTGACAACTATGACAAAAGTTGATTCATATATATTTTTTTATCTTTGGAGATTTAGTATATGCAGTGTTGAGTGTCATATAGTGTTTCACATTATTGTTGGTAGGAAAAACCTTCAATTAAGTCAAAGCATTGGAGAGTGGAAATATCACAAAGGATTGTGTCACAAACTAAATTAATGTCAAATGTAATTTGACACTACCTATGGATCAATATGTTAGGGATACCATGATATATCCATATTAGTTTATAAGGAAAGGGATAAGGAATAGTAGGGAGCTAAAGGCATTGCACAAGGTCAATAAAAATTAGGTTTTGTTGGCTTCCATAGTCAATAATAAAGGCGATCAATTGATCCTTGATCTAACAATTATGGGAGAAACATATATCAACATTGTCGAATGATAATGTCATCGAGAGGTAGTAGGGAGCCCTTATAGGTGGGTCGTTAGAAGGGGTTGAATATGTGGGACAATAGGTGCATGTATTTGGTGAGATATGATTTAGATAGGTTCTACTATGGATTTCTAAAGGTGCATTAATGAGTATAATTATAGTGGAGAGAGAAGGAATGGATCTTGGCCTGGAGGCGTTCCACCACAAGCGCATGGGGGAATTCTTGGTCGAGGTTGGCATAGTCAAATAAAATCACTTCGATTTTTAATAAACTAGAAATCAATTTAAGAGTAAGTACCTCTTAAAAATTGGTCGTATGTAGCTAGTGATGAAGTTTGGAGAAGGTGGCAATCTTTTGTTGAATGTTTTGTCCTAGGTGTTGATGAAGTAGAGCCCATTAACACCTTAAATCCTTAATATATCCTAGTGGATCGGGCCTAACAAAGTGAATCCCAAGTGCTAATGGGATAAATATTGAAAGAAGAAGGTACATCTACATGTATGGTGTGAGATTGCTACCATATCTAAGTGATTCCATCGAGGTGGTAACAGGGAAAAAAAATTATTGTTTCTATAGCATGGTAAGGCATCTCTAAAAATAAACCTGGAAATTGTGTATCCAAAAGTCGAACATATCCCCATTCATCTAAACATTATAATGGGAAAGAGAGGTGGTTGTTTCTGAGGTAAATTGAGATATGTGAGTTTATATGAGATATGCGAATGCTTGAAGGAGTTATGGGATGGTGTTGGAAAAATTCACAAGAGTTGAAGAGGATGATTTTATTTTCATGGGGACACCTTATGTGTCGATGGGAGATAGATAGGTCATTTGGGTGGGAGGGTGGCCTCCAAATAGAATAGAAATTGTGATGCCAAAGGGTTCATGAAGCAAAATGGAGAATCCATGGGAAAATGTGGCTAGGGTTTGTGTATCTATATAGGGAGTGCATACTCCAAAATTTGTATGGTTCCCAAAAGGTGATGGGTGTTACTACTACAAAGAAGGAACATAAATTGATCATGTGTCTACCCAACTATCCACATAGAGATCTTTATAGTTTATGTAGTTTGGAATAGAGATGATGGAAAAAGAAAATTGCCTCTACTTGGAATAAATAAATGGTATTTATGGAATGAATCGAATACTGAAGAGTGTTATCCATATTCCAGGGTTGAGGAAAACCCTAATCCGAAGCTATTAAATGATCTAGTTTGTATTATGTGGAATGTTCTCGGAGAGATAAATGATACCACATGGGTGACTATTGATGGATCCAAGTGTTGTTTCTAGTGGATAAAATTTGGTGTGCTCACAAAAATATTTGTTGGCATGTATCAAAGAGTATTGTGTCTGACAATGCTATCCAATGACTTGGTATTAGGTAGTTATCAAAATCACACGGTGAAAGCACTCATAGAAAACCACAAAATGGAAAATGCATTAAAATATCAACATGCATTCCACACACATATTCTCATGCCATATTAAAACACAACAAAGAATTTCACCAAGAATCTCTTCCATTTTAGTGAATTAATGGGCATTTCTCTCAGATTTTATTACATTAAAAAAACTATGCACAACTCTCTAGGTCATAAAACATCGCCAACAATTATAGAAGACCAAGCAATGAAGATAAAATGCCCATTTTATACATTAAAAACCTCATATTTATGATTGAGTCCATAACTATTTAGTTCCAAAGACTTTTCATTTCCTTAGGGAACTCAAACACTTTACAATTACTAATTAAATCTTCAATTTCCAAATTCTATCATTTTATGTTGCACTATGTAATTAGATTATTTAGACCCATTAATGTTTTTTAATAAAATTTGGAGGATAAATAGAGAAATATGTCCTCTACATCATACACAAATTTAGACCCTAACTCAAAGTATTGCTTATGCACAAGTCAAAATATTGAACCCTTGTTTCTGGATATTTTTTGCGTGGTCTCTAAATATGGTGCGGCTTGGTGTGGTACTTGATAACTTTTGCTGAAAATTTGTGATCAAATAGAGGAATGTTTCCTCTATAATATATGCAAATTTCATACCTTAAATCCAAATCACGAGAGCACAATGATCAAAATAATATGCCACCATTAGTGTAGAAATACAATTTGAAAAGTATCTCCCTCTAGTTTTGGATACCTATGCAGAATCAACTTTTGTTGAAACTTGGTGAGCATGTATATACATGTTTCATTGACATCTTATCCAAATTTCAAACTCTTAATCCTATAATTAAGTGCACTTTGGTTAAATTTCCAATCCAGTGTCTATGCAAAAATTTATTTGTGTGTTGGTCCTAGACTTGGGCATAGGGTATAAAGTCCATATATACTTATGAAATTGTTAAGTTTTAGCCTAATTTGACTAGCAAGATCACTGAAAGAAACACAATCACAAGATAGACAAAGATTTACCCTGGGAAACCCTCATGGGGTAGGAAACCCAGCAAAGCTTTCCTCAATATAGATAATCAACCAAATACAAGATGTAGTCCAGGACTAGAGCTCCTTCTCCTCCTATGCAGACCTCTCTCTCACTTGTGCGCTACTCCCAAGTGGATGAATGAATGAGATAAGTGAGGAACAACCTCCTCTACTTATACTTGTTTCCCGACTGACCTTTTTACCCTAATGGGGACGACCTCTCCCAAGAGAGTCTAATAACCCCCAAATAATAAACTTAGGGCCGACCTCACATGGGAGATCTAATAACCCTAGTTACCACATTCTCTCGGAGGAATAAACATCTCCGGATACACAATAGGGTCACCACGGAGGAATGTACCATCTCCAGAATAATACAAATATAATATTCTTTGAAGTTACAATATTTCAACAGAAATTTGGTGTGAAGGTAGAACATGATATCCTTTAGAACATATCCAAAATTACGCATCAAATTCCAAGAGATGAGTGTGTGCCAATGAAAGTGTTAGACCACTTTCACTACTAGAAATATGGAAAAAGTGGAAAAAACACAAAACTAAAAGCAAATGTTTTTGGCTGTGGAGGATTGACAAAGCTTTAGGGATGCTCTTGCATCAACCAAGAAGTTGGCACTGAAAATGAAAACCTTGGAAGAACAAGCTGTTTGGTTGGGACTGAGGAAAGAAAAATCTAAGATATTACTGCTTTGATATGGAATGATAAGAAATAAGAATCTACTACCTAAACAATAAGAAAAAGAGAGCAATGCTACACTTGATCTAGAGAAAAACGTAAAAATATTCATGTAACTCATAAAATATTAGAGTTGAGAACATGTAACATTGCTTGTATTGATGAGGGACAAGCCTTTCTAAGTAATACATAGCTCCCATTTGTCTTTACTGTGGGGCATAATCAAATACTATTTTATAATGTACTCAATTCAAAGTTGGAAATACAATATATTATATGAAATGCAACTAATAGATTATTGTAAATCAATTAAATTAACTACCTAGTTAATGCATAACAATCTCATAGGATATTGTGCCCTCATGGGAAGAACACTCCTCATCCTCTGCACTAACTCACTGAGCTAGCTTGCTGGGCACTCCTTCGGATCCATCTTTCTTGAACATTATGCTAAATGAATTCGCCCATATTCTCTTTAATTAATGCTCAAGCCCCCTTTCCAATGATTCCACCATAAATCCAAGTAAATTGTATTGTAATTCATTTATACCACATCATTTGTATTGTAATTCATTTATACCACATCATTTTCACATTAGTTCAATCCTTGCAATGGAGCTAATTGAGTTTCCAACGTTATCTCCTACAACATAACATTACTCTATTGTTAGGAATAATTTTCCCTTTATAGTTTTCATTAATTAAGATAATTGCAATCCATACTACTTTTTCAATCATACTAATTTTGTTAATAGTTAGAAGATTTCAAACTTTTTCTTTATATAATTTTAACATATATTAATTAATGATTTTTTTCTTTATTTGACTTAGAAAATAATATTTCTGAAATGTTATGGGATGATACTCCAGTTATTTTTAATAAAAAGACATAATTACCATCATCTCAGTGGTATTGTCGGTGAAAAGACTTTCACTTTTTTCATGTGATTTTCCCGTGGACATGTACTTTATTATTATTAATAAATAAATGATATTCTCTCTATCTTCATTTTGACTTTAGAATGCGACACTCCCTTACCAACAACCTTGTTGGAGAATCTTTGAATATTTTAAAGTCCAATTATAATAAGATTACAAATCCAAATTTTAGGTAGGGAAGGTCAAATCCAGGAGATAGGTGTAGGTTATAGTTAGAGTTCCTTTCCCTACCTAAAATCGTGTTCATGTCGGTAAGGTACAATCAAAACAAAATATCCGAATATTCTGAAGTTTGGATTTAATGAGATCCGATTCACATTAGTTGGGATAAAATTTGAGATATAATTTGTATAATTTTTTTTTTTTTCATTCAAGTTGACGTTTTATCTTGTACGTCAAGAAATATTTATATGATATTTTAATTTTAATATTTTTTTTATTTGACATTTAAATCTTAATTTTACCCATCATAACAGTAATTTTTTTTTAAATAATATTTATAATAATTAAATGAAACATTGAATTCTCATATCTTACCTCATGCAATACAAAAATAAAAAGTTGTACAAAAATATAATAATAAAAAAACATAATAATTAAACCAAGCACATACATAATGATAAAGAAGAAGGTTTATCCTCAAAACCTTTAAATATGCACAAGCAATACAATTGGCCATTACCATGGGCCAAAAAAACCATGACCAAGTCAAGTTTACCTAACAAAGAGAGAAAACCAACCACACCATGACAAAATCAAAATGTCCATATTAGAAATAGAAATATAAAGAGAATATATATATATATATATATATATATAATTTGTTTAATTTGTTATACATGTCTACTTAGTTATATATATATATATATATATGTCACCCCAAAAAACAATGATCAAGTCAAGTTTACTTAACAAGGGGAGATAACCAAGATCATGACAAAATCAAAATTTCCATATTAAAAAAAAAATATAAAGAGAATATATATAAATATATATATGCTTGGCATATACATATTAATGACGTGTAAAAATAAAAATGTACTTCAAAATGAAGGGTGAAATTAAGATTCACACTTCATTAATGATGTTTAATTTTATGAAGTGGCCATATTTTGACGTGTAAAATGACAAATGACGGCTATTTACCCGTCAAATTTCAATACTGATCCAATGTGATTCCAAATAGTTGACCTTAGTGTTGTATAGAGTCTATGAGCCAACCTAGCTCCTTGCTAATTGAAAGCTAAGTCACTTTGTTTATGCAAAGTGATCTTTATGTGGTCCTTCTTGATTGTGAACTTGAATTTTGGATTTTCGATGAAGTGATGCAAAGTGATCTTTATGTGGTCCTTCTTGATTGTGAACTTGAATTTTGGATTTTGGATGAAGTGATGCAAAGTGATCTTTATGTGGTCCTTCTTGATTGTGAACTTGAATTTTGGATTTTGGATGAAGTGATGGGGTTTTTTCCAAGTAGATGGTATAAGGTGAAGTTAACAATAAGGTTTTAAGTTATTACAATAGAATTTTCATTATGAGTTTAGCATATCACTTACAAGAATAAAACTTGGGTGGGGAGGATAAAACTCCATCCTAAAATCACTTGAGCTAGACTCAATTAATAAAACATAGATACTTGCCACTACATTTTTTTATAATAAACCACAATAACTCAATTATTATTAAATATTCAGATCAATGTTCTCCTCATCATTATTTAAATTAAAATGATCAAAACTAAATAATGATGGAGAAACACTAAAACATGAACTTAAAATATATAAATAATTAAATAATTCATGGTGGGAAATATGCTCCTTCTTAATCTTATAATTCGTTTATTCAAAGAAAAAGAAAATAATTTCCAACTAAATTCATGACGAGAACACATTAATATTAAATAAAATATTATGATGACGATGATGATGGTTAATGTCCACTGAGACCAACTTTGGTCTGTTGCACTTTAAGAGAAAAGAAAAGAAAAGAATTATTTGGTTTGCTTTAAAAATTTATTCATATGCTCAAAAAACTTAAAGAGAAGTGTTCACAACTTACCATAGTTTTGACAAGTTAGAAGGTTAGCAAGGTCGTTATTGTAGCAAAGATTTTGAAACTGAGATCTAATGTGGGTGTATGTAGGGCACTCTAAGAGAAAATGATTTTCATCATAGTCTCACAGAGATGGAAAATCCTTTCGTATGAACCAAGATGGTTCATATATGAAACTTCCAATCTAAATACGACAACCTACAATAATCCATAAGGATAATAGAAATTGAATAATGAATAATTGAATTGATGATAATTTTACAATGTGAGTCACATACAAACAATATCCCTAAAGTCACTTTGGAGACCATCCATGAAATGATGCATCCTTTTAAATAATTTACTGATAACTATTTATGCGTTTAATTATTAATTATTATTTATATTATATATAATTAATGTTTATAACATTTCCTTCCTCTTAAAAAATGCTTTGTCCTCAAAGCATATTGATGAAGACCATGTTACGTCTTTTCATTTTGTAATTGTTGTCGCATCCTTCTATGCTCTATCGTCGTTGAGGATACAGGACAATATGAATTTGTAAGTGTTGAACAGAACCTTCGAAATGTAGACGGATCGATCCATTCTAAGTCGATTCTCTATGGAACATTGTGTTTCCACGGTGAAGTGTCGTCATAAGACTTAATTGCACTAAAATTACTAACTTTTGTTAGTTGTTCTTGACTCTTAGGATATCTACTTTTGTGATTTAGATGTCGATAGGGAATTTTTTAAATGTCATTTTCCTTGATCATGTTTGTAGTGTTTTCCTGTCTTAACCTTCGTGTATGTTTTTCTTCGACTGGGCGGATATCCTAGTCGGTGATTTGAATTGGATCTGTAAGTGTACTTTTTTCCATAACTTGCACTTTTGAAGATTTTGATGTCTCGTTCTGGAGTTTTTCTAATTTGTCTTCTAACAACTTGTTATTATTCTGAATCTTTTTAAACTTTTCATCCTCTTTGAACTTCGTAAGTTGTTCCTTAAGATCTTGACTTTCTTCTTCTTTCTTCATTAGTTTCCATACAATATCTTCATTGTCCCATTCTGATTTTTGCACATTTTTTAACTTTTTGAATTTCGTAAGTAGAATTTTGTTATGGTTCTTTAGTCGAAATATTTCTTCAGTATTGCTTAATAACATTTTGTTGATCTTAGTGATCTCTAACTTGTGAACTTTTTTGTTGTCATTGTTTTGTTGTTGGAGTTCTTTTATTTGTTGTTAACGATGACAGTTCTCTGATTCTTGATCTTCTAATTTCTTTTGGATTTGCAGAAATTCCTCATCCTTGTCATTCAGGGGGGCGTTCAAGCACGTAAATTCTTCTTCTAGATCTTCAGTTGTATTTGATGAAGGAACTCTCATTAATGAGCCATGTATTGTTATTTTCTTCTTCTCATGAAATAAGGTCATGACTTTCGTTCCTGCATTGAAGGTGAGTGTATTCAATGTTTCCAGCAAGTCAGAACCTAACATTATGTCAATAGTACCATTGTTAATGGATGCAATGGTGAATTCTGATGTCAGATTATAACTACCAATCTGTAAGTCTAGTTTGTTTATTTTCTCTTCGTTCCTCTTGTCCTTCTTTATATCTGCTTCTAGAACGTGTAGTTGGTTAGCAAGATCAACATTAATAAAATTTTCTCTATTATTTGGACTTATGGCGATGCTAATAAAGATTTCATAAAATGTGCCAAAAACTTTTAACATCATCATAGGCATTTTTGATGGAACATTGACAAATCTTTCTTTCTCATGAGCATAATTTGTCTCTTCCATGGTTTACGACTTTGAATCTTTTCTTCAATGTGAATTGGAATACCCAATGTAGTCTTTTGGCAAATCTTCTTTTATTCGAAAATGGGTAGACACGAAAGGTGTAATAATTCCCAATATGGCTCTTTTGTAAAAAAAATCTTCATTTTGACCTTTTGGTATTTCTCTTTCTTTTTACCAAAATAATTATTATTTCAAAATAGTAACTATAATAATAAATAATAATTATAAAATAATAAATTGTTATTATATAGTTTTAATAGTATTTTTTTGGAATTTTTATAATAATAATATTCTTATTATTAGATTTTTTTGAAATACTTGAATTTAGTTTTTTTTAATAATATAATTATTTTTAATAATAATATTATTATAAAAAATAGAATTGGATTTGAATTAGGGATTTAATCCCTAAACGACGGGCAATTGGAGGGGGAAGATGGTGTAGAGGAGTTTTGCAGCACTTGGCATCAAGGAGGGAGTGCACGAGGGAGTAAGGTGTGAGGGCGTCATTTTGATGAAGAGGGTTGGAATGTGGCTTGGCGTGGAGGGATGGCAATGGAGGAGGGTTTCAACAACATATGGGGAGGCTATGTGGAGGGAGGCACAACAACATATGGGGAGTATTCATGGAGGGATATGAGTGAAAGGGTAGCTGGAAGGGCACGCAAGGGGGGTACGTCTTGGAAAAAAGGTGGAAGGTAAGGATGGGTATGGGCTTGGGGAAATAAGGGTGTGAAGGAGTTGGAAGGGAGATGACGTGGTGTGAGCATGAGGGAGAGAGTACGAGTGCGTAGAGGTGGGATAAATGTGAAGGGCCACGTAGGTGGAAGGGCACAATTGGGAGTGAAATGGAGGCATGGGTAACGAAGGTGAATGGGGTACAATGGAAGAGGGAGAAGTGTGAGATACTGGGGATGAAAAAACGTAACCGTGGAGTTGCGAAGTGGGGGATGATGAAAGGATGGAAACAATATGGAATGGAGGTCACAGCAGCGTGAAGAGAGATGGGTTCAGGAAGGACATGGAAATGAGAGAGCGTAGGTGAACTTGGATGAAGAGGAGATAGGTGGATGGGGACGCAGGGATGAGTGGGATGGGAAGTTGAGGGTGGAAAGGGACAAAGGTTTGATGTTTGGTCAAGAACTAAGTGATTCAGAAATTTTGAGATGACGTCTAAAAGTCTTGCCCAATCAGACTCCCTTTGATACCAATGGTATGAACCAAGATGGTTGATATATGAAACTTCCAATCCAAATACGACAACCTACAATAATCCATAAAAGATAACAGAAATTGAATAATGAATAATTGAATTGATGATAATTTTATAATGTGAGTGCCATACAAATAATATCCTAAAGGAACTTTGGAGACCATCCATGAAAGGATGCGTCCTTTTGAATATTTTACTAATAACTATTTATGAGTTTAATTATTATTTATGAGTTATATTATATAATTAATTTTTATTTATGTTTATAACATCCTTTCATCCCACAATGTTCTAGGAATTGTTCAACACCTTGTTTCACTATGGAGCTCATGAGATTTTGCCCTTATCTTGACAATATTAATTTTCTTTTTTGAACTAGTTAAAATAAAGAGATAATTTTGATCTTATATATTAGGGTTAATGACCTCTTTATAGTATCTTAATTTTCTTTTAACCTCTAAGTCTTTCTTGCACCACATTTTCTCTTTAAACTTAGATGTAATAATATTTGTAATGTTATCGATATTTTGCAAAATGACATTTTCAATAATCCCTCAATGGTTTCATCAAGCCATGGTATCTTTATGCCAACCCAACATGAGTCATAGATGGTTTTGGCTGGATTTTAAAACAATTTTAGGAAGTCTATGGTCTCCCATGTTATTTATCTTGTGCTTGTACATCAAGTACCTAGTCATAGCCACATTCTCAATGGGAAAGACCCACTTCCATGAACAAAATAGGATATGACATTGTATTGCTTTTTATTCTAAGGTTATAAGTTATAAAACACTTTTGGATTTCCTCAATCTTTCTCCAATATTCTCTGGATATGTTGCAACCCCAAACTTCACAATTGTACAAGATACTAGGAGTGACGATATTTTCAAAGAGGAAATTTTGTTTATCCCACATCACAAGGTTTGTTGACTTACAATTCTTTTCAAGACCAAAGTAGGATTTCCACCCTCCATTAATCCGTTTTCTCAATGCTATAGTTCCAGTTGAGCTTATGTTGGATATCAATTCCAAGATATTTGTAAGACATCACTTCCTCCAAGTTGCTATTATCATACACAAAAATAATGTAATTGACCTTCTTGGATTTGATATCGATATGCATGACAAAGGCCAAAAATGTATAAAAGGATAAACTTCTAAGAAACATTTTAGATAAATAACAATGTAAAATGTAAACCCCAAACTAAAAATTGTCATGAGAGATAGTAACAACATGATACAAATTTCAAAAAATAACCATACTACCAAATTTTAGTGGTCAGTAATATACTTGTGGTTGGCGCATGAGCAGACCCAAGTTTTAACATAAATCACACCAACAAAACCCTAGACACCAACCCTTTCGGCATCAAGTGTGAACAAATGACATCTCACCCGAGGTATCAAAGAGGACTGTAGAAACCAAGTTTCTACAGTGTTGAAGGGATGTGAATAAGGAATTCAATAGATCCATTATTCATTCATTTAACACATGACATATCATTATTCAACATTAACAAAAGTAACAACAACATGGAAACTTAACTATGCACAACAGAAACAAATATTCACCACATTGAACATAAACATAGAGTACTACTACCAAAGTTTCTCAATTAACATTGGAACAGTTCTACATAGCGTACCAATACTTAGTCTTCAACTACCAACATTACACACAAAAATAGATACTCCCGGTTCTCTAGACAAACATGCTCACTTTTTCCAAACATACTACCCTCATATCTACTACATATTTATACTCAAGATATGGGCGGAGCCCATTACAAAGTGGACAATATCCTAACTAATTTCTAACTAAATTCCGCCTTCTACGTGGTTTTGGGCCAATTGTTGAACTGTCACATGGTCCATCTTTGGCACACGACTTCCTAGCCAGCTCCAAAACTTGCTCCAAGAGGCCCCCAATACTCACCCATTTCTCGTCCCGAGAAACATAAGCTATTGCATGGATTTCTTTAGGAAAAATTCTTTAGTTCAGTAACATGAATACTATTGCATAACACTTTTAGAACCAGAGTTTTTATGCTCTAGGAACTATGTTCTAAACCTCATCTTGAGCAGAGTTCCAACCATCACTCAACTTGGAAAAAACTTTCATCCCATGTTTGAGTCATGCTTCAAAATCCTAGTCTTGGCCTTCACATTATCAATGGTGTCCAAGATCACGAGCTTCAAGGCTTCCTTCTTTCCAACCTGATGGTCAATAATCTTTTGGTTTCTCCAGCTACTCCTCCCTGAAGCAACACTTATTGCTCATTAGGAATTTCTCTATATCGTCACTTCTCTTTCCAGCAGGGCCATGACTTTCTGCAATAGACGTGCTTCAACTCTTATATTATTGTGATTTTGATTCGTATATTGCCTATTTATTTTTTCTTCTTAGTGCCTCTTATTCTCTTCTCGAATCTGCATTATTTTGCTTGCACTTGTAGTCCAACTCTTCAAAATTGAATAAAAAGAAACTTAATTGTTTTGGTATACCTTCCACTGACCCTATATAGATGATTTTTATGTCCTTCCCCTTACCTTGAAATGATTTCCTTATGCCGTCAATCCATACCTCGGGGTCAAATGCTGATTTGTTTTCCTTTAAAAAATTTGGCCGTTGATTTCCTTCATGATGGCCACACATGCTTTTTGATGCACATGACTTTATGGTTGCTTTTGCACCACCTCCACTGTCTTTTTCAACTTCTAAAGTGTTTCCTTAGCTTTCATGACTTTCTCTGTTGCCCGAGTTTCTTGCTATATGATGCCTTCTACTATCTGCGCATCAAGTGGCATTTCCAGTTGCTTTTCCATTTCAATTATTGTATGTTTAATGACTTCTTGGATTGCAGTAAGATCCTGTATGACTTTGTATGCTTCCTCCTGTAGTACCTCTATCTTCTGTGTGATGTTCTGTTACTCGACCTGCAACTGGATATCCTCTTGTTGTTCTTTTCTATATTCACCTAGTGCTTTTACCTTCTCAACTGTCTACAAAGAATTCATTTCTTCATTCGTATTATGTGCCTTTTCTTGTGTTTCTCACATCTTTTGATTGATTATTTGTAGCTCAGTGTCATCCATCAGTTGTGTCCAGACCTGTGTGCTCTCCTCACATAACTTCATGCATTTCTCCTTCAAGGTATTGCTATTTTCCACTATGATAGTCGCACTAGCTCTTTGTTCTCTTTCTTGTCTTTGCTTTAGCAGTGTGCTTGGAGTTACTTTTTCTTCTAGGTCAACAATATTCGCTTGGAACCCTGTAATTACTTTCCCAATCTTCATATATTTTTCCTCCACTAGGATATCCACCTCCACTTGGTCTCCTGGAATTGTATTGTACAACCTCTCTAGCACTTGCAACAACTTCTCATTTTCCTAGACTACCTCTTCTTTTCTCTTGTCTGCTTCTTCTTTCTCTTTTTGTGCTTCTTGTTTCTCTCTGCACAAAATTCCATTCTCTTGTTGCAATACCATTTTTGCTTTTATCCCATCATCCTTCATAGCTAGCTTCACAGCTGTGTGCAAACTAACTTCCCTTGCTACTCCTGTATGAAATATATAAAGCTCTTCATCTAGAACCTTTAACATTATTAAACTAACATAACTTACTACTCCTGTGATTTCTTGAAGTTCCCGTGAAGGGAAATTAATGGCTCCCACTTCTATCTTCAAATTTCTTTCCGCTAGTGTTGGAATCAATGGCCGAGGAATCATTTCTCTTGGTTACGAACTTCCTATGTGCTCTTATCCATATCTCTTGGTTTTGATTTTCGCTACCTCTAATGCCTGTCGTAGTGCAGTTAAATGCCTATCGCAGTGCAGTTAAATGCTCCTGCAAGTTTGTTATGATTTATTTTTTCTTTTTAACTACTTCGTTCCATGTTACTTCTACTGCTTCTCTTACTTGTTCTCCTATTTTGACTAGATCATCTTCTGTCAGTGAATGGACCAGTGGTTTCCTTATGACCTTCCTCTTCTTTCTCTGCATGGAAGTACCCATCTCCATTTGATCCTTTCTCTTTTCTCTATTGAGTATGTGTTATATTCTTTGTATGTGTGTGTCGGGGGGATATTTTTGGCGTATTTTTTGTTATTTCTAAAAATATGTAATTTAATCCTTGTTAAGGGATCATATTCTATTTTCTAATCCAAGTTAACGGATTAGGGTTTTGGATGTTGCGGAATACTTATATTTTTATTGTGAGTGGTTAATAATCAATATGAGAAAATAAGAGGTGCGGGTCTAAGTTTTGTTGGTTTTCCTGCTGTTAGCACTAAAAGTTGTCCTTTGACTGCTTGAAGGGAAAGCTTAGCACATCTTGATTGTTTAGGATATTATTATAGTCAGTTTTAAGGTTGATTGAATAGGTTCAACAAAACGGGTCACAAGGGATTTAAAAGTACGAGATTCAATATCAATAATGTCTAATACAAAGAACAACACTTCATAGGTCATTGGCACACCACTTAGAGGTTGAACAAACATGAACATGAAAGGAAGTAGAAACAGTGAAAGAATATGTGGGTAAGGAAGCCACACGTTTGTAAGAAGATGTTCTAAACTATAAACACTATTAAAATACTAGAACCATGTATTTAAAAACAACTTTCAAGCTCACAAGAAATAAAAAGGACCCTAACTGTTATTGATCTAAAACTTAAAAGAAACTAATGCATTGCAATAATTGCTTTTCAATTTTAAATAAGAGAGATTGCATAGAAAAATAAGACACAGTCTTACGACTAAATTGGTGATCACAAAGCATGAGAAAACTGTTGTATTAGAACTGGAGAATATACACAGTAAGAAATATCCCTTCAATGAAATGCCCTCTTCCTTCTGAGAGGAAGATCCTGAACCCCCTTTTACATTCAAATTATCCAATTTATAAAGATTACAAGAATCAAGTTGTTGCAGGATTTTTGGAACAAAATTTTAATAATTAACTAAATATATAAACCATCAATGATATCTTGTAGGAAATTAAAGGTAGCTGAAGTCGAATTCCTTGAAATCCATGATCTGGAGTCACGTGGATGATGACTTGGTGTTTGAAAACCGACCTTATGAACTTTTTGGAAAATTTCGTCTTGAACAGACCCAAATTTTCCCCAAGCCGTTGAAAAATTTTGAAAACCACTAGAAATTAGGCTAAAACACCCCATTCCAGAAGTGGGTTTTTAACCGTTTTGGAAAACCCCTTAAGATTTGGCTGAAATTCTATCCCAAAATCTAATACCAAGAAAATGATGGGAACAATCAACGTGTCTTTTACTATTGTTGCTTGAACCACCTCTCAACTTCTGTAGATAGAAGACAAATGCGAGCTATTTATTCCTTATATACTTTGATAATTAATCCTCTAAGCACAACCTGGTAACCATCAAAAACTTCGGCAAAACCCATGTTGCTTGCTTGTTGTATCCTTGAAGACATTGACAAAACTCAGAACAACCAACTTCCTAAAATATCCATTTGCATTCAGGATAAACATCTAGTATCAAGCCATCAGGCTCATGACGCATTAGATTTCCACCTTTATGGGGTGCCATAACTGAGTATGTGATAAGGTAGTTGAAGAATGAGGGATTAACAGGGCACATATCCATCTCCAAACGATTATACTTGATGGTGTAGCACTCTTCATACAGATGATTTAAAAATCGGGAACAATCAACTTAAGAATGTCAGTGGAAGGTTTAGCATAACACGTGTCTTTAGAACAAGATGAATTCTGTAGCACCTTGTCGTTATTGAAACCTAATTTCCGCTGAAGAATGATACCTAATTCTTCAGCGCCCGAATATAATAAAAATGAACCTTCCCTACAGAATGAAGCCTCATTCTTCAACACACTTTCGCTACAGAATGGAACTTGATTCTTCAATGCACTTTCATAAATAGTATTAAACATTCGCTGAAGAATGACCACTCATTATGCAGCGCTGATATATTTGACATTTGTTCCTTGCGCTACAGAATGAAAAAAGTATGCATACTGGAAGATAAAGATGGCTTGAAGCTAAGAACCTGTATATAATTAGAACAAATAAAAATACCCCTAGCAGATTGTAAAATATCCAAGAATTCATGAAATCAATCTATTGAGCGATGTAAAGTTTTGAGGTTAAATTTTGTGACATTTTAACGTGAATCGGGCCAAGGAAAAGTGGTCCGACAGGGAATAGTCAACTTCGATGAAGCGGTCGGGAATCCAGGAAACTGGGCATTTGACATTTTCAAAGGTGGAGTTAAGTGATTTAGTTAGAAATTTTTGTCCACTAACATTAATGAGTGGAGTAGTTAGTTAGTGGGGTAGTTGGAGCAAGGAAAGCTGTGTGCGCCCTATAAATATGTAAAAGGTTTGGATTTTTGGGTCAGTCAGTTAATTAGTGAGCTAGTAGATGTCCTGTTTTAAAGCTCTGTTTTTGTCAAAGAAGAGTCGCATGATATGTAGGTTGTGTGTGAAGTTCTATTGTAATTAAGGGAAGAATATGTAATTCATTGAGACATGAAGTGTTTATTTTTTACTGCGACTCATGAATAAAGAAATCACTTCAGTGGTTTTCTCCTGTATGGGTTTCCATGTTATTTTTGGTGTCTAATGTGTATGATTTGTGATGATGTTTTATATTTATTGTTATATGCTTCATATTGTTTAATGGTTGATGATTCAAATGTATGAATGGAACATGATTGAATATATGCTAACATAATTAAGATGATAAATGTATGCACTTTGGCGAAGCGTTAAGCTAAGCTACCTGTTGATGTTAAGAATGTTGGGTTTCCGTCACACCCCTTCTCTACTACAGAAACTTGGTTCCTACAGCTCCCATAGATACTTTGGGTGAGACTTCATCTTCTTCACTGGTGTTTCCAAAAGGGGATTAAACCATTTTTGGATGGGTATCGTGGGGTTTTGTCGGTGTTTAGTTGTGTGTGAACCCTAGTCGAAGTAGAAGTGCACCAAAAACTAGTTTCGTTGCTAGGACCGAGACTTGCATCAATGGGGTATGTGGAATATGTGGCATCCTACTAAGCCCTAGATCAATGATTGGGTAGATCATAAGATGAGAGAGTTTTCTAAAGAACAGAACAAGCATCTATGATTGGACGATGAAACATGGTTAGGTGAGTACATTTTCTCAGATCTTCATGAAGTATTTTTCGATGAATTTCCTATTCTATTGCATGAATGGATAGCAAGGTTAACTGAGCAGAAGATGAATATTCAAGGAGGTGAGCCTACAGTTTGGACACCTAATCTAGTTTGAACCCTTAAAGGTATTGATAAAAAAATATCTCGATTTGTTGTTGTCTAGGTCGATAGTATATTAGAAGGATATATTACTGAATTTGTTGTAGACACTGTAAAGTCCCATAGCACCGCTAAAAGAGAGTTTTTCCAAGGACCATCGTGTAAGTACCTAAAATATTTGGAATTTTGAATTAAGACGTTGCTCTGTGAAAAAGGGGTTATGAGAATGGAGTCCGATGAGTAAATCGTTAGTGCGCGGTGGTTCGAGATGTTGGTGGTGAATGGTTTGAGAGTATATTGTGAGGTGTGAGATGATATGAAAAGGGAAGGAGATGGTGAAACAAATGAAGAGTGTGGTCTACTGCTGAGTGGAAGAATAATTCGTTCAAGTAAGAGGAGGAGAACCGTGACAAAATGAAAGGGTTGTAGTGTGATTGAAAGATGGGACTACGAACCAATACCACAACTTGAAGAGGAATATTTTGATAAAGGAGAAACAAAAGAGGAAGAAGAAGATCATCCTGCTTCTGAGGACGATCCTGCTGAACAAGACCAGACTAGAAACTGTGACATACCTGTGACCCCATGTGCATCTCCATAAACTGAGGTTAGGAATACTCTCCCATTGCAGTTGGTTCAAGTAAATAATAATAGTAGTAGTCAGAATAGTACTTTGACAAATAATCCTACTGGAAGTGGTGGTCCTTTAATACAAAATCAACCAATCCCTCCAAGGAATAGAATGGCTGGGGATGATATGAAACTACCAATATTTAATGAAAATGGGTCAGAGGACCTAGAGAAACATTGGTTCTTATATGACATGGTCTGGACTGTTAAGCAAGTGCAAGATAATAATTTTAAATTGGCATAGCTGATTACGACCTTTCTGGGTCGCGATTTAGATTGGTTTATGAAATGTTCCATGTACCTAGTGGACAACCAACAAAGAATTTGGTAGAGGTTATAGATTGTTTAAAAAGTGAATTTAAGAAGCCAAAATCCATGTCATAGTGTATTACTAAACTCAAAGAGATCAAGAAATCGGTAAATGAGCCTATCTGGGACTTCGACCAAAGATTTAAGTCATAGATGGCCCATGTGAGTTTTCAAATGACCGATGTCCAACATAAGGAGTGGTTTATAACCTCCTTATTACCTCATATTAGAGTTACTTTGATGTAGTAGAATATTGCATCGCAGACAGAGGTTCTTGAGTTGGATATGAAGCTGGAAGCATCACCCATCGGAGATACTAGAGTTGGTATGGATCAAATACAGCTGCAGCTGGCGAACCTGTCAATCCAAATCCAAGATATTAACAAATGAAAGGACAAAAGAGAAGATGTTTGGTGTACAAGATGTAAGGAGAAGGGTCACTCAAAATATCAATGCACGGCCTTCCACGATTATATTGTTGTTGGAGCTCCTAATTCGTTGAACTTTGGAATAGGAATATGGTGTAGAATCTGTCAAACTAGAGGGCATCAACCAGAGGAATGTCATTTTCTACATAAAATTGTGAGCACCCCAAATTTGTTTTTTTGTAAGTTCTATCGATTAGTTGGTCATGATGAGAAACACTGTCGAGTATATCAACGACTCACAGAAATAATTGCAGATACGTATCGAATGAAGGGTGAGGAACAAGGATAAGTAGCACGCAGTTTAATAAAAAAAGAGGTGGTTCCCGAGGATGAGGACGACGGGGATTTGGTCATAAAGAGGCTAGGTAATATGTTATAACTGTGTTACACCAGGACATTTTTCTAGGGATTGTCCAAATCCTTGTTCAATGTGCACATATTGTCAAGCTTGGATCTTAATATTGAAGATTTCCCATAGCTCATAGCGCAGTGGAAAGATAAGGAGAATCATAATAGAAATCATAACCAGAATCAAAATGTCCAAAAGATATCAACCGAACCTCGAAAAGAGCAGCCAACTGTCGTTATTGTGACAAGAAGAGGAGCCGCGACATGCACAAATAGAGAAATATGTACGTATCCACATGGTTCTAATGTCAGGCCCGCAGTACATAGGACAATACCATTTGATGTTTAGAGGGAAAAATATACATTTGTGGATGCAAGGAAGGAATTCACTATGACGCGGGGTGGACCTTCGACGTCCTTTGCTCCAGTATTTGATGAAGTCCATGTATATGATATGTTAGTCTACTTCGATCGATCAACTAAGATGGGAATCTCAGGGAAGGTAAGTACAGTAAAGAACTTTCTAAAGATCTATTTAGAATCAGTAAAGGATGAAGATGCATTCAAAGAGTTGCATAATTTAGTTGATGAATAGAAATAGACACATTTCAAGAAAAAGTTGTAAATAATTTGCAAAAGAGAATGAGAACCGGAAGGGAGCTGCAACTTAATGCACAGGTTAGGGAATTCAAAATGGATTTTATTATTTTGGAGTTGGGATCAGATGTCAATGTCATAACTAAAAAAACATGGGATGCAATGGGAAAACCTAACTTGGTATGGTCGCCTATCCAGTTGCAATTAGCTAACCAACAAAAAATAGTACCATTTGGCAGAATGGTGGGTGTCCATGTTGTCATTGATGGTCTACGAAGCTATCATGACTTTGAATTTATTTAAATTGCAGATGATGTGAAATTATAAATCACATCAGATCATGGAGCTAAGTATACCTCACAGAGAAAGAATGAGTAGAAAAGATGAATTTGCAATGAAAATTGCAGGAACAATTTGCAGACAATTAATCATGCATGAGAAATCAGATAGGAACAAAATAATCTCACAACATCCAATAATTAGTATAGTCAATAATGTTGTTACAATAGAGATAATTTGAATCACCTAGGATAATTCAAGTCTCAATCTATCTAGCATAGGAATTGTCACCACTTGAGTGCTCTAGAAGACCCAAACTCAGCTCAATTGAACCTAAACTCAGTTAATTGAAGACACAACCAATTAACTGACCAAGAAGGGAATATTGGTGAGTTTTTCATGCAAATCACTCAGAAAAGGGAACATGAGGCCACAAACAGTGGAAATCGGAGCATAAACCCCCCACAAGAGTTAGCTAACTCAGGTGGACTGAACTAGAACACTCAATGGCCCCTAAAATATAGGGAACTGACTCAGGTGGTCCTAAAATGATGCATACAGGGTGCATTAGGTGGATAATGGGTCCTAGATGACATATACAAACCACTAGGGGGAAATGACATCATCAGCTGCTAGGTAAATGAAAATAATGCTAAGTAGGACAAGGATGGAGTATTAATTATCCTAACACCCCCCCCTTAATCCAAACTTGGACATCCCGGGCCCTCGTTATTGATACCAAAGTTCACCCATACAATCAAATAAATGATAAAAGAACTATTCATGAAAACTAAGGAAAATGTGGAAAAAACTCATGGGAAAAATAGCCCCCCTAAAAATGAATAGCAGGAAACTCAAATAGCCTTCATATGTGAAAAAAATTTGTGAGTGAAAGAATTTGTAAAAATGTAGGCAATCTGCTCCTATGTAGGATAGTAATGCAAGTGTTGGATCCGGATCTGGATCTGGATCTTCTCCTTTGATGTAACTCCTACTATTTCGAATCTATATTTCCCAAAACAAGTCTTCCAAAAACCATCTTTGCTATTGGAGCGAATGGCTCATTGTAGTCCAAATCATGAACTTTTGAGTACCATTTGTCAACCAACCGATCTTTGAACTTGGTTGTAGATCCATCATGGCAAGTCTCATTGAAATATTGTGGATCAGACCCCACCATCATGTAGAACCTCTCTGAGAGAAGTGGATCTGTATGACATAGTGCAAGGTTGGCATGATACTGAGATTTGTTTTTTCAATAGTCAGATGGATCCCCAACTATGTTCCCGTCAGCTTCAAGAAATTTGTGAGCCCATATTGGCCTTGGCCATGGATTGGGAGTAGGTACTGGATCTGTTTGAACTTCATACTCAACATCAAGATCTTGGTCCTCATCTTCATTAGAAGAAACATCATCCCAATTTTCATCAGATGCCAATGAAGTAGGAAAAGAGTATGGAAAAAAGTGAGAGAATTCATATGCCTTTGAGGTATGGTTTGCAAACCCTTTCGATATAATCTTCCCAGAAGAGATATCTACAATCTCAACTATGTCAAGACAAAATACAACTTTCTTCGGTGAATATGTGTGAGTCATCTGATAAACAAACAACAAATTTGCTGACAAAGAAGGCATAAATAGAAAAAATTTAAACTTTCCATGCTCCAGATGTACTGTTCCCTTCCCTTCAGCAGAGATCTGAGAATTATATCCCATATGAATAATCGCACCATCATTGAGATATAGAGAATACAATGATTCTTTGGAGGGAACCATGTGGTTGGAGGCTCCAAAATCGATGAGGAAGGCTTATGATTGTAATATTCCAACCTTCAGTGCATGGCATCTCTCATGATCATCTGTCTCACTTCCATAATCAATCTCTCTTGCACCTTCTGGGAGGGAAATGTTGTGTTGTTCAAGAAGTTTGGTCATTTGATCTATCTGATTCTTCATGCATGAAATATATGGATGGTTTCCTTTCTTGCAATACGAACACTTGGATTTCTGAAATCCCTTTTGCTTTTCCTTCTTGGATCTGGATGATCCTTCCGATGGACTAGCCTTTGCATTCTGCTTGGATTCAAATTGATTCTTCTCTTTTCCCTTTTGATTCCCTTTTTCATTCGCACTTTTTGACTCCCCAACCATAAGAGCCCAATTTTTTGAGGCTTGCAAAGCGCCCATATGAATCAGTTTGTCTTGTTCTTGGATGAGAGATTCAGTGAATGCATCTAAGGATGGAATTTTCTCGCCAGGGATTTGAAATCTCCCTGAATGGAAGGTAGAAACTAATATAGAAAACTCTGGAACAAGCTTGCTTAGAATGGATAGCACCAGCTGCTTATCCTTCTTCTTTTAATGCCACATTGATTGCATTGCATGACCAAAGATTTGAATTTAGAAAATAATTGCTGTATAGTTTTGAAACTACTGGGTTGAATAGAAATTAACTCATTCTCCAGAATATGTCCCCTCAACTCATCTTGTTTACCAAAGAGAGTCTCTAGCTTCAACCAAACTTCTCTTGGAGTCTTCAATCCATCAAGGTGGAAGAGTAAATATCTGGAAATATGAATACACATGAAACCAAATGCTTCATCCAATCTATTCAGATACTTGGCCTTCTCAAGAGTTGCTTGAGGTTCGACCTACTTTCCCATTGTGACCCTTCACAATGAAATTTTGAGTAACACCATCTGCATATCATCCCTCCAATCAAGATAATTGAAGGGTGTCAGGATCCTTGGAGACAAGGGAGCATTCGAATTCTCCATATGAACTGCTGGAGCGAATACAAGATGAACTGTTGCTATTGCTGCATTGAAAGCATTTCAATATCATGCAAAAAAATCTCAATTTTTGGAGATAGAATACTACTGAGCATTGATTTAGGACAATACGCACATTTTTCTGGATTCTTCACACCTGGCTAGACCTCAAAGGATCTCTCCAATGAATTCAATGTAATGGCACCAGGATTTGTTGTGGAAATACAGAGGCTTTTGGTACACTACTGAAAGAAACTTCTCAACCTACACTCACTGAGATTTGATACCATGTGAAATTCTAAATCAGAGTAGATCATGGAGCTGAGTATACGTCACAGAGAAAGAATGAGCAGAAAGGATGAATTACAGTGAAAATTGCAGTAAAAATGAGCAGACAATTAATCATGCATGAGAACTCAGATAGGAATAAAATAATGTCACATGATCCAATAATCAGTATAGTCAACAATGTTGTTACAATAGAGATAATTCGAATCACCTCGGAGAATTCGAGTCTCAGTCTATCTAGCATAGGAATTGTCACCATTAGAGTGCTCCGAAAGACCCAAACTCAGCTCAACTGAACCTAAACTCAGTTAACTGACCAAGGAGGGCGTATTAGTGAGTTTGTCATGCAAATCACTCAGAAAAGGGAACATGAGGCCACAAACAGTGTAAATCGAAGAATAAACCCCTCACAAGAGTCAGGTAACTCGGGTGGACTAAACTAGAACACTAAGATGGCTCCTAAAATGTAGGGAACTAACTTAGGTGGTCCTAAAATGATCCATGCAGGGCATATTAGGTGGCTAATGGATCCTAGATTACATCTTCACACCACTAGGGGGGAAATGATATCATCAACTGTTAGGTAAATGAAAATAATGCTAAGTAGGAAATTCTAACAGATGACACCAATCCATATCTAACATTGCTTGGTATCGACTGGGAGATCGAGAACCAAAACATCATAAATATCAAGAAGAGGTTGATGAAATTTGAAGGAGGGGATATGCGATTTGTCACACCATTAGATACTATGGAAGGATCGAGTTATGTCGAGCCTATTTGGGAGGATTATACTGCTGCAAACTTAGATGATATCTAGAAGGTCACTTATAGAATGGATGACTATGTTAATCCAACAACGGATGGTACCTTGAGTTGGCAGAGTGTTAGATCCTGTTCTTTAGACTCAGGGGAAGT
This sequence comes from Larix kaempferi, assembly GCA_027924585.1. NCBI lineage: Eukaryota > Viridiplantae > Streptophyta > Pinopsida > Pinales > Pinaceae > Larix > Larix kaempferi. The sequence continues at coordinate 32,839,505 of BSBM01000372.1, forward strand.
GTCGAAGAATTGGCAGAATATAATACATGAAGTATCCACAAGAAGATGTGTTTTCATTACCAGATCATTCCGTTGGGTAACTTGGTAAAGAGGTATGCGACTTGCCTACTTATGAGGGGCTGCCTAACTTAAATATTTTTATTTCTTATTTTGAAGTAAAGGTACCTAAACAACAAAGAATGTTATCTTTAGACATAGCACTGAAAGCTACCCCGATGAGGTGGTGGTCTACTCATAATTCAAAGATCCATAGTTGGTCGCATTGCAAAAATATGCTTGAAGTATGGTTTGGTGAAGGTATGTATTATAAGCAAGAAAAGTATAATGGGTTAACTAGTCCAGTAGATCATCTTACATTATGTACAAAATAATGGGAACATATGCCAAAGCAAGAATGGGTCCACATGTTCATCCACACTTTGGATACCATCCCACAAAGTTGGTATGCATCGTTGGAACTTCAACAAGGTACATCAGATTGGGAAAATATGGTTATTAATTTCAGGAAGACATTCAACTATGAAGATGAGAATTGATCAATAGATGAAGCTCTGCAAATAATCAAGGCTAATATTTATGAAGAAATACCAGTGAAGTTGTCCAAATTTCCATAGTGGATTGCGACTTGAGTGATCAATGGAATGATATAATATTTCTGGTGATCTAGATGATGATCCAAGGGATGCGAATATTCCAAAAACAGAGGGAAGTTGAAAGTTGGAGGACCTAGAGATAAGGTTTGATAAATTCTTGCAGTCGTTGAAAATAAATAAGGTAAATATTGGGTCACGTGAAAATACCAAGTTTGCTAATATTGGTGATTACTGGGATGATGAGATTGTAGGGAAGCTTATTGGCCTGTTACATGAATATCAAGATCTATTCCCTACAAATTTTTCTTAGATGAAGGGTATTTCTAGAGACCTAAGAGAAATGAAAATCCCCTTAAACCCTAATGCAATGCTAGTTAAGCAGCAATTGCATAGGTTGAATCCAAAATATAAGGAAAATGTGAGAGTGGAGCTCGAAAAAATGATTGATGCAGGAATCATTGAACCCATTGAAGAGTCTGAATGGATTAGCCCAATGGTTATGCAAGATAAGAAGATGGGTGAAGTGCGAATTTGTGTATATTTAAGAAAGTTGAATGATGCTTGCTTGCATGACCCATTCTCGACACCATTTACAGATGAAGTACCAGATATCATGGGAGGAAATGAAGCTTATTCATTCATGGGATTTTGAGGGTACCATCAAATTAAGATTGTTAAGGAAGACCGACACAAGACCACATTTGCGACTGAATGGGGCTGCTATTAGTACATGGTGATTCCCTTTGGTCTTACGAATGCACCGACTATCTTTTCTAGAGTTGTGGTTGCAACCTTCAAAGAGTTCATCCATAAATTCCTAGAAGTATACTTTGATGATTGGACAATTTATGGGTTATTTAAGAACCACATTGAAAATTTAAGATTGATGTTGGAATGTTGTAGACAGTATCGAATTTCATTGAATTTGAATAAATGCATTTTTTGTGCACGGTTTGGTATATTGCTTGGTCATGTAGTATGCAAATAGGGACCGCTGGTAGATCCTACAAAGATCACCATTATTGTGGACTTACCACCGCCAACATCAGTGTGATAGTTAAGAATGAATTTTGTAATGTACCCACCTACTGACCCAATGCAAGGCGGGGAACATGGAACTAAAATCTGGGCATTTCATAAAACTCAGCCCACTAATTAGAATCATAAGAATTTAAACATTGGTGTGCAGATACAAATTAGGCAATATGCACAGCGGAATTTAAAACTAATCCACACACACAATTCATGCCCATCCAACATATCAAAACAGTCATTAAATTAATGCATTGCAGAAGTAAATACATAGACAGAAAACACTTATCTTCATTGTGCAATTGTCCCAAGCAACTAGCTATGTCGCTGCAACGTTCCACCCAGCCATAGGCTCTTCGACAGCTTATACTGAGTCCGTTCGAAGGCCACCCCCGAGCTGGGCATGAATCTCACAAGGACAGGGGACATTCACTCTCTCACAACCAATTAATCATTCCATCTGAGCCAAGCCAGTCCATAGCTGGGTTTATCAGGCTACAATTGAGCCATGGATGCTTATTCCCAAGCTCAAGCCAAAACAATGAATACCCATACCCATACCCCAACATATTCATTTCTCACACAGCAAGCACAAACACTGGGCATAGATACACATTTCCAGCAATGGAATTCACAAACAAGATGGCCATAGATTTTCCCAAAATCTAGCTCACCCAAAACGAGCTGTGGGAAGGAAAATGCCTCCACAGGGAGGAAAAACTTTTTCTCCCCAACTCTCTCAGGATTTAACAACAAAAACGGTCTCTATGGAACCCCCATTCCATTCCCATTCTTCCCCACTGGTATATAACACAAAAACGCCCTTCTCTACTGGGAGAATGAAGGAAAAACACATCAAACATGCCTGGAAAACACCCAGGTAGCTCTAAACTCGTGAGGGAGAAGGAATGATCATGGATAATGGCTTGGGGAGCAATTCATGGCTCTTTTTCTTGCCCAAGAAGACAAACACGATTTTCCAAGGCTTGCCCATACCCGAATTTGGACAGCCATACCTCTCCATTCCCAAGGCATTAACTACCTCAACCAACTCTTGGGAGAAATCAATGGTTGGGTACAAAAGTCAACATGGGTAGTTGAGGGTTTGATAGGTTCTCTCATTGACACTTGGCTTGACCTGATTGGATCAAGGGTTTGAATGTTTCCCCCCCCCCAATTCCTTGTAAAATCATGCCCCCATCTCTTTGTTGCATTGCATAGCTAGTTGTGGGTATTTTTATTAAAATGCATATTACATGATATTTGAATTTCCAATGTGCATTGCTAGCACGCAAATCATATGCATCACTAAATCGATGGCGGGGCCTTGGCCTTGAGCTCCTCACCATGATTTCATAACAATATTACATCATTTATAATGTTAATGCCATGGGGTCAAACTTGGGACATTACAAATTTGGGACATATAGGTTACTAGAGGAAGATAATTAAAGGATATGCATAGATAACAGCGCCAATGGAGAAGTTATTAAAGAAGGACACAAAATTTCAATGGAATGAAGAATGCCAACAGAGCCTCGACACACTGAAAGAAAAGATGGTGACTGCACCTATTCTAGTGTTCCCTGATTAGAAAAAGGAATTTCACGTTCATATTGATGCATAATCCATTGCATTGGGTCCAGTATTGGCTCAACCAAGTGAGGTATTTATTGATCACTCCATTGCATTTTCTAGTAGGAATTTATCTATTGCAGAGAAAAATTACACTATGACAAAACAAGAAGGGTTAGCTATGGTCTATGCGTTACAAAAGTTCAACCACTACTTATTAGGGGGACACTTTAAGATGTTCACTAACCATTTTTCTTTAAGGTATTTAGTTATGAATCCAGTGTTGGGGGGGAGAATTTGCAGATGGATCTTATTATTTCAGGATTATGACTTTGAGATCATATTCAAACCAAGAAGTTTAAATGCAAGACCTTATCATCTATGGATCTTAGAGATAGGGAAGAGACAACTAATTTGGATGACAACCTCCTAGATGCGCAACTATTCTCAGTGAATATGGTAGATGAATATTTTGAAGACATTGTTGCCTATATAGAAACACGATTGACACCAGTTGGTTTATCAATCAATCAAAAGAAACACTTGGTTGTAAAAGTGCCATATTACCAATTGATTGCAGGTCAATTATACAAGCTGGGACCTGATGAAGTACTGAGGAGTTGTGTTATGAAGCATGAGTGACCAATGGTTTTTACCGAATCTCATGAATGGGCCACAAGAGGCCACTACGCAGGAAAATCAACCACCTAGAAGATATTGTGAGTAGGACTGTGGTGGAATACACTTCATAAAGATGCTAAGGAATACTATTGCACTTGTGATATTTGTCAAATAATAGGGAAACCATCTAGAAGAGATTAGATTTTGTTAGTACTATAGGTTACTTTACACGATTTTGAGAAATGGGCTATTGAATTTATATGACCGATGAATCCCCCTACAAATAGATATGGACCACACTATATTATTACTATGACAGACTATTTGACTAGGTGGGATGGAGCATAACTAGTGAAGGATCGTAGTGTTGCAACTACTGCGAAGTTTTTATTTCAAAATGTAGTCACTAGATTTGGTTTCCCACGATTTTTGCTAAGAGATCAAGGATTTGATTTTGTTAACAAAATTATTGAGGCACTTACCTAGGAATTTCTTATTCATCACAAGAAAAGTACTGCATATCATCCTCAAGCAAATGGGATTGTTGAAGTATTCAAAAAGATGATAGAACATGTTTTGAAAAAGGTATACAATGTGAACCACGACGATTGGGATTTAAGGATCCTTGCAGTTTTATGGGAATACAAAAAAACATGTAAGAAGTTGACAGGATAGACACCATTCAAACTGGTGTATGGTCAAGAAGCTTTTATGCCAATGGAGTACATTGTGCCAAGTTTAAGGGTTGCTGCATTCATGGGTATGCCATACACCGGAGCTATCGAAGAATGGTTTTCATAGCTACTTAAACTGGAGGAACATAAGTTCATTGCAGCTTTTCAACAACACGTCCAAAAAGATCGGGAAAAGGCATGGCACGATCAGAACATCACAAGGAAGTAGTTTCAGTGAGGAGATCTGGTGCTCCTCTATGATAGTAAGTTTCTCAAGTGCCCAGGTAAGTTGAGAACACATTGGTTAGGGCCCTATGTCATTAACTTTATTACATAAGGAGGTGTTGTACAATTGCATAATTTGCAGGGATAAATCCTCAAGGGATTGGTAAATGGAAGATGACTGAAACCTTACAGGGATAGCCGTGCCTTCTTGTTGTGAAGAAATTTGTACATATGCTTGTATATAAAAAAGGATGTTTTGGAAACCCCAAGTTACTTTAGTGTCAAAGCCAAGTTTGTGTCGAGGTTAAATTTTTAGGAAACCCCAAGTTATTTTAGTGTCGTAATTGAATTAGTGTCGAAGTCATAGTTTAGAATTTTTTCAAGTTGTAGTTTGTTTTAGTATGGGTTGTCGAAGTCATAGTTTAGAATTTTTTCAAGTTGTAGTTTGTTTTAGTATGGGTTGTCGAAGTCTGTTAAGTCGAAGTTTCACTTGTCAAAGTTTAAGTAGTTGAAATGGGAAATTGTACATAAGCCATATTTCTCTTGAGGTCAAGTTTTTGTCATAATTGACTGCGTGAATAATAAATGATATATTAATTACAAAAAAGATGGTGGCTTCAGTGGATCATCTTGCATTAAATGAAGAAAAGACATGCTTGTGTGAACAAGATTACCCCCAGAAAATGGTAATCATTGCCAGGATTTGGTCCGATCTACTAGAGTTCTTGGGAAACAACACTGATAGGATGGATTGAAGGACATAATTAAAATCCATAAATATTTGGAGGGATGATATATTGTTTCCCAAGCAATTGAGTACATTGAGAGAAGTTTCTAGAAGAGAGCCAAGAGCCTTATATTTTTGCAAAAGATTGAATACCACTCTGAATTCATGGAGGTATCTATGTACGACATGAGTGTTGAGCATATTTTAGTTCCATAAATTGCTACCCAAGTGGTTGAACCAGTCGTGGAGGAGCAGCTTGAAATTGTATCAACTCATGTTCCAACAGAATCACTGAAGAAGAAAATATCCTTTGCGAGGCAGGCATCTGTGAAGATGAGTTCGAAGAGAAGAAATGATGATGAGGCGTCTGGGTTTGGAGTTGGCTCAACATCATTGATTCCACCATATGTACCACCGGTAAATCCATCCATGAGGCCAGTGAATATTGGAAGGCATGCAAAGTACTCTATGGTACTTCCTGCCATTCCAAAGGGAATTATCATTAAGGGAGATATGATGGGGAAGATCGAAAAACTGTCATATGCAAACCACGACTTGAATAAATTTCCAGAGTTCACACCAACTAAGTATATGGAACTAGTGTTGGAGCTGATAACTAAAACAAATTTTCTGGAGACCGTGCCATGGGCCCTTGGGTTGCAGCGGGAATTTATTTTTTCGCTGCTTGATATACCACACTTTGGGAAGATAGTAGAAGTAAATGCATGCATAAAACAATTAATGTTATGTGTTCATGGAGTATTTTTGTGGCTTGATAAGAAAATTTACCTGGAATTGGACATAATAGCAAAGATCACTGGGCTACCGAAGGTTTGGATTGACCCTGCCACATTCTTTATTGGAAAAAAAGTATAGGGAATTGGTGAACATAATGACAACAAAGTACAACTTAACAAAGGAAAAGCGGGGCTATGAAATATCCTCGATCAACAACCAAGCAGTGTGCTTCACAACAAAGGCATTGGCGAGTAAGCTACTTAGGAAGTGTCAGTCGAATCAAGTTCTAGCAACGGTGATTGCAGTGGAGGAGTAGTATGTTCAGGAGGTGCATATGAATTGGGAAACCTTTCTACTCAATGGGTTTTTGAATGATTTCCAGGATTCGTTAGATGAAAGTAAGCGATTCCATTATTCTGGGTTGATTTTGTTAATTTCATTTGTTGCATGGGTGGAACCGGAGGACTACCAGGAGATGCATTGTCACCCTAGTTAGTGTTTGGATGTTCCCTACGCAAGCTTAGGTTTCAATGACAAGAGCAAGAGACAAATTGAGAATAATTTGCAGTTTTAACTGCAACTAGAAGCACTTCGATATCATGTCCCAATAGTGCCATGGGTAGAAAAGTCGACCCTAATCATATTCATGGGCTTCATTAAGTTTATGGTTGGACCCACCATATGTATATTCAAGTGTGACATTACCTAGACAATCAGTGGCTGGTGTCAACATTTAGGTTATTAGAGCCTGACATATTTGCAAAATAGAATAATGGCCAATAGAATGGAAGACTGCTATCAAGGTTGAGAAAATATCAATAGATGAGTCGGATCAATATCAACATGGTGATGATAAATATAAAGATTCATTTGGGAGCATTGGGGGCCACAACCATAGACAAGAAAAATCACAAGAGAAAGTTCAGGACTCAAGTGTGACTGATTTGAATCCCTGAGCCAGGGGAGAAGCAAAAAACAACTGCGATGCAAGGTCCAAGGAAGAAATCAAAGGAGACAAGGGAAAATTATTTCTTGGCCTTGACAAAAGAAGACATCAACATTTTGTATGATCGCATGATAGAGGTTGCTGAGGAAACATCTAAGATTTCTAAGGAAAGAAACATGTAGCTATTTGGAGGGGTAATAAATCAGATCAAAGGACTCTTACGAGCTATCTAGGGACTTAGTCTAGCTCCTACTCAAATGGGAGCTTCACAACAGACTAGAGGAAGAGACGAGGAGCAGGCAACGCCACAGAAATCCATGTCGATGACAGGAAAGTAAATCTAGTTGCTTCCAAGAGAAATATTTTTTGGGGATCTGGGTCTACAGGAACAAGCTCACAAGTTGAGCTATGTTGAGTTGTAGTTATCAGTATTGCCTATGTTTATGTTTCAGAATATTTAGCAGCATATTGTTGCGGAGATCAAGGTATGTGAGGAGAATACATATCTTAAGATAATTAAGTACCAGATGTAGCATATTGCACTGCAAGAGGAATTTGAGAAGATTCGAATGTATGGACGGAGCGTGATTGAAAATATGCTAACATAATTAAGATGCTAAATATATGCACTTTAGCGAAGCGTTAAGTGAATTTATCTGTCAATGTTAAGAATGTTGGGTTTTTGTCTCACCCCTTCGCTACTACAGAAACTTGGTTCTTGCAGCTCCCATATATACTTCGAGTGAGACTCCATTTGCTTCGTAGGTGTTGCCGAAAGGGGATTAAACCCTTTCGCGCTGGTATTGTGGGGTTTTGTTGGTGTTTAGTTGTGTGTGAACCTTGGTCAAAGTAGAAGTGCACCAACACAATCAACACACAAACACAGTAAGAAATTGGTTGCTGGTGAGCAATAGTTTGCTTGCACATTCTACAACACTAGTCGTTTGACTAACAAACATATGCACTGCATAATATTGAAATTGAGCCAAAGATGCAAAAAAAAATTATAGGTAGGTTTTAGCACAAACACTGGCTCCAACTAGGGATAGCAACCTCTCTATGACACACTAACAACCTATAGACTTGTTCCTTCATTGTTAAAATCAATGTAGATCAAGATGCACTTTGGTGATTGCATACTAAAAACAAAGTTACAATTTGAATATGTGTTGAATACAACCATTATGCATTATTGCTCTGTTTTCTTCATGTTCTCCTTGAGAAATCATATAAATATTGTATGTGTTGGGTGTGGCCCAAGTCAAGTCATTTTTTGGACAAGTCAGTTTTGGAGCTACGAAGTTATAGCGCAGCGCATCATCGGCAAAGCAGAAGTACAATGCTGCGAAGATCCAACACTGCGAAGTGCCAGATCCGTGAAGATCCAGCATGGTAGAATTTTGGAAGGAAAACGGTCGGCGATCTATTTTGGGGAAGATGCTCCGAGATTCCTAGGAGGCGGGTAAGGAGTGGCGAAGAAGGAAAGCGACCGGTCGCACGAGCAAAGGCAGTACTAAGCAAACCAGATGCATGAAACCATTAGAGAAGGAACAACAGATGAAAGCGACCCATCGGCATGTACTTGGCAGAAGGGTTGAAAGCGATGTGACCACGCGCAATCAAAATATGACAGAAGCCAGAGACAACACAGAAGGATGGCCACAACGATGAAGTCGCTATCATAGCCTAACACATTTTGGTTAGCAGGGTAACCGCACCATTTTGGTTACCTTAGGGTTTGCTTTAGCCCACCATGAATGTAAAGATGTGACCTGCAGGCATGATCTATATAAAGGGCATCTTTTGTAAGGGAAAGGGTTGTTGATTTGGGTTGAATTTACATTGAGTATTGTTGAATATTGATCTTTGTTGAGATACTATTGTAAAGAGGCTCTGCAATTGTGTGTGTAGAGACCCATTCAAGACAGAAGAGAGTCTGCAGCTGAGTGCGCAGACTGGAACTGTTGAACCCTTCCCATTTATAATAAACAATAGTTCCTGTGGACGTAGCTCCCATCTTGGGGGTGAACCATGTTAAATCTGTGTGTTGTGTGATTGAATGTGTGTGTTTGCTTTCAATTAAATGGTTAAGTTATTGCTTATGAGTATATGTATCTTTGCTTTCATGTGTATTCTCCATAAGAATGAATGATGGGAATAATATGTTAAGTATTGAACATAGATGAGTGAAGGTTGAATGCACAAGTATTTATGAACATAATGAATTCATGAGATAATCGAGTAACCACTTGAATCAACGAAGTCTGTGTAGTGTGATTCCCTGGAGCGTAGCACCAGAAGTGCGCAGTTTTATCGTAGTTTATCATATTGCATAAGTCCCAAAGTATACAGCCTAATATGCTTGTTGAATGCATAACCTACAATAAGTAAATTCAGTCGAAGATGTATGATTGTTAAAGAGGTAGCGCAGTCTTCAGTTGCGTTGTCCTACCATCAAGTAGTTGTTCCGAGCCGCGCAGTCCTTGTGCACGCTACTATATAAGTAACAACCGCGAAGTAGGTGAAACTCCGCGCAGTCTCCCTGTCTGTCAAACTGGGCATCACCTGGTTGTGGAAACTTGATTCCACAACCTCCCCATAACTTCACCTCGGGTGAGACATCGGTCTCCTCACAAACTGTTGCCAAAGGGGCCGGTGAAAAGGGGGTTTTGTTGGTTCCTTGAACCGTGCAGAACCTAGGTCTAGCTTGAAAAGTTAAAGAACAACATTCGAGCCAACAGTATGTTTCACCATAGGAAAGGGTAGATAATGAACAAGAAATTTATTTTTTAACATGATTAGAATGACTATAATCTTTATCCTCCTTAGGATTCTCAACAAATTTATTTTCATAACTATCATGATCTATAAAAAAATATTCCCTTTTTTATCAAAAGTTTGAGCTTCAAAATGATTCTAAGACAACATTTTCTTCAACCAAAACAGTTGGCAGGATTTTGTTTTCAAATTCTAGAAGGATAAACAATCAAATCTTCATTATCCAAAATGCTGAGAAAAATTCTTTTGAGTATAAATTATGAACATTGTTGATTTGCACAAGATTATAAGTATTACTGATTTGCATGATTTTCAAAGGTGAGATTACTGAAAATTATGTAATCTTGACATGCAAACCAAACCACACAATGAAGGCTATAATATGCTCTATTCCTGACATACTAAAAACTAGAAACTAATCGAACTGTTAAGCTACTATACCTCTGAAAATCATAACTGCAAACTAAAATTATTATGTGCTAATGCTCTTAAAACAATCCGTCCACTGTAAACCATCATGATCTATATACAAACTGAAAATTAAAAGCATTGTACTTGTCATTAAAAAAACTGCCGAAAACTACTTGCACCAATGTCTTCCTCCACTGGGCTATGGAGTCTTTATTCTACAATTCTATTCTACTGCATATCATGTCAACTGCAAACCAACTAAAAATTCAATGCTCGAATGATGAGCTTATTTATGTACATGTCCTACTATAACCAATGAAATTCAAGATGATAATGTATATACAAATTTCCAATGCAACCAAGGAAAGATTGGGCTGATAGAATCATCATCTTCTTTGCAGCTAAATGAGAAAATACACAAATACAAAAAAATTTGCAACAGACCTATAATATGCAAAATATACTTACTTATGCAACTTGATTGCATGCTGAATGCTGCAACGTTTTGAACTTCTGGAAACATTAACTCCATGTAGAGAGCCACATGATCATGAAGAATATAGAAAAATCTAGATGATATGGAAATGGATGCTATGGAAAATCTGCTTTATTCATCAATCTATGCTCATTTATAATTTTTGCTCCATGGTTAATGTTTTTGACCATATTTTGTTTCATGTATTCTGCAGGTCTAGGTTCAGAAATGGGAGACATAAGTCTGCTAATTTATAGAAACTGTTGCTCCATTGTTGGTGATGAAGACATGAGAGCTTCTCTGATGATTCTTTCTTATCTTTTTCACTTCCTTCCCAAAAATATGGCTTAGAGTTTTCATACAAAGGATCATTGATAAAAGGTTGGAAATATGTTATGCTAAAAATCTGCCCATCTTCTAAATCAAAACTATCATAGACTGGATCTAATTCTCATGGACAATGGATCCAATGTTCTCATGACACTGCCAATCAGAATGCTTTGCAAAATGAAATATTGTTGATACTGAAAACTCAATATTATCATTGAAAATATTTGAACATGAAGATCTAATTTTTTTTTCCTCTTGAATACTAACTTCTTGAAACAAATATTGATCAACGGGTTCTTCACATGAGGATGGATCCATAAATTTTTCGATAGGATTTTCAATGATTGTTTCAAGAAAATTAGAATAAGCATATTCATCAAAAATAGATAGATGATATTGAAAATATTCATTATCCTCATATTCACCATACTTAGGCTGGTCTTATTTGATATTTGAAACAATGACTGCATTTGAGGCAATATCAGAAGCATCTACAGTATTTCGACCAACATTCTTATCATTAACGCAATCAATGAAATATTTTTCCAAGACTCGAGAACTAGAGAAGGATTCATATGACTCTTCCTCTATTTCTTCAATAGAAACATATCTTACAACCTTACAATCAGAAGAACAGACTATTGCATGATGAATATACCATTTCAAATTCCTCATATCAATTTTCAAAAAGCATATCACCTTGATAAAATTTTTGCAATGACAATGAAATGTTGCATGAAATCCTTGAAATGAAGAAATGCTAGAAGGATCTATATATCTATTCAACTCATGAGAATCTCCCTCCAGTGAAAACATAAATAACTTAATCAACACATCCTCATGCTGAATGTTCATCATATGCATACGTTCATGAAATTCAAACAATTGCTCTACAGGATTATCCTCTTTACCTTATTTGAACTTGGGAAGTCAACCTTTTAATTCATCTATAGGAGGAACAAGATTTGGATAACCGGGAACAAATGAGAAATCAAAAGGTGAAAACCTTCGAACTAAGATAGCATCCATTGTCCTTGTAATTCCATATTATTGGAGTCACTAGTGGATTCTTTGACCATGGAGCCGCTAGGTGAAATATTGCAGTCACAAATGTGTCTAAATCTAGTTCACCATCAAGAGCTAGAGCTGATCATTATCATTCTCCCAAGGAAAGTCTTCAATTTTGTCTTTGGCAACATCACCAAAAGATGTTAGCGCTAAAAGTTGTCCTTTGACTGCTTGAAGGGAAAGCTTAGCACATCTTGATTGTTTTGGATAGTATCATAGTTAGTTTTAAGGTTGATTGAATAGGTTCAACAAAACGGGTCACAAGGGATTTACAAGTTTGAGATTCAAGACCAAGAATGTCTAATACAAAGTACAACACTTATAGGTCAGTCATTGGCACACAACTTAAAGGCCGGACAAACATGAACATGAAAGGAAGTAGAAAGAGTAAAAGAACATGTGAGTAAGGCAACCGCACATCCGTAAGGATATGTTCTAAACTAAAAACATAGTTAAAAGCTTAGAACTATGTATTTAAAAATAGCCTTCAAGATCACTGGAAATAAACAAAAAGACCGTTATTGTTATTGATCTGAAACTTAAAAGAAACTAATGCATTGCAATAATTGTTTCTGCTTTTAAATAAGAGAGATTGCATAGAAAAAGAATACATTGTCTGACGAGTAAATTGGTGATCACAGAGCATGAGAACATTGTTTTATTAGAATGAGAGAATATACACAATAAGAAATATCCCTTCAATGAACTCCTTGCTTCCTTCTGAGAGGAAGAGCTCGAATGCCCTTTTACATTCAAATTATCCAATTTATAAAGATTACAAGACTCAAGCTGTTGCAGGATTTTTGGAAAAAAATTTAACAATAAACTAAATATGGAAACCATCAATGATCTCTTGTAGGAAATGAAGGGTAGCTGAAGTTGAATTCCTTGAAATCCATGATCTGGAGTCACATGGATGATGACTCGGCGTTTAAAAACTGCTCGCAGGAACTTTCTTGAAAATTATGTCTTGGCTAGACCCAAATTTCTCCTAGACCATTGCGAAATATTGAAAACCACCCATAATCAGGCTAAATATACCCATTCCATAAGTGGGGTTTTAAACGTTTTCATAGATTCCCTACGGTTTGACTGGAATTTGATCCCGAAATATAATACCCATAAAATGACGTGAATAGTCAACGTGTCTTTTACTGCTATCACTTGAACCACCTCTCACATTTAGTAGATAGAAAACAAATGAGGGCTATTGATTCCTTAGATACTCTAATAATTAATTCTCCAAGCATGACTTGGTAACCATCAAAATCTTTGGAAAAACCCATGCTGCTTGCTTATCGTATACTTGAAGACATTGACAGAACTCATAACAGCCAGCTTCCTAAAATCTCCATTTGCATTCAGGATGAACGTCCATTATCATGCCATCAGGCTCATGACGCACTATATTTCCACCTTTATGGCGTGCCATAACTAAGTATGTGATAAGGTAGTTGAAGAATGAGGGCTTAATAGTGCGCAGATCCATCTCCAAACGATTCTACTTGATGATGTAGCACTCTTCATACATATGATTTAATAGATGGGAATAATCGACTTAAGAATGACAATGGAAGGTTTAGCATAACACGTGTCTTTAGCACTAGATGAATTATGTAGCGCCTTTTCGTTATCGAAATCCAATTTTCGCTGAAGAATGATACCTGATTCTTCAATGCCCGAATATAATAAAAATGAACCTCCACTACATAATGAAGCCTCATTCTTCAGCACACTTTCACTATATAAGGGAACTTTATTCTTTAGCACATTTCATAAATAGTATTAAACATTCGCTGAAGAATAACTACTCATTCTGCAGCGCCGATATATTTTGCATTTGTGCCCTGTGCTACATAATGAAAAAGTATGCATACTGGAAGATAAAGCTGGATCAAAGCTGAGAACTTGCATATAATTAGAACAAAGCAAAATACTTCTAGTAGCGTGTAAAATCTCCAAACATTCATGCAATCAATCAACACACAAACACAATAAGAACTTGGTTGCTGGTGAACAATAGTTTTCTTGCACATTCTATAGTGCCACAGGCTTTGACTAACTGACATATGTGCTGCAGAATCTTGAAACTGAGCCAAATTTGAATCTTTTTTAATAGGTAGGTTTTAGCACTAACACTGGCTCCAACTGGGGATAGTGATCTCCCTATGAGGCATTAAGAACCTGTAGATCCGTTCCTTCATTCTGAAAATCAATGTAGCTCAAGACGCACTTTGGTGAATGCATACTGAAAATAAAGTTGCAATTTGAATATGCGTTGAAAACAATCATTCCGCATTAGTGCTCTGGTTTCTTCGTGTTCTTCTTGAGAAATCCTATAAATATCATATGTTTCACCATATGCAAGGATAAATAATGAACAAGAAATTTGTTTTTTAACATGATTAGAATGACTATAATATTTATCCTTCTTAGGATTCTTAACAAATTTATGTTCATAACTATCATGAACCATAAAAAATTCTTCCCCTTTTTATCAAAAGTGTGACATTCAAAATGATTTTAAGATAACCGTTTCTTCAACCAAAACAGTTGGCATTTGTTTTTCAACTTCAATAAGGATAAACAATCAGATCTTCATTATCCAAAATGCAAAGGAATATTCTTTGAGCATAAAATTCTAAACATTGTTGTTTTAAAGAAGATTATAATTAAATCTGATTTGCAGGATTTTCAAAGGATATATTACTGAAAAATACCCCAATTTGAAAATTCTGTAATCTTGACATGCAAACCATATGACACATTGAAGGCTATAATATGTTCTGTTACTGGCATACTGAAAAATAGAAACTAATCAAACTGATAACATGCTATACCTCTAAAAATCATAACTACAAACTAATATTATTATGTACTAGTGCTCTTACAAAAATCCATCCAGTGTAAACCAACATGCTCTATATACAAAATGAAAACTAAAAGTATTCTACTTGTATAAAAAACAAAGTACTGAAAAGTACTTGCTCCAATGTCTTCTTCCGTTGGGTTACAGAGTCTTTATTCCACAATTCTATTCTACTGCATATCATGTCCACTGCAAATCAACTGAAAATCCAATGCTCAAATGGTGAGCTTATTTATGTACATGTCCTACTCTAACCAATGGAAATCAAGTTGATCATGTATATACAAATTTCTGGTGCAACCAAACAAACATTGGGCTGACAAAATCATCGTCTTCTTTGCAGCTGGAGGAAAAAATGCACAAATACATAAATTTGTGCAAAAAACATGTAATATGTAGCATAAAATTACTACTTCAACTTGATTGCATGTTGAATGCTGCAATGTTTTGAACTTCTGGAAACATTGACTCCATGTAGAGAGCCACGTGATCATGAAGAATATAGAAAAGGTCTAGCTGATCTAGAAACTGTTTCTCTAGAAAAATTGCTTTATTCAACAAGCTATGCTCATTTATAGTTTCTGCTCCATGGTTAATGTTATTGAACATAATTTTTTGATGGTTCTTGCAGGTCTAGTTTCAGAATGTTAGGAACCCATGTCAATCCTTGTCTTTACTTTGTTAGCATATTGTTGTTGGACGCATATGCTTTTTAAGTCGTCTCGTAGTATTTGTTGATCCATAGTTTCTATTAGCCCATGGTATTTACCCATAGTATTGGATGCATATGCTTTGTAAATCGTCCCGTAGTATTATATGTTCCATGGTATTGACCCATAGTATTGGGCATAGACTTATTATATAAGTGTGTGTTGAGGCCAATGAAGGTACCGTGAAGTTATTTTGTATTGAGCTTACTCAAAGGAGGTTTCCCCCTCGAAGTGGCCCACGATAAATAAAAATATTCTGTGATATAATATATCATGTATTTCATCAATTAATTGTTGCAGGTTCTTCGCATTTGGTATCATAGCACTTTCTTGGGCTCGTTGGGTGACCTTTCTACCAAAATTATTTTTCGCATCTATTGCAGGTTCGGATCTAGGAATAATCCCTATCCACTTAAATGTGGGAAGTACTTGGGCATAATCCCTAAAACTCATTGTGAGGAGTACCACAGGAACCCTGAAGTAGCTGGCCCATTGAGAGGACATGCCAGCAAAAAGGAAAATGACCCCTACCTGATTGACTAGTTCCCACCCGTAAGGTAAACCAAGAGTTGTAGTTTGTGGCAAAAAGGTTATCAGTTTTACCTGAGCTGTGGAGTGAGGGGTACTGCCCCAATACACAAGCCGTTAGACAGCATTGGTGGCCGAGTGAATCCCCTGAACCATTACAAAACCGAGCATACCTGGGGCCCATATCTATTTCCAGCTGCTAAATCGCAGATTACATCTATCCAGACCTGTTGCCGATCACTTCTGCACTGTTGCAGATCCATCTGTTTCTGAACACTTCCATGCCATTGAAGATCCATCTGTTTCCAATCACTTCTTCACCGTTGCAAATCCATCTGTTTCCAATCACTTCCGCGTCGTTGCAGATCCATTCCGAAAAAAAATTTGTTTTTTCACAATATCTCCTTTGTTTTAACTCTATTTCCCTTGAAAATTCATTGACATCCTTGCAATCCCATTCTCCATATTTCATTCCTAAGGACCCTATCCCAAATTCCACTTCCCAAAGCCAGAAATCCCACATTTGTTTATTTTTAGGGTTTTCCATAACTTCTTTGATTTTCACCCAATCACCTTCAAATTTTGCCACCATGTTCATTCCCTATTTTTGCTTCTTTGTCCCTCTCTAATAATTTTTCTCATTCTTTCACCCTGCTTCTGAAATCCTCATTTTATGCTTCCCTGTCCATTCAAACGTGTCCAAAACCTAGTCAAACCCCAATTGCCCATCAAAGTTTTTCCCAAATCCAAATTTCCCTTTACTAAATAAGCTTATGTTTGTGTTTTTCTACCCATTCACAAAACAAAACAAAAAAAACTCTTGGTTATGTTTGTTACCCGCGCAGGAGCACAAATCATGGGGGAAGAACTTGCAGCCCTCAAAACAAAATTCCAAGATTTGGATGAAAAAATTCTCAGCCTCCATCTTCAACATTCAACCATGAATACTGGGTTCTCTTCTTCCAGCAATTTTCATGGGCCGAAGCTTGATTTTCCTTTCTTCAATGGTAATGATCCAACTGGATGGATATATCGAGCAGAACAATATTTCAGTCTGCATAATACTTTTGATATCCAAAAAGTTCCACTTGCATCCTTTCATTTGGAACAAGAAGCCCTTCAATGGTACCATTGGTACATCAAGGCTCATGACGAGCCAAAATGGACAAATTTTTGCCAACTCCTTTTGCAACGATTTGGTCTTAATGCTTTTGATGATTTCATAGGAGCACTCACTAAACTTCGCCAAATTGGAATTGTGAGAGAGTATTAGACATAAATTGAGAAACTAGCTAATCACATAGAAGGATTGTTTGATGAATTCTACATGAGTTGTTTTATCAGTGGTTTTAAGCATGAAATATACTCGGAGATTAAAATGTTATGTCCTAACACAATGATGGAAGTCCTAGGGTTGGCTAAGTTGGCGGAGGACAAGATCACATCCCAATAACGCTCCAAATCCACTTTTGTTCCATTTAGAAATATGGTTTCCCAACGACCTCCCATCATGCTAGCTCCTCGCACAACTCCTATCAAGCATTTGTCTGAAGCAGAGATGCAGGCATGTACAGAAAAATGGATTTGTTATAATTGTGATGAGAAATTCACTCGGGGACATAGATGTGTTGAGCAAGAGCTCTATCTCTTAGATGTGGATTCTCCGCCTGCCTATGAACTTGGTGGAGAAGCTCCAAACACACTAGATGATTAGGTCGACATTCAGCAGCTGCCTGTTGACCCTCTGTCTCCGGACGACCACCCAGAGATATCTTTCCATGCTTTAGTCAGAGTCACCACCCCACAAACAATGTGTCAAGGGTTACTTCAAAAGGATCCCTCTTACAATACTCATTGATTATGGTATCAATCATAACTTCATTGACCCTCAGATTGCAAAACAGGCTGATTGTTTTGTCCATCCTTGCTCCAACTTTGAAGTCATGATTGCCAATGGGGGCACCTTACCTTGCAAGGGGAAGTGTCGCAATGTGCATATCTCTATGGAAGATTATAACCTGCGCTCTGACATGTTTGTCTTGTCCTTAGGCGAATGTGATGTGGTTTTGGGCGCTCAATGGTTACGCACACTTGGCCCCATCGTATGGGATTTTGCTAAACTTTGGATGTAGTTTTCAGTCAATGGGAAACAATACACATTTATGGGATTACAACTAGAGTCTCTCCACATCATCAGTTCACATCGCCAGGAAAAGATCCTTAATAAGAATTCACATGGTGTAATCGCTTAGCTCCACCATTCCATTCAGATGCACCCATCAACTGTCTCCACTACTCCCTTGGATAGATATGCAGGTGTCTTTGCTGAACCAATGGACTTGCCACCTTCAAGAGACCTTTCCGGTAAGAAATTAGCCGCATCTAAATCTGAGAAGGAAATGACGGCTATTTTGCATGCAGTACAGAAGTCGTAGCCATACCTATTAGGCAATTATTTTTGCATCAATACTGATCACCAGAGTCTGAAAATTTTCATGGAACAATGGGTCTCCTCCCCAACACACCCGAAATGGGTTATACAACTCATGGGTTATTCCTATGCGATCACTTACAAGAAGGGTAAGGACGATCTAGTGGAGGATGCTCCTTCTCACACATTTGATGCCCCAGTTTCTCTTTCAGCTATTTCTCTACTTGTTCCAAATTGGTTGCAATTTGTTCAACAAGGATATGTCTTCTATGAAATCCATGCTTCTCCATCGGCAGGGCACTCTGGGTTCCTCACAACATATGACCGGGAACAATGTAACTTCTTTTGGCATGGACTGAAAATGACAATTAAACAAATGGTGGTTGACTGTGATACTTTCCAGGTCAACAAGGTGTTAATTTTTTAGCATTAATTCAATATACTCTGGGATCTTTACTGAGAGAATAACATGTACAGCATATCAAGTATAACAATGCATATCAATCACACCAAGCAATCACATGAGACAATAGACACACATAGTTTCACTAGGGAAAACCATAAAGGTGAAAAACCCCACAACTTCCTCAGAGATAGAAAGAGCAATGATACAACCAAAGTCCAACCAAAGTACAAGAAATAGTCTTCTACTAGCAGCTCCTCCTCCTCCTCAACTAGTGCACCACTTTCCAAGTGATGTACAAGTGAATAATGAGATGATCAAATAGAGAGATCCCGCTCTCTATTTATACTTGTTCTGAGCAACTTAATAAACCTATGGGGCCAACTTGTCTAACTCAGCCTAACAACCCCATGTTACATAATTCGGGCCGACCCCTCTACTAGGTGGTCTAATAACCCATCAGCAAGTTACACCACTTGCGACACTTGTCAATACAAATGACGACACTTCTGTATAGAGGAATAATACATCTCTATAGGAGTACAATAAAATACATTCCGAATTTACATATACATCAACACTCCCTCTTAACTAGGAAGGTATTTCTCGACACAGATCTTCTAGCACAAGTCTTCATCTCTGGATCATCATCAGCAAATCATCATCCTCGAATCATCGTCATCGTCACTGCTGTTGCTATCTCAATCAATCTCCAATCTACTCGTCATAGGAAGTTCTACAGAGCCAGTCCTTTTTCATACTGAATGTAGCCTCACCATTTGTAGGTCTTCATCATCACTGGCCATACTGTAGAATCCTCAGGACTTATTACGTGCGTCACAAAACCCGGCTGTAGCATCCCTGGATATTACGAGCACACAACTCTACCTGTTGGATCTCCCAGGAGCACATTACATGTGACCCCATCACAAAACCTAGTTGTAGCATCCCAGGATGTTATGAGCACACAACTCTACCTATCGAATCTCCTAGGAGCATATTACATGTGATCTCACCACAAAACCTGGCTGTAACATCCCAGGCTTTTACGAGCACTCAGCTCTACTTGTAGGATCTTCCAGGAGCATATTACATGTGGTCATGGAAAAACCTAGCTGTAGCATCCCAGGCTATTACGAGCACTCAGCTTTACCTGTCGGATCTCCCAGGAGCACATTTCATGCCATAGGACAAAACCTCGAAAGAGCATCCTAGGCTGTTACGAGCACACAGCTCTACCTGTCAGATCTCCCAGGACTGGATTATATGTCCTCCCAAAGCAAAACCTCGAAAGAGCATTTTCCAGATATCCCAGGGCCACATTACATGCCATAGGAAAAAACTCGAAAGACTATCTGCAAACCTCCCAGGACTGGATTATATGCTTATCTGCACAACCTGTCCATGACCATAGAGTATCATCCTGATACTCTCCATACATCATCCTAATGTACATCAACACATGATCATCCTGATCATCATCATAGCATCATCCTGATACATATCATCTGGAGCAACATCCTGAAGCTCGTCATCCATGATCATCCTGATCATACAGTGCATCCACCTGAAGAATAACTACTCATTCTGCAGTGCGATATATTTTGCATTTGTGCCCTGCGCTACATAATGAAAAAGTATGCATACTGGAAGATAAAGCTGGATCAAAGCTGAGAACTTGCATATAATTAGAACAAAGCAATCTCCAAACATTCATGCAATCTCCAACACACAAACACAATAAGAACTTGGATGCTGGTGAACAATAGTTTTCTTGCACATTCTATAGTGCCACAGGCTTTGACTAACTGACATATGTGTTGCATAATCTTGAAAATGAGCCATATTATCTTTTTTAATAGGTAGGTTTTAGCACTAACATTGGCTCCAACTGGGGATAGTGATCTCCCTATGAGGCATTAAGAACCTGTAGATTTGTTCCTTCATTCTGAAAATCAATGTAGCTCAAGACGCACTTTGGTGAATGCATACTAAAAATAAAGTTGCAATTTGAATATGTGTTGAAAACAACCATTCCACATTAGTGCTCTGGTTTCTTCGTGTTCTTCTTGAGAAATCCTATAAATATCATATGTTTCACCATATGCAAGGCCAGATAATGAAAAAGAAATTTGTTTTTTAACATGATTAGAATGACTATAATATTTATCCTTCTTAAGATTCTTAACAAATTTATGTTCATAACTATCATGAACTATAAAAAATTCTTCCCTTTTTTATCAAAAGTGTGAGATTCAAAATGATTTTAAGATAACCGTTTCTTCAACCAAAATAGCTGGCATTTTTTTTTTCAACTTCAATAAGGATAAACAATCATATCTTCATTATCCAAAATGCAAAGGAATATTCTTTGAGCATAAAATTCTAAACATTGTTGTTTTAAAGAAGATTATAATTAAATCTGATTTGTAGGATTTTCAAAGGACATATTATTGAAAAATACCCCAATTTGAAAATTCTGTAATCTTGGCATGCAAACCATATGACACATTGAAGGCTATAATATGTTCTGTTACTGGCATACTGAAAAATAGAAACTAATCAAACTGATAACATGCTATACCTCTAAAAATCATAACTACAAACTAATATTATTATGTACTAGTGCTCTTAAAAAAATCCATCCATTGTAAACCAACATGCTCTATATACAAAATGAAAACTGAAAGTATTCTACTTGTATAAAAAACAAACTACTGAAAATTACTTGCACCAGTGTCTTCTTCCGTTGGGTTACAGAGTCTTTATTCCACAATTCTATTCTACTGCATATCATGTCAACTGCAAATCAACTGAAAATCCAATGCTTAAATGGTGAGCTTATTTATGTACATGTCCTACTCTAACCAATGGAAGTCAAGTTGATCATGTATATACAAATTTCTAGTGCAACCAAACAAACATTGGGCTGACAAAATCATCGTCTTCTTTGCAGCTGGAGGAAAAAATGCACAAATACATAAATTTGTGCAAAAAACATGTAATATGTAGCATAAAATTACTACTTCAACTTGATTGCATGTTGAATGCTGCAATGTTTTGAACTTCTGGAAACATTGACTCCATGTAGAGAGCCACATGATCATGAAGAATATAGAAAAGGTCTAGCTGATCTAGAAACTGCTTCTCTAGAAAAATTGCTTTATTCAACAAGCTATGCTCATTTATAGTTTCTGCTCCATGGTTAATGTTATTGAACATAATTTTTTGATGGCTCCTGTAGGTCTAGTTTCAGAATGTTAGGAACCCATGTCAACTCTTGTCTTTACTTTGTTAGTATATTGTTGTTGGACGCATATGCTTTGTAAGTCGTCCCGTAGTATTTGTTGATCCATAGTTTCTATTAGCCCATGGTATTTACCCATAGTATTGGACGCATATGCTTTGTAAGTCGTCCCGTAGTATTATATGTTCCATTGTATTGATCCATAGTATTGGGCATAGGCTTATTATATAAGTGTGTGTTGAGGTCAATGAAGGTACTGTGATGTTATTTTGTATTGAGCTTGCTCAAAGGAGGTTTCCCCCTCAAAGTGGTTGACGATCAATAAAAATATTCTGTGATCTGATATATCGTGTATTTCATCAATTAATTGTTGCAGGTTCTTTGCATTTGGTATCATAGCACTTTCTTGGGCTCATTGGGTGAAATTTCTGCCAAAATTATTTTTTGCATCTGTTGTAGGTTCGGATTTGGGAATAATCCCTATCCGCTTAAATGTGGGAAGTACTTGGGCATAATCCCTAAAACTCATTGTGAGGAGTACTACAGGAACCCTGAAGTAGCTGGCCCATTTAGAGGACCTGCCAGTGAAAAGGGAAATGACCCCTACCTGATTGACTAGTTCCCACCCATAAGGTAAGCCAAAAGTTGTAGTTTGTGGTAAAAAGGTTATTAGTTTTACCTGAGCCATGGAGTGAGGGGTGCTGCCCCAATACACAAGTCGTTAGACATAATTGGTGGCTGAGTGAATCCCCTGAATCGTTAAGAAGTCGAGCATACCTGGGGCCCATATCTATTTCCAGCTGCTAAATCGCAGATTACATCTATCCAGACCTGTTGCCGATCACTTATGCACCGTTGCAGATCCATCTGTTTCCAAACACTTCTGCGCCATTGAAGATCCATCTGTTTCCAATCACTTCTACACCATTGCAGATCCATCTGTTTCCAATCACTTCCACATCGTTGCAGATCCATTCCGATTTTTTTTTGTTTTTTCTCCATATCTCCTTTGTTTTAACTCTATTTACCTTGAAAATTCACTGACATCCTTGCAATCCCATTCTCCATATTTCATTCCTAAGGACCCTATCCCAAATTCCACTTCCCAAAGCCATAAATCCCACATTTGTCTATTTTTAGGGTTTGCCACAACTTCTTTGATTTTCATCCAATCACCTTCAAATTTTGCCACCATGTTCATTCCCTATTTCTGCTTCTTTGTCCCTCTCTAATAATTTTTCCCATTCTTTCACCCTGCTTCTGAAATCCTCAATTTTTGCTTCCCTATCCATTCAAAAGTGTCCAAAACCTAGTCAAACCCCAATTGCCCATCAGATTTTTTGCCAAATCCAAATTTCCCTTTACTAAATAAGCTTATGTTTGTGTTTTTCTACCCATTCACAAAACAAAACAAAAAAAACTCCTGGTTATGTTTGTCACCCGCGTAGGAGCACAAATCATGGGGGAAGAACTTGCAGCCCTCAAAACAAAATTCCAAGATTTGGATGAA
The DNA here is from genome assembly GCA_027924585.1 of Larix kaempferi. NCBI lineage: Eukaryota > Viridiplantae > Streptophyta > Pinopsida > Pinales > Pinaceae > Larix > Larix kaempferi. Next base: position 32,863,396 of record BSBM01000372.1, read on the forward strand.
AAAATTCTCAGCCTCCATCTTCAACATTCAACCATGAATACTGGGTTCTCTTCTTCCAGCAATTTTCGTGGGCCAAAGCTTGATTTTCCTCACTTCAATGGTAATGATCCGACTGGATGGATATATCGAGCATAACAATATTTCAGTTTGCATAATACTTTTGATGTCCAAAATGTTCCACTTGCATCCTTTCATTTGGAACAGGAATCCCTTCAATGGTACCATTGGTACATCAAGGCTCACGACGAGCCAAAATGGACAGATTTTTGCCAACTCCTTTTGCAACAATTTGGTCCTAATGCTTTTGATGACTTCATAGGAGCACTCACTAAACTTCGCCAAATTGGAACTGTGAGAGAGTATCAAACATAAATTGAGAAACTAGCTAATCACATAGAATGATTGTCCGATGAATTTTACATGAGTTGTTTTATCAGTGGTATTAAGGATGAAATCCACTCAGAGATTAAAATGTTCTGTCCCAACACAATGATGGAAGTCCTAGGGTTGGCTAAGTTGGCGGAGGACAAGATCACATCCCAATAACGCTCCAAATCCACTTTTGTTCCATTCAGAAATATGGTTTCCCAATGACCTCCCATCACGCTAGCTCCTCACACAACTCCTATCAAGCATTTGTCTGAAGCAGAGATGCAGGCACGTACAGAAAAAGGGATTTGTTATAATTGTGATGAGAAATTCACTCGGGGACATAGATGTGTTGAGCAAGAGATCTATCTCTGAGATGTGGATTCTCCGCCTGCCTCTAAACTTGGTGCAGAAGCTCCAAACACACTAGATGATCAGGTCGACATTCGGCAGCCGCCTATTGACCCTCTATCTCCGGACGACCACCCAGAGATATCTTTCCATGCTTTAGTTGGAGTCACCACCCCACAAACAATGTGGGTCAAGGGTTACTTCAAAAAGATCCCTCTTATAATACTCATTGATTCTGGTATCACTCATAACTTCATTGACCCTCGGATCGCCAAACAGGCTGATTGTTTTGTCCATCCTTGCTCCAACTTTGAAGTCATGATTGCCAATGGGGGCACCTTACCTTGCAAGGGGAAGTGTCGCAATGTGCATATCTCTATGGAAGATTATAACCTGCGCTCTGACATGTTTGTCTTGTCCTTAGGCGGATGTGATGTGGTTTTGGGCGCTCAATGGTTACGCACACTTGGCCCCATCTTATGGGATTTCGCTGAACTTTGGATGCAATTTTTAGTCAATGGGAAACAACACACATTTATGGGATTACAACTAGAGTCTCTCCGCATCATCAGTTCACATCGCCTGAAAAATATCCTTAAGAAGAATTCACATGGTGTCATCGCTCAGCTCCATTCCATTCTGATGCACCCATCAACGGTCTCCACTACTCCCTTGGATAGATATGCAGGTGTCTTTGCTAAACCAATGGACTTTCCGCCTTCAAGAGACCTTTCCGGTAAGAAATTAGCCACATCTACATCTGAGAAGGAAATGATGGCTATTTTGCATGCAGTACAGAAGTCGCAGCCATACCTATTAGAAAATTATTTTTGCATCAATACTGATCACCAGAGTCTGAAAAATTTCATGGAACAATGGGTCTCCTCCCCAACACACCTGAAATGGGTTATACAACTCATGGGTTATTCCTATGCGATCACTTACAAGAAGGGTAAGGACAATCTGGTGGAGGATGCTCCTTCTTGCACATTTGATGCCCCAGTTTCTCTTTCATCTATTTCTCTGCTTGTTCCAAATTGGTTGCAATCTGTTTAACAGGGATATGTCTTCTATGAAATCCATGCTTCTCCATCGGTAGGGCACTCTGGGTTCCTCACAACGTATGACCGAGAACAATGTAACTTCTTTTGGCAGGGACTGAAAATGACAATTCAACAGATGGTGGTTGATTGTGATACTTTCCAGGTCAACAAGGTGTTAATTTTTTAGCATTAATTCAATATACTCTAGGATCTTTACTGAGAGAAAAACATGTACAGCATATCAATCACACCAAGCAATCACATGAGACAATAGACACACAGAGTTTCACTGGGGAAAACTATAAAGGTGAAAAACCCCACAACTTCCTCAGAGATAGAAAGAGCAATGATACAACCAAAGTCCAACCAAAGTATAAGAGATAGTCTTCTACTAGCAGCTCCTCCTCCTCCTCAACTAGTGTGCCACTTTCCGAGTGATGTACAAGTGAATAATGAGGTGATCAAATAGAGAGATCCCGCTCTCTATTTATACTTGTTTTGAGCATCCTAATAAACCTATGGGGCCGACTTGTATAACTCAGCCTAACAACCCCAGGTTACATCATCCAGGCCGACCCCTCTACTAGGTGGTCTAATAACCCATCAGCAAGTTACACCACTTGCGACACTTCTCAATACAAATGATGACACTTCCATATAGAGGAATAATACATCTCTATAGGAGTACAATAAAATACATAGATGAAATACATTCCGAAGTTACATATACATCAACACTCCCTCTTAACTAGGAAGGTATTTCTCAACACAGATCTGCTAGCACAAGTCTTCTTCTCTGGATCATCATCAACGAATCATCATCCTCGAATCATCGTCATCGTCACTGCTGCTGCTATCTCAATCAATATCCAATCTACTTGTCATAGGAAGTTCTACAGAGCTGTTCCTTTTTCATACTGGATTTAGGCCCACCATCTGTAGGTCTTCATCATCACTGGCCATACTTTGGAATCCTCAGGACTTATTACGTGCGTCACAAAACCAAACTGTAGCATCCCAGGCTATTACGAGCACACAGCTCTACCTGCCGGATCTCCCAGGAGCACATTACATGTGACCCCATCACAAAACCTGGTTGTAGCATCCCAGGCTATTACGAGCACACAAATCTACCTGTCGAATCTCCTAGGAGCACATTACATGTGATCTCAACACAAAACCTGGCTGTAGCATCCTAGGATGTTACGAGAACTCAGCTCTACCCGTCGGATCTCCCAGGAGCATATTACATGTGGTCATGGCAAAACCTGGCTGTAGCATCCCAGGCTGTTACGAGCACTCAGCTCTACCTATCAGATCTCCTAGGAGCACATTACATGCCATAGGACAAAAAATCGAAAGAGCATCCCAGGTTGTTACGAGCACATAGCTCTACCTGTCGGATCTCGCAGGGCTGGATTATATGTCCTCCCAAAGCAAAACCTTGAAAGAGCATTTTCTAGATATGCCAGGGCCACATTACATGCCATAGGAAAAAACTCAAAAGACTATCTGCAAACCTCCCACGGGTGGATTATATGATTATCTACACAACCTATCCACGACCATAGAGTATCATCCTGATACTCTCCATACATCATCCTAATGTACATCAACACATGATCATCCTAATCATCATCATAGCATCATCTTGATGCATATCATCTGGAGCAACATCCTGAATCTCGTCATCCATGATCATCCTAATCATATAGTGCATCCACCTGATGCATACCTGATACATATCATACATGATCTACCTGATCATACAATGTATCCACCTGATACATACATAAATAAATGATCCATCTGATCATAACAAGCATCCAACATGATGCATATACATATACATGATCCAACTGATCATACCAAGCATCCAACATGATGCATATATAGAGTAGTAACTGGAGCATCGTCCTGATGCTCATCATCCAACGCTTACATCCATAGCCATGTGAAGGATCCTCCTCTCACCATGCTTGGAATGGCTTCAGCAAATGTGTCCATCACTTCTTCCTCGAAGTGTCATCAATCTGAAGAACACCAAGCCTCTCTTTGAAGTACTTGTACTTCACTCTGGCTAGTGGTTTCATCAGCACATCTGCAACCTGCTCATCTGTTGCAACATACAGGAGCTTCACTGCTCCTCTCTACACCATATCCCTGATATAGTGATATTTGATCTCGATGTGCTTTGACCTGTCATGGAACACCGGGTTCTCAGACATCTCCACATAGCACTGGTTGTCACAAAAGATACCAGTATTCTCCAACAGGAGATCAAATAACTCAGACAGTAGCTTCTGAAGCCATACTGCCTCACAACTAGCCGAACAAGCTGCAACATATTCTGCTTCGGTTGTACTCAGTGCTACGCAAGACTGCTTCCTACTAAACCAAGAGATCACACCTGATCCCATACTGAAGCAACACCCAGATGTGATCTTCCCATATGCAGCACTGCCTGCCCAATCTGAATCAACATAACCCTACAGGTTAAAATTTTGATTCACATCATACTTGAGCCCATAATCAACGATACCCTTCAGGTACCTCAGAATATGCTTTATAGCAACCAGGTGAACACTCCTTGGATCTGTCAGGAACTGGCTCAATGTGTTCACCGCAAAGCAAATATCTGGTCTCGTGTTCGTCAGGTACATCAAGAACCCAATCATCTGACGATACATAGTGACATCAATCGGCTCAGATGAAGCATCACACATAAGCTTTAGGTTTGATTCCATAGGTGTGGCCATGGCCTTGCAGTCCATCATCTCGGACCTCTTCAGGATCTCTACTGCATACTTCTCTTGTCCAAGGAAGATCCCATCTGCACTTTGCCACACCTCCATGCCTAGAAAATAGTGCATCATCCCCAAGTCCTTCATCTCGAACTCAGCAACAAGCTTCCACTTGGTATCAGCAATCAAACTATCTTCTCCTATAACAAACAGGTCATCCACATACAGAATTAGTATCACAGGATTTCCTTCCGCAACCTTGTAGTAAAGGTTGGAATCTGCTTTACTCTTAGTAAAGCCCAAATTGGATAGAAAATTGTCCATCCTACCATACCAAGTCCTAGGAGCTTGCTTCAAGCCATACAAGGCTTTCTTCAGTCTGCACACATATGACTCCCTATCATGTGTCTCAAAACCAAGTGGCTGCTCCACATACACTTCTCGACTACACCATTCAAGAAAGCTGTCTTGACATCCATTTGGTGTATCTTCCATTTCATCACTGCAGCCAGAGCAAGTACTGTTCTAATGGAAGTGTATCTGGCCACAGAAGCAAAAGTATCTTCATAATCAATCCCTTCTTTCTGAGAGAAGCCACGAGCTACAAATCTTGCTTTATATTTCTCTATGATGCCATCTGCAACATGCTTGATCTTGTATATCCATTTGGAAGTCACAACAAACTTCCCTTCAGGTCTTGGGACTACATCCCAAACATCATTCTTCATGATCGACCATGGAATCCTTCCATTCTTTCTTTTCTGATACCTCTTCATAACTGGAAGGTTCTTTGTTCATAATATCACAGAGTAAAGCAACATAGCTGGTATGTGATCTAGTTCTCTTCTTTGCTCTGTGTTCTTCTTCTGGAATGCCATATCTTTTTGCATCTTCGATGAGCTCTCTAGCCTATGCAGGTTTCCTCTTGTGAGAATTATTCTCACGGGGTGGATCTACAGGTATTTGTGGATCTTCAACTTCACGATCTGCTTCTGGAATTGATTCAGTCATGGTAGTGTCTTGAAATCTGTTTTCCTTTGGTTCTTCATGATCTTCAACAAGTGTCTTTCTTGATTTGATGAAGGCTGAATTTTCATCAAATGTTACATCCCTGCTGACATCAATCTTCTTGAAGCCTGGAAAGTATATTTTGTAAGCTTTCACTGTACCCTACAAAGATGCCCTTCTTTCCTGAAGGATCTAGCTTTGTCCTCTTTTCCTTTGGAACATGAGTGTATACTAGACAACCAAATATTCTAAGACGGTTGACTTCAGGTTTCTTACCAGAGAATACCTCTTCTGGTGTCTTGTTGTCCAATATCTTGTGAGGTGTTCTGTTCTGCACATATACAACTATCCTAGCTACTTCTGCCCATAGATGCATAAGAAGATCCTGGTCATGCAGCGTTGCGCATGCTGCTTCCATGATAGTTCTATTCTTCCTTTCTGCAACTCCATTCTGTTGTGGATTGTAGGGAGCATTCAACTCCCTCTTAATCCATGAATCACTGCATAGCTTCTTGAAGTCACCTGAAGTGAATTCTCCGCCATTGTCTGATCTGAATGTCTTTATTTTCTTATCAGTTTGATTTTCTATCAAGGCTTTGAATTCCTTGAACTTATCAAACAATTCATCTTTGTTCTTCAAGAAATAAACCCAAGTCTTCTTGGAGAAGTCATCAATGAAAGAGACATAGTAAACATACCCACTCAGAGAACTGGATGACATTGGACCGCATACATTGGAGTGGATAATTTCCAAGATCCATTTTGATTTGCTTTCACTGCTTGGAAATTCCTTCTTTATGTTCTTTCCTTTTGCACAGCCTTTGCAAACACCTTCATGCTTGGTCTTGATTTCAGGAAGACCTTCTATAGCTTTGCTTGCAATTAGTAGTGCTCTATAGTGCACATGAGCAAGTCTTCTATGCCAAAGTTCACTTGGCTCCATGGATTCATGTACCATGGCATGTTCAGGTTGTCCCTTCAATTTATAGAATCCTCCCTCTTGCTCTCCAATCACCACTGCATCATCTATAGTTTTACCTTTTGGCTACATAAGTACTTGGCCATCTATAAATGAAACCCTCATACCTTTTGCATCCAGTGCAGATATGGAGAGTAGATTCTTCTTGAGCCCAGGTACATATAGAACTTATTTCATCTTCAAAGACTTCCCAGAGTCTAGATTGTAGCAGGCTTCTCCACTTCCTTTGATAGGGTATTGATAATCATCCCCAAGTTTCACCTTATGGGGTGATTCATGTTCAGATAGATTTACAAAAGATTCTTTAAACCCAGTCATGTGTTTAGAAGTCCTATTGTCAATTAACCAATCATTACATCCAGGAGAGATAGTACCTGTGAGAGCAGATATTAGAACATATTCATCTTCACTTGATGAATCATCACTTTCTGCTCTAGCCTTCTTCTTGGGAGGTTCATCATCCTCAGCAGCATGAGCATGATATCTCCTTTTGTTGTTCTTCTTTTTCTTGTTGAAGTTGTTTTTGTCCTTTTTGTTCTTGGGACAATTTATAGCAATGTGTCCCTTCTCATTGCAGGTGAAACATATTATCCTTTCTTTGTGGTGGTGTGGAGATTTCTTGAAGTGAGATGGCTCTCTCTTGGGCTTCCCTTTCTTGGTGTGAGCTGTGAGAGCTTGATATTCATTCCCCATATTTTCTTCTTGTGCCACAAGCCTTGCTTCTTCTTGAGAGTATTCCTCCCGCAGTCTGCTGAAGGAGATCAACTTCCTTCTTGCAAAAATTCCTTGAATAAAGGAATCCCATGACCTAGGTAGGCCATTTAGAGTGGTCATGACAATTTCACCATTCTCCACCATTTCATCCACCGCTTCAAGTTGTTCCTTGATCTGAGATACCCTAGAAAAATAAGATTGAATGGTTCCTCCATTTTGAAGCTTTACCCCTTTCAATTGGTTACGCAGGGTCATCTTCTGATTTATGCTCTTCCCTTCAAATAACTTGGTTAGGGAATCAAACATCTTTTTGGGTGTCTTTAGAGATGACACATGTGGGATGAGATGGTCCTTGATAGAACTAGGAATGATCCTCTTTTCCTTGACCAACTTCTTCTTGTGGAGGGCTTTAGCCTCTTCTTCCTTTGGGACAGGGACCTCTTCCCTTACGTAAGTATCCAATTCATTTTCTTCTAGGATTAACCCAATCCTATACTTCCATGCTCGGAAGTTATCAGCCCCTTCAAGCTTGGTGTGGTGAGACATCTATAAAGAGTACTTCAAATGGAAATAGAAAATATATAGGTCTTACCACTTGATTTGCTGAAAACTGGATTTGGTCCCGGATTAGGGTTTGTCAGAGAAACCCTAAAAATTCAAAATGTGAATTTCAAAATTCTGGAAGGATAGAAATATGCGCCTTGATGAGATGATCAGCCTAGTATATTCAGAATTTGAAAACTACAAATATTCACCCTTTAGAAATGCTTTTCAATCTCCCGGATTCACTAGGGAGGACCCTGAATTAGGGTTTGAGTTTCCCGGAGCTTCACCCAACCGAAAATCTCCATCCAAAGCTCTAAACTTCGATTTTCCAAGGAGCTTCCAGCTATGTCTCCATATTTCAGAAATTCCTATTTTTTGAGGAAACCCTAATTTTTAGGGCCAAAACTAAATGTGCTCAGAATTGAATTCTGATTGGACAGATAGATTCACTCCTATGAGTAGAGTCAATCTACCTTACTGCTTTCCCAAAATATGTGGAGAGAAACCCAATAAACAAGAAACCCTAGTTTCCGCCACTGCATAATGTCTTCTTCTTAGGGAAGCTCTGATACCATGTTAATTTTTTAGCATTAATTCAATATACTCTAGGATCTTTACTGAGAGAATAACATGTACAGCATATCAAGTATAACAATGCATATCAATCACACCAAGAAATCACATGAGACAATATACACACAGAGTTTCACTGGGGAAAACCATAAAGGTGAAAAAACCCACAACTTCCTCAGAGATAGAAAGAGAAATGATACAACCAAAGTCCAACCAAAGTACAGAGTCAGTCTTCTACTAGCAGCTCCTCCTCCTCCTCAACTAGTGTGGCACTTTCCGAGTGATGTACAAGTGAATAATGAGATGATCAAATAGAGAGATCCCGCTCTCTATTTATACTTGTTCTGAGCAGCCTAATAAACCTATGGGGTTGACTTGTCTAACTCAGCCTAATAACCCCAGGTTACATAATCCAGGCCGACCCCTCTACTAGGTGGTCTAATAACCCATCAGCAAGTTACACCACTTGCGACACTTGTCAATACAAATGACGACACTTCCGTATAGAGGAATAATACATCTCTATAGGAGTACAATAAAATACATAGATGAAATACATTCCGAAGTTACATATACATCAACACAAGGGTGAAATGACACTCCTTCTGGGATTGCTCGAACCCTTTCCCATCCCTACACAGATTTGGACAGCGATTTCTATGGTGGTACAATACCACATCTAAAATGACACCATATGAAGAAATCTATGGACAGGCACCGCCAGTCCTTCTTCTATACACCCTTAGCAGTTCCCCAGTCCAGGAAATTGACTTGGCTCTTCGAAACCGTGATCATATTCTTCTCATTTTGGCAGGACAATCTTCACATGGCAAGAATTCGAATGAAACAACAAGTCGATCAACACCGTTCTGAGCGCACTTTTCAAGCAAGCGATATGGTTCTTCTTCGTCTCCATCCTTCCAAACAATCCTTCCTGAAACTTAAAAGGCACTAGCTTCTCTCTCAATCTATCACAGAGGTATTAATTCAGTGGAACAGAATGCAACCTGAGGATTCTACAGGGGAACCACTCCTTTAGATTCCGCATCAATTTCCACATCTAAAGCTTTGAGGACAAAGATTTTTCTAAGGGAGAGGGGATGTTAGGAACCTATGTCAACCCTTGTCTTTACGTTGTTAGTATATTGTTGTTCGAATCATATGCTTTGTAAGTCATTCCGTAGTATTTGTTGATCCATAGTTTCTATTAGCCCATGGTATTGACCCATAGTATTGGACGCATATGCTTTGTAATTCATTCCGTAGTATTATATGTTCCATAGTATTGACCCATAGTATTGGGCATAGACTTAGTATATAAGTGTGTGTTCAGGCCAATGAAGGCACTGTGAAGTTATTTTGTATTGAGATTTCTCAAAGGAGGTTTCCCCCTCGAAGTGGCCCGTGATCAATAAAAATATTATGTGATCTGATATATCGTGTATTTCATCAATTAATTGTTGTAGGTTCTTTGCACAGAAATGGGAGACATGAGCTTGCTAATTTCTGGAAATTGTTGCTCAATTGTTGGTGATGAAGACAGGGTGGGATTCTCTGATGATTCTTTCTTATCTTTTTCATTGCCTTTCCAAAAATCTGTTTTAGAGTTGTCATACAAAGGATCATTGCTAAAAGGTTGCAAAAATTTTATGGTAAAAAACTGCTCAATTTATGAATCAAAATTGTCATAGTTTGGATCTAATTCTTCATGGACAATGGATCCAAATTTCCCATGACACTACCGATCAAAATTATTTGCAAAATCAAATACCGTTGATTGTAAAAAATCAGTATTATCATTGTAAATATTTGAACATGAATATCTAAAAAATTGCTTTTCCTCCTGAATACTAACTTCTTGAAACAAATATTGATCAATGGGTTCTTCACATGAGGATGGATCCATAAATTTTTTGATAAGAAGTTCAATTATTGTTTCAAGAATCCAAAGTTCTCATGACACTATCGATCAGAATTATTTGCAAAAGCAAATACTGTTTATTGTAAAAACTCAGTATTATCATTGTAAATATTTGAACATGAATATCTAAAAAATTGCTTTTCCTCGTGAATACTAACTTCTTGAAACAAATATTGATCAATGGGTTCTTCACATGAGGATGGATCCATAAATTTTTTCATAAGAATTTCAATTATTGTTTCAAGAAAATTAGAATCAACATATTCATAAAAAATAGATAGATGATTTTGCAACTCTTCATTATCCTCATACTTAGGCTAGTCTTCCTTGATATTTAAAATAGTAAATGCATCTGAAGCAATATCACAAGCATCTACAATATTTCTACCATCATTCGTATCATTAAGGCAATCAATGAAATCTTCTTCCAATACCATAGAACTAGAGAAGGATTCATATGATTCTTCCTCTATTTCTTCAACAAAAACACCTCTTACAGCCTTACAATCAGAAGGACAACCTATTGCATGTTGAGCATACATTTGAAATTCCTCACAACAATTTTCAAAAAGTAGATCAGCTTGATATAAATTTTTGCAATGATGATGAAATGGTGCATGAAATACTTGCAATGAAGAAATTCTAGAAGGAGGTAGAGATGTATACCACTCACAAGCAGCTCTCTAGTGAAAACATAAATAACTTCATCAACACATCCTCATGCTAAATGTTCATCACATGCATATGTTCATGAAATTCAAACAAGTGCTCTGTAGGATTATCCTCTTTACATGATTTGAATTTGGGAAGCCAACCTTTCCATTCATCTATAAGACGAACTACATTTGGATAACCAGGAACAACTGATAAATAAAAAGGTGCAAACCTCCAAGCTAAGATAGCATCCATTTCCCTTATCATTCTGGATCGGTGGAGTCACCAATGGATTCTTCGACCATGGAGCCTCCTGTTGAAATATTACAGTCACAAATGTGTCTAAATCCTATTCACCATTAAGAGATAGATCTAATCATTATCGTTATCCCAAGGAATATCTTCAATTTCGTCCCCAACAACGGTTCCAAAAGATGTTAGCGCTAAAATTTGTCCTTTGATTTATTGAAGGACAAGCTTAGGACATATTGATTGTTTGGGATAGTATTATAGTTATTTTTAAGGTTGATTCAATAGGTTCAATGAAATGGGTCTCAAGGGATTTAAAATTTTGAGATTCGAGACCAAGGATGTCTAATACAAAGAACAACACTTCATAGGTCATTGGCACACAACTTAAAGGTTGAACAAACATGAACATGAAAGGAAGTAGAAAGAGTAAAAGAATATGTGTGTAAGGAAGTCAAACATTTGTAAGAATATGTTCTCAACTAAAAACACCGTTAAAAGCATAAAACCATGTATTCAAAAACAACTTTCAAGCTCTCAGGTGATAAACAAAAATACCCTAACTATTTTTCATCTAAAACTTAAAAGAAACTAATGCATTGCAATAATTGTTTCTGCTTTTAAATAAGAGATATTGCATAGAAAAATAAGACACGGTCTGTCCAGTATATTGGTGATCATAGAGCATGAGAACACTTTTGTATGAGAACTAGAGAATATACACAGAAATAAATAGCCCTTCAATGACCTCCCTTATTCCTTCTGAGAGGAAGAGCTTGAACCCCCTTTTACATTCAAATTATCCAATTTATAAAGATTGCAAGACTGAAGCTGTTGCAGGATTTTTGGAGCAAAATTTTAACAATAAACTAAATATAGAAGCTGTCAATGATCTCTTGTAGGAAATTAAGGGTAGCTGAATTTGAATTCCTTGAAATCCATGATCTGGATTCGCTTGGATGATGACTCAGCATTTGAAAAACAATTGTAGGAAATTTATGGAAAAATCCATCTTGAACGGACCCAAATGTTTCCCAAACCATTGTGAAATTTTGAAAACCACTCGAAAATAGGCTAAATCACCCCATTCCAGAAGTGGGATTTTAACCTTTTTGGAATATCCCTTACGGTTTGGATGGAATTCGATCACAAAATTAATACCCAAAAAATATGGAACAATCAACGTGTCTTTTACTGCTGCTGCTTGAACCACCTCTCACCTTTTGTAGACATAAGAAAAATGCATGCTATTAATTCCTCAGATACTCTGATAATTAATCTTCCCAGCACAATATGGTAACCATCAAAAGCTTCGTCAAAACCCATACTTCTTTCTTGTCGTATCCTTGAATACATTGACATAACTCATAACAACTAGCTTCCTAAAATCTCAGTTTGCATTCAGGATAAACATTTAGTATCACACCATCATGCTCATGACACACTAGATTTCCACCTTTATGGGGTGACATAACTGAGTATGTGATAAGGTAGCTAAAGAATGAGGACTTAGCAAGGCGCATATCCATATCCAAATGATTCTACTTGATGATGTAGCAGTCTTCATACAAATGATTTAATAACAAGGAATAATCAACTTAAGAATGGTAATGGAAGGTTTAGCATAACACACGTATTTAGCACTAGATTAATTTTGTAACGCCTTGTCGTTATCGGAACCTAATTTTCACTAAAGAATGATAATGATCCATGTTTCTTTAGTTCCCGGATATAATAAAAATGAACCTCCGCTACAGAATGAAGCCTCATTCTTTAGCACACTTTTGCTACAAAATGAAGCCTCATTCTTTAGCACACTTTCGCTACAGAATGGAACTTGATTATTCAGCGCACTTTCATAAATAGTATTAAACATTTGCTAAAGAATGACCACTCATTATGCAGCGCCGATATAATTGACATTTATTCTCTGCGCTACATAATGAAAAAGTATGCGGAAGATAAAGTTGGCTCGAAGGTGAGAACCTGCATATAATTAGACAAAACAAAATACCCCTAGCAGATTGTAAAATATCCAATGATTCATGTAATTAATCAACACACAAACACAATAAGAACTTGGTTGTTGGTGAATAGTAGTGTTCTTGCATATTCTACAGTGCCACTCCTTTGACTAACTAACATATGCGCTTCACAATCTTGAAATTGAGCCAAAGATGCAAAAAAAAATTAATAGGTAGGTTTTAGCACTAACATTGGCTCCAGCTAGGGATAGCAACCTCCCTATGATGCACTAAGAAGTTGTAGACCTGTGCCATCATTATGAAAATCAATGTAGCTCAAGATGCACTTTGGTGACTGCATACTGAAGAAGAAAAAAGTTGCAATTTGAATATGCGTTGAAAACAACCATTCTGCATTAATGCTCTGTTTTCTTCTTGTTCCCCTTGAGAAATCGTATAAATATCATATGTTTCACCATAGGAAAGGGCATATAATTAACACAAAATTTGTTTTTTAACATGATTAGAATGACTATAATCTTTATCCTCCTTAGGATCCTCAACAAATTTCTACTGATACCTATCATGAACTATACGAAAATTTGCCCTTTTTTTAATCAAAAGTGTGATCCTCAAAATGATTTTAGGACAACAGTTTCTTCAACCAAAACATTTGGCAGGATTTTGTTTTCAACTTCTAGAAGGATAAACAATTAAATCTTCATTATCCAAAATGCTGAGAAATATTCTTTTGATCAAAAAATTCTGAACATTGCTAATTTGCAGAAGATTATAAGTATTACTGATTTGTAGGATTTTCAAAAGACAGATTACTGAAAATATCCAAATCTGAAAATTATGTCATCTTGACATGCTAACCAAACCACACACTGAAGGCTATAATCTGCTATTTTCTTGATATACTAAAAAATAGAAACTATTTGAATTGATAAGCTGCTATACCTATGAAAATGATAACCGCAAACTAAAATTATTATGTACCAGTGTTCTTAAAACAATCCATCGACTGTAAACCAGCATGCTTTATATTCAAATTAAGAATTGAAAGTATTCTACTTGTAGAAAAAAATGTTGAAAACTACCTGCACCAGTGTCTTCCTCCATTGGGATATGGAGTCTTTATTTTGAAATTCTATTCTACTACATATCATATCAACTGCAAACCAACTGAAAATCCAATGCTCGAATGGAAAGATTATTTATGTACATGTCCTAATATAACCAGTGGAAGTCAAGCTGGTCATGTATATACAAATTTCCAGTGCAACCAAACAAACATTGGGATGGTGGAAACATCGTCTTCTTTACAGCTGAATGAAAAAATGCACAAATATATAAATTTTTGCAACAAACCTGTAATATGCATCATATACTTACTGTTACAACTTGATTGTATGATGAATGTTGCAACGTTTTGAACTTCTGGAGCATTGAGTCCATGTAGTGAGCCACAAGATCATGAAGAATACAGAAAGGATCTAGTTGATCTGGAAATTGTTGCTCTGAAAAATATGCTTTATTCATCAAGCTATGCTCATTTATAATTTATGCGCCATCTTTAATGTTATTGACCATATATTTTTTGATGTCTTCTGCAGGTCTAGGTTCAAAAATGGGAGAAATAATCTTGCTAATTTATGGAAATTGTTGCTCCATTGTTGGTGATGGAGATATGATGAGCTACTCTGATGATTCTTTCTTATATTTTTTACTGCCTTCCCAAAAATCTAGGTTAACAATCAAATTAAAACCCTTAACAAGTGAAGGATGGAAGCACATTTTACCATTCCCCCGCAACATGAAGACAGAAGACAAGTACATAAGAGAACAATCATCTCTTATCTAAATCACTACTTCCATAATTGGAAGGATTGAGTGAATACATAAGTAGACAAAAGAGGCAAGGTTCAATGATTGAATTGCCCGCTTGAAGGCTCAGATCCAGTCTCCATTAATTGTGCTTTAAAATTCTAAATTTGCGACAAAAAGTCTAAAAATACTATAGAAAATGGGTTTTTTGATGAAAAAACAAAATTTGGGAAAAAGGTATTATCCCACATTGAAGTTTGACTCCTGAGTTCCCAATTCCCAATGCTATATAAAGAGGCATTTGGGGCAATGTAAAATACAGAAAGTGAGAGTAAAGGCATGTTGGAAGATTGAAAGGTTGGAAATATCATCTTCTACACAAAGCACTTGGATGATCAAAGGCATGGATGGAGAAGGATGGCTTAAAGCAAAGGAGAAGGGATTCACCTCCAAAGCAAGGTTGTAAGTATCATTCTTCTTTGATTTTATATGAAGTAATTAAACCCCCCCACCATTTTTTAGTTTAGTTTTTTCCTCCAAGTTATTTCAAATTCAAAATTGGTGGTTAGTTTCAAGCTTTTTCAAGTTAATGTTGATAGAATTAGAGGTAAGGATGCATGATTGAGGTAAGAATGCATGGTAAGCTGGTGGATATGGAGGCCTA
This sequence comes from Larix kaempferi, assembly GCA_027924585.1. Classification (NCBI taxonomy): domain Eukaryota; kingdom Viridiplantae; phylum Streptophyta; class Pinopsida; order Pinales; family Pinaceae; genus Larix; species Larix kaempferi. Next base: position 32,879,005 of record BSBM01000372.1, read on the forward strand.
ATGTTGATGTATATGTAACTTCGGAATGTATTTCACATATATGTATATTGTATTCCTATAGAGATGTTATTATTCCTCTATACGGAAGTGTCGTCATTTATATTGTAAGTGTCGTAACTTATACTTGATGGGTTATTAGACCACCTTGTTGGGGTCGGCCCTGTATAAGTCATGTGGGTCAAAGGGTTATTAGACCACCCTATTGGGGGTCGGCCATGTGGGTCAAAGGGTTATTAGACCACCCTAGTGGGGGTCGGCCCAGTCAGCATTATGTTAAGTGGTTAAGTTGAGGCCGACCTAGTTGAGTAAAGGTCAAGTCAAGTAAGTGTATAAATAGAGAGTGTGTCTCTCTCATTTTACACATTCTATTCTCTCACTCACACTTTGGAGAATGGCGCACTTGTGGAGGAGGAGGATCTGCTGCTAGGAGAAGACTATCTCTTGTATTCTGGTTGTATCATTGCTCTATCTATCTCTGAGGAAGTTATTGGGGTTTTTCACCTTTATGGTTTTCCCCAAGTAAACTCAGTGTCTCCTGTGTGCTTTCATTATTGTGTCCATGATTGATATGCTGTAGATTTGCTGTACATGTTGTTCTCTCAGTTAAGATCCTAGATCATATTGAAGTAAATTCTTAAAATTTAACATGGTATCAGAGCTAGCCTAAAAGAAGGCATGATATGGCATGTATGACACTTGTTGCACTTACGATGCCAGGGCTTGATATAGAAAAAACCAGTCATCGTAGCACTTTCGCTATAAATCCATTTTGGTGAAGTTTTCGGATCTAAAAATTTTACAGGTCAAATATAAGATCCCCATGTACCTTGTATCCAAAGGAAAACCTCTAATTCGTTGTACTTTGTGATTTATGATCTGTACAATATATGGTTTCTGCCTCTTCCAGATCCGAGTCAAAATCAGGTGACCTTGGGAAAAAGGTCATAACTTGGGCTAGGAAGCTCCAAATGAAATTTAGTAAAACCTGACAAGTAGTACACATACTGTACTATCTTAGAAAAATTTGTCAGAGGCCGAAGGTGAACCAGTGACACGTGGCACGCCGTACAAGTTCGCTCTCCTGTATTATCCCATAAACAGGTCACGTTGCAACACTTGGCATAACTCTCTCTTAGAGAATCCAACTGAGGTAAGACCTATCGGGATGGAAAGATAACAGGTCGGGCTATCTCAAGAAAAAATTTCAGAAGCCGAAGTTGAACAAGTGACACATGGCACGCCGTACAAGTTTGCTCTCATGTATTATCCCATAAACAGGTGATGTTGCGACACTTGGCATAACTCTCTCTCAGAGAATCCAATTGAGGTCAGACCTATTGGGATGGAAAGATAACAGGTTGGGCTATATCAAGAAAAATTTTCAGACCCTGTGTCTTGGAAAGTTCGGAGTTACACTAGAAACAATCAGGTACATATTTCTGTCAAAACATAATTATTTTTTAGCACCTGCATTCATGGCTTCCGGAATTTAGGGCTTCGGAGAAAGTTGGAATTTTTGTAATCGGAGACCACAGATGGATTCTACTCATCAAAATCGAAATTTAGAGACCAAGATCAGAGTTTTTGGTTGGGCAGAAGGCCGGGATTGATCAAACCCCAGTTCGGGACTTTGATCGGAAAGATGGAAAATTAGGGCTTCTGCAAAAATTGGAGTTTTCGAAATATGTGACCACGGCTGGAAGCTCCTCAAAAAAATCGAAGCTTATAGCTTTGAATCAAATCTTTTGGTTGGATAAATCTTCGAGAAACTCAAACCTTAATTCAGGGTCCTCCCTAGTGAATCCGGAAATCTAAAAGGCAATTTTGAGGGGTGAAACTTTTCAGTTTTCAAATTCTGAATATACCAACTTGATCAGCTCATCAAGGCGCATATTTCTATCCTTTTGGAAGTTTTAAATTCAAAGTTTGAATTTTTTGGGTTTCTTTGACAAACCCTAATCCAGCTCCAAGTCCAGTTCTTGCAAATCAAGTGGATTGGGTTAATCCTAGAAGAAGATGGATTGGTCACATGCATAAGTGAAGAAGTTCCTGTCTCAGAGGGAGATGAGGCGAAGGCCTTCCATAAGAAGATTACAAGCAATCTTGACAGGTATGGCTTACAGGTGTGTTTTATGGTTAAGTTTATCATATGTTTGTCTTCATATCATTACAGTACAATCTTGATTAATTACTAGACTTGTCGTATCACCTTGATAGAAGATATTCATTGATTAAGGTTTTGACACTTATGAATGTACTAATGCATTGTGATGTTGTATGCGGTTTATGTTGTTTGCTAACACAAAATGTACACCAAGAAAGTCAAATCATGTTCTACTTCAAGAACATATGCTCATGGTGACATGAAGACAAAGATTCATCCATTGTCATGGATCACATAGAAGATCTACTTTCGAGGTATGTATAACTTGGTTCTACAATGGTTAACTTATGAGACATGCCAGTTACTAGCACAAGTCACTGAAGAGAACCATAAGACATTATGCGGGTATGTTAGACAAAACTAGCTAGCATGCTAATCCAGGTATGTTTTTCCTATATCAAACTAGAATCCTACCTTGTGTTGGATCTTATACTATTGTGTTGTTGATAATGATTATTCAGGAAGTCATAGGTTTGAATAATCATGGTTGTATGCAGATTATGTTTCTTACCATAATTGATGATATGACTAACCAGAAGAATCATGAAGGTATAGCTTTGAATAATCACGGGTTTTATGCATATTATATCTCTTATCTTGATTGATGATTCAACTAACCAGAAGAGTCCTATGATCAAATAAAAATATGTATGAGTAAAAGAAGACTTCCCTGAAACCTTGAATACTAATGTTTATTATCTGTGAATGATCATGAATATACATGTTTAAGATTATTGTGTTTTGATAGTATTAAGATTATACTAATAAATGTGTGATTATGTATGAGACCTCAAGGATAACACAATGATGATACTAATAAGCATGCATGGTGATTAAGGATGGATGTAAGTTCAAGGACAGGTAATCCAAGAAGCAAAGATCAAGAGGGAGCACACTCCAGTTGTTCCTGCAAGAAAGCAAAGGAGCACACTTCAGTAGTTTCTACAAGGATGCAGATATTCAAAGGGAGTTGACCACTTCTCACAATCCACATAAGAATGGAGTTGCAGAAAAGAAGCAAAGACTGAGAGGGATTCAACCCAACAAACAAACAAAGATAAGTATTTGAATTGTCATTACTTGCATATTTTATTGTTTAAATAATACTATTCAATAATGTATATACTGATGTTCCTAGAATTAGGTTGTGTATTATGCATATAAGAATAGTTGCATTGATGAACAGTATAGTACTAATATGCATGGGTAAGTGGCCTATGGCACTGTAAAACATTCCATTGCTACTTATCTAGAATGAAACCTCTTTGCTGACATGTTGGGAGTTGTGCACACTCTTAACAATGTTCTGGTAGAGATTGGAAGGCATCTAGAAAGTTATGGGATATGGATAAATGTTGTATTGAAGCATTGGCTAAGATAATTGCATGACTGTATGACATATTTCTTTATGTGTAAGAATTTGTTCTGAAAACTATGAGATGTTTTCTAATCATGCAATTTAACTTGTTGTGTAGGAAAGATCGTATGCCATCACCTACAAAAGAAGAACTACAACATTTGTTCAGCAACAAAATTATCCATTGAAGATATTGAAGTTCCCAGGATATGGGAAGAATGCCATGATCCGTCGATCATGAAGAATGATGTTTGGGATGTAGTCCCAAGACCTGAAGGGAAGTTTGTTATGACTTCCATACGGATCTATCAAGATCAAGCATGCTACAGATGGCAGCATAGAGAAATATAAAAGTGATGAAATAGAAGATACACTAGATGGATTTCAAGATAGCTTTCTTGAATGGTGTAGTTGAAGAAGAAGTGTATGTGGAGCAGCCACTTCGATCTGAGACACATGACAGGAAATCATATATGTGCAGAACTTGGTATGGTAGGATAGGCAGCTTTCTATCCAGTTTGGTCTTTACCAAGAGTAATGCGGGTTCCAACCTTTACTACAAGGTTGAGGTAGGAAATCCAGGGATACTCTTATTGTATGTGGATGACCTGTTTGTAACAAGAGATGATGGATTGATTTCTGACACGCAGCGGAAGCTTGCAGCCGAGTTCGAGATGAAGGAATTGGGGATGATGCACTATTTTCTTGGTATGGAGGTGTGGCAGAGTACAGATGGAATCTTCCTTGGACAAGGGAAGTATGCAGTAGATATTATGAAGAGGTTCGTGATGATGGACTGCAAGGCTATGGCCACACCTATGGCATCAAACCTGAAGCTTCTGTGTGATGCTTCATCTGATTTGGTCGATGTCACGATGTATCATCAGATGATTGGGTCCTCTATGTACCTGACGAACACGAGACCAGATATTTTCTTTGCGGTGAACACATTGAGCCAGTTCCTGACTGTCATGTCCCAAATTTGGAATTGGGTCACAATGGCCTAATCACATTATCCATATTCATTAGAGTTTGTAAAATTGATGTTAAGGGTCAAATAATTGCCAAGGAGGAAAATTACTAGTTTCCTAGGTTTGGGGTGGAAGCTTTCGGATTTGGAATAAGGGGGATAATAAATGATGTTTAGACATTAGAAGGGTTCAAGTATTTAATAAATAGAGTGAATAAATAAATTCAAGAGAAATCCTAGGTGACAAATGGTTTTGGAGACATATGGAGGATGTGGGACCCACACTAGCTTGATTTTTCATAATACATGGTATCTCTCTTTTGAAAATTCAAATTAATGGGAATGTGAACACTCTTGGGTGAGTTGGTAAGTCATAACACATGTCATTGAACATATTAGGTCGAATTGGGAAGGATTGGTAACCTCCATGGAAGATAAAGAGTCAAAGTGGAAGTTTGTGGACACTTGGGCTAGATTCCCTAGCCCCTATGACACCAATGATGGAGCATCTATGACAACTATGATAAATTGTAGACCTGACCTCTGACATCTGACCACTATGACATGTCAGCCCCAAAAATAGGCTCAAGGAAGGTGAATTTGGGAGTTGGAGAATCCAAAGAGACTCAAAATCGAATTTGGGAGAAGATGGAAGGTTAGAACTAGGAGACAAGTGGCAAATGTGGAATATTTCCTAAATGGAAATCTATTGAATCTATTGAGAGGATTTCGACCCTTAGAAGGCTAATTTTGGTTATAAAATGTATAAATGAAGTATGAGAATAGCTTTTGATCATTTGTAGAATTTGCAATTGCATTTGTGAAGAGGGAGAGCTAGTGGATGACTAGTTTCTTGCCTTAGCCAATTTCGAGGGTGAAAGATTCCCATCCAAGTTGGAAATTGGAAAGGCCATTCAGACCTTTCATTTGGAGCTTTAATGGAGTCTTTATTTGCAGGTGTAAGCTACAAGGCAGCTCATGGTTTCTTCTATTGCAGCTCACTCCTTCAACCAATTCCAGTTTTGATGGCATATTCTTGATCCTTGAGGGAGGGCGTTTTTGGTGAGCTATTGTACTCTTTGGAGAAGCTTTTAATGCCTAATTTATTTTTTAATATGAATTAAATACTCTGTTCTTCATCTCCAAAAAATTTCAGGTCGAAATTCCAAGTAGAAATGTATAGATCTCATTTTTAATGGAAGAACAATGCCATTTCCCCACTACCTTGTTATGAGCCAATGTATTGATGATGATTCCGAATGAATGGATGATTCTATGATATATTTGTGATCAATATACTACCATGGATGTATTCTACAAGTTTCATGTGTTGTACTTGAGCATTTGAAGCATTTTTACTCAGTTTAGTTGTATTGGGAGGTGAAATAGTGCCATTTCCCCAAGGGTCGAATTGGGGATTTTTGCAGTTGAATGGGAGAGGATGAGAAAAGTTGTAATAATACATTAATGGTGCATATGAGACTTTAATAAAATATTTAACACATTACATACCTCTTTTCATAAATTTGAGTGGGTTTGGAGGCATTTGGGAAGCCATTTTCAGTACTTACCCCAGGGGGATTTGAACCCCAAATTACTAGTAGAATTGCATAATTGGTCCAGAATCTTAAGAGAGTTTGAATAGGTATTTTGGTGGAAATATGTCATCCATAAACATCATATTCAAGTTCTAATATAATTCATACACCTTCCTTGAAGATTTGAAGGCATTTGGAGTCAATTTGAGACCTAAAGACCAATACTAGTCAAAGGAAAATCACTAGTAAAGTTACCTACATTGATCAGAATTGAAAGAGGATTTGCAGAAGTATTTTAAAGGTCCAAAGGAATCCCTGAAACACATATTTATGTTCTAATATCATTCATATACCTTCTCAGAATATTTGGGATCATTTGGGGCAAATTTGGGACCTAGAGATCAAAACTAGTCAAAGGTCGAACTAGGGAAAAGAAAGTGGAAAATTGCAATTTTAATAAAATTGCTAATAAGGGACATTACAGTGGTATCAGAGCATGGTCCTTGCACCTGTGTATTAGGTACATACATTCAAGAATAATTGGCAGCCATGTCTTACTATTATGATGAATCCTATGAGTACAATTCTTATGAGGAATATGCAGATGCTTATGAGCAATATGAAGTAGAATGTGAATGGTATGAGGAATAGGTGCCATCATGCAACACTTCTTACAATTTCAAGAGAAATGAATATTATTCTTATGACTTTAAATCTGATGAATATGAGTGGGTCACACCAACCAAGGATAATTCTATGAGTGAGTTCCAAAGATGGAGAGCAAAATATAAAACCTTGCCCCAACAATATCAAAAATATCAAGAATATCTTGCTTTTAGCAAAAATACACAAAATGCCATGTCTTTTGAGTACTATGCTGAACATGTTTTTGAAAATAGGCCCAAAAATGAAGATGTGGAGTTAGTGAAGAAAGGTTTATGCCCTTCTTGTAAAAACCCTTGAAGCGAGTATCATATATGTGTGCATGAAATGATGTCCTCCTTGAGGAGAGGTTTTGAGATTTATTCAAGAAGAGATTCCAAATATATTGATCCTAAGGAAAACAAGGGGAAAAATACATCAGCTTGCTTTAAGGAGCAAAAGGAAGAGACATCACAAGAGCATGAAGAAGATTCTATTGAAAATATGGAAGATCATTTCGAGACACCTTCTAGCTTAGAAATGAAACAAAGAGCATCTACTGATGGATGCTTAAACTATGAAGGAGTACCTACTGATGGGTGCTCACACCTCTATGTTGGTGACATAGAGATCAGTTTTGAAAGTGTTTCTACAAGTACAAGTTTCATTAAGCATGATAATGAAGACCTTGTAGCAGTTGAAGAAGAACCAAGATCAACTTCCCCATCACCACTTGAGCTTCATGAAGTTGGTCCAAGCAAAATTGAAGAAGATGAGGAGGTTCATTTGCAAGAGCCTCATTTTCTTGAAGGGTCCTTAAAGATGAATGAAAATAAGATCCAAGAGTCCCTCAGCATTCTCCATGACACTCAAGCATTGGTGTCAAATTCTTGTTGGAGAGCTACTTCATTGGAGGAAACATCCTTCCTTGAAGACATGGAGAAGATTCAAAGAGCAATGTGCCACATCAAAGGTAATTTCATGTCTTTGCTTTTTGATAGAAACCATTTGTTTGAGCTTAATGAATTGTTACATGATGCATACTTGAAGAATAATGAGGATATTCATAAGCTCACAATTCAAAATGAGCAACTTCTTGAAAAGTTGCAAGATACTTGTTTTTCCTCCTATGTTTCAGATTGTCAAATGGTAGATTGTTTGGAGGATTCTCATGACATGGTGGATCATGAAAAATGTGAAAATTTGAATGTTCTTGATGTGTTTGAATATGAACTTGAAGAGATCCAAACACTTGATGTGGTGGAAGAGGAATTTGAATTGCCTCTTGATGAAGGTTATGCAATTTTTAAAGAAGAGCATGATTCCTCTACATTGGAACCAAAATATGACAAAGAGTTCACACTTTTGAAGGAGCTGCATGATACTACCCATATGGATCCTTCCCATGATGAAACTTCTGTACTTTTTGATCATTTGGGTGATTTGGTTCATTCTCCTACATCCTACAATTCCATGTTTTGCAACATTAGTCTCAATGAAGTATGGGTGAAAGGGTTCTTTTTTATGGTGCCACATGAGGAGTATGGAACTCCTAGATTTACTTTTTATGATGATATGGTTGGAGCACATTCTTATTCACATTTGCAGCAACATTATTTGTCACTTTATGATGATGCAAATCTACATGGATGCACCTATGATATGCATTTGAGTCACTTGAAGACTCATGGTTTTTCTTGCTCAACATTTGATTCATTTGATGTTGGAGGAACTTCATCCAACACTTGGGAGAATAGATTTATGATTGGAGAACATTTTTGTTGGCAGCCACATACTTTTTATGATTCTCACATTCATGGATGTA